>OX421490.1:7500-2407500 GCA_949126895.1 Eilema caniola | reverse complement strand
GAAAATAAACCAAATCAAATCATATCAAATCAAATCACTCATTGCAATAAAACCAATATCTAACGAATTCTATCGCGTTTTATTTGACACTACTTTATTATTTACTAAGCCCCTAACTACCACCTTTAGTCACCTAGCGACCACGGCTACTGCAAAAGTAATCAAAACTACTAACTATAATAAAAATAATAAAAAACCGCTTTAAAAGTGGCTTTATTTTAATAAATAGCCCGTGTGTTATTCCAGCTCATTAATTACTGTTCCAAACATACAGCCGTTTGATCATCACTGATCCATACAGCCGTTAGAGCGATTGTTTGGGCGCGCAACTTGTATTGTTGACTTGCCCGCTGAACGATTATTCTTTTAGTTGTGCACTACTAGAAGGGTTGTTATTAAATTAAACCACGTCTGTAGAATGATCTTAATCGACCTTTATTCCATTTCATCGTTTGCTTATATAGGATGCTCGGTAACAAACCATATCGCGATTTACAACAGAACAACGCCATCTATCGTTGGTCGGACAAACTATGAATGTATTGTTAGAAATCTTATTAAGTTTATCGCATTGAACAGCGATTGAAACATAAAACATCTTCACAAACATTCACATTTATATAAAATTAGTAGAATTTCGATTTAAATTTTAAATTAATCGATAACCGGAGTTTGTACCCGCGATCCTTACATGGGCAATGTTTTGACCACTAAGCTACCAGACCTCACCCTGACCAATCTAAATTCCTCCTCATAAATCCGTCTTTGAGGCGACGGTGGATCATCTACCGACATTCTTAGGAACTATCGGAACCAATGAATGACTTTTCAATCATTTTTAAACATTGATTTTTGATACTACTTCAATTTGAATTTTTAATTAATTTTTAAGCATTTTCATGCGAAATATTCAAATCGATTTAAACAAAAAAAAAAATAATCGGTCGAGGCGGGGTTTGAATAAACAAATTGTAGACTGTCAAAGGAAACCTCTAAGTTAATAACCACAGCCACTAGAAAAAAGGATACTGTTTTAATTAAGTACTGATAGAAAGATAATAATAACTTTTGAAATAAATAAATGGTTTGTTAAATTAAATAACGTGTTTCACTTGACCCTATACAAATAATCATGATTGTCTTAACGTGACTTCTGGTTGTATTTTAGCCTCGGAATCTAGGGACCGCTTCCACCACCTCTCCTTTTAAATTTGGCTAGTGTGGTTATAATGTGAGCGACTACCGCTGACCTTCCAATACTGACACATACTAACATAGGTGAGGTTGCCTTGGGCCTCTCTAGAACGCGGATATAATCCTCCGCTTCTTCTTCATCCAAGCTTTCAACTTGGAATCTCGGGTCCGCTTTACCAGTCTAACTATGGATTTGGCGGAACAACGATATTTTCTCTGACCTAGGACCTCCACCACCCAAAGGCGATATCGAAGCATTGCAGTTAGACCAGTTGTCCGAAATTTGTTACAGACGTAGCTTTTTTTAGCGCAATATCTCCTAGGATAGTGAGATGTAGGTACCTGTAGGCATATTGTTTTACTAGTAGCGAACATCTCAATACATCATCCACCACCCTGACTCTCACCCGGGCCGACCAAGGGCCATCCTTTCGTCCTGGCCCTCTTCGGTTGCGAGTACTACTGGATCCCCATCTAGCCCCCGGGTATGGAGAGCCTCTAGCAAGAGCATCTAGTCCCTGAGCCTGCTTCTGATAGGGTGACAGGCGGCTCCATGTTTCTTTTCTGGCGATTTCTTCTTTATTTTAAACCCTCTTATACATGAAAACATTAATAGATCATTAATAAAATTGATATACAAACCTGAAATGCGGGTAATTTTGAAGTTAAGAGATGATTATATCTATAATCATTATTGTTTGATTAAATATCGATTATGACCATATAAATATTACATCATTAAGAAATAACAACACTTTGTTGAATGTCTGTCAAAATGTCGCAGTTATTGGTGAGTATTTTTTGAAGCATTTATTATTAAATATATAAAATTTTATTAGTTGGCTCCCAGTTGCGTAAAATAGGACCACCCCAGCTCTTCCCGGGGGTGTCGTAGAAAGGGACTAAGGGATAGGGCTGTTCTTCATCCAACAGTACACGTATACAGCCCATGACTACTCACTCGATAAGTGCCCATCATCATGATCATCATCATCAGGCTATATTAGTCCACTGCTGCACATAGCCCTCCCCTAATGAGCGCCATAGCGCCCTGTCTTCAGCTTGCCGCATCCAGCATCTGCCTGCAGTCTTTCTTAGATCGTCATCCCACCTGGTCGGAGGGCGTCCTACACTACACTTGCCGAGTCGCGGTCTCCACTCAAGAACACTTTTACCCCAACGGTTGTCGGTTCTTCGCGAGATATGGCCAGCCCACTGCCACTTCAGCTTGCTGATTCTTTGAGCTATGTCGTCTTTGGTTCTCTGTCGGATGTAGGTATTCGTTGCGGATTCTAGCATCCGAACATTCAGGCCTCTAGGATTCAGGCCTCTAGGATTCAGGCCTCTAGGATTCAGGCCTCTAGGATTTAGGACTCTAGGATGTTATATTTCTTTCATTTTAATTTTAATAGCAAAGTAATCGAATCAGCTGACACATGCTGTAAGAACGTTTCGAACGATCGAACACACTTGACAATTGAATTCGGGGTGAGATTACAACTGCGCATGCTCTATATTTGCTGACGTCACGTCTGAGCATGCGCAATTGAATCTCACCGCGAATTCACCTGTCAGCTCTGTTCGATCGTCCTAAACGTTCTTACAGTATGTGCCTACAGCTAATTCGGTCTCAGCATGAGACAGACGTGGTGAAATTATTTAATAATTAATGTGTTTATTCATTGTTTCAGATAAGAATAACACTATTTTTATTAGCGATACATTTAAACAATGGATATTCGCTTCCTAAATTTCAAGTAAGTACCTAATTTTAATTTTTATACCAATTTGTTGTATCAATAATACCAGTAACAACTATTAAGTACGTCCAATTCTTCCATATTGTGTTGTCTAAAGGACTTCACCTCGCCTTATGGTAAACTGAAGACAAAGTCTCAGGAAAGAGGGTCACCATTAAAAACATCTACAATGTTACAATGGCGGCACTCAGCTCGACAGTCTCATCAGATGCTTGTTCACGCCCCGCTTAAAGGACCCGGGACTGTAGGAAGAAGGAAACGCGTGAGCTGGTGAACAGTTCCAAGGGTTTTAGGAATGATCTGTATTGAACTGGCTAGTATTGCCTACCCTGGCTATGTTATATATATTTTTTTTGTTAAAAAAAGAAGGACATTAACAACCAACATTATCGAAATTACTAATATTTCCTCTAACCCCTCCAACTCCAAACGTCGGTAGCTTAGTGGTTAAGGAGTCGGCCTTACAAGCGAGAGATCCCGGGTTCGAATCCTGTCGAATCCTGGCCATTACACTACCGACGGAACCCACTCCTAGCACAAGCAATTTAGCTTAGTTGGAGGGGTTAGAGCGAATATTAGTAATTTCGATAATTTCGGTTGCTAATATTCTTTAAAAAAAAACTAAGCTAAATTGATATGCTAGAAGTGGGTTCACGTCGGTAGTGTCATAGCCAGAATTCGAACCTGGGACCTCTCGATCATTAGGCCAACCTCTAAGCTAAAGACGCTTATGTGCTAACTCTGTTACCAGCCATGAGCAATGTATGTATAAGATAGTGAATCAGTCTTGTGATTTCAGCTGGACCATCCATCTAGACTGGAATACAAAGATAAGGAAGGAAGTGAGCTGAAGATCTCTAATCCAGAGAAAGCAATCTTGAGAGAGATCACCTTCTATCACATCGTAGAGAAGCCTTATTATTCACAGGGAGAGGTAAGTAGTGTGGTATGTAGTAATGCAGTAAACATCTGAGTCGTTCGCTCAATTAATAATGCCGATTTGCACGACTTATGTCCAAAAAGAATGAATATGACCAATGTCTTATGCTAAAAATGTCCAATAATAAAATGTCCAGAAATGAAAGCACGTAAAGATAAAAATGCCCAATAACCATAATATCCAGTAATAAAAATGTCCAATATAAAGAAGCTTGACTTTCTACAGTAATCTATTGATGAATGCAGATCAATCTATACTGACGCATAGTGAAGAGTGCGGTCTGTGGAAACGCAGATAACTCAGTAGTAGTGCGTCATACATGCAGTAACAAGCTATACGAACCGTGAAAAGTAATTAGTACGCGGTGCATGACTATATTTGGTTGAGAGAATATATAATCTAAAGAATGACATCGTGAAACACACGACGGTATTTCCGTCCCCTTGAGTAGTCCGACTTGAGAAGTACCTCCGCCCTATAGAATACCGCGGTCATAATAACCTCGTGTTGTGTTCCCAACAGTGAGAAGAGTAGCCAGAGCTCGCTGGAGAGATTTTGTACTGTCAGTGGGAAGACCTAAGGCTTGTCCTGCTTTATCTTCTATACTGACGGCACAGAAACTCTTTTCTAACGGGGTCGGCAGCGCGAGTGTGACACTCCTGGTGTTGTACACGTTCATATGCCACGGTAACCACTTTCCATCAGGTGGGCCGTGAGCTTGTCTGCCACCTAAGTGATTTAAAAAATACATCGTGAAAAGCCACCTTAAGAACGCAATAAAAGGTATGGGACCGTGAGTGCTGTACCGCTCCCATGGTACGCGCGGCGTAGCGGGGGATGAGGTAAAAAAAGGGAAAAAAGAGCATTAAACATAGTAAGGGAGGCGTCGAAGGAAATTCGGTAGTTACTCGAACTTGACAGATTAAGATAAGGGAGGTTAGGTACATATTGACATGTACCTCCTGCCTTAGAGCCTTTAATATGGGTGAGTGCGCAAAATAAAAAAAATGTCCAACGAAATTACACGTAGCGTCAGCTTAAGATAAGATAGGTTAGTTACTAATTAACAAATATCCATTTTGAAAATCTGACAATTTAAGCATAACCTAGGCGCGTGGGAAGGTTGCAAAGTTGCAAAATACTATGTCTGTAAAAACGGAACCCTATTACTAAGACTTCGCTGTCCGTCCCTCCGTCCGTCTGTCGCCAGGCTGTATCTCAAGAACCGTGATAGCTAGACAGTTGAAATTTTCACAGTTTGTGTAGTTCTGTTGCCGTTATAACAACAAATACTAAAAACAAAATAATAATAATTAAGGGGTGCTCCCATACAAAAAACGTGATATTTTAGCCCTTTTTCATGGCTTTGACCTTTTGAGCCTTTTTTCTGGTACATAACCCTTCGTGCGCGAGTCCGACTCGCACTTGGACGGTTTTTATTTTTATTTTAGAGTTAAATATAATATAATAACTGACAAACATTAAATAAGACCAAAATAAAACGAAACGTTAAATAAGATGTATGACAGATGTAAATATTTATTACTAGTTGTTGCCCGCGGCTCCGCCCGCGTTGATTTCGATAATCACGTAGTGTTGAGTCAACGCTATTTTTCTAAAATAAAAGTAGCATGTTACTCCTTATTACATCAGCCACCTGCCAATAAAAGTCCCGTCAAAATCGGTCCAGCCATTTCAGAGATTAGTCGGAACAAACAGGGAGACAGACAGACAAAAATTTTAAAAATGTTATTTTGGTGTATGTACCCATATATGCATATAGTAAAAAACGATTATTTCAATATTACAAACAGACACTCCAATTTTATTTACATGTATAGATGTATAGAAGATGTATAGATGATTTTATGTAGACGCTTCCCGACCATTAAGTGGAAACATTATATGCCATTATTTTTTCTATCACCTACTCTACCAATTCTAATAGGTTTCCACCACACTAGACCAACTACACATTTAGCATCGTCGTCTCCCCTACTACTGAGAGCGAGCGAGAGTGACCTAGGGACAAATATCTTTGATCTAAGTCGTTCCTTTAATGATTACACGAAAAAAATATTCCAGGTGACCAATTCTGTAGAAACCACGTCTGAAGAATATTTTCCGATAGACCTGCGAGCAGTGGAAAAAAATAAGAATGCTACCTCTCATGATGTAAGTTTGTGACGTTCAGTCATTATAATCATCTGCAGTATCAACCAATACGTAATGGAAATTAGTTACCGTGGCCCATGGACGCGTGCAACACCGGGGGAGTGGCACTCGTACTGCCGACCCTGTACCCCATTTTGTAGTCGCTTGGGAAACCCACAGCAGGGATCTCATTCCACAGATTGAGCGTGCGTGGGATGAAGTTCTTTTCATACTGCGATATACTACGATGGAGAGTCCTGAGGCTTCGTTTAAGACAAGGTAATAGGTAAGCTTGGCCGAGACATATCTCTCACATCCCGGCTTATCAGATGAAGGTCTCCCTTCCAATCAAAGAATCAATTTCGTTTATTCAGTTTAGGCACATAAAGAGCACATATGAACGTCAAACATTTTACACTTTGTCAAGAAATTACTAATATAATATTAAATAAAGTAAATAAATCATTTGAAAATGATTCTTTCGCTGGTTGGGTAAGTTGGTTCTACTGAGAAGATACCAGCAAGAAACTCAGTGAACAATATTATCGTTTCTTTTTTAAAACTATTTGTTTTTTTTTTTAATAGATTTATATTGTGCGAGCAAGCAAAAAGATTAGCATGACCATGCATTTTTATCATTAAAGTATCTTCGTCACTCCTCTCCTGACCATTTCGTCGATATGGAGTTGCCTTAATACACTCCACCGGCAACGAATGTGTGCTACTTTTAAATTAATTAAAAAAACCCTCACAAGTGATCCAATCTCGGTTAAATTGCGTTCAGGGGTCAGCAAGTGCATAGCCGGGCAGGAGAATTGTGGTTGCAGCACTAGTGGGACCGGTGGGGGTCACGCAGTGCGCAGACGACAATCCTCTTTTGATTAGGTCGTCAAGCTGAGTGCCACCATTGTTAACATGGTCGGGTATGTAATGGTGGCCCTCTTTCCTAAGACTTTGCCTTAAGCTTACCTTCCGGCGAGGTGAAGTCAAATTGACGTGTCCTATATATGTATATAAAATAAATATTTTACAGGAGTCTAAGATTCATTTCGGCCGAGAGAAAAGAGCAGTTACTTTCTTAGAGGTGAGTTATACTTTTTTTATAATGTTTTATTCTAAGGATATTTTTATCTCAGTATGTAAGTAAGTAAGTAAGTAAATTCATTTATTGCACGAAACATGGTCAGCTATAAAGATGTTAACATATAATGGTTTACAGCATATCTCACAGAAATTTCCGCAGGCAACATTGTCTATCAATCAAAACTATATACGCGTTTTTAACAAATAATATGCCCAAGATATTGAAAAAAATATGAAAAATTAAGGCAAACATGTCAAAAGTTAAAATGAGTCAAAATCAAAATGTCAAACTTACATATTGAGCCTAAGATATTAAATAAACATGAAAATTAAAGTAAACATGTCAAAAGTTAAAATAAATCAAAATCGTAATGTTAAAAATTACAGAATATGTCATAAATGTTAGGAACAGTCAACAGGATTAAATTATCATAGCAAGCAATTGTCATAAATGTTAGGAACAGTCAACAGGATTAGATTATCATAGCAAGCAATAGTACAATCTTAATGAACTTAATATTTCAAAGTCAAATAAATATATTATATAATGAGTCTTTTCGAATAAGATTGAAAGAGTGAAACAACTCAGACAGGACTTGAACTCAGTGACCGTTCCCTTACTGGAGGAATGCTTTGACCACTGAGCTGATGAGTTACACCTTGAGCTTTCAAAATCCTAGTACCTAATATTATAAACGCGAAACTTTCTAAGTCTGGATGAATGAATAGATGGATGATTGTTACTCTTTCACGTAAAAACTACTTAATAGATTTTAATGAAACTTTACAATAATATAGTTTATACATCAGCATAACACATAGGCTACAATTTATAACGATAACCGATATTATAGCGATAACCGACATCCACTCAAGCGGAGCCGCGGGCAATAGCTAGTTCGCATATAAAATCATCATGCGGCGATAGTGCGACACTGTGTGACCCTTATGAGGCTGGTCGCGGGGTCAACTCCTGTCTGAGCATTTCCTTTTTCCTATCTATATCAATTTAAATAGTCAGCATAGTAATTTCTTTAAAATGATTTACATTAAAGAGAACGGGAATTAACGCGATCATGGTATAGGTACTTACATGCCTTTGATTGCCTGACGTTTCGACCGGCCGAGGTCAGAGGCTGACTGGCTCAGCGGTCGCCGTCTTCGAGTCCCTTAGGTATTGGGTTCTTCATCTACCCGCACATTTTCGATATTTTCTTTTCGCCATGTACAATCACATACCACACTCACAGTGCCCCTATTCTGTAGGTAAACTGTTCGGTGTCTATCCGACTGCGCAGAAAAGCGATGTTGCGTTAAAATTATGTTTTTCCTACAGGAGCCTGATTCCACGCAGAAAGATGAACAATCGGATAAGCAGAAGGTATGCATTAGTTTGTTTTTATTGTTGTTCGGTATTACCACAAATTATTTTATTGATTACTAAGGAAATAAAAGTAATGTAGCTTAATTATTCAAAAAAAATTATATTCTAAAACATTCCACACAGCACTATCTCTCGACCCAAAGTAACTGAAATAGCTTGTGTTATGGGACCTAGAGTGGAATGACATTCAGCCGTAATGTTTATTACAACATTTAATAACCTGTCTGGCGAATGCTTAGGCCATTTGTAAGATGGGGCGCCACCCCGAATTAAGACAGCCACCCTGAATCACACACGCCTGGAAATCCCCGAGGGGGTAGGCAGAAGTGTATTCACCGAAAATTAGTTATAGGTTCATTGAGAAAGCTGTACAATCAGACTTTTTTTTTATAACCATGCAGAAAAAAAAACCATTTTCATAGCCATTTAATTAAATGGCTAGGCAAGTAATTAAACGTCTTCGAACCAAACTTCTTGCCTAGCCGTTTAACCAAATAGCTGAACACCATTCAGGCCGCTAATTGAACGGCGCTGTTCAGTAAAGAGCCTAGGCAGTTAACTGAACGGCTGATTAAGCTTGCAACAAACATACTTAGATACTTTTTTTATTTAAATTGCTTTGAGCTTAAAGTTTAAAATTAAATGGGTAGAATCGAGGCCCTGATAGTATGTAGTTACTGTACCATATTTAGGTACGTTTCGTTTGTTAAGAAAGTGACAAAAATCTGATTTCAATATATTTCACTTCTAGGTGAGCCATAAAATGCCGTGACGTAAACGACACAGTGGGAGAAACTACAAGTTTGATTTACTTCCGTGCTGATTAATTTTACATCGCGAATAAATCTAGAAATGATCAATAAAAGTATATATAAACCAATTGAAATTTTTTCTTTTATTTTTACTTCGAAACATTTTTGAGCTATTTTCTCCCACTGTATCTTTTACGGAGCAAGCTTACTGTTCGGATAATCTCTTTACTTTTTAAAATACATAAGATTATCGATTAAGATAGGAAAAAGTGAATCGCTCAGGCGGGACTCGACCCCGCGATCTTTCCCTTACAGAGGGAATGCTCTGACCACTGAGCCACCGAGCCACGCCTGAAGCTATCCAAATACTCCTATAGTACCATCTTAGGGCGACGGTGGGAGCCATCTACAGACATTCATACGAACTATCGGAAACAATTGTTGTTGTTGCAATCATTTTTCATTTTCCATTCCTATCTTAATCGATTTGAAAAGTTAGCATAGTAAATGCTTCAAAATTTCATTCAACATAAGATTATGTCAACTTAACTAGAACTATTCACTGTAAAAAGTTTAAGCTTGTTTCTTACAAGAACAATTGAGAGCACGTGTTATCCACTAATAAGCTGAGATCTGGAAAGCTAATTGTAGGAGGTAGGACCCGACGGGTCCGACTGGGGAAGTACCTCCGCCCTACAGAATACCGCGGTCATAATAACCTCGTGTTGTGTTCCCAGCGGGGATTAGGGTAACCAGAGCTCACTGGAGAGTTTTTGTGCTGTCAGCGAGAAGACCAAAGGCGTGTCCTGCTTTATCTTCTACACTGACGGCACAGAAACTCTCTGTACTAACAGGGTCGGCAGCGCGAGTGTGACGCCCCTGGTTTTGCACACGTCCATAGGCCACGGTAACCGCTTTCCATCAGGTGGGCCGTGTGCATGTCTGCCACCTAAGTGGTATAAAAAAATACCAAGCTGTCCTCGTATGTAGGTAATTATTTAATGGCGTAATCAAAAAGACAAGGTCACTATATAATATATTTATAAATAACCCACTAATTTCTCACGTGTCTCATTAAAGACACACCAACTAAATTAATAAACTTTACGAGGACATTTTATAGTTTTTTAACCTGTCAAGTGAGTAAATAATAGACACAATAGGTAAACAATAGACTCGCGGTGCGATCGCACCGCTTGGGATGTTAGACTTTAAGGAAGCAATGGGTCTTCCTATTTGGGAACCAACTCTTAAAATATTACTTTCATTTCGTTTCAGAACAATCAGTCTGAGAGATTCAAAAGAACCTACTACACAGTAAGTACTTTTTTTACTATTAATATCTTCTTCATCCTAGCGTTAATCCCAGTCGCCTCCGAAGCTTTTCAACTTGGAGTCTGGGTTCCGCTTTACGAGTCTGAAGAGAAGTGACTGCCATCTGACATCCACAACCTAAAGGCGATATCGAAGCATTGCAGTTAGACCAGTTGTTGGTCATTTTAGGGCTCCAACTACCCTTTACAACTCCATAGATGTTCGTATGGCAACCGGGACCGACGGCTAAACGTACTCTCCGAGGCACGGCCAGACCCAAAATACAAATACCCATATTCATGGATACAAATACTTCTACTACCGCTACTCCACAGAGGCCGTCTAACTAATCGTGGATTTCTTGGTGGGGTATTTAAACGAATCCTTGGTAATTCTTCTTTCTACAAAACTTCTTTCAAAAATGTTACAGGCAATCTTGGATGATGAATTAGACTGTGATGACGATATCGTCAACACGATACCTGTTATATATGATGACATATCCATAGAATTACTTGATAGTAATGCTATCGAAGATCTTGATGGGGAAGACCCTGAAATTTATTATCTAGAATATGATAAATCCGAGGAAAATGATAAAACTCCTTCAGAAGATGCAGAAATTTCTATTGTAAAAGAAAATGACACAGATAATGACGCTGAAAAGGATAGTAAACCATCTGAAACTCACGAGGACGATAAAAATGATAAAAACACAGAGGAAAATACAAACAACTCGTACGCAATAGATGATGTTCTAGACAAAATATATAAATTAACTGCAGGACAAAGTTCAACAACGGAAGTAGTGCCAACTATACTTGATAATACTGAAAACAATACCTTTAATACACTTATTCACGATATTTTCCAGTCACATGATGAACCGATTGATGGGCCTAATAATGCGGACCCTTACAAATCACCATATATTAACATTTTAAAAGGAATATTTACAAATATAGTTAAAGATAACATATTCATCAATGGTAATATCCCCGATATTACTGATACTATTGGTATTATAGCTGCTAAAGATAAAACGGACGACGGAGACAAACCAGGTCAGAGTAGTCACATGCCAGTTTCCGATACATACCTGAAAGATTATGAGACAACCACTGAAAAACATCAAGATAAATTAACTCCAGCATCTACCACGTCATCAGATATTGGTTACAATAAAAATAAAGATTTTACTTCCTCTAAGTCTAACAATGATCAAAACTCAACATCTTTTGATGAAATCGATAGTCACAAATCAACTACCACTGAGAAGATCATACAAGTTGTTCCAACAACACACCCAAAAGAAACAGAATCATTGACCAAAGGAAATGAGGAGCCTATAACAGCAACTCCTGTTTCAGTTACAGACGATGACGCTTCAATTAAAAAAACAGATTCAGTCGATGTGAATAAGAAAATAGATCACGTGCTGGATTTGGTGAATAATGTAAGTATACATTTATAGCCTCAAAACTCGATCGACTCTCCTGCATAAATATAATATGGAATCTATAGTGGTTTTTAATAAATAAATATTTAATTTATTTACAGGACCAATTCTGGAAATTCCTGGGTGACTTTGGCGGTAAATATCTGGAATCACTGATTGCAGTAAGCAATTTCTAACTACTAAATAATTCAAACTGTAAATAAATACCTACAGCAATGTAATTATAATATTTATTTAATTTCAATGTTACAGCGCACCAACACATTGATTAAAGAAGAAATTACAAATCAATTGAAGGAACACTTAAATGCAATTAAAAAACAAGAAGAAAAGCTTGTCCTAAAGAAAGAAAAAGACGTAGTCAAAGAAGACAAGCCTAAAATTGAAATTAAGACTGAACTAAATAGTGAAAAACATAACGATACTACTGCAAACTCTAAAGAACAGAGCTCAGATGATAAAGAACATAGTGATACCTTACCAATTCATAATCACAGTACAACTGAAAATACAAGTGATAATAATAAGGTAACTAACGTATACGTATTTTATCCTAGTGACAATATAGATGAAATCATTAAATATATTCATCAATTTAGTAATAAAAACAACGGAACTAATTTATACAATTTTGGTTCAAGTCAACATAAACTGGAAAAAGATCAAGATCCAAAAAATCCTAATCATAGTAATGAACTTAGTACAGACGGTGACCAAGCGCATAATTATAATATTCATACAACAGAGAATACAATCAAACCTTCAAGTGTCAATACAGAACGAACTGTCGAGTTAACAACTTCTACTGTGGCATTAATCCCTGAGAAAGAAGTTATTACAGAAAGTGTTAACAAACATCCAACGACTGAGAAAGCTACTACAAAAGCTACTACCATAGAAAGTAGTCCCACAACTGAACCACCACACAGTAACCCCATAACTGAATCTGCTGCTACGAAAGTCTATACTAATCCCACTACGGAACCGGCTTATACATCTATTGGAACCACAACATCAGATGAAAAAATAGCCCCGGCGTTAGAGAAAATAATTGAAACCACCACAGAAAAGGCACCGTTTACAATAGAATCTATTGCTACGAAAGATGAAACTAATCTCACAACGGAACCACCTCACACATCTAAGCCAATTACCGAGGCTACAACAGAAAAAGGACCCTTCACGACTGAAAGTGTTGCTACGAAAGATGAAACCGTACTAAAGGATAGTAATCCCACCACGGAACCTTCTAATACATCGAAAGGAACCACAATATCAGGTGTGGAAAAAAATCCTGGTCCGGAACCCACAACAGCAAAAGATGTTTCAAATGCTACCGACACAGAAAGTAATACCTCCACGACTGAATCTGAAACTACAAAAGATATTAACGATAAAAATGGAACTGATGTCACAAAGGTCGTTATAAATGATACTAGTCCCACAACGGAACCGTCTTTTACATCGATAGGAACTACAATATCAGACGTGGAAAAAAATCCTGAGACCACAACGGTGAAAGATTTATCAAAAGATACGACCACAGAATGTAGTTCTTTCACTGAATCTAAGAAAGATACAGATGGAACCGATAATGTTACACAGGCCACAAACAGTAATAATCCCACAACGGAACCTGCTAGTATACCCATAGACACCAGAATCAAGGAGAAATGAAAAATGCAATCACCAATACTAGTGAAATATTTTGAAATAAACCATTTTTTTATGATTTCAAACGCAATTTATTTTGGTTTTATTCATTAATCATCTATTTACCGTAGGTGTCACTTAACGGCACTGGGTTCGTATCCAATTACGTGGTACAGACAGCATCATTAAAATGTCACTAACAAAATTACTCAAAATAATCCAAATACCAAAATTTCCAATTTTATATTGGTTATTACAGTACTCAAATAGTTGTAAGTGTCCAGTGTGATCAAACTATCTTAACAATCGGTCTTATGCAACAGTCAACTATAAAAAAATACAAAAGACATTGTCAATTGACAAATTTTACACCTTTTTCTTACTCATATACCCATCCCTTATCATCCCGCCATTGTGTATATATATAATATACACAATGGCGGGATGATATATAAATCATTCGTTCTTTTCATCTACAATTTGATGTTTCTAGTTTTTTATTAGGGAGCTCTCTTCGAGTACGTATTAAGCCTCCTCCATCTCCTAACCAATCAATGATTTTTCTTGATTCAAAAAACATTGATTTTTGACTACTCCGCCTATAGTTTAAAGCATTTTGCGTGCTAAATATTCAAATCGATTTAAATAGAAAAGAGTTGAAGCAGAGTGGAGCAGAGTAGAATTTGGGCCACCCCTTCTCTTCCCATGTGGTGTCGTACAAGGCGACTAAGGGATAGGGCTGTTAAACATCAGACAGATATGTACAGCCCAGACTCGGCCTCAAATTCATGGCTCGAGTCAACAATAGTGCCCGGAATACGGTAATAGGCTCACCCCCTATTACGTGGGACCGAATAAAATGATTGGTGAAATGTGGGTGATAATTGACCGCTGTCTAACCCTCTGGGGATAAAGGCGTGATTATATGTATGTTAAAATTTCATTTAAACCGTATAAACTTTAGACAGTGTCATGACATGAATCACTAAAACTGAATAATAAACTCCTTTTGAGTATAATTTCTAACTGAAATTACTGATATTCCCTCAGCACCCCGAGCACGAATAATATTTAAATTCGTAACATAAACGTATCCAGAGAACGGAGCAATGCGATTGGCCGCCTGCCTACTGTGAACCAATCACAATGCTCAGTGCCCCGAGCACGAATAATATTCGAATTCGTAACGTAAACGTATCCAGAGAACGGAGCAATGCGATTGGCCGCCTGCCTACTGTGAACCAATCGCCATGCTCCTTTTTTTTCGATACGTTTACGTTACGAGTTCGAATGTTATTCGTACTCGGTGTTCGATGTGGATTTGTAGTAGTGCGAAAGCCAGGATTCGAAGCGGAGACCTCGCGATCGTAAGGCCGACTCCTTCACCACTATTCAAGCTTTCAAAGAAGTATACAAAAAAATATACAAAAAATAATTTCTTAAAATTTTTATTTCTGTTATTCATTCATTTGAACATAACAAAAATAGTGCAAATGGCTTTAAAACTAAATAACTTGAACACTATTGGTTGTGAAAAAAAATAATTTTGAGTAAATTAATTATTGCTATCTTATATATTAATAAATAAGAGCTAAAAAGCAATATTAATATTTCAAAGTTGGTGCAATGACTTCTTATGTATATTACTAGACAGACTGCATAAAACAAAAAAAAATGAATACAGATTGTCTAAACTGAAATAACGAACTCACATCCACTTCAACTGTGAAAAAACATAGATTGTTTCATGAACATGTATGCGAAGCATACGGTCTACAAGTCGCGTGATAAATCCGGGTTTTTTTTATACAAATGAGATGACAGACAAGCATACGGCCCACCTAATGGAAAGTGGTTACCGTGGCCTATGGACATGTGCAACACCAGGGGCGTCACACTCGTGCTGCCGACCCTGTAAACACAGAGTTTCTGTGCCGTCATTGTAGAAGACAAAGCCGATTAAGTTTTGTGTTTGGACTAGCGCTGATGTATAAAACAAAACGTCCGTTCGCTCGCGCATTCTGTCACGTTATGACTAGTTGACCAACAAATCCGACAATAATCATCGCAATTTGGTTGTGTGCGTAAAGGTGCTGTGCTGTGTTGCGTCATTAAATTAGCTCTATCAATCGTGCGATCTTTTTGTAGCAATAGTTAAGACTGGAAAGCCGACCCTGAGACAAGGCTTAGACAATGATCCACTTTTTTTTTTAACATGCGGGAAATCCTCACGGAATCTACCCCGCCGAGGCCGGAGGGGGAGGTTATGTCGGACTCCAACCGACTATTACGCACGCCGTCTGTGAGTCGCAGTGCATTAAAAGAGCGCTATGTATACAGATAAGCGTCAAAATTCAGTAACTCATTTATCTAGTCCCATTCCGAATACGGAACTGTTTCATAATTTTTTGTTTTAAACAGTTTGTCTAGTATTATAGTCAATGTAAAATAATAAAATATCTCTTGCCGTTTCAAATGGGTACTGCTGTTACACATTATTTAATTGAATGTAACTATATAACTAATCTAATATAAAAATATAAAATTTATTTCGACACTAAAACACAATATTAGTACCAATTCTGCTGTTAAATAAAACTTTCACCAAATACTTAATTTGTCCTGTCAAAAGGGGCGTATAGTAAAACCAATAATTCCGTGAACTAAAAGAAGCCGCCACTTTGCGTTCAATAATGTCGAATCGTGGTAAATTGGCTTAGATTTGTAGTAACAAGACATTTGGCAGTGACAACTGTAACTAATATTGCTGCCAGTTAAGGGAACTGTTGATTTAACTATAGAATAACACATTGAATTAAATTATTAAGTAAATTATTATTCATGTTAAATATTCAAATTGATTTAAATAGAAAAGATTGAACCGGTCTAGGCGGGGTTTGAACCCGCGATCTTTGCCTTACAGGCGCAATGCTTTTATCACTAAGCTACGAAACCTCACCCTAACCAATTCAAATTTCTCCCTCTATATCTCTTTAAGGCGATAGTGAAGTGTCTACCGATATTCTTACAAACTATCGGTACCAATGAATGATTTTCAATCTTTCTAAAACACCCCGCCTAGTCTGATTCAATTTTTCCTATTTAAATTGATTTATATTTGAGATAGCTTAGTTTCAAGCGATACACATCAGAATTGGCACCATAATCTATCAAAATAAATAAAATGTACTTGATAGGTAGGTTACTTGTAACAAAAACACATGATTGCAACACAAATTACCCATATAATTGTAATTGAAATAGTTCATTTGATATTTATATAACATATTGAATAATTATAACACTTGTACTTTTCCACACTTTATTTTATTTTTATTTTTAACCTGACCGGTTTCACCTTACGGCATTATCAAAGGTTTACTGAATACATGTATTCAGTAAACCTTTGTGTGGAAAAGTACAAGTGTTATAATTATTCAATATGTGTAGCAGATTCCACCAAGTGCCATCGATCTCCAGTATAAACATTTATATAACATAATTAATTAACACAAGACTATTTGAGCGAATTCTATAGCGTTTTATTTAGTGCTAGCGATCCGCCCCGGCTTCGCACGGGTGGTAAAAACGTTCCCGTGATAATCCAATATAGCCTATGTTACTCAGGGTGAATGTAGCTTTAAAATGGTGAAATAATTTTTGAAATCAGCACAGTAGTTTTAGAGTTTATTCATTGCAAACATACAAATCTTTCCTCTTTTATAATTATTTATCATTATTTATTTATAATTATTTATTTATCATTTCTCTAAGAGCATAATTGCTGAACTGAAAAGTCGGATTCAGTGTCAATCAATTAGCATATTGCTGACTACTACACAGAGGACTACTATACAGAGGACTCTTCCAATGTTGGAGGCTCTAGTCTACTGTATCCACGCTGGCCAGACGGGTTGGTACAGGGTTTCATTTCGAGTGGTCCTTCTCTCGCAGTGATATCGTCTGCGTATGTTTCCGTCAGTCGCCTCTTAAGAGACCCTTCACATAAGATGGGGTGATATACTTGTATTCTTTCTCTGCCGCGTGGTTCCCGGCAGAGTAGAATTTGGGCCACCCCTTCTCTTCCCATGTGGTGTCGTACAAGGCGACTAAGGGATAGGGCTGATTAACTTTAACATCAGACAGATATGTACAGCCCAGACTCAGCCTCAGATGCATGGCTCGAGTCAACAATAGTGCCCGGAATACGGCAATAGGCTCACCCCCTATTACGTGGGACCGAATACAGATTGGTGAAATGTGGGTGTTAATTCACCTCTGCCTAACCCTCCGGGGATAAAGGCGTGATTATATGTATGTATGTATGTCTTTCTCTGTCACCACATAAATACCAAATAAATCGCAATAGAATTCGTTCATAATAGGTTTTATTTCAATGTGTTATATTCGCGTAAAATCTTTACATAGTATAATTAAACTACTCAATGGATTTCATGCAGTTTTCACTAATAAATTAATTAATTCAAGACTGAGGATATTAAATGGTATCAGTATTCCACGCAGGCGGAGGCGCGGCCAATAGCTAGTCATTTATAAAATAGTAATTGATATATTTTTTATTAAAAGTCAGTGTGGCGCTCAGTAAACATTATTCAACATAAAGGAAGACCACTGGAAGACTTAAATATTTTAATAATGATTTTTATTGTATATTCAATCACTCTTACTTGTATAAAAACATTTAATATTTTATATAATTATGACATTTTAAATGAATAAAATTATTTTAACGAATTTTATCGAGATATATTTATCTTTTCCCGCGACCATGGGTACTACTACGTAATTAAAACGTCGGGGAAAGTGGATTTGGTGGGCCGCGGCCCGACGATGAACGTATAATGTCGTTTATCTATATTGGACCAGCGCGAGAACTTCACTATCGCGATGCAGAATCCTTAGTTACGTAGTAGTTCAGTTCGCTATCACTAGATGGCGTTTGTTACATGGTAGGTGTCGCTAGTAGTTAGTACCATACACTAAATATATAGCGATAGAATCTGTTAAAATAGTTTTATTTCAATGTGTGATATTTGCGTAAACTGTCGAATATATATATAATGATTTTCATAACTTGAATACTTATAACAATGATTTATATACTTCACAAAATTTCTAACAGGTTAATAGAAAAATATTTTTTTACATTTTTTATGCAGATAAATATAATTATGCACACGTCCTTTGTCCTGTCTAAGATACTATTTACTCTTAGTAACGATCTTATATTCAATTGAATGTGAACGTGTACCTCATTTGAATGTGTACCTCATTTGAATGTGTACCCCATTTGAATGTGTACCTCATTTGAATGTGTACCTCATTTTAATATGTACCTCATTTCAATATATTATTTCATACCTCATTTTTTTATACCACAGGTGGCAGATAAGCACATGTCCCACCTGATGTAAAGTGGTTACCGTAACCTATGGACGTATGCAACACCAGGGGCGTCACACGCGCTGCCGGCCCTGTTAGAAAAGAGTTTCTGTACCATCAGTGCAGAAGACAAAGCAGTACAAGCCTTAAGGTCTTCCCACTGTCGGCACAAAAACTCTCATTTTATGTGTGTTTCTCATTTTAATACAAGATCTGTAATTCTTAGGGGATGGAGTAATAAGGGAACTATTTTATTGCTTGGGACCCGTAAACTAACAGAATGGAATCTTAAAAATAAACTTAAATTAACATTAATATGTTGGCTTAACTAAAAGGGAACATTTCCCGTTGAAGGTTGAAACTTGATCACTTAAGTTTCAATTTGATCACGCATATTCCAACTTGACCACTTAAATACAAACTTTATCATGTAAGTTTCAAGTTGATCACTTAAGTTTCATTTTGATCACTTTCGTTTCAAGTTGATCACTTAATTCCAAGTTGAGTGTGAATTATCTATACAAATAAATAATATTGACGTGTCTGTTTGTAACATTAATGAATAGTGAAAATAAACAAAAAAATGTCTGCGTGTCTATCCGTCTGACTACGCATTCGAAGCGGATGCTTAGAAAATTGTGAGCAAAATAATTCTAATTAAATTATTCTTAATATTCTAAATGTGAATGTTTGGAAAGATGTTGTGTATGTTTGTTATTTAATCACACTCTAACGGCTGAACAAATCGGGCTAAAATTTGGCACAGGGATAGATTATCGTCTGAAATAACACATAGGCTTCTTTATTCCTGAATAGTTACCCAATATGTACAAGAACGGAATTAAAATTCCCTAAAGGGAAAATATCCCAACCAATCACTGCAGTCAAACGCTAGACATAGGCCTCTCCCAATGCACGCCATTTCATCCGATCCTCCACTTTCCTCATCCAAACGATATCTTAAATAATACACACTGAAAGGCGATTTTCTTGTAAACTGGCATTGTCGCTTAGTCATTAAACAGACGATATTAAATTGAATAATAATAATATTCTTATTCAGTTTACCTTCAAATCTAATATTACTATGGTGAAATATGGGTGTTAATACACCTCTGCTTACCTCTTCGGGGATTTACAGTCGTGAATAAGTGTGTCTATGTAAACTTTATGTAAAATTATTGTGATGTAAATTCGTAAGAAAATTATTATAAAATAAATATATTTTTCTCACTGGCATTTGGCAATATCGAGATACATTATAGAATCAAAGAATATGTATTTCAAAATATATTTGTGTTTGTAAGTATATTAAAAAATATAATTATTATGTAATATTTAAAAAACAAAGAAAAAATAAAAATA
The DNA here is from genome assembly GCA_949126895.1 of Eilema caniola. NCBI lineage: Eukaryota > Metazoa > Arthropoda > Insecta > Lepidoptera > Erebidae > Eilema > Eilema caniola. The sequence goes on along the minus strand of OX421490.1, from coordinate 2,387,039 downwards.
TTTTATTTTAAGATATACCACACATAAAATAAATGTAGTTCAATTAGCTTGTAACATTGTTTCTAGAATATAGATAAAATAGGTATTTTAGATACAATTTATTTTGTAAATACATACATATTATATACACATACATCCAGCTCGATACAAATAGACATATTCATACATACAAATATTTGCTCTGAATGGGAATCCAAAGCGTGAATTTTACAGAAAAGGCAGGAGGCATCAGACGAGTTAAGGCGCGGCATGGATGAAAGCTTCAAAATAATTTCATACAAAATGTATGAAATCGACGCCTCGTAAATAACAAAGTCAGGCATGCCTTTGTCGGAGCTTTATAATAAATTATATTAAAAGTATCAAAACCTTTTTTCCTACAATAACTTCTGTTTTACCGTGTGTTTTTAAATTGGGAATATATTATTGGTGCTCAAAATGGTAGATCTGGCACCAAGTATGGGTAGTTCTTTCGCTAAATATATAGTTCGGATACCACGCGCATTACTTGTAATAATGTACGAGAAATAATGTATATGTAATTATCGACGTCGCTCTATACTACACAGGGCTTTTCGTTAACATGATAAATCTGCCATCAAAATATTTTAGGTGCAATTAACAATTTTGGCGGCATATTTACAATTTTGGCGTCATATTTACAATTTTGGCGTCAAATTTACAATGTTGGTGGCAAATTTACAATTTTGATGACAAACCCCATTATTTTGACAACAACTTATACCACACCCTTTTAAATTTGCCACGTTCTTTTAAGTTCAACTTGCACCTACCTTTCCTATACAATTCACATTCCCTACATTCAGGTATCCGTTCGTACGTCCGTTCGAGTCCCAGCTAAGCCAACACGTGTTAAAAACCTAGTTATCATTAATCCTCAACTCGGCTAGTTCCTGCTCCTCATCCACTTCGTCTTCATCATCAGAGCCGTGGACAGAGGCAGCGGGGGTTGTAGCTCCTGGAATATAAGAAAATTTTATGAATAATAAGTCACAAATGTATAGGATAGAGGGAAGTGCCGGGCTGTTGTCCCTGCCTACCCCGGAGGGAAATAGGCGTGAGCATAATTTTATGTATAAACAAACGTATGTGACATGAAGAAAATATAAACAACATAAAGAAATTATTTTGCCGTTTTCAACGGAGAACAATGCACTGAACAACATTTTTACAAAGTCATTAAATAAATCGTATATTTGCAAAAATCATTATATTTTACATTTCACTTAGATCTATTTTAGAGAAATAAAGTAATATAAAATCGGAAATTAAGTTTTCACAATAGAAAAAGCGAAATTTGAATAACCCCACACAAGGTCTAGCCTGTCTCGTGCTGTTTTCATATAGCTAGTTGTTTCCAGTAGAAATGTACTCGAGACATTTGACGTAGGCGAGAGGGGAACTCAATAAAAAGGTGTCTTTTATGACTCGCAGAATATAATGTTTATATCATAGGAAAAAATCACTATATATTTGGTAGCGTACTGAAAGATTACTAAGAAATGATAATTAACGTAAAATTCATTAATCAAATAAAAAAATATAAGTTGAACCAAGTGCGAATTTTTGGTGCTTCACAAAAAACAAAAGTGTAAAAAACACTGCTACGTGTCAGAAGACTTTAGATTTTCAAACCCAAAAAAAATTTGAAGTTTCTAAATATTACCATAGCAATAAAAACCAAAGAAAACTAGCAAATTACACTATTTTTGTGAACAAAACCTTTCTATAATTGATCCAAAGTGTGACCTGAAAACAGAGTGTGTCAAACCAAGATTGAGGGCTGCCAGAGTTTCCATTTTCCCCAGATTTGTTGAATTCTGTCAACACCGGTCATACCCAGTGGTAAACTTTGATGGGAGACTAAGGCTCAATAAAATGCGCGCGAAAATTTCGTGACATTACATTTAAATTTAAGATCTCAGATGCCATTCATTCTTTAGCAGAGTAGTTATTTAAATGTAGATTCTCTTGTTCAGTTATTTCTTTGTCTAAGGATTCATTTAAATTTAGTTTTTGGGTCAGTTTCACGTGGAATTTGTAAAGCACAGATAATGTTAATCTTACAACCAAGAAACAAAATTTTAATTGAATATTTAACTTGACAACACATGTAAAAATTCAAAAAAATTATTTATTACATGTTTTATGTCAAATTGACGTCTTTCATATTCATTTTTATTTTCTTTTTAAGTAAGTATTGACACCGAAAAGTATTCATTTTCTTCAACATATTTATTATACCTATAGTCTCTACCAAAAATTTTTTTCCTGCTTTTGGCAAAAACAGTACCTCTGACAGCCCTATACATAAAAGAAAATAAAACCTAATTCTCAACATCCACGCAATCCGTCAACTTGGCAATCAGTTGATCAATTTGTTCAGCGACAGTTTCGTTCAATGGCTCCAAAAAGTTTTCGTTCGGCGTTCGGTAATTCTCGTGTTCCGATTCGGTAAAGTTCGGCTTTTCGAAATTAACTTCGAGATTTTTATCCTCCCCGTCGTCGGTGATTTCGAGGATTTCCAACGATTTTTGTATGTTGAGTTGATTTCTTTTTTGTACATCTATTGGTTGATCGATGTCGTTTGGTTCAATTGGTTCGGTTTTGGTTTCGTGTTCGGTAGAGCGGGATTGACGCACTGCGTTTTAAATATAAGATCAAATGAGTTTTTTGATCTAATAGTAAAACTTACCTATGCAACCAGGTTGAACAGATTTTTTTAGTAAAGAATATTGCATGAGTGATTAATTGTATTAATTGAATGATCAAATTACTTAATTAATTAATAGATGACTGGGTAGGGATTTTCAAAAATATGGATGAATTGAATTCCAGATATTTAAAAAGGAATGATTTGCGAATGAGTGTTGAATGAGTGATAGTTGAACTAATGAATGAATGGATTAATCAATACACGACTTACTGCACTGTTAATTGAATGAATGAAAGAATGCCTAAATGGCTCTTGTTTCTTAATATGACTCACTAGAGTATGTGGGGCTCGGTGGGTCAGATATGGGTAGTTGGACCTCTTGCCCAGGGTAGAGATATTCAAATATTGACGAATTCAACTCCAGAAATTTCCAAAAAGAATGAATGAATATAATAAAGACGGCGTTATGAACGAATGAATGAATGTGGAATGAATATTTGACCGAATGGCTCTTATTTTTTCTCATTGCTTAAAATAAAAGGAAGGTAACTTACTGGAGTGTGTAGGGCTCGGTGGTTCAGATATGGGTCTAGGGTAGTTGAACCTCTTGCCCAGCTCTTGATCCATGTGGTCCACGTAGTCTGGGTACACTATCTTAAGGGCTTCGGCGCGCGCCTGGCGGTAGTACTGTAGACAAATATTTTTTTAAATCTATATATATAAAAATCAATTGCTGTTCGTTAGTCTCGCTTAAACTCGAGAATGGCTGAACGGATTTATCTTATCTTGGTCTTGAAATGTTCGTGGAGGTCTAGGGAAGCTTAGAACCGTGAGAAAATATGGGAAATTGCATTTTTTTTTTAAATTGATTCGCAGTAGGAATTTGCCGAGTCAGCTAGTATAAAATAAATTACATTCTACACATCTATCATAGCTTAACAAACTTGTTGCCTAGGACGAATAGATTCGTCACAAAATCTTACAATCAATGACGTATACCGGGTGTAAGAGGAACGCTCCCGAAGCCGAGGGCCCCTGATAGTACTCCGGGTACACTAAATATTAGCTTTATTTTTAGATTTTGTGAAAAACAATTTCTCATTTTTTTTCGTTTCTGCTTATGAAACGGCAATTTCATTAAAAAAAAAAACTTCACCACAAAAAAGCTTGGCGCCGTTTGTTTTTACTTTCTGTAGTGATGTTTTTTTATAATGTGTGGTAGGGTATGGTATGGTGTGTTCTTTTTATCTTTTTCTCTGTATATAACGAAGAAAGAGAAAAAGAAAAAGAAAAAGTTTTCACTTCTGCCGGCACTACCGGAGTGCAACCCGTCTTTTTTTTGTTATGTAACTTCTTTTCTCCAAATAGAAAAAAAAATATCGGGAGCGTTCCGTTACCCCCGGTATATTTATCACCACAGTGAGAATTTAAAAAATATATCCAATGTCAGACATTCATAAATAATAGATGCCTACTTATGTTTGTTCACTGAGCTCGGACGGATGATCCACCCGCGACTTCTGCAGGCCATTTCATACAAAACAATACTTTGCATTACTTATTTTTATTTTATTACTTTTCCATGCCATTTGCCAAATGTAGGGATAATTTTCTAATGAATACATACTCACTTTCGAACTAATTTTGTAAACTGACGGTGCTGACGTCACAAGTCTTCTATATCCGAACAGTACCCCTAGCACGAACAGCTATCCTAATCGTATCGTATACGTATTGAGAGAACGGAACAATGTGATTGGTCGCCTGCCTACTGTGAACCTACGTGTGTGTGAAGCCGGCCAATTGCAATGCTCCGTTCTTTCAATACGCTTCACGATACGATTACGATAGTTTTTTTTTTATTGAATATTAGCAACCGAAATTATCGATGTTTGATCCAAAAGGTTCTGGTTCCATGTCAACATTTCATTCTGCCATTTTTAGTTTCGATGACAGTGAGTTGTCACTTCTGTCAATCAGACTGGGTTCTTTTTCCCGCTGGGCTGGCGGACGGTTTCCAAAGGGTTGGATCTTTTATTGGAGTATATTTTGGGAATATATTGGGATTTGTCCAGTGGATCTGTGAAAATATATACATATCCGGGACCGCGGAGTGTATACCTAATTGTTTCTGGTTGAATTACGTCCGGAGACGTTAATTCGTGTGCACGTGTGTGTGACGTCGTGGGATCTGTTGGGGAGCGCCGTGGGGCGGTTCAGCGGTGTGATCGGCCTGGAGGGAGCCAGTCAGGGCAAATAAACACTGAAAAGACGCATTACACACACAAATACACACCTCACATACATACACGCCTTGCGAGGGTTCTGCAGGTGCTGGTGACATCACAATGGGTAAGTGACTTGCTGTTGCCATATCAGGGTTAGGTCTTAGGAAAAGCGCTGCGTTACTTGCAGCCAAGTTGGAGTAGGTAACAGGGGTGTTATCTCCAACAATCGAAATTACTAATATTCTCTCTAACCCCTCCAACTAAGCTAAATTACTTGTGCTAGGAGTGGGTTCACGTCGGTAGTGTAATGGCCAGGATTTGAGGCCGGGACCTCTCGATCGTACGGCCGACTACTTAACCACTAAGCTAGCGACGCTTCAAAGTTGTTCGTGCTAGGGGTACAGTGGTACTAAGTCTCTAAAATGAAGCTCAGAACCCAGAACTCGGAACGTCGTCCGTCCAATTGAACAGTCCGACTGGGAAAGTACCTCCTACAGGATACCGCGGCCATAATAACCTCGTGTTGTGTTCCCGGCGGTGAGTAGGGTAGCCAGAGCTCACTGGAGAGGTTTTGTGCTGACAGTGGGAAGACCAAAGGCTATTCCTGCTTTGTCTTCTACACTGACGGCACAGAAACTCTCAGCGTTTACAGGGTCGGCAGCACCATTGGCCACGGTAACCACTTCCCTTCAGCATTTCCTAGCTCCAGTAGTCCAGCTTGCAGGTGGGAATCATGACACACGTCCGTCTCCCCCTCTCATACATACAAATGGGGATGCCGACTGCGCTTTTATCCCTACAGAGGGCGCCTCGTAATGGCCAATGTTAGCCGTCATTTACGTAGATTTCATTGTTTGTCTCTTCAAATCTGACAGCTATGAGTTTGTTATTGTCACAGAACAGATGGTTATTGTTATTTGGTCATATGCTGCTACCATCTACAATTAGTTTTGCGTTGGCATTCCCATTAGAAATGTCCGATTGTATGATAATGTATGACTGTACTTACGATGCCTAAATTCCTCCAGTCCAAGAGATCTGACAGTCTTTCTGTTCTGTTTCTCTGGATGATACGTTGCCGCCGCGTTAATCTGGGCAACAGATAAATAATATAAATTTAAAAAAAAAACGATCAAGTGCGTGTCGGCTTCGCGCACAAAGGGTTCCGTACCATTATCGAGATTATTTACCAATAAACGGCAAAAAAAATCAGGTTTGTTGTATAGGGGCTGACCTTGACCTTAAATATTTATGTTATTCTGTTTTTAATATTCATTGGTATATCGTTTTTATAACAACAAAGGTTGAAAACCTAAAAATCCATACTAAAAAAGGGGGCTGGGACGGACTGGATGCGGAAGGCGGAGGATCGTACGAAATAGCGCACATTGGGAGAGGCATATGTCCATCAGTGGACTGGAGTGGGCTAATTGATTGGTTGATACACTTACTTGGTAAAATCATACATGTATTGAGCAAGTTGCTGTACTGATCCTTCTAAAGAGATGTATCTGCGATCCACCACGTAGATACCATACGACATTGGATCAGCTATGTGTTCTTGCATGAAGCAGCCGAACCCTGGAATAAAACATATCGCCTTTAGTCATAGAAGCATTAAGCTAAAAAAAAACAGCAAAAAGAACTTATTTCATACTCCATTCCATAATAGCATGGAGTACCGATACTAAGAAAAAAAAAGTTAAAAAAACATAAACTCACGCCTGTATCCCCGAAGGGGTAGGCAGAGGTGCTAGCACCCACATTTCGCCAGTTTATGTTTAGGTCCCAATGTGGCGAGCCTATTGCCATTAACCAATAAAATATTTATAGTGTTATTCAGTCAAACACAATAATGTGTTTAGCCCAAGTTTTATTTTTGATAAGTTAATTTTAATACTAAAAGTTAAAAGAGTTTGCCACAACAATGTCGCCATCTAGTTATAACTCCTGAACTAAAAAGCTGTCTGCCTGCTTTTCGAAGTTACGAGTGTAACCACTTTTTGTTCCTGATTGTGCATCTGTATAAGCTATGCTTAACATGGATCTAGATAGTGTTGTGTGAAATGTTGTAAAGTATTTATATTTAATAACTTCAGTTGTACTTTTTCACAGTATATTTTTATTTTTAACCTGACCTGTTTCAATAATCAATAATCAATTTTATTTCGTTTAACATAGGTGGTACAAAGACAAAGGTGTTACATTCAATAATATGGTCTTCCATGTTCCGCCTAACGGCATACGAAAATAATTATTCTTTTTTACATAGTCAATATACCATTAACATTTTTATTTTATCGAACAAAATTAGAATATAATTACGAAATTAATAAAAGTAAAATGAAATTATGTATTTCAGTGGATGATAAGTATTTAAATGTCAAATATACAAAACAAAATTGAATTGAAATTTATATGTCATAACATAACATAAACTCACGCCTTTATCCCCGAAGGGGTAGGCAGAGGTGCTAGCACCCACATTTCGACAGTTTATGTTTAGGTCCCAATGTAATTTATATGTCAAATATGCAAAATAAAGTTTAATTTAAATGTCAAATACACAAAATTAAATTATATAGGTATATTATAATCTATGCCAGGCTATAATTTATTTATATTGGAATAAAACCACTTTTAAACAGATTCTATCACAATCAATAGTATTCTCAATCAATCAATAACTGATATCTCAATAAATCAATAAAAGAGTAAGCATATGATAAATGAATCAATAGTATCAGTAACAAGCATCCATCCGTCCATACATTAATTCCTTCATACATTCATACGTCAACACATCCATCGCTGCTAGTATTTTAATTTACATGTGTAAATCATTTCCTATATAAAAATAATTCGGGTTTTCCTTCCTGACGCTATAACTCCAGAACGCACGAACCGATTTCCACGGTTTTGCATTCTCTGGAAAGGTCTCGGGCTCCGTGAGGTTTATAGCAAAGAAAATTCAGGAAAAATTTCAACAGAAAAGCGGGACAGCGATAATCGACATCCACGCGGGCGGAGCCGCGGGCAACAGCTAGTCAGTAATAAATACATATGTTTTCCCTCCTTTAACCCATCAATACATCCAATCCCGCCCACGTGTTTCACAGTCCCGGGTCCTTTAAGCGGGGCGTGAAAAAGCATCTGATGAGGCCGTCAAGCTGAGTGCCACCATTGGTAACATGGTACGTGTATGGTGACCCTCTTACCTGAGAGTTTGCCTTCAGTTTAAATCAGGCGAGGCGAAGTCAAATTGATGTGTCCTATATAAAAAAAGTTATTTATCCAAATTTTCAAACTTACCAGATAAATTGGTAGTGATACTGGGTATGCCCATGACGGTGCACTCTGCGGGGGTGTACCCCCAGGGCTCGTAGTACGATGGGAACACACCCATGTGGCAGCCGCGGACAAACTCCTCGTAGTCCAGTCCGAATAGCGGGTTGGTTGAGGTCAGGAATTCTGGGTGGAATATTACCTGCGAATATACAATATACAGTGCGTCGTACAAAAACTATAAATATTTTATCTTTGCCTTGCGGCTCCACCCGCGTGGATATCGTTTATCGCTATTATATCGGCTATCGTTATAAATTGTAGCCTTAGGTCCGTCAATTTTTCAACATTTTAATCCCCCCTCCCCCTTGGTGACTCGTGGTGGGGGACGACTACTACGAGGAAGACTACTCCCCGCCCCTCTCCAACATCACGAGAATTTAGTACATACAAAGAATCTTAAAATTTTAAGAATGTATCTTTAAGTAAAGGTAGTATAAAGTATAATTTTATATTTCCGAAATCAAGGACCATTATAAAAATATCTAGAAACAGACTATACTAGACTTTTCGGTATATAAATCGCGCGTTTGACGAATTAAAAATTTGTTAACAGCGCCCCTCCGCACTCCCCTTTCAAGCCTCACGTGATTAATGGATGGCCCCTATGTGTTATTCTGATCTATACGCTATATTATTGTAAATATTCCTTAAAATCCATTCAGTACTTTTTACATGAAAGGGTTACAAACATTCATCCATTCTTCCATCCATCCATACAAACTTTCGCATTTATAATATTAGTAGAACAGTATGGCGGGGTTCCGCTCCCATGATACGCCCGTTGGCGGGTATCGAGGTACAGAAAGAGAAAGAAATAGTATTAGCTGAGAGCGAGCGAGACACCGTCGCCGTGAGCGCTGACATCGGAGCCAGCTGTCGAGGTTATGTCAGATTTGAACCTATTAAAACCGCACGCCGCGCCGTCTTGGGTCATATTGTATGTAGTGGTGACCCTCTTTCCTGAGACTTTGCCTTTAGCTTACCATCAGGCGAGGTGAGTCAAATTGACGTTTCCTGTATAAGAAAGCATACTAATTGCTTTCTAATCGTTGCATCTTTAGATAATATTGTATTAGCTCACCTTGACTTTATCATTGACGGTGTTGAAGAGCTCACATCTCCGAATAGAGTTCAGTACTGGATCGCTCCAATCGTCCACCTGCACACAAAATATATGAATAATCAACTGAATTGTTTCTAACCCTGGTAGGGAAAAGGGGAGACAATGGTAAAAGCTTGGGAGCGACTGGGATTAACACTAGAATGAAGGCAATGATACCACAGGTAATATTTAAAAAAAATACATATTCATGTATACAACTATTTGTACTGAGCGGGGATCGAACCTGTGCCACCTGCGTAGCGGCCGCGGTCACTACTCCCACGCCACAGATGCTATTATCACAGATAATAATAATATAATTCTTATACAGATGCACAATCAGGAATAAAAAATGGCTATACTCGTAACTTCGAAAAGCAGGCAGGCAGCTTTTTAGTTCAGGAGTTATAACTAGATGGCGACATTGTTTTGGCAAACTTTTATAATATTTAGTATTAAAATTAACTTATCAAAAGTAAAACATACACTAAACAAATTATTGGGTATGACTTAATAAAACTACAAATATTCTAATCAATATTTATCTGCCAGAATCAAAGAATCAATCAAGAATCAAAGAATCAATTTCGTTTATTTAGTTTAGGCACATAAGAACGTCAAAATTGTACAGTCATGTCAATAAATTATTAATAATTATAATATTAATGGTCCACGAGCCACATTTAAATTTGGTCAATGATTTCCTCCCGGGAGATACTTCGTACAGTGGTTAAGGAAGTTAAATCATGAATTTTCGTGGTTGTCAGCTGGCACTTTGTCGGTGGGGTAAGCAGTGGTGACTGCTCAAACATGTAAAAAAATGAAAAAAATTCAGTCATTTCCTCCCGGCAGAAAATTGGCTAAATTACAGTTAAGCCAATGTATTGAAGGAAAAAAATTATCAGCTGCTCATATCGCGGTGGAAAACCTGTCAGCTGGTGACCTAAAGTTGTAAAAAAAATTAAAATCGTCAGTCATTTCCTCCCGGCTCAAAATTGGCTAAAATACAGTTAAGCCAATGCCTTGAAGGAAAAAAATTGTCAGCTGGCCATATCGCGGTGGAATACGCGTCAGCTGGTGACCAAAAGTTCAAAAAGTTGTATGAAAAATTAAAATCGTCAGTCATTTCCTCCCGGCTCAAAATTGGCCAAAATATAGTTGAGCCAATACCTTGAAGGAAATAAGTTGTCAGCTGCGCATATCGCGGTGGAAAACGCCTCAGCTGGTGACGTGGCCAAAATTCAGCCATTTTTTCACGGTTCAAATTCGGCCAAAATACAGTAAAGCGAATGCCTTGAAGGACAAGAAATGTCAACTGCAAATGCCCCGGTGGAAAATGCATCAGCTGTTCACGTGACAAAATTTAGTCATTTCCTCCCGGCTCAAAATTGGCCAAAATATAGCTAAGCCAATACCTTGGAGAAAATAAATTGTCAGCTGCTCATGCCGCGGTGGAAAATACGTCAGCTGGTCACGTGAAAAAAATCAGTCATTTCCTCCGGGCTCAAAATTGGCCAAAATACAGATAATCCAATACCTTGAAGGAAATCTATTGGCAGCTGCCCATGCCGCGGTGGAAAATGCATCAGCTAGTCACGTGACAAAATTCAGTCATCTCCTCCCGGCTCAAAATTTGCCAAAATACAGTTAAGCCAATACCTTGAAGGACCAAACTTGTCAGCTGCCCATTTATTTTCTATTAGCAGCTGACAATTTATTTTCTTCAAGGTATTGGCTTACTTATATTTTGGCAAATTTAGGGCCGGGAGGAAATGACGGAACTTGGTCAGATCACCAGCTGATGCATTTTCCACCGGGGCATTTTCAGCTGACAATTCTTGTCCTTCAAGGCATTGGCTGAACTGTATTTTGGCCAATTTTGAACCGGGAAGATATTACTGGATTTTGGCCACGTCGCCAGCTGAGGCGTATTCAGCAGCTGACAAGTTTAGTCCTTCAAGGTATTGGCTTAACTGTATTTTGGCAAATTTTGAGCCGGGAGGAGATGACTGAATTTTGTCACGTGACTAGCTGATGCATTTTCCACCGCGGCATGGGCAGCTGCCAATAGATTTCCTTCAAGGTATTGGATTAACTGTATTTTGGCCAAATTTGAACCGAGAAAAATGGCTGAATTTTGGCCACGTCACCAGCTGAGGCGTTTTCCACCGCGATATGCGCAGCTGCCAACTTATTTCCTTCAAGGTATTGGCTCAACTATATTTTGGCAATTTTGAGCCGGGAGGAAATGACTGACGATTTTAATTTTTCATACAACTTTTTGAACTTTTGGTCACCAGCTGACGCGTATTCCACCGCGATATGGCCAGCTGACAATTTTTTTCCTTCAAGCCATTGGCTTAACTGTATTGTAGCCAATTTTGAGCCGGGAGGAAATGACTGACGATTTTAATTTTTTTTACAACTTTAGGTCACCAGCTGACAGGTTTTCCACCGCGATATGAGCAGCTGACAATTTTTTTTCCTTCAAGACATTGGCTTAACTGTAATTTAGCCAATTTTCAGCCGGGAGGAAATGACTGATTTTTTTTCATTTTTTTACATGTTTGAGCGGTCACCACTGCTTACCCCACCAACAAAGTGCCAGCTGACAACCACGAAAAATCATGATTTGACTTCCTTAACCACTGTACGAAGTATCTCCCGGGAGGCGATTGGTCATGAGAACCTGTCGCTGGCTTGCGGTCTATAAATTAAGTAAATAAATCATTTGAAAATGATTCTTTCGCTGGTTCGGCGAGTTGGTTCTACTGAGAAGATACCAGCAAGAAACTCAGTGAACAATATTATCGTTTCTTTTTTAAAACAATTTCTTTTTTTTTTTTCTTTTTTTTAAATAGATTTATATTGTGCGAGCAAGCAAAAAGATTAGGATGACCATGCATTTTTATCACTGAGGTATTCGTTTACTTTGTAATATCCTTTTTTCATTTAAGACTTTTTTACTTCTATTTTAAACTTACTTAGTGGCATGTCAACCAAATTTTACTAAACTAAACATTTTAATACTGTTACCTACAAAGATTCAGCAGTAATTGTGAAAGTTACAGACATAATGCACTATGCCGCTAGATGGCACGAAAATAAATAAATGGCACCATTGTCACGAAATCTTTATTTATTACATTACCAACGAGTTTTATATGCTTACATGCTTACATTATCATGTGTTTAAGTTTTGAAATAATTTACGAGCAAATAAGCGTTTAACATGGTTTTGACTTGTGCCTAGTGCCATCTATTGATTTTTGAGTATTACTAAAGATATTTTCTTGGTATCGGTACCCCATGATGGTACTTACAACATTGTGTGTAGTGACAGGTGGCAATGTATCTCTGTGCAAGCTGTAGATACAACGTTTCAGTCTGACTGTGTCCTCTTTTTGTAGCAAGTCGGTCGCGTCGGGGAGGTGGCCTCTGTAATACAATAATCGTCATACAACAATCTATTTGATATTATTAACTATAACTATGGCGTTATTAATTATTACAATGACATTTATAATTATGTGATACCTATTATTATTAACCCGAGGAGGGCCAGACCGAGAGGACCCTGGGTCAGTCGCGGTGCGAGGGATATGTCGCACGACAACCTCACCTTCGGCCTAGCACTACGACGTGCGGTTTAGTCGGTTAGAGTCCCACATAATCTCCCCCTCCGGCTCCGGGGTCTGGTTCGTGAGGATTTTCCGCACGTAAAACAACCTATTATTATTGTTTTTTGTTGTTGTTGTGTACTAGCTGTAGCCCGCGGCACCGCCCGCGATGTCGGTTATCGCTCAGTGTTGGGTCAGCGCTATTTATTCTAACATAAAAGTAGCTTAAGTTACTCCTTATTACATAAGTTAAGTTAAGTTAAGTTACCTGCCAATAAAAGTCCCATCAAAATCGGGCTAGCCATTTCAGAGAATTAACTACATAACAATAACAAATTAACAACCGACAGACAAAAATTGTAAACAATGTTATTGCATATGCACTGTATAACTCACCTTAAACATATATCATACAACCGGTTCCCGACTTTGGACTGTATGTCGTGTATTGTGTCCCTCAGGGCCTTCGTGACGGCGTGGCCTCTGAGACTCTCCACGTTGAAGTTATTGGTCTTCGCAGGGAATATCAGGAAAGCGACAACTGTCATGTCTGATCCTGATGCCTGGGGAATAATATCATGATTAGGGCAGGCGGAGGATAGGTAAAAATTGGGAGAGACCTATGTCCAGCAGTGGACTACCATGAAATGTCCGGAAAAGTAGCCCAGAGCTCACTGGAGAGGTTGTGTGCTGTCAGTGAGAAGACCAAAGGCTATTCCTGCTTTGTCTTCTACACTGATGGCACAGAAACTCTGTGTTTACAGGGTCGGCAGCACGAGTGTGACTCCCCTGGTTTTGCACACGTCCATAGGCCACGGTAACCACTTACCATCAGGTGGGCCTAAGCTTGTCTGCCACCTAAGCTGTTTAAAAAAAAAAACACGGGTTGCACTCTCGGAGTGCCGGCAGAAGTGAAATCTTTTTCTTTCTTTCTTTCTTCGTTATATACAGAGAAAAAGATAAAAAGAACACACCATACCATACCATACCTATAATATAGCGCCAATCATAGAACCTATCACTAATTTTCTGCTGATTTTCTGTCAGAAGAAATTAATAAATTACAAACAGAAATAAATTACAAAAAGAAAAATAATCACAAAAAAGTCAGAAGCCAAGATTCGAACCCGGTACTATCTGAAACCATAAGTACTTACAGTCGAAGCGCTCACCGCTACACTAAGAAGCTTCTTATCGTATCTTGCAAAATAAACAGTCTGTTAATGTTGTATGACGTCAGTCGTTGGTTACGGTCCAAAGGTCAAGCGATCCTGACGCGCGAGTTTAACAATTTTTACCCATCCAACGCCGCTAAAGAAGTTTTCACTTCAAAAATCAAAGCTAGAATTAAAGGGAAAATAGCATTGCCCTTGTAAGGCAAGGATCGCGGGTTCAATCCCCGCCTAGACCGATTCATTTTTTCTCTTTAATTCGATTTGAATTTTTGGCATGAAAAATGCTTAAAACTCCTCAGTCCAGCTCTGACTACCTTACTCACCGGTTTTGGTGTTCACATAGTATGTTGGGGTTTTTTGCGGGGTTTTTTTTTTGGAAAAGTACAAGTGCTATCATTATTCAATATGTTGGGGTTATTAATTCACCTCAACTGACGGTAAACTGAAGGTCATACGATAACTTCTTACCTTCAAGTAATGGTTGAGTCTGGCCAGTGCTTCAATGAATATATCCGCGCCCTTGTTACCGAACTCATATCGCCCAGCGATAAAGAAGTACAGCGTTTTGTCCAGATCGAAGTTGAAATGGCTGTAGAGGAAAAAAATAACATTAAATCTATATTAATGCTAGCTTTTGCCCGTAGCTCCGCCCGCGTGGATGTCGGTTATCGCTATAATATCGGTTATCGTTATAAATTTTACATACATACAGGGTTAGACAGAGGTGAATTAACACCCACATTTCACCAATCTGTATTCGGTCCCACGTAAAAGGGGGTAAGCCTATTACCGTATTCCGGGCACTATTGTTGACTCAAGCCATGCATCTGAGGCTGAGTCTGGGCTGTACATATCTGTCTGATGTTAAAGTTAATCAGCCCTATCCCTTAGTAGCCTTGTACGACACCACATGGGAAGAGAAGGGGTGGCCCAAATTCTACTCTGCCGGGAACCACTCGGCTTCTCTGCCGGGAACTTATTATTGTATCCCAAGGAGGGGCCTTCGGAGCCGAGGGGAGAGGTTATGTCGGACTCGAACCGACTAAACCGCACGCCGTCTGTGGGTCGATGTGCTAGGCCGAAGGTGAGGTTGTCTCGTGACATATCTGCTGACCCAGGGCCATTCCTTTCGGTCTGGCCCTCCACGGGAGGGGGGACCACGCGGTCCCCGACTCGCCCCCGGTATGGGGGGGACGGGAGAGATGGAGTGGCGATATTCTAATCAAACTCACCCATAGAAATGTCCTCTAGCGAACTCATTTATTTTCTCTTTAGCCAAAGCGTGGAGATTTTGAAACTCGTGCAGGGCTGAGAACTTCTTCACGTTGAGACCATTGGGTGTGATGATATCCGCCTTCCGTTTGAGGAGGTGTTCCGCCTCGTATCCTGGTGGAATGAAGTTCAATATTGAGCGTCTTAATTCGATTTCTCGCCTCCGTGGCGTAGCGGGTTCGATTCCCGCTCAGTGCAAATATTTGTACGTATGAATATGTCTATTGGGCTGGATTTTTCCGTACCTTGGGGACATGTAAGCTTCCCGGTGTCCACTTAAAAATAACGTATCTTTTTTTCAGTAGTTGACGTGTTTGCGAAAGTGCCATCTGACCTCCTAATGTACCCCAAATGAATTATACAAAAGCTCAGAGGATGATTATAATCGGGTTCTTCAAGAAGGGCATTAGAAGGTGCCTACAGGGTCTGCAGCGCGAGTGTGACACCCCTGGTGTTGCACACGTCCATAGGCCACGGTAACCACTTTCCATCAGGTGGGCTGAGTGCTTTCATCATCATCATCATGGAGACGTATTATCCTGATTGCATCCGAGGCCGCAGTGCTCTCGGAGCTCAGGGTTCGCCTTCAGGGTCTTGCGCCTCCAGTTCACATAATCTTGGGCATCCATGATAGCACAGATAATATAATATAATTCTTATACATATGCACAATCAGAAACAAAAAAATGGTTACACTCGTAACTTCAAAAAGCAGGCAGGCAGCCTTTTAGTTCAGGAGTTATAACTAGATGGCGACATTGTTTTGGCAAACTTTTTTAATTTTTACTATTAAAGATTGACGTACCAGAAATAAAACATAAACTATACACATTATTGAATGTGACTGAATAATACTATAAATATGCTAATATATAATAATTATGCCAGATTCTGCAGTAATTGTAAGTTACAGACTTAATGCACCGCTAGATGGCAGCTCCCTAAAATAAAATAATTTGGGACTAAATCTTCATTTATTACATTACCAACGAGTTTTATATGCTTACATTATCATGTGTTTAAGTTCTGAAATAATTTACGTGATTCTAAATAGGGAAATAAGCGTTTTAACTTTTTTTATTTCTTTAAATGAGTCTACTAGTGCCATCTATTGATTTTTGAGTATTACTAAAGATATTTTCTTAGTATTAGTACCCCATGATGGTAGTGAGACTATTTGCATGCATGGAAGGTGACCTTCCATGACGTCAAACCAGGACTTCCTGGGCCTACCCCTGTACGTACCCCCTGACTTACCAGTAATATCGGACACAGTGGTGAATATATGGGTCATATGCGCCGCTGCTCTCTCCATACAGTACCGGTGGTAAATTTGACGCTTGCCAGCCTCCTCGTCCACTGAGAACTGGAATAAGATCACTGAGTCAGTGACTGGTGTAGTTGCCGGCATATATCTTAACGGAATCGACGGAAGAAGACTGACGAATCAGATTTATGAGTGAACAAACTCGAGGGGTCAACTAAGGTAGGAAGATTTTTATTTATGTATTATTTTGTGAAACATAGGTATTACAAAAGATCTTAATATCAAATATCAGTGCACTATGTCCTACCATTAAACATGGTGTACAAATTGAATATAAAGTATGGTTAGTTTTGGACTTACATTTTTTTTTTTTTTTTTTTTTTTTTTTTTTTTTTTTTTTTTATAAAGAATATTAGCAACCGAAATTTTCGAAATTACTAATATTCCCTCTAACCCCTCCAACTAAGCTAAATTGCTTGTGCTAGGAGTGGGTTCACGTCGGTAGTGTAATGGCCAGGATTCGAAACCGGGACCTCTCGATCGTAAGGCCGACTCCTTAACCACTAAGCTGGTTAGTAGTTAGATATCAATCATTCAATTATTGATTTATTTCTATCACAATTTATTATTATTAATAACCTTTATCTGTGACTATTTATAATTTTAACTTGTCTATTTTTTTCTAATATTGTCTGATTTGCTGCAGAGGCCATTTTAAAGAAGAAGTACTTCCACCCTACAAAATACCACGGTCATTATAACCTCGTGGTATGTTCCCGGCGGTGAGTGGGGTAGCCAGAGCTCACTGGAAAGGTTTTGTGCTGTCAGTAGTAAGACCAAAGGCTATTCCTGCTGTTTTCTACACTGACGGCAGAGAAATTCTGTGTTTACAGGGTCGGCAGCACGAGTGTGACTCCCCTGGTGTTGCACACGTCCATAGGTCACGGTAACCACTTTCCATCAGGTGTGCTTGTCTGCCATCTCCGTTGTATAAAAAAAAGTTTAAGTTGAAGATAGGAAAAAATGAAACGACTCAGGCAGGACTTGAACCCGCAACCAGTCACTTACAGGGGAAATGCTCTTAACACTGAGTTACTGAGTCACGTATAGAGCATTTGAAATACTCCTATACAACCATCTTGGGACGAGACGTTGGGTTACATCTAATGATACTCATGGTACACTCCCGGCACGGTATGTTGGCCGTTAAGTACTAAGAGAACTTGGTAGAGCTTGCTTGCTCTCTCTCTTGCTTACACGGCCGTTGAGTACCACCTTATCTACTGCCTTATCAACTTAACTACAGATAACTAGACCGTTTTACTCGGTCAATATCGTAAGTTAGTTAATTCGCAAAACGGCCATTATAGCAAGTATAACTGTCGGAAACAATGAATTATGTTACAATGACTTTTAAACATTTTATTTTTAGGTAAGTAACTGATCTCTAATTCAAGTCCCGTCTTGATCATTTCACTTTTTCCAATCTAAATCAGTGAAAGTATCTCACTGTGGTAATCGACTTCGCAAGTAAGTAGAGCATGTATCCCTACGTTCCAAAGCAAATTAAAGATGAATGTTTTCAGATTTGTTGGTCAACTAGTCATAAGGTGGCAGAACGCGCGAGCGAGCGGACGTCTTGTTCTATACAATATGACAGCGCTAGTCCACACACAGAGCGTGCTCGGATCTATCACCAGACTATTCAGCCGGGAGGCGGGAGCTGTTGGCGGCCCCGGAGGTGGGAGTGAGAGCTCTCACGCTTGGCACGGCGGCACCTCCCTATACCGAGAGCTTCGTGGTTTCCACAGCCAGAGGGCCAGATCGAGAGAGATGGCCCTGGGTCAGCAGGGGTGCGAGGGACTAGCAACATCATCTTTGGACTTACACTACGACCCACAGCCGTTGTGCGTTTTAGTCAGTTCAGGTCCGACATAACCTGTCCTCCCGGCTAAGGCTGGGGGGGGAGGGTATACGTGGAAATATTGCGCACGTAAAAAAATGCTGCCGCGAAGGTTCGTATACATATAGTAGTTACGAGATAAAAAATATGGTATATAAAGTAAAAGCACCAATGGTAGACACTGTAAGGACAAATCAAACTTCACTCTACGAAATTACATATATTTTTTAAGAATGGTCGTTACGTCCTTTTTTAACTGTTAAAGCAAGATTAACACATTAACTTTAGCAGATAAAATCTTAGCATATTTTACTTTAAATACAATTATTATACACATGTTCGTTAACACCAATAGTCGACAATCACTTAAAACTGATAGAAAATCTAGTCATAATAATACGGCAATGGTCTACGTAGGTCAACAAGTTACATATTACGTATTTTTAGTACGGATGTTCCGTACTAAAAATAGTGATTTATTAATAGAGTGATTAATTAAAATATAACACCTATTAAAATCCCACCCTTAACAAAAATCTTAAGAAACAACTGGCGCCAATTCAATATTTACTCGCGACAGTGTTGCGAATTTTTGAACATGTATTATTAGGTCCTTACGTATGAAATTAGCGTTTTGTCGTACTGATTTATTTGATCTGAAATATCTCCTCTTTCGTTAAGAATTCCAAATTCAAATTAATTAAACCTTGCTCCAACAGATTACCATTTCTTCCGGAATTTGGACAACTTCTTACAAGGAAAAAAATTCCACTCCGATGCAGCAGTCCAAACCGCCTTCAAAGAGTTTATTGATTCTCGCCCCCATGGTTTTTATAGTAAAGGGATCAATGAACTACCCATAAGATGGCAATAGTGCATAGATAACAACGGTGCATACTTTGATTAATTAAATATATTTTACAAAAAAAAAAACGACTTTTTATTCCTCCCTAACAAAACGCCAATTTCATACGTAAGGACTTAATATATATGCCATTAGATGTCTTTTAAATAAATAATCAAGTAAACAAGATAGTTACTTATCTTACAATAAAGGTTTTTCTCGATGTGTCGACCATTAGGTCTAACATACACATAACATCTTACCTTATCCAAATTGTTGTAGAAATCAGTGTTGCCAGCACATAAATAACGTCCGAGAAGCGTGGCGTGCGTCGTGAACACTGTGGCAACATCGACATGGCGGGTCCTGCAACGACATAATTAAAAAAAATATGTTATTGTTTTAAGGCGGAGCACCGGAAGCAATGACGTACATTAAAGAGAGATCCAGGTTTTGATAACGTGGCAACGCGTAGACTGGCGTATTGTAAAATAGAATAATGAACGTATTGAGTTGAGCCTTTGGTTTTACCACTGACAGCACAAAAACTCCCCAGTGAGCTCTGGCTACCCTACTCACCGCCGGGAATACAACACGAGGTTATTATGGCTGCGGGATACTGTAGGGCGGAGGTATTTGCCCAGTCGGATTGCTCAATTGCACGGTAATACTGTCGTGTCCTATCTCCTACAATTTTTTTCAATATAATTTTAAATAGATTATACTGCTTCCGGGCTGTTTGCTTGTGGTACATATGAAACTTGCGTTCCAGACGTTTCGTCGATCACTGCGGTTGACATTTTTAGTGGCGCAGGTCCGGGCGGCGACGAGTGCGCAGACCTCCTTCCGAATCATTGGCCGATTTATAGGCGCGGTCGGAAGTGGGAAACGCCGTGTTCGATCCTGATTGGTCGAGAGAGTCAACGTATGTCAATCCCATACATTGAGCAATCTATTCTGTTCTACAAACATATTGCCAGTTGTGGAGCGGCTGCGAGAAGGCCCCCTCAGGTGTGGGACCTAGGGTGCCACATTGACCAGTTTAACAGACAAAGGCCTATATAGAAAGGTTAAAAACACTGCTTACCTGAGCATGATAAGGCCTATACCCGCCTGCCACTCATGGAAGTGTGCCACTACTCGAGGGGGGGTATCGCTGTAGCTTTCGGCTGCTTTGCGGAACTGAAAAGAGCAAGATAACATATCTGCCTGTGAAAATTCCGTCATAACAGAGACGCTTCAGCCGTCAAGGAAATCGGAGTTTCGTAACCGGTTTCCTTGAAGGATTTATTCATACTTCTACGTAACCGGTTTTCTTGAAGGATATATTCATACTTCTGCGTAACGTACGTACGTTTTTGTTATAATCATAATTGTAATCTGTGTTGTGTAATAAATAACCGGTTTCCTTGAAGTATTTATAGTTATTTATACGTATCCGGTTTCCCTGAAGGATTATTTCATACTTCAACGTAACTGATTTCAATAATGTAGCCCATTTTAAACATACATAAAATATATACCGACGATCAAAATTTATTTTATGAAGTTTCGTTAGCCAGCAAATTATTTACTTTTTAATAATGTATGGGAATCTACCGGATTTATTGATGTATATGAATACTGCTCTGTCTTGGTAGCTTTGTGATCAGAGCATTGCTCCTGTAAGTTGCCTTACAGGAGCCATGCTCTGAACGCGGGTTCAAGCCAAGTCAATCTTTTGCTATTTTGATCGATTAGAATGCTAGTTTAGATTAAAAAACGATTTCCTCACCTCACCAATAAGCTGAGCAACCATAAACCCAAGTATCACAGCGTCATTCGCCTCCACGTCCAGGTGTGGGATCCCGATAGAACAGGTACTCCACAGCTCCTGTTTGAAGCTGTCCAATTGCCAGGCGCCGGAACCGATGTCGAAGAGAATGATCTGCGGGTTCCCGTCAACTAGCCATGTTCCTGTGTGCAACTGTGGGGGGTGGACAGAAGAAATAATATTGTATCAATCAGTGAATCTATATACATACTTTTTTTTTTTTACGTGCGGGAAATCCCCACGGATACCCCCCCTTTCGGAGCCGAAGGGGGAGGTTATGTCGGACTCGAACCGACTAAACCGCACGCCGTCTGTGGGTCGATGTGCTAGGACGAAGGTGAGGTTGTCTTTTGACATATCCCTCGCACCCCGGCTGACCCAGGACCATTCCTCTCGGTCTCGGGAGGGGGGACCACGCGGTTCCCGACTCGCCCCCGGTATGGGGGGGGGGATATACATACTAACTTCTGCCCGCGGCTCTGCCTGAGTGAATATCGGTTATCGCTATAATATTGGATATCGTTATACATTGTAGCCTATGTGTTATTCTGATGTATAACCTATATTATTGTAAAGTTTCATAAAAATCCATTCAACAGTTTTAACGTGAAAGAGTAACAAACAAACATCCATCACCACCAAATCATCAACAAACATTCGCGTTTTTAATATTAGTAGAATAAAAAAACGAAATACCATGCACTGATTAATCACATAATCTCAGAAACTATAACACATACATAACATAACATAAACTCACGCCTTTATCCCCGAAGGGGTAGGCAGAGGTGCTAGCACCCTCATTTCGCCGGTTCATGTTTAGGTCCCAATGTAATAGGTGGCGAGCCTATTGCCATTAACTGGGCACTTATAAACCTGCGATAAATACACACATAACTTCGAAAAGCATTGAAAAGTCATTGGTGTGTGCCATGGAAAACCTGGGATCGAACCCGAGACCTCGTCTCAGCAGTCCATTACCCATACCACTAGGCTACCGCGGTTACAAACAAACACATAACAAAACAGGAAAGAAACAAACAAACAAACAAACACAAACAAACTTGAAATTTGGCAGGTAGGTTACTTGTAGGATGTAAACATCTGCTAAGAACGGATTTTACGAAACTCCACTCCTAAGGGGGTAAAACCTGGGTTGAAAGCATGTATGAAGGTCCGAGATTTTTGAAGAAAGTTGAAATGTAAATCCATGCTCTCATAGATGGTGTGGAGGTGTACTAATAGATGTATCATCAGAAAATAACCCCTTTTTGGGGTTATAACAGGGGATGGTAGTTTATTTTAAATACTAACTCAGTCCACGAGTAAGAAGTCGCAGACGGCCGCTAGTTAATTGGCGGTTGCCATTTACATGGTTAACTTAATTTAAATAAAATAAAATTATTAAATCGAATAAAGAGAAAAAAATTAATCGGTCTAAGCGGGGTTCGAACCCGCGATCTTTGTCTTACAAACAAATTTTTTTCTCTTCATTCGATTTTAATATTTTCATGAAAAATGCTTAAAGATTTAATTCAAATTATACGTGCGGAGTAGTCAAAAAACAATGTTTAAAAATGATTGATAAATCATTCATTGGTTCCGTTAGTTCGTAAGAATGTCGGTAGACGTCTCCACTGTCGCCTCAAAGACAGATATAGAAGGAGAAATTTGATTGGTCAAAGCATTGCCCCTGTAAGGCAAAGATTGCGGGTTCAAACGCCGCCTAGACCGATTAATTTTTTTCTCTTTATTCGATTTATATATTTAGCATTAATAATGCCTAAAGATTTAATTCAAAATAAGATATATTCGAAAAACCTTTTTAAAAACAAACTTTTTTTTTTTTTTTCTTGCATTGTCATCCGAACTGAACGTGCATACCAAATTTCAGCTCAATCGGTTGAGGGCAAGTGCCTTAAAATTGAGTTGTAAGATTCCACCCGAACAAACATACATTGCAAGTTAAATAAAAGCTTGTAATAAAAATATTGCTGTCAAAAAAGTAGGACTCGACGGTATTTCTGTCCAATTGAGCAGTCCAACTGGGGAAGTACCTCCGCCCTACAGAATACCGCGGTCATAATAACCTCGTGTTGTGTTCCCGGCGGTGAGTAGGGTAGCCAGAGCTCACTGGAGAGTTTCGTGCTGTCAGTGGGACGACCAAAGGCTATTTCTGCTTTGTCGTTTACACTGACGGCACAGAAACTCACTGTGTTTACAGGGTCAGTAGCACGAGTGTCACTCCCCTGGTGTTGCACACGTCCATAGGCCACGGTAACCGCTTTGCCATCTGGTGAACCACGAGCTTGTCAGCCACCTCAGTCGTATAAAAAAGTGTAATAATATTGCGCAATTTTGAAATATAAAGAAATTGAACTGATACATAACTGCTTAGTGGTATTTCATTTGAGCACCTCAATTTTTTGGAGGGCACGTTAAAAGCCAAAGCGATTAATCATATTCTGTGCTCCGTGGCCTTCCAACATTGAGAGAGGCTTATATCCTGCAGTAGACTGCGGTCGACTAATTAATGATATCTTACCTTGAAACCTTGAGCCCTCATAGCATTCACAGCTGTTGTTAGAGGGGAATTAGGAGGGAAATCCGCCTCCTCAACCTCCGTTCGGGCACATTGCTCCTTATACGGCCCTAGGAGGCAGTAATTCTCTCCCATCTCCTCCGTTGAGACATAGGCTTTCGATCTGATCACGGTGTAGATACCGCCGACTGAAAAAATGGTATTAGATTAATATGTTGATTAAGATAGGAAAAAGTGAATGCTCAGGTGGGATATTTCGTATGAATGTCGGTAGATGGCTCCCACCGTCGCCCTAAGACGGTAGTATAGGGCGACGAGTAAATGCTTCAAAATGACATTCAATTATTTGGGCGGAGTCATCAAAAAACAATGTTTAAAAATGATTGCAACATCATTCATTGTTTCCGATATTTCGTATGAATGTCGGTAGATGGCTCCCTCCGTCGCCCTAAGACGGTAGTATAGGAGAATTTGGCTAGCTTCAGGTGTGGCTCGGTGGCTCAGTGGTCAGAGCATTCCCCCTGTAAGGGAAAGATCGTGGGTTCGAATCCCACCTGAGCATTCACTTTTTCCTATCTTAATCGATTTGAAAGTTAGCATAGTAAATGCTTCAAAATTACATTCAGATTAATATGTTGTTTATTGCCTGTGCGTCCTACCTGCCCCTCTAGACAAGTGGCAGTTCGCTTGCCAGAGTTTGATGGAATAGAATGACGTTTGTGACAGTCGTTAACGCATGTCATAAACTTCAAATCCCATACATTCGTCATTCTATTCCATCAAACGCTGGCAAGCGCATTGCCACTTGTCTAGAGGGGTTGTTATGGCTTGCGGTGGCGAAATATGGACACTGACGGTAGGGTTAGTCCATGACCTAAAAGTTGCGCAGCGGGCTGTGGTGCGAGATATGCTTGGAGTTGCTTTGAAGGATAGAATTTAAAACGTGGTCATCCGATGAAGAATTAATGTTACCGACATAGCTCGCAGAGTAAGCAAGCTAAAGTGGCAGTGGGCTGGCCAGGCCATATTTGTCGAAGGACCGATAGCCGTTGGAACAAATGAGTCCAAGAGTGGAGACCGCGAGAAGGTAAACGTAAGGCGAGATGCCCCCTAGACAGATGGACTGACGACCAGAATAAGGTGGCTGGGACAGACTGGATGCGGAAGGCGGAGGATCGATAAAAACAGTACACATTGAGAAAGGTCCAGAAAGCTCAAATTACTTGTCTTCGATTTACGTCACATCGCAGTCGCTTCACGGAAAATATCGAATTTTCAATCAAATCCGCAGTTAGACTTTTTTTTATGACATAGGAGGCAAACGAGCAGACGGATCGACTGATGGTAAGCGATCACCGCCGCCCATGGACACCTGAAACACCAGAAGGGTTCTGGAGAAACACACCGTTGAGGACTGCCAACCATCCAAGTGGTGAGGATGAAAATGTTGTCGCGTAGGGCGATGGCGGAAAGATGCGGCAGGGATTAATCCGAACAATTCCTCAGAGCACTCCCCGTTGTACATGCGATAAAAAATGCAGAGCGAAGCTACATCCCTACGCAGCGCCAAGGGGTCAAGCCGATCCGAAATACGGCAGTCGACAATTCGAGTCGCTCGTCGTTGGATACGGTCCAGAGTAGCAAGCTGGTACTGGGGTGCCCCTGCCCATAGATGAGAACAGTATTCCATGTGAGGGCGAACCTGTGCCTTATAGAGAATAATAAAGAGAATACTGGTAAAGCGAATCCCAGACCCCCAGTTGAAGTAACTAAGCACGTACATCAATGTCAAAAAATCACCAAATCAGTTACATGAAGTTAGGCATAATATGAGAAACTCATCGTGTCCACTCTGGACCTTTTTTACCCCCTATTTTTGTTTTTTTTTTCGAGCGGGAATTCCCTACGTATACCCCCCTCTCCGGAGCCGGAGGGGGAGGTTATGTCGGACTCGAACCGACTAAACCGCACGCCGTTTGTGGGTCGTAGTGCTAGGCCGAAGGTGAGGTTGTCAAGCGACATATCCCTCGCACCCCGGCTAACCCAGGGCCATCCCTCTCGGTCTGGCCTTCCTTGGGAGGGGGGACCACGCCTCCATCATTTCCCATACTTTTATATTTTATCACTCTAGTGCCGTGTGCGCGGGGTGGTGCGGGGCTGCGTTTATTATGTTCGTAGACTCCACCCATTCGTTCTAAGGCATCGTTTCGTATAAGCGCCTTAACATTATAGCCCATGATAAAGTGCCGCTGACCGAAAATCATAGTTGGCGAAATATGGGTGCTAAAACACCTCTGTGTCCTACCCCTTTGAAAATTTTCAGGCGTGAATTAATGCATGTGTGTATAATGTAATACGTTCGAATTTTGAACACAGTCCTTCTCAGAGCTCATGATTGCCATGCCCTACTTGGTACACTCCTCAAGACAGCGGGAACAAGTATAACTTGTCTTAAACAATGGATGGGTGTGCACAATGTAAGTATTGCGTTACAACAAGCTGTGCAGGAGTGCGGCTTCAAGGCTGTTTGGTCCCAGAGGTTCGTATAATGAATAAACAAGATTTTTACATGCATACTAGTATTATGCGAACTAACTCCGTCTGTCTGTCTTCATGTATTAGACCTTGAGAAAGGACATAGGCTGTGTTTGATTGCAATAGCCGACATCCACACGGGCAGAACCGCAAAAGCTAGTAGGTACAGAATATCTGTACTGCGGGTATCAAACCTGCGACCTCTATTCAGAGCATCACTACATACCTAGTATAAAACAAAGTCGTTTTCTCAGTCCCTATATACCTTTGTATGCTTAAATCTTTAAAACTACTGGTTCTTTTAATAGATAGAGTGATTCAAGAGGAAGGTTTATAAGTATGTATAATACATGTTTAATATAGTAGAGGGTGCAGCGGGAACGGGATCTGACGTCACGCTGGCGGAAAAAGACTACTAGTACTGCCAATGATCAGCCCTTCTGGGTGGGGTCATTTCACCCATTTCCACTATATAACGACTGTCATACAAGTTTGTATTGCAACCGGGACGGCTAACATGCTCTCCAACCAATGCAAATACCCATATTTATGCATACAAATATTTGCACTGAGTGCGGTTCGATCGAACCCGCGCCTCCTGCGTAGCGGCCGCATTCACTCCCGCCACGACACAGAGGCTACCTGCGATAATACATACCTTTGTTGGCGACTTCCCAGGCTGTCTCGAAGGTCCATCTGTTCTCATCACTGGCCGCCTGACCCTTGTCCATGTAAGACAGCAGGTCATGCGTGGACTCTGCGCGGTAGAACCGCTTCGAAGACCTGTCGCGGGACATGGTGAACTGAAACAAAAAGGGTACAGGTTAAAAAAAGACGGGCTGCACTCCAGGGGTGCCCGCAGAAGTGAAAACTTTTTCTTTGTTTCTTCGTTATATACAGAGAAAAAGATAAAAGAACATACCATACCATACCTATAATATAGCGCCAATCATAGAACCTATCACTACTTTTCTGTTAGAAGAAATTCATAAATTACAAACAAAAATTAATTACAAACAGAAAAAATTATCACTAAAAAGTAATAATTTTCAAAAAGAAACATAATCACAAAAAGTGTTAGAAGCCCAGGTTCGAACCCGGTACTATCTGAAACCATAAGTACTTACAGTCGAAGCGCCCACCGCTAAACTAAGAAGCTTCTTATCGTAGCTTGCAAAATAAACAGTCTATAGCTAATGTTGTATGACGTCAGTCGTCGGTTACGGTTCAAAGGTCAAGTGATCCTGACGCGCGAGTTCAACAATTTTTACCCATCCAACGTCCAGGTCCAGGTTTTCACTTCAAAAAAAACAAGTACGAGTCGAATCGTGCACCATTAAGTAGCACCCCTTAAAACCGCGTATATTTTATGCACGCATCCCTAAATATTCTATTGGGTGGTGCATGATTGCGAAAAACCTTCCATAGTAATCCAATCTCGGTTGGATTGCGTTCAGGGGCCAGCAATTGCATAGCCGGGCAGGGGGGATTTGTGGTCGCAGCACTAGTGGGGCCGGTGGGTGACACGCGGTGCTCGACTACAATCCGCTTTTGAGGAGGCCGTCAAGCTGAGTGGCACCATTGTTAACATGGTACGTGTATATAATGGTGAACCTCTTTCCTGAGACTTTGTCTTCAGCTTACCATCAAGCGAGGTGAAGTTAAATTGACGTGTCCTATATATAAAAAGAAGAACTGGCTTGTGTTATGGAATCTAGAATGTATCTACAATATTATACATAGAAACGCCCAGACCAATGAAAATATACATATTCATGTATACAAATATTTGCACTAAGCAGGAAACGAACCCGCGCCCCCTACATAGCAGTCGAACGTTCTACCGCTACGCCACAGAGGCCATAAATATATTAAATATCTTTTGTTATAGCGGCATCAGAAATATATCATCTGTGAAAACTCTACACTACCGGCACAGTATGATGGCCTTTAAGTACTAAGAGAACTTGGCAGAGCTTGCTTGCACTCTCTCTTTAACACGGCCGTTAAGTACCACATTATCTACTACCTTATCAACTTTACTACAGATGACTAGATTACTCGGTCACGTTAGTAACTTAAAGTTAATATGTCGGATAAGCAGACGCATATCGCGGAAAAAAGGCAGCTTCTTGTCACTGAGCTTGACCGGATCCTGAACCACATTTCCCAATGGGGCTCTGAGAACTTGGTCGAGTTCAATGCCAAGAAGACGCAGGCATGTGCGTTTACAGCAAAGGTATCTTCTTTCCTTCCCCTTCCCACTCTTCAGAGCACGCCACTGCCACTGCAGGATAACCTCAATATCCTCGGTATGGATATTCGCTGTAAACTACAGTCCATCAAATCTAAGAGGTACCGTTTGACGTTTCATATTTTTCAAACCGAAACAACTTTGTTCATACGTACATTATTCAGTTTCGATAACCTTTTTCATAAAACCATGAATTTAGAAAGATTTCATTATTGTATCTAAAAATGTACAATTCTTAATATCTAAATGTAATTGAAAACTTTCAAACAAAGCAAAATAACACATATTTACACAGTAAATAATTTCTAATAGTTATATTCTTGACCGCATTACAAAGTTACGTAGTTAGGTCACTGCACGTAGTGTTGCGACTCTTCGGATACACTTGTATGCAAAAAAATCGTTTACATATACGAAAAATCGAATGTATTATTTACAAATTACACTTGACAACCAAACAAATATTTTTTCATGTGAATGGGATTTATCTCACATATTACGATTACATAACTAAATAGTTATGTAATCGTAAAATATGAGATAAAACCCATTCACCAAAAATACGTATTTATAAATCAAATATATTTGCTTCTTTAAAAAGTTGTCGAAAGCGATTTGTCGATTTTTGATTTTCGCGCCCAAATAAGTCGGGGTTTCTCGCGCTAACGCTGTCGAAATAGTAAATGGAGTCAGGGATAGTGTTTTTTACATTTATTTTTGTGTATGATAGTATGGGTTTGCATATTACAGAGAAATAAACAAATTTTTAACAAGCACATCCATTGATTTTACAATTACAATTTTTTCTTTTAAGTCTTATTTCTACGTCTAAAACTAATAAAAATAAGGTATGTAGAACCCATTCACAAAAATGTTGTTGCCTGATGTTATAAATTAACGACGTTACTGCGCGACCGCATAATGCACTGAATACACAGATACCCTAAAATAAATTAATTTAATTATTTTTAGGTCAATAGGCAAAATCGCAGGTGTCCAAGTCTCTACAATTTTTTTTTTCTGGCAACACTGCCAACTACAAGCGCACGCGGTCCGCTCGGTCGGTTCGGCGTCAGCAGTCTCTCGCCATCTTGGAAGCTGACTGTGCGCGTACTTGCTTTCTCGTTTGTGTTTTACAATTTGTGACTTGGCTATTACTTTTCTGGACTGATCATTCTTTATCCGTTTACCTTGGCAATATTTATACTGGACTCCGAACTAAGCAAGTGTTTATTAATAATGTCGAAAAGAGGACGTACTTTGAACAGCCAGGCTCGTGAATTGGTGGTGAAATTACACGAGTATTTTGAGCGTGAATCTCAAAATGGTGGACTTCTACTGCCAGTTACACAAGTTCGGGATCGCGTCGGTGAAGCTCTCGGTATTGGTAGCCGCACCGTTGGCAAAATATTAAGTGAAAAATATGGGCCTTCGGGGAGTGACAGTAACGTACTTCACACACCGAAAAAACGAAAAAGAAATAAACCTGTGACAGGCATCGATGAATTCGATAGTCATGCTATTAGAAACCATATATACGGGTATTTTACAAGAGGCGAATTTCCAACATTGGCAAAGTTATGTGCAACTTTAAAAGATGCCGGGCTGTATAAGGGAAGCATAGAGTCGTTGAGAACGGTAATAACAGGAATTGGCTTCAGATACAAAAAAGTTGACAAACGAAAAATTGTTATGGAGCGACATGACATAATTATGCAGCGACTAACATTCCTGCGCGAAGTTAAACAAATTATAAACTGGGATAATGTAATATTTTTGGACGAAACTTGGCTAAATTCCAACCATTCTGTGCCGAAAACATGGACTGATGATTCTGAAGCTTCGTGCTCGAAGGTGCCGATAGGAAAAGGTGGACGCCTCATAATATGCCATGCTGGGTCAGCGTCTACAGGCTTCGTGGAAAACTCTTTATTAGCTTTCCAATCCAAAAGCACTAAAGAGTATCATGAAGAAATGGACGCAGTAAGGTTCCGAGAGTGGTTCTTAAATTTATTACAGAATATCCCTCCTAACAGCACAATTATAATGGATAATGCCCCATACCACTCTGTGCAAATTGATAAAGCACCTACGTCAGCCAATAAGAAAGCAGATTTGGTGGCATGGCTGCAAAGAAAAGGAGTGGATGCCGACATGTCACTATTAAAAGCTGAATTATTACAGTTAGTGAAATTGCATAAACCACCAAAACCGACATATGTAATTGACCAATTGGCCGAAGAGCACGGGCACAAAGTCATACGACTTCCTCCGTACCATTGCCAATATAATGCCATTGAACTGATTTGGGCCCAAGTTAAAGGTAATATTTTATAATATTATAATAATAACACGAGTACTTCTAACATTTATAATTTAAACAATGGTTTTCGTCTGCTATCAAATAGTTACATTATTGTTTTACAGGTTATGCAGCAAGACACAACACAAAACCACCCTTCAGTGTCAAGAAAATGGAAGGTTTATTAAAGGAAGCATGTGCCCAAGTTACACAGGAAGATTGGAGTAAAGTAGTACAAAAAACAAAGAAAATAATAATGGACGACTTCGAAAGAGACGTACACTTTGATAATGTAATGGACAATCAACTGGTCATTAATTTAAATGACGATGATGACGAAGACGACGATACTAGTACTAGTAGTGAATAAAAAAATATCCTAAACATTTCTTTTATTTAATTATAACAATTGATTTCTTAAAATTCGGATATTATAGTAATCGATCTCTTAAAGTTCGGATATTATAGTAATCGATTTTTTCATCCCATCCCTATAATTCAATTGTCAGAACTGTCAAACGGTACTTCTTAGATTTGACGGACTGTAAATAACAAAAACTACATCGAGAGTATCATCAAAACAGCCTCGCGTAAACTCGGAGTCCTGAACAGAGTGAGACAGTTTTTCACGCCGGAGCAACGGTGTCTTCTATACAAGACACAAATTCGTTCCTGCGTGGAATACTGCTCGCATCTCTGGGATGGATACGCAAAGTACTTATTAGATGCTCTCGACAGGTTGCAGCGACGAGCGGTCCGCATTATCGGAAATCCTGAGGTCACGAGTACCCTCGAGCCTTTACAGTTGCGTAGAGATGTTGCTTCCTTGGCAGTATTTTACCGTCTCTACCATGGTGAATGTTCTGAAGAGCTATTCCAATTAGTCCCACCCTCTCCTTTCCTATACAGGACGACACGTGCAGGACTTAGATGTCACCCGCATACGGTGCAGAACATTCCTTCAAGAACCAAGCGGTTCGGTGACTCTTTCCTTTGTCGCACAATTAAGACCTGGAATTCCTTGCCAGCTCACGTGTTTCCCTCTTCCTACAGTCCCGGGTCCTTTAAGCGGGGCGTGAAAAAGCATCTGATGAGGCCGTCAAGCTGAGTGCCACCATAGTTAACATGGCACGTGTGTATAATGGTGGCCCTCTCTCCTAAGACTTTGCCTTCAGCTTACCATCAGGCAAGGTAAAGTCAAATTGACGTGTCCTATATAAAATAAAAATAAAAAATAAAGTCAAAACGGCATTCATAGCGTGCCGCAAGTTTAGCTATCACGGTTTATAAGATACAGCCTGGTGACAGACAGTGGAGTCTTAATAATAGGATTACCCTTTTTACTGTTTTTACAAGTTGGGTTTTTTTTTGTTTTCCTCACGGATACCTCCCCCCCCCCTCCCTTCCGGCTCCGGAGGGGGAAGTTATGTCGGACCGACTAAACCGCACGCCGTCTGTAGGTCGATATGCTAGGCCGAAGGTGAGGTTGTCTAGAGACATATCGCTCGCACGCACCCCGGCTGACCCAGGGCCATTCCTCTCGGTCTGGCCCTCTTTATACGTTGGGTTAGGTACCCTAATAACATAGAAGTATATAAGTAGGGTAGCCAGAGCTCACTGGAGAGTTTTTGTGCTGTCAGTGTGAAGACCAAAGGCTATTCCTGCTTTGTCTTCTACGCTGACGGTACAGAAACTGTATTTACAGGGTCGGCAGCACGATTGTCACTCCCCTGGTGTTGCACGTTTCCGACATAATAGTACTACCTCACTGGCATGTTTTAACCTGGTAAAAACAATTACACAGACTATTGACAACGGTTTACCAGTAGCAGCAATTTTTCTAGACATGAGCAAAGCATTCGATTTTGTAGATCACAAACTGCTCTTACATAAGTTGGAAAAATATGGTATCAGAGGTAAAGCGAACGACTGGTTGGGATGTTACTTAAGCGGTAGGCAGCAATGTGTAGAGATTGCTAAGGTACAGGGAAATGAAAAGAAACTTTATAGAAGTGACTACCGGCAAAATAACTTTGGCGTGCCACAGGGTAGTGTGCTAGGACCTTTTCTCTTCCTAATGTACATTAATGATCTCCCAAATGTCACTCGACATAGCACAATATTATTCGCTGATGACACAACTCTCATTGTAAAATGCGAAAAGATAAATACTTACGAACTAGAAATAAACGAAGCCATAAGCAAAATAGTACAGTGGCTGTCTTCTAACAATTTGCAAATAAACATACAGAAGACAAAAATGATACAATTTCGGACGAACCAAAGCAAGGTTATAGATTTAAATGTGAAATATAATGATACTGTAATAGAACAAGTTCCTAGTGCTATGTTTCTAGGTATAAAATTAGATCAGAATTGTAACTGGAAGGCACACATCGATTATGTTTGTGACAGGCTTAACAAATTCGTATATGCGATAAAAAGATTACGAATAACAGTTTCGATAGAAGCCGCTCTTAGTGCATATCACGGGTATGTTTCGTCAGTACTCTCATATGGTCTTCTGTTGTGGGGTAATTCGGTAGAGGCTATAAGGGCGTTTAAAGTACAAAAGAAGTGTATACGGGCAATCTGTGGGGCCTGGAGCATGGATAGTTGTAGGCCTCTGTTCAAAAAATACAATATTCTGCCACTACCATCCATGTATATCAAGGAGTTATGCTTATTTGTAAAACAACATCCGGTACATTTCTGTAAACAAACCGATGTTATTAAACGAAATGTAGTTCCTAGAAATAAATATAGGCTGTATGTACCGCAATGCAGGCTAGAATTGCATAAAAGGAACTCATACATGAACGCTATAAAGGTATATAACAAATTACCGAACACCTTTAAGAATTTACCTTTTACTATGTTTAAAAGAAGGTTGACGCAATGGCTACAAAAAGAATGTTTTTACGATTTGGATGAGTTCATGTCATACCGTGGGATAGGTGACTAATAGATAATTTTATATACCTTTATACACATAGTAATAATGTTATGATTGATATTATCAGCGATTTGACATCATAATTTAATGTAATTTAGAGTCTATAAAATAATTATTCTGACATTAACATAAAACTGACATTAATATAAAGCTGACATCAATATAAATCTGACATTAAACAAATAGATAACAATTATTGGTTGCATGCATGCTGTAGATTATAGCTTCAAATCACGTAAATATTTGCACACCATAGTGGTAGGATGTAAATGGGCCATTGTAATATATATAATATAATACCTTTATTTACCTGCATTCTGGCAAATAAATAATTTCATTTCATTTCATTTCATTTCATTTCATTTCATTTCATTTCACGCGTCCATAGGCCAGAGTACTTTCCATCAGATGGGCCGTGTGCTTGTCTGCCATCTTAGTTGTAAAGATAAGAAGATTGAAATGCGACCTCTGTGGCGTAGCAGTAGAGCGTTCGACTGCTTACTCAGTGATCATGAATTCGATTCCGGCACAGTGCAAATGTTTGAATGAATAAATGTGAGTACTTGCATTGTTCTATGTGTTTGTACAGTCGACAAAGTCGAAAAATCGGTACAGTCGATACGGTAGCCTACGGTACCTTTACATACAACTTAAATCAAAAGTGCAACCGTTATCTTTGTGGACTTGTACGTATTCCAAAAAAAAAAAAATAATAACTATGTTTATCTGCGGTCTAGATACCACATTACAAGCACGCTATGTAGAATGTCGTTGAATTTTTATTCCGACCCATATAACATAGTTCCATTTCTCTCAATACGTTACCCATATTTTAGGGTAAACTATTAAATTGGCAACATTTTCATTCAGGAATAGACGTCAGACTGTTGCTCAACATGCAATCTTTATCTAAGCAAATTTTACGACATCGTGTGTAATGAAATTACATTACTTGATAAGATTTAACTAAGAAGCGTCCTTACACACTTTTAGAAATCAAGTCACATTACAATCAAGTGAGAATTTGATTAGAAGGTTATGGAGGTAGGCAACCACGGTATTTCCGTCTAATTCAGCAGAAGTACCTCCGCCCTACAGAATACCGCGGCCAAAATAACCTCGCGTTGTGTTCCCGGCGGTGAGTAGGGTAGCCAGAGCTCACTGGAGAGTTTTTATGCTGGCAGCGGAAAGCCCAAAGGCTTGTCCTGCTTAGTCTTTTTTTTTTTTTATAAATAGGACACGTCAATTTGACTTTGCCTCGCCTGATGGTAAGCTGAAGGTAAAGTCTCAAGAAAGAGGGCAGAGACGGCAGAGAAACTCTCTGTGCTTACAGGGTCGGCGGCATCTGGCAGCACCCTGGTGTACACACGTCCATGGGCCTGTGCGTGTCTGTCACATCAGTGTTCGATCTATCAAAATCAAATGGACTTAGTTAACTAAACAGAAAGGACTCAATCCACAAATTGGCCAAAATTGAGTTAAGTGCACCACCATACTCCTAAAGGTCAACTCTATCATGTAGTGAAAACCCAATTTTGAATACGTACACGGAAACCAGTTTCTTCACTATCCCGACTCAACCCACAATATGAAGAACCCACAAAAAGTATTCGCAGAATGAACCTAGTCCGCTTGAACCGGTCTAATGATGGTCTTATAGACCTGATCTTTTAGCTTGTCCGGCATTTTACGATCACAAATGACTCCCGTTACCTCGCGCCATTTCGCCCAAGCCGCTGAAATACGGGCGTTGATGTCACGATCGATGTCTCCGGACGCATCAAGCACAGATCCAAGGTACCTGAAGTGGTCCGTACGCTCGACGGTGTCGTCGCCTAAACGTACCTAAACGGACTGTCCATTTAGGGGACGATTGATTTATGTTTAAGGTTAATAGATGTATAAGTTTTTTTAATGATATTACTTGTTGTTTTTTTTTTAATATATCGTTTTCTAGTCGAAGGATTGTTATGAGTCCGTTCTGAGAAATAAATAAAAAGTATCTGTCTTTATAAAATTACGTTTAATGGTAAGGACTCAACCCACATTTAACCTAATATCTCGAAATCTATTGCAAAATATGTCACCAATTTGATGAACAGATACAATTTAAACTAAGATTTTATAAAAAAAAGAGACAAATAAAATATTAAAAAAAAACACTTTGTTTTAGAGAAATGACAGCTCAAACTTTAAACGTCCATAACTCAAAAGTGACTTTTTGTGGATTGAGTCCTTTCTGCTTAACCACGTCCAAATGAAATGTCAAAAACGCTATTCTTGTAACAAAATATTCAAAATAGATCGTTGCCCCTTACAATCCCGTGGGGTGGCGGAGATTTACTAACGTGGCTAACGTGGCTCTGGTAGAATTTCTTGAAAAACTAGACATTGACGTCTCACCATTCATAATAAGCGAAAGAAAAATTGAATAAAGAAATATTGATTTAGCTGGAGGGGTTAGAAGGCCTTTCCCCCCCTTCCCGAGGAGGGCCAGACCGAGAGGGATGGTCCTGGGTCAGCCGGGATGCGAGGGATATGTCGCATGACAACCTCACCTTCGGCCTAGCACTACGACCCAGAGACGACGTGCGGTTTAGTCGGTTCGAGTCTGACATAACCTCCCCCTCCGGCTCCGGAGGGGTGGGTATCCGTGGGGATTACCCGCAAGTAAAAAAAAAAAAAGGAGGGGTTAGAAGGCATATTAGTAATTTTGATTCTAATATTCTTCTTTAAAAAAGAAATATAGATATATTTTAAAAAGAAATAGTCATTCTGCAGTCATTGGCAAACTTGCGGCGATTCGCTGCAAAAGGTATCAAGAAAAAGTAAAAGACCGATTGTTATCGTTTTAACATTAGATCGAGACTTAATTTTTAGTTATTATGAGAATGAGTCCCCTTTTTTATCAAAATCGTGATCACTTTTGGAAATTAATAGTCTTCACCCTAAGTCAAACCGCGAACATGGCTGCAGAAAAGTAGACGAAACGTCGGTCTAAAAGTAAACAATAACAAATGAATCGCTTGGTTTTATTTCAATTAATACCTAGTCTTTCTTTACGAATATGTGAGGCAGTAGCAAATGAAGTATTAAAAACGTGAGACGTATGTATTTAACTCGTCAGTTGTTTATTGGTCGCTAACCAGATGGACATTTCAACGTGCGTTTACGCATAATGTAGATAATCGTCAATGAGGCCTTGGGATCTATATACATATAATATACTATTATATAATAGTAAAGTGTTCGTTTCCGTACAGTGGAGATATTAAAAAAATTACTTGGCTTATGTTGTATTTGCGACTAGTTGTTGCCCGCGGCTCCACCCGCTTGAATGTCGGTTGTCGCGACCAAACATAGCCTATGTCCTTTATCACGGTCTAATCTACCCCAATACCAAATTTCATAAAACAATTTCCAGTGGTTTAGGCGTGAAAGTATAACATACCTACTGACAAATCCGGAGGAGGGCCAGACCGAGAGGAATGGCCCTGGGTCAGCCGGGGTGCGAGGGATATGTCGCTGCCTCACCTTCGGCCTAGCACATCGACCCATAGACGCCGTGCGGTTTAGTCGGGTCGAGTCCGACGTAACCTCCCCCTCCGGCTCCGGACGGGGGAGGGGGATATCAGTGGGGATTTCGCGCACGTAGATTCAACTGGAAATCCATGAAGTTGCAATTTTTTTGCAGAATCGCTCAATGTGGCCTTTTTAAACTCGTGATTACCGACATCCACGCGGGCAGAGCCGCGGCCATACGGCTAGTACAGTATTAAATGTAGATATCCATTTGCTGGCCTTGGACTTGCGAACGAAAGATTGTGTTTTCATTTCATTTACCTACTTATTCATACAATAAAATGTTTGAACATACATACACTATAACAATTATAAACTTAGTAGGTAAATATGGATTTAATAAGTAATAAATTTACATATCACTACATAGTATAAAACAAAGTCGCTTTCTCTATCAATTTGTATGCTTAAATCTTTAAAACTACGCAACGGATTTTGATGCAATTTTTTTTAATAGATAGTGTGATTCAAGAGGAAGGTTTATATGTATAATACATGTTTAATATAGTAGAGGGTGCAGCGGAAACGGGTTCTGAATACACGCGGGCGGAAAAATATTAGCGGTACGAAATTCTTCGGGTCAGCTAGTTTAACATAAATTCAATGCTATGTGAAAATGGTATTAAATATTCACGATAATTTAGTCAAATAGTAGGTTCCCAGTGGAGTAGAAAAGGGCCACTCTATCTCTTCACCGTAAAAGGTGATTAAGGGATAGGACCATTCTCCATCTGACAATAAACATACAGCTCATGAAAAAGTGACCGCTTAACGGCAAAAGGCACACCTCTTATTACGTCGGAACGATATCTGGCTAATGGGGATGCCGACGCAAAACTAATTGTAAATAACAGCACCATCGCTTGCTCGCACAATATAAATTTAAAAAAAAAAATGTTTTAAAAAAGAAACGATAATATTGTTCACTGAGTTTCTTGCTGGTATCCACCGACTGATTAAGAGTTCTGACCGCCATAGGCTAAATATGAGGACGCGCCCCCGCCAGGTGTGTTACGGACGGCCTAAAATTAGTGAGTAAAGTAATAGTGTGAAAATTTCAACATGGCACAACTAGGCTGCATAATGAAGTTAAAATTTACGCCCGTTATCTTTGTTCTATGCGAGCTTTTTAAATTTTAACAAAATAAGTATTGTTAGAATTAGGAACTCTCAAGTACATTTAGTTTTAGTGTTTTGTCTCGGTCTAGTTGAAATACGTAGGGTAGATGCTATGATAGTAGATTAGTGCATAAGAAGACACGATTTCAGCGCGCCCGCCCTCCCGATCCTCGCGCCCTAGGCTGCAGCCTAATTAGCCTTAGGGTTAATCAGGCCCTGCTGGTATCTTCTCAGTAGAACCAACTTACCGAAGCAGCGAAAGAATCATTTTCAAATGATTTATTTACTTTATTTAATATTTATACTGGAGGTTAGGTTAGGTTAATTTATTTTTACATGTTATGTTTAGAAATATAATTGCTTACAACCATTATTATGTATTCAGTAAACCTTTGATAATGCCGTAAGGTGAAACCGGTCAGGTTAAAAATAAATGTAAAATAAAGTGTGGAAAAGTACAAGTGTTATAATTATTCAATATGTTTATTTAATATTAACGCCGCGGTAGCCTAGTGGTATGGGTAATGGACTGCTGAGACGAGGTTCGGGTTCGATCCCAGGTTTTCCATGGCACACACCAATGACTTTTCGATGCTTTTCGAAGTTATGTGTGTATTTATCGCAGGTTTATAAGTGCCCAGTTAATGGCAATAGGCTCGCCACCTATTACATTGGGACCTAAACATAAACCGGCGAAATATGGGTGCTAGCACCTCTGCCTACCCCTTCGGGGATAAAGGCGTGAGTTTATGTTATGTTATGTTTTGTAATATTATATTAATAATTAATTGACATGACTCATGACTGTAAAATTTTGACGTTCATAATGTGCTCTTTATGTGCCTAAACTGAATAAACGAAATTGATTCTTTGATATGAGCAAACAACAATAACCATCTGTTCTGTGACAATATCAAACTCATAGCTGTCAGATTTGAAGAGACAAACAATGAAATCTACGTAGATGACGGCTAACATTGGCCATTACGAGGCGCCCTCTGTAGCGATAGAAGCGCAGTCGGCATCCCCATTGTAGATATTTTTACACCTCTCCATATCCCTTTCGAAAATAATACATAGGTACCTAGGTATCTTTAACTTACATATTGTATAATATAATGTAGGAGGTAGGACACGACGGTATTTCCGTCCAATTGAGGAGTCCGAATACTGCGGTCATAATAACCTCGTGTTGTGTTCCCGGCGGAGAGTAGGGTAGCCAGAGCTCACTGGAGAGTTTTTGTGGTGTCAGTGGGAGGATCTAAGGCTTGTTCTGCTTTATTTTCAACACTGACGGCACAGAAACTCTCTGTTCTAACAGGGTCGGCAGGGCCACGGTAACCACTTTCCATCAGGTGGGTCGTGTGCTTGTCTACCATCTAAGTGGTACCTATATAAAAAAAATACACCTCTGCTTACCTCTTCAAAGATATCAAAACAAATCTAATTTATTTACGCAGTTTTATAATCTTTTTATAGGTATAAGCATGTATTTGATACTTGTTATTTGTTTCAAAGCGATCATTACGTAATATCAATGTTACCGTTGGCAGTGGTTTGTAGTGTATTGTGACGTAACAAGACATGCCCCCAGTACACTGTACAGGTAAGTTGCAGAAAGTTCAGCTCAGCATTCATAATAATATTCGCTAAGTAATATCGCCGAATCTACTAAACACATTGCGTTCAAACAAACGTAAGATTTTCAGACCATTCAATACATAAATAAATAAATAAATAAATATTCCACAACATTTCACACAACGCTATCTAGACCCATGGTAAGCATAGCTTAACTAGCTTGTGTTATGGAATCTAGAATGCGGATAAACATACTTAGATACGTTTTTTTTTGTAAATACATACATATTATACATAGAAACACCCAGACCAATGCAAATATACATATTCATGCATACAAATATTTGCACTGAGCGGGGATCGAACCCGCGCCTCCTGCATGGCGTTCACTACCGCCACGCCACGGAGGCTGATACATGATATTATTAATTTGTAATTTTAATTATATTCTAAAATTTCATTTTATATGTTATATGATTGATCTTGAATTGATCGAAAAAAAACGATATGATTATGATAAGGATGATTATAAAGGAATACTATAGATAGCCGCATAAATAAAGCTAAAATGAGAAATAGGAATGAGTGGTCGGACACCCGGAGTTCGACACCGGCAACTAGGCAACCAGCATGAATGCAATCCCCAAACGATTGTGAGCCTTCTCGTAATCATTTCTAGTGACAAACTCTAGCCGCTGCCCTTTCAGTAGGAATTGACCCTAACAGGCTTGTGTTATAGGATCTGGAATGCAAATCAATATACTAGGACTTTTTTTCAATACAGTAATATTATACTTACATGAATCACCTAAACTATAATAATAGGGGTTAAAGTATGAAATTGCCGTTTCATTGTAATAGGTACTTCGAATTGACATATAACCTTCATGGTTTGAGATTTTTGAGTGAAACTTTTTCCACATGGTACCTATGTAGTTCTTCATTTAAAAATGTGCAACATTCGATTATCGACTTTCAGTTGTTTTTTTTATTCAGCTTAGACAAGAAAGATGGATACTTCGAAAATTCGAGTGATTTTTGAATACGAGTTCCGACGCGGAACTA
This sequence comes from Eilema caniola, assembly GCA_949126895.1. NCBI lineage: Eukaryota > Metazoa > Arthropoda > Insecta > Lepidoptera > Erebidae > Eilema > Eilema caniola. Next base: position 2,345,854 of record OX421490.1, on the reverse strand, counting down.
ACGCGGCAGAAACAGCTCGCAATATCAATGTTGCGTTTGGAGAGGGGACTGCTAATGAACGCACCGTGCGAAAACTTTGATTTGAAGAACGAACCACGAGGAAGGCCGTCCACACAGTTGAATAACAATGAATTGAAAGACTTGGTGGAAGCCGATCCAAACTACCCAGGAATTAGCTGCATGGTTTAACGTTACCTTACCAACAATATTGACTCATTTGCGTCAAATCAATAAAATAAAAAAATGTGAAAAATGGGTACCTCATGATTTGACTGATCTGCAGAAAGAAATGCGTGTTGAAACTTGTGTTGCCTTGTTTAATCGATACAGAAATGAAGGAATATTGGATCGAATTGTGACATGTGATGAAAAGTGGATTCTTTACGATAACCGTAAGCGAAAAATGCAATGGCTGACCCCAGGTGAAACGCCACAACAGTGTCCTAAAGCAAAGCTTACCAATAAAAAGGTAATGGTAACTGTTTGGTGGTCTCAGCATGGTGTTATTCACTATAGCTTTCTACGATCTGGTCAAGCAATAACGGCAGATGTCTACTGTGCCGAACTCCGAACAATGATAGCAAAACTAGCAGTGAAACAGCCCCGACTCATGAATCGATCTTCACCATTATTGCTCCATGATAACGCGAGACCTCATACAGCACGAGAAACCGTTTTAACTCTACAGGAACTGCAATTAGAAACTATCCGTCACCCTCCGTATTCGCCAGACCTTGCTCCAACAGACTACCATTTATTTCGTGATTTGGACAATTTTCTATGTGATAAAAAGTTTTTTTCTCAGGAGGCAGTACAAAATGCTTTCACACAGTTTGTCGAATCTAGATCACCAGAGTTCTATCGCAAAGGCATAAATGACCTTCCTACTAGATGGCAGCAATGTATAGATAATAATGGTAATTATTTTGATTAAATAAATACGTTAAATTAAAAAAAAAAACGAATTTCAATTTGTCAGTACAAATCGGCAATTTCATACTTTAACCCCTAATATTTACTACACAGAGTAGTCCCCCGAGCACGAATAATATTCCAATTCGTAACCTCAATGTAACCAGAGAACAGAGCAATGCGATTAGCCGCCTGCCTACTGTGCACCAATCATAATGCTCCGTTCTTTTGATACGTTATTCGTGCTCGGGGCACTGGAATGTAAACTGCGCCCCCGAGGAGTCGAAAGGTCTACCGTATCGGCTCCACAAAGGCCGTGACACTGAGTGTCACCATTGCAGTATTATTTAATCAACAATGGTGACCCTCATTACAGCGTATCTGCTAGTTCAGCCACTTCGCAGTTTGGCTGAAAAAAGCGGACCCAGAACTTCCAGATTAAGGCCTGATGCGACCGGGATTAATGCAAGGAGAATGATGAGTAGCAACCCTCAATCCTGAGACTCCTCCTTTAGCATACCATCAAGCCAGCAGACGCCACGTTGACGAGTGCTGACTTAAAAAAAATCTGAAGTTGTTCTTCTGACTTGTCTGTACTACAACAATGACGTATGCATCTTAAGGCCAAGGAAGATGGCGGGTGTCAACATGACGTCACAGTTGGGAGTCATCCAACTCAATGTGTGTTCGCTTCCTACTAAATATGTGTCAGTATCAAAAAAGATATTTTACGATGGTTGTAAACAAGCTTCTGTTCTATTGGTAAGCGGTTACCGTAGCGTAAAAGACACGTTACAGATATGCTTATATCACAGTCGCCTTCAGAATTTGTTTTTTTATACCACTAAGGTGACAGACAAGCACACGGTCCACCTGATGGAAATTGGTTACCGTGGCGTATGGACGTGTTCAACACCAGGGCAGTCACACTCGTGCTTCCGACCTTATAAGCACAGAAAATCTCTGTGCCGTCAGTGTAGAAGACAAAGCTGGAATAGCCTTTGGTCTTCCCACTGACAGCACTAAAACTCTTCAGTGAGCTCTGGCTACCCTAGTCACCGCCGGGAACACAACACATGTTAGCCTAGCTGCGGTATTTTGTACGGCGGAGGTACTTCCCCAGTCGGAATTCTCAATTGGACGGAAATATATGTCCTACCTACTACAATATACAGAATACATCATGCAAGATAATACGAGCCCATATTCGAGTTGAATTCAACCTTTGCAGCTGGCCCCTCTTGACAAGTGTTGCTCGATTCATAAATCTTGGATCTAAAATGTGCCCAAAATGTGTACTATACGCGCACTAGACGTTTCTTTGATGTGTTTTGATGATAGCAAGGGGTACTATAGCCGTGGACGAGCTCAATTTCACCAAGTATAAATTATTACAAAACAATCCGCACGCGCCAGGGCCTTTTATTTAACGCGATTTAGGTCCAAGATAGGTATTTGAATCGACCTCTAGAATAGAATAGGTGCAAAATTGAGGAGAAACAGCAGTAAAGAGAATCCTGGCTTCTTTGAACGATGAAAGTTAAAGCTTCATATACAATAACGGCAGGATGATTGGCCCTGCTTTCATTTAAATCGTGATCGTTTTTGTCATTTGGGAGCATGAGATCGAGAGTGAATTTTAATAAAAAAAATATTAAGATAGTTATTTATTGGCCTTCTGTACGATGACAGGCCAACAGGTTATTATTACGTGCGAGAAATACCCGGATAGATTCCGGAGCCGGAAGGGTAGGTTATGTCGAACTCGAACCGACTAAACCGCACGCCGTCTGTGGGTGGTTGTGCTTGGCCGAAGGTGAGGTTGTCAGGCGACATATCCCTCCCGGCTGACCCAGGGCCTTCCCTCTCGGTCTGGCCGTCTTCGGGAAGACCAACACATGTAGTTCTGCTTTATCCACAAGACATCCGAAGGCATTCGAATATCTTTCGTTTTACACAATTGTTGACGACCAGTATCAGTTCGAAATATTTTGATAACGACAGATATGAATTATACACTGTAGTAAACTGGCTTCAATGAATATCTTAAAAACAGATAACACGGTTGTAATACACTTGAAGATAAATTTAAAAAATATCTTTAGGAGTATTATAAGTCTGTCATCGTTCTTACGAACCTAACCTCTTTACTTTTCAGTGGAGGAAGAAAAGCTCTCCCGCTTTTGGTCTTTTTTATACCACTTACTGATGGAAAGAGGTTACCGTGACCTGTAGACGTGTGCTAACACCAAGGGGCCGTCACACTCGTGCTGCCGACCCTGTAGGCAACTTATATCGTCCTTCTTGAACAACCCTATAATCGTTTGAAATTACCACAGCAGGGAGTTCATTCCACAGCTTGAACATGCGCGGGATGAAATTCCTTTCATACCACAGAGTGCGTACCGTTCCGGTTTGCAATGCTATGGTGAGTGATACGACGATAGAATGTAGCTGTGGGAATCATGTTGAGCAATACCTGTGATCCCAAATCATCGTTTAGGCGGTAAAACACACGGCGACACAAAGCCCTGATAGTAAGACCATAATCATACCTATTAACGTCAAGCCAGCACGTTTTGCGACTTCGTCTCTTGCCCTGCGAAAGCGTAAACGCCACATGGAGGATGGCGATTCTCCTGACTTTTATCTGCCGTAGTTCTAATGCGCCCGCGATTTATTCGCGAAACACATCGCTTCCATCATAGCATATTTGTTTTCGCGACACGCAGGTTCTGCTTCTGTTTATAAGCAAAAGCTGCCTACTAAACGTATGTATTGGTTGGCGGGAGAGCTAGTGAGACTCGGGGAATGCCCGCATTTCGTATAACGAAGGTATTTTTGGATAACTTACAATACAGCTAAACTATACTGATATTTAGCAGAGTCCTTAAATTCAATAGATAACAATAATCTAATCGCCCTTGTAACCAGATCAGTACGAACAATGTATATTAAATTTGTGAATTATTCTTGAACTTAGCATTTATCTCAGCAGATAAGACAAGCGGCCTAACATATTTTTACTAGTTAATGTCACTCACTGTTTGTACGTTCGTTATCTTTAATGTAAATTAATTCATTCAGAAGGTTCACTATATTGATATGTACCTAAATAAATTTCAGACAGAGAACAAACTAGCTTGCACCAAATTGGCTGAGAGACGATCTAACGAAAGTAGGTAATTGAATTGGATGAAGTTCTGTGCCCAGCAAAGAAGGCTTGTTGGTTGATGGTTGAAAGCCTAAAATGGTAGAGTTGATGGTTGAAATGTTGAAAAGTGGTTGATTTCTTTTAATTAATGTCTTCTCTAGTAAAAAGTTTTAATGTTTACAAAATGATTAACAGCGGAGCGGAGACGTTCCTAATTAATTCAAGGTATCCATTTCTATCAGGTTAAGATCGGAAAAAGTGAACTAGTCCACCTTTTCCGATTCTAGTATTCTGATTCAAGTAAAGATGGGAACTAGTTTGTGAGAATATTGATAGATAGCTCCACCGTCGCAATTCGAACAATTCGGACAATTTCGAACATTTAAGACCGTTTCAAATAACTCTGATGGTCAGAGCATTTCCCTATAAGGAACTGGTCGTGGGTTCTAGTATCGTCTTAGATATTCACTTATTCCGACTTAGATTTATTGTAAACTAGCTGACCCGCCTCGGCTTCGCCCGTGGCACACTTCAACCCCGTAGCACCCCTAAGTCTTTATGCGTCACTCAATTGTTTTGCCTTGCCGGAACCTCTCGATTAACACCTGAACGTTATGACATGGTATTAAAGTTCAAACGGTCTTTTAAGTATTATTACGAATCGTTTATTTAGAAGTATAGAAAAGTGTTATTTTAGACCTTTTCAGGCAATGGAAAAAAAATTATCTGCGCTATAACCGTCTTTTTACTGCAAGAAATATTCTAATAAAAGCGAAGTTGGTCCAGCTGTTCTCGAGATTTGCGCTTAGCAACACATTCATCAGCGATTCATTTTTATATTATAGGCTAGCTGATGCCCACGGCTTCATCCGTGTGGAATTCTGTTCCCGTTTTCGTGATTCATATGAACTCCTCTTTTTAAACACTGCGAAACGTTTGGAATATACAAAAAAAAAATTACCGAATCAGTCGAGTCGTTCTCGAGTTACCTATGCGCTTAACAACATCCTTTTTTTTATTACGTTGATTATCTGTGGCCCGCAATATCACTCTCGAGGAATTCAGATCCCGTTTCCGTAATTCATGCAACTTATCGTTATGGTATTCCCAGAAATAAAAAGCCGTATGTAACTCGTACTTAGAGTTATTTCAGACAGTAATCTATACCAAATTTCAGCCAGATCTGTTTAGCCGTTTGAGATAAAACATCTAATCATCTTCGCAACCTTTCACATTTATAATATTTACTACACTTTTGTCCGCGGCTCCGCCCGTGTGGATGTCGATTATCGCTATAGAATCGGTTATCGTTATAAATTGCAGCCTGTGTGTTTTTCTAATGTAGGTATAAGATAAGTTATAGTTTTGTAAAGTTTTATTAAAATCCATTCAGTAGTTTTTACGTGAAAGATTAACAAACATCCATCCATCAATCCATACTAACCTTTCACGTTTATAATATTAGTAGGATTAGTAGGAAGTAGAATCCATGAAAAATATTAGTAGGAAGTAAGACCTATAAGTATAATCTTGTACGTAGTTGACATACTGCTCTAAATCTGCCGATTGGCGCATGTTAGGTAAACCGAATGACCTTATCAGATACCCTTTTGATGGTCAGTTCTATCGCGAGATACCAGGCAGACTGTACACAGCGAAATATAATATTAATTACATAATATTACAATTGTTAAATTTATTATCACGTCTGAGTTTGCTCAGATTATTCCGATTTTATTAGGGTCCATATTACAACCTCCGTCCTCCATCAAAACAGATCTGGACGGTAGCACGTTGCGCGCTACTCAGGTTTCCAAGGGGCAAGATGGGTACATCGCGAAACCGGAGATAGCTATTCCCGGCCCGGCCTGCCCCAGCTTCACCTGTAGATCAGCTGTTCGTTCAACTATGCTACTCAAGCAAACTATTGTATTTAGACTAAGAAGTAGACTCAGCAAATGTTTGTAAATAGACCAAAAAAAGAAAATGCCCGCTGAGTTTCTTGCCGGAGTCTTCTCAGGTCGGGGCCGCGTTTCGAACAGGTGGTCCATTTAAACTAGTCTAGATTTTTTTTTTAAACTTGACGTTTTGTAAGTACCGTTTTAATGGTCTATGCAGAATAAATGATTTTTGACTTTGACTTTGACTTTGACTTTGCATATTTCAAAACCCTGCATCACCACAATATTTACCCGAAATTATGAATTTTCAAATAATGTATAGGAATCTGTTGGATTTGTTGACATGCTTACTGCTGCACTTGACTTATAAATGGAAAAGTATATGTGTGTGTCTGTTTGTCCGTCTTTCACGTGTAAGCCACTAAACCGATTTTGATGAAATTTGGTATGGTGGTAGATTAGACCTTGAGAAAGGTCGCGCAACCGCATCCACGTGGGCAAAAGCTAGTGATATTTAAAGCCTACATACACCTTCCTCGATAAACAGTCTATTCAACACAAAAAGATTTTGTCAATTCCAACCAGTAATTCCTGAGATAAGTATGTTCCTGAGCTTTATAATATTAGTATAAACAGGTCGGTTTTCATTTAACCAACATCTAAAATTAGGAAGGTTCTCAATTCATTGGAATATTTTCTAAAGATTCTTGCAATACATTTGTTAAGTTTTTTGTTAAAAACTTAAATTGAAACACTTAGTACCGTTTTAGATATTAATAAAACTGTTTCTTATCTATTTGGGCTGCCTCACTGTTCACCTTTCTCCATTTCGGCATACAGATTATAATAAGTAGATTATTTTAACAAATTTATACTATTAGATTATACATATAACTTAAAATTATGAACATGGTAATGACTACTTTTTTTTATACCACTTAGATGGCAGACAAGCACACGGCCCATCCGATGGAAAGTGGTTACCGTGGCCTATGGACGTGTGCAGCACCAGGGGTGTCACACTCGCGCTGCTGACATGTAAGAATAGAGAGTTTCTGTACCGTCAGTGTAGAAGATAAAGCAGGACAAGCCTTATGTCTTCACTGACAGCACAAAAACTCTTCTTATTTATTACTAGCTGTTGACTGTGGCTCCACCCACGTGGATATCGGTACCGCGGATCGGGGTATGAAAAATAGATAGTAGCTACATATGCACACAAAATTTTATCAAAATAGGTCTAGTAGTTTCGGAGGAGTATGGGAACTAACATTGTGACATGAGAATTTTATATAATGCTACTAAATGTTGAATTCAGATTGCGGCTATAAATTGAGATGTTAGTTATCCTATCTTTTAAGTTGGACCATATAATAAATGCTTACATAATTTTATTAAAATCCATTCAGTAGTTTCGGAGTTTATCGCGGACATACAACGTGAAATGAATTTTTTATATATATAAGAAGATATGGCACAAAATAATTTGGTATATATGTTTAAGGCCAATACTTGACATGCACAATAATCATTTTCTGTTGCTGTCGTACAGATGATATTACAATACAGTGCATGAGCCTTTATAGATAGGTCCTAATCACGCTCTTAATGGCTGAATGGATGTGGCTGAAACGGTATTGGGATAGATTATACTCTGGAATAACACATAGACTATATTATTCCAGGTGTATGTTCCTATGGGTTGCAGAAATGATATCAATATTCCAAGCGGTGGAAGCTGCAGGCAATAGCTGTTATAATATTTGATTTTAAATATTAAGAAAGGCTAAGTTATTAAAATTAATGTTTGTCAAATTTTAATTACATATTCGATATAATTAATTTAGAAATTAACATTTTTTTATTATTTAGTAAAACTATAAAAATATTCTATATAGTCTATACATTAGGTTGTTTTTATCATACTTAATAAAATATTTTATTAAATGTGTCCAGATTTATCAGGCATGAAGGAAATATTGCCCACCTTCCAATTAGAATAAATAGGACATATTTATGTATCTTCTTTTAAAATTATTTTAAAGATAATTTTTTCTGAAATTTTAATGAACATTTTTTTAAAGCACGAAAGAGTACGATAGTATATTGCGCGTAGAAGCGGACTTGTATTAATAAAAAAAACCTCAAAACTTGTACTTCTTGGACAAAATAATAAATAATCAAATTAGTTTAATTAATTTATTCTTACACAGTATAAACTTGATATTTTCGTCTAGCGCGAGAACAAGAAATCATACTATTTATAACCACGCCGATACATAATGTATAATGAAACGTGTCTGCAAAAATAAAAAGTATAAAATACATACCGGTTTAAAAAAAAGTTTGTGCAGGCGCCAATACGAAAACAAACACTTTTATCACTGAAAATTGCACTGAAAACTAGTTTTAATGAAACGTTGTTTTGAGTATTCTGTTCAGCGAAATTATTTACGAGAATATGTCTTCATAATACATGTCTACGCGGGTAGGGAATTTAAATGAAAATAATTTTTGTAGGTTACAAAACGTCAAACTCGGCAACTTGAAGGTCACCTTGAACTGACAGTAGTTTTGTTTAATGAATATATTTGGCTTGGTTACATGACCTTTAAGCCATATCTTCATTTGTTGAAAATGATAATAATGAGTTGATGATGATGATGATGATGATGATGATGATGACGATGATTGCTGACTCAGTAAAGTTGTGGGGACTTTACTAAAAGCTCCTCAGGGAGACTTAGAACGAATAACAAATTCACTGTAATATTCCACTTTCCTACACTTCTGTGAGTTGTCCAAGACGTTATGTCTAAAAGGCCACCATTTTTGTACATAAAAAATTGAATTGACACCAATTTCGGAAAATAAAATAATATAGCGATGCGTCTCAGTCCGCGTTTCTGCCAAAACTCTAAAAAGAGAACACTGACAATAGTGACAATAAGTGTTGTCAGTTAATTTGGATTTGTTACCTACTCACTTTTTATTTGATTTATTCTTACGTATTATGGATGGGGAATTGGGTGAAATGGCCCCCATAAAAGGGCAGATCACCCGTCCGGTCTGCGGCGTCCCCCGCTGGAAGTAAGTACGTATTATGGACTTATTACTTACTCTGTGATTAAGGATATAAAACTCGGGTCGATTGACTGACATTAATTTTGCACCTCTTTTTTATAAGTAGGGAGAAAGTTTGAACGGTAGCTGTTTTTCTATAGAGTAGTAGTTAGAAGCATTAGAATCATTATTTTATATAATTATAGCTGTCGCCCGCGTGGATGTCGGTTATCGCGAATCGGACTATAATTTGAGATTTAAACTTGCCTATCTCTCAAGATGGATCGAACTGCACATAGTGTGCGAATTTTATTATAATCGGTTAAGTGGTTTAGGAGTCCATTGAGGACAAACATTGTGACACGAGATTTATATATATTAAGACTAGCTGTCGCCCGCGGCTCCGCCCGCGTGGATGTCGGTTATCGCGAATCGGACTATAATTTGAGATTTAAACTATCCTATCTCTCAAGTTGGATCGAACTGCACATGGTGTGCGAATTTTATTATAATCGGTTAAGTGGTTTAGGAGTCCATTGAGGACAAACATTGTGACACGAGATTGATATATATTAAGATATTCCATGGGTAAGTCCTTTGCTAATTTAGTTGTTTGATATATTTTTTTTAAACTTAATGGGACACATTAAATTAATTCAATTACAAATATTAACATAATAAATAAAATACATGTACGATGTACTTCCTTTTTCATAATTTTTGCAGTTTAGTATGAGATCATTCATTGAACTGAAGTTTTTTGAGCGCGACAATTTTTTTTGAGAACATATGAGAAATGATTGGTCCTTCGAAGCCCCCAGATAATGGGTGCCCTGGGCATGGGCCCCGTGTGTGGGTTAAAGATGGGATTAAAATAGCAATACTGAGATAAAAAAAAACACTGTTTATTAAAATATAATGTACATATTTACAATCAACAACAAATATGTGTAGTTCTTACTTGTTAGCTTATACCTAATATTTTATACACTTTACCGAAGTTCAGATTCCTACCAACATTATAAATGTGAAATTTTGTGAAGATGTCTGGATATTTCTTATTCAATCACACTCTAATGGTTGAATACCTATGGCTGTTATTTAGTACTGGGATAAATCAGTTTCGAATAAATAATTATATCCCGGAAATAGTTTAGGCCTATGTTCAGCAGTGGACTGTGTATGGCTGATATGATGATGATGATGATCCCGGAAATATGTTCCTATAGGTTTGGAGAATAGGCGAAATCGCGAATAATAGCTCAAACTCAAATAAAACCCTCAAGTCTCTTTGAATGAAATAACAGAAGTCTGTTTATGCATTATATAATATTACACTTTCTTCCTCTAGTCTAGACTCAACGGCGGACTACCCTCGAACTCGTCAGCAAAGTGATCAATATTGCTATCATTATTCTCTTGCAGATCAAAATTAATTTTCAGAGGATTCACACATTTCACATAAGTTTTATTCAAGAGCACTGGACTATTAACAATTTCACGTTGATCTCCGCACTTTTGAGGAGTATTTTCTACACTGGTAACATTTTCAGAACTGTCAGATTTTTGAACTGTAGTTTCTAGGTTAGAATTCTCATGTACTTTGATACTTCTATTAGAATTATTATCACTTGAAAGTAAAGGGCTTTTATAAGAACTGCAAGCTTGTTTAGACCTATTTATTATATGAATAGGCGACAACGGAGGAGGTTCCCCATACATTTTCAACCTGGCAATTTTTTCATTAACTTTTTTCTTTCTTTTTAATGTTTCTTCTGACAGCTCGTTGTCTTGTTTGAAAGTGGACTCAAAATCTAAGCCGGTAAGGTTGAAATTCTCATCTTTTGTATTTGGCCTTAGAAAAGGAGAGTCTATAAAAGCTTTATTTTTTATAACATCAGTATTCATAAATCTATATGGAGATATATTTTCATTATTTTTAGTTAGCAAATAATTATTTTTTATAACGACACAATCTTGACAGAACTTTCTTCTATCCAATCCAAGGAATTTCTTATTAAGATCATCCACCATTTTCCTTGCAACATCATTTTTAGGAGTTTGAGTAAAATACGAAAACTCAGTCACACGAAACTGGGGAATACTCTTTCTAGTGTTGCCAGCTCTTTTTTGTAAATTCACACACGCGATTACCTGTCCTGTGTCTAAAACATTTTGGTATCCAAATTTTTTTAAACCACCCCAGAAATTGACACAGATTATATTTTTATCGGCATCTGTTATATAGACATTTTGGAACGATTGTTTAGTCGAATCGAATTCTTTGATCGTTGGATCGATTAAGAATATCAAGCCGACGGTATCGATTTCGTTGTAATCGGTAGACATTGAAGGATTTTGTGTTACATTTTTGATAAGGTAACACTGGCGTTGGACTACTTTCGTGTACGGTTTGTACTTATCAGGTTCTTTGTATCTTGAAGCGCTGAAAATTGATTGTCTGCCTGCCGAGATCTGAATTTCAGAATATCTGGAAAGAAGAAACTTTACATAGTATCTAATATTTTTGTAGTTTCGTAGAAATTGATCTAACCAACCAGTGATGACTCCTTGGGGGCGAGACTCACTTCCCTTCTATCCCGGGTTCGATGAGAACATCATGTTTCCAATACCCGAGGGTGCCATTTTAAAACTATAGACGTTCTAAGGTCACCTGGGGTGCGAGGGTAATTTTTCATTAGGTAAATTTACATATCGGGTCATAGAGAGGTGAGGTTTAAGTCAGTCCGAGTCCGACATAACCACCCCGATGGCCGACGGGGATATTCATCTAATGCACAATCCGAGAACCGGCGTGTTAGTGATATGCTCTAGAACCGTCATAAGTTTTTAGGCTTTGCGTTGCATGTAGAATATAATACTTTTTTATACCACTTAGGTGGCAGACAAGCATACGGTGCACCTGATGGAAAGTGATTACCGTGGCCTATGGCTGTTTGGCCATGGTCCATATGATACTGATGTCTCATCAGTCACAGAGAAGTCGCCGACGAGGAGATTGTTACACCCGAACCTGCGCCACTGAATATGTCGATCGCAGTGATCGACGAAACGTCAGGAACGCAAGTTTCTTATGGACCACGGCCATACAGCCCGGCAGCAGTATATTCTACATGAAACTTCAATGTCTGGGCTCTTCAGATGCGAGGATTTAACATTGCATCCGAGGGGCTCCTGCAAGGAAAACAAGGGTCTAATGCAACATAGTCCCTTTCGCTAGCTGCACAATTTACTATCGCTGTGAGGTCAAATGAAATGGAAAAAGAAAATAATTACCTAACAGCAGTTGGCACTACATTCATAATGTCGATCCAAGCGCCCTCTTTGATCACTTCGCGTATCGCATCGTTCGGCTTCCATATTGACATCATACCTTCAATAATACAAAATGAATTTATTAATACAGCTCCCGGCAAAAATCTTGAACAAAAATGGGGGATAGTTCCCTACTATATGGACCAACCAAGAAAATTATAAACAGACTTAACCTACGAAACAAAAACAACAGACTAATGCAATTATGTAGTATTCTAATAATGAAAGATGTTTTTTAAATAGGTCCATTAAATTCAGAGTTTACTGATTACAAACCAATAAATCGTTTCTCTTCATAATATTAGTACAGTCTAGCGATTCATGATTCTTGAGATATTCTTATAAGATTCATCATCATCATCATCATTTCAGCCGAAAGACGTCCACTGCTGGACAAAGGCCTCCCCCAAGGATTTCCACAGTGACCGGTCCTGCGCCTTCCGCATCCATGCCCTTCCCGCGACCTTCACCAGGTCGTCGGTCCACCGTGTGGGAGGCCTGCCTACACTGCGTCTTCCGGCGCGTGGTCGCCACTCGAGAACTCTCTTGCCCCAACGGCCATCTGTTCTACGAGCTATGTGCCCCGCCCACTGCCACTTAAGTTTGGCGATTCTGTGTGCTATGTCGGTTACTTTAGTTCTCCTGCGGATCTCCTCATTTCTGATTCGATCACGCAGGGAAACTCCGAGCATAGCACGCTCCATCGCCCTTTGGGTGACCTTGAACCTTATAAGATTACTTCTTCATAATCTTTTATCCCACTGATGTGGCAGACAAGCTCACGGCCCACCTGATGGAAATTGGTTACCTTGGCCTATGGACGTGTTGAACATCAGGGGAGACACACTCGTGCTGACGACACTGTAAACACAGGGAATTTCTGTGCCGTCAGTGTAGAAGACAAAGTAGCAATAGCCTTTGGTCTTCCCACTGACAGCACAAAAGGTCTCCAGTGAGCTCTGGCTACCCTAATCACCGCCGGGAACACAAGACAAGGTTAGTATGGCCGCGGTATTTTGTAATATTAGTTTAATGGTACCAACCTTTAGTAACTTCGACACTATCCCCCTTCTCTGCAATCCCAGCTACCCTAATCTTCAACAAGCTAACCACATTCCTTGTCCCACAGGAGCCCGCTTTATCCAACCGGTCTCTTATCCTGGCCTGCATGGCTTGGATGAGCTGCTCCCGGTTCTTGGAGGTGTGAGCTTCTAGGAGTTGCCGTTGGCTGTTAGTTAAATGTGCCTGTGTATAGGAAAAAAAATAATAAGATTCATGGGTTAAGCTACTTAGGCGCGGTTACCATTTGGATGGGTGACCGCTTAGTGGTGCTTCGAACGGCACGTTAAAAGTCGGTCCCGGCTATCAATAGTCAAGACGGTGGCCTGTATGGGCGATCTGAACAACTCTATCAGTGATTGGCCACAACTCAGACTTGAAGGTCAGTGACAGTCACTGACAATGTAGCCAAAAAAACCAAACCATATCATATTTAAAGTGTGGTGTGGCCGCGTTTTGCGGCAACAGCCAGGCTACGTGGGTAGCAAATGCCTGGCAATGGCGCCTCCGCTGGGTCCAGGTAGAAGGGATAGGTCCAAAAAGTCCTGGCTTGACGTCGTGCAGGGTGACATGCGTGCAAATGGTCTCACTACCATGGACGCACAAGATCGTGCGAAATAGAGGAGGAAGAGCCGGAAGGCGTCTCGGCCTCGGATGCAATCAGGATAACGTCTAAATGTCGATGATGATCATATTTAAGGGGACGCCAGACTCGGCTGGGGTGCAAAAGATATATTTTATCTCCGGCAACCTACGACCCACAGACGGCGTCCGTTTTAGTCGGTGCAAGACCGACATAACTACTGCCGCCACTTTGCCGGACTTTGTATATATAAATAAAAACCCGACTGATGCTAAAAAAATCGAAATAAGCTTTAGCAGGCGGTATCCGTTAATTTTTATCTGGTATGAGATTTGCAAATGGGTACCGCCTGCTATAAAGCTTGTTTCGATCTTTTTAGCATCCGTCAGGTTTTTTTATCTATTTTATTTTATACTTTTTAGTTATGATATTATCATATATTTTGGTAATTCTCTTATAAGTTCCTTCATTTTGATACCCCACTTGAAAAATTTGACTGAAAACTTATTTTACCACATACATTTGGGCGTCAAAATACCAACATATAGCTTTTTTTCATATTTTATGTACCCAAGAACACTTGAGCACTGCCGCGGCCGCCAAGTGTAGTGTTGCCGGACGATCGTGAAGTGTGCGGGCCGGCACGCCTTACGGAGTCCGGCAACGCTCAGTTGTGGCCAAGGCTTGTATAGTGCGCGTTCTCAAACCATTAAATTATTTTTTCGCGGAAATTAAAACTAAGTAGTTATCTAGGCAGAACTTTTTAGTTACCTACTTTTCAAAATCAATGACGAACAACAAACAACAGTAATTTTTTACGCGGCAAAATGTTCATTTGTTTTTTATTTTTCTTAATAAACAGCTTTCTATTTGCAAGCATGTTCTGTATTTAAATAATGCCTTGGATAAGTTACCTCCTTGGTGGCTATGGTTTGGAGTAAAAGATGGTTCCATTTTAAATTACACGACAGATATGAGTTTACATAGTAATTTAATTGGCCGCTAAAACACGACAGATATGGACTTTCATACAACTTTTGCCGACCGCTGCCCGCATGTACAGCAATTTGGATTTATCTCGAAGAAGGTTGTCAAAATAATGTTCAAATTTCCAAGCATGTTTGAGAAAAATTCCTTTCATTTGAGACATGAATCATTGAAATATGTAATGCCTTCTGTCAGGGGTATACCTTTTGTATGCCTACTCATACTATTAAGCATTGACAAATGTACACAAGACTGCCTCTCTCATTGCATTGCGATTCCTCTGTGCACTCCCAGGTTTGCTGGAAGAGAACTCAATCTGAGTTAAGCTCGCCTTTGTACATAATATTTCACTTGTTTGTATAAATGCCATTTAAGTGTACATAAATAATAAAAAAAAAAAAAAAAAAAAACCGTATAGTAGTTCAGAAGATATGAGGTAATAAAGAATATCACAAACATACATACATACATACATACAAGATACGCGCGAAAAACATAACCCTTCTTGGCAGTCGGATAAAAAAGGCAGGACCCTGGTCTCCAAGGTGAATGAGGATCTCGAATGCGACCGGGTCTAACGCAAGGCTGATAATGACATAGAACAAAACTCACTCTAAACTCGGCCGGATCCTTGCTACTTTTCATCATTTTGGCGATCTGAGAGCCGCTGTCCATGCTGCCACGTTTGTTACTGTCTGATAAACCACCAGAATCCTGAGAATCCTGAAAAAAAAAACATGAAACTACAGATAGTTCCTTGCAAAGAGATAAGGAACGGTCTTTTTGATACCACTTAGTGACAAACAATCACACGGCCCACTAGATGAAAAGTGGCTACCCTGACCTACGAACGTATGCAACAACAGGAGAGTCACACTCGCGCTGCCGATCCTGTAAACAGAGAGTTTCTGTGCCATCAGCGTAGACGACAAAGCAGGAATTGCCTTTGATCTTCCCATTGACAACACAAACCCTCTCCAGTGAGCTCTGGCTACCCTACTCACCGACGGAAACACAACACAAGGTTATTATGGCCGCGGTACTCTGTGCGGCGGAGGTACTTCCCCAGTCGGACTGCTCAATTGGACGGAATAATAAGCGTACTCCGCACTCTAAGGTGGTAGCCGAAGTCATTATGGCCGCAGTATTCTGTAGGGCGGAGGCACTTCCCCAGTCGGACTGCTCAATTGGACGGAATAATAAGTGTACTCCACACTGGAAGCTTCGGATGCGACTGGGATTAACGCTAGGATAAAGAAGATGATATAATACACACCTGGTCAGCAAATTCCTTTTCCACTTCTTCATACAGCTTCTCCATAAACGTCTGTCTCTCCGCCTCAGCCTTCATCTGGTGAATGTTTTCTAGGCGTTCTGATCTCGTCACTGTAGAACATTATTAATTTATTTATTTATCTACACACAACATACACTATCATTACAGATTAATGCAGAATTAAAAATTATGAAATACTTGATTGGCAAAATTAAAAACACAGCCAAATTAAAACATAAATTACAATTAGCTTTTACATAGTGCAATCAATAAATAATACATAAAAATCAATTAGAATGAATAATAAATAAATTAGAAGAATAAAAAATTATAAGTGGCATGTCATTATTAATAGTATTATTTTATAGTGATATTTCTGCGCCTCACGGTAGAATGTGCTGTATCAAAACAATTTAACAACACTTTTAATGTAACCATGATCCATGGAAATGAAATATGATTTTATTTGATTAAATAAAAAAAGAAATAACAGAAAAATGTTCTTGGAATTTCAACGAAGAAAGTCTGACAGCCCTCCTTGATAAGTAATAATTTTTTGGCCGACGTGGTGTAGAATAGAATGATGAATGTATAGGATTGACACGTATTTTAACAATCATGACGTCTATGACAGTCGTTAACGTATGTCATAAACGTCAAAACACTTGTTGTTCACCAACTTATATGCGTAGGTAGTTTAGTGGTTAAGGAGTCGGCCTTACGATCGAAAGGTCCTGGGTTCGAATCCGGGCCATTACACTACCGACGTGAACCCACTCCTAGGACAAGCAATTTAGTTTAGCTGGAGGGGTTAGATGGAATATTAGTAATTTTATTCTAATATTCTTTAAAACAAAAACAACAAGCAATATATCTGAACACGAGTATACAGGTAAAGTAATATATTGACCATCCATGTTTTGGTCCTTCGAGCCGACTTTGAACCAGCGACCTTTGGACCCCGAGCTCCAAAGTACAAGCTTCGTATACAACTGGGTCTAACCAATGACGTATTATTATATAGAAACGGTATGCAGGAACATGGTGGCTTTCGACAAAAATTGCGAATTAATTTTTAATGACGTTTTTTTTGCGTAGTACACAGTCGCATCTTTAATTGGTGTGTAAAATCAAGACAATTTTTCCCCATTTTTGTTGTTACTTTAAAGTGCCACGCATCTATAGTTTATATTGATGCGTGGCAAACACTGTGATAAATAAATAAATATGCTACAACATCCTGTAGGATGTTGTAGCATATTGTGTGTGTGTACAGCGCTATCTAACCCATGAAATATACATAATTTATGCATACAAATATTTGCACTGAGTGGGAATCAAATCGTATAAAAAATAAACTCACCAGTACTGCCATCTTCAAATTTTTCAACATACAACGCCGGATACACCCTAGTGACGAACACACGCAACCTCGATACTTTCCCGCCTTGCACCTGTACTGCCGACAACTGGGACAACATAGGACCACTGCTGAGGTAACCTAGACGAGCGTCCCAGCGAGCTCGACGAGTTGAATTTCCATAGATTTTTAGACGAATTGCTGATGTGTCCTGGAATGATGAAAAGAAACAAATTACAAATAAATAAATTTGCCACAACATTTTACACAACGCTTTCTAGATCCATGGTAAGCATAGCTCTACTAGCTTGTGTTATGGAATCTAGAATGCGGATAAACATACTTAGATACTTTTTTCTGAAAATACATACATATTATACATAGAAACACCCAGAACAATGGGAATATACATATTCATGCATAAAAATATTTGCACTGAGCGGGGATCGAACTCGCGCCTCCTGCGTAGCGGCCGCGTTCACTACCGCCACACCACAGAACGATACTCAGCCGTGAATCACGATTTATAACTAGATGTGAGGACAGTTTGTATTCTAGATAACAATTTTACTATCATTGTGAGAGTTGATTCAGAACTGAACTTTATTCTGGCATACGGGTTTAAAATAGCTGTGTACGTCTCTTCAACGCCTGTCCTCCCCAAAAGATCCTGTATAATGCTCCCGGAATGATATTCTGCAAATCCCCTCCCCTCCCCTCCCAGATATCCTTAGTCTCCCCTTTCTTAACGAAAGCCTGCATATCCTAGTTTGTCCATGCCCCGGGACGGCGGCGTAGTACATGCCTCTTATCCGGGATAGATGACCCTGAGTCAGTCGGGGTGCGAGATATATGCCAGTGGCCGGCAACGGGCCACTTTTTTTTTTTTATTTTTTTTTTTTTTTTTACGTGCGGGAAATCCCCACGGATACCCGCCCCTCCGGAGTCGGAGGGGTAGGTTATGTCGGACTCGAACCGACTAAACCGCACGCCGTCTGTGGGTCGTGGTGCTAGGCCGAAGGTGAGGTTGTCTTGCGACATATCCCTCGCACCCCGGCTGACCCAGGGGGCAACGGGCCACTAATGACCCAAGACGGCGTGGGGTTTTAGTCAGTTCGAGTCTGAAATTACCGTCCCCTTTGGCAGGGTATTCGAACATTTTGCATGCTAAATATTAAAATCGATTAAAATAGTAAAAATATTGAATTGGTCTGGGCGGGGTTTGAACCCAAAGACAGATTGATCGCCTCAAAGACATTTTGAGACATTTGGATTGGTTCAGGCGAGGTCTGGTAGCTTAATGGTCAAAGCATTGCCCCTGTAAAGCAAAGATCGTGAGTTCAAACCCCGCCTAGACCGATTTAAAAACCATTTATTTAAGAAACGCAACAATGTACAAAAGTATCATACAAAAATAATTAAAATATTGTAGATACATACAGATATATTCAATGCGTGCGAACTTATATGGGCCACCATCTCAGCATAAATGCTTCGCACACCAGCACTGTAAGTGACGCAACTAGGGATATAAAGCCCTATAGGAACATCAATGTATGTACTAACCTCCCAAGGCGACACGCCCTGCTCTCCCCCTACTAACTCAGCGCTACTGGTCACAATTTTGCAGCCAACAGTGATCTTCCCATTACAGACCAGTTGTGTTAGCATCCTATCTATATTGCAGTGGATGTTGTACCATCCGTCTGTTAGCAGCAATTCTATGGTAGAAGAAGTTTTGGTGATGCTGAAATTAATAGATTTCTGGTAAATATTATGAAAGTTCTCGGGATATTTACCATGTAATGATTTGTTGAGTTTCGGATATTTCAGCACTGTTGCAAGCGCCATGATCACGGAAGAACTGAAGTACTGGCGGTTTTCGGAGAAAAGTTTTAAGCGCAGACATATCGGTCTACCCTCTTACGCATTCTTTTGTGACGCGTTACATTCATAATAGTGTAAACAACCATGATAGTTTAAATACCGATATTCTAGTAAATAAATTGTTCTTAGCGAGAATCCCAGTACTCTAACTAATTGCAATACTTCGATATTGCCAATGGTTTGTGCTGGTCAGATGGCAATCGCTTCACGGAAAATATCGAAGAGAGGATCGACACGTACCAATATATAAATTACAGATAGTTTTGTTTCTACCTACTGCAAGTAAAACGTAAGCGTCGGCGACTAGTAGTATGAACTGTATCACAGTAGCTAGCGTCCTCACCCGGTGTTGATATTTGCAGACCACCGAGGAACTGCCTGAGCAAGGCACCGGGTACAATTAGATTTTTGAAGGTGCACAGGGCAGATAAGTCAAATCCGCAGTTAGACTATACAAAGCGGACCCCAGACTCCAAGGTAAAAGCTTCAGATGCGACTGGGAATAATGCATGAATTCTGGTTGCATCCAAAGTGCTTTGGACCCTGGTATCCGGTTCTGGGTAGAGATATGGTACACAGAAAGTTAGTTCATCCGTCCAGTCAATGGATTCTATTGCTGTTAGTAATCATGTAATCTGTTCCTGGGTGTGTGGGGGCAGGACTATAAAGATGTTTAGGGCCACAGAAATATATAAGGCTAGAATGGCCATGCGAGCGGGAAACGCGTCGCAACTTTTTTGTCAATTCCTGTCCTATGAGACAGGCACTTTCGAACGCTTACTCGGTACTGTTAAGACTAGCTTGTAATAATATCGTGAATATGCCATAATGTGCTATTACCAACTGTTGAATGAAATTATAGAACTAAATTTAAAAAAAAAAGGTAAGATATTAAGTAAGTATTTATTTACAGTGAAAAAGTCGGCACACGCGACATGAAGGTGAACACTGCGTATTGCCGTTCTATCCTAACATAATTCTGTGTTCAGGGCTGAAGCTAAAATTAAAAGCCCCATCTATTGATCAAAATGGATGAGGCTCAGGAACAGTATTTCCTTTCTGGGAGTTTCTTTCCAGAAATTAGGGGTATGAGCTGAATAAAAAAAACAGTAGTCCCTGGGCTCCTATATGAAAGCCTCAAATGCAACTGCAAATAACACTAAAATTTAAATCACTTTTTTCATTGACTATTCTTAAATGTCATAAAAAAGATTTCCTAGTAACATACCTGGATACTATAACATCATCAACATATATTCCAACAACACACAACACCATGGTCTTAGACGGTACATCATCTTTTTCAAATATCTTCCTCAGAGCCGGCCTTTGAGCATTATATAATTCTTTATTGTATCTATATTTCAGTTGCTCTAGAACATTCCTAGCCGTACATACTATCACAGACTTGAATTTTACTTCATAAGATATCAATTTCCATAATATCAGTTGTATATGGTTATCCAACCAACCATTTGGAACTAATTTTGAGTTAACAGAACTCAGAAAATATTCTTTTAGTGTTTCAATCGTCATGTTTTCGTTTGAAATATCATTTCTGTCATGATTGAATTCGAATTTTAATAAGTTGTTATATTTAAAATTCAAAAGATATGGATCTATCGCTTTGGTCGTATTCTTTGTCATATTATTCAAATCTTTTAGTGTGAATTTCTTATTCTTTTTGTAGTCTTCTCTATAACAGACTTTATCACTTTCAAGTCTAATTACTTCCATTGGTTTTACAACAGTTTTAACTATCTTCTTTGTAGTATAAGGTGTCTCAAATTTTTTTCTCTTTTTAGCTCTAGGGCAAGACAGTATTGGACTGCCAGATCTCTTGCAATTCTTTGGTACATCAATAAAATCTTCTGTATGTAGGCTCTCTTCAAAATTGTTGAGTACTTGAGTGTCTAACATAGCATGTATATCTTCTGTTCTTTGTGCTTTATTTCTTTTTCTGATTCTGTCTTCCTCATCTAATTCAGAAAACAATCTTTTAGATTTTGCTAAAACATCTTCAGGTACGTCGATAGCTTTGTTGTTCCCAGTTTGGAAACCAAAATTAGAATTTAAAGGCTTAACAATTCTCTCTTGTACTTTATCATTTTGAATATTTTCAGTTTTGGCTATAACATTTTCGAATATATTATCTTTCTTGTTCTTGTTTTTAAAAGTTCCAGTCTTATTTTCATCTGAAGGTGTTCCACCGATTTCCTTTTTCCCTAATGTGCAAAACTCTGTTGTTTGATAATCATCATCTAAACCTTCAAATAACTTTTTACTTTTTTCTAAAGCTGATTTTGATATTGTGACAGGTTTTTTACTAGCAGTTTGAAAACCTTTGAAACCTTTCATTGTATTTTTACTGTCATTAAAAGCTAAATCATCAGCAACTTCAATAATAATTTGATTTTCCTGGAGTATTTCTTCAGGATATAATGCTTTTACTTTAGTAATTTTATTTTCTGCATTAATATTGTCAATATTATCTATATCTTTAAATATCTTTCTGCTATTGGCTAATGCTTTTTCAGATATTTTAACATGTTTATTACTAGCCGTTTGAAATCCAATAAATCTAGTGTTTCCGAAAATATTGTCAGATTTTTGTTCATCTAAGTTTTTGAACAATATTTTAGTTTTCTCTAATGCTGATTTTGATATTGTTACATACTTTTTACTAGCAGTTCTAAATCCTTTGAAACCTTCTACTGTACCTTTATTATCATTAACAGCTAAATCATCAGCAACAGTCATATTGCCTTCATTTTCTCGAAGTATCTCTTCAGGATATAATGCTTTTACTTTGGTAATTTTATCTTCTGCATCAATATTGTCAATATTATCTATATCTTTTAATATCTTTCTGCTATTGGCTAATGCTTTTTCTGATATTTTAACTTGTTTGTTACTAGCTGTCTGAAATCCAGTGAATCCAGTCTTTCCAAAGGTATTGTCTGATTTTTGCTCATCGAAGTCTTTGAACAGTATTTTACTTCTCAGTAAAGCTGATTTTGATACTGTTACAGGTCTTTTACTGGCAGTTTGAAAGCCTTTGAAATCTCCCACTATGTCTTTATTTTCGTCAATAGCTAAATCATCAGTAACTTCAATATTAATTTGATTTTCCTGGAGTATTTCTTCAGGATATAATGCTTTTGCTTTAGTAATTTTATCTTCTGCATTAATATTGTCAATATTATCTATAGCTTTAAATATCTTTCTGCTTTTGGCTAATGCTTTTTCAGATATTCTAACTGGTTTATTACTAGCTGTTTGAAATCCGGTGAATGCCGTATTTTCGAACATATTGTCCGATTTTTGTAAATCCATATCTATAAACATTTGTTTACTTTTTTCTAACACCTTCACAGATATAGACACAGATTTTTTAAGACTGATATTGTAACCATCTGGGCCTACGAATGACCTTTTACTTGCAACTGCTGGTACAGTTTTCAGTTCTTTGTGGCCGTCAAAATCCACTGCATTGGGTAACCTATTATAGCTTTTACTAGAGGACTGATCATATGTTTGTATACCTTGATGTTCCTCAAAATCAGGGTATCCTTTTGTAGTTTTACTGATTAATTTACATTCTCCTGAATCTATATCTTTAAAAATATTTCTTGTTTGAGCTAAAGCTTTTTCAGATACTTTAATCAGTTTATTACTCGCTGATTTAAAACCAACAAAACCAATAGATGTCGCGGCATTTTTGAGATCTCCTAAATCCTTTTTGGTATCAGTAACATCAATGGCTTGTGGATAGTCTTTCAGCTTTATGTCTTCAAACCTCTGATTTAATATATTTGTTTTACACCTAGTTATTTCAAAACCTGCAAAGTGATCTTCAGTTTCTAGATCATTGAAATCACCTTTTTCAATCATATTACCTTCCTTATTTATTGTTGAGTTGTTTGGATGCGATTTATTCGGAAGCTCCATAGAATCAATATTATTAAAGACATTTTTACTTTTATGCCAAGCTTTTTCAGATATTATAATATTTTTATTGTTGGCTGTTTTAAAGCCCAGGAATCCTTTACTGGTAGAAGGCTGGCTAGGACTCATTACTTCTTCACGACTATTTGACTTATCTGTATGTAATTCCTCAGGATTTTTCTCACCACAATCAATATCTTTGAATATTTTTATACTTTTGATTAAAGCATTATCTGAAATCTTGATTTCTTTATTATTTGCAGTTTTAAATCCAACAAATCCAGTTTTATTTGTAACCTTAGAATGATCACTGTCGTTCATTTTGAAGTTAGACATAATTTCCTCAGGAATATTAATGTGTTTATTACTGCTTGCTTTAGAATTGCAATTACTTTTAGTTACATTCCTTTTGGTTTGATTGCCAATAATTTGCGAAAGCACAATATCTTGAATGCTAATATTTTCTTTACAAATATTTTTATTTATTTCTTCATGGTAAAGTACATCTACTTCGTCAAAAGTAACTTTAGATACGTCTGTGTGATTACAACTTACAGCCGTTGATGTCACCCCTTTGCCTTCTTTTAAGTCTTCCAAAGACATTTCGATATTTTCAAACTCTTGTAAAATTTCGTCATCAAAACCTTCTAAATCTAGATTATCTTTAATATGTTTAGGTTCATTGCAATAGTCAGTATCCTTATTACTTCCTTCACGGCCTATATCCATTTTTAGTAAATTTTCATTGACATTTATATTATCAAAATCTTCATTTAAATCAATATCTTGAAAAACTTTTTTACATCTAGCCAGAGATTTTTGAGAGAGATTTATACTTTTATTACTAGCTGTCATGAATCCCATTTCATTATTAGGTAGTGTTTTTAAGTCTTTAATCTGTGTCTGTTTAATATTTGTTTCAGCTGACTCGAAAGACTCTTCTCCATCATGCATATTTGTTTCTACTATTTCTAGTCCAGATCTATTCTTATCATAAATCTCACAGTTATTCACCAATTCAGTTACTGTAATATCATCAGTATTGACATCACTCAAAAGGCTTTTAGCTCTAGCAAATGAACCTGCACAAACTTGTATAGACCTATTACTGGCAGTTTGGAATCCTACATACAAAGTTTTCTCCAGAATATCTGACTGGTTGTCGAAAGAGGAATCTAAAGCACAGGTGAATGGAAGATCTTGAACCTCTCTATGTATATAATTCTCTTCTTCATCACTACTAAACAGAATTTCATCATTAGAGAATTCATGAGCAGTTATGGTGTTTATTTCTGCATTAACTTCAAAACATTCATTTGATGACTCATTTAGGGCCTTATCTGTTTCATGAAGCACTACTCTTTCAGAAATACTAGAATGTTCTTCTTTATCAACTTTCTCATTAAGAATAGGACTGAGAGTGTTTGCATCTAAAAACTCCATGTCTTTATTAAGATTTAAATGCAATTCTTTATTCAATATTTGAGAGTCTACAATATGTTTTAC
Organism: Eilema caniola; assembly: GCA_949126895.1. Classification (NCBI taxonomy): domain Eukaryota; kingdom Metazoa; phylum Arthropoda; class Insecta; order Lepidoptera; family Erebidae; genus Eilema; species Eilema caniola. The sequence goes on along the minus strand of OX421490.1, from coordinate 2,320,882 downwards.
AATATTATCAGAAGTTAAGAATGAAAGAGCAAGAGTCTCAAAGTGTTCAAACTGATCTAAATTAAAAACTAAAGGGGATGGTGACTTTGATTTCATTTTTACTTTCTTGTTAATGAATATTGGGCTTGGGGGTCTCTCTGTTTCATCATCTTTCATTTCTACTTGCTGGTTAAACTGACTGTACTCCCCTAGTACTGAACATTTTTCATCTTTACTATCCTTATCTTCAAATTTTACAGCTTTATCCTTTTTCTTTTTGAATTTTTCTGTTTTTGTTTGTAACACCTGACTTAACTCCTCTACGTCACTATTTCCACAATCTGAATTTTCAAGAGGCTTACTTGTATCTATACAACTTTTATTTTTAACTAACTTTTGAAAAGCATTGCTTTTCAAGAGTTTGCTTCTTTTGTTATTAGGTTCATTAACTATTTGAGACATATATTCCAGATTATTGTCCTTATCACCTATATCAATGATATCTGTATCAAAACTTTCCTTAACATTATCATTTTGTTCAATATCATCAGACTTTAGAGCAGCTGTTTCAATTTTCCCTGTATCTACCACACCTTTAATCATATCATCATCTTGATTGATATCAACACATTCATTCATATCACCATCATCATTATCTTGAATTCTAGCATTTTTATCAACTTGTTTCTCTGTATTATGTATGAATGCTGTTTCAAACTCTTGGGTCATTCCTTGATGGGCATCTAACATTTCTGCATCTTCTATAACATGCATCAATTGTGTATCTGTTACGCATTGTGTATCAAATTTTGTTGTTTGTTTTGGTGGCTAGAAAATATAGATAAATAATTTAGCTAATGTTAGTATTCAATGCAAGTTACCAATGAATAGTGAATGGTCAGGCGCGACTCGGACCCGCAATCAATCCCTTACAGGCAGAATGCACTGAGATACTGAGTCACATCTTGAGCATTCGTAATTCTAAATTACACCCAACTTGGGGTGATGGTGCGAGCCATCTACCGATGTTCATATAATTCTATTTAGGTAGCTTAAAAAAACATTTTCCAATACACATAGTGAAATAGCAGAATATTTACAAAATTTTCAGTTTTAGCACCATTATAGCATCTGCCATTGCGATCTTCTTGTCTTAGATTTCACTTATAGCTCACCGTTAAGTGGGGTAAAGTTATATTAATGTGCTCCACATAAAGGTAAAAAAACTATTTTAAACCAACATTCACAGGCTACAAAATTAACTCGTATTTAGTAAAATACATTTAAAAAGATATTTTAAGGCTAAGTATGGGTGTACTAGCCTAGCCCAGCTAAGCTCTTCGGGATCTTTAAGCCAACAGGTGCTAGCCATTTTGCTGCTGATTAACGTCCAAGGCTCAGGGTTAAGCATCTTACCTGACAGTCGTACCCGCAAAGGCTACGATAAAATAAAAATAACGACAAAGAGTAGCAAAGTAGATCCTTGGCTCTGAAGAAAAATATTTTGATTCAATCGGAAAGAAAATAAAATTGTGTAAGGCATGAAATTTATATCCACAGTCAATAACATACATCACTATAAATTCTATTTAAATATTTACTTAGAAAATAATGCTTAAACCTTGGTCAAACGCACCAAGTAGTGAGCCGAGTGTCCAACCTGCTGCTTCCTGGCACTGTCTCACTCCCTCACATGGGGGGTCTGAATGTGCACTCTCTTGCTACTTACCACTCGGTCTGACAAAACTGAACGCGTTTCCACATGAACAGAAATCTAGTCTCATTAGAACTGAACTGAAGTATCTGAGCTAATTTGAAAATATGTGTGAACAGCTACTTGCTGACATCACTGTTTCGGCCGAGGAACATTTTACTCACTCACCACTCCACTCTATACATGTGATCAAGGCCTAACACAATTTTTTTTTAATTTCGAAACAACTTTGATTTGAATGCTACCTTTTTTTTATGTATAGCAGCTGACCTGAGATATATTATTTCAGGTTTTAAATATTAGTGATGAAGGATTATTACATGCCTATTCAAATAAGGTAGGCAGACATCACATGTTTCCATTTGCTGGTACACCTATTGCTTACCATTGGCATTAAGTAGTTTAGAAAATATTTATATTATTTAAAAACTAAAGAATATAATTACTTACTTCGTCATCCAGCATAGATAAATTATTAACACACAGAAATGTAGCTTTTTTGAACTTGTGAAAATCTTTTGAGGGTTTTTTCTTAATTGTTGAAGAATCAGCTTTCTGTATAGCATTAAGCTGGTGTAAAACACTTGATATTACATCTTGAGGCTTGTATGTGTGTTTGTTTGTTATAATATTATTACTGTAGAGGGCTGATGACTTTTTGGCGGAATGTTTACTCAAAACAAGATGAAAGTTTTCATCGAAATCGTTCATTATTTACGATTTAAAGTATGGGATTCTGTTTTACCCTTAAAAAGTAAGTAAGTTGTTTATGAATTATAAATGATTTTTTATTAAATTTACAATGAACGATTAAAATTAAAAAATATTTTAGCGCGTAGGTATTCAAAATTTCTGGAATTTCTATTTCCATCCATACATTTTGTCACTTCACTTTGATTTTGACAGTTATATATAGATAAAAAAGTATTTTGAATTTTGTACATACGTTTCGTTTTAATAGTTTTGTTCTGCGGCGGCCGTGCCGCGGTGCAACTTCCCACTTTGTATTGCACCTTATTGCACGAATAAAATTCTATCTAGGGGGGCAATACTTTTTACTTATATAATCAATAAAAATTTTGCTCGTTTGAGATCTTTCCATGCCGTGAATGGACAGTATACTTCTTAGAAAAATTTTTTCTACTTAAATATTTTGTTTGAGAAATTCTTGATGTGTATTTTTTTATCTGTATAAGTTTCCGAACAACTTTCCATCTAAATCGATTATCTGTGTCCTATGTCGTCAATGTCGTGCTCGTGTGTCAGAATTTCCGAACGGGTGTGAAGCTTCGAATCAGCAATACTCTTTCTCGGCGTTTCATATTTTTAGAAAACAGCATCTTACGATACTTTTCGACGAACTCTATTGAAATATAAGCTTAGCACTTATATAATCAATCAAAAGCCGTTAAAAAATGGTAAGTAAACATCAATTTGGGACTTAAATTGTTGAATAAAATGGCGGTAAAAAGGAGGTTATTTTGCAGTCCCACACAATTTTGTTGGTTCAACCGGGCCCGAGGCCTGAGACGAGGACATATTCGGACTATGAGAGCGTCAATGACTGTATGGAAGGTGTCTGTAAGATTTACGAGGAGCATTTGAAGAGGCGAAACCCTAACACACCTACCATAACATACGATATCTCTCAACTCTTCGATTTTATAGATCAGGTAAGCTTTTTATATTATTACAAATACTCACGCCTGTAAATCCCCGAAGGGGTAAGCAGAGGTGTATTAACACCCACATTTCGCCAATTATGATTTTCTGTCCCACGAACCTATGCCGTCAAGTGGGCACTTAGTCATGGACTGTTTGTTTACTGTCGAGTGGCGAACAGCCCTATCCCTTAGTCGCCTTCTACGACACCCACGAGAAGAGATGAGAGAGAGATCTCTCTCATCTCTTCTCGTGGGTTCCACTGGACACCAAAAAATACCATGATGAAACTTTCACCGTGGTAATTTTAAGCACATGTATTAGTAAAGTAAAACTATTTGTGATTGATCGTGATAGTTTTAATACATAAGCGTTGATTTCTTATACTTATATTCCAACCTAAAAATATGATAATACAACATGCACAGTGAGTTTTAGAAATATGTTTATGATTATATGTTTTAATTTATATTTAGTTTAATTTATATTTATGATTAAAGTATGCATGAAATAAAAACCACAAAAATACAACAGTCATACTTGGAAGATTTTTTTCCCAAATTTGTTTGAGTCGGTTCAAATTCAAATCAGTTTATTGTTAAAATGGGTTACAGATGCTATGTAATAAATAATAAGATATTAAGTATCTCCTTTCTCCACCTTTAGGCTTACAATATAATGTTAGTTTATGTGTAATGTACTTTACTGACTAAATAAAATGGCAGCACTACATTACATGTATTGAGCAAATTAAATGTCAACTTTATAATTACCATTTGCTTGTGGAATATTTATTTACCTGACAAGAATTAAAAGTATTGGCCTACTGAACACAATATAATGATACTCAGGATAGTATTGCACTCATTCATAGGCCACCATACCCACTTTTCATCAGGTGGACTGCGTGCTTGCCTACAACCCAAGTGGTATAAAAAATGGATCTAAACCTACATTTAAAATATTGAAATTAATCAGATACAATAATATATTAGTAACTGAAAGGACTTGTACTTCATAACCTCTCCAGCCAAGCCGTATAGTTAGCCAGGATTCGGACACGGGAACTTTTGATTGCATTTCTGATTCCTACACCTAGTCATCATCGACTTTTAGATGTTATCCTGATTGCATCCGAGGCTGAGATGCACTTGGAGCTCAGGGTCCGCCTTCCGGCTCTTCCTCCTCCACTTTGCACGATCTTGTGTGTCCATGGTAGTGAGACCATTTGCACGCATGTTTCTCTGCATGACGTTAAGCCAGGACTTTTTTTTGGCCTACCCCTTCTATCTTGACCCGGCGGGGGCGCCTACACCTAGCTACGAACTTCTAATTAGTTTCTCACTACTAATCTTCTTTCTCGACTTTTCCAGCTTGCAGATTTAAGTTGCCTAGTATACCAAAAGTCCACGAACACCTATGCACCGTACAATAAGGACTGGATTAAAGAGAAAATCTACGTACTACTACGCCAAGCAGCAGGACAGAGTGATTAGTGTGGAAAATCAATTTAGTTTGTATGGTACTTGATAACTAATAATGGCAGCCTTTGTATGTTTAAACTCGATTTTGGTTCGTACAAAAAAAACAATTACCGAAGAGGGTGGTGGAGGAATTTGGTTTTTCTTTTTGTATAGGAGACAATCATCATTATATTTGTCTCGGTTGAGGCCTTCACCTAGGGGTTTGGAGCACGCTGTGTAGACAGTATTATTACAAAATAAATCAACTTTGCAGCCTTAGAAGTATAAAAAATAAGTTATATTAATATAGTATAAGACCAGCTATGATAACCACGTTCAACATGTAAAAAAAAACAATTAGTAATAATAAAAATAAATTTTTCGGCAAATTAATTATTATTTACTTAAAATTATCGAAATTGTAGCGAATTTGCTGCAAGGAACCATTATAAATACTCCTTTTAACTGACCACCAAGGCTGAACTTCAACAAACACAGCAAATATATAGTAATAAATAAAAAATGTACAAATTAATGACTAAATTATTGTAAGAGTTATTAATAAGCTTCATAATTACATCGTAAAAAAAATATTACAAAAAAAATCCGGTAAAAAAACCTGTATTTTTTTTGTATGAACCAGTCTCAGGAAAAGTATGAATGTTGACCATACTAGTTTTATTCACCCATGGCACTCGGTATGTAGAAGGTTTGCTATATTTGGTGGTAGATTTATTTAATGACGAAATATAAACTTTGCTGGCAAAAATATATTTCCTAATAATAAATACTCAAAATCAAATCTCTGTTTTCAAGTACCATATTTTTGTATAGAATCTAATGTTTGTTTGTTGAAATCTGTCTCATAGCTTTTATTTTTCAAATGCCCTTACTGTCCATTAGGAACCAATGCAAAGCATTCCCAATTGACGTCGACAGAGGTGTAAACTTTACTTAACCCATGTGTACAAATCTAGGAAACTAACCTACGCCACACTTGAAGGAAATTCCGTAGCGGATCTTCCGTGTCAAAATGCCAATATATGAAAATAAACGAATTATTCCGTATGAAATTCACCCTTAAATTCAAGACGGTGGATATCGCAACGAACCGAATACCACGCAACACCGAATGTAGACTACCAGTGACCTCCCCCAACGAATTGAGAAATAAAATTGCTACTAGCAATTTCTTCTACGTTTGCCCCTATTTTGAACCTACAGAAGATCAGCTTCATAATGAATGATGAAAGTATCTAGCTTTTGGATAATAAATGACGGAGAGGGTGATCTGCCGCGCAGTGTGCTTATTATTGAGGTTGGTCGTTACGCGACCGATAATATGCGATACATTTTACGACCCTAAAATCATTGATATGCAATAACTTCAGTTCGCGTTCCGGCGCGCAAGATCCGTAACGGAATTTCCGCTAAGTGTAACGTAAAGGTATGATACCGAAGGTGACCGCATATGACAACTGTAGACGCACGCAGCAGAAACGCGTAATTTATTGCGGCTTCTCAATGGTCATCTTTATCCGTATCGAAGTTAAACAAGTAATGTATGTGCTGCATGCGTCGGCAGTTGTCGCAGGCGGTCGGCTTATTAGTTCAACATCATTGAAATGTGTAATGCATTGGTTCTTTTAGGCCCATATACTACAATGCCACTCAGTTGAACATTGCTTTATCTGAAGATAGATAGTACAGACAATCAGCCAGACAACCTGTCAATCAATCTGTGTATAGGTACAATGTTTTCTCAAAAAAAAAAATAGATTCAGCTGTGTGGCATGCTAGAACACGGGCCTTAGAGTGAATTGCAAATTGTAGAAAACTAGGTTTAAATCAACTGAATATAAAAATAAAAATCTATACTCCGTTTGGTTAGGTACTGAATTAAACTTGAAACAATCTTGACGTGTCTTTTAATATTTTTCACTAGTTTTTTCCCGCGGCTCAGCCCGCGTGGATGTCGATTATAAGCCTATATGTTATTCTGTGTCTAATCTGTATTATTGTAATGTTTCATTAAAATCCATGCAGTAGTTTTTTTACGTGAAAGAGTAACAAACAAACATCATACTTAAAAACTTTCGCATTTATAATATAAGTAGGATTTAAAAACTCAGTTCACTTAATCATATTTTTCTGTTTAGAAACTCATTTTAAAGACTAAACACCAAAAGTGAACCCGTAATTTAAGCAGTAGTTCATTTATTTAATATGTGTTTGTGTTATGAGACACATATCAAGATTTTTAGCTACACTGTCGCCTCAAAGACAGATATGAGAAGGAGAAAGGGATTGGTTTTTTGGTCAAAGCATTGCCCTTGTAAGGTAAAGATCGCGGTGTCAAACCCCGCCTGGGCCAATTCAACTAATCCTATTTGAATTGATTTACACATGAAGATTGTTTACCTTTAGTAAAGTACGTAACCAAATGAGATATTACCTCTGCATTGGTGAGTTAACGATTTTTAAAGGGTTAAAAAGTTGGTCGAGCACTACGAAATGTATAATAAAAAAATAACTGATTTAATACTAAAAATAAATCCTATATTATGACAAGGTATCGCCTAACGGTCAATTCAAATCAGGCGAGAAATTACAGGTGTTTTAAGTAATAATTAAATATAAACCTTGTTCCATTACAAATAAGCTTAAAATAATAAGGAACAACGCCGTATCGGATAAGATTCTTCTTTTTCATCGATGTTATTTTCGCCTGATCAGAATTAACCATAAATAGGTAGTAATAATTTTGTATTCATTGGTATACTATTTGTTATACAATGAATACTAATAATTTGAATCAGCAGGAAGATAGGTAAAATTATTTCCGTTAGTAAGTATACTATGCCCTAGGGAATCAGTCATTAATCTAAAGCAATATGAGTGACTTTAACTAGAATTTAAAATCGTAGGTTTTCAGTTAGTTTACTAAAATTATTAAAACTAAATTGTCTCGTAATCCTAGAATTTGCAAAAAAAGGTACAATTATTTTTTCCCCTTTTGGGGGAATAATTTTAAAGCTAACTGTGGTGAGCATTTGAGAGTCAGGGTCCATTCCTCCGTGTTACCCCGGATTGTAACTATTGACAGTGACCACTGTACCACGCCCCAGGTACGCGCGGTGGAGCGGGGGACGAAGTAAAATAAGAGAAAAGAAAGAGCATAAGTCGAGAGAGCACGACATACCGCCGCGAGAGTTTGTGACGGACTGACCAAATCTGCCGGTCGATACTCCCCCCGTCTCACCGCGCACATACCCCAGACGCGGTACAGCTGTTACGGCCTATTTATAGCAGAATCCGGGTACTGCATAAGAATTTTCCTATCAAGTGTTGCTTGTACCTTTTCATAGCTACAATTATTTTCTTGTCCAAATAGCTAGGGATGTGTCCATCACCACGATTTTTTTTGTTAACTGTGAAATTGAACAAGAATACCGTGTTTGATTTTTATTTTATAATTGTTGTCTAGATATTAAGATACTGTGTAAGTACCTTATAAGATTAAAAATATTTCGTAAAAATATCTGGTTTTAATTCTACATAGGGCTAGGCAAATACACCTCTATTTACATGGTCATTTCGCCGACTACGATTTTCGTTGTGTAATATGGACCGAGCCTTTTGCTGTTAAGCAGACAGTTTGCCACGGGCTGTATGTTTACTGTTGGATGGAGAACACCCTTATCCCTTAGTCACCTTCTATGATACCCTCGGGAAGAAATGGGGTGGTCCTTTTCACAGAGGAAGTAATATACTACGTAAGGTCCTTGTCTTTTTCTACTATACCGTGAACCAACACGGCATTGTTAGGAGGGTTATGTTTTCGAGAATATGTATGTACTTATGTATGTATAATTGTTTGGCACGTTCTGCAGCCTGAACGGCTCCATGGATTTTAGGTTTGGTTAAGTAATAAAATATAGTACACCCGCCGTGTTGATGTCAATATGGCGGGTGTATTTTAGTTCCGAAATAATTTCGTTCTGAATCGGGTACACGTTTTTTAGACCTAGGTACAATTTAGTACATTTTAGGTAATTTTTTTTTGGTAAGTGGTACAAAATGATTCGCAATGGCACACCCGCGACTTTGACTCTCATCAAAGGTGTCGTTAGAGTCGTATTTACTGTGAGAGTGACACGGGGTAGATAAAAAACAAAAAAAAATGGCGGATTATTGGCGCCAAATTCAAATGTTTGGCACGCTCTGCGGTCTGAACGGCTCGATGGGTTTTAGTTTGCGAGGTGTCGTATAATAAAGATATGTATCGAGAGGTGAAAGGCTATTTGGTTCAAGCGACATTTTTGCAACTTTACAGGAGAGCAATTTAAAGTTTAAAATTTTGGAAAAAAAATCATAACTAAAAAACTTCTTCAGCTATTTGAATGAGGTAAACTTTATTGAAATTCAGTTAAAAAGATCGAATATTTGATTCTAATATCAACTAAAATGGACCATTAATTGCAAAGAGAAATGTCACTTGATACAAATTGCCTTAAGCTCTTATTTTTCAGAGTATGGAAAAAAGGTTTAAGTGACTTCATAACTTCAATTGGCTAAAGGAAGAAGAAATTAAGCGGCGCTGCAGGATATTTTCAGAGTAGCCCAAAAAACATTAAGTGACATAGTCCTAAATTAATACTAGTAAGCTATTTATCTCAACTACCAGTTTAGATTATTATGGCTAATTTACTTATGTGACATATATAATTGCAAATGTAATGTTTTATGTTAGATTTTTTTAAAATCTAATACTCAATGACTGTTAAAACAACCTGAATATATAGCAATCACCGAAAATATCATGTGCTTATATTGAATAAATAAAGAAATTATTTATCGTTCGTATCGTATTTGGGTGACGGACAAATGGTTTAAGTGACATCACACCGTATAATTGGTGGAAGTCTAAATGATTTATGTTACGTCTTTATAAAAATTCGAAACAGGAAAAATGCTTTAACTCTTATTGAATTAATGATCTGAGAAAGGGTAAATATATATCGAGGGGTGAAAGGCTATTTGGTTCAAGCGACATTTTTGCAACTTTACAGGAGAGCAATTTAAAGTTATAATTTTGGAAAAAAAATCATAACTAAAAAACTTCTTCAGCTATTTGAATGAGGTAAACTTTATTGAAATTGAATTGAAAAGATCGAATATTTGATTCTAATATCAACTAAAATGGACCTTTAATAGCAAAGAGAAATGTCACTTGATACAAATTGCCTTAAGCTCTTATTTTTCAGAGTATGGAAAAAAGGTTTAAGTGACTTCATAACTTCAATTGGCTAAAGGAAGAAGAAATTAAGCGGCGCTGCAAGATATCTTCAGAGTAGGCCAAAAAACATTAAGTGACATAGTCCAAAATTAATACTAGTAAGCTATTTATCTCAACTACCAGTTTAGATTATTATGGCTAATTTACTTTGTGACATATATTATTGAAAATGTAACGTTCTATGTTAGATTTTTTAAAAATGTAATACTCAATGGCTGTTAAAACAACCTGAAAACATAGCAATCACCGAAAATATCATGTGCTTATATTGAATAAATAAATAAATTATTTATCGTTCGCATCGTATTTGGGTGACGGACAAATGGTTTAAGTGACATCATACCGTATAATTGGTGGAAGTCTAAATGATTTATGTTACGTCTTTATAAAAATTCGAAACAGGAAAAATGCTTTAACTCTTTTTGAATTAATGATCTGAGAAAGGGTAAATGGTTTATGTCTCGATTCTTAATATCATTATATGGTTCAAATACATTACTATGAAAAATATGCAAAATCCATGTCGGATAACACACTGCTACTTTGGAAACAACCCAAAACTAGCATTGTTTCAAACGCCAAAAAAGTGCTCTGATTTTAATGAATCCGGCATCATTCGACGGAGAAAAATTCGCTGATTCCGAATATGTATATAACTCAATATCGCCCTAGATGTCGCTTGAACCAAATAGCCTTTCACCCCTCGATATATAATATACATAAACTGTCTTGGTTCTTAATATCATTGTATGGTTCAAATACATTACTATGAAAAATATGCAAAATCCATGTCGGATAACACACTGCTACTTTGGAAACAACACAAAACTAGCATTGTTTCAAACGCCAAAAAAGTGCTCTGATTTTAATGAATCCGGCATCATTCGACGGAGAAAAATTCGCTGATTCCGAATATGTATATAACACAATATCGCCCTAGATGTCGCTTGAACCAAATAGCCTTTCACCCCTCGATATTATGTCATAACTAAAAACTATAAAATAAAATATATTATTTAAAAAACCCGACTAATGCTAAAAAGATAGAAACAAACTTTATAGCAGGCGGTAGCCATTAATTTTCATCTGGTTTGAGATTTGCAAATGAGTACCGCCTGCTATAAAGCTTGTTTCGATCTTTTAGCATCAGTCGGGTTTTTTATTTTTAATTCTAAATAATGTGTTACTACTTAATAGTTAGAAGCGGCTCCATCCGATTCCTTTATCGCAGCCCATGAGAACTTATTTCAAGAATAAAAAAGGTTTGTAAAAATAGTCTGGAATAACACATGATTACTTGTGTTATTATAAATCTATCTCTTCTAAATCCCAGCATGATAAGCTCAGTTATTTGAGCTTGTTCATAAGTAATGAATATTTACAAAATACCCACAAACCTTATAAAATTGCACGCACCAATGTGGAAGCGCTGGATGCGGTCTGCTTTAGACCGGTCGTTCTGGAAGTCTGAGAGGCAGTGGACTAATATGTGGTTGATATATTCAGCAGTGGACTATATGCGGCTGATATGATGATGATGATTAATGTGTGGGCATTGTACCGTTTACTTTTAAAAGACCCACGGTACCACCAGGGTTACCAGACCTATGTCCGACAGTGGACTGATAAAGAAAAGCAAATAAAATCGAATAATTAATTTATTTAATAAACTTAAAACTTATTTACATAATTTATAATCTACTATTTACACTATTCAGATAAGGGGGATATGTTCTAAAAATGAAACAACACTTTTTATACTGAGACGCAGTGGCGAAGGGTTTGTAACACGTTTCTAACCGGCTTCCCTTACAAATTTGTTTAATGTAATGTAATGCTTTTGTGAATGATAAGTGTATTTGTAAATTTAATTGGAAAAATTCAATGAGTTTTCTTTGTAACTTGCTTAAAAGCCCTTCTACCTAACCCGGGATAAATTTATCTTAAAACTGTATCTATTAATTTATAAACTCGCATTCCATGATATATAATAATCTTAACAGGAATTAACGCGATCATGGTATAGGTACATACATACCTTTGATTTCAATAACGTGTCGACCAGGCCCCCGACTCTGCTAATTTTTTGACATAACAAAACCACTGTCATACCGCTGACATTGCATTAAATGTCATTAAATTTTAGACTTTATGGCTGAGATTTATGGGCCAAAATGAAAAGAGATTGAGTTTATATTTTTCATTCACACTACAAGATTATCATTTAATTTTAGACTTTAACAGTTTAACAGTAAAGTACAAAGTTAAATGGCATTTGGTACGGTGAGCGTGGTAACGCAGTAGTTTTGCCATGAAAAAAATATTGGCAGAATCAGGGTTCAGGTTACACCGGCCGTGGTCACAGGCTGAATGGATGAAATGTATGCACCTATAGTACTGGCTTCCCTACTTTCCAACCTTTCGCCACTACTAGAACCACGGAATATAACATCAAGAGTAAATGCTCATAAGCTATGTGTCGCCAAAACTCTCGTAGGTACATTATGAGCAATCACGGCAAAAACAATGACGTATTTGGCATGTTGCAAATTACAGTGAGAATGTAATGAATAAGATCTTTTGTGTAGGAACCGTCAATTTGACTGCACCTCGCCTGTTGGTAAGCTGAAAGTCTCAGGAAAGAGGGTCACCATTACAAACACGTACCATGTTAACAATGGTGGCACTCAGCTTGACGGCCTCATCAGATGCTTGTACACGCCCCGCTTAAAGGATCCGGGACTGTAGGAAGAGGGAAACAGGTGTGCTGGTATGGAATGCCAGTTATTAATGGCTTGCGGCGTGCGATAGTTATGCAGTATTTCCTCCTGATTTTATATTTCGTGGCTTAAAATCTATAGGTACCATAACTAACAATTACTAAATACATTGATATATTTATGGAAATCACACCAAAACGTACAAATTATCATCGTTCTAGCTTATTTTTATCCTTATTACGAAAATTAATACGCAATTCAACCTAAACTGTTAGGATTTTCGAGGCAAAATAATGCAAACCATTTTGAATCTTATATACGGGAGAAAAAGATCATAGTATGATCTATATGTAGTTGATTGAATTTGTTGAAACTTCTTGATGGAACTTCATTTTACTATTTTTATATATATTGAAACACACTTTACCAGTTCCACACAATTATATTTAATTTTGTCACTGTATAATGCTAATATTTGATTTTTTTTTTTTTGAATACGACATGTTTCGATTAACTCATCTTCAGGTAAACATATTTATTTTGAATGAGGGTACTTATTAAAACTTCATGCTCTTGTTCAATTGAAGTGACCAAAGATATAAAGAAAAAGGCACTGGGTGTGCCTTAGTGACTACTTGAAATTATATGCTTACGTTTTAATAAATTTGAATGATTTGAATAACACAATTTAAATTCAAAAATTGTGTTATTCAAATCATTCAAATTTATTAAAACGTAAGCATATAATTTCAAGTAGTCACTAAGGCACACCCAGTGCCTTTTTCTTTATATCTTTGGTCACTTCAATTGAACAAGAGCATGAAGTTTTAATAAGTACCCTCATTCAAAATAAATATGTTTACCTGAAGATGAGTTAATCGAAACATGTCGTATTCAAAAAAAAAATCAAATATTAGCATTATACAGTGACAAAATTAAATATAATTGTGTGGAACTGGTAAAGTGTGTTTCAATATATATAAAAATAGTATGATCTATATGTATTATTCGGGATCTTAGTGATTAAGAGGTCGGCCTTAAAATCGAGAAGTCCAGGGTTCGAATCCTGGCCATTACACTACCGACGTGAACCCACTCCTAGCACAAGCAATTTAGCTTAGTTGGAGGGGTTAGAGGGAATATTAGAAATATCGATAATTTGGTTTGCTAATATGCTTTTAAACTAAAAGAAATTCAATGTATTTTTTACAGTGTCAGTGCTATGACAGCAGCTGACAAATTAGCATAATCGAGGCCATGGTCTTGTAATAAAAATATTCGAGCATAGCTTTGTTATAACTATTATAAGGCTTATAATGGTTGCCAAAGATAAATATGTCGCAGCAATTTGGTAAAGTTAGCTAATTGAGCGTCTAGTTTTTAAACCATTAAGGCGGGAGACAAGCCCACGGCCATGTAATAAAGTGTTTACCGTGGCTATGGACGTGCAACACCAGGGGCGTCACACTTGCGCTGCCGACCCTGTAGGACCCTTCTAATGGCCTTCTCAAAGAACCCCATATTGTAGTCGCTTGGGAAAACCACAGCAGGGAGTTCGTTCCACAGCTTGAGCGTGCGTTTAATAGCTACTTCGTGAACAGTGTTGGGTAAATTTTAAATGCATATTAGCTTGCAATCAATCCGACTGCTGTTCTAAAGATCGAAACAAGATTGACAGCAGGCGATACCCATTAATTTTTCTTCAAATTCAAATTCATTTTATTTGCTTCTAATCTACTATATAAAAATAAGTCGGGTTTTCCTTCCTGACGCTATAACTCCAGAACGCACGAACCGATTTACACGATTTTGCATTCGTTGGAAAGGTCTCGGGCTCCGTGAGGTTTATAGCAAAGAAAATTCAGGAAAACCGACATCCACGCGGGCGGAGCCGCGGGCAACAGCTAGTTTATATATATATTCTTTTTTCGGTTCATTATTGGCAATAGGGCTGTCAAACTTGTTCTTTGACAGCCCTATTGTCAATCAAATAAAATCGTGACCTACAAGACAGCAGTCGGGTTTTTTTTTTTGAATTTGTATGTGCAAATTCGTCAAAAAATTCATCGGCCATTTCTATGACGCATATATGCGTCATAACAGACCTATTCCTTTAGGCCTCCATTTAGCTAATTGGTTTAACTAAACAGCTGCGACATACATGCCCATATTTTCAACTATATTACTAATATTTGTTCTATGATATAGATTTAGGCGTATCTACGTAATGCACTGGTATTATGATAAGTTTCTTGTGAATTTTTAGTTGATTATTTATTTAGTATACTCAACTTAGAAGTCCTGCAAATTGACATATCAAATTATTCACGTTTTGTATGAAACTATAACTCTTATAGAATGAAATAAAACAGAAAAGAAACACTTATTTAGTCGTTTTTCTTACTATAATTATTATATTCTAACTTATTCATATATATACTATATTACAAATATGTTTTTAAAACTTATCATATAGTTATAAACAATACTATTTATTACTAACAATATAAATATGTACATTTATTATTTAAAAAACGTGAATTTAGTTTAAATAAACATATATTATCATATAAATGTTAGCTTTTTTCATTATTGGAATTTAAGGCTGGATTCCACTAATGAATATAAACGCGTTTAATTCCATTTAAACGGCGTTAGAATATTGAATGAAATGTTGAAGCATTTAGTATGCTGAAACTAATCAAATCGAGTAAGATAGGAAAAATTAAATCTGTTCAGGCGGGATTAGATACTGCGATCTTTCTCTTACAGGGAATGATCTGTCCTCTGAGCCACTGAACCATACCTAAATCCATCCAATCCTATTAATATAATAAACGCGAAAGTTTGTAAGCATGGATGGATGGATGGATGAATGTTTGTTACTCTTACACGTAAAAACTACTTAATGGAAACTTTACAATAATATAGATTATATATAGGAATAACGTATAGGCTACAATTTATAACGATATTGTGTGAATTACCACGCGGGCGGAGCCTTTAAATTAAATCGTTCTCCTATGTATCTGTGTGGGAGCGACAGTCGGAGCCATCTACGGACACTCAGAGGTCAGAGCTTTCCTCTGTAAGGGAAACACCGTGGTTTCATATTCCGCCTGAACCAATTCAATTTTTCCTATACTTATCGAGGCGTTAGCATATCTGTATACAATGATTTTTTTTGATTAAGACTAAATTGCACCAGTGAAAATCCGTTTATACAAAAAGTGCTAACGCATTTTAAAGGGAATTACACGCTATTCATGAGTGAAATTAGCCTGTAACGTGATTTGACATGTATGAGATGCGATATACGTCAAATCCCATACATTTGTCATTCTATTTTATTAAACACCTGCCAACGAATTGCCACTTGTCTGGAGGGGCTGAACGGAAGCATTTCGCTGGTAGCGCTAAAAACTTACTACTCAAACATACATTACTTTAATATTTGTGAATTCCATCAATGATAGTAACCGCGATCAATTAAAAACTATAATATCTTATAGCTTATCCAGTTCAGTCTGATGAGGAGGCACCGATGACGTACATATGCGTCATCAATCTAGCTCCGATTTCCATGACGCATATGTGAGTCATTGGTCTGGCTTTGATTTTCTTTGCTTTTTCTTTGCTTTGAATCTGGATCAGATTTTAATTCGACTGAGACCCTAGAATTACGAATTAGACTGCAGTTAGCAGTTACTAAAAAGCAAAAAATCTATGGTTTTCTACACTTACGGACTGAATTTAGACAGTACAATACTTCGACATGTAGTGAACTTCGAAAACACATAGATCGACAAGTCATTGCTTCGACAGACAATTATTGGACAACACACACCTTCGAATTACCACTACTTCGACAGACAATTCTTCGACAGACAATACTCAGATAAGACACATCTTCGAATGACCACTATTTCGACGGTTTTTTTTTGTAGTCTTTCGTTGAAATGTGTCTGTTTTTTTTTTGGTTGTTATGCCTCAAATTACTTCACTGTGGTTAACATCCCGACTCAGAGCGCCCTCACTCGGATAGGTTAGGTTAGAAGGCTACGGCGGGAGCGAAGCGGAGCGGAGCTTCCGCTTTAGCCTTCGTGGTTTTTTTTTAAACCACTCAGTAATAGGAGTATGATAAAAAGTCTGTCGAAGTAGTGGTGATTCGAAGATATGACTTGTCTAAGCATTGTCTGTCGAAAAATCGTTTGTCGAAGTAGTGGTAATTCGAAGATGTGACTTGTCTAAGTATTGGCTGTCGAATGATCGTCTGTCGAAGTAGTGGTAACTCGAAGGTGTGTGTTGTCCAATAATTGTCTGTCGAAGCAATGACTTGTCGATCTATGTGTTTTCGAAGTTCGCTACATGTCGAAGTATTGCACTGTCTAAATTCAGTCCGTAAGTCGGTTTTCTATTAAACATTATATCTTAACTAAATTTTAACACATTACTTACATTAATATTGGAGTCGGTGCAAAATCAATGGGTCATATTATCTTTGTGCCGATACATACAATTTTGTACCTTAACAACGAAGACACAAGGTCTATTCGGAATCATCTTCGGGATCAGATTCGCTTTTCACCTTTTTCCTTCTCTTATTTTTGGGATGTGCTTTGTATACGTGTTTTTGTAAGTCCTTCAGTTTAAGATACCTACAAAAAAAACATTAAGTTATGTTTTAGGATTGTGGACAGCAGAAATGGACCATAATAACATGAAAAACGTCGTTGGCTTAGCGGTTAAAGAGTCTGCTTTAAGATCGAGTGGTTTCGGTTTGGAAATCTGGTCATTACTCTAGCCGATGCGAACCAATAACTTTACCCATATTAAATCGATTTAAATAGACAAAAATGTAATCGGTCTAGGCGGGGTTTGATTTTTATTTTTAGCTTGAAAAATGCTTAAAAATTTAATTAAAATAACCCATAATGATGCTAATTCTGTTGTTACCATCTCTAAACTTAAATTTCTCTAAAATTTTCTTATTTTAGATAAGCGATTGACATTTATAACCGTATTCTGTTGTTATGTCAAACTAAATTTAGTGTCTGTTATGTTAAGACAGCACTAAATTTGAAGATGACATCGCTAAAACGAGTGTTACAGCTGTTAAAAATTAAGAATGAACATTAAAGGGTCTTTTCATGAAATCTGTAAAAACTTATCTTTATAAGTCTTTAGAATGCCGACAAATGATAATTAGTACATATTATTGATTAAATAGTAAACAAACTGTGATATTTCTCAGTCATACCTCAGCAAATACAGTTTTTCTCGGTCCACGTACCTGGCAAGTTCGCGGGGTCAGCTAGTTATTTATAAAATCCAAATCAATCGACGATTTATAGAGCTTTAAACGTTTATAGAACATTGTTCAAATTTATTGGGCAGTATTTTATATGACGTCTAATTTTTGTTTTAAATTTCTAATTTTAGTGCATATTTGACATTTAAAACGTACAACAGAATACCGTTTAACCAAAAATGACAGTTGAGTACTTTCTCTAATTTTGGTTGTGTCATGCTAATTTTAAATTAGTTGTGTGATCTCAGAATACGAAACGACACTTTTGACAGAACTAAACTAACTTTTAGAGATTTTTAGCTCATTTTAGTTAGTTTGTGTCACGACAGAATTAGCATCATTAACACAAACAATTTAGGTTAGCTGGACGTAATTATATTTTACTTGGAACTCTTGTCTGTCTGTCCGCGATAGACTCAAAAACTACTGAATAATGGTAATTTTTTTTTGTTACAAAGGTATTGGTCATACTTAAAATCTTAACATAAGGTTGATCACAATCGGCTGAAAAGAACCATTGAGGAGATATGACCAAAAGTCGCCATAACCGATATCCACGCGGGCGGAGCCGCGGACATAAGCTAGTAGTTTATAATAAACTCGCGTCTTAGTTGATCAATCCTTTCATTTATGTCTTGATTGGTTCATATCGTGCACATGTGCAAAGTTGTTAAAGATGTTTGCCGGCAGTCCCTAAACAATACCTATACTTACTTGCATTTACACTTCTTACACGGAAACTTAAAAGTCCTCGGGCTTGCTGTGGACTCTCTGTTCGTGGTGATCTCGTATCGACTTGGATGTGCTGAGATACTTACTTGCATTTACACTTCTTGCATGGGAACTTAAAGTCCTCGGGATTGCTGTGGACTCTCTGTTCGTGGCGGTCTCGTATCGGTTTGGATGTTCTGTGATACTTACTTGCATTTACACTGCTTGCATGGGAACTTAAAGTCCTCGGGATTGCTGTGGGCTCTCTGTTCGTGGCGGTCTCGTATTGGCTCCGTGGAGAATGACCGGTGGCAGATAGAGCACTCGAACGGTTTGGATGTACTGTGGGACTGAAAGGAGAAATATTGATGTTTAATAGAGCTGGAATTGAAAATGTGGGATCGATCCTCATCATTTAGGGTTACCGGATCTCCGGATCTCCAGATTTTGGGATTTATCTCAGGATTGCGGCCGGATTTTGCAAATCTCATGAAATCACAGGATTTTAAAGAATAATACAACTTAATTTTCAATAATTGTTACATATTAAACAAAAGACTTCACTTCAAGGTTTGTTTTCTTTATTTATCATGAAAGTACACCAAACTGCCTTGAAACATTCTTTTATTTTTTCTATACATCCCATGGTTGCCTGTAAATCCTGTCACAGAGCGATAAAGCCGCCATCTGTACGTACAACTTGTATCACACATTTTTTATTTTCACATCCTCGGTGTACCGTATAGACGTTATTTTGTTATTCTATTATTCACTAGCGACCCGCCCCGGATTCGCACGGGTGCAATGGATGTTATTATACATATAAGCGTTCCACTACAATCACTATCTATTAAAAAAACCGCATCAAAATCCGTTGCGTAGTTTTAAAGATTTAAGAAGGGATATAGGGACAGAGAAAGCGACTTTGTTTTATACTATGTAGTGATTCTACAGGTTGAGATTAATTTATAGGCTTACTTTACAGTGTTATAGGCGTAAATTGAAAGTTCAAAGCATACTTACAACTTTCAAATGCCTCTTGAGACTCGAATTGGTTCCATAACTGGTGTTGCATATCTCGCACACGTACGGTCTCTCGTTTCTATGGGTTCTTTCGTGTACCTGTAAATTAAAATATTAACGCTAGAACCTAAAACCAAAAAATATACGCGTGCTGTGTTGTTTTGTGCAATCATTGATTGAATCTGGTACAGATATGAAGTGCAATAAGTGATTGACGTTTTTGCTCACCAGATATATAGGCGAATGGATTTCATTATCTATAGGTAAATACCAATGTGTTTTTAAAGGACAATTCCCTCATTATAGTGGTTAGGTAGGTACTGTGGAGTCGGGGGCTTGATCTCCACAGTTTTACAATATTACATAGAGTGAAACAACTCTTTTGCTGAAATATTAATATTTATTGGGAATAAAACATATCATTCCTATACGAGCTTTTTTTTGGACTCTCCTAATCGACACGTATGAAAAGCACTATAAAATTCCGGAGGATGTTGGGGTTTCGTCATCTAGACCGGGCATATTTCTATACTCGAAAACTACTAAATATGTGGTCCTTGTGGAACTTACTGTACCGTGGGAAACAAATATACCGAAGGACCACACACTTAAGAAAAATAAATACTACGATCTCACAAACGAATTAATCAAAAACGGTTACGTGGTTTATTTGTATGCAGTAGAAGTGGGAGCGAGAGGTATACCAGCTAAATCTCTCTATAACCTACTTAAAGATCTAGGCCTATCGAGAGCTACAATAAGCTCATTACTAGGACGAATGTCTAAAGCGGCACTAGTAGGTTCGTATCAAATTTGGTTAGGCAGGGAGGGGAACTTGGGTAGTGAAGGTGAGTGTTGATGTACATCAACAAAAGGGGCCCCTTCTAAACTTACACTTGGGTCGCAAGTCCCAGGCACTGTCCCGAGTTCCCAACTCAGCAACGCGATGGACCCGGCACCCGCACGGAGAAGCCATGGATTGCTAAGAATATCGTCTCTCTCAATACTCGTTTTATAGTATCGCGGAAGCTAGAACACTTCTCTTCAAAGCTTGAGCTTCCGGAGCCTTCGTGGCTTCCACCGAAGACCTCACGTCAACTATCAGGAACTGTCCCACACGTGAGGTTTTTTTTTAAATTCTCGCTTCAATCTTTTTTTGTGTGTTATGTCCAGGCAACTACTAGTCATATCTGCCACGGAGGGCGGATATCACAGTACCTACCTATTAGCCCTGTGTCATCGCCAGCTGGTTTAACAAACGGGAGTGATATGATTGATATATTCTTTTAACTGACACAAAACATACCTAGGTAGGTACGGTAATATACCTACCTAAACAAAGTACTTATGGATCATACAAAGCTCTGTCCTGCACGGGAAAAGAACGCAGAAACTCTTGCACAGCTGTCGTTCGCAATTCCAGTGCGACTCAAAGGCAGTCAAAAAGTGCTGAGCTTTTCCAACCGAAATAGTCACGTGCCGCCTCTGTACCCTAGACTACAATGCACATAATGCACCTATTAAATTATTTCTAATATTCATAAAGGGTCTTTAGGCGTCCTACACCACGTTTGCCCGTACGCGGTCGCCATTCCACAACTTCTTTGCTCCATCGGCCATCTGTTCTGTGCGCTATGTGTCCCGCCCACTGCCACTTCAACGAGCTAATCCGTTGGGCTACGTCGGTTACTTTTGTTCTCCTACGGATATCATCATTTCTGACGCCATCGACGGACGCGATTAACGGATGACCCGATTTTTTTTATACCACTGAATTGGCAGACGCGCACACGGCCCCCCTCATGGTAAGTGGTTACCGTGGCCTATGGACGTGTACAATACCAGGGGAGTCACGCTCGTGCTGCCGACCCTGTAAACACAGAGACTTTCTGTACCTTCAGAGTAGAAGACAAAGCCGAAATAGCCTTTAGTCTTCCCACTGACAGCACTAAACCTCAACAGTGAGCTCTGGCTACCCTACTTACCGCCAGGAACACAACGCTGGCAAGACGGGTTCCGTAGGTACAGCGTTCTATTTCGATCATCGTCTACTAACCTGTAAACTATACGATTCAAAGAATCCCTTAGCGCAGTAGGTGCATCTGAAGGTAGCCCCTCTTGAGTGCCGTTCGTGAGTTTTCATATGCATCTTGAGTAGCGCTTGAGAGCCGAATTTCTTCGGGCAGTCAGCGCATGCGTGGACTTTTTCCTGAAAAAGAAATATGGTCGTATACAATAAAAAAAAAATGGTATATAATACCGGCCAATACATTCAGCAATGCTAAAATTTGATGTTTGTAAAGTTTTTTTTACATTATGTGCGGGTTTTGTAGTGAATATTTATTAGTTAGGCGTGGTTTATACCAAAGAGACGTGGTGGGGACGTATGACGGTTTAAGTAACACAATCAAAACCTTATGTAGTGTACAATAACGTTGTTTTTGTCATAGAGGAGAATTGCTCCCACGCCTCCAGGTGACGACCCGCCACTAAATGACGACGCAATTCTCCTCTAAGACAAAAACGACGTTATTGTACACCACATAAGGTTTATATTGGGATGCTCGGTCATTAAGCACGCAGTTGAAAAGTAACTTTGCACTCTTGTATACCTAAAAAATAACTATTTTGCTTAGTTAATCCAAAGCTTTTTGGAGCTCCGCATCCGGTATCCCACTACTGCTCATAATTTGATTTGGTGGGCCTTTTCAGGAGTGACTATTGCCACATGACAGAAAGAGACTGATATTCTTAGTAATCCATGGTTTCCTCGTGCGGGAGCCGGGTACATCGCGTTGCTCCTTCGGGCACTCGGGACCTACACCTGGGACTTGCGACCCAGGTGTAGGTTTAAAGTAAAGAAGAAAAAGTGAAGATGTTTGTTATTATTAAATCACACTCTAACAGCTGAATGGATTCGGCTGAAATTTGGTACAGGGTAGATTATAGTGTAAAAATGGAATAGATTTTCTGTGGTTCTTGGTCTCGGATCGTCAAAGAATAATTTCCGTGACTTTTGCATGAAGTACCAGGCTTACAGAAACTTTATGAATGCATAGAACTATTATATTATAGTAAACAGTAATTTCTACTCACCAAATGTGTATCAGAGTGCTTAGCCAATGAATGCGAGTACTTGAATCTCTTTGGACATTGGCTGCACTGGAAACCAACGCCTGCTTCACCAGCGTGAGTGGCCATATGGTTCCGGAGAGAGAGCCATCCTACCAGCGACTTGTGACATACTCTGCATTCTCTTGTACGGGTTGGGTGGACCCTGAAAGATAATGGAAGGATTTGGTTATATGACTCTTAGGCGCAGTTTATATAGAAGA
Source organism: Eilema caniola (assembly GCA_949126895.1). Classification (NCBI taxonomy): domain Eukaryota; kingdom Metazoa; phylum Arthropoda; class Insecta; order Lepidoptera; family Erebidae; genus Eilema; species Eilema caniola. The sequence continues at coordinate 2,297,665 of OX421490.1, read as the reverse complement.
CACGTGACGGGGACGTAAAGCAGTGGCGGACTATTTAAGTAACTCAATATGAACCTTATGTAGTGAACAACGCGCGCCACTTGATGCGAGGGCGTGTCTCTTTACAGTGGCGGGACGGGAATTCTCCTCTAAGACAAAAACGACGTTATTGTACACTACATAAGGCTTATATTGTGTTACTCAATTTGTCCGTCACCGCCATACGTCCCCGCCACTTCTATTCTGGATAAAACGCACCTTAATCTATTCAGTTAGGTACTTAACTAAACATAAACGTAATCTTGTTGTATTTTTTTTATAACTGTCATTAAAGAAATCAAGTTTGTTATTATTTCTTCTGTATAGAAAAACATTTTAAAGACTAAAAAAATGAAACCAAACCAGTTTTTAATAAGTTTTTTTATAAAAAGTTGCTACACGATTGTTTTTAGGGTTCCGTAGCGAATGGCAAAAAACGGAACCATTCGTCATGTCTGTCCGTTCGTATGTCACAGCTACTTTTTTCCGAAACTATAAGTACTATACTGTTGAAACTTGGTAAGTCAACCGCATTAAGATTTTCACAAAAAAAGAGAAATAAAAAACAATAAATTTTTGGGGGATCCCCCCCACTTAGAACTGAAACTCAAAATTTTTGTTATAGAAAACCCCCATAATAATAACCTAGTGACGCAGATGTCTCAGTTCCTGTCCTATACCAGTTGGAGTCAGTATAATAGCATATCAAACCTAAACGATAGGATGTTAGATCTTATTATTTCCAACTCAATTTGTGTCGTAACTCGTGATAATCCCCTTACAAAACCGGAAGACGATCATCACCCAGCCTTATGTATTAACATAGACTTAGGTGAGATTGAGCGGATCCTGCACCCTCCACCTCGAACAGTTCGTTGCTTTCATTTGGCGGATTATAACGTAGTCAAAGCTAAATTAGCTAGTTGTAATTGGGAACAGTTGCTAATTGGGGAAGATATAGAAAAAGATGTGAATTGTTTTTATCTAGTTTTAAATAAAATAATTGACTCACTAGTTCCATCAAAAATAGTACGACAAAGTCGTAAATACCCCTTGTGGTATTCCCATTCTCTTATCAAAACTATAAAGAGAAAATTAAATATACATAAAAAATGGAAAACTTATAAGAGACAGAGTGATTATGATCAATTTTGCGAAATCCGGCGTCAAACTAAACAAATGCAAAATGATTGTTATAAATCATTCGTAACAAATGCTGAGGATAGGATTCAAACCTGTCCTAAGCATTTCTGGTCTTTTATTAAATCGAAAAATAGAAGTAATAACATACCAGACACAATGTTCCTTGATAATCAGATAGGATCTAATGGGCAAACTATCGCAAATTTATTTAGTTCGTTCTTTCGCTCAGTATTCGAAACAAATAAACAGCAACAAGCTAGTATTGAAGCATACGGAAACCTAATAAATGTTCACTCAATTAAGTTTAACTGTCTCCAAGTTGAAGAATATTTATCCAAATTAGATCCTACTAAGGGTCCGGGTCCTGATGGATTACATCCTTTGTTTTTAAAATGCTGCAGTAAGGAAATTTCTGTTCCGATAACTAAACTCTTTCAAACATCTTTACAACAAAATACTGTACCTAATATATGGAAGCAGGGTCTTATAACACCAATTTTTAAAAATGGGAACAAACATGATATAAAAAATTATAGAGGTATCACTAAACTATCGACAATACCAAAAATGTTTGAAAAGATGGTGTATGATATTCTGTGCCCGTTATTGGGACCAGTTATTGTCAAGGAACAACATGGATTTGTTGGTAAGCGTTCAACAGAGACGAATCTTTGTGAGTTTACCGACAAAGTTTTACGTGCTTTAGAACAAGGATTTCAGGTGGATGTAGTGTATACGGATTACTCCAAAGCTTTTGACAAAATCTCCCATTCTCTACTTATTAAAAAACTAGAAAGTGTCGGAGTGCACGGCGACCTCCTAAGATGGTTAGAATCTTATCTGCGGAATAGAACACAGGCAGTTGCAGTAAAGGGTTATACTTCTAGCTTTGTGCCTATCACTTCCGGAGTACCTCAGGGCTCCCACCTCGGTCCATTGCTCTTTAATGTTTTTATTAATGACGTTATTGGCAACATTCATAACTCAGAAATATTACTATATGCAGATGACACCAAAATTTTTCAAGTGATAGAGTCTGTCTCTGATTGCGTTCGTTTACAAAACGATTTAATTAGTTTAGGTGAGTACTGTAAACAAAATGATTTACATTTAAATCTTGATAAATGCCGTGTTATAACATTTGGCCGTAAAAAGGAACTCATCACATTCGATTATAAAATGTATGACAAATCTTTGAGGCGTGTTACCGAGGTGAGAGACTTGGGAGTGCTGATGGACTCTAAGCTTCTGTTTGATAAACATATAACAAATATCACGAATAAAGCATATAAAATGCTCGGGTTCATCTTCCGACAAAGCACTGGATTTATTCATGAAAAAACTGTCATTATGCTTTACAACTCTTTAGTCAGATCTCAACTAGAGTACAACTGTATGACTTGGAACCCTCATTATGATATATATATTAATGCTATAGAAAATATTCAAAATAAATTTGTTAAAAGATTGGCTTATAAGTTTGGTTCAGACAGAATCGGAATCGTGTCTCTTGAAAAGCGCAGAGAACAGAGAGACCAGATATTTTTATATAAAGTCATAAATCATGTAGTGGAATCTCCTCACATTTTAAGTAATATTTTTTTCAATTGTCCCCGTATTAGTGCAAGACATAAACCTACATTTTACACACCAATTTGTAGAACGAATTATTTTGAGAATCGATTTACTGCAAGAGCATGTCACAGACATAATGATTTGTATAATTGCATAGATATTTTTTCCAAAACGCAAAGACAATACAGTAACGCCGTAAAAGCTTTACCCCCCAAGAGCCTATAAAATGTTTGTTAAGTTGTTTTTTAGGTTACATTTCTTATTTTCTATACGATTTTGTTCACTTCAGGTAATATTTGAATAAGTTCACTCCATCTATTGTATAAGCTGCAGTGAAAACTTTATTGGCCTTATGTTCCATTCCTATTAACCTTAACTTATTGTAAAACTGTGCTGTATGTTTTCCGAATTAAAAAAAAAAAAAAAAAAAATCACACCCATACGTGGGGGGAGGGGGGGGGGTATGGATAGGTCTTCAAAAATGATATTGAGGTTCCTAATATATTTTTTTTCTAAACTGAATAGTTTGCGCGAAAGACACTTCCAAAGGGGTAAAATGTGTGTATGGTCCCTGTAACTTCTAAAATAAGAGAATGATAAAACTAAAAAAAATATATGATGTACATTACCATGCAAACTTCGACCGAAAATTGGTTTGAACGTGATATCTATAGTAAGTAGTTTTTTTAATACGTCATAAATCGTAAACCACAAACAACACATGAATGGTTCCGTAGCAGCAAGTAGTTGCTGCTTCGGAACCCTTCATGGGCGAGTCCGACTCGTACTTGGCCGCTTTTTTTACCGACCATTAATCAAGTACCTAACCGAATGGACTAGTTCGAACATTATTAAATAATTAAACTATCTGAGAAGCACGAAAAAGGTAACCCAGAACAATGCAAATATATATATTCATGCATACAAATATTTGCACTGAGCAGGCGTCGAACCCACGGCACAACAGTCAAATGCACTATCGCCACGTCACAACGCAACAAACAGCGCAGGCACCTCTATTTAACTGTAGGGAAGTACCCATACTCCATTAGATTAGGTGGGTAGGAATTCATTTAAAAGAATAAAAACTGAAATCAAATTGTTTAAAATGATGCCCACCGCTACATCCCATCATCGCACCACTCGCCATAGGCAGGGAGTTCATACTCACACGTTGCGACCAGAAACGGTGCGCACCGAGCGGTATGAAACGTCCTTCATCCCACGCACGCCCAAGCTGTGGAACGAACTCCCTGCTGTGGTTTTCCAAAGCGACTACAATATGGGGTTCTTCAAACAGGGCATTCGAAGGTAACTACAGGGTCGGCAGCACGAGTGTGACTCCCCTGGTGGTTCACACGTCCATAGGCCACGGTAACCACTTTCCATCAGGTGGGCCGTGTGCTTGTCTGCCACCTCAGTGGTTTATTTTTACGCCACTGGAAACTAACAAATTTTCTGAATTTCTTGTACAAATTTAATGTCAATTGGTTATCCGCCATCTTGGCAATACTTTTTGACAGTTGTTACGATGCGTGTGGCGCGGAAACATACGACTGCGGTTTCATAGTATCTCGATTCAAATGTATGTGTTACTTTCAACAGCGCTGCTTACCTTTGCCGATGGTTCTTCAAGCTACCCTTCGCACTGAACACTTTATCACAGTCTTTACAAGCCCAGGTCTTCCCTTCCACCTGCTTCTCGTCTGTCACCTCCATAGCGTTCATCCTCTCGACAATCTTGGCCTCCTTCCGCTGAATTTTCTTCTCTTCTTTATCCCTCATCAGCTCCAGTCTCTTCTCGTTCGTGAGGCCGAAGGTATGCCATTTGGTATGTATGAGAAATCGTTTTGGATTTTTGAATATTACGCCACAGTGTGGACATTCGTAGCAATTGTCTGATTTCACTTCTGAAATAAGAACAAAACTACATTAAAATCGTGTCGTGGATAGTCAGGGGGAATGAATTGTGATTTTGAAACGGTACGTAAAAACAAGGCAAATTCTCGTAATTAAAAAACAATCTGCCTGCATGACGTGATTGTACCTATGATTTTTGAAGTGAAAACTTCTTTAGCGGCGTTGGATGGGCGAAAAGTGTTAAACTCGCGTCAGGATCGCTTGACCTTTGAACCGTAACCGACGACTGACGTCATACAACATTAGCTATAGACTGTCTATTTTGCAAGATACGATAAATATAGCATCGTAGTCGACTTTAAGTCCTTATGGTTTCAGATAGTACCGAGTTCAAACCTGGCCTTCTGACACTTTTTGTGATTATTTTTTCTTTTTGTAATTTATTACTTTTTGTGATTTATTTATTTATTTTTTCATTTTGTAATTTATTAATTTCTTCTGACAGAAAATTAGCAGAGAATTTGTGATAGGTTCTATGATTGGGGCTATATTATAATATTATAGGTATATGGTATGGTATGTTCTTTTTATATTTTTCTATGTACATAACGAATAAAGCAAGAAAGAAAATGTTTTCACTTCTGCTGGCACTCCCAGAGTGCAACCCGTCTTTTTTTATACTACTGAGGTGGCAGACAATCATACGGTCCACCTGATAGAAATTAATTACCTTGGCCTATGGACGTGTGCAACACCAGAGCAGTTACACTCGTGCTGCCGACCCAGTAATAAAGAGTTTCTGTACCGTCAGCGTAGAAGACAAAGCAAGACAACCATTTGGTCTTCCCACTGATAGCTCAAAAGCTCTCCAGTGAGCTCTGGCTACTCTACTCACCGCCAGAAACACAACACACGAAGTTATTATGGCCGCGGTATTCTTTAGTGCGGAGGTACTTCTGAAGTCAGACTGCTCAATTGGTCGGAAATACAGTCGTGTCCTACCTCTTACAATATGTATTGCTGACCGAAAATGTGCTCTATAAGCGAAGCACACGTTTCTTGTGTGTCTTTTAAAGATAGTACGCGGTGCTACGGCGGTGGACGAGCTCTAATCCACTAAGCATAGGTTATTACGAAACAATCCGCGCGTGCTAGGGTCTCGTTTGACTCACAATTTAAGTCCAAGATACGTGACCCGAAGTACGATTGTAGAATCTTTCGTTTGCTAGCTATAGCACAAGCAGATAGAACTATACGAACATCTATGACAGTCTGTAGAATATACTGCTTCCGGGCTGTTTGGCCGTGGTCTATGTGAAACTTGGCGATTGGTCGAGCGGTGGCAATCAGAATCGAGTGAGTCGATTCCCCGCACCGACCGTGCCTATAAATACGCCCGTGATTCAAGACTTCGCATCAGTCGCAACTCTGCCGCCGGCGAGGCAAGGTCTCCGAAGTCGTCGTCGCCCGGCCCTGCGCCACTGTAGATGTCGACCGCAGTGATCGACGAAACGTCTGGAACGCAAGTTTCACATAGACCACGGCCAAACAGCCCGGAAGCAGTATATTCTACATGCAACGCCGACCGTGAAAGCCTGAAGACTTATATCTATGACAGTCGTTACGGGTAGTTGGAGCACTAAAACGTACATCAACTGGTCTAACCGCAATGCTTTGTTATCGCCTTTGGGTTGTGGAGGTCATTTGGCATTCGCTTCACGGGAAACATCGAACTTGAGCCAAATCTACAGTTAGACTGGTAAAGATTTCCGTACGAAAAATAAGGCTGGATTTCTACAGAGAGTTCAATTAATAGATTCTTACATTCTACGTTATAAGCTTTATTGAGTTAAAAATGGTAACGGCGAACTAAGCCAGTCTCAAAACTCCTGCTTACCCTTTAAAGATATACAGATACATATATGAGAGTATATGAGCATAAAATGGATATGGTTACTACTGGATTATATATTATGTATATATGTGTGTATGTGTGTATATTTTTAAGTTTGTGACTACATTAATAACTGCCCGTAAGTTATCTATACTAATATTATAAAGCTGAAGAGTTTGTTTGTTTGTTTGAACGCGCTAATCTCTGGAACTACTGGTCCGATTTGAATGATTCTTTCAGTGTTGAGTAGTCCATTTATCGAGGAAGGCTATAGGCTATGTTTTTTTTCTTCAAAATTAGGGATCCTTACGAGAAAAACGCGGGTGAAACCGCGGGGCACAGCTAGTTATTGTTAAGATAATTAAAACATGTCCATCCAAAGGTTGCCTGGAAGAGATCGCTTGTAGCGATAAGGCCGCCATTTGTACATTTTTCATAATGTTGTCCGTACATGTACTATAATTTATTGGTGTACAATAAAGATTTATCTTATCTTATCTTATGGTTGCTTTCCATCGAGAGCCGGAAGTGGCCGCTGGACGGTAATTTGCTTGCCCTCAATTACATGGGACCGAAAGTCATAGTTGGCAATATGTGGGTGTTAATACACCTCTGCCTTCCCCTTCGGGTATTTACAGCCGTGAATAAATGGGCATAAAATATACACGGAACTATTGAAGTGAAATAATAATAGCCAAATAAAGAACCGCGGTAGCCTAGTGGTATGGGTAATGGACTGCTGAGACGAGATCTCGAGTTCGATCCCAGGTTTTCCATGGCACACACCAATGACTTTTCGATGCTTTTCGAAGTTATGTGTGTATTTATCGCAGGTTTATAAGTGCCCAGTTAATGGCAATAGGCTCGCCACTTATTACATTGGGACCTAAACATAAACCGACGAAATGTGGGTGCTAGCACCTCTGCCTACCCCTTCGGGGATAAAGGCGTGAGTTTATGTTTATGCAAATTATAAAATCGTCACAAATAGTACTGGTCCAAGGATACATACATACATTATTCGAAAAAGAATTGGGTGTGTGGGGCCTCATTAATACCTTAGGAGTCCCACTAAGACCTTCGGGGCCCCACTAAGACCTTCGGGGCCCTACCAAGACCTTAGAGACCTCATTAAAACCTCCCGGCTTCCACCAAGACATTCGGAGCACTTTCGGGGCCTTACAAAAACCTTTGGGACCCAACTAAGACCTACGCAACCCTATCATAATATTCGAGGCCTCACTAAGACCTTCCGGGCACCACAAAGACCTTCGGGCCCCTACCAAAACCTTCAGAGCCCCACTAAGACTTTTATACCACTTAGGTGGCAGACAAGGCACACGGCCCACCTGATGGAAAGTAGTACCGTGGCCTACGGACGTTCGCAACACCAGCGGCCTCACACTCGCGTTGCCGACCCTTTAAAGACCTTCAAATGTCCTTCTTGAAGAACTCTGCCTGTCCTTTCAATGATATTCAGGCGTGAATATATGTATGTACATTTTTATCATTCCTACATAAAATTAACCGACAAAAACAACAGTCCGACAGAACAATTATGTGTGATTCATACAAAACTGGTCCATGTACCCATAGGGTTGCCAGCAAAACTTCGTCTTTTTATGCAGGGCCTTCACCTCGCCTAATAGTAAGGGGATATCTCAGGAATGAGGCTGATAATAGCAGACATACATGAATAATGCTGCAATAGTGGGTGACGCCTCTGTGGCGTGCTTTCAGCTGATACATAGGGGTCGCGGGTTCATATGCCTGTGTGTTTTCGAGCTATATATAACGAGCACGTTAACGCGTCGTTTTTGAAGTGAAAGCTTCTTTAGCAGCGTTGGATGGGTAAAAAAATATTAAACTTGCGTCAGGATCGCTTGACTTTTGAACCGTAACCTACGACTGACGTCATACAACATTAGCTATAGACTGTTTATTTAGTCAAGTACGATATGAAGCTTCGTAGCTAAGCCGTAAACGCTTCGACTGTGAGTCCTTATAATTTCAGATGTTACCGGGCTCGAACCTGGGCTTCTGACACTTTTTGTGATATTTTTTTCTTTTTGTTATTTATTACTTTTTGTGATTATTTTTTCTTTTTGTAAAACATTAATTTCTTCTGACAGAAAATTAGTGATAGGTTCTATGATTGACGCTATATTATAGCTATGGTATAGTATGGTATGTTCTTTTTATTTGTTTCTCTGTATATAACGAAGAAAAAAGAAATAATAAGTTTTTACTTCTGCCGGCACTCCCGGAGTGCAACCCGTCTTTTTTTTTCTTTCTTATCTATGGCAGTCGTTACGGGTTGTTGGAACTCTAAGAACTCTCAATTGTTCTAACGGCAATAATTCGATATCGCTAATGGTTGTGGCGGCAGATGCTTCACGGAAAATATCGTATTTAGACTGTAAATATTGCCTTTGAGTTGTGGAGGTCAGATGGCAGTCACTTCACGGCAAACGTCGGAGTTTAGCCAAATCAGCAGTTGGATGGTAAAAGCGGACCCCAGACTCAAAGTTGATAGCTTCGGATGCGACTGGGATTAACGCTAGGATGAAGAAGAGTACTGTAAAAAGCGGACCCTAGACTCTGAGGAGAAGACCTCAGATACGACTGAGACTAGCGCAAAGACTATGATGAGTGGAACTCTATAGGTAATTAGGCATTTCTTACTTTGGGACCAGATAATTGTTTGGTATTATTTTCTAGTGTCTTTTATTGTATTGTATTGTATTATCTAGTAATTTGATGTTTAGCTTTATATTTACAAATGGGTAAACTATCGCATTGGGTTTATCCTGTAAAGGTGGTTGTATATATGGAAATAAATAAATAAATAAAAATATAAAATAATGAAGGAAGAGCCGAATGGTGTACCCTGAGCTCTGAGGGCATCTCGCCTTCGGATGCAATCAGGATAACGTCTAAATGTCGATGATAGAATTTCATAGCATATGATACACAAACGAAGGCGATGGATAAAGCTTTTTTATACCACTTAGATAACAGACAAGTACACGGACCACCTGATAGAAAGTGGTTATCCTGGCCTATGGACGTGTGCAACACCATGGGCGTCACACTCGCGCTGCCAACCCGATAGAAACCTAATGCCCTTCTTGAAGAACCCCATATTGTAGTCGCTTGGGTACCACAGCAGGAAGTTCATTCCACAGCTTTAAGCTATTATTATGGTATGGTTGACAACCCTAATTGTAACCATAACATTCCATGATATGTCCTGTCTGAAGGCGCAGTAATCATTTAACTAATTAACTTCAAGATAAGTGGTTTTTGTAGAGTTTTATACTACTAAGAAGATAAACAAACAAGGCACGAATGACGGTAAGCGGTCACCGGTGTCTATAAGTCGCACTGCACTGCCCAGCGTGGATGGATCGACGTAAATGAATGGTTCTTCCGATCATTCCGTCTAGTACTTAACTGCGCAGTAAAAGCCATTACGCACTGTTGACTAGTTGCACTTGTGACTAACATAGGCAAAGTCGCTTGAGCGACCTGCGACCAAGTACGTAGACACCTATTTGAAGTAATGAAAGTAACAGTCAAACAGTATGTAATGGACATAAAATTGCACAGGGTTGCTAAGATACCAGAACAATCTCTGGCATCCATGAACGTGGGCTTGGGGTCGATAGTTTGGAATAGTCATCGCTCCTCTGGTGCGGCGGTGCCTCATTCGTGTCGCATTTACGAATGCAAATCGTATGGATTCTTTTGCACAATTTTATAGGCTGAGTGTTATTTGCACAAAATTTGTTGGAGAAGACACGACGCAGTGCAAGGGCCCAGGGCGACAGGAACTCGTGCTTCGAGTGCTTTTGGTTTCTGATACTTTACATGGGGCTCACTCATAAAAATCTGTACAATCTTACTTTTGATCATAGCGATTTTCGTTTTAGGAAGTAATTTGGTATATCAAGAAAGGTAGGTGTAAAAAACCATTGCACTGTTTAAGCAAGTAGATAGCACAAATAGTAAGGCCTGATGATTCCAAAAATACCATGAATAAACTAATGAAAACTATGAAACTATGAAATCATTAGAATTTTTAGCTTTAGCATAAAAAGGAAAATATGTGCAAAACAATCACTGACCTCTATAACTAGCTGGACTGGCTATTCCATAGGAAATGACAGCTTACTTTTTGTGTCAATTTGAAGCACTACCATGAGTGTACTGAGAAATTATTAGTTTGTAAATGGACGTTGTCCGTTGGTTTTATTTATACGTTTACCATAAAAAATTCTAAAATGGCCATATTGTTTTGATTCTTATGTATCAAACTAGCTGTGGCCCGCAGCTTCGCCCGCGTGGATGTCGGTTATAGCTTAGTGTTGAGTCAACATAGTAGCTTTATGTGTGCAAAGTCTCAGCCCCATTGATTTAAAATTGACAAAGTTTCATATAACTTTCATCCCCTATTTTATCAACTTGGGGGTAGAATTAATCAAAATCCTTACTTAGCCTATGTCATAACATCTACCTGCATGCCAAATTACAGCCCTATCCGTCCAGTGGCTTGGGCTGTATGTTGATAGATCACTATGACAGTCAGTCAGTCACCTTTGAGTTATATATATATATTTAGATTTATATTAAATTATTATTAATACCAAAACAATTTTTGTCCATCATTAGTATTAGTTACAAGTACACTCACTAGCACTACCGCGTGCCACAACTATCAGCCCCAATATGGCGATTTTCTATTGAACACAATATATGGGTACCGATCACCAGTCCAGCGAGTACTAAAACAGGTCAGTGAATGCAATACAGAAGATAGTATATTACCTGTATTTCGAATAGCGGCAATAGCTTCAATGACACTAGAATCACTATCAACGATTCGTAAATCCATTACTTCATCTCTTTGGAACGCATGACTGTCTCTAAAATATGGCTGCACGTAATCCGTATCAGTCCAACTTGCATTCTCAACTTTAATTTCGATACATTTGTCTGATGTTTCTGGAATATCATCAGGAACTATTTCCACTGTTATACCTACTGGTTTCACATCTTCTACATCTGTTGTTGTTTCATGAACGGTTTCTAATTTGTCAACGTTAACATGTACAGGGCTTTTTATTATGCTCTCACGTTTTTGTTCAGTATCTTTTTTTGAGTCCGTCACAGTTAACGGTAAAGGATCACATTCAGTTGCTACTGGCGGTACTTCTGTATCATTCGTAGACCTTTTCGGTGATGCGTCAGAGTGATCTGAATAATCATCAACATCATCTTCATCATCTTCAAAACTAATATTGTTAGGTATATCATTTACTGTTTCTCTTACCACTTCTTTAGGAGTATTGGCCGAGTTAATTAAAATATTCTCGATTAGTTTCACCGTGTTTTCAATTTTTTTTCTTCTTGAACTACTTATTTCTAGTCTTTCTTGCGGTTTCATGCTTAAATCTAAATTGTGATTTGGATTATGGAATGGAGTACTATGTAAATAATCATTGCCGAATAAAGGCTGTTTGGGTAAAACCTTATTTGGTATTTGAGGTATATTCAAGGGTACCTTCCTTGTGTTTTGCTCTTTTATTATATCAGGTCTAACAGTCTCCATATACCTTCTCTCATAAGGATACATCATATTAGTGTTAATATCGTTATGTACGTTCAAATTCATAGGCAGCATACCATTACAATCGTTGGCTGAACTAGGGTTGTGATTCGAATAACTATGTGGGAACCCCAAATGTTGGTATTGATGATTCGGAAACTGAGCCATTTGGGAGGTCATATTGAAATGCTGGTGGTGGTAGACTGCATAGTCTCCTAGACCGTAGGGTACGCTCGGCGCTGGGGTATTTCCATGGCCTAGTTTAGCCAAATGATTGATATTGCTTACGATATTCATGTGGCCAGTAGGAGTCACATTCACAGGCGCTGCCATGTTCACAGGCGTCTCGTTTGGCCCATAAGGCCCTGTGTTATGCAACATAGTTACAGTTGTATACACTTTTGTAAACAATTTACGTATTGCCGCTACATTTTATTGCAGAAATCACAAAACAAATAAAGCTAATGTTAGCCATTTTGATTTTGTGACATTTCGTAGTCCACCCATTTCATTTACCAGCATTTAAAAAACAAGAATACAGATTAAAAATTACTTTACAAAAAACCGTTAAACTGCATAGTTTGAGATAAAATTAATTTTATATTAGTGTTTCTAAAACAAATTTTATACGTGTCTTTTAAATCTGACTGCTATTACTTCACTCACTCACTAAAATATTTAAAATTATTTCTATAATAAATATAAGAAAACATTTACCGTTATGAAAATCTGTGACAAAACCGAATATTACGGTTTAACTAAACACTACTCTTCTCAGTGTAGTTATAAATTATATTTTTATTATTTGCACTAAATAAAGCTGAGTTCAATGTATATTATTACTATTCTTATTATAATCCAAATCAATGTATCCTGTACTAATCGTATCAATGTATCCTGTACGTATCGTCTTCTAGTCCACTCTAGTCGCTTGTACAGTAATTATGCTAATTCAATTACAACCTTACTGAACCGGATTAGGATTGATATCTCTAATAATAATAAAAAGTAGCTTAGGCTGACGGAAAGGAACGCAAATAATTAGGATATTACTCATTATTTTTCTTATTGGAAATTGAATGATACAGTTGCGTTATAACTTCTATGTTCTTGAAATAAAGTTCATATTACTTCAGAAAATACTGTTAATAGTTTACTATTTTTAGCATGAATTTATGACTTATGTCATTCCAAATTCTCCCTCTCTCTCTTATGTTTATGTTATGAATGAGCAGGAAACCTGCCTGAAGTACAATGAGTACAATCCAACCCAATTCAACGATACGATTCTACTCTAATGTTTTCTAACGTTGCATGAAGATGGTAGTGAACTTCTACATACTTTAATAACCGTGTATCTCTATTTAAATATATAAATAGTGAAGTGACCACACGAATCAGCCATGGCGCTGGGAGCTATTGCTGAAGAATACTTCCGTACAATGAATCCTTTGGCTTCGAAAATTCATGAGGATATCGAAGATGCTAAAATCTCGTATGAAAACATCTGGGATACGCTCACGGAAAAAGAAAAGGTATGTTGTTACTTCCTGATCGCATAATGTTAAGTCACAATTTGTATATTACGTGCACTTACAGTGTAGTGCAATTACTGACATGCAATGATTTGTTTCTTGTAATTATTTGTAAATTTGTAATTACATCGTTTTCTAATGAATAATTTGTCGATATTATTGACTGTGTATTCTTCAAGAAGGTTATTAGAAGGTTTCCCCAGGGTCCGCAGCGCGAGTGTGACACCCCTGGTGTTGCCACACGTCTATACGCTTTCACGGTAACCGCTTTCCATCAGGTGGGCCGTGTGCTTGCCACCTAAGTGGTATATAAAAAAAATCGAAATGAATTTTGATTTGGAATGGGATGCAATAGCTAGATAAATGATGTCGTATATCGCGACCAAACATAGCCTTTCTTTTTTTCTTTTCTCAATGTCTAATAGGGGTCTAATCTACCCCTATACCAATTTCATCAAAATCTGTTTAGTGGTTTAGGTGTGAAAGAGGTGTGACCGTATATATGTATTTGTGTATAGCTAGTATTGTATTTCCCTCCTGAGGAGGGGCCGGATTGAAAGGGATGGCTCTCCTTCGGGTGCAAGGGGTATGTCGCCTGACGACCTCACCTTTGCTCTAGCACAACAACCCACAGACAGCGTGTGGTTTAGTCGGTCGGAGGGGGGGGGAGGGGGAGGGGGCTATCCACGGGGCTATCCTGCACGTAAACAAAAAAATAGGCTAGTATTGTTTGTGAGAGAGTGTCTGTGTTAAATTAATGTATCAGATAACAAAATGTTAGTTTTCTGAATCTATTTGTCATGCACTAATTCTTACTTCATACTACCTACTTTGTTATGTAGCTCCTATAGACTAATATATACTAATTATTTAGACAAACATGTAACAAACATCCTTTCATTTACACACAATTTCACATTTATAATATGAGTACGATTCTTTATCCTAGCATCAATCCCAGTTACATCCGAAGCTTTCATCTCGGACTCTTGGATCCCCTTTTTTAGTCAGTCTACTACTACTAGAACTACCAGTAGGGATGCTGTTAACCGAACAGGTAATCAGCCCTTCTGTGTGGTGCCATTTTACCCATTTCCCCTATATAACAACTAATGGGGACCAACAGCTTATCATGCTCTCCGAGACATGACCACACCAATATAAATACCCATATACATGCATATCAATATTTACACAGAGCGGGGATTGAACTCGCACAGCGTTCACTATCGCCATCTCACAGAGGCTATTATTCCAGCTTGTAATTCAAGTCAATTAAAGATTATTTACTTAGATTAATTTGTAGATCTAGAATTTGTCATACCTACATACACAATGTACCCTCCAAGGTCCTCAGATCAAGCCAAACACACTTGCAAGCTGTTACAATTGTTGGTTGACAGACAAAGGTCGGATAGAGGATTTCCTCTTGAGGTTGTATCTGATGGCAGTCGTCGCTCCCGAAAAAGTCGCGAGAGAGAGAGAGAGAGAGAGTACTAATGTATGTAATGTTAAGTCACAAAACTCATAAATAATCACTTTTATGCATATTGCACGCACTAAGTATGTAATACAATTACAGACATGCAATGATTCATTCCTTGTAATTATTTTTATTAGTAATTACATCGTTTTCTAATGAATCATTTTCGTTATTGTTGATTATGTATTTTTCAAGAAGTGCATTAAAGATGAATGCAGACTTGGCCGCACCGCAGTCGCCGCAGTCATCGCTTTTGTTAATGGCCTCGCACATCTGTCCGTGCCGCAGTCACAGCAGTCCTTACCGTCGCCGCAGGCAACGCACTGAATTTTTTTCATTCAGTTTCCAATTTTATAGTATGGTTCTTGACGATCAATTTGTTATCAGTTGTTTATTATAGGAAGAAGCCAATGAAATACCAACAAGAGTAAAAAAATTAATATGTGGATTCATAGCATCAACTACTATGTCGGCCGCAGCGTCCGATGCACGCAGAGTGCGCAGACCGACGACGTTGGTGACGTCATCAGCTGCGGCTTGGGGAATTCGGCCGCTTCAGGTACTGCGGCGACTGCGGCGCGGGTAGGTATGCGAGATTGCATAGGACTTCATATAAAGGATTCCGAAAGCGGGTACTGCGGTGCGGCCAGTTCTGCGTACACCTTTAGAAGGTTTCTACAGGTTCGGCAATACGAGTGTGACGACGCCCCTGGTGTTTCACACGTCCATAGGTCACTGTAACCACTTTCGATCAGGTGGGCCTTGTCTTGTCTTAAAAAAAGGTCTGAAATTCCAGTGCGTTACATGGTTGCGCTACTAGGTCGTATGATAACATTTTTATTGTATTTTAATGCCTAGACTAAGCATTGATTGTACCAATTTCAAAACACTGATTGTTAAGAATTCGTATTATAAATATCATACAAACTACTTAGGTTTGTACACCCTGAAAGTGTAGTACTATATGTAGTAAAATAAGTATAGTGTAAACATAGGTACTTACTGACATAGCTCTTGAGCCTTTTATTTTAACCTGCGGGAAATCCCCACTAATACCACTCCCACCGAAGCCAGAGCGGGAGGTTATGTCGGACTTAAACCGACTAAACCGCACGCCGACTGTCTGGGTCGCAGTGCAAGGCCGAAGGTGAGGTAGTGTATATCCCTCGCATTCCGGCTGAACCAGGGCCATCTCTCTTGATGTGGACCTCTTCAGGTGGGGGGAAACGCATTCTCTTTAATTTACCTGACATATCCGATGATGACAATGATACGATACAAGACCTAAAACAACAAATAAAAAAACTCAATGCAGAGTTAATTGAAACAAACGAAGAAATAAATCAACTATCGAACGAGAACACTGAATTAAAAATGACAGTTACCAGGTTAACAAGAAACAATGAAATATTAAAAGCAGCATTAAAGGAACCAGAAAAAAACATATCTATAGACACATCGATAGTGACAACACCAAGGCAAACAACGTGTACTCGTATACAAAACGTAGATGGAATTATCCCACTGCAAACTGATGGGGGTGTAGGCGTCGCCAAACAGAACCCAGTGAAACGAAAAATGTGTATTATAAGTAGCAATAAAGAGAATAGGGTATTAAAAATTGCACAGAATATCTTTCCCGATATAGATATATGTCATTATCTTTCTCGCAATCGGGACATTGTAAGTTTGCTCAGTAATGTTCACGCAAAGCTCACTAACTTCACTATGAGTGACTACTGCGTAGTTATGATTGGGCAAGAAGATTTTCGAAGGAGTAAAAACTATACTGACTTTGTTCTTAGAATCAGAAATGAACTTGCTGATATAAAACACACAAACACTATACTTTGTCTACCTACATACAAATTGGACTACTATAGTGGCATGTATAACTGGCGGGTTGATAGTTTTTCTACCCTTTTATGTCGTGACATAAACATGTACAGGTATACCACTATATTTGACTCAAACTTAAACCTGACTTGCGACTATAATATGTTTTCGAAATATAACGGCATGCTAAATAATAACGGTATGAAAAACATTTTTGATAACCTTAGATATTATGTACACCCCTCGATTATAAATAATCCTACATGTAGCAGCAATATCAATGAATGTAAATCGCAAGTAACAAACAGTGATATGTTTTTTCGTTACTAGGCCATTACATATACTTACTACATCAAAATATTGCAGGCCTGATAAATAAAACGGACTCCTTGATGGTCTGTTTGGATGAACTAGCGGACAAGCAAAAGATTGTGGATGTCATATGTATAACAGAACACTTTATAATTGCTGACGACCAACCCCATCTACACAACTACACATCCCAAACTATTGCTTAGCTGCTTCTTTCTGTAGAACTGACACAAGAAGGGGAGGTACATGTATACTGGTTAGAATAGGAATTCTGTGGAGTGTAATAGATGGCATAGAAGAGCTGTCCATCAGTGGCATTTTTGAATGTAGCGGAATAGTCTTAACTGAGTACAATATAGCTATTATATGCATGTACAGAATACCACATAGCAAAAACCGCAGGCCCTTACTAGACACATTTTTCCGTAAGTTGGACCAAGTATTGACGATTGTAACAAGGAAAAATTACTCAAACATTATAGTGACAGGAGATTTTAATATTGACATTATGAAAAATAATAGCTTAACACTTGACTTTAAATGCTCTCTGTTAAACTTTAACTTAAAATTAGCCATAGAACAACCAACACGATTATCAAGACAAACATGCCTAGATAATTTTGCACATGACATTCAAAAACCGTGTACAGCAGAGGTAATAAAGTTTGAATTATCGGACCACACTGCTCAACTTCTTACCTGTCCAGTAAACAAAAAATGCACACTAAAATACTGGTACAAGAAAAGGCGGGACTATGCGATGGTAAATATCCGGAACTTTCGGAAACACATCGCAAGCCTATCCTTCTCAGAAATATATGAGACCGAAGATTGTAATGCTGCGTATAATATATTTATAGAACAGTTTAGCCTCATATATAAGTTATGCTTTCCCATGAAACAAATTAGAATTAAAGTCAATAATCGCCCGACTTGGATATCAAGAGGTATCAAATTGTGTAGTAAAAAAAAGAGGCAACTTTTATGGGATTACAGAAAACAACCTACTATTAACAACAAATCCCTTTATTTAAATTACACTAAACAATTTAAAAAGATAATTCAGTTGACCAAGCGAGCACAAAACATACACAAAATAAATACATCAGAAAATAAAAGCAGAACAATATGGGGGATTATAAATAGCTCAAAACCAAACACGCCCAAAGAACCTATCAAAAAAATTCAAATAAATAATGAGACAATAGTTGATCCCAAATTGATTGCCAACAATTTTAATAATTACTTTGTGGATAAAGTTACCCCACCCCCAAAGCCCACTAACAATGTCACCTCAGGCATGAATAATAGGAAAGACTCAATGTTCATGGCACCCAGTGTACCCCTCGAAATCCTAACAATAATAAAAAGCCTAAAAAACACCAACAGTGTGGGCTACGATGGCATATCCACAAAAATAGTAAAACATGTGGCACCTCTAATCAGTGAACACATAAGCCACATAATAAATTTGTGCATTAGCTCTGGTAGTTTCCCGAATAAACTAAAAATATCGACGGTCAAGCCGATCCTTAAAAAAGGAAATCCAACTCTTATGGAGAACTACCGACCTATAGCACTCATTTCCGTATTCTCCAAAATAATTGAAAAATATATTTACAAAGAGCTGAATGGCTACCTAGAGACCAAGAAAATTATATGTGACGAACAAAAAGGATTTCGTAAGAACAAAACTATAAATATGGCCATTCACGATTTTTTTGAAAAAACAATCCCAAATATGGATATAAGGAATCCCGTGTGCACGATATATTGTGATATGACCGCGGCATTCGATCACGTTAAACATTCCATACTAGAGGACAAGCTCGCATGCTACGGTATAAGAGGTAATATCTCAAAAATGATAATGGCGTATCTTACAAATAGAAAGCAAATAACAATTGACCCAAATTCAAAACGCGAGTTAATATCAGCATCTAGAGCGCGTACAGTTACCTATGGTCTGCCACAGGGTAGCGTGCTTGGCCCCCTACTGTTCAATATCTATATCAATGACATGCCTAACGCAATAAATCAACCTATGACCCTCTTCGCAGATGATAGTTCAATTACGGTGGCTTCAAACGATCCCAACTGGTACGAGGCTGATATAAATAATTCATTGGTCGACGTTATACAGTGGCTAAAGAATAACAATTTAAAGATAAATTTAAATAAAACTAATGTAATGCACTTTAGCCAAAGACTGCCGCAAACAAATCTGGTCCAAATACAATATGGAGGTGACGAATTACACGAAGTTAACACTACTAAGTTTCTGGGCTTGACAATCGACAGTAGACTTAACTGGAAGGCTCATGTGGAGCAACTATGTAAAAAAATCAGTAGTCGTTCATACGCACTTTTTAAACTGTCTCCCACTATAAATACAACAACGTTGCTAACTGCGTATCATGGATCTGTTGCATCACTGTTAAGGTACCGAATTATATTCTGGGGTAATTCAACCAACAAAGACCTAATATTCAAACAGCAGAAGCGCTGCATCAGAGCTATGTTTGGACTGAAAGTTACTGACAGCTGCAGACCATATTTTACTGAACATGCCATTCTGACGTTACCGTCGCTTTACATTTATGAAACAGTGCTATTTGTTAAGTGTAACCCACATTTATTTCCCCGACTGTCCGACAACTCCACGCGGAGTCGTCGTGATGAGCATAAATTGTGCATGCGTGGAGCAAAGACAGCACTTATGGGGAATAGTATACTGTGCATGGCACCAAAGCTATATAATAAAATTCCAAACATTAACAAGGACATGAATATAGATATGTTTAAGCAGAATATAAAAACGCTACTGATTCAGAAGTGCTACTATACAATAAGAGATTTTATCAGTGATCAGAATATAAATTGAATAACTTAAGACTTGACATAAATTTATATATGTCGCAGGATAACTTGATACTTCGAATCTTCGCGGAAATCCTAGGGATTTTGCGAAAACGCGGATAATTAGACATAGGCGAAAAATTATCAAATCTTACTGGACAAAGTCAGGATTTTTGCGAAAATACTCGTTACTATAGTAAGATTTGATGTGCTCAACACTGATTGGCTACAATTTTGCTGGCTGACTTCTAATTGGTTCCTAGTTTGCCGATGATTAACTTCAAGTATTGTATCATCGGTCTGAAACATATCTCCGACAAACGTTTCCCTGCCGAATGATCCACCGACAGAATGTTTCGCTTATGAGTTTTTCATCTACAGAACATTTCACATACAGGCAGTTCGCCGATAAAACGATTCATTTTTGGTTAAATCGACGACAGAACCTTTCCCCTACGAACGTTTCGCCGACAGAACGATTAAATAATGAGTGAACCGACGACAAGGTCGACGGAGCCCCGCTACGCGGGGCTCCTACTTCTGGGTGGTTTATAAAAAAATAACCACGAAGGCCTAATGCGGGAGCTTCGCTACGCTCCGCTCCCGCATTAGCCTTCTAACCTAACCTATCCGAGTCGGGGTAAGTCAGCCAGCAAAATTGTAGCCAATCAGTGTTGAGCACATCAAATCTTACTATAGTAACGAGTATTTTCGCAAAAATCCTGACTTTATCCAGTAAGATTTGATAATTTTTCGCCTATGTCTAATTATCCGCGTTTTCGCAAAACCCCTAGGATTTCCGCGAAGATTCGAAGTATCAAGTTATCCTACGACATATACATACTTGACATTAACTTAATATTCAGATTTTTATAATAGTTTAGACATTAATATATTTTAGACTTGGACATCGATTTAATAATAATAATAATAAAAAGAACAATTATGACAGCCATTATACTTACCATTTGACATTCAATTACTTCTGACTAGTGGTAACTTCCCTATATATTGAAACTATTTACTTTGACTGATAACAGATAATTTGTACTAATTTGTAACTGTGTTTTGTTAACAATGTAAACTACTTACATACGAAGGGAACAATGTACCTGTATCTCGATCTGCTACAATAGCTTATGAGCTTAATAAAATTTGTACGTCTACATTGACAGAACATGTTGACACTTGTAACGTATTATATCATAAAATGCCACCTGTACCTACACATGTTTCCGCAAATAAAATTATCTTTATCTTTATCTTCTTCTGGTGAATTTGAGGTCCTCTGCCGTCGTAGTATTTCGCGCTATCCTCAAAAGACGCCAAGAAACGCCTACTCAAGATAACTATTAAATTATTAAATATAACTATTTATCAATCAAGAACGAAGCTACTTGTTGCCTCTTTTCTTTGGCACACTATAAAACTTTTATTTTATTGTTTAACCAGCACATATGTTTCCTTCTCTCTATAGTCCCAGGTTTCAGTACAAAATTCTCTTTATATATAATATATACCACCTAGTTGGCGGACAAGCACACGACCCACCTGATGGTAAGTGGTTAACAGGGCCTTTGGAAGTGTGCAACACCAGGGGAGTCACGCTCGTATTACCGACCAATCCTGATCGAGATCTATATTTGTATGCTCAACCCTTCGATAGAAAAGGCAAAGACTTTTTTTAGCCTAGTTTTTTTAGCCGGTTTTAGTCGCTTCGAGTCCGATATAACCGCCCCCGCCAGGCGGCAGGAGGTATGGTATCACGGGCTAGTATCCGCAACTCCACGACAAGGCGCAGTTTTAACGTGAGGGTGGGCATTCTACTTGATCCATCCCATCAACTCATTGAAGAACGCTAGCAAGGTATTCACGCTGCTGGTGATCTCCCGGAAGCGTACCTGTGTTTCTGAAGTACTTAGTCCTGTATGTGGCGGTTGCAGGGCAGTGTAGGAGCACATGTGCTGCTTCCTCATGCAGGCTCTGCAGAGACGGTCGTCGGTGATTCCTAAAATAAAAAGGTGTTTATTGAAGGAGCCGTGCCCCGTGATGGCAGCTATAGCAGTGTCGAAGGCGCCTGCTCAGACGTGTTTTCAGTCAATTTTTCTCGCATCCCGGCCGACCCGGGTCCATCTCTGGCTGCTAATCCCCCTTCGGGTATTGGAAGCACAGTGTCGCTATCTTGCCTCCGGATATGGAGAGGCGCGATTACGCTCTTACCCCAGACCCGTGCTCATGAAGGACGAAGGTTGTTAAGCGACTTCCGACGCCCAAGTCGTATAGGTAAACCATCCTAAAATATTTTTTTTCTTTTCCAGATTGAAATAATAAACGAATCGCTCATAAAACCAGATATATCACTCAAATACGCGCTCTTAGACACTCTAGAATTCGACCTGAACGACCCTCCAGTAAGGAAAGATGACCTTATGTCTTTCTTTGGAAGAGAACACGGTCAGAGGATAATACAGGATGATCATACCAGTTACCGGGATGAACATAGCGCTCCGTTCCTATACCAGACAAAGAGCCAACTGAATCTGTGTGTGCTGAGCGAGTGTAGGGCTCCGAATATCGAGAAGCCTCCAACATCACCTCCGCCTATCATGTCAGAGTTAGCGCTGTCTCATTCGAAGGTTGTCTCCGAGTTGAAGAATGCCTTGAAGTCTCATGATGTTCTAAGGAGTACTTATAAAGAATCGCATGATAGAGAGGTAAGTCTTCTGTAGTTGTAACCCTTCTGAATAATTTTTTGACCTGTATTCTGTCTTTATGTTAAGTTTTACCTGCCCAAGTCTCCTTCACATGAGCTCCACATCTAGTCGCATTCAGACCCTGTGGTTGGAAACCCGGGATCCACTCTCATACTCCTCCACTTTTGCATCTAAAGCTTTTGCTTATCATGCAGCAGTTAGCCTCGCCTCGGATTCAGGGGAATCAACACCCTTCTGTTGAGAAAGACGCGCGCGTTTCTCTCGTCGTCGTATTAGTGCTCACTTACCCTTGTGTAGGAAGATCGCGCCCGTGACCTTCAAACAAGTATAGTATCATTCATCATCAGCATCATTATCTTGACATTATTCCCGGCAGCATTCGAAACCTTCACTTGACAACCCAGGTTCTACATATGCTATTTTATAGGAGCAACTGCCGATTGACCTCCCAACTCCGAGATGATGCCTGCACCGAGTCTCAACTGTCTAACCAGTACCAGCTTACACGTGAAGAAGACTTGGAAAAACTTAATAGGGCCCCATATACCCATTAAGTACTAGCAATTACGAGTATATATTATTCAGATCAATTTAGCGTGATAAAGCAATCTATGAAAAATATTTCAAACTTTAACCGCGACCTGCCAGGCGATATTTCCTTACCTTGCCACAGGATCCTTCCTCGGATCATGGGAAAAACTCCCATTTCTCAACAATATTTACGACTATATAAACTCCTTTTCAGGTAACCTCACCAGGTTTCATAAGCAAATTCATGGGCAACTTCAAGCCTAAAGACGAGGAGAGAGAATGCCTGGTGTCGTTAGCACCGCAGACTCAGATAGTGGCGTCTTCAGAGAACTTCTTCAGAACCAACTTCAAGAGTCCTCCATCGGAGAATAAATATGAGAAGGATTACAGGAGCAGTGTGGTGAAATCTAGTAGCGGTGAGTTTTATGAAGAATCAACATTAAGTATATTAAAAAACTTTATAATAAAATAATTAAACTAAGTTAAAATATGGCAATAAAAGTCACGTTCCTAGTACAGTATTATGCCGTAAAAACAGCATTTTAGGAGGTGCCTGCACCGTGTTCAGGCCAGACATTTTTGAATGAATGAATGAATGAATGAATGAATGAATGAATGAATGAATGAATGAATGAAAAACTCTTTATTGTATGGTACACAAAGAAAGAAAGAAGAACATATTATTACAATATAGTGGTAGGTACAGTTTTGTAGCATACAATTGGCGGCCTTATCGCGTAAGGCAATCTCTTCCAGGCAACCATGGGATGGAGTTCAAAGAGAATAAATAACCACTAAATTTTAGGTGGATCTAGAGACAAAAAGAAGGGGGTAGTTTCCTAATAATTATTTTGAATTTTGGTCCATACTAGATATATTATTATATTCAGATAGTTAATAGATATAATAATACTATATAAACATTACTTACTATATACAATATATAATACATAACTAGTGAAACAGTACCTATCATTAGGTACATGAAATAGATATACTTAGATAGAATACTAAAAACAGTAAAGACATAATAGAATAAATTATAAAGATAGAAGGTGTAAGACAGTGACTATCGCTCTTGCAAATAGTAGGCCGTAACCATTTTTTTGAAGACAGGCAGAGATTGTGCACGTCTAATGGTAATGGGTAAGGCATTCCACAATCGAACAGCCTGGACAGTATAAGATTTGTCCATGAATCTCGTGGAGTGCGCTGGCATCTTCAGCCTCAGATTCCCAGACGACCTCAAGACCCTAGAATGCGAGTCGCATAGCAAGTCAAAGCGATCTTTTAGGTAGAAGGGAGTGAGAGGGTGAAATAGAATACTATACAGTAGATAAAGAAAATGAGCATTCCGGCGAAGGCGTATAGGTAACCACTTGAGCTTAGCGCGATATTCGGAGATGTGATCATATTTGCGAAGTCCAAATATAAATCGTATGCAAAGATTTTGGAGTCTCTCAAGTTTATTCAGTTGGTCTTCGGTGAGATCTGGATAACTGGCATCAGCATAATCAAGGATGGGAAAGAGAAGACTTTGTGCAAGCGCAGTTTTCGTGGCAATGGGAAGAAAATTTTGAAGCCTACGCAGGGACCCCGCGCTGGCAAACATTCTGCGACTGATCTCTTGAAGTTGAGGGTTCCAAGACAAGCAGCTGTCCATATATATCCCCAGATTTTTTACCTGCTTGCTATATTGTATATTGGTCCCATCGCAGGAGACCCAAGGCAGCAGAGACCAGTCGATTTTGGATATATAATTTGAGCTACCAATAATTATGACCTGGGTCTTAGATGGGTTAACCTTCAGACCATACGATTTACTCCAGGTACATATGCGGACCATATCCTTATTTATTATGTTTATGGCATCGGCAAGTTTATCTGGAGCAGCTTTCGAGTATATCTGGAGATCATCTGCGTATAGGTGGTAGGTGGAAGTGAGGTTGTGAGAAATAGAGTTTATGAAAACAGCGAAAAGTAGAGGAGATAGAACGCCACCCTGAGGGACGCCAGCAGACGTCAAACTCCAAGAGGAGACAGCGTCTCTACTCGGGTGCGCTGCCGGCGACCATACAGGTAACTTTGAAACCAGTCAATCACTGCTGGAGATATGTTAAGTGAGGTCGAAATCAACGTTGTTGAATGCATTGGTGAAGTCTAACAGCGTTAGGACTGTTAGCTCGCCGTTCTCCATACCAGATCTAATGTCTTCCGTAATACGAACAAGAGTAGTCGCGGTGCTGTGACCATGTCGAAATCCGGATTGATAGTGGTTCAGAAGAGAATTTTTAGAGAGAAAAGAAATCAATTGAGCGTGAATCAGGCGTTCAAGAGCTTTGGAGAGGAAAGTGAGTATAGAGATAGGTCGGTATTCAGAAAAAGATGAAGGGTTTCTTTTCTTTGCAATAGGAATTATATGAGCATCTTTCCAAGCAGTCGGAAAGGTGCTGCTAGCCACAGAATAGTTAAATATATGGGTGATTACAGGAAGGATTTCGTCAATGATTGGTATGATCATATTACGGCTGACACAGTCGGTTCCGACCGCATTTGAAGTGATCGACATAATGCTCTTCCTAACATCACAGTCAGTGAATTGTGTGAAAATAAACGGAGGGCAGTTGGGAGTTGTAGTGGCTGAAAGATTATTTAGGGTGTTAAGCTTAGTAGCTGCATCAAAAGTTGATGGGGCTGAGAAGTGTTGATTAAGTGAATTGATGTCTATATTTTTTGAAACAGTGTTTTGTCGAGATTTACCGACTCCCAATGATCTTAGAAACTTCCAGACGTGAGCTGGATCACCGTTTTGAACTGAATTATGGATATACTGGCGTTGAGCATTCCTACACACGTACACACCTTGCCGCAGTGATTACGAATCGCCACGTATTTCTCTCGATTTAACTCCTTAGGACGACTACTGTATTTTGATTTTTGTCTTTAATCCAAAAGTTTGATTACAATCCAAAATGAGATGGAATCGGCGAACCCCGGGCTCCGATGTGAATGACTCGTATGCAACCGGAAACCATGCTGAAATAGAGTTTTTCCTAGATAATGGATAGTTTCGCCTACCTTATACAGAGATACAGTCGTGTTTGTATGTACAATTTCGTGCTTTATCATAGTGTAACTTGAGTCAGCTATTTGTAAACATGACCAATCTTGTTTGTCTAAGTGTGTAATGTTAAAGAGATTAATGTTAGAATTTCCGTCC
Source organism: Eilema caniola (assembly GCA_949126895.1). Taxonomy (NCBI): domain Eukaryota; kingdom Metazoa; phylum Arthropoda; class Insecta; order Lepidoptera; family Erebidae; genus Eilema; species Eilema caniola. The sequence goes on along the minus strand of OX421490.1, from coordinate 2,271,074 downwards.
TAAATTCTTTGACGATGCATTCACTTATCAAGAAATACTAGTAACGATGCATATTAGTGCCTAAATTAACCACTTACAAGGTTAAGCAACACTAGCCAGGTCAATCCTAAGATGGGTGACCGTTGATTGTTGTAACACATTGAGACTCATCCACAGACATCTATTAGGATAGAACGGCCATACGCAGTGTTCATATGAATGAGTCGCGCGTGGCGACTTTTTTCACTGTAAATAAATACTTACGAGAGATAAAGAAATGCCTTTATACTAAACCTATTCGGAAAGTATAGTTCTTACTTGAATAAAGGGATGAAAGTACGTAAATCCAAGCGATTTACTTTCTCCCCTGCTGCAGCGCGGAGAAAATAAGCACTTTCTCCCCTCCTTTATTTTTTTAAATTCAAAATTCCAGACTAGAAACAGGCGGATGCCAAAATAAAAAGTTTGTATCTCTCGCCCACCTACGAGCGCGGCATGGCCACAAGCACCTCGCCAGCCAGATGTCCCTTTGGCGCCACGGCCTTCCTCGAGCGCTATGCCACACAACATTGTCCCAAACAACTCAAACAAACATAAATCTACCTAGAAAAAATATAACATTGAATTTCAATAATTGTAATAATTTTTTTAATTTAAAATGTTTTTCATTTTCCTCATAGGTGTAGTATAAAGCACTATGTATCACTCGGTAGAAAGTGCGATTACCAACTTGTGTGTATTGAGGCCCCTCTGCTGCGCTTCGGGCCTCAATCTACACCCGCGTTGGTTGGTAATCGGTCACTTTGTCCCCTCGATGAGCAATGTACTATCATTTTTAAATTAACTCCAGCGTTTTTATTCTACAGTTTCAAATAACACAATATGGCCTATTCAGGGTATTCAGGGCAGCCAAATAGACAACGAGCCCGTATAAAAATGATTATCCATACTAATATTATAAATGCGAAAGTAACTCTGTCTGTCTGTCTGTCTGTATGTTACGCTTTCACGCCTAAACCACAGAACCGATTTCGATGAAATTTGGTATAGGGGTAGATTGGACCTTAAGAAAGGACATAGGCTATGTTTGGTCGCGATAACCGACATTCACGCGGGCGGAGCCGCGGGCAAAAGCTAGTATATGATATGTTTAAAAATGATTGTCACATTGTTCATTGATTTATAGTTGATACAAGATGGTATACCTATGAGAATTTTGAATGCTCAAGGCGTAACTCAGGAGAATCCCGCTCAGGGGGCAGATTCACTTTTCCAATCTTTATGGCCTTTGTAAATATTTGTTTTTATTACTTCTCCCTATATTTAGTTGAAATCTCTTCTCATTCACAGATCTATCAGAAGAAAACCGAGGTCTTCTCTCCTCAAGTCAGGCGTCATCAGGGACCGACTTCCAATCCTCTGAGACCCTCACGGACGCGGGCGTACCAAAGACTGGATATGACTTCTTGGATAACTGGTAATTACGAAGTCGATTGGACGTGTCCGAAGTCTGGTGGACTTGTTCAAAGTCTGTAAACTTTGTTCAAAGTCTGTTGGACTTTTTCGAAGTCTGTTGGACTGATTCGAAGTCTGTTGGACTTGTTCGAAGTCTGTTGGACTGTTTGAAATCTATTAGATTATTTCGACTTGAACTTTTTCAACTCATCATTACTAAGTCATATAAGTAATAATGCTGTTTTATTAGCGCGGGTTGTACTCATATCTCATAATTTAGATATTTTAACTGTATTAGTTGAATTTATAACCGAATTAAGTTGCATTTTTTAATGAAAACCACACAATTTGTCAAATAAGTACTACAGGCCGTCAATCAATCAATTAGCCCACTGCAGTCAACTACTGGACATAGGCCTTTTCCAATGTGCGCCATTTCGTACGATCCTCCGCCTTCCACATCCAGTCCGTCCCAGCCACCTTTTTCAGGTCATCGGTCCACCTGGCTAGGGGGGCCTACCTTTCGTTTGCCTTCTCGCGGTCTCCACTCTAGGACTCGTCTGCTCCAACGGCCATCGGTCCTTCGACAGACGTGGCCAGCCCATTGCCACTTAAGCTTGCTTGTCCAGCGAGCTATGTCGGCCGTACAGAATTTCAAAAATATATCTTTGAATCGTCTTGAGGGTGACGATGGTGTGAGTTCCATGATGTTTGTTTACTCAAAATTATCTATGAATAGTGCCCAACACGCGTAGAGAAATTTTCATACATGCATACTTACATATGGTCACGCCTCTATCCCAGTGGGGTTGGCAGAGATCACATGTTTCCAACTGCAAACCTGGCACTACGTTTTCACTTCAAAAATACCAAAAAGATATTTATTACAATAATAAATAGTAATATTGCTCTCGTTCAGAGAATTCACTACATTAATACAAGACTCGCTTTATTTACCTTGTAGCGCCATCTATGTTTAGTCAGCGTCAGAGCGATCATGACTACAGTTTCAAAAGGGTCGTAAAAATTTGAAATAAATTTTAAGGCATTTTTCATTTTAAATATTCAAATCGATTTAAATAGAAAAAATTATTAAAATCCTTTTTAAAAACAATCTTTTATAATCTTGCATTGTCATCCGAACTGAACGTGCATACCAAATTTCAGCTCAATCGGTTGAGGGCAAGTGCCTTAAAATTGAGTTGTAAGATTCCACCCGAACAAACATACATTGCAGGTTAAATAAAAGCTTGTAAAAATACAATCGGTCTAGGCGGGGGTTTGAACCTGCGATCTTTGCCTTACATCGGCAATGCATCATTTTTAAAATATTTAAATCGATTTGAATGTTTAGCATGCAAAATGTGCTCAAAGGTTTATCTCAAATTGTATGGGTGGAGTTATCAAAAATCAATGTTTAAAAATTATTGAAAAATCATTCATTGGTTCCGATAGTTCGTAAAAATATCGGTAGACACACTCCACTGTCGCCTCAAAGACAGATATAGAAGGAGAAATTTGAATTGGTTAGGGCGAGGTCTGGTAGCTTAGTGGTCAAAGCATTGCCCCTGTAAGGCAAAGATCGCGGGTATAAACCCCGCCTAGACCGATTTAATTTTTTCTATTTAAAATCTGTTTTATTAATTTCAATTGAATACAATACTATATAATTGTAAACAATCAGTCAGCAAGGGGGGATACCAATGCATTAAGATCATTTTGAGTAATTTGTTCGTTAAGATCAATCTAATGATGACTATCAATAAAAGTATTGTTTTTAGTTAATAAGAAATGTATCTAATTATACACACACCGGCAGAATTAGCGGAACACAAAAAAAATTATAATTAAACATTAAACAACAGTTAAATAAACATGTTTTGACATTAATTTGCAACACCATACTTAAAGTTTGATAAAAAAAAAACTTAACTAAACAAAATGAATTTTTCTTAGATTTTTCGCAGCATGCCCAGACGGATGAAAACCTAATCAGAGCACGAGGGGGAAACACTCATTATTAAACATTCATTTAATTAGTTTTAAACCGTCATAAAATCTAAAAAATCTAACTGCTTCTCTATCACTACGAAAGTTCTTTTTTATTAAACTTTTTAAGTATGGTGTTGCAAATTAAATTATTATATGTTTAAAAATAAAGCTAACTATTTTATACTCTCCTTTTTTCGTATTCCGCTAATTCTGCCGGTGTGTGTATTTATACCTAAATTATTATTGTAATTTGTTTGTATTACAACAAAATTAGATAAAAAATGCTGCGTTACAATATGTTTAAAAAAAACCTATCGAATTGAGAACCACCCGCTTTTTTTGAAGTCGGTTAAAATTATTCATACTGTCATTAAAGTTAAAGATGTATAGTCAGCTTCAAAAATAGATGATCGTTATAAAATTACAAAATTATACCGTCGTCAGCTTCCTTGCGTAAGGGTGCTTACATAAAGAAGCAGGTTGGCCCGCGCTATTGTATACATACTCTTCTTATTTTAAACAAGACCCAATCGCCGCCGACTGCGGGTAAACTGTTTCTCTATTGTTTTATATGTAGATATAACTACGTACCTGCCGCGACTACGACCCGGTACAATTACCTGTCTTTTACAAATAAATCAGTGTGCCAATGACTAGCGCGTTTGACTGTTATCCCTGTACGGCGTTTATTTAACATCTAAATTCAAATTCATTTATTTGCAGAAATGTAGTCACACATGATGTTACATAAATATAATACAGTTCCGCACATACAAATGTAAGCACCCTTCCCGGTCGCATCTTAGGCTCGGAGTTCAGGGTAATTGAAAGATTGATGGTTTTGTTTTGTGTAGAAGAGAATAATACGACGGAATTAGAATATAATTAATTTATTATTATCAAAATTAAGCTATTTGTTGCGTTCACAATAGGTACTAAATGGATGCGATCATTTTAACACCCCCTCTCAACAAATATTTTAACTTAACTTCTTAATACCCTGAGATTCATTTCCATTTATAAATTCATGTAACGCTTTTATATCGATTACAATTATGTTCCAAATTGTTAATCAATTTTATTATTTATCTCTGCTCATACCCTAGCCGGTATAGACTTTATATTATTAATTTTACAGCTTCCATAGTCATTCAATTCACTTTATTTAACTTCACCTAAAACACTAGCATAAAAATTTTCTTTCGTTACATTAAGGAAAATCCTAACTTTACTGATTGTTTCAGATTTATTTTTCAGAAAATAGACTGTTCTAAACTTGGTGAAATCATCTTTCAGTAGCAAATAATATTTTGAACCTCCTAATGATGTTGTTTCCATGGGGCCACACAAATCCATGTGTATAACCTGACCTGGTCTTTCAGCCCTACTTTTACTTATTGGAAAAGGTCTCTTATGTGACTTACCCTGTAAACATGGCTCACATATCACATCACTCACTACTTGCCCTGAAATCTACACCACTTTTTTTCAAAATATTTTTCACTTGATCAATGTTTTGATGACACATCTTCTCATGCCACTCTTGCAAACTGTCATTAGACTTTCCTACACAAGCATTCAGCTTTCTTTCACACCTGAATTTCATGTAAAACAAGTTGTCTTTCTTATATGCCAAAGAACAAACACCCTTATTGTTGTTTTTCCTAAAATAACCACAATTATTGGTTACAGTTAGATTATAACCTCTATTCGTGGCCGCACTCACAGAAAACAAATTTAACTTTAATTCAGGGACATGCAACACATTATTGATCGTCGTACTGATCCATTGTTGCCCATTGTAGGCTTCTACTGATACTGTACCTATCCCTAATGCCTGTATAACCTTACCATCACCAACAACAATAGGTCTTGGACTTTGCAATGTACTATACTCTGAAAAAATGCTAATGTCATGTGACATATGCTCTGTCGCACCACTGTCCATAACCCATTCTTGACTTGATAAAACACTATTCAAGGCTGATGACAACACTGACATAGGAAATGCATTGCTTTGGCTATTATTTTTCTTAGCCCAACAGTTTTCAACATTATGACCTTTTTTTTTACAGAAAACACAGGATTTATTATTTGTATTACCTTTCACAACTTTACAGTCCTTTTTGAAGTGTCCAGGCTTACCACACTTGAAACATTTTCTTGCTTTTCTGTCCTTGGTAGTCAACGCTGTCTCCCTTTGCTTGTCCGCTTGGGAGTGGGAACTAAAACGCTGTTCTTCTATGAGAAGTCTGGCAACCAGTTGCTCCATTGTCCTTTGATCTGCTGGTACGGAGTCCCATGCTGAGACGAAGTGCCGGTACTGTTCAGGAAGTACACTTGTGATTTTAGTTATTGCCATCTGCTTGCTCACCTCTTCTCCTAAATTTCTCAGCTTACACAAAACAGTTTCAAATTTACTTAGAAACTCGGACATGGTTTCACCTTCTTCAAATTTCATTTTAAAAAACTGTTGCTGCAGAATATGCACCGATAAGTCACCTTTCTGCTCGTACACTGTATGGAGTTTGTCCCATATTTCTTTACTTGTCGCGCACGAAGCTATGTGTGGAATAATATTTTCAGACACGCGCGAGACCAGAAATCCTTGTGCCTTCGCATCCTTTGCCTTCCACTTTTTAAGCTCATCTGCTTTTGCATCTGCTGGGCGCTCCGCGGTTCCGTCGACGACTTCGTACAAATCCGTTGCCCGCAGTAATACCTTTACTTTGAACTGCCACGCAGTCCACCCGCTGGCATCTTGCAGTAGTTTCAGTGGTTGTTGAAATTGACCATTCATGGCGTCCATCTTGATTGCATTTGTCCGCAATCTGTATGCCCTACGGAGATGTTCCTTGGGATCGGACTATTGCCGCATACACGAAAATTTGAGCTTCTACCGCTCTCGGCTCCTGGAATCCTTGACCGGACCCAAACCCGCCGCTTTTCTTGATTCCGTCTGTCGATCTCAACGACCTTGACCGATCGTTCGCCGGGCCTCGTGTCGCTTGACCGCAACTAAAATTCTACAACTACACAAAAGGCAACCAAAACTATCAACAGGCCAAAAGCAATAACTGGGCCCATAACCAATTGAAAGATTGATGGTTTTGTTTTGTGTAGAAGAGAATAATACGACGGAATTAGAATATAATTAATTTATTATTATCAAAATGCACCTTACAGTGTGGTGGACGGATGGAGAAAAAAAAAATATAGAGGGCGCTGAAGTCGCAGGAAAACTATTTGTTGCGTTCACAATAGGTACTAAATGGATGCGATCATTTTAACAAGGGTCCGCTTTCTGGCTTTTACTTTTCTACTTTGCACGGACTGTGATACTATTAATAAAAAAAAGTAATTACATACAACAAAGTACTCGTAATTTATATTTTAAATAAATATTCTGTTCAAATACTTATTTGTGTTGTATAAAATATTTTAGAAGGCTTTCATCAATTTAGAAATATGTGCTTGACGCTGACTATACATTTTATATCTGTTTTGGCTTTTAATATGTATTGTTAAGTTTATTTACAATTTACGACTGATTAATTATTTAATAAACATACAGACGCACATACCTATCTGTATTATTACATATTTTACTTTATTTTAAACAGGGACTTTGAAACCGAAGTTAAAATAATGCTTTATCGAAGTTGATAGACTTCGATTTTGTATAGATTATTTTACTAAGTGCTTTGATATTGTATCAGAACAGTTATTAAAAGGCTATTGTGATCTGTTTGTAATATTTGTACAATTTACGTCACGAATATTGAGCATTTTTACGTGGATCGATTTAGTAGAAAAAGTATTGAATCTGTCCAGGCGAGACTCGAACCCGCGACCCTTACACGGATACTGCTCTGACCACTGAGCTACCAAACGATAAGCCCCCCCCCCCCTTCGAAAAAAATTGCCTATATAAACCGACTTGAAATATGGCATGCAAAATGCTTTAAAAATTTGATTCAAATGAGTACATGAAGTCACGTCTCTCTAGGGTAAGCAGAGACAGAGACCCGCCATCTACTTGTCCTAACACATTTCACGAGCTTCCCATATTGCCATTTTTTTCAAACCACTTAGGTGGGCAGACAAGCACACGGCCCACCAGATGGTAAATGGTTACCGTGGCCTATAGACGTGTGCAGCACCAGGGGAGTCACACTCGTGCTACAGACCCTGTAAACACAAAGTTTCTGTGCCATTAAACAACAACAAACTTTCATCCCCTATTTGAACCCCCCATTTTCGCGATAAAAGGTTACCCATTTCCTTTGTGAACCTACAACCCACATACGATGCAGAATATTCCATCAAGAACCAAGCGGTTCGGTGACTCTTTCCTTTGCCGCATCATTAAGAGCTGAAACTCCTTGCCAGCTCACGTGTTTCCTCCTTCCTACAGACCCGGGTCCTTTAAGCGGCGCGTGTACAAGCATCTGATAAGGCCGTCAAGCTGAGTGCCTCCATTGTAACATGGTACGTGTTTGTAATGGTGACCCTGTTTCCTAAGACTGCCTTCAGCTACTATTAGGCGAGGTCAAGTCAAATTTACGTGTCCTATATATAAAAAAGTAGAAGCCCTTCACGAGGTTCTTCTACTATCATCAAACTACAACAAACTTTGATTTTGAACCCCTTTAACCCTCCTTTCTCTCACGGTCAAAGGTAAGCCATGTCCTTTACCAATCTCCAATCCATTTTTATACCAAATTTCATAAAGATCAGTTCTGGTTTGGGTTGCGGTTGCTCGCGGCTCCACTCGCGTGGATGTCGATCATCGTGACCAAACATAGCATATGTCCTTTCTCAAGGTCTAATCTACCCTTTACTAAATTTCATCAAAATCGGTTCAGTGGTTAGGCGTAACAGACAGACGCAGTTAATTGGAATGGCCCTGGGTCAGCCGGGGTGGCGAGAGATAAGTCGCGAGACAACCTCACCTTCGGCCTAGCACATCGACCCACAGACGGCGTATGGTTCTAATCGGTTCGAGTCCGATATACCGGCTCCGGAAGGGGAGGGGGGGGGGGGGGGGTACATGGTGATTTCCCGCACGTATAATAAAAAAGTATATAAAACCTCCTCTTTTAGTTAAGTTGGTTGAAAACAGTCACAAAATCGTTCAAAATTCGTGACGGTAGTTATAGAATTGCTAAACTCTCTCTAGTATTAAACTTGCCAAATATGTAGTCTGTGTTCCTTTGCATAGGAATCTCATTATTTCATAGACTGGTTAAGATTTATGTATTATAAATACTCAGCTTCGTAAACGTAACTTTAATATTATAATAAAGAAATATTGTAAGATTTCACTGGATATTTATTTAAATGCCTTCCCTATAACCAGCGGTTAGATGCAGACTCCGACTTCCACACACCCGAAGAGGGCACCTCTCGGGATGGCCATGAGTCGGCTGGTAGGTAAATCAGAGTAGTCAATCCAAAGTGGTAAGCAGACGTGTGTTAACTTGATTTGATTTTTTGATTTAACACCCACATTTCGATTAATTGTCGGTTCCCCGTAATAGGGACGAGTCTTTCCCGCCAGGCGGGCACTTAGTCATGGGCTGTAGGCAGGGCCTGATTAACCCTGAGGCTATGGTATGGTAACACGGGCTGGTATCCGCAACTCCACGTCATGGCGCGGTTTTTGCGTGAGGGTGGGCATTTTACTCGATCCACCCCAACTCATTGAAGAACGCCAGCAGGCTCTTCACACTGCTGGTGATCTCCCGGAGCGTACCTGTATTATTAAAGTACTTAGCCCTGTATGTGGCGGTTGCAGGACAGTGTAGGAGCACATGTGCCGCTGTTTCCTCCTCTCTCATGCAGGCTCTGCAGAGAGGGCTGTCGGTGATTCCTAAAATAAAAAGGTGTTTATTAAAGGAGCCGTGCCCCGTGATGGCAGCTGTAGCCATACGTAGTTGTTGTTTTGACAGTTGTCGAACACGCCGGGTCAGTCTATGTTCAAGCGCAGGGATTGCTTCCCTGGCCTGCCTGCATCCTTCCAGGTTTGTCCAGTATCTGTTGTGTTGATCTATCGTTCGTTTGTTTACGATGGTTCGTAGGTATGCAAAGGGGATCGGTATTATGGGCTCAGGTCCCATTGCGACCATGTCAGATCCTCTCCTAGCAAGCTCGTCCGCTGCGTCATTGCCGCGTGAGCCGCTGTGGCCCTTGATCCATTGCAGGATTATGTTGTTGGTGTTGCCTATTTGGTTTAATTTAAGATGGCACTCCAGTATTAGTCCCGAGTTTATAGTGTGGCTGTTTAAGGCTTGCAGCACGGCCATGCTGTCCGACATACGTATAGAGTGGCCTTCCACTCTCCTGGCCATTACTGATGAAGCCGCCAGGGCTATTCCCATGCATTCTGCTTGGAATACTGTTTTGTGGGTCCCCAGCGGTTTCGAGATGGTGATGTTGAGGTCTTCTGAGAAGACGCCGGCTCCCGTGCCTTTATCCGTTTTTGATCCATCTGTGAAGATACGCATTTCTGTTGGGCATAGTGCCTCGCAGCGGTGATCTTCATGGAGCTGTATTTTGTATTTCTTATCAAATATGTGCTGTTTCGGTACACGATCATTTATTGCTCCTATGATAGGCAGCTCAGCTGTGAGATCTGTGAGCAGTGATGTATGTCGTGTATTCCTGTCGCTACATAGGTTTAGTGCCTTTAGGCGTATAGCCGCAGCTGTTGCTTCTTGGCGGATAAACAGATCCATTGGTGGGAGTCCGAGCATGACTTCCATTGCCGCCGTGGAGGTGGTCTTCATGCATCCCGTGGTTGCCCTACAGGCTAATCTTTGGGTCCGTTGTAGTTTAGCTGATATCGTACTGTTTTCGGTCCTTGGCCACCAGACAGTAGCGCCATACGCTATCATGGGGCGGATCACTGTTTCGTAAAGCCATAGAATGATTTTTGGCGTAAGGCCCCACTTTTTGCCGATCATTCTTCTGCACTGCCAGAAGGTGATTCCGGCCTTTTCTAAATCAAATCAAATAGTTTATTTGCTAGAATATGGTACAAGAGATTTTACAAAATGCTTTGTTTCCTCACATTCTGCCACACAAATTTTTTCATGTCATACCTATTAATAACTATATGCTAAAATAAATTACATTATAAGGTATTGTTAAATGTTATTGTATCGTCCAGGAAAACATTAATATTGTAATACATTTTGTTTAATAACATGTCAAATAATTGTTTCTTAAATAGTGTCATACGTAGGTTAGTCAGGCTTGATGGAAGATTATTAAATATTCTGATACACATGCAGTAAACATTCCTTCTAAATAGTTCTAATTAGAGGTAAATGTAACCTGTTTTTATGTCTCGTCCGGCTATTCGCATAGTCACCAAGTTTGTCGAATAGATGGGGGTATTTTTTAACAAAGATACATATTTCGAAAATATAAAGGCAGAGTAATGGTAGCACTTTGAGTGTTTTAAATAATGGCTTACAGCTGTCTAAAAAAGAGGCCCCGCATATCGTTCTAATGCATTTTTTTGGGTTTTAAAGGCTCTGTCTATTTCTGTTGAATTACCCCATATGATGATGCCGTACCTGAGCACTGATGATACATAAGCATGATATGATACCATTGCAGTGTCTAGATTAGTAGTGTCTCTAGTCGCTTTAATGCATACACAAAACGATCCAGTTTAGTGCTAATTTTTTCTATGTGCGCTTTCCAATTGCATTGCTTATCTATGGTTATACCTTATACCTAGGAATGCACATTCGTTGACAGTATGGAGTACGCTATTCTTGTAATGCATGTCAAGATAGTTTGCATGTGTGTTGGATGCCTGAAATTGTATAATGCTTGTTTTTGTCATGTTTATTTTTAGGTTGTTTTGTTGTAACCAGTCAATGGCGTTGTCTAACGCGTTAGTGATATCTCGTCCTAAAGTAGCCTTATTTTTACTTTTAATTAATAATGTTGTATCGTCCGCGAAAAGAATACTTGCTGTCTAGATGGCTACTCCATGTTAATTTACTGTCTAGAATGAGGCCGAGGTATTTGACCTCTTTTGACAGTTGTAGTTCAGTATCGAAGAGTTTGGGTAGACGGTATTCTCCCAGTACCCTTTTGTTCGTGAACATTACTAACTCTGTTTTGGTCGGGTTCACCGATAGATCGAATTCCTCGCACCATTTTTCCACGATGCGTAGGGCTTGCTGTGTAAGGTTACAGACTGTTCCTGCTACCTTTCCAGAGATAAGGATGGTAAGGTCGTCGGCGTATCCTATTGTATAGTCTCTGTTTTTGTTCAGCCTTGTGATCAGGTCGTCATCACTAGGTTCCACAGGAGTGAAGATATCACTCCACCCTGTGGGCAGCCTTTGGCTATCAAGGCCGTTTGATCTTCTTTTCCAAGGCGAACCACTCTTTTGCTGAGCATGTTTGTTATCCAGTCTGTAAGTACCGATTCCGTGCCATGTTTTGACAGGGCGGCCTTTATACTACAAATTGGTTTTGTCGAAGGCTCCTTCGATGTCTATGAACGTACCTAGGCAGATGCCTTGATGTTCGATCGCCTCCTCTATCCAGCTGACCACCAGATGGAGGGCTGATTCTGTGGACTTACCGGAGCTGTATGCGTACTGGTTTGCGTGTAATGGTAACTGCTTTATTGCACCATCTCTCAGCTCCCTCTCGCACAGACGTTCCATGGATCCTTAGGCTAATTAGGCTGCAGCCTAGGGCGCGAGGATCGGGAGCGGGCGCCCGGTGAAATCGTGACTTCGTATGCACTAATCTACCATCATTGGATCTACCCTACATATTTCAAGTAGACCAAGACAAAACGCTAAAATTAAATGCGTGTTACTCGAATCGGTCGGTGGGAGAGCTGGCAACACGAGTTTTGTTTAATCCGCCTCGCATTAACGGGCGTAAATTTAACTTCGTTTTGTATGGGAAATTCTGAATTTGAACAGTGCAGCCTAGTTGTGCCATGTTGACATTTTCACACTACTACAGTTAGAGCGTTTTCACACTCATCCGATATCCGATATCGGTGTCGGACGCCGATAGCCGACACCTTGTGCTGTTTTCACATTTATCCGATAAAATCGGCCCGTTACGGCCATTTGCTCGATGATCGCAGACTAGTTAGGGATGCTAGGAGTAAAAAAAGAAAAAAAAAGTGCAAGCAATTTTCGACCTTACCTATTGACATGATATGGTATCGAATTTTTTTTTCTTATATTCGTGATCAGCGTCATCAATTAAAGCGAAAAGATATGTAACTCAGAAAATGTCATTAAGGTCGAAAATTGCTTGCAGTCGCTGTTTTAGTTTGTGTTCCGATATCGGGCCAAAACAGTGGTGTTGGCTCCGATAACCGATATCGGGCCAGACAATGTGAAAGAGAGATACATATCTCATTCATTTGACTTCCTCTGATATCGGTGGTCGGATATCGGATGAGTGTGAAAACGCTCTTACTCTTCTCACTACTTTTACACTGGCGGGGGCGCGTCCTCATAATTAGCCTAGGGCGGTCAGAACTCTTGATCTGTCGCTGGCTGTAGGATTATTGTCGAATGGAGAACAGCCCTATCTTTAATTCTTTTACGTCTACCACGGGAAGAGATGGGACGGCGTCTACTTCACCAGGAACCAACATAGTAACAAAATAAAACTACAATATTCACAATATAACATTTATTTTGTCATCAAAACTTTAATACGTATTTTATACGCCAAAAAATATTTTTAAAAAATCAGACGAATTTAATTCTTATATTTATAGTATATTTAACTAAAAGCGATATTCCATTGTTGTGTTGGTATCAAAAAAAATGTGGTTTTATGGAAGCACATTGTGATCTTCAGGGTCCAAAAGCCTTACCTGTAGCTATTAGTCTAATTCGCGTTAGGTCTAATTCGCGCTTGGTCCAATTCACGGTTAGTCCGATTCGCGCTTGGTCCAATTCACAGTTGTTCCAATTCGCGCTTGGTTCAATCCGCGCTTGGTTCAATTCACAGTTGTTCCAATTCGCGCTTGGTCCAATTCGCGCATGGTTCAATTCAGTTGTTCCAATTCGCGCTTGGTTCAATCCGCGCTTGGTCCAAATCGCGTTTGTTCCAATTCACGCTTGGTTCAATCCGCGCTCCGCCTTATTCACGGTTGGTCCAATTCGCGCTTGGTTCAATCCGCGCTTAGTCCAATTCACGGTTGGTCCAAATCGCGATTAGTCCAAGCGCTATTAGTCTAATTCGCGGTTGCTCCAACGCGTAAACTGCCGACAATATTTAGCAACTGGCTATTCAAGGTATATCAACATTGACATTCGTGCATATTCACGCCTGTTAATCCTCGGAGGCAGAGGTGTATTGACACTTCATTTCCTCAACTATGATTTTCAGTCCCGCGTAACAGGAAGCGAGTGTACTGCATCCAGCGGGCACATTCACAGCAATGGAATATCGTTATAGTATCTCTCTCCCACACCAGTATTAGTAAGTAGAGATGACCATGGCTTTCTCCACCTCATCAGATTTCGCCTTGCCGGCAAGTAGCTCGATGAGTTTCAGACCGAACCAGTAGGCGGTTCCCGGACCCTGGGAATTAGAAAACACCAGTGATTTCCATGTATACTTCCCAACATATAGTCCCGCTCAAACTGCGGAATAAAGTCCCTGCCGTGGTTTTCCCAAGCGACTACAATATGGGCTTTTCAAGAAGGGTATCACAAGGTTCCTACCACAGTTTCTGTGCTGTCAGTATAGAAGACAAAGCATTCCCACTGACAGCACAAAACTCTCCAGTGAGCTCTGGCTACCCTACTTACCGCCGGGAATACAACGCGAGGTTATTATGGCCGCGGTATTCTGTAGGTCGGAGGTACTTCCCCAGTCGGACTGCCAGATCTTCCTTCACTTCACAGCGCTGGACTCCGAGGTTAAATCTCAAGGTTAAGATGATTATAACCACTTACCCTGCTTGTAACAATGTTGCCATCAACAACAACTCTTTCTCCCTCGATATAAGTGTATTTGTCTGTAGGAATCTTGTCCTTGGTGGTCGGATATGAGGTAATGCGCTTTTTGAGACCGATGCCATGGGCCACGAAGGCTGTTGGAGCTGAAAAACGTAAGTAAAGTGTGACTTCCTTGACAAGTACTAAATAAATAAATGTTTATTGCAAAACTTCAGAACTGTACAACTCTAAGGCATTTTAATTATATACATTGCACTCACAGAATATTAATATTAAATGCACGACCATGAATGCCCATGGAGGTAAAGAAGGCAAAAGCGCCAATGATAGACACTTAAAGGACAAATCAAACTGCACTACAAAATTACACATATTTATTAAAGAATGGTACTCCTCGGGACACTTATCTTGGACCTAAAATATGCTCTATACGCGCAGTTCTTCTCTTGGGTGTCTTAAGGATAGTATAGGGTGCTACGGAAGTGTGTGAGCTCAAATTCACCAACCATACGTTATTACAAAACAATCCACGCGCATGCATTGGTCTTGTCGTGCCTCGGAGCACTTACGGACTGAATTTAGACAGTACAATACACATGTAGCGAACTTCGAAAACATAGATCGACAAGTCATTGCTTCGACAGACAATTTATTGGACAACACACACCTTCGAATGACCACTACTTCGACCGTTTTTTTTGTAGTCTTTCGTTGAATTGTAACTGTTTTTTTTTCTTTGGTTTTAATGCCTCAAATAACTTCATTATGATAAACACCCCGACTCAGAGCACTCCGACTCGGATAGGTTAGGTTAGAAGGCTAAGGCGTGCGGGGAGCAAAGCGGAGCGGAGCTCCCACCTTAGCCTTCGTGGTTATTTTTTTTAAACCACCGATCTCCAATAGGAGAATGATAAAAAATCTGTCGAAGTAGTGGTCATTCGAAGTTGTGACTTGTCTAAGTATTGTCTGTCGAATAATCGTCTGTCGAAGTAGTGGGACATGTCGAAGTATTTTACTGTCTAAATTCAGTCCGTAACTCGCCTCAGAGAGCACTTTAAGCCGTCGGTCCCGATGGTCAAACATATATGGCAATCATTACGGGCAGTTGGAGCTCTCAAAAATCCAACAACTGGTTTAGCTGCAATGCTTCGATTTCGCCTTTGGGTTGTGGAGGTCAGATGTCAAGAAAAATATCTAAGTTTAGCCAAATCCGCAGTTGGACTGGTAAAACGGACCCCAGACTCCAAGTTGAAAAGCTTCGGATGCGACTGGGATTAACGCTAGGATGAAAAAGAATCCACGCGCGCCAGGGTCTTGTTTGTCTCGCTAATGTGGATTTATTAAAACTAGTGAATTTGGGAAGACGTCATTTGTGAGACCAAAGCAAATAGACATGCATACTAATATTTGCACCGAGCGGGAATTCGAATTGTTTGTATTAGGGGTCAGCCATAAATCACGTTACACAAATTTCATTAATTTTGCCCCTCCCTCCGTCCTTGTCACAGCTGGTCATATTTGTGAAACTCCCTCACCTCTCTATTGTGACGTCATATATTTAGCGAATGACGAAGGAATTTTGAAAAAGAAATTATAGGTGTACTTTCTTTCTCGTCATTTTTATTTGCAATTCTTTGATTTTAGATTCAACATTACCTTCAATATCGTCACAACTTTTTAAGCTTTTCCTTAAGTTGTTAACTTCTTGTACCATTAGCCTTTTTTTTTTAATAAGCATTAGCTGCACTATATGTTTCATATGTTTTTGAGGTTTTCGTAAAGTACTAGTTGAAAGTTCGTGTTTTAACACTTAGGGTATAAAAGATTTTGAAATGTGACGTCACGAAATTTAGGACCCCTCCCACTTCCTTGTCACGCAATGTCACATCTCATCGACTCCCTCCGTCACCCTTAACGTGTGACATTATTTATGGTTGGCCCGTTAGGAGTAGGTTCATAATTAATGGCCAGGATTCGAACCCGGTTCCTCAAGATCTTAAGGTCGACTCCTTAACCACTAAGCTATTAACACCGAAACTATATACATACCAGCACAGATAGCTGCAACAATCTTCCCCGACTTCTCTTGTTCCTGCAAGAGCTTGCCTACTACTTCGGACTTGCAAAGCCGGTCCGAACCTTCCAGGCCACCTGGCAAGATAACCTGCAAGACAACAGCATATACCGTAATTACGTTAACGAGATCCGTTAACATATTGCGAGGTAAAGCAATACTAGTTAGGTCAGTCTTAGGATGGGTGATCATTCTTAACGTTAAGCTGCTGATCATGGTTGCGATTTATGAAGCTGCAACAGCTGTTATCGATAGTTGGAGCCCACAAAAATCTAACAATGGAGAATGTTAAATAATTTTGAATATTAGTGCCCCATATTCTCTGCTATAAATAAAAAAATACAAATGAAAGAATTACGTCGATACATCAATTAGTTTCCGATTTATAGAAGTATACGTGCGATGCGGACTCGTACGCGATGCGTATGACGGTATGACGTCATTTTACAACACTCGCTCAGTCCTCTCGCGCTCTCAGCAAGTTTAAATGAGACGATATTCTTAGCAATCCATGGATTCTCCGTGCGGGTGCCGGGTCCATCGCGTTGCTGAGTTGGGAACTCGAGACAGTGCCTGGGACTTGCGACCCAAGTGTAGGTTTAGAAGGGGCCCCTTTTGTTGATGTACATCAACACTCACCTTCACTACCCAAGTTCCCCTCCCTGCCTAACCAAATTTGATACGAACCTACTAGTGCCGCTTTAGACATTCGTCCTAGTATGGAGCTTATTGTAGCTCTCGATAGGCCTAGATCTTTAAGTAGGTTATAGAGAGATTTAGCTGGTATACCTCTCGCTCCCACTTCTACTGCATACAAATTAACCACGTAACCGTTTTTGAATAATTCGTTTGTGAGATCATAGTATTTATTTTTCTTAAGTGTGTGGTCCTTCGGTATATTTGTTTCCCACGGTACAGTAAGTTCCACAAGGACCACATATTTAGTCGTTTTCGAGTAGAGAAATATGTCCGGTCTAGATGACGAAACCCCAACATCCTCCGGAATTTTATAGTGCTTTTCATACGTGTCGATTAGGAGAGTCCAATCTGGGGCAGTATCTAAGATTGAATAAGGTTTGTTCCTGGATTTTATGGATGAACCTTCAGACACAAAGTTGATATGACGTCTGTTAGTAGTCAATCCTTTTTGGGCTCTAGCCACTGCCAGACTCATTGCTTCGCGTATGATGAAAAGCACCTTATCGTGGCGGCGTGAGTATTGGCCTCTATCAAGAAGCACCCTACATCCTACTAGTATGTGCCTAGCCGTCCCTATTGCCTCACCACACGTATAACATTGTTTTTCTGTGGCCTTCCCCCACCTTACCAGATTACTCTGGTCTGGAAGGTTCATCTGAAAGGCGTTAAGATATAATTTTAACAGGGCCGGCGACCACTCATAGATCAAGGTGCGCCACTTTAAATACTTTACTTTATAAAATCAAAATTAATAGGTATTTGTGACTACACCAAAAACTACTATATTTGTATACATACAAACTCTACTGTAACTAATATTCAACCGATTTGGAATGGGTCCGTAGACTTAGGTAATTCACTTTGGCTACTTCACCCAGGGTAATTAAGTATACTATTTAGTAGAATTAATTCACATGAATACCTATAAACATTCTTCATTGGTCGATATACAGAAGTTCAATATCGCCAATGGGTTGTGGAGGTCATATGGCAGTCGCTTCAAGGTAAATATCAAAATTTGTAAATTTCGTAGTTAGACAGAAAACAAACTGCGATAGTTAGTTGGGATAAGCTGGTACAATCACCAGCAAATATGATGAGTCCAAGTTCGATAGAAAAGAGACCCTGGCGCGCGCAGAATGGTTTAAAATGATCTATGATTGATTTGAGCTCCTCCGCCACTGTAGCACCGTATAATCAAAAACGCATAACGCATATAAAGTACAAAATGTGACGTGATTGGGGGTTTCCCCACGGATACCGCCCCCTCTCCGGAGTCAAAGGGGTAGGCTATGTAGGACTCGAACTGACTAAACACGCACGCCGTCTGTGGGTCGTTGTGCTAAGCCGAAGGTGAGGTTATCAGACGACATATCCCTCGCACCCCGGCTGACCTACTGGTTGGGGTCAAGATAGTAAATCAATTAGCCTATTACAGTCCATTGCTGGACATAGGCCTCTCCCAATTTGCGCCTTTTCTTCCGTTCCACTTCCGCATCCAGTCCGTCCCAGCCACCTTTTTCAGGTCGTCAGTTCATCTGACTACGGCGCGTGACACTTTCCGTTTATCTTCTCACGGTCTCCATTCTAGGACTCGTTTGCGCCAACGGCCATCAGTCCTTCAGGTGTCAATTTAGCTTTGCTATTATCAAAAAGTAGTAACATAAAGATAATTACGGCATCAAACTGTGCATTGCCCTGTAGTGCAGCAGAGAGGGACTTGTCGGGCACTACAGTGACCTGCCTGGAGCACAGCACTGGGTCTTCACTGTCCAGTCCAGCTAATGTTACACTAATCTGTAGAAAACAAGGAAATCATCCATTAATATTATTGAACTGATTGATGAAATTTGGTGACACAGAACTGATCTTGATGAAATTTGGTATAGAGGTAGATTAGACCTTGAGAAAGGACACTTCACCACAGAGATTACGCAGTTGCTTCTAAAGTATTTTAGAACCCATGGTAGAAGGTTAACCGATCAGTTGTTAGCTTTTAAATGTTTTTTTTTTTATCAACGTCAAAATAGAAAGGTTTTTATTTAATCTAAAACAACATGGCTTGGTTCTTAATTGACGTTAATTTCTTTTTATACCACTGAGGACTGAGGTGGCTATCAAGCTCACTGGAGAGCTTTTGTGTTGTCAGTGGGAAGACCAAAGGCTATTTCTGCTTTGTCTTCTATACTGACAGCGCACAAATTGTGTTTACAGGGTCGGGAAGCACGAGTGTGACTCCCCTGGTGTTGCACATGTCCATAGGCCACGGTGACCACATTCCAGCAGGTGGGCAGTAAGATAATAATAAAGATAATAAAGCTTTTTATTCTATTTCTTAATGTACATGTTTGTTAGTATTTTTTCTTATATTATAGTGTTAGAATAGATCCCTTATTGGGTAATAGCCTCCCCCATCTTTTTCCATTTTTGTCTGTCTTTGCCTAGTGTCCACCTGTTGTTACCCACAGTTTCGACAATATCATCTGCCCATCGTTTGATTGGTCTCCCGACCTTTCTTTTCCCTAATGGACCTGCCCATTGTGTTGACTGTGAAGTCCACCTTTTGTCTTGGTACCTTGTGATGTGACCTGCCCATTGCCACTTCAGCTTTAGAGCGTGACTGAGAGCGTCGGTCAACTTTGTTTTCTGCCTAATAACCTCGCTTCTAATTTTCTCTATCTTTCTTATTCTTAAGACACTCCTTTCCATAGCACGTTGGGTTGTAATTACTTTGTTTTTTATATTGTTTGTGAAATAAAAAACAAAGTAATTGAGGTGGGCAGTATGCCTGTATAAAAAAAAATGTTGTGTTGTGTTTTGATATAAGTAGTAACAACAACTATTTTTGCCTTCTAACCCTGAGAAGAAAGGGCTCCATCCAAATAGGTGAGGGTGCAAAAAGTGTCATAGTTTACATTCATATATATGTCAATATGACAACTTCTGTGGCGTGGCGATAGTGAACGCGGCTGCTACGCAGGAAGCGCGGGTTCAATCCCCGCTCAGTGCAAATATTTGTCTGGGTGTTTCTATGTATATTATGTATTTACAAAAAAAAATCTACGTATGTTTATCCGCATTCTAGATTCCATAACACAAGCTAGTTAAGCTATGCTTACCATGGGTCTAGATAGCGTTGTGTGAAATGTTGTGGAATATTTATTATATATTCACGCCTCTAAATTACCAAAGCGGTAGGCAGAAGTGTATTAACACCCACATTTGGCCAGCTATGATCGTCTGTCTACATATAATAAAAGGGCGAGTCTATTACTATCAACTGGGTATTTTGTCTTTTGAAGAACAGCCCCATCCCTCAGTTGTATTCTATGATACCCACAGGAAGATCTGGGGTGGTCCTGTTCTACCCTGGTAACCAACACAGTATAATACTCACACCAGCTCTCCGTAGCATATCAACAGTGATAATGGATTCCATTTCTTCAGCCCCCTGGGCCATGATGAGTAGCGCTGTTTTGGACATTATGCCTGCTTTCTCAGCTGTCTGCTTTTGTTTGCAACTGTAAGAAAAAACTATAGATACCTTTAAGAATAAGAATAATATTTATTTGTGAATATGGTTTTTTACATTGTTCTTATAATAACATGGTAAACATGTGAAGGTCCAGCATATTCTGCCATTCGTGGCATACAAATTATTAATGCAAAATATAAATTAACTGTCATAAGATCATGCATATTACTGTAAATTCAAATTATTATTAGATAATTTTAGTTTTATTTTATTTTAGTTTTAAATTTTAAATTTATACTCATCGTTTCAGGGATTAGCGTATTCAAACAAATAATTTCTTTAGTTTTAGCATGGTGATGATATGTTAATAAATAAAAAACGCACCCATCAACTGGCTATATTACAATATTTTGTATTATTATATTTTGTATATCATTTTAGAATGGTACAATCCATTCGGATTTATTTCTATTTGCCGGCGTATGTTTTGATCTCAAATCGCGAGAGAATCGAGGTCCTACCGCGCGGATTGGTTTGATATAATCAATGATTCGTGAATTTATGCTCCTCCACCGCAGTAGCACACCGTATTATCCTCAAAAGACACAAACAACGCGTACTGCGCATAAAGAGTACATTTTGTGACGTGATTGGGGTCAAAAAATAATTATATGCTATGCCGGTAGCTGTAATCTGTCCAGTTACCTATATGTTATAATGTATATGAAAATGCGACTTACGCAACTTTGTTATGTTTAATACGTTTCAATGGAATTCCCAAATAGGGGCTGCACTTAGGTGGTAAAACAGTTTTAAAAAATCTTCCAACAACGATCATCAAATGATAATTTTTGAAGGTCGAATAAAAAATAAAAATGTTAACTTGATAAAAGTTGTGGTTAAACTGTCAACCTGTCAACAAACTATCAAGTGACCAACTGATAGTGATGAAAAGAAAGCGGAGCAATATACCAAAAAAAAAAGGAAATTATGATAGTGATTCGATTTTTACGAAAATAAATCAAAGTCATTTTTTTTTATTCAATCTAGAACATGATTTTAATTGGCAGGTAGCTGATGTAATAAAGAATAACTTAGGCTACTTTCATTTTAGAAAAATTTAATACTCAATGGTGTCGATTCGGGTTGGCAAAATTCCGACTAAACTAAACTATAATTAGTTTAGTCACGTCAAATTGCGGTTTCTTATTCGGGAAAACACCAACTAACTTAATTTGACAGGACTAAACTATTTTTAGTTTAGTCGAATTCAATTTAGTGAAATCCTCCATTTTGCTATTCGGTAAGGCAAAATTTTATTCCTGTCAAACTAAAATCCGACTTATTTTAGTGGCCATATTTTTGGTCGCGATTAAACTAAACTAAACCTTGTTCTGCTGATTGTTTGTGCTGGTTGAAATTTTTAAATTACAGAAAAATGAACGTATGCGTTGTGGCTGCTTTTTTCGAGGAGCAAGAAAGGTTAATAAGAAAATTTATCAACTAAATATGTGTTTATTTGTTCAAAACTGACCTAGCAGTAAAAAATTACGCATCAATGTCATTGTGGAGAAGCACTGAAGCAGTTGACTGACTCGGACACCATGGCCTGTCATGCTGCAGGATAGCGGGGCGAATTCCACGGCACGCCAGCCTCAACGACATAATCCGCCGTGCTCTTGTCATTGCTGGTATGCCAGCTGTGCTTGAACCAAACGGTTTGGCGCGCGACGATGGCAAGAGACTGGATGGTATGCCAATAATGCCTTGGAAAATGGGTAGGACTCTGATGTGGGACGCAACATGCGTCGACACCATTGCCCCTACCCATATAACTGGCACTGCTAGCTGTGCCGGTGCCGCTGCAGCTTCTGCAGCGGCTGTTAAGCGGCGCAAATACTCCAATCTTATTGGAGATTATGAATGTGTGCCGTTTGGAGTCGAAACGTTTGGGCCTTGGGGTCCGAGCACCCGCAATCTCTTCAGGGAGATTGCGAAATGTATGGCTGACGCTTCTCGTGACCAGAAGGCTGGCCTCATTTCAGGTCAGAGATTAAGTATTGCCATACAACGTGGCAATGCTGCTAGTCTTCTGGGAACGCTACCAAAAGAGGCATGCGATGCGGATGAATTCCACGACGCATTTTAACTTTTAGTTTTTTTATTATATTTAGTATTGTGTATATATAGTAACTTTATTAATTTAATTTAATATTTGCCAATACATCTGTAATATATGTAAAAATTGTGTAACAATAAAAATAATTGAAAAATTAACTATTATCATAAAGGTTGGGTTTGAAATTTATTTTAAGGTTAGAAATTTATTTGTTTTACAGAAATCGGGAAGAACGGGCCAGGTTGCTTCGGTCGAAGGATGCATCAAATCCGTTTGAGATGGCCGACCGTAAATTTAGAAAATTCTTTAGGATCATCAGCGGCCAAGTTCCTGTTGGAGATACTTGAAAATCACCTTAAATTAAGCGAAGAGGATTTTTTTGTGATTGTGACATACACACACATACACATACATTGTTTATTTTTCCTCTTTTCATGTAATATTCCCATTACCATACCGCCAAGTTTGTTGTTTTGGTTTGTTTATTTTTTCAGAGGTTTAATTTACGGTCACGTTTGAATTTGAACACGTTTTTTGACAAGAAGTTAAGTTGTCTCTCTCACACTTCAACAACAAGGACGTTGTCATTCGTTCATTGAATTCACAGATTAAAAAGGGTTTATTCAATTTAGTCGTGTGACCTTGACTAAAAATGCATGCACTATTTTTAGTTCGGTGGCCAAACCGAATAGACAAAGCGTTGAACTAAACTAAAATAAGAGAATTTTTAGTTTAGTTTAGTTTAATCGGGTGGACATGCCGAATTAACACCAATAGCGTGGATTCAACGCTAAGCGAATAATACAGCAGTGAAGTGCAATAGGCCACTAATTAATTTAGATTTTAAGATTTACGAACCAGTTTTACAATTATTTCGCTTGATAAATTACAATTTTAGTTAAGTCAGGCGAATCGTTAGCACAACGTGTAAAGACGTTATAAATAGTAATAATAAAATTTCTGATATGATATTTATTATATTGATATCTGAATCTATCGGTGTATTTGATAGAATCGATTAATTATTTAAATTAATGCAATCCCTACGCCGCCTGCCAGGCCGCGGGTGATTTAAAAAAAAAACAGATTCAATGGTTTTAAGCAATCTTTGAATACTTTGAATTATATTTGATATTTTATTAACGTGTTCTCCCCAAAATTCAAAAATAAGCATAAAGTTTCATTTGTAATGCATTATAAAATAATTTGATATAATTCATTTCATTATTCTGAACTGACCGTTATCAATTGGTAATCAATAAGATTTAAGTTTCTAAACGTAAAACTAAGTCTTTTTGTCTATGGGAACTAAAGTTAATTGCCATGTAAAAAGTCCTCCATTTTCAAAAGTAATTCTGGTTATTCATAGTATTCTAAAATGTATGGCACTTCTTAATTATATGTATATGAAATTTATACACACATAAACGTATCGAGGACGTAATAGAAGCTTAGATAAATTGCCTAAAATATATAATAAAATACCAAAATCTATCCTTCAAATTACTAACATTATGTTATTTAAAAGGGAACTAAAGAAAATGTTAATAAATAAGGTATATTATACAGTAAAAGAGTATCTTGAAGATAAAACATTATAATTTATGTAATAAATAATAATAATTAATATCATGGATACTTCATTTGACCAAATGTATGGTAAATGAATATTGACATTTGTGATTTGTTCTGTGTTATTATGTTGATTTTTTCTTTTTTATTATGTATGGTAATTAGTGACATTATTATTATTTGACATTGAATTACTGTTTCATTTGTTTTTTATTTCTTAATTATTGTGGTATTTTGTGACACTATTATTTTGAATCTATAATTTTAATATTTATGAACCTACTGCCAATGTTCCAATATTGCATGCCGAAATTAGTAGAACATGTATTTCTTTATCATCACACAATACCTCAGATGTACAATTAATGTTACATGTTCAGCAATAAAATGATTTGATTTGATTTGATTTGATTTGAGATAATCTTTATTGCATTGTGATTCACTACGTAAAGGTGCGTCCCAACTTATGATACGAACGACGTACTGATTCGATATCGAATTAATGATTAACGCGCCGTCATATTTTTATATTTATTGGTCCTTTTACTTGGATGTAGCCCTAATAGAAAAATTAGTTTGTTTACAATTTTTGAGAGTCAAATGTCAGCGTGTGATGTTGTAAAAGATAACTTATTTGGCAGTAGCGCGGTGCCACCTAAGGACGACTACGTGTGAAACTGTTGGAGTAAGTGAAGTAGAGATATTAGCGAGGTAGTTAGCAATTCAGGCCACGGATCATAGAGGGTGTTAGGGTACAGTCTTTCTAATTGCATCACAAGTGGTCTCTGGTGACAAGTAGTAGAGTGATCTCGTGTTCTGGAAAATGTAGAATATTCCAGCACATCGCAGGTATATAAAGCGGGCCTCAAGGGCAAGAGGTGGTATTGTTTCTTTGTTGCTACGCGGTTACGCTGTCCATCTGATAACTGACATATAGTTTGATAGCACGGTCGCCGCGCGAAGCAGAACTGGTTCTCCACTGGGTGAGACCTGTAAATATTCTACGGACCCGAGTTTCGGTGAGCTACCACACTTTGTCTATCAGCCTACCTATTTACCTCCTGTCTCCCTTATACCTTACACTCTTCTGTTTTCTGTGTAGTTTCTGCTTACCTCCGTAACTTCTGCTAATCTGTTTGTACTAGCCCTAGTTGTACTGAAAATCTGTATGTTTGGGTGTACCTAATGTTTGTGAGGTGAGCGTCCTCTCCCTGGCCTAAGGCTGGGCGAGGGATGCGTGCCTTGTTCCTGTGATGTTAGTCTGCAGCGTATCTGGCACGTTACAGGGTCCTAGAATAAGTTTCGCGAACTCCGTCTCTACGATGCACAAATCTCGGGCTGCTTGGCATAACCTCTGAGTGCAGGGCACCAACCTTGAGGTCTACAGGGTCGCAGCTGCTGCCGCGTCTGAATCCCTGCGTGCTGTTCCCGCAACTCCCTACCAGAAAAGACTGCTACGTTCTACGATCCTGCGGCAAGAGCAAGCCGAGTGTGGGGTCACCTGGGTGTGCCAGACCTCTACACCAGCTTCACGCCAAGCTAAGTGACCAGCCAGTTCTCTGGCATCAGCGGAATAGCACTGACACTTCAACACTACCCACCCCTGAGATCATAAGTGAGGGCCGGGGAATCAATTAGTACTATCAGCCATTTCGCCTTTTATTTCCTGGTCCCAGTGACCCTCCAAAGTTACAAGCTTTCTTAAATTCTTGTAATAAAACCTGGTATATTTTGTACCTCATTGTATCTAAATTAAGATTTTTTTTTTTAAAAAAAAAGAAGCGATAAAGCTAAATTAAGATTTGTTAATAATGTAATTCTTATTCAGATCATTTTAGTCTCATCTTCCAAACCGACTTGTACTACGGAGTCAAATACAATTTTCACCCAACAAGACTACTAGTTGAAGTCTGCTCGAGTGAAATAGTTTCTTCCCTCATTGGATAGAGAGGCTTCACCATTCGTAAGAAGCTATTTGATATCCTTATTACCTCTTTAGCTTCACAGTTTCCTGCTACAGAAGCCTCCTCTATTCGTTCCAGAGTCTAAACTTATTGAAGTCTACATGAGTGGAAGAGTTTGTTCCCTCCTTGGACGAATGTTAATGGGGAACCACTAACGAATGCAAAACAAAACTTTAACTTAAACGATCGATACCAATAATTACATGTGGGGAAGTAGCGAGACCAGTCACGACGTAATTCACTACTCACTCCGTGTCCATATCTGTGTGTTTTCGAGTGACACGGAAGTTTGATCCGTAACAGTATTATAAACCAGCGTCAAGTGATTGAAAAAGAAAAATAGTATCAAACTACTCTTCTACATACCTACTTGACCAGACCCAATTCTTGTTAGGCATCTACCTTGTTATTAGCATAGGTGCAACAGTATAAGCGGCGGCGTGGAATGTTTCGTAGTAATAAGATTTATAAACTTTAGTGGTTTTTGAGATTACTACAAAAATGTTAAATTACTGTATCTCGAGTTTTGAAGTGTTGAAGTTGCGAGTGTTGAATATGTCCCGAGTTCCCAACTCAGCAACGCGATGGACCCGGCAACCGCACGGAGAATCCATGGATTACTAAGAATATCGTCTCATTCTAAAATAAAAAAATAAGAATAAAAAAACACCATGTATTTTCTGTGTCCGCCATTTTCTTCGAGTGTTCCAGAATTGATAAAGGCGTGACTGCAGCCTGTAACAATTGTATGCGTAACAAAACTACGTCCACATTATCGGACTGACACGCGTGTCTGACTTGGTCCCGGAACAATGTTCGGCAAAAATGTGTCACAAATATGGACACAGCATAATATACACTTTCTTCTGTTTAAATTGTATCACAAAAGGGTAAACTCGCACTAAAATAAAAAAAATCAAACGAAATAATCATTTAAAATTGATTTTTATTACTCGCAATTACTCATAACTTAAAAATTGTGTAAATTCATGAGTGTTGTTTAATTGCTCGATATTTCGGTGATACCGTGGCCTTTATTCACAATTTTCATCCTCTATTACTTTTATTTACCTAATTAATTTTACTGAGTGGCAGCGCTAATCGAGGTCTTGAAGCCAGTACGCAGACCGCACGCGACTTGCTCTAGTGGTGTCGCGAAAAGAAAAGGATTCATAAATAGCCCTTTCGCGAAACTGAGGGTTTCTTTCAGGGTTCAATAGCTTGAATGCAAGGCATGTCCATGATTGCTGATTACTAGTGATTCTGTCATCTCGCACCGTAGATCTCTCTTCTCCTGTAGACAATGAAAATATCTGTTACTCTTCAATCAAGATTAAGTTGGCACCCTCTCGCGTATCTTACACACACAAGTGTTTAACGGTCCATGACACACAACACGCACCATACTTTAAAGGCATGATGCGCCTACATTGAGTCCCCTCCGTGGGACAAGCAATGGATCTCAGATTGGTACAAATCTCATCGCAAGTTGGTTCCAACCTTATGAATTGCGGGTATCGATCTTCAGGCTCGACTGGGCGAATCTGCTTTAATCGCCCAACCCGGGCCAGCATGAAGACCGCAGGCAAGCAATGAAACGCATATCTGGTACAGGACAAAGTTGCTACGATGCAAACTAAATACACAAAAGGATACCAACCTTCTATTTCTTCGTACAGACGCGCTATCTTCTAGACCCGTAAAATCGCACCGTTTGCTTTCGATATTCTCTTTGACATACGTATTTATACTTGACAGTAAAGAAAATAGAATTATATAGATTGAGCTGCCAGTGAAACCAACCAAAGAGTACGAATCCTAAAAAGTTTGTATTTCGTGAAGGAACTTCGCTACAAGTGGCATGCGGTCTGTGCACCCAGTGTTGTGTTATGTGTTGCGAGGGATCAACGTCTTTGTTTACGAACGAACTGTCTAAACAGCAACGACATCATTTTGATACTTATGTTCTTCTTAAAACTTGATTTATTCTTCTTGAATTGCTATATCCGGATGTGAAAGCTGAAAAGGGAGTTTTATATAGATATTATGAAGAACTTAGTATCCCGATATGGTTTCTTTTTACCATCCCCTAAATCGGCCATCTGCAATCAAATAGATCATTTAGCATATAAATATTTGACTCACTTCAATGAAATTATATGAAAGTAAACTTACTTAAATAAAATGTTATATGTTATAGGTATAAATTATTATTTATAAATATATTTATGTAATAAAATTTAAATGACCAATATCAAGCCCAAGTAAAGTAGTAATCATAAATTATAAACTCACTCGTACTTATTGTGTGTGATTATGATTAATGATTACAAATACCACGATATGGCATCAATTAGGTATGTAAGTTTATTTTTGAAGTGAAAACTTCTTTAGCGGCGTTGGATGGGTGTAAAATATTAAGGAAGCGTCAGGATTAGTTGACCTTTGAACCGTAACCGACGACTGACGTCATACAAGATTAGGTACAGACTATGTATTTTGCAATTTAGAATAGATATCGTCGTAGCTTAAACGGTAAGCACGTCGACTGTAAGTCCTTATAGTTTCAGATAGTATCGGGTTCAAACCACCTAGCCTTCAGGGATTTTTTGTGATTGTTTTTTCTTATTTATAATTTATTACTTTTGGTGATTATTTTTTCTTTTTGTAATTTATTACTTTTTTATGATAATTTTTTCTTTCTGTAATTTATTATTTTTTGTGATTATTTTTTCTTTTTATAATTTATTAATTTCTTCTGACAGAAAATTAGCAGAAAATAAGTGATAGGTTCTATGATTAGCGCTATATTATAGGTATGGTATGGTATGTTCTTTTTTATCTTTTTCTATGTATATAACGAAGAAAGAAAAAAGAAAATGTTTTCACTTCTGCCGGCACTCCCAGAGTGCAACCCGTCTTTTTTTATTAATTAATTAGTAGGTAGGTATATCAGTATTGTAACTATGTTCTAATGTAACAGTAGTTATATCTCAATGATTGTAAGTAATTGTAACCGTAACAATAATAGGTAACTCTAAAAATAAAATTTAGGTACTTACCTTGACAGTATTAATTTCCGTTGTTTATGATTTAAGTAGGTACGCACTGAAAAAACTCCATCCATTTGCACATTATTTTTTTACGAAATACAACACAATCAATTAAATCGATATTGGTGGGCCTAACTGAATTTCCACTTGCTAGAATCAATCACAGTCTAAACTGCTAGAATATTTAGTGCTCACTCGGCGGCTATCGCAAATAGGTATGATGAAAAAAAAAATTCAAATATTAAGGAAAAGAAATGGATTTAATATTTCTTTAACGTTTCACAGCATTAAACAAAATCAAACTTTAATTTTCATGCAATAAGATACAATTGTCATAGGTCGTCTAATGACATCAATCAGTAACCGACACTCAGAGCCGCATCGCGAACTTACATTACAATATACACCCTAATTTCCTAATTATAGAGGCCATTTTGCTTAAAGTGCGGACGCCAGGCGGCTAGGTCAAAGGGCCTTTTTGAATGGAGATATTGCCGCGTGCCTGTTAAATTAATTTAATTTTTATAAGTATCCTTATAAGAGCTATTTTACCTTGCATATCGTGAGCGGGATGACACTTGCCGAAAGGCAAAAGTGACAATAATAGGTACAATGGTAAATTTTAATATTGGTTGATGCCTATATTTTTATGCATGTAGGGGTTTAATTGACGTAAGTGTACGAAACATGGGAATGGCGTTAATATAGTACTAATGAGTTAAAGGTTAAATTAGGAAATATCGAAATGTTTAGAGCTCGGCCTGCGCCCCCTCGGGCTACGCGCCCGGGTGCGGCCGCACCCTTGAACCCCCGGTTAAGACGGCCCTGCCTTCATTGTTCATTAAATATTAATATTTGTGTAGGCCTCAAGTACGATGTTGAGTAGATTTTCAAAATTCGTCTTTATAGTAATTTACAATAGAATACAATAGAATTTCCTTTCCATTAGAGATCATTCAATTTATGATTTTAACAATGAATATGGAAAATATAGATACACATTTTAAAATTAATCACATCAATATACCTTTCACTAATATTATGGGTAAATTTAATGCAAGCACTGTATCCCCGACAGATGTTCGTTGACGGCAACTCTACTTGTCTATACGTAGCTTCCTTTCTTTCGTTCGAACTATCTAAAAAATAATACAAAGTTATTTTGTATTTCATTATTTATAAGATTTTTAATGCATATTATATAAATGGACATGTGATTAAATAATATTAGTGTGATTTACGTTTTTGTATATTACTTTAATGATAATTTTAAGTCATATTACTTTCTGTAGTTAGGTTATGAAGTACTGGCAATGAAGACCAACTGAAAAATCCTATAATTTTTTTATGCAATTACTTGCCTTTTTATCATGGATTTTGTGAAAAGAGAAGATCAACATAACATCGACGATGACAATTACAAATATTATGTTGAAAGCGTGAGTTGTTTGTCTGTTTATTTTAATTCAAATTTGAAACGTTTTTTGCATAAAAATATGGTAAGTACGTTATCTTCTACTGATTCCGGGTTCGATTCTATGTCAGAGTTTTTCAGTTTTGGATTTAATTACTTCTGTTTATTCGCCTTCATCTTAAAAGGTTATGTAGGTATATGATTATACTTTTAGACATGTCTTGAGTTCTATTGACAGAAATATAATATGTAACATAGCTACCAGGTCATAAATCCCAGAAAATAATAATACCTCTCACTATTTTGTGCAAATGTAATTTATGTTAATAAAATATAAACTGTATATTAAATATACAAGTAGTTTAAATAGGAGTTCTTCTATATATCTAAACAGATAAAAAAATAATAATTTGGATGTGTCTGTGCATTGGAGATATTTAATAAAAAAAAATGCTTGGGTAATGTTCAATTAACAATTCTGAACTATTTTTTGGAATCATGTATTTCTTTGCAATGGATGCAAAAAATATTGAAACATTTTTGATATGTTTTATTTTATAAGCCTTGGTCTAGCTTAAAAATGGATGGTAATTGGTTGATTGGAGCCAGAGATATAACCAAAAAGCAACAAAGAGCCCGCATGGCAAACGGTTAGTCCAGTTGCTCTCAGAAAAGCTGTCATACCCATAAAAACTATAAGCGGACCCTAAGACACAACTAGGAAATTGTTAAACAACAATTATTGAAGCAACAAAAAACAAAATAATAACAAAACAATTATTTTGTTGTTTTTAATTTTTGTTAGACTAGGCCTGGGCTGGGCTTGTATTAGGTCTGGTACAGGGTACAATTGATATATGTGCAAGGACAATATCGAAAATATAAAACAGTTTGAAAAGAAATTAACTGGGAAATGAATGTGATGTGATTAAATCCTGCGGTGTGCTGGTAGTGTGTTTGACTATTGAAAATTAACAAAACAATACTGCTTGCTTAAAAAATAAAATAGATGTTTGTTATTCACTCTATTATCTAATCTAAAACACAATCAATTGAAACTTTTTTTGACTACTGTGATTATTTTGGATGCATAAGTGCTTATTTTTATCCAACTTTAAAAACTTGAAGGTTCTCAATTCAATTGGTATGTTTTTATATTTTCACGGAAATGCTTAAAAATTTAAATAAACAATGAAAAGTCATCTTCATAGCATTGTTCTCAGTTGCATCTCAGGCTCTCATTTCGGAGCTCAGGATCGGCTAACTACTTTTGCACATTTTAGTTTGAATATATGGCTACGACTTTATCTGACCATCCACATAAAACAGCAAAGTCTGCACTAGAACCTTGTCTGTTAATCAGCAAGTGTACTAGCTTGAAGGTTGGCTTGAGTCCTGAAGATACCAATACACCCCATAAAATTTTAAATGCGAAACAAACTTGTGTTCGTCTGTTTGTTACACTAAACCTAAACCAGTAAAGGTACAAATAGGAGATGACAGCCTCCGTGGCGTAGCGGTAGTGAAAAGAAAAGCGGTGGTTCGATCCCCTCTTGTATGCACGAATATGTATATTTGCATTGGTCTGGGTGTTTCTATTTATAATATGTATGTATTTACAAAAAAAAATAATGTATCTAGGTAAGTATGTTTATCCGCATTCTAGATTCCATAACACAAGCTAGTTAAGCTATGCTTACCATGGGTCTAGATAGCGTTGTGTGAAATGTTGTGGAATATTTATTTATTTATATAAACCAAGCCTGCCTCACCCCTAGACAGACAAGTGGCAATTTACTGGCCAATGTATTATAGAATACTAGCCGACCCGGCGAACTTCGTACCGCCCCAACATTTTTTCGCCCGCGTGGCGTCAGCTTACGTTCCCGCTTCACCCTATACTATATTAAACATGTATTATACATATAAACCTTCCTCTTGAATCACTCTATCTATTAAAAAAAACCGCATCAAAACCCGTTGCATAGTTTTAAAGATTTAAGCATACAAAGGGATATGGGGACAGAGAAAGCGACTTTGTTTTATACTATGTAGTGATAATGATGAATGTATCATGCGACACATACTTTGACGTTGATGATGTTTATGGCAGTCGTGGACGTATACTATGTCATTCCCATACATTGGTTAATCCTACTAATATTATAAACGTGAAAGTTTGTAAGTATGCATGTTTGTTACTCTTGCACGTTAAAACTACTAAATGGATTTTAATGAAACTTTACAATAATATAGCTTATACATCAGAATAACACATATGCTATAACGATAAACGATATTATTGTAGCGACAACCGACATCCACGCGAGCGGAGCCGCGGTCAAAGCTAGTTTATTCTACAAATGTACTGCCACTTGTCTTAAA
Source organism: Eilema caniola (assembly GCA_949126895.1). Taxonomy (NCBI): domain Eukaryota; kingdom Metazoa; phylum Arthropoda; class Insecta; order Lepidoptera; family Erebidae; genus Eilema; species Eilema caniola. Next base: position 2,237,917 of record OX421490.1, on the reverse strand, counting down.
GGTCTGATGAAATTTACTGCATCGATAGACTAGCGCTTCGCATAGGACTTGTTTCACGCGTGCGGAGCCGTGGGTAACAGCTGAATAAATGGTGAAAGCATAATTGTTTGCATTCTAACATAAGTTGTTATGCTTAGACATTTTAAAAGTTGTCTTAGTATAATATTCTACAAGTTTTACTTGGATTATTTATTTATTTTACATAGTTAATTTGCATGGTTAACATACTTTGACCTATTAGTGTATAATTGAGTTAATTTACCACAAAATAAGTAATTACGCATGTTTATTTCGAGATCTATTAAATATTTTTTGCTTATGTATAGCATTTTCTTAAGCGTCGCTAGCTTAGTGGTTAAGGAGGCGGCCTTACGATCGAGAGGTCCCGGGTTCAAATCCTGGCCATTACACTACCGACGTGAACCCACTCCTAGCACAAGCAATTTAGCTTAGTTGGAGGGGTTAGAAGGAATAATAGTAATTTCGATAATTTCGGTTGCTAATATTCTTTTTTTTTTTTAAACTAAAAAAAACCTATTTTGTAAGAGCACCATTTACAGTTGCATCTAAAGCTTACGAGTATACTTCAGAGTCTCGTGTCTGCTTCTTTACTGTTCCTGTCTATAAGTGGGTTGATTTTGGTTTTATACGGGAATGAGGCCATCGGAGCCCACCAACTTTGAGAAGAAAGTTTGCATAGTAACCTGAATGCCTCCATCAATCAAAAGCTGGAGTTGCTCGTTGAGACCTTAGTGAGGCCCATCATACACGTCTTATCAATATTTATTTGATATTGTATTGAGTAGGCAGTCGCAAATAGTGCATGCAGTATATTAAGAGTAATAGAATCGTAAATATTGGCATCTTCCGGGTACATATTCAGTGCTTAGTGCAGTTATTTAGAATTACATAAAAACTCAAGATATTAATCGAACCTAGGACCCTTTGGACATTATTCATAATCTAATAGGCGTTGTATTGCTACTAATCGTTTATCTAAAAAGATAAGTCTAACATTACCTCCAGTAAATATTTAGTGTGTAAAAAACAGCAATACTTCTAATACCCTTCAGATAAGATTCCACTATATCAAGAGATTTATTATCATGGGTAATAGAACTAGAGAAACTTATGTAACCTTAGTTAGCGATAACATTTAAAGTCATTAAATAAAATTTTGTGACCTGACTAAGGCATTCGACACAGTTGACCACTAAATATCACTTGAAATTTAGACCTCTGAAATAGTAAATAGATCTTTTTAAAACTATATATCAATACTATCTTACAGATCGATCGTAAGTAACGGTTTTCATAAGAGACACATCACATTGGGTATCATGTTTTGATCAGGAGTTCCCCAGGGTTTCATTTTAGGTCCTTACATTTTCCCCAATGATCAAACGAACAAATTATTACAGCTCTGATGCTGACTTTCTGAACAGAATTAGATTGACTTTTTACAGGTCGACTCTAAACCTGAAATAACATCTAACCAAAGAATGTCATAAGTACGCATTCAAATTAGCGGAAGCCAGATGACAGTCACTGGAAATATCGAAGTTTAGCTGCGATGCTGAGATTTCCGATGCGACCGGGACTTACGGAAAGATGATGAGGATGATGATGATTTATTCAAACTAGATGTCTGAACAGCCTCAGCATCAATGTTACTCTTTGTATCCCTTTATCTATTAATAACTAATCTACTTCCATAATTCTAATAGTCTCTTTGGACTCGTTTAAAGTTTGTTGGGAAAATAGGAATAAAAAGCATGCCTAGTAGGTGAAGATTTGGTCTTCTCTGTTTGAATGTTATCATAATATTTATTTCTTAAAAACATTTAAGTGACTATTATTTTGTTAGCGCAAACCTTAACCTACGAAGTTTCTTTGTGCCTATAAAAATTCAATGAATTGAAATGTTTTTGTTTTGGTAGTTTAAGAAAAATAACCTCTGATTTCTCTCCACAGCTACAAAAAACGCACCAACTGGACGTTGGAGACTACCAACATCCAGCAATATCAATGGAACAACTACATCAAGCGATGCAATCCACCGTAGCTAATTCAATAGTCCACAACTTCCAACTGCCCCTATCACCGAGACAGATGTCTTCGTTAATGTTAAAAACAAACCACTTACCTAGGAACCTAAATTTTAACGATATACCCGCACATTTACCAAGAAATTTAGCAACGGAATTAGATCTGGTACACAATTTAACAAATGAATTACCTCAACATAGGCATGATGATATATTAACCCAGAATTTGGGTAGAAATATAGATTTATCATTGGTCAGAAGTCTGAGCAACGATTTAGAACTACAGAACAATTTAAATCAGATTGCCCAGAATTTGAATGACAATTTGAGCGCGGAATTGAGTCGTATCAATGATTTGAGAGGTGATGTTGCTCATGATCTTAGTCATGAGATAGATTTGTCCCATCATTTGCATAGAGAACCAATATTGAGTCAAGACGAGTCTAGAAGGACTCCGATGGTGTGTGACCCTAATTTGTTGGATCAAAGTTTGGGCCAAAGATTGGTGAATACTAATTTAAGTGTGGAAAGGATGGACCAACCAGAGCATATATTGCCGATGCAGTTTCATATAAAGTCAGAGCAAGAAGACGAAGGTTATTTTTATGATAACATCAATCCAGGGATCAGCGATGTGGGCAATTTGAATGGTAAGTGCCTTTTTTTTAAATCAAAATCATATACAACACTTCTACTGCATCCTAGAGTTTATCCCAGTAGCAACCGAAGCTTCTATTTCGGAACCTGATGGCGACAATGTTATTGTAAACTTTTCCAATTTCTTCTATTAAAATTTGTAAAATGAATATTATTGAATAAAACAATAAATACTGTAATCTATATTGATTTTGCAGTAATAGTAAAAGTTAAAGACAACATCTTCTATATATATAAAACAAAGTCAGGTTAGTTACACTACTTATAACTCAAGAACGGCTATACCGATTTTGTTGAAAATTGGTGAGGATGTAGCTTAGAACCAGGAGACTACTTTTCATTCCATTGAACCCCCTTTTGGGGTTAAAATGGGGATGATAGTTTGTATGTAACTTTACGCGTACTGTTACACTGGCAACCCTAACCCTTTCTGTCAATTCAGCCCATCTTTACGCCTTAGTCAGCGTCTTTCACGTATCCGACGACATCACCCCACACCTGCAGGTCAGACCTCCCGTGACATCCAGAGCAATCTGTCGTGCTGCCAGTTCCGTGCTAAATATCCATTTTTCTGTACCAAATTAATTAAAGTTAATTCAAGGTTACTCGCATCTATTTTTTAAAAACCCAAATTCGGTGGGCCCGCGTAATAGTACGAAGTCGCGGGCGGCCACTAGTGTACCTATAATGCCACGCACACGACTTTCATATGCTTGCATGTTTACATAATCATGCGTTTTACTTCTGAAATATTTACTGGATTATAAATAACGACATAAGGTTTTAAACCTTTAGGTTTTTGAGTTTTACTTAAGATTTTATTCCTACTGGTACCCCTACTGCATTGATTTCAATCGGGCGGAGCCGCTGGCAACAGCTAACTTAAAACACTCGTAAGATTACTAATCTCGTAAGGGTATTTACAAATATTCTAGCTCAAAACAAAATATGCAAATGCATTTGAGAAAGGCATTATCGTCCTTGGTATTTGAAATGACATTCTTTATAATGCATTTAAACTATCTGTATTTATTCAAAAGTTATTTGTAAAGACTGCCTTAATTAGGAGTCTAATTATGAGTCGACACATATTTTCTATAAAAGTGTACCTTAGTATGTTTATCCTCGTTCTAGAACCCATAATACAAGATAGTTATCCTATGCTTACTTTGGGTCTATATAGCGCTGTTTAGAATGCCAAGAACTCCTGGTTTTTCGTCGTGGACTGGTATTTCTGTACAATTGAGCAGTCCGACTAAGGAAGTACTTCCGCCCTACAGAATACCGCGGCCATAATAACCTCGTGTTGTTTCCGGCGGCGAGTAGGGTAGCCAGAGCTCACTGGGTATTTGTGCTGTCAGTGGGAAAACCAAAGGCTTGTCCTGCTTTATCTTCTACACTGACGTCACAGAAACTTTCTGCTCTCACAGGGTCGGCAGCGCGAGTGTGGCGCCCCTGGTGTTGCACACGTCCATAAGCCACGGTAACCACTTTTTCTCAGGTGGGCCGTGTACTTGTATGCCACCTAAATGGTATAAAAAAAATGCGTGCAGATGGTCTCATTGCCATGGACGCCCAAGACCGTGCGAAGTGGAGGAGGAAGAGCGGGAAGGTGAAACCTGAGGTCCGAGGGTACTGCAGCCTCGGATGCGATCAGGAAAATACGTCTTCATGAAGACAGATAGATAACCCTTTGTTGTACACCAATATTAGATTACAAGTATGGATTACAGTAATTATAGTTAAATGCACAATGGGCGGCTTTATCGCTTAACGCGATCTCTTCCAGAGATGATGACTTTTTTTTTGCGTGCGGGAAATCCCCACGGCTAACCCTCCGGAGTCGGAGGGGGAGGTTATGTTGGACTCGAACCAACTAAACCGCACGCCGTCTCTGGGTCGAAGTTCTAGGCCGAAGGTGAGGTTGTCTCGCGACATATACTTCGCACCTCGGCTGACCCAGGGCCGGGACTATGCGGTCCCTGACTCGCCTCCGGTATGGGTCGCCGCCGCCGTGGCCTGCGTCTGCTAGGGTGACGAGCGGCTCCAACCGTCACCCTCAGGCCCGCGCTCATGGGGGGCGGAGGTCTGTCTGCGCCCTCCGACGCCCGAGCCGCCTACGAACGCGGGCATCGATGTCCGCGAGTCTCTCTCGCTCGCCGCGCCGCGCCCGATGATGACTTTCGGTTTAGCTCTAGATAGCGCTGTCTTGAATGTCATAGATTTCATAGAATAATTATGTTTGTGTGCTTGTTTGCTCCAGTAGAATAAAACATTATAAATTATTCACGTGCAGGTTTGACAACTTCCAGAGAAACTTGGTCGAACCTGTTTTGGACAAGATTTCAATTCCATATATCACATTAATACACACTTCATCACATATACATATACTCACGCCTGTTTTTACCCCGAAGGGGTACGGCAGTGGGGTATTAAGTACACTCACATAATAATAGTTCAGCGAATTCCTGCGCCTCGGAGAGCACGTTAAGCCGTCGGTCCCGGTTGTCATACGAACATCTATGGCAATCGTTACGGTTAGTTGCATGGAGCCCTAAAAAATTGGGTGTTTTTCAAGATAGCACGGGGTGCTATGGCGTTGGACGAGCTCAAGTCCACCAAGCATAGATTATTCCAAAACTATTCGCGTTCGCCAGGGCTTCGTTTGTTTATGACTTAGGTTCAAAATATGGTTTTGAATTAATTTTTTAAGCAATTTTTTAAGAAAAAATTGAATTGGTCTAGTCAGGGTTTGAACCCGCGAGCTTTGCCTTACAGGGACAATGCTTTGACCACTAAGCTACCAGACCTCGCCCTAACCAATTCAAATTTCTCCTTCTATATCTGTCTTTGAGGCGACAGTGGAGTGTGTCTTGTGTGTGTGGGTACAAACCCCGCCTAGACCGATCTATTTTTTTCTATTTAAATCGATTCAAAATATTATGTGTTCTGGTATACATTTCCAAGGTGAAACTAATATAAATAAGTCAGAATAATATAATTTAATAAATAATTCAGTGATTATCTAAGAATTTGGTTATAAAAAGTGCATAAGTTGTTGTCATAATATGTCTCCAATAAGATTTTATTGGTTTAGTGTAGCTCTAGAGGTCCCCAGCAGCGTGACAGCCTTTGTAGTATGGCAGTAGTGAACGCAATTGCTACGCATTCTTCAACAAATCTTTGCACTAAACGGGAATCGAACCAGTTAACTCCGACTTCCTAACACCCTGCGCCAGAACCTCAGTCGTTAGCAAGAGTACCAACTGCCAACTAACAAGTGAAGTTTTGACCCCCAAAGTTGTTAATAGGATCCAAAAAACCCGATCAATCCAAATTCATACATACACACACACTTCTACACTGACGGCACAGGAACTCTGTGCTTACAGGGTCGGCAGCTCGAGTGTGACTCCCCTGGTGTAGCACACGTCACCCCACGGTAAACACTTTCCATCAGGTGGACCGAGTGCTAGTCTGCCACCTCAGTGGTAAAAAAAAAATGCATGGAAATGCACTAAGTGAACATCAAACCCTTGACCTCTGACATAACGACAGTCTACTTCATCGCCATACAGTACACAAATGCCACAACCTGTCTTAGCAACAGACAGACAATCAGATATACTTTTTAGATAAACATTGACTTTCAACCTCGATATATTTTTACATTTTAAAAGGTCAGGAACAACTGGTTATAATATAATTCGTTATCTAGCTTTTGCGGGCTCGACTAGACTGTAGTATTGGTTTTATAACTGCGTAGTAAAAAAGTAAATGCTCATACGAGTACGGGATTTGAACTTTAACCATTCAGAGGGAATGCTCTGACCACTGACCTACTGAGACACGTCTAAAGCATTCTTCGGCGAAAATTCTGCTAAACTACTATCTTGGGGTGGGGATGAAGCCATCTAAGGGTTTTTTTTTTACTGGTGGTAGAAATTTGATGGCACAAATTTGTCACAAATTTCGGCCGGTTGGGTACCACCGTGCACGATTGCGAAAAACCCTACACAGTAATCCAATCTTGGTTGGATTGCGTTGAGAGGTCAGCAAGTGCATAGCCGGGCAGGGGGGATTGTGGTCGCAGCACTTGTGGGACCGGTGGGTGTCACGCGGTACGCAGACGACAATCCTCTTTTGATGAGCCCGTCAAGCTGAGTGCCACCATTGTTAACATGGTACGTGTATGTAATCGTGACCCTCTTTCTTGAGACTTTGCGTTCAGCTTACTATCAGTCGAGGTGAAGTCAAATTGACGTGTCCTATTTATAAATATATTAAAAAAACATACGAACGTTCCCGGTGCAGTAGAATAGCCTCCCCATCTCTTCCTGTGGGTTTTGTAGAAGGGGACTAAGGGATAGGGCTGGTCTCCATCCGTGTAAACAGTAAACATATAGCCCATGACAGAGTGCCTACAATACAGTAGACTCGCTTCCCTTACGTGGGATCGAAAATCGTAGTTGACGAACTGTTGGTGTAAGTACACCTCTGCCTACCCCTTCGGGGATTTACAGGCGTGCATATGTGTGTTTGTCAGCCTCCGTTTGGACAGGTTCTCTATTTTTATTCCTAAAATTTTATGTCATAATTTAACATTGCATAATGTTACTTGTCATAACATTATTTACGCATAATACTCATTTGCCATAACTTTTTAAGCATAATTTTTTTACTCCTATTTACTATAAGCATAATATTTAATAAGCATAATATGCCAAAGCATAAGTTTACTTAAGCATTACGACGCATAACCATAATTATTCCGAAAAAATCTCTACAAATTTTTTATTAACAATATTACACTATTTTATACATTGCTCTCCTCAAACTTGTAGGCGCATCAAAGTTCATTTAACCTAAAGTTCTTTTGACCTAATTGGTCGACGGAGCCCCGCTACGCGGGGCTCCTACTTCTGGGTGGTTTATAAAAAAATAACCACGAAGGCCTAATGCGGGAGCTTCGCTACGCTCCGCTCCCGCATTAGCCTTCTAACCTAACCTATCCGAGTCGGGGTGCCCTAAAGTCCAGATTGCACCCAGATCCTTGCCAGCTTGCTAGCACCATGTTAGCAGGCGTTTATCATTATACCTAATAACTATTAGACAAATAAACACTATATGCTTTACAACTTTATGCAAATCAATGTTATGAATAAAAACATTAGGATATACAATATTTATGCTTAATAACACAGTATGCTAAAAACCAATTATGGCACACTATTATTATGACAAACAAAATTATGCCTAATTTGTTATGGCAATTTAAATTAGGACAAAAACTATTATGACAAAAGATGGAATCCCTTTGGACAGCCTCCTTGGCGTGGCGGCAGTGCACGCGCTCAGTGCAAAAAGTTGTATGCATGAATATGGCTGTTTAGTCTGTACTAGTCGTGCCTCGGAGAGCACGTTAAGCCATCGGTCCCGGTTGCCATACAAACATCTATGGCAGTCGTTACGGGTACTTGGAGCCCTCAAAAGTCCAACCAGTCTAACTTGGAACTTCGATATCGCCATTGGTCATTGGACCATTGATTGTGGAGGTCAGATGGCAGTCGCTTCACGGAAAATATCGAAGTTTAGCCGCATCACAGTTACACTGGAAAGCTGACCCCGATTGAGTTGGGAAAAGGATCGGTGAATGATATATGTGTTTGTGTAGTATGAGCATGGCTGTGAAAGGGTACGCCTTCTCCTTTTTCGGGGGCAAGATGGAGGCGCCGTAGTTCTCACACCCGAGGGACCATCTGGAGGAAACAGTCCTAGGTTAACCGGGTGGAGGTATGCCTTGGGTAATGTTTGCAGTTTTAGTCGGTTCAAATCCAACTTTGTCCCCACATGGCGGGCATACGAGAGGATAGCCGATTTCTGTTTGACCTAGCCCCGAGAGGAAAACTTGAACAAAGCCTTGCCTGTCAATCAGCGGCTTGCAGGTGGGTTCAAAGTCAAAGTCCTTGATTTTTATTCAAGCTAGAACAACATGGTTGTTTCTTAATGACGTCATTAATAAATTTTACTTAACTTAAATCTAACTAAGGTTGGCCCCGAAGATCTTAATTGGGCTCCAAAAATACCCACACCAATGCAAATTCATGCATAGCGTATTTGTTCTGTCTTACTAATTTCAATTTTTATGATTTTTTCAGGCATTTCAACGGAACATACACAACACCAACCAGTAGTGCACGCGGACAATCAATTGTATGTTTACAATAATCATGTCAATCTACCAGCGCTAAATTCCATAGATCTGTACTCCAGACCACAGAATTACGTACATAATTTCACAAATATAAGAGAAAACCCACAAAATTTAGTAGTACATAGACAATTTGACAACAATAGCCCTTACCAAGATGACTTTAAAAAGGTACGACAAGATGGCGGAGTTCCACAAAATGGCGGATCTCATAACGGTTCAAAAGATAAAGTCGAACAGCCTAAAGAAAATTTGAAACCTACTGATCAGAATAAAATATATTATGCTGAATATAATACTAGTTTTACAGAAGCGAAGACTGACGATAGCAGTGTTCATAATAAAGTAACTGAAGATATATCAATGAATATAAAAGGGCAGTACGCTTGCTATAAGTGTAATGAAGTATTCCCTTCAAAGAGAGGTTTAAAACATCACTCAAAAACGTGTGCAGAAAATGATCAATTGGTAGAAAAAATTGGGAAATTTAGCTGTAGTCAGTGTGCATACAGGTGCCAATCGCCTGCCATCTTAAAAATACATGAACGCACACATTCAGGCGAAAAACCATTCTCTTGCACATTCTGCCCTTACAAATCAGGCCAAAAAAACAACGTTGCGAAACACATCTTAGTTCATATGAAAGAAAAACCTTTCAGATGCCAGTATTGCGATTACAGATGCGCACAAAAGAATAATTTAGTTGTTCACGAAAGAACTCACACTGGATACAAGCCTTTTGCGTGCCCGTTTTGCGATTATAGAACCGTTCAAAAACCTAATTTAGTTAAACACATGTATTTACATACGGATCAAAAGCCTTTTAGCTGTGACATATGCAGTTATAGATGTGTTCAGAAGACGAATCTAACCAAACATAAATTGAGACATATAAATGAAAAAGAAGGGGACAAAATGGATGTTAGGAATCAAATAAAGCCGTACAGGCCTCGTCAAAAATCGGTGAAGTGTCCACAATGTACGTATAGGTGTGTACAGAAATCTAGTATGGAAAAGCATATGCAGTTTAAACACGGCCAGGAGTGTACAGAGACTTTTGAAGAGGAACAAGGGGTGAATTTAATGAAAGATAGTGATTATGTGGAATCTATTGACTTGTGTGTGAAAAAAGATTACGTAGAACAAGAGAAGGAGAGTATAGAAGTTAATACTGCAGAGTCATAGTTGTTAAGTTTTTTATGGTGTGATGAAGGTGAGTGTATGGTTGGTTCATAGGGTTTAATCTGTAGATATACTTTTCATAGATACACTTTTTAAAATCCCTACTTTGATAACTGTTTTATAGACTTTTTGGAAACACAAGAAATCATTCCTTTCAGATACACTTTTAGTACATATATGTTTTTTTTTTAACTACGTAGTTTTTCATTGACATTAACACATATTAGGATTTTTTAATATGATTAATTTAAATAGAAAATGTTGAATTGATCCAGGCGGGGAGATTGAGATCATCATTCATTGGTTCGGATAGTTCGTAAGAATATTGGAAGATATACTCCACCGTCGCAGAGAAAAGACAGATTTAGAAGGCGAATTTTGAATTGGTTAGGGCAGAGGTCTGGAAGCTTAGAGGTCACAGCATTGCCCTTGTAAGGCAAAGATCGCGAGCTTATACCTTTAAACGAGAAATTCTTGTATACATAATTGGAATCTCAGAAACGGCACCAACGATTTTCGTGAAATTTAGTATACAAGGGGTTTCGGGGGCGATAAATCGATCTAGCTAGGATTCATTTTTAGAAAATGTCATTGTATTTAAAAGTAAAAAAAGAAATATAACTCTTCCTGAAATGTAATGGCGATGTAAGAAACTAACTGCTTTAACGACACAACAACACTAAATATCCCAACAGATGGCGTCGTTACAAAAAAAATACCGACCGAAGCTCCATCAGGCATCCAGGTACTATGATTTATGTCATTTTTAGGGTTCCTGTACTTCACACGGTACTGTTATAGCTCATACTGCATTCGGTTATAGTAGTTTATGATACTGTTGCATAATAAGGGTTCTTATAACACGAGTGTGTTTTAAAAAAACGAGCCGTAGGCGAGTTTTTTTATATTATCACACGAGTGTTATAAGACCAAGTTATGTACAGTGTCATACACTACTTTATCTACTCTCATACTATAATACATAAACTAATTTATTTTATAAACAAAACCAAACATTGTTTAATTTAAATGTAAAATGTTGGCGCCATGGCGCAAACATCGATTGCGCATGCGTGTTTCTTTTTTTTCCGTATCGGCGGATTCTTTTTTTAAAGTAGAGGTTCAGTCCAGATGGGTGTTGTAGAGGTGTATCGTTATTATTAAAAAGTTATTTAATGATATAGGTGTCCATACAAGACCTGTATCGTAATATAATTTTTTTTTTTGCCTGTGCGTAATGTTTGTCATAAGAGTTTTGATTTCACTTTTATAATCTTTGTATTATAGTATCAGAGTAGATAAAGTACTTAACGAAACGTAAACAATCTTGACGTGTCTTCTTAATATTTTTATTTAAAAGCTAGTTTCTTAATATTTTTCTAAAGTGTATTTATGATGAAAGTGTGTCTAATGGGCAAAAGCTATTTATGCCATTAGGTTTGGTAATAGTTACAGAGTTTCTCGTTTAGAAACACTACATAAGATGTGCTGAAATAAAATTTGTCAGATTATGCGTTCCTATAGTTTTTTTTGTACTGTGATTGTTTAGGCGTGGAATAATTAATTTTAGGGTTTTAAATGTTGGAGTTTAAAATGAAACGGCGGCGTGTTGTCTCGATAGAAAATAAGTGTTACTATATTAAAAAAAATACAACAAAACAAAAAAATGGGTTGCCAATTAAGAGCTTAGAATTATAAGAGTAAGACCGATATTCTGGTGCCGGACGGAACAGTGATAATAACAATAAAATAATATAAAATCATACCACTTCACTCCTTTCTATGTATATTGAGTTTAGCTTTTTTTATAATTTTGTTTAATTATTTTGTAAATAGTAATTCGTTTTTAAGATTGTAAGGTCTGCTTTCACCAATTTTTGTGCTAAAATTATTTTAGGTTAGCATACCTCGAACAAAAATTAATGGCGGGTCGGAATTTGTACATGTGTGAATTCAGGCCAAGCGACGTTTGTCTCGCTCTCTTTCCTCAAAGGCCATTTGCTTGAACTAATGACCTAGTACTTGTGATCGGTACCCATATATTGTGTCCAATTGAAAATCGCCATATTGGCGCTGATAGTTGCGGCACGCAGTAGTGAGTGCACTTGGAACTAATACTAATGATGGACAACAATTGTCTTGTTATTGATAATTAACATAAACGATGGCTTGAATTAATTTCTTTAAGCATTTTTATGCTTAATATTCAAATCGATTTTAATAGAAAAAATGGGTGAAGTAGTCACAAATCAATGCTTAAAAATGATAGAAAAATCATTCATTGGTTCCGATAGTTCGTAAGAATATCGGCAGAGGGCTCCACTGTCGCCTCAAAGACAGTAAGAAAGAGAAATTTGAATTGGTTAGGGTGAGATCTGGTACCTTAGTGATCAAAGCATTGCCCCTGTAAGACAAAGATCGCGAGTTCAAACCCCGTCTAGACCGATTCAATTTTCTCTATTTAAATCGATATACACGACAGTTCTTATGAATCAAATTAACAATATGGCCATTTTAGACATTTTTTATTGTAAACGCATAAATAAAAGGCACGAACAACGTCCATTTACACTCACGGCGCTTCAACACAAAAAGTAAGCTGTCAGTCATTTTCTATGGAATAGCCAGTCCAGCTAGTAATAGAGGTCAATTACTTGAAGCCACACTCGTACGAATTGCCGAGCCGCCATTAAATTTTGTTGGAGGATTACCTATATTCAAATTACGGAACTTAAAAATGCTAAATGGTGCTTATTTTTTTTAAAATACTAATTAGCTTACAAACGATAAGACAGTAAGTCGGGAGACACCAGGAGTGTTTGGTTTTTTATAACATAAACTGTAATATAACAAAAATTGGTGAAGTCAGACCTTTTGTTTAGCTTAGTCGCCAGAAATGTAGGCGTTGGATACGCTTGCTGGTTGAAAGTCATAAAATCGAAATAGTATAGGTAGTTAGGTATATATTTTTTTAAAGCTTGACATAATTGTGGCATGTCAAATTCGTGGAACACTTTTGGATTTGTTATAGGATAGTCGCTTTATTGTTTTGTGCTAGTTGCTTTGTGTCGTGATAGTTGATTTACTGCTGGCTGATAGTAACTTCTTCATTGTGCTCTGATAGTAGATTTGTTGTAAGATTGTTTGACTTTCATAATTTAACAAGCTCTTGCCTGCGGCTCAGCCCGCGTGGGTGTCGGGTATCTCGACAATTCACACAATGTCTTTATAAATTGTAGCCTACGTGTTATTCTGATGTATAAGGGCCCTTTCACACTAGTGTTTATCCAGCAGAGGCGTTCGGTGAACGTACGTGGAGCGCAGACGCCGCGACAACGCTACACACGGCCTATACAATTAGTTAAACTAATGTGCCTTAAAAGTTTAGTAATTAATATCACTCTTTCGATATATGAGTCGCGTTTTTTTTCTCCCGGGGTAGGCAGAGATATCAGCCAACCATCTACTTCGTGCTTAAACACTTTATGAACTCCCTCTTCTGTCAGTAAACATTTAATTAGAAGTCATGTAAGTCCGCCGGTTTTGATTATACTGAGTGTATTCTATGAGGTCGTACTTGCAAGTCTAAAGGGGCAGTCGAGGTAACGGTACAATACCCGGGGGCTAGATGGGGACTCCGTGGTCCCCATACCCGAAGAGTATCAGCTCGAAGATGGCCCTGGGTGGGCCGGGGTGCGAGAGATATGTCTTCGGCAATCTACGATCAGACGGTGGTGTTTTAGGCGGTTAGAGTCCGACACAATCACCAACGTCGGCTCCAGTGCGGGGGAGTATCCGTGAGGATTTTGCTCAATTTAAAAATGGCTACCCCACCTTACAAGAACCTCAGTTCATTTGACATTTAATAACATGCTATGCTGAAAATGCTTCCTCGCATCTCCATTATTATCCGATTTAAATTACATGTTCTACCCTCAATTTCAACCAAATGGCGGTAGTTATAAAAAAAAAATGATTCACTCGTCTGTATTCAAATTATATCATGCGCAGTACCGATTCACTAAGTGTTTAGAGCGGTCTTCAACTTTGAAGAGAAGAAGGATGAAAAGAGAGAGCCGTGTACTAGTCGATTAAATGTTGACCGACTTTTAGTTGCCCGTTTGTATCTTTTAGTCACTTCTAGTTGCCCGTTTGTATCTTTTAATCACTTTTAGTTGCCCGTTTGTATCTTTAAATCGCCCTAAAATCTATAATGTCCAATTAATTTTCTCTCCAACAGTGTTCCATTTTTGACATGCCTTAATTTTTTTTGTGATATAGCTTATGAAGTGATCAAGAATCGTTGTGCTCTCTCATAGATATTGTTCCTGTGTGTAAATATAGATGAAAAGAAAAAGATATGAGTGATGCTTCATTGAATAAACATTTATTCATAATGGTTTTATATTTGTAAGTTTGTAACGTTTTTAAATCGACATTTTTATGATTATTTTACAATACCCCGCTTTTGGTATTGCACGTCAGGAAAGAGAGTGAGAGTGAGCGATGATCGGCTTCCTTCGGTTTTATAGAGCGTTCTCTCTGTCGCACATTTAATATCTTATAGAGTAGTTAAAACTGTAAAAATATTCAAACTATAACTTCGTTTTTAACTACTCTATAAAGGTAAGTAAATCTAAAAAACGCTTTGTAAGACCAAAGCAAGATTATTTTAACCAGATTTTGACATGCCATATCAAAACTACTATACACAATTATTATTGTATTGTCATCAATCAGTTGTTAATTGTAATTTCTATGAATATAAACGTGCTTAATTTAATTTCAATTTAAAATGCGAGTTTAACCCAACCCAAACCGGTAAAGTCTAGTCAAAATGTTGCACAATTTAACCTTAATGACGTCAATTTTTGAATTATATTTTTTAACCGATATGTACTATTTCTTTTTTCATCTACCCTCATTTTTCAACTAAATGACGGTAGTTGTAAAAAAATGTTGATTTAAAAAATGAATGTATGAATGGAAATCTATTTTCGAGCATTGTATAAATTTCATAAGCGCTGCACGCATTTAAGCATAGGTACAGAATAAAAAATAGTGAGACGGTTTTTTATAACGCTAGCTTTAGAAACAACATCAAAGACGTACAATTAAACATAGATTTAACTTTTGAATGCTATTTTGTGGGGTTTGTCCCGCGGTCGCCACCTTAAAAAAGGTGGTAGTTTTTGTGCTATATTGGGCAAGCAATTCGTCGCACAGAAATTTTGTTAAAGTAGTTTTTTTGTAAAATTAATCTTCGTTACTCCCTTCTTCCTTCTAAATAAATAGTAAAATTATGTTCTTCAACTTCTTTGGGGTTGAGGGTCCATCTATATTTTAATACTACGTCCTTGTAGCCTGTAATAGTTCAAACAGGTGTTTTTTTATATTAAATACTGTCGTGGTAATCGAAACAGTAATTACGATTACCACGACAGAATATACAATTAATTTGTTTAAATGAGATTGTTAGCTTTATTAAAGATTGTTGTGGAATCTAATTGAATTATGCGTTGTCAATTATTTTAAACATTTGTACAGCATTATTGCACACAAGCGATAGATGCCAATGATTTATATGTGTATATTACTAGACTGGCTGTATAGATTGATCGCAAATACTTTACAAACCGGCGACTATGCGCAACTTTTTGTAGCTGTAAAGATCTATAAGAATAGGTATCTAATCTATCTAGTCTGCATCACATACTTACCCCATTCCAGAACAATATAGTTTTCTAGTCTAGTAGTATATATATGTTACCGATAATGTGCGAAAATCAGTTAGAGTGCAGAGTACCTTGGTATTCTGCAGATCTAACATAAGTTATTGATAACTGACCCCGCTGGTCCTATACCTAATTTTATAACGTAACTTCAATGAAGAGAATTTTTCGATTTGTAAATAGGATTTAGTCATATTCTGTCCAATCATTTTATTTTTGACAGTCCCAATTATTAATCAGTTATAACATAACAATCGAATTTATTGTATGAAGATGTTTCAATCAATTTTACACATTGATATTTTATTTATATATGTATATATATAGATATGCCACGTGATTCCCAGCAGAGTAGAATTTGGGCCACCCCTTCTCTTCCCATGTGGTGTGGTACAAGGCGACTAAGGGATAGGGCTGATTAACTTTAATATCAGACAGATATGTACAGCCCAGACTCAGCCTCACCCCCTATTACGTAGGTCCGAATACGGATTGGTGAAATGTGGGTGTTAATTCACCTCTGCCTTACCTCCGGGGATAAAGGCGTGATTATATGTATGTATGTATATTTTATTTTTGTTCGACATATTATATGGCCCAAGACGAGATTTTCCCATCTAAATAGATAGGAATAGTTATTATACTGATTAAATTTAATATTAAATTAAATTAAGAAGATCTGAGGCATTTTTGTGGTTTTATAGTATTTCTATTACAGCACATTTTAAAGCACTTTACGAATATTGGAACATCTATGTTCTCAAGCAGCTGTCAAAAGTGAAATAGTTGGACAAAGTATAGTGTATATCATTTTTTTGCTTCGTTATTTGACAAAACTTTACATTTAATAGGAACTTAATGAAATCGGGACATGAATCGTGTTCCTACAGGATGAAATGATCAAATTTAACTATGTGAATAGGCTGTGATGAGAATATATATACTTTTTTTTTGTAATGAACCCTGTATGTGTATTTGTTAGGTATCTACAGTACCTACCTTACCTTATTTTAAAATGACACGTCGTGAAAAACGTGAGAGTTCGGCTGATATCGGTTTGGTTTGGTTAAGTAACGCGTTCTCTCTTGCGGTGGTTTGATACTTTAACAGAATAGTTGAAACTGGTTGTGCTGGTAAAATATTAACCCAGTAATGCCCTAATCTACTCTAAAAACATATCAAGCTGTAAACATGCGCTTTGCGACAGAGAGAACGCTGCACCAAACTGAAGCAAGCCGATTTTAGCCGAACTCTCATTCTTCTTCTCGACATGCAATACCTAGTGTAGGGCTATTGTATGTTTATTTCCAGTCCGTGCGTTGTATCCAGTCTCCTTTATAGGAGAAGATAGGGTAATGCCTATCCTATTGTATTTCATGCGTTTGTACATAAAAAATGCTTAAAAAGCATTTACAATACAACATTGTAAGTTTTTATTGTTTTTCATGCGAAGTCACCGGAGCATGGAGTTTTTCCGGTAATTGTTAACTATATAAGCTTATTATAATTAATTTCATTGAGTTAAACGTGTGTTTTCACTGGTGAAATCCAGGTGTACTCAATGAACGCGAGAACAAATTTAGTGTAACTCGACGCGATCACACGCATGCCGTCAATTAGACCTAAACGAGATAAAAACTGTGTCACTTGTGCAAAATGATATGCACCATTTATCTCCAGACTCCGATATTAAAATTTCGGATGCGACTGTGATTAACTCTAAAATGAAGAAATTAAGGAATCGGCCTTTGATCGACAGGTCCCGGTTACCTTCTAATACTCCTAAAAAGCAAGGCAAATCATTTTGCATAAGAGTGACATATTTTTACATACGATCGAAATAATATACCACAAAAATTTTATGTTCCAAAATTAATACGAAAATTGTTTTTCGTATGTACTGGTCACTATTGTTACCAAGGATTTTAAATGTACCGTCACATTGTACATCACAGATTTTTGTATATCTTTAAATTTTATAATCGCCGAATACAGGAACATATTCAATAAACAATCATCAATTTTTATAACGTCTTGAGAAATGCGTTACGGTTCAGACGAGCAACTTTGTGTGGCCTGTGCGGTTACTAAAAGTTGACTGCTTTTGTCCAGTATGCTTCTGTATTCAGTTTATATGTTAATATTTTTTGTACGTTCTTTTTTTTTAAATAAATGCCGCTTACCAAAGTGTTTTAATTAGTTTTATTCTAAAGAACAATCACCTTCAAAAGCTACTGAACACAAATAATGAATGAAAATATCAAATTTGTGTTTCGTGTCATGGTTATGTTACCACCGAATCCACCACTTCAGTGTGCGATTTCAATTCAAACGAATGGTTTGCCTACAAGAAACAAGCCTGCGAAGTGCAAGGGGCGAAGACATGGTGTACTGCGACACCATTTCTTCGCCACTAGCACCTAGGAAGCGGTGGTAACCTTAATAGAATTGACGTCAGCAATACAATATCAATGGTGCCACCTAGTCAGATGGACCGATGACCTGAAAAAGGTAGCTAGGACGGACTGGCTGCGGAAGGCGGAGGATCGTACGAAATGGCGCACATTGGAAGAGGCCTATGTCCCACAGTGCACTGCAGTGGGCTAATTGATTGATCGATTGAATACAAACTGTTTTATACTGGAGATTGATGGCACTCGGTGGAATCTAGTACACATATTGAATAATGATATCACTTGTACTTTTCCACACTTATTTTGTTTTTATTTTTAACCTAACCGGTTTCACCTCACGGCATTATCAAAGGTTTACATACAATGTAATGTAATGCCGTGAGGTGAAACCGGTTAGGTTAAAAATAAAAACAAAATAAAGTGTGGAAAAGTACAAGTGATATCATTATTCAATACGATTGAATACAATATCGAAGAATAAAGAACATAAAATAAACAAAAGCATTTGTAAGTATATAAGATCAAAACTCATTAAGTATGAGTCTGGGCTGAATTATCTGTCTGATGTTAAAGTTTAACTTGATCACTTAGTACGACACCGCATGGGAAGAAATGGGGCGACTCAAATTCTTCTACTACCGGGAACCACGCGGCATAAAATTAAGCTTAATAATTGAAATATGTTTTATGGGTTGTTTTCGATTTTTACCATAATTTTATT
Organism: Eilema caniola; assembly: GCA_949126895.1. NCBI lineage: Eukaryota > Metazoa > Arthropoda > Insecta > Lepidoptera > Erebidae > Eilema > Eilema caniola. The sequence continues at coordinate 2,218,949 of OX421490.1, read as the reverse complement.
ACCAATAACTTGCTTTTATTATTCCTATTGTAATTATTCTTATTGAATTTAAAATAACCTCTTTTAACCACTTACATTACAATATAATTTTAGGCTTAGCAACATCAATTCCGGCTATTAAGTTTTCTAATTCTCACGGCTAGATGGCGTTAGTAGTTGGGGGATACCATAACAGTGTTATTTTGTTCTACGAGAATGTGTGATATCACTGTTTTAGTGATTAGGTTCAGAGAATATAAAATCAGAAAGAAGTGCTGTAGCTATCGCTATGTATGTATGCAAAGCTTTGAATATGCAATACACAATACATATATTCATTCATGCCTGTAAAAATTCCCGCAGTGGCTGGCATAAGGTACATTAAACAGTACACCCTCATTTCGCCGACTATGGTTTTCGGTCCCTTATAATATTTCGGGCCCATGTCAGGCAGGCTCTTGGGAAAATAGCCCTATGCCCTATCCCTAAGTCGCCATTACGGCAAGACGTCAAGCTGTTTTTTGGCACTTGTGTCTGAAAGATCTGCCGTTCCGACCTGTGGTCATAATTTAGTCGCAATATATTACTACAGTCCAAACCGACAGATCGAATCGGCGGTTAGGAACGCGGTCCCGAACTGTACGTGTTAACAGCGCTAATCTCCTGCTAGCCGGTACACCTGTTCAACAACGGAGGACGTTCTGGCGCATGCTTCCCTCTTGAGGTCGGGAGGTCTGGCGGCACAATTTATTCGTTACATGTACTAATAAGACCAGTTATTTTATAAAAATGAGTCTGATCCGTGGCGACGACGCAACGCAAGCACACAAATAGGGCACATGAAAATATGTTGGAAGGTACTGTTATAGCTATGACTGTACCTACCAACATATTTATATCGTGTGTGTCAGAAGTGAATAAAATTAAAACCATGGTAGGTATTATGAGCGAATGAAACTGTTTTTTTGATTTACTTATTTGTGTACTGCCGGACTCTAACTGTTTTCTGTGCTCATGTACATTAAGTAGGTATAATAGGTGGTCTTATGCACTGACACTCATTATTATCACTTAATTACCGGAGTTAAAAGACTAGTAAAAAGTTACATATTTACCAGTTCCAGGTCTATACTTGTGTTAGCTTGTATCGAGTAAGCCTCAAAATACCTATATGTACTTAATATTATTATCTACTATGCCTGTAGTGGAAATTAAATACATATAGGTATGTTGCACATAAATACTCTTTAATTTTACCTATTGCACCTGTGGTCATTTATCTATGGCATATATCGTTTGTTTTTGCCGCCAGAAAAAGAATACACACAGCCACCCGCTTTTGCTTTTTTTTTTTCACGTTGAGTACCTAAATATAATATATTATGAATATTATATAATTGAATATAATATCATCTATTTTAATTAAAAATATTAGGCATATTTATTCTTATTATTTTATTTATCATTTATTATACAAAAAAGTCAATTATATAGTAGGTACATTAGCTGAATTTTTTTTATTAGATAGAAATTTTGTATTTGTTTATTTTCTGAACATATATTACAACTAAAAATAAAATATAATTAAATAACTAACATACACTACAACTAAAAATTAAATATAATAAAATTAACATGATTCAAACAACCCGCCCAGTATCGTTCCCGGTGCAAAGGTGCCCATGATGCTGGCAGCGTTACCTCGCTGAATTGCGATAGCCAATCTTTGCCCCAGGAACGAGCTGGACCGGGAGTCACCGCCTTGTTCTTCAATACGGCGACCAAGTTCCGCGAATAGGCGTTTCGCCTCCGATCCCCAACTGCCCAGAGTCTCAACCGCAATGGGCACAAAATAATATTGTGGCTCCATTGCGGCGTATTTTAACTTTTTCTTGCTCGCCGCGTCCTCAGCTGCAGCCGCGGGAGAGTTGACGGTGCGACTCAGGTGCGAGGCCGCGACAGTGCTGACGCATGTGGCATCCCACACTAGGCACTTGCCATTTTTCCACGGGACCAGAGTCAAACCGTCCGGACGCTTCCCATCTGATCTGCTGAGGCCTGGGGGCTCCAGCATGCAAGGTACATTCGCCGATATAAAAGCCCTACGAACTATATCATTTAGGGCATGGTGGCGCGGAAACCTACCTGTGCAGCGACGGCAACTTAGTGCGTGATGGCCGTCTTCCTCTACCATGGAGCCGCAGATGCATCTATGTGATTCACAGACCTTGCAGCCCAGGCGAAGCGCCACTGCCACCCGCAAAGAGTTATCGTCTAATAAGGTGCCCAGGTGCGGTGACGGAAGTGCCTGTAACCAAGCCCCCGATTCAGGTTGCGATACAGCCCTAAGCCTCGCCAGATCAACGCCCGACGCACTGTTCAGCATCTCCCCCATCGCCTTTTTGGTACCGATACTATCCCATGCCCGTTGTACGTGTGGCGTTGCCGGATGCGGTTCATTCGGGTTGAGTATCGACCATGCCGCCAGTGCCTCACACGCATAAGGTATACCGACTTGATCGCCATTTGAGGAGAGTATATAAGCGACCAGGTCCGCCACCCCATGTGCCGATGCAATGAAGGCCGGCAAGCCAACATCCGTCATGCGCCGCAGTCCGAGACCACCACATCTTATTGGTACTTAGGGATGCTTGAAGCCAATGCCACTCGTCAAGTGTGACATTGAGTATTGACTCTGCGGTATCTTATAGAGTGTTGTCAAACGAGCAGACTGCCTCAGGGCAGAGCCAGGTTGGTGTAGTCCGCAACAGGTAGGTGATTTTGGGAACGGCAAAACACATGCGAAGTAGCAGAACAGCAACATGGGCTGAAAGAGATTTTAGCTGTTCCTGAGCGGAGAGGAGAAGGATATTACGGGAAGTTATGGCTTCAGTGACTGCCTCCAGAAAAATGGGAGACCCCAATATATTGAAAGTGGAGGGAGTAAGTTCCCTGAGGCCTGGAAAAAGCGTATTAAAAAGAGGTAAGTGTTTACGAGCTCCTGGGCTGCAGGGGAAAAACTCGCACTTAGAGGAATTCACCTCTAAACCCAGTTCCTTGAGGCGTGGGATTAGAACCTCGAGGTCCTGGGCGACCACCTCGGGCTCTCCACCAATCGTACCATCATCCAAGTACCACAGGTTCAAGGGTGCTTTAAGGTCTGAGATGATCTCGTGGATAGCCAAGCTAAACACTAGTGGGCCGAGTGGATCTCCCTGCTGAGCCCCTACTTGCGAAAGTATGAGTTCATTATTGAAGAATAGGTTCGAAGGTAAATGATAGGCTTGGTGAAGAAAGGGGTAGAGGGACGGAGTTTTATCCATAACTGAGCTCAGCAAGACATCTCTTTCTAGACTGTTAAAAGCGTTGCGAACGTCGATTTTCAAAATAACGCAGTTGGCGTTCTGCGGCTCCATCACATAGGCCCTGGTGGCATGAATAGCAGCCTCGCAGCCTCGGGGCGTACCAAAACCTAGCTGAAGTGGTTGCAGATACATGGACATCTCTTCCTTGACTGCGCGGCATGCCAGCTTAGCAGTCAAACGGCGGAAAGTACTACCTACTGCAATCGGCCTGATTCCACCATCCTTTTTAATTAGGGCACAAAGCGAAGCGCCGTACATATAAGGACACACCTCAGGATTTAACTGACCGCTGAGTAAGAAATTGGACAGCTTCGTCAGACTACCTATTAAGCGTTGCCCGTTTTCGCCTGCCGCCCTAGAAGTGAGCTCTTTTAGGTGTCCCGGGCGAATACCGTCTAAGCCTGCCGCGGAACCATTATAAAATGAGTTGAGCGCCTTGGCTACGTCGTCAGCCGTTACCGTGACAGGCGTGAACGATGTATCGGGCGCCGGCGAGGGATCGAGAGGGCGCGACGGCCTGGCATGTTTGAGTTTCAAGGCATCTAGTGTCTCGGGACCGTCCTGCGCAAATTTGTCCTCTGACATCAGCAAGCGAACGGCTCCCCTAAGGTCACCCTCGAATACCTTTGATTCTATTCTATTTGATATTTTGACATTCAAAGTTGACATATTATTATTATTATTTAATTTTTACTATAAAAAGGCCTAGTTAATAAAATGGTATTGAAATTTTCTTTGTGCATGTAACTGGTAGTTTTTGAGTGACTTCTGCTTTAAGTTTTGCACGCCTAATGGTAGGCTGAATGTACGGAGCACGAAAATTATTAATGTAACAGCCCATTGTACCTATATTCAAGCAAATAAACAAATAAATAAATAAATAAATAAATATTTTTTTCCTTTTTGAATACGACCTATGGTTTTCCCCCGGGCTGTCGTATTCGTCTTCAAATCTGTAGGAACCCGAGGAATCAATATTTGCCTTCACTTTCGACGTCATATTGCCCGGCCGAGACTTAGACGGTACCCTCAGAGCGCTATAGGCAAAGGACAATAGCGTGCACCATTCGTCCACACTATTTCCGTCTACGCATCTGTCAATAATGTTGCAAAGTTTACCTGCTGCTTGAATACGTGCGCCCTTGGGTATGTGCCGCATCACTGGAATACCTGCTTTCAGAGTGGCTAACTTTTCCAGGGGACACCAATGCGAAGGAACCGCTCCCGAGTGCGTCTGCTGACTGATAGGTGCATCATCGTTCGATCGTCCGGTGCGTGGTGGCCTATTATGAATGCGCGTGATATGCATTTTGAGGCCGCGCGAACTGAAAGTGCGTGACGACCCCAGGCAGTGTGGGCATGTTGTTTGTGAATCGCTCATGTTCTTGGATGTCGACCGAACGCGCAAGAGACAAAAGAAAAATAGAAAAATGAATATATATATAAAGAGCCAAAAAAAAGGGACAGCCAGCGTGAAACTATACAAAAAGATAAGAAAAACTAAAAGAACTTTTCTATCTTGGTCTACGCTGCCTCAGCGTCTCGCAGACCCCACTGGGCGAACGATGATGGACGACGAAACAAAACTTGCCGACTCGCCAGCCTCACTGGTGATGTAGCCGACCGAGTGGGCTAAACACACTTGGAACTTATCCTCGTCAGGGGACAGGTCCATAATACTTGTAAAAAATGCACAAATATATTCATTTTTACTTTTTTAGACGGAACTGAGGTTAAATTTAACGAAATTGTTGAATAAATAGTACAAATTTACTATTGATTTGTTTTTGACATCTGTCTCTCTCTCTTGACGTCTTCAAGTATCTTTGATAATAATAATTTAATAATGGAATAATTAATATAAGAGGATTGAATATAATATATAATAATTCATTGTCATGAGCATGTACCTAAGTATAGATTTTTATTTGTAATATGTAGGTAGGTACTAGATGGATTAGGAAAAGGAAAGAAATAAAAGCATTAATTTGTTATATGCTAAAAGGATTCTTATTGATTAAACCCTATTCTGAGGTGCGGATAACACTTGTGTGTATGGAGGGTCTTATTTGTGTGCTAAACTTAGGTACCAACCTCAAAATTACACAAAATCTTGCTACGATGCGTTAAAATCAATTTTATTTTAATAAGTAAGACTCGCGTAAACTTTAGTCAACACAGTCACATCTCTTATAATAATACGTTAGCGTAACGCTCATAACTCAAAAACTACCCAACCAATATTCATCGGTTTTTTTTAAATGAAACCTCGGGTCCAAAAGCGTGCAGAAAAATAGGACATCATAAACAAACGGGCGGAGCCGCGGGAATAAGCTAGTTTATGAATATTAGTCTCTTAAAACCTTACAAGCGAAAGAAATTAATTTAATTAACCAACAAATACCAATCAAACAATAATATATACATTAAAACATTTCTTTTTCACAAAAACTGGCGGCTCGCTGTCAAAAGCAATCTTTTCATTTTAAAATAGGAACGTACTGGCGTGTTCCAGAGTTGTTAATTGCGTTCCTGTCAGATTGACGGCGCTCGGGGGCATATCTGAAACATTGTTTTGTTTATACCTGCTATGGTCAGTAGTTTGGTTGTTATATTTATAAGTTTTATTCTATAACTCCTTACCTGCCTGAAGTCTGAAGGCCAGTCCTATCCTACTAATAGCGGGTGCCAGCTAGGTCCCTTAATAAAAAGTAGTTCAAAATCAAGTCTCGATGTACTACCTAATCAATTTTGAATTCACAAATGTCAAAACGATCGTGATTTCAACGAAAAGATGGTCAATTTTTCGCCAATTTTTTTTTCAAAATTGTGCCCAGATTAATCATAAAAACGATTGCAATGTGACTGATTCTGACACCAGCGGTTTAGTTTAGGTAGAGGGTATAATTTATACCGTATAAAAAGCGAACGACAGCCTCTGTGGTGTGGCGGTAGTGCATACAATGAGCGCGGGTTCGATTCCAGTGCAGTGACTTAGTGCAAATATTATGTGTGCTTAGACTAATAACGATTGCGTTAGAATTTTATGTTTGTTGTTTGTAATTTGGATATTTGCATTGGTCTAGGTATTTCCGTACCTGGGAGACCACGTTAAGTCGTAGGTCCCAGTCTATGGTAGTCGTTACGGGTAGTTGAAACCCTAAAAGTTCAATAACGGGTCTAGCTTTTTCGATATCATCAATGCGTTGTCGAGGTCAGGTGCCAGTCGCTTCATGAAAAATATCGAAGTCAAACCACAGTTAGACTGAAAAAAGCGGACATCAGACTTTGTGGTGAATGTTTCGGATGCAACGGGATTAACGCTAAAATTAAGAAATCACAAAAATCTTCAGAGATTTGATAGGTATACGAGTATCATAAATCATTTAATAAAAAAAGAAAAAAAAATGTTATTGCTATATTTAATAAGTAGTCTTAACCCCTTTCAAATACTTAAGTAGTTATAACACTGCACCCCTTTCAATAAATCAATAATTAAACGACGCGTGAAATTAATTCAATATTATATTAAATACTTTCGCAATCATGTGTCGCCATTTTATTTTTGGCGCGTAAGTTACGACCCCACAGATGATATTATTAATATATCGTAAAGTATAGATTATACAATATGACACATGATTTATGTCAAATTATAGAACTTTTATAATCATTGTGTTTTGGCGCGTTATTGTATAAGATAGATCATCCTACTAATCCATACTAAAGTGTACATCTGTGTCTGCGTGTCCACCTTTCACGCTTAAAACACTGAACCGATTTTGATGAAATTTGGTATAGGCATAGATTAGATCTTGAGAAACGACATAGGCTATGTCGTGATAACCGACAACCCCACGCGGCCGGAGCCGCAGGCAAAACCTTGTTTATCATTACTTGAAGATTTCACATAGATTTCTAAGATCCGTTTACTCAATTTACCCTGAGCGGATCGAACCCGCGACCTCCGACGTAGCAGTCGAACGCTGTACCGATATGCAACAGAAGACTACAATAATAATTAAAACAGACGATGTAGTTTGTCACGCACTATGCGATCCATCTTTCTTATTGTACCTAATATCTACCAATTTTTCTCCTTGTGTTACTTTCACTATACAATACGTAATAGGTACTTTTACTTCATCATCATATCAGCCACACACAGTCCACTGCAGAACATATGTCTCTCCTATGAACTTCCAGAACGACCGATCTAAAGCACCCCGCATGCAGCGCTTCCCGGTGACCTTGATGAGGGCGTCCTTCCACCTGGCCGTTGGGCGTCCTACACCACGTTTGTACCGTACGCGTATACTTATATTAAAGCATACATATTATGTAAGAGACTGGATTTGGAAGGCGGAGGATCGGGAGGGAGAGGCCTATGTCCAGCTATGGACTATAATAACTTAATTGATTGATCATTAGGATAGGATAAAGCAGTGTTTCCCAAATATTGTTCTTCCATGGCCCGGTAATTTTCACACTGCCCCTTCGTGACGCACTGAATACTTTTAAGCCATGCTGGTTCCATTAATAATACACATTTATTAATAGTAGAAATATTTTATTAATAATAGGTACAATACAATATTTTGGTATCACCTATTTAGTCACAAAATTTTAGTGCGAAGTACGGAGCTGTTGCTTATTTTTTACTGAAGAATCCAAGTTTGGGGAAAATGACGAAAGTTTTATCCTGAAGTCTGGTTCCACTTCAAGTCGGTTTCTATATTTATTTATAAGATAAACTAGTGTTGAAAACCCAGCTTCATTTAATTTAATATACGATGCGTCGATCGATAGTAGGTATTATTTTTAAAATAGCGGCAAGAATGGTGCGACCCTGTATTTTATTTTGATGGCCCGGTACCGGGTCACGACCCGGCATATGGGAAACGCAGGAATAGAAGCGATTTGAACAAAATCTTTTAATTAGGCGCATTGGTATTTTATTTTCTCTACCGTTTCTGGGTCTCATCGCATAATGTCCTTTTCTCGAAATGTCCTTTCTCATTATGTCCATTTCTCAAAATCAGAGAAATCAGAGAAGAAATCCAGGCAGAAAAGGACATTATGAGAAAGGACATTTCGAGAAAAGGTCATTATGCGATGAGACGCATTTCTGTAAACAGTATTTGGTGGGGATAACCCCACACCACTGCAGACGATGCAGTTATTAATTCACGGAATTCAAATATTCAAAACAAGACAAACAAATTTTTTTTTTAATATCTCCATTGCTCACAGACTATAAAACTAACAAGTATTGTATCTAAAGGCATATTTTGCACATCCAAACCGTATTTAAAACTTTATGTTGCGTACTAATGCGCAATCAAGACATCATACCGGTTTTCATACAATCATTTGTACACATTAGTATAATATGACAAGTGTACCGTGAAATGGACAGATTTACACCGTTATTTATGGTTGTATTAAAAAAAGTGAATTTATTTAATTTTAGAGTTCCGTATGCAATATTTTTGATTCCTTATGTTACAAAAATCGATGGGTTTGAAGATTATACAAACCTACTGGGAGTTTTGGCGGGTTCGCGAAAATGGACGCATCGCGGTATTATTTTATTTTCAGAAATTGGTGTGAATTCGAGTTTTTATGTATAAAACTGGTGGATTTTTAGACATAACGTTTTCAACACGGCACACAAGTGTGGGAAAGTGGCATATTACAGTGAATCGTGACTTTTAGTGTTCGATCCAAATCTCCCTAGGGAGCTTCAAGGCCCACAACTTTACTGAGAAAAAAGGTATGTTCGTTCTTCCACAGATAATAAAAATGAATTCTCCTTATAGTTCTGCTTACCCCAGAGGGAGAAGGCGTGAGGCATGTGGAGACAGATATACCTATAGAGGTTTGAACAAGTATTTACAACAAGATCGAGAAATTAGATTTATGTGGCGTGCGTTAGAAGGCAACTCAGTAAAGGTCTGTCCAGGGCCCTGGGTGGATCAGATCTAGGACATTTATACAAGTGTACCACAGAGATATGATAAAATTATTAATTAATATATCCAGAATCTCCTCATCCTCTAAGCCTTTTCCCTAACCCAGTTGGCGTTGGATTTTTAGTCTAACTGTGACTCAGCTGAGCTTCCATATTTTCCGTGAAACGACTGCCGTTTGACCTTCACAATCTATTGGCGATTGGTGACTAGTCGGACTTTTTAGGGCTTTAATACCCATAACGACTGCCATAGATGTTCGCATGGCAATCGGAACGTACGACCTAACGTGCTCTCCGATGCCCAGAAACACCAGACCACATATAAACATATGCACCCATACACATACCTACTTTGCACAGAGCAGGAAATCGAACCCGTACCTCCATGCCACATAGGTACAAACATGCAGAATCTAATGTTCTAAAATTAAAACAGCTTATTTAAAAAGGGCCTACAAAATATCCTTCTGAACTCTAAAAAGATCAATTAATATTCCATAATTTTACAACACAAACATCAATAAATTATTTGACAATTGATTTCGCGCCTCTAAAAATGTCAAATTAGGTCGGCCATTTTACTGAAACGTCAAACTGTCTGTTGTTCTCTTTTGGAATCGTTCACGCGTGCACTTTACTTTTTTAAAAAAGGGGAATGTTTTTTTATATTCCATTTTGCTAACCTTTTTTCTGAGTATGCATGCGTGTGGCCGGTTTAGGTTTGCAATGTAATTTTTTTGTGTAATCCTTTGAAGAATGTGTAAGTAATCTGGTTGTAAACTGTTTTTATTGCACAAAAAATTTAAGTTCGTGGGAATTTTTTGATGAGTGAAATTGTCGCTTAATGTTGTTGAACAGGTACCTAGGAGATGACTCAGGTTCAGCCAAAGGTGCAAGAGATATATCTAAGGCAATCTTACACCCTGGACTCTGAAGACACAAGAGGGCGTGCGTTTTTAATCGGTTGGAGTCCGACATAATCGCTCCGCTGTCCGAGGGATATTCGAGGAAACTTCTGCACAAAAAAAAAGTTTGTTAAGGTGGTTTTATCAAAACAAATGAGTAAGTAGGTAACTACGTACTTACCTACGTAATAAGTATTGGATATCAGCATCGTTAAAGGCATCAAGCTAAGTGAGGGGGAGAAAGGTGACTATAAAATAACTATTTATAATTAATTAATTAATTTATCTACTATATTTCAAGTTTGAAAAAGATAAAACATAATCTCTACACTCATGTTCAAACCACGGAAAAAAAATCTTTTTTTCTGTTACGTGGTTTGAACCATCTAACTCTAAGCATCCCTTTCACTATCTTGGTCGCCACTGACTAGGTGCCTTGGAAAATCTAAGTAAGTACTTATGTTTTACACATTTTTTAAGATTTTTTTTGATTTCAGACCGAATGGATCCGAATGAGTCTTAAACTTAACCGAATGAATCTTAAACAGAAGTCATCAAAACTACCGCATCTACATATTCGTGAGCACGCATCATCATTTAGCAGCACACATACACACACACACACACATACATCGCATGTAGTGATCGTGTTAACATGCCAGTGACGAGCGACAGGGCCGCACTCAGTGATATATGATAGTGATTTAATAGTTCCGCTGCTCATCGATCAAACTACGCGGCGAAAACTTCAATTAATGAACAAGATACATCTGATGAAGATGTTTACGGACAAATAAGGGTTATTGATTAGTTTGAGGTGATAGAGGGATGGTTTACTTAACATAATCGCTATATACAGTTATGAACATCAAGATATATAGAGAGACGATCTCTACAATGGCGAATGTCCCGATGTACTATTCCAATTTAGTGCCTTTCCTATTTCTATACAGGATAACACAGGCAAACAAGTCCATCAAGAACCTTAAGGTTCGGCGACTATTTTTGTAATCTATGTAATCTTAAAACCAGTACACGTTTCTTTCTTCCTATACTCCCAGGTCTTTTCATCATTGAAATCAAATGGATTAATGAAATATCTAGATATTGGTTTCTTTAATTTTCGTATGGCTAAGTTGCTGGCCGGTGGACTAAATTAGCGCCACCCTATCTCTTCCCGTGGGTATCGTATGATGCGACTACAGGATAGGGCTGTAGTTCATCCGAAATGCAGCTTTATAATAAATTGCATGAATCGGCTCTTATTATGCCTGAAAATAAATTTAAAACCTATATCAAGACCATCTTATGTAAAAAGCATAATATAGGATGGGACAGATGATTATCTCAAAGACAAAACTGTCTGGCTTAAGCATGGTGCAGGCATCTCCTAAAATGCTGTATTTACGGCATAATACTGTACTAGGAACGTGACTTTTTTTGACAGATTTTAAGTAAGTTACTTATTTTATTACAAAGTTTTTTCTATAATCTTTTGTTCATTCAGACACGAGACAAATGTAGATTCGTCCACATTTAACCTTAAGGATATAAATATTGTAAGATGACGTCTAAAAAATGCCGCAGTGGAGTTTGTTGCGTCGTTTCATCTCCAACAGCACCTTGGAAGCGGTGGTAAACTTAGGTTAAGTAGAATTATTATTGACGTCATTCAATTAGATACAAACGATGTTGTTCTAGATTGAATAAAAATCTTTGAATTTGACATTATCAACCAAAATTTTAATCAATTCCGTATAGATTACGCCGAGTGGTAAATCCGGTAGTAGGTATATAATCATTTTGAGATACCTAAATCCGTCCCTGCTCACCACTTAAATCCGCGTTGTATTATGTTACGTGAACAATTTGTACGCACTCGATATTATTTGGATACAACATTACACGTGCAATACGAAATGACGTATGTGGTAGTTAAATAAGAGGATTGAGATGCAAATATGTACTTTAAGATATTTGTCTTAAAGCTGATAATAGTTTTTTCAGGATATCTGATAGTTGAACAATATGTAATAATAGCCGTGGAATGCCTAATGGATCACCTAGGTAATTCATGACTTATTTTTTACCTGGTTAATCACCGTTTGGGGGTATATGGGACCCTTAGAAGATTTTTCAGAACCTGTCCGCCATGGTAACTGTGTTCATAACCAGTTGCGAATGTTCCGATTCAATTCGGAGTTCAAAACCACCAATCACGTCTGTTTCTCTTGCGACTTGATGTCATCATATGTGTCGGTAGCTATACACAAATAAATAATAAATAAATAAATAACCGGGTGAAAGGGGAACGCTCTCGAACCCGAAGACCCCTGGTAGAACTCCGGGTACACTAAATATCGGCATTTTTTTTTTCGATTCACCCGGTATTATGTAAAACTTCGAAAGCCTAATGAATGATAGCCTTCCTTAAGAAACAAACATTTGTGTATAGCTACCGACACATATGATGACCTCAAGTCGCAAGAGAAACAGACGTGATTGGTGGTTTTGAACTCCGATTTTAATCGCAACATTCGCAACTGGTTATCACACAGATACCATGGCGGACAGGTTCTCACAAATCTTCTAAGTGTCCCATATACCCCCAAAAGGCGATTACCCAGGTAAAAAATTTTGGTAAGACGGTGTCAATTAAATTTTGATCAAATTTATTTATCGGCACATTATTATAAGACCCTGCATCTTAAACTATATAAAATTTGTATTTTAAAAGACAGTGTACGATACGCTTACATGAACTAGGGGATGAGATATGTGATGAAATCTTATTAAGCGATGACCCTTCAACAAACACACAACGCTTCGCAACATTTCCTATATTAAATATCCATTATCTGAACATATACAATAAACATGTCTGTTCTGCTGACCCCTTATCAGACGCCGCAATGTTTTGAAAGCACTTTGCGGAAAGGATCGAGTTTCGCAAATATTATGTTGCAGTATCCTTGTTCTAGGGACGCTGAGGTATGTAATGTAACGATTGTAGGTTGACTTTTATACCACTTAGCAGGCAAACACAGTGCCCACCTGATGGAAAGTGATCTCATACAAAAATACTCTGATACATTGAAATCAAAACTCTTATGACAAACATTACGCACAGGCCAAAAAAAAAGTTTTATTACGATACAGGTCTTGTATGGACACCTATATCATTAAATAACTTTTTAATCATAATGATACACCTATACAACCTCCATCTAGACTGAACCTCTACTTTAAAAAAAGAATCCGCCGGATCGGAAGAAAAAAAAAGAAACACGCATGCGCAATCGATGTTTGCGCCTTGGCGCCAACATTTTACATTTAAATTAAACAAAGTTTGGTTTTTGAATTAAATTTTGAAGCATTTACTATGCTAACTTTTCAAATCAAATCGTATGAATGTCGGTAGATGCCTCCCACCGTCGCCCTAAGACGGTAGTATAGGAGAATTTGGATAGCTTCAGGTGTGGCCCGGTAACTCAGTGGTCAGAGCATTCCCCCTGTAAGGGAAAGATCGCGGGTTCGAGTCCCACCTGGGCATTCACTTTTTCCTATCTTAATCCATTTGAAAAGTTAGCATAGTAAATGCTTCAAAATTTAATTCAATTATTTGGGCGGAGTCATCAAAAAACAATGTTTAAAAATGATTGCAACATCATTCATTGTTTCCGATATTTCGTATGAATGTCGGTAGATGCCTCCCACCGTCGCCCTAAGACGGTAGTATAGGAGAATTTGGATAGCTTCAGGTGTGGCCCGGTGGCTCAGTGGTCAGAGCATTCCCCCTGTAAGGGAAAGATCGTGGGTTCGAGTCCCACCTGGGCATTCACTTTTTCCTATCTTAATCCATTTGAAAAGTTTGGTTTTGTTTGTAAAATAAATTAGTTTATGTATTATCGTATGAGAGTAGATAAAGTAGTGTATGACACTGTACATAACTTGGTCTTATAACACTTGTGTGATACAATAAAAAAACTCGCCTACGGCTCGTTTTTTTAAAACACACTCGTGTTATAAGAACCCTTATTATGCAACAGTATCATAAACTACTATAGAATATAAATTCACTCAAAAAGTTCTATAATATCCATGATGTAGTTCTTTAGTCTGTTGAAGATGTTTGTACATTTGTTAAACATTCACATTCAATGGCTAAACATATCGGGCTAATTTATTTTTGCTCAATAGCTCATTGGTCACAGCATTCCTGTAAGGGACTGGTCGCGGGTTTGAGTCCTGTCTGAGCATTCAACTTTTCATAGTATCTTTTTTTTTATATAAAGGACACTTCAATTTGACTTCACCTCGCCTGATGGTAAGCTGAAGGCAAAGTCTCAGGAAAGAGGGTCACCATTACATACACGTACCATGTTAACAATGGTGGCACTCAGCTTGACGGCCTCATCAGATGCTTGTACACGCCCCGCTTAAAGGATCCGGGACTGTAGGAAGAAGGAAGAAACATGTGAGCTGGCAATGAGTTTCAGGTGTTAACGGTGCGACAAAGAAAAGAGTTCTATGCAAATTAACGAAACATTTTTACAGATACCCGTCCATTTTTTCCATTTCCGTTCAGAATATACTTAAAGTTAAAACTACCCTCACTCACAAAACATCAAAGGAAGCAGGCGGGGTGCATCGCGTGCGTTTGACACATCCTAATAATGCGCGAACTACCCCTTCTAATACTTGCTTTGAGCTTGTGTTCCGATGTTCTGATATTTAGGACTATTGTTCTATTTGAGATGTGTTTTGGAATTCGGCCGCCCGCGACAGCGTACGCGTAAAGTTACATAAAAACTATCATCCCCATTTTAACCCCAAAAAGGGGTCCAATGGGATGAAAAGTATCCTATGTCCGTCTTCTGGTTATAAGCTACATCCTCACCAATTTTCAACCAAATCGGTATAGCCGTTCTTGAGTTATGAGTAAGTAGTATAACTAACACGACTTTGTTTTATATATATAGATAAGATAAGATTTGCTAATGTTATTTTTATGACGATTTGAAAAAGGTGGCTGGGACAGACTGGTTGCGAAAGGCGAAGGATTGGACGAATTGGCGCACATTGCGAGAGACCTATGACCAGCAGTGGGTTGAAGTGGGCTGATTGATGGATTTTTAAATAATTTCAGTCTAAAAATAAGAGTCAGAGTTTACTAAAGTTCCATACCATAAGTCAATTTTTTTTATAACACTTAGGTGACAGACAAGCACACGGCCCACCTGATGGAAAGTGGTAACCGTGGCCTATGGACGTAGGTATGCAATACCAGGGGCGCCACACTCACGCTGTCGACCCTGAAGAAACTTTCTAATGCCCTTCTTGAAGAACTATGAGGAATCAGATAGCTGATCTCTTCACGGATAATTAATGTGAGGCGGTAGTGAACACAACTGCTACGCATGTTATAATAATGTTTATTTCACAAATAAGGAGTACATAGTAACATTACAGAGCAGTGAATGAGTTATCAAATGGAAATAAGAATATCAGATAGTGTGATGTAAGAATATTACAACAAAGGTAGTATTTATACCTAATATTATTGTCAACCCTACCTCTTAAACTAGATTCCAGCTCAATACAAAATATTTGTATGCATTAATATGTCTATTTGCATAGGTCTGGTCGTTCCTCGGAGAGCACGTTAAGCGGTCGATCCCAGTTGCCATACGAACATCTATACCAGTCGTTACGGGTAGTTGGAGCCCTAAAACGTTTGATAACTAGCCTAACTGCAATATTTTGATATTGCCAATGAGTTGCAGAGGTCATACGGCAGTCGCTTCACGGAAAATATCGAAGATCAGTCAAACCTGCTGCTAAGCGAAATGTAGGTGTTATAGTATAAACAATACTAAAATTATGCGAGAGAATAAGCAGATACATCAATGTGTCTAGATTATGTTTATAAGTTACTGCATACATGTGACACCATAATGTACATGTATTTTTGGAAACAATAAATAAATTATTATAAATTATTATACATATAATCACGCCTTTATCCCCGGAGGATTAGGCAGAGGTGAATTAACACCCACATTTCATCAATCTGTACCTATTCGGTCCCTCGTAATAGGGGGTGAGCCTATTGTCGTAACTTAATACACCTCTGCCTATTCTATCGCGGATTTACAGGTGTGAATATATTCTTCTTCTTCATCATGGCGTAAATCCCAGGCACATCCAAAATTTTCACCTTGGAGCATGGAGTCCGCTTTGTCTAATCTAACTACGCGTCTATAATAAAAAAATGAATCGCAAAATGGTTGGTAAGCGCATAACTCAACAACGCCTGGACCGATTTCGCTAATTCTTTCTTTAGAATACTCCTTGCAGTACGACGATGGTTCTTACGCAGAGAAAAAAAAAAGTGTTAAGCCGTCACGTGAACGGGAACAAAATTCCACGCGGGCGAAGTCGCGGGCATCAGCTAGTCTTTAATATTTTTCGTGAAGCAACTGCCACAGACCTCCGCAACCCATTTCCGATATCAAAATATTGTAGTTATACCAGGTGTTAGAGTAAGTCAGGCTCCAACAACCCATAACAACGGCTATAGATGTTCGTACGACAACCGGGACCGACGCGCGACGGCTTAACGTGCCCTCCGAAGCACGGAATATCCTAGAATATTTAAATAAATTTCATTTTCATCATCGTGTTGCCAACCACAAAAATCAACTTCAGACCACCGATTCGTAAACAAACCATTAGCTCCACAAATATTGCATCCTCCTCTGTCCCATATCGCCGTCCCTCTCGCACACCATATGACGTCACACGTGCCGGTCACGTGGCACCCTGCAAGGATTATCAACGCATTTGTGCCTCGAGGACAAGAGTTGATAGTTGTATACCTTTGGGCACATATCTTGAACTAAGTCGCGAGACAAACAAGGCCCTGACGTGCTGATTATTCTCCATCCTAGCGTTAATCCCAGTCGCATCCTGAAGCTTTCACTTCGGATTTTTTTTTGAAAGCAACCGAAATTATCGAAATTACTAATATTCCCTCTAACCCCTCCAACTAAGCTAAATTGCTTGTGCTAGGAGTGGGTTCTCGTCAGTAGTGTAATGGCCAGGATTCGACCCCGGGACCTCTCAATCGTAAGGCCGACTCCTTAACCACTAAGCTACCGATGCTTCCGGTGTCCGCTTTACCAGTCTAACTGCGGATTTGGCTGGATTTAGATATTTTCCGTAAAGCGACTGCCACCTGACCTCCACAACCCAAAGGCGATATCGAATCATTGCAGTTAGACCAATTGTTGGACTTTTTAGGGCTCTAACTACCCGTACCAACGGCAATAGATGTTCGTATTGCAACCGTGACCGACGGCTTAACGTGCTCTCCGAGGTACGACCAGACAAATGCAAATATTGGCACTGAGTGGAGATCGAACCCGCGCCTCCTACGTAACAGCCACGTTCACTACCGTCACGCCACATAGGCTGTTCTTATCTTGGACCTAAGTCGCGAGACATGAGGTCCTGGCGCGCGCGGATTGTTTTGTAATAATGTATGCTTGGTGTATTTGAGGCTTTAGTCACATAATGCCCAATTCGCAAAATGCCTACCGTGTCTCAAAAAGGACAAATTCGCGAAAGGACAAATTCTCAAAAGGACTAATTATCATAATGCCTAATTCTCAAAAGAGCCAATTCGCAAAAGGCCTAACACTTGATTATCTTAGATTGCGCAATCCGACTTGGTTAGGTTAGATTAGAAGTTCGTGGTTTTTTTTTTATAACCATGTAAAAATAAGTCATTTTTGTACCGCAAAAAGGTTAGTCCATTTGAGAATTTGTCCTTTCGTGAATTAGTCCTTTTGAGACACGGTAGGCATTTTGCGAATTGGGCATTATGCGACTAAACGGTATAGATCACATTTTTGGTCCAAAATATATGTCCCGAGGTGTACTATTTACATCAAGAATGGATTAATTTTTATTGTCTGTGTACAAGCTGTGGCAATTAAATGGTTGACAGGGCGGAAAGACGGATTTTGTGCCTTTGAAATTATTAGTTTAATATTATCTGACATCTTGGGTTGATCAGTATCATCAGAATTTCAGTATGTATTTCGATTTTCTTGATTTTTTTTCCCTATTGATTAGAATTTTTGTTAGAATCGGACCACTCCATGTCTTCCCGAAGGTGTCGTAGAAAGGGACTTAGGTATAGGGCTGTCCTCCATCCGACAGTGAAAATACAGCCCAGGACTAAATGTCCACTTGTCGACAAAGGGCTCGCGCCCTATTACGGGGAATCGAAAATCATAATTAGCAAAATGTGGGTGTCTAAAAGAGTCCTTACAGGGACTTAGGTGTGTAAGTATATTTACTTATGCCTGTATAGGTAAATAAAATATGGATTGATTGAAAACGATTGTACGACATTATACACAGCGCTATGTAGATCTAAAGCACAGAATATATATCGATTAATGTGCCTAAAGTAGTTTGTATTATGTATGTTTTCTAGAATGTTGTAAAACAAACTGAATGAAATTTTGAAGCAATTACTATGCTAACTTTTCAAATCGACAAAGATAGGAAAAAGTGACTCGCTCAGGCGGGACTCGAACCCGTATTGGAGAATTTGGATTGTTTCAGGCGTAGTTAGGTAGCTCAGTGGGCAGAGCATTCCCCCTGTAAGGGAAAGATCGCGGGTTCGAGTCCCGCCTGAGTGATTCACTTTTTCCTATCTTCATGGATTTGAAAAACTTTGTAAACACTTAAATATTATAGAGATTATTGGCATTGACCAGAAGAAATGTAAACCACGACATGTGCTACGCTACGAATGCTCTACAGAACCCCGAGCAAGAAAATCATTCGAATTAATTGTATCGAAAGAACGGAGCATTGTGATTGGTTCACAGTAGGCAGGCGGCCAATCGCATTGCTCCGTTCTCTGGATACGTTTACGTTACGAATTCAAATATTATTCGTGCTCGGGGCACTGAGCATTGTGATTGGTTCACAGTAGGTAGGCGGTCAATCGCATTGCTCCGTTCTCTGGATACGTTTAAGTTACGAATTCAAATATTATTCGTGCTTGGGGCACAGTTACCTCATACAGTTCGTAGCATTTTTCTCTACATACATTCAGAAACAATAAAATAAGATAATAAAAAAATATGTTTGAGAGACTGAGACGCACTGAGACCTTTGAGGCGATTTCACCTGCAAGCCATCTGCTGTTTGATAGATGAGGCTTTACCTTTTTTATAGGGCATGTGAATTTGATTTTACCTCGCCTGATGGTAAGCTGAAGGCAAAGTCTCAAGACATTAGCACATAATTATGACATTAGTTCATTATAGACGCGTACCGCGTTACAAGCTTGACGACCTCATCAGGTTTTTCTCTCAGAATCAGGCAGATGGTAGTCGCTTTCTATTTATACTAATATAATAAATCGGAAAGTGTATGTGTATGTCTGTATGTCCGTCTTGCACGCTCAAACTACTGAAGCGATTTTGATTAAATTTGGTATTGTTATATTATACCTTGAGAAAGGCCATAGACTATGTTTGGCCGCCCGGCCCCAAACCAACATCCACGCAGGCGAAGCCGCGGTTAAAAGCTACTATACCTATATATACACCTATTAAAAACAATAAAATAAAAGGAACCCGAGCTCCAAAGTTTAAACTCAGGCAGTAACTAAGAAAAGTAGGCAATTTAAACTATAAGAATAAAGATAAAACTATTCCCCTCTTTATTTTGTACGAAAAATCAAGATTATTTATTCAAATCAATTCCCGAATTAGGCACAGATTGCATGTAATGGCGTCTTTACAAAATGGCGTCATATGTTTTTGACATAAGTTTTGGCGCGCGGCGCGCACGTGTCGCCTGCGATCCATCGATCTGAGGGGATATTGCGTTTTATTGCAATTTATTTTATTATTTCACATTATTTGATGGTATAAATAGGTTTAGGATAATCTGACGGCACAGTTTTAGTAGGTCACGGGCGTGGAGAAGGAAACTTAATCATATTCTGTCCTCCGTGGTCGCGGGTTTTATGTCCTCTCAGTGTAAATGGGTGAATTTCAACAAATGCCATTTTTTTATCATATCGGTGAAATTTTTCATTTATATGTTTTTTGAATATTTTTCAGGTTTTATGTAATCTTTATGATATCATACCTATATCCTCAAATTTAATATCATCAACGTGTGTAAATTACTTTTGTCCAGCGATATGAGAACATTTTGCAGGACAAGTACGTTTGTGCCTCTCAGTAATAATAATCGTTAATTATGTAATAAAATATGACATATATTACTAAGAAAACTAATATTCTATGAAATACAATAATTTATATACCTAAATTACTTATTTTAATTAGTGTGTAAGCTTTTTTGTTTGTAAAAAAAGTAGATGGACAGTACCGATGTGTGAAAAAAATAGAGGTTTATGTATTTATTTCTACCTTTATATATAGTCCTAGCCTAAATATATTTTTGCCACAACCCAATAACTACCTATTGAATACTAAAAAAAAAAAATTCCGAACAATATTCCTTTTTTCAAATACTAATTTCACCGAAGACAAAAAAAAAGCCATTTGGGAAATTCACCCAAATGTTAGTATTTATTTGTTTTAAATTTTAAGCATTTTTCATGCTAAATATATGGGACAGTACAGTATCTAAGTAAGTATTTAAGAATATGTCTATTTGTCCGCCGCTTCTCTAAGTCACGAACTCAAGACTCCAGGTACACCAGTAGTTGATCATGTTGTTCTTTAATGATTGCCCTGATGTATGCTCTGTCGTTTTTGAATGACTGTAGGTGCTTATTTATAGAACGCAGGTTATCTCGAAATATTCTTAGCAAGTTAGTGCACGTTCTAATCAACAGATGAGCCTCCAGCGAATGCTTTTCTCTCACATTGGGAGGACAGAGGGCTGTGGCTACCGGAAAAGCCAATACACTGGTTAAAACCAATATACTAACCCTATAGTCCATTTTTGAATTTCAGATAGTAAAAAGACATTACCTGTGTTGCCGTTTATTGCAATTAAAAAACAGTTATGTGCCACCAGTATCGAAATTTATCGATAAATTAAATGTAGTATAGTTTTGTAGGTTATTTGTTATACAGCTTATACAGCTTATATGGATAGTGTACGAAACTAAAAAACTTTTTTATTTTTTTGTTAAAATATAATAAAGCCAAACCACTTGTATCTAGGCCACAAACACTGACGATAATTTCGAGCACGTCATTAAGCACTAAAAGCTGGTATCATTATTTCACAATTTGACATTTGCGGTTGTCAATTTACTATCTGCATTTCTTTCTTTTGAAACTTTTTCGTTTTCCTCTGAAACGGATTATAGGCTTAGTGGTACAAATTTTGGACGCAACGGAATGAACTAAGTGAGAATCGAATCCAGGACTTCTGTCGTAGCAGTCGACCACACTCCACGCCACATTAATTTCCATTTATCGCAACGTGGCTGAACTTCACTATAACTTCCATAAAACTACTGCCACATGACCTCCAAGACCCATTGGCGACTTTTAATTACTGCAGTTAGGCCAGTTTTCGGACTTTCATGGCTCCAAATACCGGTAATGACTGCCATAGATGTTCGTCTATCATATCATATCCTCCGAAGCAAAGAAACACCAAGACCAGTGCATATATATAGACATATTTATGCATACAAATGTTTACATTGAGCGAAAATCGAACCCCCCGCCTCCTGCGTAGCAGTCGAATACACTACCGCCACGCAGAAATTATAAAAAAAGCAAGAAGAACTATATATGTAATCTGTAAAAAAATCAAAGGTAAAACAACCGGACACAGGGCAGCGCAGTAGGCGGCACAGATTATAAATATGAAGGTGCGAAGCATGTCATGTGCAGTCACGAATCGTTATTTATATTTTCACACCTCTAGCTCACGCCCCGCGGCAGTGGGGACAAGGGACACCTCTATTGATTGCGTGTTATTCTCGTTTTATTTCTGTGTGAATTGTGAATAAGTTTGGGATTATATATTTTTTTATTTTTGTGGGTGATATGATATGTTATTGTATTTGGTAGTATTATTGTACATACATACATATTGATTATTTGAACTAATATTTACATAACAATGGTTTTAAAACTACATTTCTAAATAATTACACAATACTAAAAAAGAAAACTAAAAGCTAAAATGCGTCGTGGACGCTCCAGAAGACTAGCAGCATTGCCACGTTGTATGGCAATACTTAATCTCTGACCTAAAAAGAGGCCAGCTTCCTGGTCACGAGAAGCGTCGACCATACGCTTCTCAATCTCACTGAAGACATTGCGGGCGCTCGGACCCCAAGGCCCAAACGTTTCGACTCCAAACGGCACAAATTCATAATCTCCAATGAGATTGGAGTATTTGCTCCGCTTTAGAGCCTCTGCAGAAGCTGCAGCAGCACCAGCATAGCCAGCCGTGCCAGGTAAATGGGTAGGGGCAATGGTGTCGACGCAAGTTGCGTCCCACACCAGAGTCCTACCCATTTTCCAAGGCATTAATGACATACCATCGGGTCTCTTGCCATCGTCGCGCGCCAAACCGTTTGGTTCAAGCACAGCTGGCACACCGACTGTGACAAGAGCACGGTGGATTAACTTTTAATTTTCTTTTTAAGCTATTGCATAGCTTCTATCGAGGGCCTTGAGCGCGGGGACCGAATCCAGAAATTCCGTAACGAAAAAACCTCACGCTCGTTTCTTTTCGGCAGTCTTCGACACGGTGTTCGTGTGCGTGCAACTAGCCGTATTGTACGACACTACGAAGCTCGCACGAATCGAGACGAAATCGGACGAATACATAAGCAGCTGTTTATGAGAAAGTATATAGGTGTATAGGTATTTGTGTACAACAGTGAATAGCTGTACTTGTAAAATTTGTCGATAATCACTTCTTAATATCGTTATTTTTTTTTTAAATGAATAATTTTGTTTTGGTGTGTCATTACACTATTTATACCTAATTATTCATACCTATTATTTATACCTAGATATTTTCGTTTTATAGAGAAGAAAAGCGTAAAGAGCTAAAAAGAAAAAAAAAAACTAATGCATGTCAAAGGGCATATTATCATAATTGCATAAGTTGATACAAAATGCTATTGCAATAGCTTTACCGCGGCAGTCCCCGAGTGCCACACGTCTTTTTATTTAGTATTGTGTATTTGGTAGTTGAGTATCAGTTGTATAAAGATGTAATTCGGTTTGATAGCCTCCGTGGCGCAGAGGGAATGAACGCGGCCGCTATGCAGGAGGCGTGGGTTCAAATCCCGCTCAATGCAAATATTTGTATGCATGAATATAGGTTTTTGCATTGGTCTGGTCGTGCCTTGAAGAGCACGTTAAGCCGTCAGTCCCAGTTGCCATACCAACTTCTATAGCAGTCGTTACGAGTAGTTGAAGCCCTCAAAAATCCAATAACTGGTGTAACTGCAATGCTTCGATATCGCTTTTGGGTTGTGGAGGTCAGATGGCAGTCGCTTCACGGAAAATATCGAAGTTTAGCACAATCCGCAGTTGGACTAGTAAAAGCGGACCCCAGACTCCAAGTTGATAGCTTCTGATGCCACTGGGATTAACGCTAGGATAAAGAAGAAGAAGAAGAAAGATGTAATTTGGTTAATTAATCATTTATTACATAAATACAGTCACGACTGTTTAATAATGGTGTAGGCAGAGATCACTAGTTTTCACTGACTTGTTTTTCTTAATTGATAGGGTTAAGTTTGACCTCTATCTCACCTGCTGGTAAGATTATTGTGGGCTAGGATGAAACGGGCTTGCCTAGAAGAGACCTATTCACCCGAGAATTGAAGATTCCCAGTGTTTTAAATGTTCATGCGAACAACGTTTTATATGTTATCGACAAAAACAAAATTGGGCATTTCGATAAATATGTGAGGTGGACACTGCGCGTCTCGACATAGATAGATTAGGTTAGAAGGCTAAGGCGGAAGCAGAGCAGATCTCCCGCATTAGCTTTCTAGGTGATTTTTTATAGCCACCCATCCATACATGAATTGTAGTTGAGTCATCATGAAATTATAATTTTTTAAACTTTCATTTTTATCTTAATGCCCGGGCATTATACATTATGCCTAATTTATCACTTGGTCCAATTTAAGTCAAAAATGGGTTACGTTACCGTGGGACAACGTGTAATCTCGGCTATCAAAAACTCGATTTTTAGAGCATAATGTACTACTGCAGCCTCTGGTCATACGATTATTTAAAAGTTCGTTTAATGTGCCACATCACATCAAGCTCTCAAAACTCTGGCATGAACGTAATCAAATTTTTAAATTTTTATTTTTAAAAGATTAGCAACCGAAATTATCGAAATTACTAATCAAAGTCGAAGTCAATTAAAGATTTTTATTCAATCTAGAACAACATTACCTATTGTTTCTTATTGACGTCAATAAATTCTACTTAACCTAAGTTTTAGTATTATGTTTTTGTTTATTTTTTTTATTTTGACGTGACAACGTCTTATAAATTGGTTTGCCGGGTGACACTTCAAGAAACTGCGTTACGCTCCGCTCACGTTATGCGCTCACAATGAGAGCGAGTGAGAGGCACGCGTCCCTTCCACTCGGGCATGGTTAGCCCGCCTAAGAGCGAGAGAGACAGACATTTTTAAATTGTTACTATTATTTCATCCTTCTTTCTACTTACGAATGAATATTCACATTAAAATTATTTTACCACTCAAAGTCGTTGTCACGTAAAACTTTCGCCCGTATACCGACTTTACAGGCAACCAAATTTTTTTTTACATAGGACACGTCTATTTGACTTTACCAGCTGCTTAAAAAGTACTTTTTGACATCAACCTGTTTTCTGACTTGTAATGGTATCTCTTTGGACTTTATGTATCCCCTTATACTGACATTAATTTATTCATGTATTCCTTTATTGACCGATAGTAGATAAATTTAACTATGTTCAGTAGAATTAAATAAACTATGATTGTCAAATGATTTAAAACCAAAAATATGTAATTGATAAAGGAACCTTAATAGGTATGCCTGTCACGTGTTCATACAAATGCTCGCGAATACTCATATTTGTACGTCTACATTGACAGAACATGTTGAAACTCAATGCACTATCATGTAACATCATCTGTACACATGTTTCTACAAATAAATTTATCTTTATCTTATCTTTATCTCGCCTGATGGTAAGCTGAAGGCAAAGTCTCAGGAGAGAGTGACGTGCCATGTTAACAATGGTGGCACTCAGCTTGACGGCCTCATCAGATGCTTTTTCACGCCCCGCTTAAAGGACCCGGGACTGTAGGACCTGTGACCTAAGTTTACCACCGCTTCCAAGGCGCTGGTGGAGAAGAAACGGGGCGAAAAATTCATAATATTTCCTCTATCCCATCAAACTTAGCTAAATGGGGTATTTTATTTTGTAATAAAAATAAATTTTGCTGATCTTAAACAGTTGCGTCGGATCTTATTTTATCGGTTTTATTTATTATAAATGATCCGCCCAACCTAAATTTAAAATTTTGTACAATTATCCCTACAACATTATTATATTAAGATAATATAAGATAAGATAAATATTTATTGTGACCAATAAATTATAGTATATGTACGGACAACATTATGAAAAATGTACAAATAGCGGCCTCGGTACAAGCGATCTCTTCCAGGCAACCTTTGCACGCCCGAGTGCCATCACTGCGACGCGAGCGTGGACTCGGGGCTGCACACGCTCACCGAGTGTCCGGCGTTTGAGACGCCGAGGCGGGAGCTTGTGCAGGCCCTGGGGGTGAGAGTGCTCACGCTCTCCGCCCTGCTCGCGGCGATGGTCCGCTGCGCGGATGCGTGGGCGGCCAGCGCCTCTTTCTGCGAGCAGGTCATGCTCGCGAAGGAGACAGCAGAGCGGGCGCGGCGCGGTGAGCGAGAAAGACTCGCTGACATCGCTGCTCGCGCCCGAAGGCGGCTCGGGCGTCGGAGGGCGCTTACAGACCTCCGCCCCCCATGAGCGCGGGCCTGAGGGTGCCGGGTGGAGCCACCCGTCACCCTAGCAGAAGCAGGCCACGGCGGCGGCGCGCATCGTAGGACGATGCGCGCCTCCCCACACCGGGGTTGAGTCGGGGACGGCGTGGTCCCCACCTCCCGAGGAGGGCCAGACCGAAAGGGATGGCCCTGGGTCAGCCGGGGTGCGAGGGATATGTCGCAAGACAACCTCACCTTCGGCCTAGCACCACGACCCACAGACGGCGTGCGGTTTAGTCGGTTCGAGTCCGACATAACCTACCCCTCCGGCTCCGGAGGGGCGGGTATCCGTGGGGATTTCCCGCACGTAAAAAAAAAAAAAAAAAAAAAAGCAACCTTTGCATGGACATGTTTTAATTATCTTTACAAAATATTATTATATTACCTATCCATACCATTCTTATTATTATCCATACTAATATGTTAGACTTTTGAAATATTTATTAAACATTTTTTTTATATACAAGAAATTTATCTTAAAATTTTGGAATATTCCGGAAACGTATTAACTCAGCAGTCCCTTGTCGACCACGTGACAAGTGTCAAAGTTGTTTGTTCGCTGATGCGCGCGCCCGAGAGGGGAGCTATCGAGCGATCGGGCCATTCGAACGCGGACCACCGAGTCGACAAGTTGGCCTCTATAAGTGTGAGTGTAACCCAGAACGAGCTACTGTAAGTCAATTATAATTTATTCTTGATTCCTGATCTCTAAATACCATACTACTCACATATTGGTCTGTGGATGTTATTTTACTTCAAAGTGGCTTAGTTAATTAGTGTTAGCGAATTTTGCATCTTTAATTTTACTCCAAAGCGCCTCTCTGTATTAAAATCATGATCATAAGAGTGTAGAAAGCTAATGGATAAGTAATAATTGTTATAACCTAAGATTATTAGTAACTATTACGTTTTATTGTTTTTATTGCCCCCAATACAACCTAATATTTGATTATGACTGCTTGTTTTATTCTTTCACCCGCAAATTTATAGTTGCTCTAAAAACATTGAAAATCTAGCTTCTGATATTGTGAATAGCCCAACAAATATTATAAATGCGCAAGTAACTCTGTCTGTCTGTATGTTACGCTTTCACACCTGAACCACAGAACCAATTTTGATGAAATTTGGTAGTGTAGCTTAGACCTTGAGAAAGGACATAGACTATGTTTGGTCGCAATAACCGACATCCACGCGGGCGGAACTTCATCCCACGCACGCTCAGGTTGTGGAATGAACTTCCTGCCGTGGTTTTCCCAAGCGACTACAATATGGGATTCTTCAAGAAGGGTATTAGAAGTTATCTACAGGGTCGGTAGCACGATTGTGACGCCCCTGGTGTTGCAAACGTCCATAGGCCACGGTAACCACTTCCCATCAGGTGGGCCGTGTGCTTGTCTGCCACCTAAGTGGCATAAAAAAAGTATTATTATATTATACTGGATAATATATCTGTGTTACAACTTACCGTTTTGACGTTTAGTAAAAAGTAACTAATTTGACTAGTCAGTCAAATACCCAATTAAACCCACTCCTAGCACAAGGCTAGGAGTGGGTTCACGTCGGTAGTGTAATCGCCAGGTTTCGAACCCGGGACCTCTCGATCGTAAGGCCGACTTTTAACCACAAAACTACGACTAGCTATTTTTTTTATTGCTTGCGTTAGGAATGGGTAACAGCACAGAAAATATAACATAATTGTAGTGGTTTGAATTTGTTGAAACTTCTTGATGGAACTCCATTTTACTACCTTTATATATATGAAAAAAAAAAACACACTATACAAGTTCCACGCAATTATTTTTAGTTTTATCACTGTTTAGTATTTAATTTATAATATTACGACATGTTTTGAATAAATAATCGGCAGGTAAACATATTTAACAGTGATAAAACTAAATATAATTGTGTGGAACTTGTATAGTGTGTTTTTTTTCATATATATAAAGGTAGTATAACATAATTCTATGAATTTCCAGTAAATCTCAATATATTTCTTTAAAACACATATAAGGTCACTCATATGAGCAGAATCATTTTATTTTACCATTAAAAAACGCAATCTGAAACAGTTTATTAACAATAATTATTTACAATATATACATTAGAATTATTTAAATAAAAAATATGAAAACAATAAGTACATAATATATACAAACCAGCAGGTTCAGGCGTCAAAGAATTCACGTGTCAACTGGGAGGGTAGCCAGAAGGCTGGCGGCATTGCCACGTTACATAATTCTTATGTTATAGCAAAATGTGGTGAGGTTGAATCACCTTTGGCTTATTTTACTATCGTAATGGCGTAATGGGGATGCTACTAATTGTAGATGGTAGCAGCATATGACCAAACAACAATAACCATCTGTTCTGTGACAATAACAAACTCATAGCTGTCAGATTTGAAGAGACAAACAATGAAATCTACGTAGATGACAGCTAATATTGACCATTACGAGGCGCCCTCTGTAGGGATAAAAGCGCAGTCGGCAAGTATTTGACTGTAGTCAAATTAATTACTCTTTAATAAACTCTTACATTTCAAACCACTCAACTTACGAAGAACAAAAAGAATAAGCATTTTTAACATTAAACAAATACTTTTTTTTGTCAGATCAGTAATTTAATAAAATCAGTTAAACTGTTTAATGGCTACTTACACTCAGCCCTTGTCACAACAACACCAGTGTCATACACAACTGTGTGTACCTAATTATGCAATCTGCATACCCTAAAGAAATCAACCCCTAGTTTAGTGAAGGCGTAAAGGGTATCAAAGGACATCAATGCTATACAATGGCCTGACACGCCACGTTTTAAAAACGTGTGATTTCAATTATATAGCATTGTTTTTTGTTTTTAGTAGTAGATAAATGAAATTAAATATTGTAATTATTTTTAAAGGTAGCGGGATATTTACCATATTGTATTGTTTCGAGTTGCAAGCACCATGATCCTGGAGGAACTGGAGAATTGTAATTGTAGTAAAATACCGATCTACCCTCTTTCGAGATTTTTAAAACATTATAAAAATCATAAATACATACATACATATAATCACGCCTTTATCCCCGGAGGGTTAGGCAGAGGTGAATTAACACCCACATTTCACCAATCTGTATTCGGTCCCACGTAATAGGGGGTGAGCCTATTGACGTATTCCGGGCACTAGATTGACTCGAGCCATGCATCTGAAGCTGCGTCTGGGCTGTACATATCTGTCTGATGTTAAAGTTAATCAGCCCCATCCCTTAGTCGCCTTGTACGACACCACATGGGAAGAGAAGGGGTGGCCCAAATTCTACTCTGCCGGGTCATAAAATTTTTATTTGCGAGAAACGTGGTTTTAAAATAAATGTAAGGCAGTGTTTCAAAAAGTACAGCATGTTTCACCGTGTTCGGTGTGCAAATTTTAAAAGATTTAAATTTGGCTAGTAGATTTACCTAAACTAGGTACATAGAAATTTAAAAAAAAAACATTATGCAATTAAAAATAAACAAAACAAAATAGTAACAATATTCAAGCTATAATTTTACCTACACTTAGAAACACAAATCATTCTTTATTCCTATTAAACTAATTTACATAGATTTTTTGTATCTGTAAGTAGTTTGCGTCATAAATTCTTATATTGTGTAGAATCCCTTCTTAATAAGCCACTTTTTTGATCGAGGTGAGAAGCGAATTAGTGGCAGTTCACGAATCTCTATAGGAATTATATTGAATACCCGTATACACATACAGAAAATAAAAATCTGTTGAAGCGTTGTGGAGATGTGTGGCAGCCACTGCACACACACTACGCGTATCAGCACTTCCAATGCTTTCGATTAAGATGAAGAGAAAGTTTGCGGGTTCGAGTCCCACCTGAGCGATTCACTTTTTCTTATCTTAATCGATTTGAAAACTTAGCTTGTAACATAACATTGTAAATTGACATCTAATCTGTTTATACTGGAGATTGATGGCACTTGGTGGAATCTACTACACATATTGAATAATGATAACACTTGTACTTTTCCACACTTTATTTTGTTTTATTTTTAACCTGACCGGTTTCACCTCACGGCATTATCAAAGGTTTACTGAATACTTCTACTAAATACTACTATTTTATTTAGTTTAGTAAGCTAAGTTTTCAAATCGATTAAGATAAGAAAAAGTGAATCGCTCAGGTGTAGGGTTACCATTTTGGATTCTGAAAAGTCCTGACAAAAATCCGGACATTTCGATAAAAGTCCGGACACTTAGTTGCAATGGCATGGTATTTAATCGTTCGGGACATAATATATATCTTGGACCTAATGTACTCTGAAGGCGCATTACACGTTTCTTGGAATTGAGGATAGCAAAGGGTGATATTGAGGTGGACGAGCTGTAATTCACCAAACATAGATTATTACAAAACAATCCGTGCGCGACTTCATTTGTCTCGCGATTTAGGTCTAATATACGTGTCCCGGGGTATAGGCTAGCGACCGCGGATTGTTTAATAATAATCTATGCTTGGTAAATTTGAGTTCGTTTTTCGCAGCAGCACCCCGTGCCATCTTTAAAGGGCACCCAAAACACGTGTACTGCGCATATAGAGCACATTTTGTGATACTCAAGAGTTGCTATACTCTCGCGCAAATACTAATTTTCTACCGCTAAAGGTAGGAGAATTGCTTGGACAATGCACCCCAGAAAACCAAGAAGCCTTTTGAGAAGACGTGAAAATTATGTAGGTACAGAATTAGTATCCAGTATCTTGAAAACTGGACGACATCGTTGTCTGACTTTAAAGTCTTTGACTGGTACCAGTTAAAAACGAACGAACTGATTGAGTTTTATAAGCTCGTGGATTCAGTTGTATTTATGAAAGGCAAATCAGTTGTTGTCGATGATGTAAAGCTGTTCGATAAAATAACTGTCGTCAATTCGTTTTTGTGCCAACAAAAGATGCGTTTTTCAGTATGATGCTCCATAAAAGATTACCATTTTTAAAAGCTTCACGATCTCCAGGCTGTCTATTTTATTGAGTATTTGTGAGTTTATTTTTGCTATCCATGCTCAAAACGCAAATGTGGAAAGAGTGTTTTCTGTAATGGGAGCACAATGGACAAAAGAGTGAAACAGATTGACTATACCCTCAGTTAAAAATATGAATTGCGAAGAATTCTACCAGAAAACTTTTAACGAACCTGAGTTGCTTAGTGTTGAAAAATATAAACTGTTGAGTTTTTTTTAAAGAAATTACCAATAATAAGTTTGAACTAGTTGATTTTTTGCAAAAAGTAAAATATTTATTGTTTGATCTCTTAAGTTGATTGTTAAAGAAGATTTTATTTTTGTTTTCAGAAGAACTTCAAGTTAATAAAGATTAAAGACTTATTTGATATTACATAGTATGTAGTCTTATTACTCATATTCCTCATATTCCATCTAATAAAAAGAAATCCGGACAAATTAAGAAGCCGGACAAAGTCCGGACAGGTCTCTAAAAGTCCGGACATGTCCGGATTAATCCGGACGGATGGTAACCCTACTCAGGTGGGACTCGAACCCGCAAACTTTCCCTTCATCTTAATCGAAAGCATTGGAAGTGCTGATACGCGTAGTGTGTGTGCAGTGGCTGCCACACATCTCCACAACGCTTCAGCAGATTTTTATTTTTATGACATCCAATCGTTTAACATTTCATTATTTCTGTATTTAATAATTTATTTAGCTTGAATTTGACAGCTAAAAATTCCTGTATTTAGTTTTACTATGTTTAAGTTTGACACTCAATTGATTTAAACCTTATAGAACTCTGGTTT
This sequence comes from Eilema caniola, assembly GCA_949126895.1. Classification (NCBI taxonomy): domain Eukaryota; kingdom Metazoa; phylum Arthropoda; class Insecta; order Lepidoptera; family Erebidae; genus Eilema; species Eilema caniola. The sequence continues at coordinate 2,186,843 of OX421490.1, read as the reverse complement.
CTCTTCATAACGCATAAATCTTTAATCCTTATAGTATATGACATGTATTCCATTTAGTTTCCTTTGAGAGTATAATACTTATTGTAGAAGACATTAATATACATACCTAAATAAATAAAATATGCGACCTCAATATTGCAATGTCTGGAAAAGGCGCAAAGTCCTAAGTACTGAATTATATTTTGTAAGATCTATGTACACTTAGTGAGCAATAAATGATTTGAATTTGAATGTTAATTGCTTCAAAATTTCATTCCACCACTGGTTTCGATTTCACTGCAAACTCGAACGCGCTGTCGATCACGATGCTTGTATCCACTCGCGATTTCGTAATGGCTTGTTCCTGGTTGTTTTTGCAGAGACGGACGTTCGACAATTGAAACCCTTTTTTTTACGTGCGGGAAATCTCCACGGATACTCCCCCCCTCCGGAGCCGGAGAGGGAGGTTATGTCGGACTCGAACCGACTAAACCGTACGCCGTCTGTGGGTCATAGTGCTAGGCCGAAGGTGAGGTTGTCATGAGACATATCCCTCGCACCCCGGCAATTGAAACCCAACAAATTTATTGAGTGTTGTATCAAAATGAAGGAAATTAGAAGACGATTACTAAAATATAATAATATATAACTAAAAACTAAAAAGTATAAAATAAAATAAATTAATAAAAATAAAAAACCCGTCTGTGGTTTTTTGTGGTTGTCCAGGGAAGGTTTGAACGGTGAGAAAATATGGGAAATTGCATTTTTAATGATTCTGAGGCGGTATGATGTTTGCCGGGTCAGCTAGTGTCTAATATAAAAATGAATCGCTAAATGTATTGCTAAGCGAAATCTCTAAAACAGCTGAACCGATCTCACTAATTTTATTTTAAATATTCCTTGCAGTACAAAGACGGTTTTAAAGCAATTTTTTTTTTAAATTGCCTGAAATATTCTAACAACTACACTTTTCTATACTCCCATACGAAAGATTCGTAGTTAATAAATATACTGACTATTTTTATACGTAGTCCTTGTGTAGCCGACACACACAGACCCTTACCTACACAAGGACTCCAACCACCATCCCAGACAAAAAATGTCATTTATCAAGACACTGGTCCACCGAGCTAAGACCATCTGTGAACCTCAACACCTACAAAACGAGTTACGCCACTTGGACTCGGCCTTCCAAGCTAATGGATTCTCTGCACATGAAATACGGAGTGCTCTTCACCCAAAGAAAGCTTCGCAGACAAACCAGGATGAGGAAAAACCTGCTCCGATAGGGAAGGCTTTCTTGCCATACATTCGTGGCATTATAGATCGTATCGGAAGACTGCTAGAAGCTTATAACATCAAGCCGATCTTCAAGCCCACGACGCAGCTACGGAATTTTCACCGTTCGGTCAAGGACCCACGTGATCCACTATCTTCAGCTGGAGTTTACAGAATTCCCCGCTCATGTGGCTCGGTATACGTGGGCACCACCCAAAGAAGCATCAAGACCCGCCTGTCGGAACATGAACGGAATTGCCGCCTCTGCTACTTCGACAAGTCAGCGGTTGCAGAACACACCCAAGCGGATGGGAATCATACCATCGAATTTCAGAACACGAAAGTTCTAGCTACCACAACACATTTTTTCCCACGTATACTTCGAGAAACCATCGAAATATTCAAGCATCCCAACAACTTCAACCGAAAAAACGAGGGATTTCAACTCCAAAAAGATTGGTACCCAGCACTGAGAGCCACACGGTATCACAGTGCAAACAACCAATCAGGATCGAGTACGTCCGCGCCACAGCGCTCGACCAATCAGAATCGAGTGAGTCGATTCCCCGCTCCGACCGTGCCTATAAATACAGCCGTGATTCAAGGCTTGGCATCAGTCGCAAGTCAGCTGCCGGCGAGGCAAGGTCTCCGAAGTTGTCGTCGCCCGGCCCTGCGCCACTGAAGATGTCGACCGCAGTGATCGACGAAACGTCTGGAACGCAAATTTCACATCGACCACGGCCAAACAGCCTGGAAGCAGTATATTCTGCATTTAACTTTTTTCTTTAAACATAATAAAGCCAAACCACTTGTATCTAGGCCACAAACATTGTCGATAGTTTCGAGCATGTCACTAAGCACTAAAAGCTGGTATCATTATTTCACAATGTAACATTTGCAGATGTCAATTTAACTATCTGAATTAAAAATACGAATTATTATAGTGATTGAATAAAAACCAAAAGTAATTTTAAACATTTTTAATTCCACATAAAGTTATCACGACAATACTGAATTATGCCCTGATACTTAAACTAAATGAGATCGCTTATTTATTAATACATTATATATTTATTTACATTTCGGTGCAAATATAAAATTACATTAAGTTCCTACATTAGTGTGAAAAACATAACCCTTCTTTAGCAGTCGGGTAACTAAGAATTTGTATGTAGCTGATAGGTCTATCTATGATCTGTGCAACAAAATTTGAATATTTTGTCTTTGGTTTTGAAGTTTTCCAATGTGGACACTTTTGGATACATAATCCATCCAATGGGAAAATGTATGTGTGTCTGTTTGTCCGTCTTTCAAGACTAAACCACTGAACCGATTTTGATGAAATTTAGTATAGGGGTAGATTAGACCTTGAGAAAGGACATAGGCTATGTTTGGTCGCGATAACCGACATCCAATAGATAGTAATTCATATTTTTATCTTTCTTTTTGTGTGGTAAGTGGCCAATTTGTGACAGAGTTGGTAAGGTCGCCTATATAGGCCTCCGTCTTGTCCTAACGACTGTTGACAGCCGGGACCGACTTTTAAAGTGCCCTCCGAAGCTCGGAAGCTCAGATGTAACACCACTAAACGGTCACCCATCCCAATGGTAACCTTCGAATAAGTAACTAACCCACTAATCGTTTATCGAACAGTGGCCACAACTGGCCATGAGCGCTTAATATCAACAAGGTGAAAATTCTGTTAAGCTTTGACACTTAGAGCGATTTCAGACCATCGTATTTTTCTGCGCGTATACGGTCGTTTCAGCATACACGCTTACACGCGCGCTACATTACGCGCTTCAAAAAACCGGACTCGCGGAAACGAGCATATTTCGGCGTGCTCGCTCGAACAGGTGGTGTCGATTTAGTATCAACATGGATTCTGACGAAGAAACATTACTATTTGCGTTACTTATTCGCCGTCGACTGATCAAGACTGATAACCGGGCACTTTTATACACTTTACCCAGAACTGCGAAGTGATTCTAAACGATTCAGAAATTACTTACGATTACTTACGAGCTTAGAAGCGCGTCAATGCTCGAACGAGTTGAGCGTGTGCTAAAAGGCGCGCCTATACGCGCCTACATGCGCTTCCAAAACCGAGCTCATACGCGCGTATAAAACGCTAGTCTGAAACCGCTCTTAAGCTACTGTTTCGATTGTGATGAAAATTCGGTACTAACATGGACTAGAGCTTTTATTGTGAAAAAAGGGTTTGAAAAGATATAAATGGGACCTTAAAGTTTGTCAGTTTCGAAAATAATGCTATGAAAACTATTACAGAGATCTTAGGTAAGAAGATAGGCTATGTTTGGTTGCCATAACCGACATGTACGCGGGCCGAGCCGCGGGCAACAGCTAGGTTTGAAATAAATATCATACTTAAAAAAATGACAAGTTTAGTGGTGCGTATGTTTGCATTCAATCTGTCGGTATGTACCCGGCCTTTCTTTAAAACTTTGGTTAGAAAGTAATGTAAAAAAGACAATAAATATAATAAGCGTTAGGACGGATTTGAAACAAACTGTCGATAATTGAATAAATGAATGAATGTATGTATGAATGAATGAATGAATTCGCACCAAATATTAGGTACGTTAGAAACACATTTACAAAACTATTGGTACAGTGAGCGACAGATCAATCTTGACGAACAAAGCACTCAAATGATCTTAATGCCTTGGTTCCCTCCCTCTCCCTGTTGACTAATTGTTCTAATATTTGGCACACACCTTTAGTTCGGATGATAATACAAATTAAATAATACTGAGTACTTTTGTAGTCAAATTTGATTTGATGCTGACTGTACATACGACTATAGTTTAATCATTTAATATTTACATACACTGATCAGTGACTTTTATGTACGAAACAAAAAAAAATATGGTATCGACAAAGGCCATTTATAAATGAGGTACTAAAATTTATATAATACATTTTGCCGTTACATAATAGTAGTTTATGATACTGTTGCATAATAAGGGTTCTTATAACACGAGCCGTAGGCGAGTTTTTTTATATTATCACACGAGTGTTATAAGACCAAGTTATGTACAGTATCATACACTACTTTATCTACTCTCATACTATAATACATAAACTAATTTATTTTACAAACCAAACCAAACTTTGTTTAATTTAAATGTATAGAACAAAAAAAAAAATATTCGCGCCAAGGCACAAACTTCGATTGCGCATGCGTGTTTCTTTTTTTTTTCTTCCGAAATGGCGGATTCTTTTTTTAAAGTAGAGGTTCAGTCGAGATGGAGGTTGTATAGGTGTATCGTTATGATTAAAAAGTTATTTTATGATATAGGTGTCCATACAAGACCTGTATCGTAATAAAACTTTTTTTTTGGCCTGTGCGTAATGTTTGTCATAAGAGTTCTAATTTCAATTTTATAATCTTTGTATTATAGTATCAGAGTAGATAAATATAGTTTCTTTCTAACGGTTTGCCATTAGAACAGCACAACGGTTCTGCCATTATTTTCAACTCCATTGCTAAGCTGTACAAAAAAATGTAATGCAATCGTATCAATAGTATAAATAAGATAACTTATATTTTATTATTTTGGTGACTATTGTGTTTTAATTCAGAAAATGTGCTTTACAAAAATAAATAAATTTATTATTTTATAGTCTCGATTAGTATGATCAACGTTAAGCACACATATTTGAGATTCGGCTTGATGATTTGGCATACATACACTCGTTTGCGTTTATTCAGTTAGTGTCTACCAGGCATTAGATTTTAGAGAGTTTCTTATATTTTTTTTATGAAATTAATGATAACCTATAAAATTACTGTTTTTTTCGGATTTAATCTTATACTAATTTAGTCTTACTATTTAGTAACGATACAATAGTATAAATTAGTTTATTATACATAATGCATTATAAGATTGAGCTAGATTGGCCTATAGTATTGGTTTGAATAAAATTTTTAAGCATTTTTCATGCTATATATTCAAATCGATTTAAATAGAAAAAATGAATCGGTCTAGGCGGGGTTTGAACCCGCGATCTTTGCCTTACGGGGACAATGCTTTGACTAATAAGCTACCAGAACTCGCCTTAACCAATCAAAATTTCTCCTTTTATATCCGTCTTTGAGGTGACATTGAAAAATGCCTTAAAAAAATATTTATAAAGTTTGGGCGGAGTAGTCAAAAATCAATGTTTAAAAATGATTGAAAAATCATTCATTGGTTTTGATAGTTCATAAGAATGTCGGTAGATGCTCCACTGTCGCCTTAAAGACAGATATAGAAGGAGAACTTGGTCAGGGCGAGGTCTGCTAGCTTTGTGGTCAAAGCATTGCCCCTGTAAGGCAAAAATCGCGGGTTCACACCCCGCCTAGACCGATTCAATTTTTTCGATTTAAATTGGTACAGTATTGGTTTTTCAATGGAGATTTTTTTCTATTAAAGAATTTGGTCTCCTAAGAGGGAGAGAGGGAGAGAAGAAGAAGATAGAATTCTTGTTTCAACAAGTTCGAGAAAGTTGGGTAAACACGCGTGATGCTGCCAGCTGACGACCAACATGATTCGCAGCTTGTTGTTTATTCGACAATATCATGTGTGGACAGAAAACATTGTTGCACGTTATAGCGCGTCTATCGTTTCATGCAACGTTGTACAACAATGTTGCACAACATAGCGCGCAATATGTTGCCTATTGGTGTACCGACTGATGACTTATGTGGCTGTGGTCGACAAAATATAGAATTTGAATCCAAGTCCATTGACTTAAAGAAGAAGATTGGATACTAGGCTTTTTGGATTCCAAGATCTTCTGCTTCAATACTTACGGCCAATCACGTCCAATCCCAATCAAATATACAAGCTATATGATACAAATCCGGCTACATTACACACAAACACGTCAGGTCACGTTGATTTCCTCGTCACTGGCACTAGCGTCGCTTTCGTATTCGTCTTCCTCCATGTTGTTAAAAGACATTTCGCGGGAAAACACTCCGCCCGCCATTTTCTCTTCATAACCTACAAAAAAAATGTTTTAGCAGGTTTCTTGTTTTAAAAGTAGTATATTTTTAATTTCAAATTGAAACCAACGGCTGCCGGCGACTTTGTACGCGTAGACCTGTGTTACTCCCTTAGGGATCGAGTTTAGTAAAATCCGTCCTTAGCGGATGTATTCACCCTTTAAGAAACCTACCAGCCTAATACTTCAAGAACAAAGCGGTTCGGTGACTCTTTCCTTTGTCACACCATTAAGACCTGGAACTCCTTGCCAGCTCACGTGTTTCCTTCTTCCTACAGTCCCGGGTCCTTTAAGCGGTGCGTGAAAAAGCATCTGATGAGGCCGTCAAGCTGAGTGCCACCATTGTTAACATGATACGCGTATGTAATGGTGACCCTCTTTTCTGAGACTTTACCTTCAGATTACCATCAGGCGAGGTGAAGTCAAATTGACGTGTCCTATATATTAAAAAAACAAGCCAAATTTCAAGTTTGTAGGTGTTATACTTTCGGAGATTTCATGATTAATCAGTGAGTGGTACGCTTTCCTAATATAGATATATTTTAAGACATTTTACACAGAGCTATCATCGTCTCAATCAATTAGCCTTTTGTAGTCCACTGCTGAATTTAGGTATCACCCAATGTGCGCCATATTTCACCATTTTGCACAAATACAAAATGATTGTGCAAAGGTGGACATATTGCCATGAACGAAAGGTTTTACCTTTCGTTTAGGTTCTCGCAGTCTCCACTCTAGGATTTGTTTGCTCCAATGGCTATCGGTTCTTTGACAGTTGTGGCCAGCCCATTGCTACTTCAGCGAGTTATGTCGGTAACTTTGGTTCCGTAACGGATGACTTCGTTACGAATACTTTCTTTCAAAGAAGCTCCAAGTATAGCTCGCTCTACAGCCCGCTGCGGGACTTTTAGGTCATATACTAACCCTACCGTCAGTGTCCACGATTTCGTAGAACGCCTTGGTTGAAAACCTTTGTTTTCAAGCATTACCGCCAAAAGTAAATCTAAATTAATCATAGCCCATTGCCAAAACTAGACCTAAAGTAAGCAAAGCTTAAATAACTTTTGCAGAAACCGCTGGGCTACGTGGGTAGTAAAATTCTGTCAGTCTGGTTATGGCGCTCCCGCAGGGTCCCAATAGGAGGGATAGACCCTAGAAGTCCTGGCTTGGCGTCGGGGAACATGACATGCGGGGCAATGGTATCACTACTGTGGATGCCCAAGACCGTGTGAAGTGGAGGAGATATGAGCCAGAAACCAGGTCTTCGACTCCGAGACGACCGAGATTAACGTAATGATAATGGTGAGCTTAGCTCGTGTGTTTTAGAAAGTGGACATTTAATTATATGGTTTCTTTTTTTTGTAAATTAAATACATAGGTCCTCGCAACATTGGGGGAGGCCTAGGCCTAGGTCCAGCAGTGGACTGTGATCACTGAGGTAAGGCTAATTGATTGACTGTAATTTTTGTAAAAATAGGATATTGATTTGTTTGAGACGCTTAAAACTAAGAGACATGATTCAAAATTTCTATTCCCTGCAACTCCACTACATACTTAAACAAGAGCATTTTCTGTATGGCTCCTACAATATTTATTCATCTACCAAAGACAATTCTTGAGGAGCCCTGTATTGACATTGCAAAAAATTAGCTTAAAAAAATGTTACCAGAGAACTATTTCTACTCTGTGGATGATTACTTGAATGATTGTATATATGAGTTATCATTTGAATAAGTTGTTTTTTTATTGTTGTTAATGTGTTACATTTAAATTTTTTAACTTTTGAGGTTATAATATTGCATGCCGCTTGGCTAAATACAGTTGTGATATTCATTACCTCTAAATTCATTAGACGTAGTTGCATAGCTCTTCTTCACATCCTCCGTCTGGTCTTCATTTGTTGGAGAGAGCGGCGACATCTTGGGTTTATCAGCCTCAGCGTCAGACAGGTCGGGGTGTGGATTATTCTTATTGGGTAGCGTTTGTTCCCGTGAACCGCCGGAAGCCAGCAATTCCCGTTCTTTCGAGTTCCGCCATTTCATTCGACGATTTTGAAACCAGATTTTGACCTGTGGACGAAAGTTGTTTTTATTTTTATGTATAATACAGATTATCTAATGTTATAATAATGCTTCTGTGGCGTGTGAATGCGACTGCTATACAGGGGGCACGGGTGCGATTCCAGTGCAAATGTTTGTAATTATGAATATGTGTATTTGCATTGCTCTGGTCGTGCTTCGGAGAGCACGTTAAGCCGTCGGTCTCGGTTTTTCGGTCGGTATTTAGAGCCCTAAAAAGATCAACGATTGGTTTAACTGCTATAATTCGATATTGCCGATGGGTTGTGGACGTGAGATGGCAATCGCTTCAAGGAAAATATCGTAGGTCAGCCAAACCCGCAGTTAGACTGGAAATAAGACCCCAGGATCCGAGTTGAACGCTTCAGCTGCGACTGGAATAAAAGAAGAAGAGAAGACCAAATGTTATAGTAATTGCCGTGTTGGTTCCCGGTGGAGTTAGGGTTACCAGATCTCCGGATTTTTCCTGAGATCTCCGGATTTTTGGACTCATCTCAGAATTGCGGTCGGATTTTGAAAATCTCATGAAATCTCAGGATCGTTTAGAATAATACAACTTATTATATTGCCAGGTCCCTTGAACTTAATTGAAAAATAACTGATACATATTGAACCAAAGACTTCGGTTACGCTAGTACTATTATCTATTCTGTGCTTCGGTACGTTCTCTCCCCTCTTTCGTATTCGGATTTTTTATCTTTTAAAATATCTGTGAATGTACAGCTCTACTCTGGTCTAGGACGGTAATTATACGACGTGCAACGCGCTAACAGTATTTGATAAAAATGATAATAGGTAATCACGACTTTTGAAAAAAGAAGTAGCTTTTTTCCTTAATTTCTGAACCTGTAATAAATCTCAGGATTTTTCAATGGATCTCAGGCTTTTTCGCCGGACTTTTGATTTTTCCATCTGGTAACCCTAGGTGGAGTAGAATAGGCCATCCCATCTCGTCTCGTGGGTGTTGTAGAAAGCGACTAAGGGATAGGGCTGTTCCCCATCCCACAGTAAACGTACAGTCCATGTCCATTGATAAAGTGCCCGTCCTTCTAATACTGTTCTTGAAAAACCCCATATTGAAGTCGCTTGGAAATCATAGCAGGGAGTTCATTCCATATTCTATTGCAAGTGCAGTCAAATTCAAATATTTTTATTCAATCTAGAACAACATGTTTGTTTCTTATTGAAGTCAATAATAATTCTATTTAAACAAGTTTACCACCGTTTCCAAGAAGCTGGTTGAAAAGAAACGGCGCAACAAACTCCACTGCGGTATTTTTTAAGACGTCAACTTACAATATTTATATCCTTAAGGCTAAATGTGGCCGAATCTACATTTGTCTGACGTGTCTGAATGAAAAAAGTATATAAAAGAACAACTTTACATAACATAACATAAATTCACGCCTGTAACCCCGAAGGGGTAGGCAGAGGTGCTAGCACCCACATTTCGCCAGTTTATGTTTAGGTCCCAATATAATAGGTGGCGAGCCTATTGCCATTAACCGGGCACTTATAAACCTGCGATAAATACACACATAAGTTCGAAAAGCATCGAAAAGTCATTGGTTTGTGCCATGGTAAAACCTGGGATCGAACCCGAGACCTCGTCTCAGCAGTCCATTACCACTAGGCTACCGCGAGTTTGGACCGCGAGAAAAACCACTTCATATTAATAAAAATGTAAAATATTATGCTAGATGTATTAAAAAAGCATAATAAAGTATACCTAAGTCAAATCTAAGTAAGTTAGTATATTATACCTACTTTTTGGAAATATTCATTGTTACAATAATAAAAGGATTCAAACTCAAAGCTAATAACAATAAAAAACATTCGCATACCCAAAAAGAACCATACACACAATACAATACTTCAAAAAAACGGTAATAATCGTCAAAATTATAAATCACAAAAGGGCGCGAAGCATTAACAGTTTTTTTTTCGAATCAATATCTCATTTATCGTCCAGAAATCGTTGTGTTTTTTTGTTAAGATTGTTAAGAATCATTCTATTATTTTCGGTGAAATTCTAACAGTTTTATGGAATATACAGCGAGTAACGGTGCAATGTTTTTGACATCAAGTTATTGATGGTTGAAGGCGTGGCTGTACGCGGGTGTATTCCTTTGCCTGTGCGCGTTGTTTAGAAAAAAAGAATAAGGTTTGACCGCACGCGCGGGAGCGGCCATTTTTTGTATTCAGTATTTTTTTTTTATATTTTGTGGTGTATTGTTTGTTTATTGTGTGTTTAAAGATGTAAAGTCATGTTTACTTTGATTAAAAATATTGTGTTGTTTAATAGATAGTGCTCGGTAGTATACAGCCTAAGGCTAAGGCTGTCGTTCCACCGGAGAACTATGTAGTAACTATGCTACGAAGATGTTAAATCAAAGCTATTAAATTATTTGACCGTTTCCACTGTGCTATGCTATGTAGCTAAGTGAGTAGTATCTAAATCAATGAGAAAGTTCTAATCGTCGGCATGTAAGCGGTCAAGGAGTCGACCTTACAAGAACTCTCAGGTTTGAATCCAGTCCATTACACCACCGACGTAAACCACACTCCTAACACAATCCATTCAGGTTAACTGTATAAGTTAACAGCAATTGTGGCTAAGCTCCGGAAATAAAGCAATCCTAGTAATTCTGTACTTCAATAAAAAATAGTTATGAGTCTACCCTCAATAGGTATAACAAGACATCGATGAATCGATGACAGCCGTGCCTCCCACCCACGATCGTTGACAGATCATGCTATTACCATTGTGTACTATGACGTATTAATTTTATTGTCGCATTGGCTGATGAAAGTAATTATTATTGAAGTTATAATATGAAATATTATTGTAATCTGTGGTAATAGGGAGAGATATTTTGCTCGGTAACAGACAACCTCAGCCGCCTTGCGGTAGTGAACGCGGCCGCTACGCAGGAGGCGTGGCTTCGATCTCTGTCCAATGCAAATATTTATATAGATGAAAATGGGTATTTGCTTTGGTCTGGTAGTGCCTAGGAGAGCACGTTAAGCCGTCGGTCCCATTTGCCATAAGGACATTTATGGCAGTCTTTACGGGTACTGGAGGTCTAAAAAGTCCAACAACTGGCCTAATTGTTATGCTTCCATATCGCCAATAGGTTGTAGAGGTCAGATGGCAGTCGCTTCTCGGAAAATATCAAAGATCAGTTAAACTTGCAGTTAAAGTAGAAAAAGTGGATCTCAGACTCAGAGGTAAAAGGTTTGGTTGCGACTGGGATTAACGCTAGGATGAAGTAGATGAGGAAGAAAGGGGAGATTATTATAATGCCATAGAAAAAAGCGAAGGATGACAGTTGCGCACGCGCTCATATAACCAACTAAACGCATTATCATCAACTTCATAGTATGTAGAATATACTGCTTCCGGGCTGTTTGGCCGTGGTCTATGTGAAACTTGCGTTCCACACGTTTCGTCGATCACTGCGGCCGCCGACGAAGCAAGGTCTCGGAAGTCGTCGTCACCCGGACCTGTGCCACGCAAATAAATCCCATTTCATTTCATTTCATTTCACTGAAGAGGTCAACCGCAGTGATCAACGAAAAGTCTGGAACGCAAGTTTCACATAGACCACGGCCAAACAGCCCGGAAGCAGTATATTCTACATGCAACGCCGGCCGTGAAAGCCTGAAGACTTATAACTTCATAGTGATTTCCCATTTGCATTCGAAGTTTCCACTTTGTCGCCTGGGGCTGTCTGAAGTCTATTTGATTGGTGTATCGACTTTGCCGGAGTGACTGTTGTTTTACCTCATAACCCCTGCATGCTTGCGCCAGAGCAGGTGAGGTTGGCTTATGAAATGAAATGAAATGAAATGAAATGATGGTTTATTTGTCAGAATATGGGTGAGTGGATACATAGTTTTTGGATGTTTTACATTCTAGGTGCAAGCCATACTCTACCAATGTGTGGCGTACAAAAATATGTCTTAAAATTAAAATTAAATTATTCGATAGTTAAAATTATTGTAAATATTATCATGCATAAAATAATGACAAATATCACAATTTAACATTATTTAAAAATTCGTCAATAGAATAACAACATTTATCCATTAGTAATGTAAAGAGTTTTCTTTTAAATGCATTGATCGTATTAATTTCTTTGAGGCTATTTGGTAACTTATTATAAATATGTATTGCCATACAATATACATTTTGACTAAATACATTCACTCTTTGTTTAGGAATTAATAGCTTATGAATATGCCTACTCGCTCTAACTACGGCGTCATTGTGCTTACAAAATAGATGCATATGACTGCGTACGAAAACACAAATCTCAAAGATGTACAGACTAGGCAGTGGTAGTATATTGTACTTTTTAAAATATTCCTTACAACTGTCTGTTTGCTGTAAGCCAAATATTGCTCGTATACATTTTTTCTGAACAATGAATGCTCGGTTGGCCTCTACAGAATTGCCCCATATTATGAGTGCATATCATAATTTTGACGAGACATATCCGTGATATGCATTGAGAGCAGTTTCTTTACTTGATATTTGGCTCAAACGATATAGTGCATAAACAAACCTCTCCAAACTTAGGCAAACATTTCCAATATGCTGTTTCCAGTTACAATGTTTGTCAATAGTAATTCCCAGAAATGAAGTTGCTTCTAGTTCTTCGACTATTTTGTCTTTATATTGTATATTAAGCTTAGTAGGTTTGCTATTATAAGTCAAAAATTGTACCATATGTGTCTTATTAAAATTAACTTTTAGGTAATTACAATCCAACCAATTAACCATATTATCCAACGCTTTGTTCACCTTATGCTCTAGGTCATTTTTATTATTGTCTTCTATAATTAGAGTAATGTCATCAGCGTATAGTACGCAGTTATGTTCAGTCACATCAGGTAAGTCATTTATATACAAAATGAACAACAAGGGGCCAAGGATACTCCCTTGCGGTACTCCAGAACTATTTAGTAATTGAAAGTTTGACCTGGAGGTTGAATTATATTTTCCAGATATGCTAAGTATTTCTACACATTGATAGCGATTACTTAGGTAACTTTTGAGCCAATCCAGTGCTATTCCGCGGATTCCATATCTCTCAAGCTTGTGTAGTAATAATTTATGGTTCACAAAGTCGAACGCCTTGGACATGTCTAGAAATATTGAAACTACACTGTTTTTCTTATTGAGATTGTCAGTAATTAATTTTGTAAGTTGAAAACATGCTAAGGTAGTCGAATGGTTTTTTCTGAAACCATTTTGTTCAGATTTGAGAATATTATTATTCTCTAGAAAATTATATAGTTTTTCGTGCATTATTTTTTCGAATATTTTAGATAAGATAGGAACCAGAGTAATCGGTCTATAATTGTTCATATCACTAGTATCACCCTTTTTATGTATTGGTTTGACGACTGATTGTTTTAATCTAGTGGGGAAGTGTCCTTGCATAAGTGATAGATTAACAATGTGACATAAGGGAGCAGTTATCATTGGTGCACATAATTTCAAAATGTCAGTTCGGAGGTGATCATAGCCTGTTGATTTTGTATTATTTAAAGAATTTATAATTTTTAAAATGTCAGATTCATTTACCGGGGTCAAAAAAATTGTGTCCATATTATTAGGGATTAATGTCGGGTAGGTAGTCATATTTAAAGTATTTAATTCAGATTTAGTACAGTCAATAGTGGATGTCAAACTTATAAAATAATCATTAAATTGCTGGGCTATTTGGTCTGGGTTTGAATAAACGACGTCATTGAGTTTTATATTTTCTATGTAATTAGTATACTGCTTATCAGATACATTATTTTTTATAATGTTCCAAGCAGCTCTGCATTTATTATTAGCTTTTCTTATATATTTCAAACTTTCCGTTTTTTGAGCCTGAATTATACATCTTTTTAGGATCCTGTTATAGTTAGCATATATTCGTTTATTATCAACACTTCTAGAGAATTTATATCGCATGTAGAGGCACCGTTTTTGCTTACATGCTCTTCTAATTCCTCTGGAGATCCAGCGACATTTTGTAGGCTTTTTTGTAGATTTGATGGTAATCGTGGGAAAACATAGAGCGTAAAACAGAGTAACTAGATCATGGAAGGCGTTAAAGGCTTCTTCTGTATCAGTACAATTATATACATCACTGAATGATAGGACAGAAAGACATGTAATGTATCTATCAACGTTAGCTTTGGCAAAGTCTCTTTTTTTCTCAAACCAAAATTCTCTTTGCTTTGGTTTAGCACAAGAAGTAAGTTCAAATGATATAGTCTGAGCTGTTTCGTGATCAGATAATGCTAGCGCAATTAGGTTAGGCGTTACAGAAGGTAAATTGCTTGCAATAAGGTCAATACATGTTTTTTTTTTGACGAGTTGGATACAGAATGTGATTTTTTAAATTAAAAATTACATAAAATACATTGCAATTCCTTCGCATTTTTATCATTTTTTAAAATATCGATGTTCCAGTCTCCACACAATATAATATTCCTTCCTGTCCGATTGCAAACTTGATTTAGCAAAGTTGGCAAGTTTTTTTAGGAATATTTGGGCATTATCACTTGGTACCCTATATATACATATTATAAGTAGTTTAAGTGACAATACTTCAACCGCACAATATTCAAATTGAAAAGGTATCGGTTGTATTGTAAGAATCGGTTGTATTAAACCGTGTACATTCAGTCTTACACCCAATGGGTAAGTTATTTTAGCTTTAAATTGTTTTTATTTATTTATTTAACTATCATAAAACCCGTGGCTCGCATTGAATTCGAGTCCCTCACCTACAGGAATATATACCCGGAATAAAAAACCTGTTTTTTTCGTACACGTAAATTATATAATAGAAATTATAATTATATAATTTACGTGTACGGGACATAATTTTGCCAAAACATTCAACCATTTTTGCTTGAATGAGGGGAATAAAATATAATATTAATTTTTATGTATTAAAAAACTTCAATGATAATAATCTGGTCTATTTTGAATAAGATGTTAAAGCTGATGCCTCATCAATTCATTTCAAAACCGAATTTCAATTAACAAAATCACCGTAAAAAACGGTTTGAAGTTTAGTTAAAAAACCGTAACAGTTAAAAAAACAAAATTTCTTCACCGATGACAGATTGGCGCTGCTGATTGGCCGTAACCAATCAAATTGATCGATGTTCGCGCCCGATTCAAATTTCGAATCATTTGTCAAACTTTTAAATATAGCTGATTTTTTTTCGCGCGCAAATGTCATTGTCAAAATTGAATCGTTAAAAATCTTGACGATCTTTTATTGGAAATATGGATTTATATAGCAGATGGTAGCTAGCGTAATGATTGTCATTTTTCATGGTAATATTTTAATTGAGGGAGTGGGAATTACAGTGTATCTACGAATGGTTAGAATAGAGCCATCGTATCTCTTCCCATGGGTGACTTAGAAGGCGACTTAGTGATAGGCCTGCCTGTTTTTCATTCTACAGTAACTAAACATACAGACAGCAATAACTTCGCGCGTAATGTACCCCTTCGGATATTATGATTACAATTTCAATCAGATCCGTTCTGTTATAGCGTAATTGAAGAACGAACATTCAAATATCTTCACAAACTTACACATGTACAATATATGTATAAATAAGATATGTACAATCGTATAATACGAGTATCTGCCAATGACATTTAAGCAATCAACATATAAATCTAAAATCTAAATTCACAAAATCACAGTCCCGTAAAGATGAGGACCAAAAGATTTGTAATCTACTGACCTTCCCCCTGTCAGGAGTGCTGCCTACCCCCGGTACCCTTAGCGTGAAGGGTGGCGACAATATGCCCACGGCAGATGACGCCTGGCCCTTTTGGTAATAGGGATGGGAACTGTGCAAGATTTGTCGATGGTTTTTTATTTGAAGATAATGTAGCTGAGTTAATAACTATCGACTATTCGAATCGAATGGAATGTTAAAAAGAATTCACAAATTATATTGAATATCTCACGTCTTTTGATGAGTTATTCTTGTTTATGTGGATTTCTAAGCTCTAACATATGTTTAGAATTTTAACGGTCTAATATCATTAAGTAATTTGGCTTTACATACAGTTTTTCAACGATAAAAAGCAAGTAGTTCTATTGTACAAATTCAAATTTTAAAATTCTACAAAATTATTTCAGATAACTAGTTCAATATCTGCGTTATTAACAACGTAGCTTAAAACTAGTGTTAGTATGCAATAAATAAAATTACAATAAGATAAATTACACGTCAAAACATTCACATGACTTGTTAAATGAAATATAATTTGCATTAAAATTATATTTCATTTAACAACAGACACAACATTAAAAGCGGAAGTCAAATAAATTAATATCACATAAAAATTCATTAAAATCACATATCAAATAGGACATCAAAAAAAAAGCAATTATGTTTCGAAATTGTAAAGTATTCAAATATCATATAGGTGTCAACTATAATACATACAATATGTAGGTATCATCATCCAGACCCGACATATTCCTTTTTTCACGATCGCATAGGCGTGCAGTGCTTGTAGAACTCATAGTACCGTGGGAAACTAATATACCTAAAGACCACGCTATAAAGACATACAAATACTTTGACTTGACTAACGAATTAACCAAAAACGGCTACGTGGTTAAACTCTACGCCGTAGAAGTAGAAGCAACGGGAATTCCAGCTAAATCCCTGTATAACCTACTTGAAGACCTCGGATTGCCAAGAGCTTCAGTAAGCTCTTTGCTAAATCGAATATCAAAAGCGACATTGATAGGATCTTACCAAATATGGATAGGTAGGGGGGAGGAACACTACTGACGGTTTAGGTGAGCGCTGATCCATCACAAAGTGGCCACCCTAAACCTACATCTGGGTCGCAAGTCCCAATCGCAGTCACGGTGTTCCTCTCTGTACCACGCTATGGACCCGGCGACCGTACGGTGAATCTCTATTATGGAGTGATAAATAAAATACATATACCTACCCATTTTATACCTTAGTCTGTAAAGGCTACCCAACGGTTCCACCATCGAGCTTAAAGAACCATTTATCCCGGAAAAATTTTATTTTTCCCCAGATTTTTCTTCAAGCTACATTATTTAGTTTAAAGTATTACACACACCATACTAGATTATAACCTACCCATGGTAGGAGGTAGGACACGACGGTATTTCCGTCCAATTGAGCGGTTCGACTTGGGAAGTACCTCCGCTCTACAGAATACCGCGGCCATAATAACCTTAGGTTGTGTTCCTGGCAGTACCTAAATATGGTAACCAGAGCTCACTGGAGTGTTTTTGTGCTATCAGTGGGAAGACCAAAGGCTTGTTCTGTTTTATCTTCTACACTGACGGCATAGAAACTCTTGTTCTAACACGACGCCCCTGGTGTTGCACACGTCCATAGCCACGGTAACCACATTCCATCAGGTGGGCCATGTGCTTGACTGCCAACTTAGTAGTATAAAAATATATTAACCAATAATCACTCCTTAAAGTCGATAAAGTTAGAAACCATCGATAATCCCCACATCACTACTAAGAGACAGGGGTTCGCCGGCTAAGTATTAATTACATTTTGACATATTCACTTTTATTACAATTTATACGGAATAAAGTCGTGCCGAGTGATTGTGACATAAAGCGGAGAGGCTTTAGTTCATTAGTGACGTTACACTCTACGTAGGGGGGTACTGTAACAGCTGGTATACTTCTTGTAAACTCTAATAGTCAGAAGTCTGTTGTCATACGAATTTCTAAAGCAGTCGTTACGAGTAGTTTTTTTTTTTAGGTGGCAGACAAATACACAGCCCACCTGAAAGGAAAGTGGTTACAGTGGGCTATGGACGTGTGCAATACCAGGAACATCATACTGGTACTGCTGACCCTGTAGGAACTTTTAGATGCCCTTCTTGAAGAACACCATATTGTAGGCGCTTGGGAAACTCACAGTAGGGAACCAAAGTACGATAGCTTGTATAACCATTACGCTTCCGACGTGAACCCACTCCCAGCACTAGCAATTTAGCTTAGTTGGAGGGTTTAGAGGGAATATTAGTAATTTGGATAATTTCGGTTGCTTATATATTCTTTAAAAAAAAACTGGAATGCTTAGACTGATCAGATGACATTTGCTTCACGGAAAATATTGAAGGTCAGCCGATTCGCAGTTAGATGGTAAAAGTGGACCTTCAACTCCGGGGTGAAGGTGTCGGATGCGACCGGGTTTATCTCAAGGATGATGATGATGAGTCAAAGATTGGGTGTATGGGACCTGAGTCAATCTCATGTGGAAGCTTATATAAAACTCTGGTGCAGGGTTTCTGGCTTGGTTTTGGAGTAGTCAGTAAACGCTCTCATTAAAGTAGACCCTGGCATTCAAATTGCAAGCTTTGTATGGAATCGGGATTGTCGTATTTTTTTAATACGCATCGTATGAAAAAAGTTTCTTTAGGGAACTCGACCTATTTTGTGTGTAAGAGGTCTATTTAACTTTTAAAGACACAAAAGATACACGTATTTTGTTCAAATATTTGACTAAAATACAATTGCATTTTGTATTAGCGATTGAAAACAGTTTAAAAGTATCCAATATTTAAATATTGTTCAATTTGAATAGTCAAAATTAAAACAAACATGACACACGTCAATCAGAAATCAAAAAAATGCCGTGAAAATAAGAGATAGAAGATACCCCTTTATTTAAGTGCGAGAAGAATAGCACTATTATCATGCTAAAACAACAATTAAAATTCAAACGCAAACATTCCAAATGCGCGAAGGAGATAAAAACACAAAACAGCTTAGCGTGAAGGGGACAGCAGCACGTGACGTCAGAATATTCTTTTTTAAACTCGGAACAAAAGTCCGAACAAAAAGGTCCCGTATCCATAAATAAATAAATGCAAATATTTGAAATTGGAACGCCGTGAATGTAAACACAGCACGTTTGAATATTCATTCGAAATATGAATATTTCAAATATTCGCCGCGGTCCACGGACGGAAATCAGATTCATTGGGTATATAGCCATTATAGGTTTGATGAAGGCTGGATCATTCACAACAAATTGTTGGACTGTATTCTGTTCAATAGTGATGAATTTTGTCGAAGTAATTTACTAACATTATGGTAAGTCATGAACTCAAAATATACAGTGGGTATATACCTAGGTTTTAGGTAATTAATTGTCGAAACGTTGGGGTCATGGGCGTCCGCAATATCTTCAGGGAGATTGTGAAGCGTATGGTCGACGATTTTCGGGACCCAGAATACCTCATTTTAGGTCAGATTATTTTCTGACCTAAAAAAAGGCCTTCTGGATTACGAAAAGCGCTAAATTACCATACAACGTGGCAATGCTGCCAGTCTCCTGGGAACGTTTCCACAAGAGGCATGCGATGCGGAGGAATGCCACGACACGTACTATTTTTTTTTTCTAATTTGCTTTTTATTGTTTATTCCATACTTTGTTTTTTCCTAATATTACTTACTTATTATCGTTATAAAATAAAATAAAAATACAGAGACGACAAAGAACTTATAGATTTTGCACTCGATTGCGTCGATTCGGTCGATTTTATGCGTATGCCTTTTGCCTTTTCTGTACTAATCACATCTAAGAAACCCCTAGACCCATACTCTATTATTTCGGAGCGAAGATTAATAATTATTTCATAAAAATATATAAACTTATAGGCTACTGCTTCAATGTTTATAACGTTAAAAGTTAAATTGAAAAACAAAGCCCATACATAGTCTATAATATCCGACAAATATTGCAGGTTTATATCCGCCAAATACCGTAGGTATATATCCACCAAATACCGTAGGTATATATCCGCTAAATGTCTTCATTCTCGCACAAAAACCCGCCGTTGGTTGTCATTAAATAAACTTCAACCAAGCCTCCCCTTTGCCACAGACCCTTAAAGAAATAGATATGACTGAAAAACTTAATTATTATCTTTCGTAATCAGGATTACAGAGAGGAAGTGGTAACTGAGTAGATTAAGAGCAAGGTTAGGTAAGGTAGAAAGGAAACTGAAATTACCAAAATTACCAATATTCCCTCTAAACCCTCCAACTAAGCTTAATTGTTTGTGCTAAGAGTCAGTAGTGTAATGCCCAGGAATCGAACCCGAGATCCTTAACCACTAAGCTACCGACGCTCAAACTACGTCAGTATTAAGGTGGGTGACCATTCTTAACATAAAGAAAGCAATCTTTATCAGCAGTATCGTCGTCGAAAGCCATAAAGAAAACATGGGTGGAATAAAAATGCGTGCATATTTTCTATGAATGGTTACTCATGTTGTCAAAAAATGATTATATTTGAATGAATAATTAAAACATTTAGCATGCTAACTATTCAAATCGATTAAGATAGGAAAAATGTTGAATTGGTTCAGGCGGGATTCAGTGGCCCAGTGGTCAGAGCATTACACCCTGTCAAAGTCAAAGTCAAAAATCATTCAAAGTCAAAGATCATTTATTCTGCATAGACCATTAAGACGACACCTACAAAACGTCAAGTTAAAAATATCTAGACTAGTTTAGCAAATGGACCACCGGTTCGAAACGAGGCCCGTCCTGAAAAGTGAGGAAGGGAAAGATCGCGGGTTCGAATCCCGCCTGATCTAATCGGATGTCGGACCATCGGATTTTAAAACTACGTAATCAATAGTGAATTGTGGAGATTATACGACAGTAATTTCACGAAGTGTTTAATTCACCGGTTAATGGTCAACATTCCTTTCATTATCTAACAGAACATTCTATTCAACAAAGCAATATCCATTTCCTAGTCTCGATATTATGTTATAATAACACAATAAAAAAACCGATTGCCATATCTATCCGTATCAAGTGCAGCTACCCGGTAGGGCTGCCACACTTGCTTGAAAATAAAAAATAATATAATTTGGTTTTCTTACATATTTTTCCCTATATATTTTTTTCTTTTTTTTCATGAAAAGAATATTAGCAACAGAAATTATTAATATTCCCTCTAACCTCTCCAACTAAGCTAAATTATTTGTGCTAAGAATGGGTTCACGTCGGTAGTGTAATGGCCATAATTCAAACCCGGGACATCTTGATCGTGAGGCCGACACTTTAACCACTAAGCTACCGACGCTAGTATATTGGAGTTTATGGAACCCCACCAAGATCTTTGGGAACTAAACCAATTTCAGATGAAAGCTAATAAAACTGCTAATTGAAGAATTAGGTCCAGGCTCTCAGGGTTGGGGGTAAAACCAATCGTTATTAAAAACTGCTCAATAGTAACCCAAAAAGGTTACTGTAATTGGTTACTTGTGTAAATAATATAACGGCCTTCCAACTGCTAATTTGTCTTCTACACTGACGGCACAGAAATTCTTTGTGTTTACAGGGCCGTTAGCACGAGTTTGATTCCCCTGGTGTTACACACGTCCATAGACTACGGTAACCACTTTCTATCAGGTGAACCGGGTGCTCGTCTGCCACCTCAGTGGTATAAAAACAATTAAGTTTGATTCTGTGTATAATATACATTTTAGCAATAACCAAAATGTATATTTACAACGGCACGGGTCTTTCTTACAAATATAATCATTCAGGGCATGTATTTTTAAGTACTTAAGTATGTTTATTCCCATTCTAGAACACATATTAAATACTCTGTTTAGTTTGGGTGTAAATAGCGCTGTGTAAGAATAATACATTTTGTCCTAGAACATTTATTTAATATGAACAGGTTGGCAACCCTGCGGCCGGCACCCAGCAATTATTTAACGTCAGAAGCAAGCGGCAAGATTGCGGATACCGCGGATACGGCGCGTATTGAACGCCGTTCTTTTACTGAAGGTAAAGTTATTGTACTATATTATTGTTTTTTATTATTTTGCATCATAGAAGGACGTTTATTTTGACTTTTAATATGTATTAGACGTTGTTCATAGCGTCATTTAAACCCAACATAAAAATAAATTGTATGAAATAATGATTCAATTATTTTTAAATTAGTTCGAGAGGTCCCGGGTTCGAATCTTGGCCATTACACTACCGACGTGAACCCACGCCTATCACAAGCAATTTAGCTTAGATGGAGGGTTAGGGGAAATATTAGTAATAATTAACGGAAATATTAATTCAGGATCCTTGTACTGTAAGGATCCTGAATTAATATTTTTATTTGGGAAAAAATCATAAAAAAGTTGAACCGACGTCAAAATCCAAAAAGATAACCCCTCGCTGGCGCAGTCGGGTAAAAAAGTACTATCTAAATAACGGAAGATTAAATGTTATATATTCAGTTCGAAAAACTAAATGCGTAAAGAGGTTCAACTAAATAAAAAAATACAGTATAAAAAAACCCATCACATTCAAAGGGCTGAATGGATCTGGCTGAAATTTGGTGTAATGGACAGAATCTGGAATAACAGACTACTCCTTATCTCTAAAATATGTCCCCATGGGTAGCAGGAACGTGATCCGACTTCATCTAATTGTTCTATAATTCAAAATAATTCGATTATGTAGGTATCTACTTAAGTAAAAACTCAGTTTATTAATATTTTTCTATTAAGAAACTCATTTTAAAAACCGTAAACTGAAATCGAAGCACTGGTTAGTCAGTGAGTTAACTATAAGATTTTTAATCTTTAACTTAACTTAGCCTAACCTAGTGTAGTACTCGTATAGTAACTACCGGATATTGTAATTACAAATTAAAATATAAATATTACAACTTAATACCAAAAGCATAATTTATCACGCCACTTGAGCACATCCTATTAACTCGACTAACACAACATCGAGTCAGCCATCGCGCCCATCTCTAGACGTTTTGGCGCCATTGTGAAAATTAATTAATTGTCTGTGCCAACAATAGACTATCGCTTTGATGTTCCTTATCGTTAGCGGTATGTTGAGTTAAAAACTGGTATCTATTTAATTATACTGGTAAGACATACAGGCTGCTATTTACGAAAACATATTGGAAATAAATATTGGCAAGAAGATCTCTCCGTGCCTCGGAGAACACGTTAAGCCGTCGGTCCCGGTTGTCATACGAACATGGCAGTCGTTACGGGTAGTTGGAACCCTAAAAAGTCCAATAACTGTAATACTTAGATATCGTTATTGCATTTCGTTATCGCCATGCATTCATGCATGCAAATATTTGCACACCCTGCATAGTAGTCGAGGTCTTTCAGTCAAGGATCTTTAAGTCAAGTCTTCATTTGTATGATTATTATCTTCATTTGTTGATGATTATGATAATGAGTTGATGTTAATGATGACGACGATTATGATATCGATGACGATGAATGATGATTGCTGCCTTTGTGGGGACTCTACTAAAAGCTCTAGGCCTAGTGACATTTGGATCGAACAAGAAAACTCACAATGCACTGTAATATTACATTTTCCTACACTTATGTGCGTTGGACAACGTTATGTATAAAAATCTACCATTTTAAACATAAAATCTCGAATTCACACCAATTTATAAAAATAAAATAATACCGCGATGCGTCCATTTTCGTCATCTTGCCAAATTCCACTACCGCTACGCGACAGAGCATGACCACAGTTAATCAATCAAATAGATCTCGTAGTAAGGACAGCCTGTTGTAGAGCCTTGTCTGTCAGTCAGCGGGTGAGGTTTACTTAAGCTGAAGACCTTTAAGGGCATACCCTTTATACCCTCGATCTATAGCTGTCAATATTAAAAGTCATTACTACAAATAAAACCATTCAACAGAAACAACACTGCATTTCTATACCCGTAAAACATATTTTTTATGATAAATAATAAATATACAACGAAAACAGACTATAATCGAAAACGTTCGGAAACACACCACAATATCTGTTCATAAGTATGTAATAAAATTCAGAATATCGTAAAAAAAGGTACCAGCGGATATCCGAACGAATGACTCGAAAAAAAAGTATTTCAGCCAATAGCGCTCCCGTTTCGCAGTTTTATTCGATACAAATCGGCCAATAGAAAGCGAGTTTAAGACGTCGTTGGGTGTTATCGCCATCTCTTTTCTACTTTTAGACTTTGTATATTGCTATCTCGTTGATATGAATGTTTTGTCTTAAGATACTAAAGATTACGGACTATGTATTATTTTGTTTTCAACCCTTTTTTAAGGATAACGCGGATGAAAATGTCTAATGTATATTTATTTCATTATGATATTGTTCAAGTGAATTTACTTTGATCTTAAAAGCCATTATGAGATATAATAATAGGGAAAACATAGGGAACGTTTTTTGTACAATTTGTGAACCGATTTTCTTTTATTTTATGTTAAAAATATATTTCATTTTGAATTTATAGTCGAAGAATGGCGTAGAATCTCTGTGACGTAGCGAAATAGTGCGTAGAGCTTACGAATCTACGAAGCACTCTCGACAGCCTATGTGGCGTGGCGGTAGTGAACGCGGCGTGGGTTCGATTCCCGCTCAATACAAATATTTAGTCTGGTCGTGCCTTGTAGAGGGTTACCTATCTTAATCCCGAAATTTAATATTCCGAATATCATAATCCCGAAAACGTTTGGCCATTTTTTCATAATCCCGTTTTTTCAAATTCCGAAGTTTCATTTGCCATATAATCGCAACTCCGAATTTCATTTGCCCATTTATTCATTTGTACGACGTTTTATAATCCAGATGAACGAGTTCCAGACTCACGAAATCTAAATACACAAAATCCAGATGACCGTAATCCATATACACGAAACCCGAATATTTAAAACACAAATTTTTGAAATGTAGTTAATTGATATTCAGACAAACAATATCCAGATTTTTAAACCTAAAACTAAACCTCATATGGCGTCTACTAACTAAGCTCGACGGAGCCCCACTCCGCGAGGCTCCTACTTCTGGGTGGTTTAAAAAAAATAACCACGAAGACTAAGGCGGGAGCTCCGCTTCGCTTCGCTCCCGCCTTAGTCTTCTAACCTAACCTATCCGAGTCGGATTACACTGAGTCGGGGTGTTAACGATAATTAATTTCGAAGAATTAAGCGATTATAATAGAATCTACTAAACCACAAGTGAAAAAGAATGGAGGAAAAAGTATATACAAAAGGAGGAAAAACTGCAGAAACTTATAAAAATAAAAGAAAAAGGTAAAATTAAATATTTAAAAGAAATTTCTAAATTAAAGTAAATTTCTAAATTACTTACTGTACCTAATAAATGAATCGTACAAATTTAGTGAGTTTTACTATACCTGTATATAGTTTAGCTGGAACACGATTGTATGGGAACCAAATAAAAAGATTATGAAAATTTGGTAATAGTTTATTTGGAAAATGGTACGATGGGAAACAAAAAGAAATATTCTGAGTATCTGGATTATGACAATATGGGAAACAAAAAAATACTATTTGAAAATTTGGTTTTAGTGCACCTGGAAATCGATTCATCTGGGAAATGAAAAATGGAATTATAGAAAGTTGTCTTTCATTACATCTGTCTTTTAAAAGTTCTACCAACCGTTTTCGGGATTTTAAGATTCGGGTAACAGAAATTCGAAATTTCAATAGGTTACCCTTGTAGAGCATGTTAAGCCGTCGGCCCCGGTTGCTATATGAACATCTATGACAGACGTTACGGTTAGTTGAAGTTACGTTGGTCTAAATGCAATACTTCGATATCGCCAATGTATTGCAGAGAAATGGCAGTCGCTTCAGCCTAATCCGCAGTTAGCCTGGTAAAACGGACCCCAGACTTCGTGATGAGAGCTTTGGATGCGACTGGGATTAACGCTGGAATGAAGCAGAAGATGAAGAGTGTACCACTGTTAAGACAGATCGATTCCCGCTCAGTGTAATGTAAATATTTGTATTATATTTGTATTGGTCTGAGTGTTTCTATATGTATATCTAACAGTCAGACATCTAATGTATGAACAGAAAATGTATTTAAAGATGTATTTATTTGTACATTGGATTCTATAACAGAAAGAAAGTCAAGGTCGACTGCAGGATCGTTGATATACCTCCTTGTTCCATAATTATGCAACAATGTACCCCTATCCAGTTTAGTGAACTTATTTTTTTTAAACCGGCCAAATGCGAGTCGGACTCGCGCACTAAGGGTTCCGAAACATCATGCATCACGTTTTTTGTATGGGAGCCCCCCTTAATTAGTATTATAATTTTGTTTTTATTATTTATTGTTATAGCGGCAACAGAAATACACAATCTGTGAAAATTTCAACTGTCTAGCTATTACGGTTCTTGAGATACAGCCTGGTGACAGACGGACGGAGGGACGGACAGCGAATTCTTAATAATAGGGTTCCGTTTTTACCCTTTGGGTACGGAACCCTAAAAAAGCAGTAAAGATTCAATGGCAGCGAAGGAAGCTTGTGAAGTGTGTAAGGATAGGGGCCAAGGGGCAGGCTGTTGTCACTGCCTATCCCGGAGGGAACTAGTCGTGATCATTTGTATGTATACAAAAGGAGTTAGATAATTGTTTAATTAAATGCCTAGGCAAGTAGTTAAACGTCATCGATCCAAGCTATTTGCCTAGCCGTTTATTAAATGGCTGAATACCATTCAGGCCGTTAATTAAATGGCACCGTTTAGTTAACTGCCTAGGCAGTTAAATAAATGGCTGATAAAGCTAGTTGGCGGCGACTTAAATAACTCAAAGGTGACTGACTGACTGACATAGTGATCTATCAACGCACAGCTCAAACCACATGGACGGATAGGGCTGAAATTTGGCATGCAGGTAGATGTTATGACGTAGGCATCCGCTAAGAAAGGATTTTGATTAATTCTACCCCCAAGGGTATAAAATAGGGGATGAAAGTTTGTATGAAACTTTGTCAATTTTAAATCGATCGGGCTGAGACTTTGCATGCATAAAGCTACTAACTATGTTGACTCAACACTAAGCGACAACCGACATCCACGCGGGCGGAGCCGTTGTGCGTTGTGTGAGTGCGTTGATAGATCACTATCAGGGCCGTCTTAAGGCTATATAGCGCCAGGGTGCGAAACTCAGACTGCGCCCTTCCCCCCCCCCCCCCGGTCAACAAAAAAAAACGCAAAAATTTTTTGATGTTTCATTTATTTTTCTCTAAGATCTGTAATCTATCTGTAAAAAGATCTCTAATACAATGTTTTATTTTAAGTGCGTTTCCTTTTTCTGTTTTGGGCACCCGATGGTTTCTATTTACCATCCCCTAAATCGGCCATCTGCAATCAAATGGATCATTTAGCATATAAATATTTCACTCACTTCAATGAAATTATATGAAAGTAAACTTACTTAAATAAAATGTTATATGTTATAGGTATAAATTATTATTTATAAATATATTTATGTAATAAAATTTAAATGACCAATATCAAGCCCAAATAAAGTAGTTATCATAAATTATAAACTCACTCGTACTTATTGTGTGTGATTATGATTAATGATTACAAATACCTACCACGATATGGCATCAATTAGGTATGTAAGTTTATTTTTTATTAATTAATTAGTAGGTAGGTATATCAGTATACTATGTTCTAATGTAACAGTAGTTATATCTCAATGATTGTAAGTAATTGTAACCGTAACAAAAATAGGTAACTCTGTAAAAATAAAATTTAGGTACTTACCTTGACAGTATTAATTTCCGTTGTTTATGATTTAAGTAGGTACGCACTGAAAAAACTCCATCCATTTGCACATTATTTTTTTACGAAACAACGCAATCAATTAAATCGATATTGGTGGGCCTAACTGAATTTCCACTTGCTAGAATCAATCACAGTCTAAACTGCTAGAATTTTTAGTGCTCACTCGGCGGCTATCGCAAATAGGTATGATGAAAAAAAAAATCAAAAATTAAGGAAAAGAAATGGATTTAATATTTCTTTAACGTTTCACAGCATTAAACAAAATCAAACTTTAATTTTCATACAATAAGATTCAATTGTCATAGGTCGTCTAATGACATCAATCAGTAACCGACACTCAGAGCCGCATCGCGACCTTACATTACAATATACACCCTAATGTCCTAATTATAGAGGCCATTTTGCTTAAAGTGCGGACGCCAGGCGGCTAGGTCAAAGGGCCTCTTTGAATGGAGATATTGCCGCGTGCGTGTTAAATTAATTTAATTTTTATGAGTATCCTAATAAGAGCTATTTTACCTTGCATATCGTGAGCGGGATGACACTTGCCGAAAGGCAAAAGTGACAATAATAGGTACAATGGTAAATTTTAATATTGGTTGATGCCTATATTTTTATGCATGTAGGGGTTTAATTGACGTAAGTGTACGAAACAGGGGAATGGCGTTAATATTGTACTTATGAGTTAAAGGTTAAATTAGGAAATATCGAAATGTTTAGAGCTCGGCCTGCGCCCCCTCGGGCTACGCGCCCGGGTGCGGCCGCACCCTTGAACCCCCGGTTAAGACGGCCCTGATCACTATGTCAGTCAGTCAGTCACCTTTGAGTTATATATATATAGATTTTAGCTAAGTATCTAACTAATCAACAAAGTCTTATAATTGCACCTTTAGGTAACTACATAACCAAACGGGATATAGAATTATACCTCTACGGGCACATCCGTTTGTCTTAACACCTCAAATCCGTCCCTTATACGGATCTAACGGGGCACCCCCTCCCCTAATTCGATAAACGCTGTCGATTATCTCCCCCCTATCTATTAATTTAAACCCTCGAGGGTGCGGTTGAGTCGGCTCCGTCTAAATATTGTTTTATTTTTTTAAATAGGGGTTGATTTCGAGTTTACAGTTTGATCTTACGGTATTTGGTGATTGTAGATATTAAGTATCTATACTGAATTTAGTTGAATACTTAAAGGCAAACAATCTTGTAGCAACTTGATTTAAATAGAGAAATTGGATCGGCTGACGCGAAAAAAATAATTATTTAAGTTTAATCAATGTTTAAAATCATTGAAATATCATGCAATGGTTCCGATAGTTCGTAGCAATATCGGTAGACACACTCCACTGTCGCCTCAAAGACAGATATAGAAGGAGAAATTTGAATTGGTTAGGGCGAGGTCTGGTAGCTTAGTGGTCAAAGCATTGCCCCTGTAAGGCAAAGATCGCGGGTTCAAACTCTGACTAGACAGATTAAATTTTTTCTATTTAAATCCATTTGAATATTAATTAAGCATCAAAAATGTTAAAAATTTAATTTAAATTGTAGCAACTTATTATATTAATACTTATTAAACAAATAAACTACAGCTTTTTAATTAGTGGTTCGATTTCGGTTTTTAGTCATGTCTGATTTTTAAACGGAGTTCTTATACAAAAAAAAAAAATTAATGAACTGAGTTTTTGAATGAAAAAATGTTGAAAAACACGTCAAGATTGTTTACCTTTAAATAAGTACCGGATGGAGTGTAGAGAAATGTCAACGGCCTCAAGTTATGTGTGATAAAAACTGCCTCTATGCCGTAGCAGTAGAGCTACAAAGAGGGCGTAGGTTCGATTTCCGCTCAGTATAAATATTTGTATGCATGATTAAGTATATTCCCTGGGTGTTAATATCTATACACATATAAATAAAATTCAAGTGTCTGTTTGTAATATTGAAATAACTGTTTTTTACTACATGCATATGAATATAATACGATACATACACCAAAATTTTTTTTTACAATTTTTGTCTGTCTGTATGTCTGTCTGCTTGTTCCGGCTAATCTCTGAAACGGCTGGACCGATTTGGACGGGACTTTTATTGGCAGGTAGCTGATGTAATAAGGAGTAACTTAGGCTAGTTATATTTTAGAAAAAAATTGTGCTCAATAGCGTTGACTCAACACTAAGCGATAACCGACATCCACGCGGGCGGAGCCGCGGGCAACAGCTCCCCCCCCCCCCTCTGGAGCCGGAGGGGGAGGTTATGTCGGACTCGAACCGGCGTAAATCGCACGCCGTCTGTGGGTCGATGTGCTAGGCCGAAGGTGAGGTTGTCTCGCGACATATCCCTCGCACCCCGGCTGACCCAGGGGGTAAAATAGGGATGGGTCTCCATCTGACAGTAGACGTACAACCCATGACTAAGTGCCCGCTTGACGGGAACGGGTTCGCCCTCTATTGGGTACGAGCAACCAAAAATTATAAGTAATTCACGAAATGTGGATGTAAATATACCCCTGCCTTTGGGGATTTACAGGTGTAGGTATATATGTATGTTGTGTATTTATAAAAAAATAAAATAAAAAAAAATAAAAAATATGTTTATCTTCATTCTAGATCCCATAACACAAACTAGTTAAAATATACTTACCTTGGGTCTAGATATCGCTGTACAGAATATCTAAAAACAATGATTGCCTAATAACCTTAAGATATAGTTAAACAATACAGAATATCGGAATTAATCCAAATAGAATTCAACGTTATCCTCGTTATAAAAACGAAATAACAAAAACCTTCTACGAGGGGGAAAAACCGATTACCTCCGCAATTTTCCGGTAAATACCGGTTTGTTGGAGCCGGAAACTCTATAAAAATGTTCTTCATTGTCCATGATGCTGTTATTTTTTTATCGTTCTATATTTAAAAGTATTGTTATATCTTTATGAATTTACTTTGACAAGTAGATAGTCTTTGGTTAGAAATATGTGTTGCCTTGCGATTGAGAGGTCTCATGTTCGAAGTCTGGCTGTTATAGTACCAACATGAACCCACTGCTAAGCAATTTAGCTTATTTCTAGAACGACATTCATTCCTGTGTCTGGATTTACGTGAGGACAGATTAAATAGACAGTACTGACGATGACATATTTGACAGATTACCTATACAATCTGTGCTCAGATGAATCGAGATGCCGAACTGAGCACGTAGTCAGAGTTTGTGTTACTAATATTAGTTTAAAAGGTGTCTAAACAGCTTGTTTAGAATATGGAGAGGTCATACTTAGTATTAATCTAAGATCTAAGCATTCTATGCCAAAAACGTATTATGCATGTAGGTATGCAGTTAACCTTTTTTTAAACTAAATAAAATAAACCTAAAGACCATAAACTCCTAAAATAATCAACCAAATAAAAATACCAATAACAATTTTTTTTAGGTTATAAAATTTACTCGTCAAACAGCGAAATGGCAACGGCATACACACCCGTACAGCCACCAACCAAAAAGTCTCAATGCTAACATTCAAATATCGTTCAGTAATTGTTTTAAACGGTTCTAGGGGAGGGGCGGGACCAACGGCTGCGTATGACAGCCCCCTGAACCCTCAGGGGTAGCTATTTTTTGTAACACCCTGTGTTCACTCCCCTTGGGGAGTTTTAGCGGGAAAATTGTATACTTACAACTCCTTGACGGGTTTGTTGGGATGGTTTTGCGATATATTTATAATGTTTCTTGATATTTTTGGGTAAATAATGGGTTATTTTAATACTTAGAATAGTGTACTTTTATTGTATCTAAGTAACTATACTCCATTTGATTAGTTTATTTTAGGTACCAAACTACACATAAACAATCTTGATCTGTCTCTTTAATATGCTTTATTTAAAAATTCAGTTTATTAATATTTTTCTGAATAGAAACTCATTTTATAAAATTGAAACATTAGTTATTCAGTTTTAGTTCATTCATGTAATTGTTAAATGGAATATCATTCGAGGATTAGGGAGCATTATTCTAGGGACAGTATCTGGAAGGTTGCCTTAGTTTGCTATTAATCTTCCCCCTGGACCTCCCTGTAGCTCTCGATTCTAGATAAAAATTATTGAATATCGTCTTACCTGACTATCCTTCAGTCCTAACTTCTCTGCCAGCTTCTTCCTGTCAGGTTTGCTGATGTACTTCTGGACTTGAAACCTCTTCTCCAGACCTTTGCGTTGAAGGTCTGAGAAGACTGCACGACGCATCATGCCTCGTCGGGGTTTTCCTGTTGGGTTGCATAAATCTTCTATATCTACTTATATATAAAAACGAAATACTACACACTGATTAATAACGAAATTTCAGAGACTATCAATCAATCAATCAATTAGCCCACAGCAGTCCACTGCTGGACATAGGCCTCTCCCAATGTCCGCTTTTCGTACGATCCTCCGCCTTCCGCATCCAGTCCGTCCCAGCCAGAGACTGAACAGCAAACAAACAAAAAAAACAAACCTACAAACAGCAAATTTGGCAGATAGAGTCCTTGTAGGGTGTAAACATCTGCTAAGTACGAATTTTATGAAACTCCACCCCTGTTTTTGAAGTATGTGACTTGAAATTTAAAATGTATGATCAATAGATGCTTTGGAGGTGTACTAATAGTGTATCCTCAGAAATCAACCTCCTTTTGGGGTTAAAGTAAGGGATGGTAGTTTGTATGAAAGTCTAACTCACTCAATGCGAACGAAGTCGCAGGCGGCTCCTTGTTATTCATATGTAAGTATGATAGTTACACTAACCTCTCGAACTGTGTGCCCATGGGAAACCACCAGGTAATGGGAACACTTGAGTATGTGCCTGCGCTGGTCGTACTGTAACAAAATAATTATCATTATATTCCAATCCTCTTTTGACGAGGCCAAGAATCAATTGTTAATAATAAAGTCTTACTTTAAAATAAATTCTTATATCGAATTTGAATGAAATTTTAAAGTGATCGCACGGCGGGAAACTGTCGACTCACAACTGCTAATTTGTGGTCGCAAAACTGACAACAGGGAATTGCCGGCAGGCCAAAATGGCTTTAGTGTGTGGGCGCTATCGGCTTAGGACTGCAGGCGATTATAAACTGCAGGCGGACTGCAGGCTGACTTTTCCTTTTTTTCCCGCTGGAGCCGGAGGGGGAGGTTATATCGGCCTCGAACCGACTAAACCGCAAGCCGCCTGCGGGTCGCAGTGCAAGGCCGCAGGTGAGGAAGCTATAGAGCATGTCCCTCGCAACTACAGGCGGATTGTTAGTGAGTGAGCGCATTATTAACTGCATTCGATATCTCCAATAGGGGGGCAGATAACAGTCGCTTATTCACGAAAAATATCAAAGTTCAGCCGCGAAGCAGTTGCACTCGAAAACTCGGACTTTGTACTCCAAGGTGGGTACTTCGAATTCAAGACAAATAACGAAAAAGTGGACCCTAGACTACGAGATAAAACATAGTTTTGTATGCGACCCAGGATGAACGCTAAAATGACAATGCTTTTTAAAAACGCATAAAGCCAGCTAAGCCAAAATAACAACATAAAAATGTTATATTAATTTTTTAACCATTACCACCCCATAAAGCATGTTGTTTATGTTACAGATTTATTTCAACAATAGTTTTATTATGCCGTCTGTCTCTCAAATTGGGCGTGTCAAGCATTATCCTCCATTTTGTTACAATACATGTACAAAAGACCGTGTTGCTACGTCGGAGGTCTGTCTGGTTTTATTGTTTATAAAAAAAATAAAGTGAATCTGTGGATTAGGATGAGTTAAATTGTTTGTGGTTTGAAAAAAAAAAACGAGATTCCCATAGATGTTTAATTTTTTTTCTACAGATGTTGTAGAAGTTTTTTATATATTTTTTTTTTCATTGATCACTTAGGGGCAGATAAACGCACGGCCTACCTGATGGAAAGGGCAGGTTACCGTGGCCTATGGACGTGTGCGTCACACTCGCACTGCTGGCCCAGTGAAACCTTCAAAAACCCTTCTTGAAGAACTACATATTATAATCGCTTACCTAATATAAAAAAGCACTTTCTTACATTTTTGTCCACTAGCCCAATAGTGGAACACAGAGTACAGACACAGTGAATCTCAATGCACAGTAGTTAACCTATTGCTCCCTGTATTCACACCTGCAC
This sequence comes from Eilema caniola, assembly GCA_949126895.1. NCBI lineage: Eukaryota > Metazoa > Arthropoda > Insecta > Lepidoptera > Erebidae > Eilema > Eilema caniola. Next base: position 2,152,646 of record OX421490.1, on the reverse strand, counting down.
CCTCGAAACACAACTAAGGGTTCTTTGAAAGGGCATAAAAAGATCTTTATAGAAAAGCTCGACAATACATAAGTGATGTTGTTATGGTTGAATATTTGCAAAAGTTCACAAATACACACAAACCTATACAATCAATCTATCTATTAGCGTACCGCTGTCCACATTTTTTTTAATGTAGGACACGTCAATTAGACTTCACCTCGCCTGATGGTAAGCTGAAGGCAAAGTCTCAGAAAAGAGGGTCACCATTACATACACGTACCATGTTAACAATGGTGGCACTCAGCTTGACGGCCTCATCAGATGCTTTTTCACGCCCCGTTTAAAGGACCCGGGACTGTAGGAAGAACGAAACACGTGAGCTGGCGAGGAATTCCAGGTCTTAATGGTGGGACAAAGGAAAGAGTCACCAAACCGCTTGGTTCTTGAAGGAATATTCTGCACCGTATACGGGTGACATCTAAGCCCTGCTCGTGTTGTCCTGTCTGTAGGAAAGGAGAGGGCGGGACCAATTGGAAGAGCTCATCAGAACATTCACCATGGTAGAGACGGTAAAATACTGCCAAGGATGCAACATCTCTACGCATCTGCAAAGGCTCAAGGGTGCTTGTGACCTCGAGATTACCAATAATGCGGACCGCACGTCGTTGCAACCTGTCGAGAGCATCTAATAAGTACTTTGCGGAGCCATCCCAGAGGTGCGAGCAGTATTCCACGCAGGACCGAATTTGGGTCTTGTATAGAAGACACCGTTGCTCCGGCGTGAAAAATCGTCTAACTCTGTTCAAGACTCCGAGTATAAGCGACCGCAGTCCACTGCTGGACATAGGCCTCCCCCAATGTGCGCCATTTCGTACGATCCTCCGCCTTCCGCAGCCAGTCCGTCCCAGCCACCTTTTTCAGGTCATCAGTCCATCTGGCTAGAGTGATCCCCAAAGTGGTAAGCAGAGGTTTAATAACTTTTTTTTTTACGTGTGGGAAATCCTTCGGAGCCGAAGTGGGAGGTTATGTCGAACTCGAACCGACTAAACCGCATGCTGTCTGTGGGTCGATGTGCTAGGCCGAAGATGAGGTTGTCTTGTGACATATCCCTCTCACCTCGGCTGAGCCAAGGCCATTCCTCTCGGTCTGGCCCTCCTCGGGAGGGGGGACCGCGCGGTCCCCGACTCCCGGTATGGGGGGGGGGGATAACACCCACGTTTTGCCAACTAAAATTTTCGGTCCCACGTAACAGGAAGCGAGCCTATCCAATCCCAAATTTGATATCGAAGTTCTGTATTTTAAGATCAGCTGATTGGACTTGTTACTGTTAAAACACACTACCCGTAACTAAAGCCATAGATCAGCGTTTCCCATCTGCCGTGTCGCGACCCCGTACCGGGCCATCAAAATAAAATACCGGGTCGCACCATTCCCGCCTTTTTTTTAAAAAAAAACCTACTATCCCGATTTCCATCAAATACTCTTTACAGAAATGGTAGAGAAAATAAAATATCAATGCGCCTAATTAAAAGATTTTGTTCAAATCGCTTTTATTCCAGCGTTTCCTATTTGCCGGGTGGTCAAAATACCCATCGCACCATTACCGCCCTTTAAAAAAAACCTAGTATCAATCGACGCATTGTATATTAATTTAAATGAATCTGGGTTTTCAACACTAGTTTACCTTAAAAATAAATATAGAAACCGACTTGAAGTGGAGCCAGACCTTAGGATAAAACTTTCGTCATTTTCCCCAAACTTGGATTTTTAGTAAAAAAATAAGCAACAGCTCCGTACTTCGCACTAAAATTTAGTGTCTAAATAGGTGATACTAAAATATTGTATGTATCTAGTGTTAATAAAACATTTCTGCTATTAATAAATGTGTATTATTAATGGAACCAGCTTGGGTTAAAAAGTGTTCAGTGGGTCATAGCAGAACAATGTTTGGGAAACACTGCCATAGATGTTCGTATGACAACCGGGACCGACGGCTTAACGTGCTCTCCGAAGCACGGAGGATCTCAATGTGTTAAGAATGGTCACCCGTCCTAAGACTGACCTGGCTAGCATTCTTTAACTTAGTAATTTGCTTTGTATTCAAAAATAAATGTTTGAAATGAAAAAAGATTACAATAATAATAAAATAAATATATTAATAAACAAATAAAATTTTTTTTATTAATTTAGATTATGAATTTGTGCCGTTTGGAGTCGAAACGTTTGGGCCTTGGGGTCCGAGCGCCCGCAATCTCTTCAGGGAGATTGCGAAGCGTATGGTCGACGCTTCTCGTGGCCAGAAGGCTGGCCTCTTTTTAGGTCAGAGATTAAGCATTGCCATACAACGTGGCAATGCTGCCAGTCTTCTGGGAACACTTCCACAAGAGGCATAAGATGTGTAATTATTTAGAAATGTAGTTTTAAAACCATTTTAATGTTAATTAATAAAAAATAAACTTCAAATGAAAAATCATTCGTCGGTTCCGTTAATTCGTGAGAATATCGGTAGACGCCTCCGCCGTCGCTTCAAAGACGGATATAAAGAAGAAATTTGAATTGGTTCGGGCGAAGTCTGGTAGCTTAATGGTCAAAGCATTGCCCCTGTAAGGCAAAAATCGCGGGTTCGAACCCCGCCTGGACCGACACAATATATTTGAATTTGAGCGGGTTGCACTTCAATGTTTCGAGTTAGGAACCTTCTAATGAATTTTGAAAAATTTCTTCATTATTTGTAATTATAAGTGATCATTATATGTAATATTTATGTACTACATTGTTGTCTTGGATAAATTCTGTAAAAACAATGTATGATTCGATCTAAATAAATAAATAAATAAAAAATATATATTTCCTATTTTAATCGATTTTAATATTTCGCATGCAAAATGCTTTAGATTTCATTTAAACTACTTGATTATTATTTAGCCACGAGCTCCATTTATCTATTGTTAAAATAACCAACGTTAATAACTCGGGACACATAGATCTCTTGAACGAGGCCCTGGCGCGCGTAGATTGTCTTGTAATAATCTATAGATTCTTGGTGAATGTGAGCTCGTCCGTAGCACCCTTTGCTAACCTCAATAGATACCCAAGAACACATTTTAGGACCCAAGATATATGTATATCCTCTGTAATTCTATCAAACCTACCAGCTAAGTAAGGATGGTGACAGTGCGCCAGGAGATGCTGCAAATGCTGATGCTGTACTGGTATTGGTCTGCTCGCGATGGGCTTCGCGATTGGCCATGGGTTGCCGATGATCGGTTGTCTGTATTCTGTGAACAAGAGATTTTATTAGTCATCAAGGATATTAGATTTAGAAGTAGTTCTGTAATTGACTACTAAGTGACTGAGAAAGCATAGAAGTATCACCACCCAATCTCATTCGAAGAGTGTCGTAAGAGGCGACTGACGGACTGACTCGAAATAAAACCCTCTACCAACCCGTCTGGCCTGCGATGGAAACAGTAGACCAGAGTTGGGATCAACATTGGAAGAAGCTTATGTATGTCCAACAGTGCTGGTGGATAGGCTAATTGATGGATTGATAGACTCTGTTATGATATGGACATTGTAATACATAGTATTGTACAGCCTCTGTGGAGTAGCGGTGGTTTATTCAACTGCTTCGATGAAAAACAAAACCACATTATTTTTAAGCGAAGACTCGGAGGCAAAAGCCTCTGATGCGACCGGGACTAATGCAATCATGATGACGAGGTATCTACGAATTCGATTCGAACCTGTACCTCAATTATTCTCAGTCTTAAGTCCACAGATACCATACCACAGCACGTTAAAACCAAGACTGTAGTATACCTACGTGAATACGTTGCGCTAATACGTTTTTCACTTAGTTGAGAGCGCAAACGGAGTTGATTAATGGATATAACAAAGGCACACGATATATTAAGGGTGCGGGTGTCTTTGACGCGAGGGGTAAGACTCTGAGGGTGGCGAGTGGCCCAAGGGAGGAGACGCAGCGGGGAAAATAATAAATATAACAGTTTGTAAGGATGTTTGAATGTTATTTATTTAATCATGCTCTAGTTGTACGTATATGGCTGTTTTTTTTTAAATATAGAACACGTTATTTAACCCCTCACCTGAGGTAACCTGAAGGCAAAGTCTCAGGAAAGAGAGTCACCATAGCAGACACGTAGCATGTTAAGATGGTGGCATGGCACTCAGTTTGACGGCCTCATCTTATAACCTTTCACGCGCTGCTTAAAGGACCCGGGACTGTAGGAAGAAGGGAATACGTGAGCTGGTAAGGAATTTCAAGTCTTAATTGTGCGGTAAAAAATGTCACAGAAGGACTTGGTTCTTCAACGAATTGTTTGCACCGTATGTAGGTGACATCTAAGAACTGCAGTGTTGTCTTGTGTAGGAAAGAAGAGGGTGGGACTAATTGGAAGAGCGCATCTGAAAGTTCACTATAGTGGAGACGGTAAAATACTGCCAAGGAAGCAACATCACTACGCATCTGCAAAGGGTCGAGGGTATTCCCAATAATGCGGACTGCACGTTGTTCGATGATAAGAATAACTCGGCACTATTCGTCATTATTATTATTATATTTTTTTATACCACTGAGGTAGCAGACAAGCTCACAGTCCACCTAATGTAAGTGTAAGTAAGTGGCCTATGGACGTGTGTAACACCGGGGAAGCCACACTCGTGCTGCCGATCCTGTAAACAGAGAGTGCCGTCAGTGTAGAAGTCAAAGCAGGAATAGCTTTTGATATTCCCATTGTAAAAACAAAAACTCTCCAGTGAGCTCTGGCTACCCTACTCACCGACGGGAACATAACACGAGGTTATTATGGCGGTACTCTGTGGTACTTCGCCAGTCGGACCGCTCAATGGAACAGAAATACATTCGTGCACTACCTCTCGATTTGTACATTGTTTACTTTACCTTTACACCGTAGCAAACCTAACCAAACATCAAGAAGTAGCAAAGGTCTTATCCCACACTTATAGTCGTACAAGCTATCTCCTGCTTATGAATCCGCTGTCCACTCATCCCTTGCGCCAGCGTCGACCACGATTGTATTGTGATCGCTGTTTATCCTATTAGTGCATTATTAACTTTGATTACTTCATGTAGATCTGTTGCTGATAGCTCCACTTTTTACAAGCTTTTATTTAACTTGCAATGTATGTTTGTTCGGGTGGAATCTTACAACTCAATTTTAAGGCACTTGCCCTCAACCGATTGAGCTGAAATTTGGTATGCACGTTCAGTTCGGATGACAATGCAAGAAAAAAAAAAAAAAAAAGATTGTTTTTAAAAAGGTTTTTTCAAATAGAACTTGTTATATGCAAGTTGTTAGTGGTATGGTGGTTAAACCATGCAATTTTGAATTAAGATTGTGGATTCAAAGCCTGGTTATGTACCGTCGATTTTAATATACGTCTGATAAAATGTAAGATATTGAAAAAAAGACGGCAGATGAATGGTTGCGAGTTTGATTCCCGCTTAGTATCTTAAGCGACTACAATACAGGGTTCTTCAAGAAAAGCATTAGAAGGTTTCTTCAGGGTCGACAGCGCGAATGCAAAGCCCCTGGTGTTGCATACGTCCATAGGCCACGGTAACTTTAATTTGATTTTTCCTAAGTATTATAATTTGTAACTTTGGTAATGCAAATAATATTGACTAAATGTTTGACGAATTGAAGTTGACCTCTGATAATTATATAATTCTCTTGACATTCCAATTATAATTGTTTTCATACATTAAATTACTATTTCGTCTATTTTAGCTTGATTTTAACAGAAAACATTTACATTTATGTTTATTATCATGTTACTTCAAAAAGGTATAAAGGCACGTTTCTGAACGAACCTTTAGAATTGACAGTGACACTTGTCATTGTTATAAATGTCAATTTGTTGCAACTAAATACATGATTTATTTAGCGGTAACTCTCGCAAAAGCCATAAACCAAAAGTTGAAGTTGAAGTTGATGATTTATTTATTTCTACATCACTATCATTCAATACAATTATTACATTAAATTAATATATTCAAACATTTCGTGTAATCAAATAATTCTAACTAGTCTAATTACAGACCGTCCACATCTTCAATTGGTTGTCGAGGTCAGATGGTAGTCGCTTCACGGAAAATATAGTAGTTCAGCCGCGTCACGGTTAGGCTGGAAAGCCGAACCCAATTAGTTGGACAAAGGCTCATAGAATGATTAGACACAAGGAGAGTAAACTGATTTCTGTCGATTTCGATTTCGAGAGTGCTCAAAGGGGACTTGAACCCGGGACCAGTCCCTTACAGGGGAAATGCTGTGACCACTGAGCTACTGAGCCAAGCACTCGAAATTCTTTTTGAATGAATAACTTTAAAGCATTTTGCATGATAAATATTAAAATCGATTAATATTGAAAAAATATTAAATTGGTCTAGGCGGGTTTGAATCCGCGATGTTTGCCTTACAGGGGCAATGCTTTGACCATTAAGCTATCAGACCTCGCCCTAACCAATCCAAATTTCTCCTTCTATATCTGTCTTTTGAGAATATCGGACCGCCTCAACTGTGGCGAGGTCTGGTAGTCTAATAGTCAAATTCAGACATCATGAAAGCATTGCCCCTGTAAGGAGAAGATCACGGGTTCAAACCCCACCTAGACCGAATCAATATTTTTATTATCGATTTTTACTATCGATTCGAATTTCTCTTATACAACAATCTTGGAGCGACAGTGGGAGGAAGATATTTGTCTAGTAGACAAGCATAGCAGTAGCAAACCGACAAACATAAGCCTAGTCAAGTATACAGTTCATTTCCAAGTTTATTTGTCTACATACCCTCTTACAACGGCCATACTATCCCTCCTGTAAGTATTATAATAATATAATTAAAATCACACCGTCGGTATTTAAAATCGCTAAGCGCTGAGGGGTGTTTTCGTAAAGTTTCCGGAGTCACGCCTCCGCCCCCTTACAAGGGGTATAAGGGGTGACTTCACCACCTTAATCGTTCAGAGTTTTTGAACTTGAGAGCTTTCGGGTATCGATAATGAAAATGTGATTATCTTATTAATATTTCAATCTATTCAATTTAATCTCATCGGAGATTATGAATTTGTGCCGTTTGAGTCGAAACGTTGGGGTCATGAGGCCCGAGTGCCCGCAATCTCTTCAGAGAGATTGCTAAGCGCATGATCGACGCTTCTCGAGACCAGAAGGCTGGCCTCTTTTTAGGCGAGAGAATCAGCATTACCATACGTCGCTATGTTGCCAGTCTTCTGAAAACGCTACCAATGATGCGGAGGAATTCTAATAATAGTTCTTTTAGTCTTAGTTTTATTTAGTAGATATTATTATTGCAATGTATCCATTCTGTCCTACCTAATTTGAATGTAACTTATTAAAATAATTTAATCTATGTACTAATATTATAAAGCTGAAGAGTTTGCTTATTTGGTTAACCGCGCTAATCTGAAGAAATACTGCTTCGAATTGAAAAATTCTTATTATGTATAGCCCGTTTATCGAGGAAGGTTATGGACTTTAAACCATTAGACTCAAGGAAGCGGGGCATTAATCATAAATGTCTACAAATCTGGCAGATTCTCATACGTTACTTGAAAATGCACAACAGGCGATAATTTTTGTGGTTTATATGAAGTTTCAAAGTATACCACGGGCAAAGTCGAAGTGGGCCGTCTAGTCCTATTCCATAAAGTCTTAGAACCCTTCACCAGCTCACACGTTTGCTTCTTCCTACAATCCGGGTCCTTTAAGCGGGGCGTGAAAAAGCATCTTATGAGGCCATCAAGCTGAGGGCTGCCATTATAACATGGTACCTACGTGTCTGTTATGGTGACCCTCTTTCATGAAACTTTGACTTCAGCTTGCCGTTAGAAAGGTGATGTCATATTAACATACTTTATTGGAGTACAGAACTTAAAATATAAATAATACTACTAAATTAAATTTAAAAGTAGAAACTAAAACAAGCTAAACTAAATAACCGGAATATTTACATACATAATGCGTCGTGAAATTCCTCCGCATCATCACCAACCGGTAACGTTCCCAGAAGGCTGGCAGCATTGCCACGTTGAATGGCAATGCTTATCCTCTGTGCAAGATAATAACCAGCCTTCTGGTCACGCGTAGCGTCGATCAGTCGCTTTGCCAGATCTTTGTATAGAAAGCGGGCACTTGGACCCCATGTCCCCAACGTTTCAACCCCAAACGGCTCAAATACATAATCACCTGTTAAGTTACAGTATTTGCGCCGTTTGAGGTTTTCCGCAGACGCAGCAGCAGCACCGGCACAGCCTGCCGTGCTTGGAAGATGTGAAGGCGCAAGGGTATCGACACACGTTGCGTCACACACCAAAGGCCTACCCATCTTCCAAGGCAGCAACGACATACCATCCGGTCTCTTGCCATCGTCACGCACCAGCCCATTAGGTTCACGAATTGCTGGCACGCCAGCGGTGGCAAGAGCACGGCGGATAATGTTATTGATGCAGGCATGTCTCGCTGTCGACAGCTTCACCGCAGTGGCAACGATGTGGAGAAACACACGGCGCACCTAAGCGAAGGCAAGTGGCAAGGCGGAAAGTAGTATCGTCCAACATAGTACCATGTTGGGCGATGGGGGTGCCTGAATCCAAAGGCCTGACTCCCACAGCCAAAAGCCGCGCACGCTCTGAAACTTGGGAAGATGTGTGTATTAAACTGTCTCTTACCAGCTTGCAGAGCGGCGCATCCCATTGTCTCTGGGAGAAAAGGTTATCAGGTTTTCTTTATTGGAAATCTATAATGAAAATACATATACATATATTTTTTTATACGACTTAGGTGGCAGACAAGCACACGGCCCACCTGATGGGAAGTGGTTACCGTGGCCTATGGAGGTTTGCAACACCAGGGGCATCACAATGGTGCTACCGACCCTGTGGATAACTTCTAATACCCTTCTTGTAGTCGCTTGGGAAAACCACGGCAGGAAGTTTATTCCACAACGTGAGCGTGCGTGGGATGATGATTCCGGTCGCAAGAGGTGAGGGCGAATGTAGCGGTGGGCATCATATCAAACAATTCATCTGAGCACAGACCATTGTATAGGCGGTAAACACACACAGCGAGGCAATTAATAATTATCTTATTAATATTTGAACAGATCGATATGATACTGAAATCCTTGCTTTAGTCCTGAACGCATCCAAGGAGTCCTCGGAGTCCAGGGTCCGCTTAAATAAAATGTGGCTTAGCTTTTTCGGCTTTATTAGTAGCGACTACGTGTGACCTCCCAGTCTGTGTTATGGTTAGTGTTCAACCACTGACAGAGTTGTTCAAGTCACCCATATAGGCCTCCGTCTTGACCTAACGACTGTTGACAGCTGGGACTCACTTTTTACGTGCCCTCCGAAGCACCACTGATCGTTTACCAAATAGTGAGCGCATCTAGACAAGAACGCTTCATAATGCTTAAATACACGTTTTTCAAAATTAATTCAAAATCAAAACCTTTATAAGTCTAAGATTGAAACATTAATTCACAAAAAACACACTATCCTTAAACTTTTTTCAACGGTCAGATGCCATCTTAAATACCAACATTATAAAAACAGCAAACAATAATAAATCGAATTAAACCACGCATAAAATAGCAGCTAATAAAAACTAGTTAATAGCAACGTTATTTTATCGTTATTGAATAGAGCTTAACGTTATTATAATACCCATTGTGTTCAAAACTATCTTTATAAATCCTTTGTTATGTTTAAGGATTAAGTCTGTTTGCCTTGTGTTATGGTTTTATTGGGTGTATAGAGAATTTCTTTTTTGTTATCTCAAGTGTTGCTAGCTGCGCTTTTTGGCGAATTATTTTTTGTTAACAGTTTTTGGTGGTTAATTTGATTTTATATTTCTTTGTGTTGATTTTTTTATTATCTTTGCGAGTAGCATGCAGTCTTTAGCCAGTAAGTGCTTATGGTTTGCCAATATTGATCAATTACTTGAAATGCTGTTAAGAAATGTGTTGTAGTGCTATTAAGAAATTTTATATTTTTATAAAGGGTTTTTTCTACACTGCAATCTGTCTGCAGTACTGCAATGGGTTTTCATGTTGACGTCCGTTAAAAATTAGAAGAGTGGTCTTATGTGAGCAAAAATGAAGCACTTTATCTTTTAAAGTATGTTGACCGAGGTGTACTATATTACACTTAGGGTGGTTCATTACTGAATTATTTATCTAATACTATATAATCCTATTTTTGCGTTAGGGTCTCGGAGGTTAGGGTCCATTTCCAGTTTTACTTCTCCACTTCACATGATCATTCACGTTAATGAGACTATTGGTATGTCATCCTCTACGCCATCCTACCTACTGCAGTCCAGTAAATCTAGCATTTCTTTTTATCGATTATGTCACGGACACGGAGGCTACCGTACGTATAATGTATCAGGTACGCCGTAGGTATGATATTAGGTATATATTAAACTCATTTACTACATGGGGTGATGTAAAACCCCTTCTGCTAGTCAGTATACCTGCTATTCTGATTGACAAATGAGACTCTGGCGTACGCTTTTGTATCACGCCAATTTAAGGAAATAGATCTCCGGCTTAATAAATAAATAAGTCTTTAGTATTCACCAAGGACATAGACAACAACTCAGAGGTACAGTTTCTGTGGTACATAATTATTTGAAATCAAACGGGACTAACAGTATGATGACAATGATGATATAATGTAATTAAGTACTCAACTATCCGTCAATAATCAAACAGTCCATGACAAAGTGCCTGATTGGCGGTAACAGACTCCCTTAGACTCCCTTAGTAGCTACATGGGACTGAACATCATTTTGCGATTCAAAGACGTGAATGTATGTTTAAGTTTAGATAATTAAAATTAATCAAAATGTTCTATCCGATAGAACATATAAAATAAAATGTATTAATTTTATTAATATAACACCTTATTTATTCTCAAAAACCATTGTACAACGTTAACCTTAAAAAGCAATAACGCAACAATAACGTATTTAATTAACTGTTATTCCATAAAACGATCGACTCAAACCCGAATAACGGTTATTTGGCGCCAATTTTTGCGCGGCAAAGTGTGAAAATAATTGATTTCGGGAGGGGACGCTTATTGGAACACAGCGGGATTGTCGCTTTTAATTTCGTTGTAATTGTGTTCTTGACTGACTTTATTATTCTGTGATTTTAAAAAAATTATATTGTTTTTAATGGAGTATAAAGTGAGGTTTTATATGAAGATTTTTTATTGACTGAATACCAATGACTGGTTTGGTTAGGAACTCAACACGTCGTTTTAGACGAACACATATATAATAAACAAATAAACTACTGTTTAAATGGTTTCGATTTCGGTTTATACTCGGAATTTTCACCTATAAAATATTAATAAAACTATGTGTTTCATTAACAAATATTAAAAAACTCATCAAGATTGCTTACCTTTTGTTAAGTACCGACCTATTCAAATGGAGTATAGACTTACAATTGTACTAATATTATAAACGCGAATATTTGTAAGTGTGGATGGATGAATGTTTGTTACTCTTTCACGTAAAACTACTGAATGTATTTTAATTAAACTTTACGATAATATAGCTTATACTACAGAATAACACATAGGCTACAATTTATAACGATAACCGATATTATAGCCACACAGACATACACGCGGGCAAAAGCTAGTATGGAATAAAACAAAGTTATAGCGATCAGTAACACTGAGAATTTTTTTATGGCTGTCACACACATGACATTTCAAGAAGCTGATCCATTACGAGTCGGACGAAGGGTTCCGTACCATTATCCATACAACATTACACACTAAACTATAATTATTTTAGTCCCTGTCCCGTAATAACGTCCAGCATAAAAAAAGGTATAATATTACGTGTTATATGACAGCCCCCCTTAAATTATACTTTTATTCTGTTTTCAGTATTTGTTGTTATAGTGTCATCAGAAATACTACGACTCTGAAAATGTCAACTGTCTAGCTTTCACGATTTCTTAGATATAGCCTGATTACAGACGGACAGCATAGACTTAGTAATAAATGGAACTCTAAAAAAGTGTGCACCAAAGGGGCACAAAGTTCCCCATACACCCGATGAATAGAAAAAAGCCTCGTATCGTTATTTATGTCCATTAAATAAAATAAATAATATACTTCTGTTCTATTCGCCTTAGAAAAACAATGCTTCTACAACATTTACCTAAATTCTCGTAGCAAATGTCTACGTCGTCGTAGCAGGCTCTACGATCGTAGTGACGAACTTAGGAAAATTAAAATTTGTGACTAATATATTAACCATGTCATTATTTTTTTATACATTAGCGATGACGTAACGCATTATCTTAAAGGACCTCCTTTAAGATAATGCTCACTGTAAACATAATCGTTACAGAATCGTCATAGGAATTCAGCATTTTTGTGTTGACTACTGATCGGTAAGACTATAATAGTAGAGAAAAAGGAGGAAATGGAAGAAAAGAGTTTCTAGTATCTAACCTACTTTTAATTTAATATTATGACATATAAAACCACAGACCCACATTCGCGCCACAACAAACGTCAAGTAACTTTTTTAATTATCACATCACGGCATCACTCCCACACGGCCTTAATACTACCTCTTTTACGACACACTATCTTTATTTGTACGTAATTGCACCAATATCTAATATAACAGGAACTCGAAACGACATCAATAATAAAATAATATAAAAAGCAAAGTTACGTTCGACGCTATGTTAAGAAAAGGACATATTAATTTCGCTGCTAACCCTCAATGTGTGTTCATCTCTTTCTTGCGAACGGTGATTTATATATAGCTGTCTCTTTCACCCTCCTCCGCTTAAGTGTCTGACCAGATGTTGCCAGGATTTTATTGAAAAACTCCGTGATGCCATATTGTGCGCTTCCCGTTAGTGAATTAAGATGTAGCTGCAATAACGTTATTCAGCCGTTATTAACGTGTTATTTCTGCTTTTATCGTTTTTTTTTGGGAGTTAATTAATTTTCGTCATGTTGGCAGTACTGTGTAAAGTTTATGTTAGTTGGTAATAAATCTTTTTTTATTTTATTATTTTTTGTTTTTATCTTAAATTATTAATATGTCGTTTTTATATCCTTGGAATGGTATGGTCCTCAGCTTTGCCAGACCCAATGCTGTTTATAAACATTTCTTAAGAGGTCCTAGGTAAGAACTCTAGCCACTGCACTAATCTCGCCCCACTTCTAATACAAGCAGTGTTAGGGAGACTAATAGTACCAAATTTAAGTACCTAATATGGCTGCTACAATTCTACATCCACAATATCAATAAAACCTACTAACCCAAATCGATAAATCCAATATCGAGAATATGAAACAAAATCAAACCATCCAATATCCAAATCCACAATATAACACAAGAAATAAGAAGCTTAGTAACGCAAAAATTGGAATATCAAAGTTATAAAATTATGCATATCGAACCCAAAGCATATTAACATGTCATTCGGCAGCCATATTGCGATCATATTCGAATTCCGAACATTCACTCGCTTCGGTACCAACTTATTTACATCTGGTTTAAAGAAAATTCAACCTTATGCAAAAATAAATAGAGTTTGTTATAACTGTAAAGGATTGTCGAAGTATATATTAGTCGATTTACCGAAGCGAATTTTTTTATGGGCATCGTAAAGTTGGGCTTGGATAACGATTTAGTAAGTTCGATTCGAATTTGGAATGATTGCGATGAATGGTTCTCCTTGGAGCAGGTGGGTTAAATTATTATTTTGTTGGCATAGTACGTGATTTCCGTTGCCTTGTGGATATGAAAAAGTCAATGTATGGAATGTGAGTCCGATTTTTGAGATTATTTTGCGTACTTTTTTGGATTTAAATGGGAAATATATTTATGGTATTCAAATGGTAGATCTGCCACCAAATATGGTAGAACTGTCAACAAATATATCTGTCGATTATTGCCCGCTGAATGTGACACCGCGTACTCACAGCCGTAGTGCAAGGGATATGCCAGAGGCCACTTCACTCTCAGCAACTAATGGTCAGAGACGGCGTGCGGTTTTGGTTGGTTCCAATCTGACAAACAAGCCCCGCTGGCTACGACGATATCCGTACGGGTTCCTGAGGAAGTTAAAGTCATGGCTCATGGCAATGCATGGGTCATGGCGATAGTGCCCAGAATGCTGAAATAGGCTCACTTTCTACGTGGGACCAAATACTATGATTGGTGAAATTAGGATGTTAATTCATTTATGCCTAACCCTCCGGGGATAAAGACGTGATTACATGTTTGTATGTTAGGGAATTAACCACAAACAATACAAGATGTTAATCTCAATATTAGATTAGTGTGACAACACTACACTAATCCTAGAGGGGATCCCCCCCCCCCCCTCACATACAATGTACGAACACGAAAACTACAACCGCTAACGTACTTACTAAATGTACCGCACCTGTTAAACGTTCACGTTCCAATTTTGAAACACTCCGCCCGCGACCGCAACGCGTTCTGAATTTAAACGAGCCAATGGGAAAGCGTTAACTCGCTCGGCTTTTCGCGGAAATTGTCGATTGCGGTCCGAGGTTAAGGTGGGTTGGCGATATTCAAATAAGGAACGTGTGTGGGTTTCAATATTGATATGTCATTCGATTTATGAAAATAAGGACAATTGTAAGGGTTGCCAGATGATAAGAATTTTCCTGACATGTGTGGAATTTTAAAATACATTATTATATTGACGACTGTGTGTGCAGACGGGTGTCTATTTGTAGGCCAATTATGTATACCTCGTCAGGCGGGCACTTTTTCATGGGTTGTGTGTTTATTGTTGGATGGCAGACAGCCCTATCCCTTAGTCACCTGCGACACCCAAGGAAAGAGGTGGAGTGAAGTGGTAAAGTATTTTTAATAAGAAGCAAAAGGCTGATTACTTTATACCTACTTATTTACAGGAAAATAGGCGAATTGGGTGAAATGGCCCACACCGAAGGCCAGATCACCCGTCCGGACGTAGCGTCCCCTGCTGGCAGTGAGTAAGTAAGTATACCTACTTATAATCGTGCTAAACCACAATGCGAAAATCCTAGTTAAGTTGTCTTAACAACCTCTACGGTGTAGCAGTAAAGCGTTCGACTGCTATGCATGTGGCGTGGGTTCGATTCCCGTTTTATGCATTGATCTGGGTGTTTCTATGTATAATTTGTATATATTCACGAGAAAAAGGTGTATGGCATCTTCCGATAGATACCCGCAATCCAGAACTATTAATATAAGCTAGTTAAATTATGCTACTTACGTTTCTTTGGACCTAGGTAGCGCGTTGAATTTCGTAGAATACTTACACTAAACCAACCTACATTTTTAATGGCTAAATGAAGTTATGTTTTCTATTGAATTTTAACAGAGTATACCTGTGTGGCGCAGAAATATATATATCAGGATAGAACGGCCATACGCAGTGTTCAACTGCAGGCAACGCCTGGTGACTTTTTCACTGTAAATAAATACTCACAAGAGATAAATATTCACAAAAAGTGTCAGAAGGTCAGGTTTGAACCCGGTACTATCAGAAACCATAAGGACTTACAGTCGAAGCGCTAACCGCCAAGCTGCGAAGCTATTTATCGTATCTTGCAAAATAGACAGTCTATAGCTAATGTTGTATGACGTCAGTCGTCGGTAACGGTTCAAAGGTCAAGCGATCCTGACGCGAGTTTAACACTTTTCACCCATCCAACGCCGCTAAAGAAGTTTTCACTTCAAAAAATACCTTTACTTTTCAAATTTACTTCTCCATTTGAAAACTTAGGTATATTCTAAGCGTCGGTAGCTTAGTGGTTAAGGAGTCGGCCTTACGATCGAGAGGTCCCGGGTTCGAATCCTGGCCATTATACTACCGACGTGATCCCAGCACTCCACCACAAGCAATTTAGCTTAGTTGGAGGGGTTGGAGGGAATATTAGTAATTTCGATAATTTCGGTTGCTAATATACTTTAAAAAAAAAACAATTCTCCAATTTTGTTCAACAGTTGGAAATAGCACAATATGGCATATTCACGTTATTTTTAATGATGTTATAACAAGATAGTCTTAACAGTATCGAGTAAACGTTAGAAAGTTTCTGTCTCATAGGACAGGAATTTACTAAAAAGTTGCCACGCTTTTCCCGCTCACATGGCAGTTCTATCTTAATATATTTCTATGCTGTGGTGAGGCGACACAACATCTGTATATGTCAGCTATCAATGTCGCATCATCACCTATTGATAGGAGGTAGGACACTACGGTATTTCCGTCCAATTGAGCAGTCTGACTAGGGAAGTGCCTCGGCCCTACAGAATACTGCGGCCATAATAACCTCATGTTGTGTTCCCGGCGGTGAGTAGGGTAGCCAGAGCTCACTGGAGAGCTTTTGTGCTGTCAGTGGAAAGTCCAAAGGCTTTGTCTTCTACACTGACGGCACAGAAACTCTCTGCGTTTACAAGGTCGGCAGCACGAATGTGACTCCCCTGGTATTGCCCACGTCCATAAGCCACGGTAACCACTTACCATCAGGTGGGTCGTGTGCTTGTCTGCTACCTCAGTTGTACAAAAATAAAAAATAAATCTTGTGTTAGTCCCGGTCGCATTCCAGTCCTCTACCTAGGATGCCGAGGCACACGAAGCGGCTTATATTATATTCGATATTTTCCGTAAAGAAACTGCCACCTGACCTCCACTACCCATTTATGATATTGAAGTTCTGTAGCTAGAACGTTGTCTTTTTTTTCAGGGCTCCAACTACCCGTAACGATTGCCATAGATGTTCGTATGGCAACTTGGGTCGATGGCTTTACGCACTCTCTTAGGCACGCTAGTACCTTATCCGAGATGCAAGCTTCAGATGCAATAAAATAATACAAATGTAAACTAAATCCCTACATTAACAATTCCCTTATTATTCGATTTTTTTCGCCTCCTAATTAGCGTTCCTGATTTGACATGCGTTAACGACTGTCATATACATCAAATTCCATGCATTCGTCATTCTACTCCACCAAACGCCGGCTAGCGAATTACCACTGGTCTAGAGGGGCTGGTCTACCTACAAATCCGTAAAGAGTTTAAAATCGGAATCACAGTTATCAAATGCTTACTGTTTTATTGCATATCAAAGTCCATATAGCACGATTTGACAATATTGAAGGGAGTGTGCCGCCATCTTTCAGTTCACGGAGTTGTCGTTTTTACTATCCTAACATTCTAATATATGTCTGTCTGTAAACACGAGAATATTCGTCTCACAAACAGGTAGGCATGTTACAAATGCTCACATAATAATGTCTGCTCCACGCGCGGAAACCACAACGCAAATTGTGACATTAATGCTGGTAACACAGGCCCGTTACAACGAATAACTAGCTTTTGGTATTATGTATGCTAAATTGGTAACACTCGTTTATATAGGGTAATTTTATAGGCATTAAGGACTTATATCCAGTTGCCAATAAAAACTTAAAAAAAAACTGGGTAATTTTACAATCGTTTCGAAGTGAAAGATTTTAGGCACAGTTTCGATAGCTTTTTTGTTTTTATAATTTTGGTTACTGGACCTTTAGTCCATATCTTCATTTATTGTTGGTTGAAAATGATGATAATGAGTTGATGATGTTGATTTTGATGATGCTAACGACGATGACAATGAATTATGATTGCTTCCTCAGTAAAGTTGTGGGGACTTTACTAAGAGCTTCCTAGGGAAATTTGGAACGAACGTGAAAAGTCACCGTTCACTGGAATGCCAATTTCCTAAGCTTGTGTGAGTTGTCCAAGACGTTATGTATCTTTTTTTACATTTTTGAAGTGAAAACTTCTTTAGCGGCGTTGGATGGGTAAAAGTGTTAAACTCGCATCAGGATCAGTTGACCTTTGAACCGTAACCGACGACTGACGTCATACAACATTAGCTACAGCTTGATTATTTTGTTAGGTATGTTAAGAAGCTTCGTAGCTTAGCGTAAGCGCTTCGACTGTAAGTCCTTATGGTTTCAGATAGTACCGGGTTCGAACCTGGGCTTCTGGCACTTTTTGTGATTATTTTTTCTTTATATAATTCATTAATTTCTTCTGACAGAAAATTTGTAAAAGGTTCTATGATTGGCGCTATATAGGTATAGTATGGTATGGTACGGTATGTTCTTTTTATCTTTTCCTCTGTATATAACGAGGAAAGAAAGAAAGAAAAAGTTTTCACTTCTGCCGGCACTCCCGGAGTGCAGCCCGTCTTTTTTTTTATTAACACATAAAAGCATTGATATACAATTTAGTTAAAATGAGCACTTATAAATCACTAGGGTTTGCGTAGTACATAAAAACTCGAATTATCACTAATTTTGGAACCTCCACCTCCACTTCTGGCAACCAACGACCGATAGACAGCGTGCGTTTTTAGTCAGTAGGTATATCATAACGTCCCCCGCCGGCTCCGGCTTAGAATATCCGTGGAGGTAATTCGCACGTTAAAAGAAAAACAGGTACGTGTGCTGTCACTTTGTGTCAATCTAATTCTGGATTAAGTTCACTACCTTATTCACCACTGACAGAATCAAATCAAAACATTTATTTGGGTAGTAAAATACGGGTTCGCACGATAATGTTCAAATTCAAATCATTTATTTTTTGTTTCTACCACATTAAGCTGGGTTAGATATTATTTTTTATGTTGAAGTCATGGATAATTCAAAGACAATTTTATTCGCATTAATGGTTCAAATATGATGAAACTTGCAACTAGCTGCCTTTGATTCTACACCCCTCACATAGTTACAGGATAAATTATGACAGGGATATATGTTTATGGCTATGTTAACGTATTTCACAATGATGTAACATTGACACATGTACTAATGTTGGACATTGTATCACATGTGCCAGCGCCTTCAATTACTGAGCTAGGACAGTAGGTAACATTGCGCAACGAAATTGTGATTACAATTCAGGCTTTTAAGTACCTACCTATATAGTAGATATTAGCTTTATAATTCTCTTTTTGTAACTGTATTTTTCTTTGAATGTAATTAAATCATTTTAAATCAGATTTATTATGATGTTAGAAATTAGAATGTATTGTATATTGACAGCCTCCGTGGCGTGGCGATAGCGAACGCGGCCGCTGCGCAGGAGGCGCGGGTTTGATCCCCGCTCAATGCAAATATTTTTATGCATGAATATGCGTATTTGCATTGGTCTGGTCGTGCTTCGCAGAGCACGTTAAGCCGGCGGTCCAGGTTGCCTTACTAACGTTTATGGCAGTCGATATGGGTAGTTGGAGCCCTCAAAAGTCCAACAACTGCTCTAACTGCAATGCTTCGATATCGCCTTTGGGTTGTGGAGGTCATATGGCAGTCGCTTCACGAAAAAGGTCGAAGTTCAGCCAAATTCGCAGTTGGACTGGTAAATTGGGACCCAGACTCCAAGTTGCTGGGATTAACGCTAGGATGAAGAATGTATTATACCTAGCATACTATACATGACCACTAAACCACAGGACAGCTGGATAAACATACTATGGCTAAAGTAAAAGGCTTAATAGAGAGGGCTATCCCTCCTCAAACGTAGGGGCCAGGTTGGGGTTGACACAAAGGATCCAATAGGGTCGAAGTGTCCGCGATAGCTCCAAAGCACGCACCCCAGTAACATAAGATAAGATGGCTAAAGTAGCATGTAAATATTGTGCAGTCAATATCAGATCCATTTTGAAGATAAAATCTCCAAATAATCTAAATACCAAAGTATTAAGATGAAGTCAAACTGTTTTGTGTGTGGATGTCGGTTGTCGCTATAACATCGGTTATTGTTATAAATTGTAGCCTTTGTTTTATATTGATGTATAAGCTTTATCAATGTAATAGTAGATTGTTTAACAAGGGACTAAAACAAGCCATACCTAATGACACGAGATGTTTGTATGTGGCTTATAGTTCGAGTGTCATTATGGTTGTTTAGTCCCACGTTAAACATTCTAATTTTCACTTTGAATGCGAGGAAAAAAAACGACGTTCTAAGTTTCTTAAAATTACGTATTAATTGTTAAACTAACCTAAGAAAAGTTCTATTCAAAATTCAAATTGCAAAGAAATTTGTCCCGCGGTTTTTTTTTGTTAAGTGACTTACGCTTTAAATGCTTGTATATTGCCATACCAACAGATTAAAACCCCCAAAAAAAAAACTAATTGGAAATGCATAATAAAATAAATTAATCCTTAATACTTACATTATAATTAATGAAATTAATATCAATTCAATCAATCAATCAATCAATCAATTCAATCAAATCAATAAATTAAATGGGTTTTTTAGACTTTTTCAAATTTCATTTTGAGGTTATTTCTATACACACTCGCTAAAAAGGTGACAACCCGCCCATTCACAAACACCGTAATTGGCTGTTTAGGAGTTTTCAAAGTCGATTAAAAAAGAAACTTTAGTCCATAGAGATTAATAAGGAACTTTAGTCCCGATATGCAGAGACTAAAGTAACATTTTAAGAGCATAAGAAGTGAAAAGTTTCATTAAAATCCATTTAGTAGATTTACGTGAAAGAGTAACAAATATCTATCCATCCATCTATATATTTCGCGTTTACCTATAATATTAGTAGGATTATCGCTCGAACTAAAGGTGTGTTCCTACGATTAGGTGCCTCCTTGATGTGGACTTATGTTCTGATATTATATATTCTGGGCTCCATATGAAGCTAAATATAGCTTCATGTTGGAGCGTATTCAAAATGAATTTACTAGGTTCTTATACCTTAGGCTGTATGGGGTATACCCATTTTATCCACTGATGTATCTTTCGCAGACCGACCTCCGCCCCCCATGAGCGCGGACCTGAGGGTGACGGGTAGAGCCGCCCGTCACCCTAGCAGAAGCAGGCTACGGCGGCGGCGCGCATCGTAGTACGATGCGCGCCTACCCACACCGGGGTTGAGTCGGGGAGCGCGTGGTCCCCCCCTCCCGAGGAGGGCCAGACCGAGAGGGATGGCCCTGGGTCAGCCGGGGTGCGAGGGATATGTCGCATGACAACCTGACCTTCGGCCTAGCACTACGATCCAGAGACGGCGTGCGGTTTAGTCGGTTCGAGTCCGACATAACCTCCCCCTCCGGCTCCGGAGGGGTGGGTATCCGTTGTGATTTCCCGAGAGTAAAAAAAAAAAGATGTATCTAACCTTGTATGTTATAGGCGTGGTTGAATACAACAAATTGGAGACAAGGAGGGACTTGGCTCTTACCACGTATATATTTAAATTATTGTGTGGTAAGACGTCGAATCCAGGTGTATTACAAGAGTTTAACCTATGTGTGCCCAACAATTACGTATGGTACAGGCGGCGGCCACTTCTACTAGCAGTACCCAGTGCCAGGACTAATCTGCTGGTTAAAACTGCGATAATGCGTACCTTACATAAACACAATGAAGTAGCGGTTAGTACAGACCTTTTTATTTGTTCTCTGAGTGAGTTCACAAAAATGGCACTTCATGTAATATGTTATTATAATAAGGATAAATTTTAAGGACCACAATATTGCATAAGGTTAGGCTGTAAGGATAGTGATGTTGAGAAATGAATAAATAAATTCAGAACAATACGTCCACAGGAAGGAGGGTTCATCTATGTATAGGTCGATCTGCTGCTAATTGTACAATTGCAAATTATATTAATCATATATAGCTTAAGATTATGTTTTTTATTCCACTTAGATGGCAGACAAGCACACGGCCCACCTGATGGAAAGTGGTTACCGTGGCCTATGGACGTGTGCAACACCAGGAGAGTCACATTCGCGCTGCCGACCCTGTTAGAACAGAGAGTTTCTGTGCCGTCAGTGTGGAAGATTAAGCAGGACAAGCCTTAAGTCTTCTCACTGACAGCACAAAATTCTATATTTTTCAATCATTACAAGTCATAAATGCAACCTCTGTGGCGTGGCGGAACATTTGACTGCTACACAGGAGGCGCGGGTTTGATTCCTGCTCAGTACAAATATTTGTATGCATTAATATTTCAATTTTCATGGGCCAGGGTATTTCCATGCCTCTAAGAATACGTTAAGCCGTCGTTGGTTCCGGTTAGGTACCATACGAACATCTATGGCAGTCGTTACGGTTAGTTAGAGCTCTAAAAGTCTCAACAGAACCTTGATATTAACAATAGATTGTGGAGATCAGGTGGCAGTCGCTTCACGGAAAATTTTGAAGTTCAGCCGCAATACAGTTGAACTGGACAGCCAACCTCCAACACAGAGGACTGAATAATATGATCATTTCCTTCACCATAACCCGTAACAATTGTCTCGGGCGTCGGAGGGCGCAGACCGACCTCCGCCCCCCATGAGCGCGGGCCTGAAGGTGACGGGTGGAGCCGTCACCCTAGCAGAAGCAGGCCACGGCGGCGGTGCACACCGTGGGACGATTCGCGCCTCCCCCCCCCCCCCCCTACTGGGGGCGAGTCGGGGACCGCGTGGTCCCCTCTCCCGAGGAGGGCCAGACCAAGAGGAATGACCCTGGGTCAGCCGGGGTGCGAGGGATATGTCGCGAGACCACCTCACCTTCGGCCTAGCACAACGACCCACAGACGGCGTGCGGTTTAGTCGGTTCGAGTCTCAGACCAATGCAAATAGTCATATTCATGCATTTATCGCGAGAATCGAACCCGTTCCTTCCTGCGTAGCAATCGAGTTTACCACCGCTACGCAACAGAGGCTGTTATACTTACAGAGAAATGTATAAAAAATAAATGGTTTTGTAATTATTTTTCTAATCACCAGACACAATTACAATTTTTTGTAATTTCCGTTCATTATTTTATGTGAAGTTTTCGAACTAAGGTGATCGGTAACTAACCTATGTTTATCCTATTTTAGAACCCATTATAAGCTGGTTAACCTAAGATAGGTCACACGAGTTTAGACAGGGCTAAAGATTTATGATTTCTTCACGTATTAGTAGCACCATCTTACTTGATATTCGAAGGGTGTCGTAAGAGGAGTCTTACAGAAACATACGCAGACGATATCACTGCGAGAGAAGGAACACTCGAAATATAACCCTGTACCGACCCGTCTGGCCAGCGTGGACACGGTAGACCAGAGTCTCCCAGCATTGGGAGAGGTCTATATCCAGCAGTGGACTCATCATCATCATCATCAGGCTATATTAGTCCACTGCTGGACATAGCCCTCCCCTAATGACCGCCATAGCGCCCTGTCTTCAGCTTGCCGCATTCAGCATTTGCCTACAGTCTTTCTTAGATCGTCATCCCACCTGGTCGGAGGGCGTCCTACACTACGCTTGCCGAGTCGCGGTCTCCACTCAAGAACACGTTTACCACAACGGTTGTCGGTTCTTCGCGAGATATGGCCAGCCCACTGCCACTTCAGCTTGCTGATTCTTTGAGCTATGTCGATAACTTTAGTTCACTGTCATAGCTCTCTCCATAGCTCGCTGAGCGAATCAGAACTGATTCACCAAGATGCGATAAGCTTATTGATTGATTGAAATAAAACCACTTTTAACGAATTCTCTCATGATTTATTTGTTATTGTTTACTTTTAGTCCGACGTTTCGGCTACTTTTCAGCAGCCATGTTAGCGGATTGACTAAGGATGGTAGTTGTCTTCTAGAACCCAAACAAAGAAAACGCGATAGAACCAGTTAAAAAGTGGTTTTATTTCAATTAATGATATCCCGTAAACTGTAGAAAATACATTCATACATATATAATCACGCATTTATCTCCGGAGGTTTAGGCAGAGGTGAATAAATAACCACATTTCACTAATCTGTATTCCGCCCTACGTAATAGGGGATGAGTCTATTGCCGTATTCCGGGCACTATTGTTGACTCGAGTCATGCATCTGAGGCTGAGTCTGGGCTGTACATATCTGTCTGATGTTAAAGTTAATCAGCCCTATCCCTTAGTCGCCTTATACGACACCACATGGGAAGAGAAGGGGATTGGCCCAAATTCTGCTCTGCCGGAAACCACGCGGAATATCATGATTTGATACTTTTGTATAGGTACAAGACCACGCAACAGGCTCTGCCTATTGCCTCGTGGCAATAAGTTAATATTGATACTCATATTATAAAGCGTCGGTAACGCATTGATAAAGGAATCGGCTGTACGATCGAAAGGTCCCTAGTTAGAATCCAGGCCATAAAAATGTTTGCATTGGATGAACTTCTTTTTATGTTAGTACTGTGACATTTATGTATGAAATTGACATAAATATATAATATTGACATTTACGTTAAATCTATCCACTCTAATCCGAAAGTACGCGCATGTGTTATAATGTCATTAAGGAAAAAAATATTAAATTAATAAAGTATAATCTTAAGATTGTTTAATCTATCTGTATGAAAGTGTTTGACATACTATAGAATTGTATTAAATTGAGAATTAGTACATTACTGCCGCGGCCACCAATTGTAGTGTTGCCGGACGATCGTGAAGTATGCGGGCCGAGGCGCAGCCGAGGCACGCATTACGGAGTCCGGCAACGCTCATTTGTGGCCAAGGCTTGTATAGTGCTTTTCTCAAACAATGCGCGGGAATTAAAACTAAGTAGTATCTAGGCAGAATTTTTTAGTTACCTACTTTTCAAAATCAATGACGAACAACGAACAACAGTAATTTTTCACGCGGCGAAATGTTCATTGGTTTTGTTTTTCTTAATAAACAGCATTCTATGCAAGCCAGTTCTATATTTAAATAACGCCTTGGATAAGTTACCTCCTTGGTTGCCATGGTTCGGAGTAAAAGTTGGTTCCATTTTTAAATTACACGACAGATATGGATTTTCATACAACTTTTGCTGGCCGCTGCTCGCATGTACAGCAATTTCGATTTATCTCGAAGAAGGTTGTCAAAATAATGTTCACATTTCCAAGCATGTTTGAGAAAAATTCTATTGTATTGACCTTGACTAAATAATAATATAAATAATTAAGTTTACCTAACTACCTACTCCTCTCTCCAAACATTGTGCTGCGCCCGACAGGGTCCATAATTGTAACGTAATATTTAAATCTAACAACAGTATCACATTATGGAATGCACTAAATGTATTGAGTATTGTGTACTACACTATACTGACACGAATCCATTCCTAACGCAAGTAATTTAAGCTCAAACTAAAGGGGTAAGTAAGAATATTAGTAATTTCGATTACTAGCTAAGATCAACCGTGTCACAGTTCAGAGAATATTTTCTTTTTTTTATATAGCACACGTAAGTTTGACTTCACCTCGCCTGATGGTGGTAGGCTGAAGGAAAAGTCTCAGGAAAGGGGGTCATCACTACATACACGCACCATGTTAACAATGGTGGCACTCATCTTGACGGCCTCATCAAAAGAGGATTGTCGTCTGTGCACCGCGTGACACCCATCGGTCCCACTAGTGCTGCGACCACAATCCCCCCTACCCGGCTGATGAAACACAATCCAACCGAGATTGGATTACTATGGCGGGTTTAAGTATGATAGTCTTTAAGGTAAAGTTTGGGGGTAGTAGGGGGTAATCTCTGCATCTATTGAACACATTTTGATGAAATTTGGCACAGAGATAAACTAGAGACTAAGTTTGATTTAGTTTTGGTGATAATGTACATCCACGCGAGTGGCGACGAGCCGCGGGAAACCGCCAGTAGGTTTTTTCCACCCCCCCCCCGTCAATTTGACTTCACCTCGCCTGATGGTAAGCTGAAGGCAAAGTCTCAGGAAAGAGGGTCATCATTACATACACGTACCATATTTACAATGGTGGCCAGCTTGACGGCCTCATCAGATGCCTTTTCACGCCCCGCTTAAAGGACCCGACGTAGTATGTTCAGCTACTTTTGACGCTGAGAAGAAATTTATGAACAGTTACTCACCACCAATACTGTTATTCTTCATACAGTTATCTTCTCCAAGTATTGCACTAACACTGAACTTCAACATCGGTTTCTTAGGCTCGCTATAGTCTTCACAACTCCGCACCAGCTCGTCTGTGAACGCCTTCCCGTCATTCTTTTCACCTTCATCACCAGAATTATCTTGGTAATTCAAGTTAAACCTTTTCTCTAGTTCTTCAAGACGTCTTATACCAGATTTCTTACAAGAATACGGTGGGCAATCGTAAGAACCGCAACTATGACAACGCCTTACTAAATTAGGGACATTTAGAACTTCTTTCTCAGATCTACAGTCCTCAGTTCTTTGAAAATAATCATTGTTATAATATACTTCATTTTTCACGCTGTATTCATCATCCCTTGATTTAGAATCTTCGTCTTCAAGTTTGGAATCTTCAACCAAATCGTCTGTGCGATTTTCTTCGTCAATTTCTGGTAATTTCGCTTCGTCAATTTCTGGCGTGTTATCTCTAGATCTTTCGTAATTTTGGCGAACGTAATTCTCCAGTTGTTGGTTCAAATATTGATTGTGTAGTTCACTTTTTTGATGATGTAATATATTTTCTACAAGAAACGGTGACGTCATGTTAAAAGGACCTGTAGGATTTTTATTGTAACAAAAATTCTGAATAGTTTTCAACATCATGCTGTGATCTATATTTTTACCGAAATTCAATTTTAATTGTCCATTTTTTAAATCTGTAGGGTACATAATACAGTTTTTTTTTAATTAAAATAAAAACGCGGAAAGTAACAAAAATCTAGGTAACTGTGACATCACTTTGGAGATTTTTTTTTCGAAATTTTCAACACGAGTTTTTCATACACGTGCTCTCACCACGGCGGTGTAGAAACTACTGACTAAAATGGGAGGGTCTTTGTAATGGGCGTGTATAGGGGTGGCTTTTTACCCTCGATTTTGTTCAAACGCCCAGTATACAAAGACCTACCCTCCCCTTTTCTTCTTAAACATTTTACGAGCTTTGAAACGCGTGGTAAAGTGTATCAAAGGCTCTTGTCAAATCAGACGTTGAACGCCTTACAAATTTAGAAGTAGTACAAATTTAGATAAAATTATATCTTATTTCTTACACAATACAGATCTGAAAATCTAAATTTTCTGTTAAAAATATGTTTGCACAGTAAACGGCTGTGTGTTTGTTCATAGTAAGTTAAAAGGGTACAAAGTTGTTTTTTTATTGAGTTAGTTCTGCCCCCCGGCTCCGCCCGCATTTGTTGTTAGAACAAGAAAGTGATATGAAATATATTGTAGCGAAATGGTTTATTCAATATCGGGTTTGGGAAGTATTAAGATGTTTATTCAGATTGCTGCTATGGCGCAGTGGTGGAGACTCCTGCTGCTGTGCGTGAAGTCTCATGTTCTATTCTTGGGTAAGTCAAAATGGTAGTTAACTGCTGTATGATTGTCTTAGACGATAATCGGTCACTACTAATATAAAATAAGAACGGAGGATGAAATTTTATTTTTATTTTTTTATTCCCATTAGATGGCAGACAAGCACACGGTTCACCTAATAAGTGATTACTGTGGCCTATGGACGTATGCAACACAAGGTGCTGCCGACCCTGAAGTCAACTACTTATGACCTTCTTGAAGAACCCCATATAGTCGCTTGGGAAAACCTCAGCAGGGAGTTCGTTCATAACTCAGATATAGGCTATAAGTCTGGATTACGTTTTTTTGTGCCAGTGGGTCTCGGGATCTGAGTCAGTAGCTCATGTACGTGCCTCAAGATAATTTTAATTACACTTTAAGTTGCAGTATACGCTGTTGTCCTATAATTTTAAGGGAGGAAGGACACGGCGGTATTTCCGTCCAATTGAGCAGTCCGCCTGGGGTAGTACCTCCGCCCTACAGAAAACCGCGGCCATAATATCCTCGTGTTGTGTTCCCGGCGGTGAGTGGGGTAGCCAGAGCTCACTGGAGAGTGTTTGTGCTGTAGTGGCAGGAACAAATGCTTGTACTGTTTTGTCTTCTATACTGGCTGTTAAAGAAATCTCTGTGTTTACAGGGTCGGCAGCATAATTAAATCTCCTTGAGTATTGCAAGCATTGAGGCGGAATTTGGCTGTTCAAAAAAATAATCTTGTAAACACCTCGTAAATAAATTATTATTATTATGATTATGATTAGTAGCATATAGCTCATTTCCAAGCTTGCTTATACCGGGCTTCAATAAATGGTACTAGCTCTGGGATGAAAAAGACAGGCTTTGTTATTAAATTACCTAACCAGTCACTGATACTTAGTAAGATAATTATTTGACAGTAGCAGACCCCAGACTGTAAGGTGAGAACCTCGGTCCGACCGGGGCTAACAGAAAGATAATGATGATGAATATTTATTTAAGAATAGCACGGCATGACGTCATGTCTTGTTATTTCAAATCTATAACCTTTTCATAAAATTACCACCATATTCACGCTAGTAACTCCCCGAAGGGTTAAGCACAGAGGTGTCTTAACACCCAAATTTCGTCAACTATGATTTCGGTCTCACATAATAGCCTATTGCCGTCAATCAGGCTCTTTTTCTATTCTGTATGTTTACTATCAGATGGAGAGCAGCCCTATCCCTTAGTCCCCTTCTACGACACCCACGGAAAGAGATGGGGGGCACTATTCTACCACCGGGAACCAATTCGGCTAACAATCAATCATAACATACAAGTAGGTATAAGACAGTCCTAGATGCTTTCAAGAATGATATCTAGACGTCCATCCGCCTCAGCGTCTGAACATCAACTGAGTCTAACTAAAAGAAAAACGGTTATCTTCAGAAAAATCGTTCCAAATTCAAAATTAGCGCCGCCCACCATTGTTATTGGCTGTTTGAGAGTCCATATTCCTTTGTACGCGTCTTGATTGAATTTCAACCGTATGGGATAGAAGTAAAGGTTGATTTTTGAATGAATTAGTATAGTAATAAAAAAATATCGCATGAATTTTATTTCTTCGAAGTAAATATTAGAATTAATGATCCAGTCTCGTTCTAGTTTCGTTATGGCGGCTGAATAGACTGTGAATGACTGAAATTGAGTTAGTACGCTTTTGTATTGATGTTAAAAAGATAAACAGAGATCTCTTATTGAAGTAATAAGTATTAATGTTAGTAATAGGGGTTTTTAATATCAATTATACATACAATACAAACATATAATCACGCCTATATCCCTGAGGGGTAGGCAGAGGTGAATTGAAAAAATGAAACATGAACAACGGTATTCAGTAAGTACCACGTAATAGGGGCACTATTGTTGACTCGAGCCATGCATCTGAGGCTGAGTCTGGGCTATACATATCTGTCTGATGTTGAAGTTAATCAGTCCTATCCCTTAGTCGCCTTGTACGACACCACATGGGCAGAGAAGGGGTGGCCTAAATTCTACTATGCCGGGAACCACGCAGCTATCAATTATATTATCAATCTATTAGCCTAATGCAGCCCACTGCTGG
Organism: Eilema caniola; assembly: GCA_949126895.1. NCBI lineage: Eukaryota > Metazoa > Arthropoda > Insecta > Lepidoptera > Erebidae > Eilema > Eilema caniola. The sequence goes on along the minus strand of OX421490.1, from coordinate 2,123,186 downwards.
ACATAGGCCCTCCCAATGTTGGGAGGCTTTAATCAACTGTTTCCGCGTTGGTCAGACAGGTTGATTCCACCGGAGTGCGAGTGATATGCGGTGCCAACCTCACCTTCGGCCTTGCACTTCGACCCACAGACGGCGAGTAGAGTAGCCAGAGTTCACTGGAGATTTTTGTGCTGTCAGTGGGAAGACCAAATACTACTGCATTGTCTTCCACAGTTTTTTTTGTTCAGTTTGTCTTTTAAGTTTACAGGGTAGGGGGCACGAGTGTGACTCCCCTGGTGTCGCACACGTCCATGGACCACGGTAACCGCTTTCCATCAGGTGGGACGTGTGCTTGTCTACCATCTCAGTGGTATAAACAAAACATCAACAGGTAAATGAGTTTGGCTATTATGTGATGCACCCCCTCCCCTTTTGGGGTCAAGATGAGGACACCAGGGTTCACACACTCAAGGTGGCCACCTCGAAACCGGAGATTCAAGCAATTTTAATGTCAGCCATGATTGCAAGGGATATGGCTTAGGCAATCTCACATCCGGAAAACCCCAGACGGCGTGCGGTTTTAGTGGGCATACGATGACCAGACCCAGCCGGGAGGTTAGAGAAGGTGACATCCGAAGTGATTTTGGAAAGATAGACTAGCTCCCTGTGGCGAAAGCCTCCGTGGCGTGTGGCGGCGGTGAACGCGGCCGCTACACAGGAGGCGCGGGTTTAATCCCCGCTCAGGGCAAATATTTATATGCATGAATACCTATGTTTATTTACACAAGTCTGGTCGTGCCTCGGAGAGCACGTTAAGCCGTCGGTCCCGGTGACCATACAAACATCTATGGTAGTCGTTACGGGTATTTGGAGCCCTAAAATGTCCAACAACTGGTCTAAATGCAATACTTCATTATCGCCTTTGGGTTTGGAAGTCAGGTGGCAGTCGCTTCACGGCCAAGTTAACCCAAATCTAGGTACTATTGGACTGGTGAAGAGGACCCCAGACTCCGAAGTGAAAACTTTGGATGCGACTGAAATTAACACAATAAGATGAAGACGTAGACCAGGTTACTAGATCTTATTGGGCCCCAAACGTCCTAGCCCATCTACTACCATCTACTACTTCAAGAACCAAGCGGTTTGGTGACTTCTTTCTTTGTCGCACCATTAAGACCTGGAACTCCTTGCCAGCTCACGTGTTTCCTTTTTCGTACAGTCCCGGGTCCTTTAAGCGGGACGTGAAAAAGCATCTGATGAGGCCGTCAAGCTGAGTGCCACCATTGTTAACATGGTAGGTACGTGTATGTAATGGTGACCCTCTTTTCTGAGACTTTGCCTTCAGCTTACCATCAGGCGAGGTGAAGTCAAATTGACGTGTCCTACATTAAAAAAAGAAAAAAAACAACACATAAATTAATAATATTTCTTTATACGAAACCAACGCATACAAACGAAATAAAAAAAAAACTAAAAAATATATTGCATTCAAAATGTTTTGACACATAACCCTACCGTGCCGAATCTAAGCAATTGCGTCAACATATCGTTACGATTTGAATACGCAAAGGGTTGATTCGTTAACCATACCTATTTAAACGAGAAGGGGTAAGCACAGATATCGATTTGTTGCATACGAAGGGGTCTAGATGGCCGCCTGCAAAACTAAAAAAATACCATTTCATTTAATACTCACGGCTATATATAGTTGAATGGTAGGCAGAGATATAGGTAAGCTTTAATAACTCACACGTAACAAACACCGATGCGGTTATCCGTGTGGCGACGGTGAAAGCATACAAGTATCACCACCCCATCACATCCGAAGGGTATCGTAAGAGGCGACTGACGGAAACATACGCAGACGATATCACTGCTAGAGAACGAACACTCAATATTAAACTCTGTACAAACCATCCCGTCTGGCCAGCATGGAAACAATAAGCCAAAGCCTCCCAAAATTGGGAGAGGCCTATGTCCAGCGGTAGACTGCCATAGGCTAATTGATTGAACACACACCGAGCCCATCACCGTCAATTGGGAACTAGTAGGTACTGTTATTGAGAATTTCGTAACAAAAAAATACTTTAAAACTTCGTGACCCGAAAATTTACCCTCACTTATATACCTAAATGCAAGTGTAGGTATAATTAACTTTCTTTCTTTTTTATGCATAGGAGTGCATGCTAACACTTTAGAGGTATTCTCCTGTTCCTTCCAGTGGTGAAGGGTGAAAACTTTCAAATAGGATGTTGGTTATAAAAAAATCCCGATCCAGCTTGTTATGTATGCATCATGCTACCTATTGTGAAGCCGGCTGGATATTTTTAATGTAGGACACGTTAATTCGACTTCACCTCGCCTGATGATAAGCTGAAGGTCATCATTACAGACACGTACCATGTTACAATGGTGGTACTCAGTTGACAGCCTCATCAGACGCTTTTTCACGCCCCGCTTAAAGGACCCGGGATGATAGGAAGAAGGAACCAGGTTCTAGGGATATTCACTAGCTCCTTCTATCCGTTATGGGTTCGGTGGGCTTTAATAGGAGCGACTGGCTGAGAGGACAGTCTACGCAGTCCTGACGGCCTCTATGGCGTAGAGGTAAATCGTTCGACTGCTATGCAGGGGGCGTGTGTTGGATTCCTGCTCAGTGCATATATTTATAGATGAATATGTATATTTGGACTAGTCTGGATGTTTCTATGTGTGGCGTGTATGTATGGTTGTGCAAATTCAATTCAATTCAAATAATTTATTGCAGACGTCAGTCCATAGGGTTAGTTACAAAAGAAAACTTTATGCTATTGTTAGTAATTTATATTATTATAACATTTAAAAGTTGTATGGAGCTTCACCCAGCGACCCAGCCAGGGTGAGTCCCACCTATCTTTAAATACGCTCAGGAGACCATTGGTACTATGGCGCAGTCTCGCGAGCATGGAAGCGGTGCGCTTTCTTATTATGGCATAAAAGTCAGCTGTGTGCGCCTCCGCAAACATGCCAGATGCGCTGCAACACCGAGGCAGCCCCAATAGTATCCTGAACGCATTGTAATACTGAACGCGCAGGTCGCTGTATGCCCGCTGCCTAAAATTTAACCAAAGGCTGCACGTGTAAAAAGATGTACAAAATGCTTTGAAATTTTTACTGCATTCGTACATCGTGCAAACCTTCGGATCAGCATATTGCAACAAACAGCCAGCGACCTGCGCTCTCTTTCAATGTCTTCATTATCCTTCAAATCACTAGTGACCCAATGTCCCAAGTATTTAAATTTGGAAACCCAACTTAGAGGTGTACCACCGAGGACGACCCCAGGTACATTGTAGTAGTTCATATAACTAGATGTAAACGTCATGAGCTCACTCTTACAAACATTGTACTTGAGTCCATGCGACTCCGCATAGGACTCACAAATCTTCACTAGTGTTCTAAGACCACCAATCGAGGGACTCAGCAACACCATGTCATCTGCGTATTTTATATTATTTAGACACTGTCCATCAATGTGACATCCGACACGGGCTTTGCTGAGCTCCTCGATCAAACCGTTTGTATACAAGTTGAAGAGGCGAGGCGAGCTCAATCCTCCCTGCCTCACGCCACACTCCATCCTGTACACCTCGGATTGATCCTCTGCCCATCTAACACTATTGGTTTGGTTACAGTACCAGTAGCGAAACAGCGATATAATTTCCTTCGGTAGTGTGGTATCCTTGCACAGTTTACCCCATAGCACATCATAAGATACCAGATCGAATGCCCTTGATAGGTCCAAGAAACAGGCGAAGACAGGCGTCTTTCTGGAAGTATAATATTGAACAGTCTGCTTGAGGCACAGGATGGCAGTCTCTGTCGACAGACCCGGCTTAAACCCAAATTGAGCATCACAATCTTTGACGTGTTTAGACAACTGTTGGTCAAGCAAACTGTCCAAGACCTTCGCAACTACAGTAGCTAACGAAATAGGCCTGTAATTGGACACATCAGAGGGATCCCCCGTCCTATTCTTTATTATAGGGACTACCACTGTATGCAGAAGGTCCAGCGGTAAATGACGATGATTAATACATAAATTGAAAAGTAAAGCAAGGACTCTATGCAGAGGCGGCCCTGCGTGCTTCAGGTGCTCGACGCTAAGGCTGTCGTGACCCGGCGACTTGCCTCGTGTCATTTTCTTAATAACAGCAGCAAATTGCTTAGGTGTAAATAAAAAGGCAAGTTCACCAGAATCGTCGCCACCCTCCACGTCCGCCACCCTGCGAGCAAGCAGAGGAGACTCAACCCGAAAGTGTTTTTGAAAAAGGTTAGCGATGTCTCTCGATTTGGTCAATCCAGCGACACTCACAGGCAGGGTTGGTTTAGCACTTAATTTCTTGGTAGCTTTCCAAAAGTTTCCGAATTCCTTATTCGAATGGTTTTTAGCCAAAATATCCAATAGAATTTGTTGCTGATTGCGTTGAACGTATTTTAATTTTTGTTTAAATGCTTTTTTAGTCTCCCGCATTTCATCGTAAAGTTTACCTTGAGCAGGTGCACCATGCGACAACCACGTTTGGTAGCATAACCTCGCTGTCCTGTGAAAGTCACTGACAAGCCTATTCCAACCTGTGATATACCTTTTTTGGTTTATGCGATCACTACCAACATATGTATTCTGGGCGCCTCGTTGTAAAGTTGTTATTATCTCTGAATATAATGTATCTATTGATTTCTGTTATTACAAATTTTATGGCAACAAGTTAAATACTGTGCAGGTAAGTCTATTAATTTTAATTTATCATTAGGTACAATAGGCGTAATATTCATCGATTTGTGTTGACTTTCTTTCACCCCATCGCACTTTATTGCTGGGCAGATTTTGAGCTGGTAGTTTAATATTTAATTTAACATTTTATTAATAATATTGAATTTAGTCATATTTAGTCATATTACAGTCAAATAAAACAGGATATAGACAGATATTCTAGATTTTTTATCCATATTTTAGATTCCATAACACAAGCTAGTTAAACTATGCTTACCATGGTTCTAAATAGCGTTTTAGAATTTTGGGTCCTGAAACTCTACCCAAGCTCAGATAATGTAATATAAAATCATAAAAATCCCTTCCCATAAAGTTACTTATCTATTTACAAAAAAACTGTTTTTAAATCTAATTATCCGTGAAACATTTAGATTATAAATATTAAAACCGAAGCATAAAATCTGCTATTAAATCTAAATAGTAATAAATATAAAAAATGCTATAAATACAAAGACAATAATGAAACAGAACGTACCTTGACGAATCATTGTGACGAATTGAACAGAAGATGGCCGGACACGTGCGCGCTTTCCCGCCGAAATGTGTGTCACTTGCATTCGTTCTAAAATTTATTTATATTAATTGTTGGGGTTATTTAGTGTTGTATGGGGTAGATGTGAGTTTAATTGTTGATTAATTATATGAGCCGAGCTGTTGTCTGTGGCTTTCATCATTATAATGGATATGTATTTTTCTGATGGCATCCGAAGTGAACTCTGAGCGGAGCTCAAGGTCCGTCTTCCGGATCTTCCTCCTCCACTTCGCACGATCTTGGGCGTCCGTGGTAGTGAGACCATTGGCACGCATGTCAGCCTCCACGACGTCAAGCCAGGATTTATTGGGCCTCCGGCCTACCTCTCTTCTGGACATAGCGGAGGCGCCATTGTCAGTGTGTCGGAGTTACTTTTGGTCATACCTCCGCTTCTACTCAACCAATTGCAAATAAACTACTTACGGCAGGTTTTAAAAGTGATAAAAAAGTTTCAAACTAAAAAAAAAATGTATCGAAATCAGTTTAGCAGTTTTTGCGTCATTACCATAAAAGTAAATACTTATATATAAAAAATAGACCTAGACCCATGGTAAGCATAGCTTCACTAGCTTGTGTTATGAAATCTAGAATGCGGATTAACATGCTAAGATACATTTTTTTGGAAATAAATAATTACATTATTATTCATAGAAACACCCAGGTCAATACAAATGTAGATATAAATCATATTAAATAATCATGTGGAAGTGAATTAAATCTAATTATAAAAGTAGAAAATGCAACCGTGAATGTTGTCGTACGAAGAGGAGAATTTATCATTATTTTTACCTTTTGACGTTTTGTAAGTGCCGTTTTATTATTATATACAATAAATTATTTTTGCTTTTGCCAGTGAACAACTCTGTCAGTGGTTGGTTACTAAACAAAACTCAGGCTGGGAGGTCATATAGCAGTCACATCATCTTAAAAAGTTGTATAAACAAATAAGCTTAAAATTATACTGACATTAAAATTTGCAATAAATGATAGATCATTTTGACTGTGCGATTTATTGACATTTAAATTTGCACGCTCTATGGAGCAGAAGATGCTGTACTCGCTTGTTTTTAAAACATACAAATGTAACCATATTCGAAGCAAATAAAGAATTGATTTGATTTGATTAGAAGTGGACTCTGGACTTCAAGATAAAGGCCACGGATGCGATCTGGACTAATATGGTGATGATAATACAATCGCCTGTTTACGCTTATATAGCGTTACAATGCTAGATATAGTAAAAAATACTACATCTATGGTTACAATATAGGCCAGACCCATCTACCGATGTAATCACAGACATGTGAATGTGACGTTTGTACCGCCATCTATTTACCAGCGCTGCACATTAAAATCGTGTGTTGTATAGAATTTCTGCATAGATGGCGGTAAAGTGCAAGCTTACACAGCTTTTCTTATAGCAATCAAAATAGTTTTTTTTTAAATTCTAACAACCGAAATTACTAATATTCCCTCTTCTAACAACTAAGCTAAGTTAAATTGTTTGTGCTAGGAATGGGTTCACGTCGGTAGTGTAATGGCCAGGATTCGAACCCGGGAACTTTCGATCGCAAGGCCGATTCCTTAAACATTAAGCTACCGTCGTTTCTATATGCATGCATGATACCTACGCGGGACCTCTCGACCCTGATTATTATTATGAAGCCAGATAATGCGTTTTGTATGTATCCTGAATAATTTCTTCAAGAGAGTCAGATTGAAATACTAATGACACTATCCATTTTAAATAGCGACTATTAGATATGCAATTTCCACGCAGGATTAAGTGTATAATAAAAGTGTCCCACCAAGACCTGACCTTCAAGGTGAAAGTCAACCTCATCAGCTAGCCAGTACACCAGCTAACTGACGGACGAGACTTTCGGGTACTTGATACTTAAGTCATATAGCAGTCGCTACCGTAAGAGTTAAGATAAACCAACCAAGTAGCCTTGAATGCATTGGAGTAACCGCTATGATGATGATTAAATATAAATAAAACAAAATTTATATATAAAAGCAATTTATTTACAGAATAAAATATACAACAAGTCTTTGACTATAAGAACAAGTCATACATACATACATCGTGTGCGTTCGCGCAGCGGAATGTTGTTGAATTTAAAGATTTTAATTATGCAGATATTTAGTGTATGACGTCGTGTAACTGTGTATGGTAAAAAAAAATTGTGCATGCAGCCATTGTGGAGAAATTCGCTAAAAACTGATTCCGCTGGGCGAACGTTGTCCTGGCGGAACTTTTTTCTAATCCATGGACTTAGAAGAAAAGAAATGTGTCCAAAAATTAGTGTGTATTTGTGTGTAATTGTGTATGTATGAATAAAATTAGTGCATGCATAAACTTCGGAGAAATTCAAGTTTCCGCTATGCGAACGTTTGGCCATTAGCTAGTTTTCATATAAAGCTCTTATATAGAGAGCTGTAGATTTTTACATAGGTTGTTTTGAATTTGTTTAAATTTGTTTAAAAAACAGATTTAGAAGAAATCGTACAGATTTAGAAGAAATCGATGCTTTGTCAGTATTTTAATTGTTTCTCTTTAATTACTGAATTTATTGAGATGAAATTTTGCATGTGAGTAGTTGAATTAATACACTAATTATTGAAATACATTTTACTATGCAATTACTTTAGAACGTCTTGATATTTGACTGCTTTGCAAACAGTGGTCTACTCATGGTAAATTGTCCTATAACTCATTAATTACTAACGAACCATCATTGATACTTGGTAACATGTTGCAGACACTTACAAGGTTTGTATAAACGTTAAAATCTAGACCCCAAAGTGGCTACTTCACGAACTAAGACCTAATGAGCGTATTTCACGTTTATATTTTTATCTTTTAAACCCTACGATTTCTTCTAAATCTGTTTTTTAAACAAATTTAAACAAAGTCAAAACAACCTATGTAAAAATCTACAGCTCTCTATATAAGAGCTTTATATGAAAACTAGCTAATGGCCAAACGTTCGCGTAGCGGAAACTTGAATTTCTCCGAAGTTTATGCATGCACTAATTTTATTCATACATACACAATTACACACAAATACACACTAATTTTTGGACACATTTCTTTTCTTCTAAGTCCATGGATTAGAAAAAAGTTCCGCCAGGACAACGTTCGCCCAGCGGAATCAGTTTTTAGCGAATTCTCCACAATGGCTGCATGCACAATTTTTTTTTTACCATACACAATTACACGACGTCATACACTAAATATCTGCATAATTAAAATCTTTAAATTCAACAACATTCCGCTGCGCGAACGCACACACATACATCAGCGACGTCACGGATCCGCTCATCCTTTATAAGTACCACATTACATTTAGGATACCATATTATATGCCATAACATTTTTATATACCACTTAGGTGGTGTGGCACACGGTCCACCTGATGGGAAGTGGAGTTGCAAACAATATATTTAGCGGCAGATGTAACAGTAACACCATGCTGACAGAAAATACGTTTCCTCTTATAAAAAAAATGGAGGGAGGCCTATGTCCAGCAGTGGACGTCTATTGGCTGATAGAAAGATAGATCTTTAGATATATAAAAAAATGCGAATGGCCTTTGATATCTTAAATATAATGTTTTATAATATTAGTGCTCACAATAACCTACATCACTAGTGCGGAAAAATATCCGCATCCTAATATTATACAATAGAATGCGGAAAGTTTTTAACGGAATTTGATCTCAGTTGCATCAATTTTAATTTAAAAAATCTTAGACGTGGGATGGTAAGACTATGAGCCTGCGCTCACTGGCGACACTGCAAGGGAATAAATAGACCGTAATGAAATCACAATAAAGTTTAAATTTAATTGTTAATAAATATTATTATTATATAGTATAAGAAGTCCTCGTCTCTTCAAACATTATACTTGGCTTTACAGAGCATTTTATTTGTAATCTGGTACATGATAACTATCCTTTCGTATATCGTCACATTATGGACTGTGCAATGTTTTGAGTAGTAACCAGTATTAATTTTTTTCATCATGTAATATAGGTCTATTTTTAACCGTAACATAAAAAAATACTATGGCGAGACGCCAGTGAGTGCATCTGTTGCCTCATGCGTGAACACGCATGCCGACGCCTATTTCATGCATATCATATGTCAATTTCGTGCAAATAAATACATATCCTTACATACAGTATCATTTTACTGTACGATATATTTAATATTTCTATCATAATTTTTATTATAGGTCTTATCTAGTCTAGCTGTACACAGCATATGCGTCTCCGAAGATACAAACAATGAAACTTCGATTCGGACGACGCGTATGGGTCAGTTCCGCATGCGGAAATAAACCGTGCGAGTTTATTTCCGCACGCGTTTGAGCAAGGGAGTAAAAATCGATGCGTTTTTTCTAAGCTTAAGAGCCGATAGATTAGTCACTAATAATTTTTATATATAGACTTATTACATATGAACTGGCTTATTCAACCAACAAAATAAATGCATACAAATACTCACGACTTCCTCTCTTCAGGGTAGGGATCCGTGACTTACTTCAGTCTTTACACACTTTACGAGATTCCACTACTGTCATTAGAACATTGTCTACATTGAAATGATGCACCCCAATATATTCACTTTATCTGTGTGAAAACGTCTTACGGTCGATTAGACGCGTTATAGCGAGTAGCGCTGACATATTATATAGAACAAGACGTCCGGTCGCTCGCGCGTTCTGTCCCACTATGACTAGTTGACTAACAAATCCGAAAACAATCGTCATCGATTCGCTCGTGGGTGGGGCGCGTCATTTGAGCTTGGAGAAGTACTGCGTTAGTGTAACATCCACACATAAGATGCCACTTTACTGATTGGATAGGCCACTCCATGTGAAAAAAATCTATATTTCTATAATACAAATTCGTAGCACCTGCGTTATTTTTAATAATTTTTTACCTAATCATCCTTTGGTGTAATTAAAAGTGCATAACTATACATAATTATTTACAATTAATTGATCAGTATATTAAATTAAGACACGCCTATTTTTATATAAGAAATATTCTAGGGACAGGATTTGAACCCACAATACCTTTCGAGGGAACACTCTTAGGGTCTCGTAGCTAAGTGGTAACTGTGTAGGTTAGCACATTGCAAGGTTAAGGGTTACTATCCACATTACACAGTCACACAGTCTTAGGATGGGTGACCGTTCTTAACAAATTGAGACTCCTCCGTGCCTAGGAGTGCACGTATAGGTGTCGTCGGTCCCAGTTGGTATAAGAAACTAAGCAGATTTATATTAGAAGATTTTAGAATGCCGAAAACAATGTCTCTTGACTGACGAGACGATCGGCTTACCGACTGACGAATTTCTGACGATGAATTGACGAAACAGTCAATACAGTGGGAATTTAACACAAATAACTACATTAAATTGGATAAGGCATTAAAAGATTTCAGGTATAAGCTATCCCTACTACGAATTTCACTAAAATCCGTTCAGCTATTTCAGCTCGAACGACATATACCAACAAACATTTATAACAAACATACTGAATTGGGCTTAGAAAAGCCGTAAAATAAGTTAACTTTCAGTAATTTATATTTTTAAATGAAACGACCGGAGGTCGGGGTCATCCCATGGGACTATTGGGATATACTCATCAAATAATGAAAGTATATCTATGGTACTAGTTAAACATACGGGCAGAAGTCGCTTCACAGACTTTTTTGTTATATCTTCTATCGACTTTTGGTTTGACTAATTACGAAAATTTGATTTCAGTCTGTCCGTATTCTTCAGTTAAATTGAATTAAGCCTATGCTACACTTGACGGACATTTCATTTCGGATCTCCCGCGTCGGAAAGCCAATACATTTTATACTACTAGTACAAATAAAAAGAGCATAGATATCTACCGAGAATGATCCGGAAGGTTATTGATTATTGAAATTAAAACATACCGATTTTTTTATAGAGAAGATTTTCCAGTTGTGACTAGCCTGGGACCTAGTCATCCACTTAATAAAATCTAGTTAACAGCAATATACAGCAAGAAAGAACAGAAATAACACTTAGGCTATATATGAGGGATAAAATTCCGATAAAACCTCCATGGGAATCTTCCCATGGGTAACGGAAACGGAACAGGAATTCCACGCGGGCGAAGCCGCAGGCAACCTAGTTTACACATAATTGACTAATAAATAGGCACACACCGCGGGAGATCCGTTGATTCATCGTGCTATTGGCGTTCCAACGCGGAAAATCCGTACAGCGTAGCGTAGACCTTAAACTAGAAGTGGACTCTTCGCCATTTCATAACATACATACATATCACGCCTATTTTCCTAGGTAGGCACAGACAACAGCACGCCATCTGCTTCTTTCATTACACACTTCACTAACTTCGTCTACTGTCATGAAACCTTTCATGTAAGCCTGTGTCGACTTGCAAGTGCATTTAAACTAAACAAATAAATAATTTTCAAGAACATTAAAATACTAATAATTTAAAGCCTAGAGTTTCTTTTTGCGTGCTTCCTACATTTCTTTTAACTAAAAATAGTGAAATTGTAGTGATTACACGAATATTTTACAAACAATCAATCAATAAGCATCGCGGTTTTGGTTGCGGCATAATTGCCGTACGGATATTTTTTCTACATTCACCATTTACAAACGGTAAATATTTCGGTAGTCCGCAAGTCTTTTTAATTCTCATTACTCGCGGCAAACTGCGCATATAATCGCATGGCTCTTAGATGTAACATTATTTTAAAAATAAATTAAACATTTTTAGCGCAACTTACATAAGAAAAAAATCTAATACATTATTTTAAAGAAATTATATTATTTTTTATTGATCACATTTTTAGGAATCACTCATACAATTTTACTATAGCGTATATTTATTACATCCCCAACTACCTTACCTTTGACTATATACTGTAGACACAGCTTTGCTAACAAAATGCGTCGGAAATAACGGCTCGAAATACGCGTTATATGTGAGTATGCTAATGTCAAAATTTGTCTTTAAACTGTCAATGTGTGCATGTTGCGTCAAACTTGTAACAAATTAGTAGCTATTTTTACGCCGCGTTTTACTGTGTCTATATACTATGTATATAGGTTAAATATAGCACACTTCCAAACCCAAAAAAATTGGGCGAACTCCTATGATGTCAAAATCCGGGAGGTTATTCGAACCTATAACAAACCCTTTCTAGAGGGAATAGTTTAACCCACTAACAGTGGCAATCACAGAAATATATTTGGATAGAAAGGCCATACGCGGTGTTCACATGCATGTCGCGCGTGGCGACTTTACCACTATAAATAAATACTCTCAAGAGATAAGACATAACATAAACTCACGCCTGTATCCCCGAAGGGGTAGGCAGAGGTGCTAGCACCGACATTTCGCCAATTTATGTTTAGGTTCCAATGTAATAGGTGGCGAGCCTATTGCCATTAACCGGGCACTTATAAACCTGCGATAAATACACACATAACTTCGAAAAGCATCGAAAAATCATTGGTGTGTGCCATGGTAAAACCTGGGATCGAACCCGAGACCTCGTCTCAGCAGTCCATTACCCATACCACTAGGCTACGGCGGTTTTTTTTTTTTATAAGAAATACATTTATTTTTAAATTTACTTCTCCAATTTTATTCTACAGTTCGAAATAGCACAATATGGCATATTCACGGTATTTTTAACCATGCCATTACAAGCTAGTCTTAACAGTACCGAGTAAGCGTTTGAAAGTTCCTGTCTCGTAGGACAGATATTGACAAAAAAGTTGCCACGCTCTTACTGTTCACATGGCCGTTCTGTCCTAATATATTTCTGTGGGTGCAGGTGGACGTGGATACCGAAGCAGTTGAAAATTTTTGCGCCGCGTTGCATTTACACTTGCTGCGTCTAGGTATAGAGTTTGTATATAGTCTTTAAGCTTTGACCACACGAGGTGTTCGAACCCGTTCCGAATAGTTTAATTTTTTTATCTCTAAAATACCATAATGTTGTTTCTCGGCGTTCTGGAAAGATTGTCATCTATTGTTAAATACATGTTGAATGAGAAAAACATTGCCGTTGACGATAGAAAGTGCCAGATATCGTGTGAATCGTATAGCTGTAGGAGAGTACACACGGTGTTGCTTTGGCGAGACTGCGCCGGAGTTAGCTGTGGAAGAGACAGTAAGTGAGTTTTTATTATATACTAGCTGTTGCCCGCGGCTCCGCCCGCGTGGATATCGGTTATCGCGACAAAACATAGCGTATGTCCTATCTCAAGGTCTAATCTACGTCTATAACAAATTTAATCAAAATCGTTTCAGTGGTTTAGGCGTTAAAGCGTAACAGACATACAGAGTTTCTTTTGCATTTATAATATTAGTATGGATTTGGAGATTAAATAAATAGACTTCGCATAAGATAGTTACAAGACAGACCGTCAAAACAGCTGTATCTATCAAAGAAAAAACTTAATGTCATATTCATAAGAAATTACTATAAATGTTTCAGCTAGGATAACAAATGCAAACTCCTTCTTTTTTTCTTTTTAAGAGGGCCGGAGGTTATGTCGGACTCGAACTGACTAAACCGCACGCCGTCTGTGGGTCGTAGTGCTAGGCCGAAGGTGAGGTTGTCTCGCGACATATCCCTCGCACCCCGGCTGACCCAGGGCCATCCCTCTCGGTCTGGCCCTCCTCGGGAGGGGGGACCACGAGAAGTATATGGTCCATCTGATTGGAAATGGTTACTGTGGCCTATGGACGTGTGTTATACGGAATCACCCTCCCATTCATCTTCTCTTGGGCTTACCTCTTCTCCTGAAGCCCTCTACACTCATACTTTGAACCTTCCTTACAACATTACTTTCATCTCTTCTCATAATATGTCCACAACTCGACAGTCACTCGCTTCTCAATTTTTAATTCACTGGTGTCACTTTCAAACTTCCTCTAATATAATCATTCCTTATTCTATTCCATTCTCGTCACACATGATGATGATGTGATGAAATTTAGTATGTATTTATTTTTGTCAAGGTCTAATGTACGACTTACGGACTCAATTTAGACAGTAAAATACTTGGACATGTAGCGAACTTAGAAAACACATAGATCGACAAGTCATTGCTTCGACAGACAATTATTGGACAACACACATCTTCGAATTACCACTACTTCGACAGACGATTATTCGACAGACAATACTTAGACAAGTCACATCTTCGAATGACCACTACTTCGACAGATTTTTTTATCATTCTCCTATTACTGGGTGGTTTAAAAAAAATAACCACGAAGGCTAAGCTCCCGCCTTAGCCTTCTAACCTAACCTATCCGAGACGGGGTGCTCTGAGTCGGGGTGTCAACCATAAAGAAGTAATTTGAGGCATAAAAACCAAAAAAAAAAAAACAGTTGCAATTCAACGACAGACTGCAAATAAATCTGTCGAAGTAGTGGTCATTCGAAGGGGATTCCATCTTTTGTCATAATAGTTTTTGTCCTAATTTAAATTGCCATAACAAATTAGGCATAATTTTCTTTGTCATAATAATAGTGTGCCATAATTGGTTTTTAGCATACTGTGTTATTAAGCATAAATATTGTATATCCTAATGTTTTTATTCATAACATTGATACGCATAAAGTTGTAAAGCATATTGTTTATTTGTCTAATAGTTATTTGGGATAATGATAAACGCCTGCTAACATGGTGCTAGCAAGCTGGCAAGGATCTGGATGCAATCTGGACTTTAGGGCACCCCGACTCGGATAGGTTAGGTTAGAAGGCTAATGCGGGAGCGGAGCGTAGCGAAGCTCCCGCATTGAGCCTTCGTGGTTATTTTTTTATAAACCATCCAGAAGTAGGAGCCCCGCGTAGCGGGGCTCCGTCGACCAATTAGGTCAAAAGAACATTGGGTTAAATGAACTTTGATGCGCCTACAAGTTTGACGAGAGCAATGTATAAAATAGTGTAATATTGTTAATAAAAATTTTGTAGTGATTTTTCGGAATAGTTATGGTTATGGGTCGTTATGCTTAAGTAAACTTATGCTTTGGGATATTATGCTTATTAAATATTATGCTTATGGTAAATAGGAGTAAAAAAATTATGCTTAAAAAGTTATGGCAAATGAGTATTATGCGTAAATAATGTTATGACAAGTAACATTATGCAATGTTAAATTATAACATAAAATTTTAGGAATAAAAATAGAGAACCCATTCGAAGATGTGTCTTATCTAAGTATTGTCTGTCGAATAATCGTCTGTCGAAGTAGTGGCAATTCGAAGGTGTGTGTTGTCCAATAATTGTCTGTCGAAGCAATGACTTGTCGATCTATGTGTTTTCGAAGTTCGCTACATGTCGAAGTATTGTACTATCTAAATTCAGTCCGTAAGTGGTAATGTACCCCATTAGACCTTGAGAAAGAACATAGGCTATGTTTAGTCGCGATAACCTACATCCACGCGGGCGGTACCGCGGACCACAGCTAGTTATACCTATTATAAGATATTTAGGTATAAAGATATCTTATGATTACTTACCGCCCAGTTAGTGCTCTGATCCAAATAGAAATAGCTGGATCCGAACCATGTACCGTACGTAAGCGCTATGAACACCCAACTGCAAAAAAACAACGGTATTATTTCTTTCTTTGACTTTATTTGTAATAACAAATAATCTAATTCACCGCGGTAGCCTAGTGGTATGGGTAATGGACTGCTGAGACGAGGTCTCGGGTTCGATCCCAGGTTTTACCATGGCACACACCAATGACTTTTCGATGCTTTTCGAAGTTATGTGTGTATTTATCGTAGGTTTATAAGTGCCCCGTTATTGGCAATAGGCTCGCCACCTATTACATTGGGACCTAAAAACATAAACTGGCGAAATGTGGGTGCGCTAGCACCTCTACCTACCCCTTCGGGGATAAAGGCGTGAGTTTATGTAAGTATGACTTTATTTGCTTACTATCAAGTTTCTATGACAACCTCACCTTCGGTCTAGCACTACGACCCTCAGGCGGCGTGCGCTTTAGTCGGTGCGAGTCCGACATAACCTGAGGGGTATCCGTGGGGGCATCCCGCACGTAAAAACAAAAATACCAGTTTATATTTTAGTTTCTCCGTCTTCATCCAAGCGTTAAACCCAGTCACATCCGAAGCTTAAACCTTGGAGTCTGAGGTCTGCTTTATCTAATCTAACTACGGGTTTGGCTGAACTTTGATATTTTCCGTGAAGCGACTGCCACCTGACCTCCATATCCCATTATCGAAGAATATTGCAGTTAGACAATTTGCTAACCACCCTTAACAACTGCCATAGATGTTTTTATGGCAACCGAGACCGACGGCTTAACGTGCTCTCCTAGGTATGACCAGACCAATGCAAATACAAATATTTGCTCTTTTTTGGAAAAATCGTATTTGGAATCGAACCCGCGCCTCCTGCTTAGCAATCGAGTTCAGGGCCCGCACCACACCACAGAGGCTGTCGGTTAAACATCAATCCCCAAGATAAACATACAAATTATATCATACATACCTATACCACCTTATAGACTCTCTGTGCAATAACTTCATGACTATGTAGAAGAGGGTATACAGGAAGAGGTTGGACATCAATACTAGGAGTAGGTGGGAGGCGAAGTCGCGACTGTGTTGGGCTACCCTGCGAAGTAAATGAAAAAAATTGTATTACAATCATCATCATAATATTAAGAGCGTTTTCACAATGTCCGATATCCGATATCCGACATCCGATATCGGAGGAACACATACTAGCTTTCGCCCGAGGCTCCGCCCGCGTGGATGTCGGTTATCGCGACCAAACATAGCCTATGTCCTTTCTCAAGGACTAATCTACATCTATACCAAATTTCATCAAAATCGGTTCAGTGGTTTAGGCGTGAAAGCGTAACATACATACAGACAGACAGACAGACAGAGTTACTTTCGCATTTATAATATTAGTATGGATGTATCTGTCTGTCACATTGACCGGCTCGATATTGGTTATCGAAGCCAACACTGCTGTGTTGGCCACACAATGAGATTAAAACAGCGTCTGCGAGCAATTTTCGACCTTAATGACAGTTTCTTAGTTATCTGTCTTTTCGCGTTAATTGATCACGCTGATCACGAATATAAGGAAAAAACTCGATATGTCATGTCAATAAGGTCGAATATATCAAAAAGTTCAATAGAAATTATTATAAAAGCATTTTTGGTATGAATATTATTTTCAAATCTCAGCAACATTAACAACAATTATATTTCTTTTACTTTGTTTTATCATTTTATCATTATTCTCTTTATTCCTTTTTACAAACTTATAAATTATGTTTTTAAATATGTACATATGAAAATGAAAAACATCTATTTAAAAATACAAAAAATAGTGCTCCACCGGTATCGGATACAGGGACCAAGCTACCGGTGGTTAGGGCTCCAAAGAAAGGAACTATTATTATTATTATTTTGTTTTTTTATAAAGCAAGCTTTTAAGTTTTTAAACTGTTATTTTCTGGCTGTATTATAATGAGTACAAAAGTGGCGAATAACGAAATTCTTGCCGGCTTGCTCTGCAAAGGGAAGCAGTGGCAGAGATGTAACTTTTTTTTTGGCTTAACTTTAAAAAAAAATCGCCACAGGAGTATATTATAGGATAGTTACCCGTAGCCAGCGATGGCCCAGTTGGCTACATTGGCGATGACCAGCAACACGCAGCGGCCGCAGTACGTGGGCGTGATGGCGGCAAGAGGGCGCGACACTAGCTCGCGGGCCGCGCGGTACACCACGCCTCCGTCTGTAAGTGGGTGAGCAGAGTTGTATATAGGTAATATTACTTATAGTATTATATACATGTGTGTGACTGTTGCTTTTTTGACAACATATATATTTTTGATTTTTATAGGAAATCATTTGATTCGGTTCAGGCCAGTTTAGAACCCGCGACCTTTCTCTCACAGTGAGAATCAGTGGTTTTCTTTTTTTTTTATAAAACTGATGTGGCAGACAAGCACACGGCCCACCTGATGGAAAGTGGTTACCGTGGCCTATGAACGTGTGCAACACCAGGGGAGTCACAGTCACTGGTTAGAGCATTCGCCCTGTAAAGATAAAAAAAAGATAGCGGGTTCCAACCCCGCCTAAACCAATTCAAAATTTTGTTATCAAAATCGAATGAAATCAAATCAAATAGTTTATTTGCTAGAATATGGTACAAGAGATTTTACAAAATGCTTTGTTTCCTCAAATTCTGCCACATACGGCGTGCAAGTTTTTACATGTCATACCTATTAATAGCTATAATATATGCTAAAATAAAAATACATTATCAGGTATTGTTAAATGTTATTGTATCGTCCAGGAAATTATTAATATTGTAATACATTATGTTTAATAACATTTCAACTAATCGATTTCCCTAAAAAGTCCGAATACTCTAACTACTGAGAGTTCACTGAATAATTGTTGTGCTGTCAGTGGGTAGACCAAAGGCTATTCCTGCTTTGTCTTCTACACTGACGGCACAGAAACTCTCTGTGTTTACAGGGTCGGCAGCACGAGTGTGACTCCCCTGGTGTTGCACACGTCCATAGGCAACGGTGACCACTTTGCATCAGGTGGGCCGTGTGCATGTCTGCCATCTTAGTTGTATAAAACGATATCGCCAATTGGTTGTGGAGTAATGGGAGTCGTTTCACGGAAATTATCGAAGTTTAGCCAAACCCGCAGTTAGGCTAGTGAAGCAGAGTCCAGACTTCAAGGTGTAAGCTTTGACTGGGATTTTGACTTTGAGAGCTTTGACTTTGAGACTGGGATTAACGCTAGGATGAAAAAGAAGAAGAAAGGGGATTTATTGCTATCAGAAGAAGACACTTACCCAACTTGAACCTCCCCAAATAATATATCTGGAAGGTCATCACGAGGCACGTCACAAGATGGAGCACGGTAAACGCTATCCAGAAGTAGAAGTTCGCGTTTAGCACTCCCACCAGACCTGGAAACAATATCATTCTTAGAGCAAGATAGGGGGTAGGTAGGGGCCCCATTACGACCTTCGAACCACACCTGCAAACCGGTTCCGTCAACACCAGCTCGATATTGTCAAGCAAAGTGCTCAAAATGGTCTCAACTCCTACTAATAATGTTAATATCAAATTGTTTTATTGCCCATAACGGCAGCGTGACGTGAGGGATTCTCGCACGCCTCCCCCCCCAAGAAGCGGGATGACACCCGATTTCCCCCCCGTCTATATTGCCCATGACGGCAGCGTGATGTGAGGGATTCTCGCAAGCCCCCACCCCCCTAAGAAGCGGGATGACACCCGATTTCCCCCCCCCCCCCCCCCCCGTCTATATTGCCCATGACGGCAGCGTGACGTGAGGGATTCACGCCCCCCCCCCTAAGAAGCGGGATGACACCCGATTTCCCCCCGTCTATAGACGCAGGATAACACCCGAACCACCCTCTAGACGAGGCGGCCGCAGTCGTAGGTCTCTTGGTAGTCCTGGGACATCCTTCAACTGCATATAATACGGTGCACTTACCAATAAATATAATGAGCGCCAACACAACGAAGGTAGCGTGAGCTCTCGCGTTGATATCGGGGTGACGAGACTGGTATATCTTCACCATACACAGCACCGATGTTACATACATGAATGACGTGTCTGGAACAAGGAAACACATGTAACCACAGTCGAAAAATTTCCATGGGTGCCGGAGCTAGCGGGGCATCTCGGACCGACTAAAACCGCACGCCAGCTTCGGTCGATATTGACTTTTTATACCACTTGGGTGGCAGACAAGCGCATGGCCCACCTGATGGAGAGGCGTCGCACTCGCGCTGCCGACCCTTTTAGAGTTTCTGTGCCGTCAATGTAGAAAATAAAGCAGGACAAGCCTTTGATCTTTCCACTGACAGCACAAAAACTCTCCAGTGAGCTCTAGCCGCGGTATTCTGTAGAACGGAAGTACTTTCCCAGTCGGACTGCTCAATTGGAAGGAAATACCGTCGTGTTCTACCTCCTATATTGTAGTCAGTACAAGATTAGGGCACGCCGTGACGCCCATCATGGGGCGAGTGGCTAGAGAGGCCACACGGTGGCCTCTCGTACCGTCAGACGCAGGTCATTACCGGACACGGTAACTTCGGGCGGTACCTGCATCTGATGGGCAAAGAGCCAACGCCCGACGATGCGCGCCGCCCCCCCATACCGGGGGCGAGTCGGGGACGGCGTGGTCCCCCCTCCCGAGGAGGGCCAGACCGAGAGGAATGGCCCTGGGTCAGCCGGGGTGCGAGGGATATGTCACGAGACAACCTCACCTTCGGCCTAGCACATCGACCCACAGACGGCGTGCGGTTTAGTCGGTTCAAGTCCGACATAACCTCCCTCTTCGGCTCCGAGGAGGGGGGGGGGGGGCATCCGTGGGCTAAAAAAAAAATTGCTATGTATTCAACGCATGTGTAATTAAAACTTCTAACATGGGCTGACGAGTTTACTTGGAGTTTTCTTCTACTTCAACAAACCGATGCCATAAAGTCAAAGTCAATAATCATTTATTCTGCATAGACCATTAAAACGGCACTTACAAAACGTCAAGTTAAAAAAAAACTGGACTAGTTTAGCAAATGGACCACCGATTCGAAACGCGGCCCCGACCTTAGAAGAAGGCCAGGCCGACCGGCAAGAAACTAGAACCGCAAACCTATCACAGTCCTCTGCTGGACATACCGCCTCTCCCAATGTTGGCAGGCTTTGGCCTGTGGCGATACCACATGTACCCAGCGCCATCTAGCGACATCAAGCCGAACTACTACGATACTACAAAATCCTGCATCACGAAAGTGAAGTTCCCGCGCTGTTACAATACATGTAGAACACCCCAACGTCAACCGTTGGGCCGCAGCCCGCCAGGCGTGATCACTGATCACCTTGCCTGGTCGGAGGATCCTCCCTTTGTGTTGGAGGAAATCTGGTTCCTCCACAGGCCTACTGTCTCCACGTTGGCCAGACGGGTTGGTACAGGGTTTTAGCTCTTACGACACCCTTCGGATGAGATGGAGTGGTGATACTTGGTATTCTTTACTTCTTTAAACGGATGGGAAGAGATAATTGTACTCACCAAACTGAAAGTTCATGCTATTAGGGCACACGTGGTAGGCAGCGGAGAGTAATCCCTCGCTGACTAGCGCTATACCCATCGCGTACAGCAAACCAAAGTGTTGGGGTATACCCAGCTCTTTCTGTGGACAAGCATACTTGATTAAAAGACTGGGATACTTTTTTATACCACGTAGGTGGCAGAGAAGCACACGGTAAACCTGATGGTGTGTGGTTAACGTGGCCTATGGACGTGTGCAACACCAGGGGCGTCACAATCGTGCTGCCGACCCTGTATGACCCTAAATTCTTGAAGATCCCCTTATTGTAATCGCTTGGGAAATAAGTCGCTTAAAGTCTTTTCATCATCATCCTAACGTTGTTCCAGTTGCATCATGGTCTTTCGCCTCCGAACCTGGAGTCCGTTGACTCCGTCTTCTACACCCTGGTACGGCCTTATACACTCTGGTATGGATCTAAACATACTGGTACGGACCTATACACTCTTCGCCAACATACCTATGAACAAGTCTTAACGTGATGCTTGCTGAGAAGGCACCACACTTGCGCTAAGAACAGCCTTATATGTATATAAAGGACCCTGTACTCTATGTTATTGCTTTTTAGTATGGCTTTTTACACCGTGGTACGACCTAATACATCCTGGTAAGGCTCTATACACTCAAGTACGACCCTATACAACCTGGTACGGACTTATACACCCTGGTACGGACCTATACACTGTGGTACGGACCTATTCAACCTGGTAAGGACCTGTATACACTCTGGTATGGACTTATACACCCTGGTACGGACCTATACACTGTGGTACGGACCTGTTCACTGTGGACGGACCTGTACAACCTGGTAAGGACCTGTATACACTCTGGTACGGACTTATACACCCTGGTACGGACCTATACACTGTGGTATGGACCTATTCACTGTGGTACGAACCTATACAACCTGGTAAGGACCTGTATACACTCTGGTACAGACTTATACGCCCTTGTACGGACCTATACACTGTGGTACGGACCTGTTCACTGTGGTAAGGACCTATACAACCTGGTAATGACCTGTATACACTCTGGTACGGACTTATACACCCTGGTACGGACCTATACACTGTGGTACGGACCTATTCACTGTGGTACGGACCTATTCACTGTGGTACGGACCTATACAACCTGGTAAGGACCTGTATATACTCTGGTACGGACTGATACACCCTAGTATGGACTCATGCACCTTGGTACGGACCTATACACTGTGATACGAACCTATACACCCTGATAAGGACCTGTATACACTCTGGTACGGACCTATACACCCTGGTACGGACCTATACACCCTGGTACGGACCTATACACCCTGGTACGGACCTATACATACCTGTGAGCAAGTCTTGGCGTGATGCTTGCTGTGCCGGCGCCATACTTGCGCCAAGAACAGCAGACCGAGCAGCACGTAGCCGAGGTTGGAGTACACGTGGTTGAAGTCTGACACCACCAGTAGCGGGTGTGAGCAGAGGAAGTTGAAGTAGCATAGATCTTGGTTACCGGACTGGTTTAGAAGCTAGTGGGAATTAAGATGTGTTAGTTATTTAATAAATTATTAATAATTATTGGTATACATTTTTAGACGTAATAGTGGTAGAGAATTCGACTGCTAAGTCAAAGGTTTGATTCCCGCTCAGTGTAAATCATAGATTTAGAATAGACAAGACATATGCCCGTTTGCACTAAACTCTACTTAGGTTAATCCTTGTAAAGTGACTCCTAAGTCTAAGATAATCTTAACTTTATTTTCAATTGCACCAACATATTTACGAAAGGGCATTCCTAACTTAAGATAAGCCTAGTAAAGCGAATGAAGGTGTAAATGAACGAATGAATTAGCCAAATGTCTATGATAATTGAGCGATTGTCTATGATTTCTTTAACGATCTCGTCGGAATTTTGGCGCGAACGCGAGAAAGCGCACATCGCAGTATTATTTTATTTTCTTAAATTGGTGTGAAATCGAGTTTTTATGTGTAAAAATGTTGGATTTTTAGACATAACGTCTTGGACAATTCACACAAGTGTAGGAAAGTGGGATATTACAGTGAATTGTGACATTTCGTGTTCGTTCCAAATCTCCTGGGGGAGCTTTCAGTAAAGTCCCCACAACTTTACTGAAGCAGAAATCATCACTCATCGTCATCGTCATGGCAATCATCACTCATCGTCATCGTCATGAAAAAATATTGTATTGAAGATATTTAAGGTTTAGGCTAATGGCTTTGTGCCAAGCCCCAATAGATAATAATAAAAAAAAACGATCTCGTCTCGTCAGTCAAGTCGCGTAAGTCACGTTGTACTCGTATTTAAATTTATTTAAAAATAATAATAAATAAATTTAGATTATTTATTTATTTAGTTTAATGTCATGTGCCAAACAGTACATATAAATACCGGACATTGATAGACAACTGTCAAAAAATTAGGGTTAGGAGATTCTTAAAACGTTATGACTTACTTAATCGGTGTCATAAGAATTAAGATTGACTTAGCGTGTTTAGGAGTATCTTAGGGTTGGTGCAATGCATTTTCTTGTTAAGAGTGTCTTATATACTTTAGGCATCAGGTTAAGATATTCTTAAGTTCAGTGCAAACGGGCAATTGTCGCCTTAGAGACGAGACAACAAAATATATCCAAATGTGTTGGTAAATAGTGTTGTTCATGATACACTTTAAGAATATTATCGAATGTTCCTTTACTATACAGAGGACCTATTGTGGTCGTATAAATATTTAATGTATTTGCAGGCACATGGGGTGTACTTCGGATCTGGGGCCTCTTAGTAGCCCATTGTAAGCTTGCACTTACAATCCGCGTGGATTTACGGGCGAGGAGATAGGACAACCAAATCACCATATTTCAATTACATCAATCACTGACTACACATTGTACAGACACACTCGCGATCTATAACCAAGTATATTCAACCGAACTAGGAGCGTTCTGCTAGACACGTAGTGCTCGAGTCGAGGTTCACAGCGATACTGATCACGATCCTCTGCGCGCCCCACCAAACTCAATGATCTGTCAAACTCAAATTGACAGTCCGAATGAACGAATGACATCACACTCGACCATAGAGCACTAGAGTCTTGCATTTCGTCAGAGTGAATTTCATTCACTCTAAACACACAATAATAGAAATGAAAATTATAATAGAAAAATACACACATGTGAAACCAGAAACCAGAAAGAAGTGATAAAATATTGATTTAAAACCAAAGAAAATCAAAAGCAAGGTTTTGTCTACTTTAAAGTGAAAACTTAATATTGCCTATTCTGGACGTATCGTGAATAACTGCGTTATTGCCTTGAATGGCGAGTTTTCTGAAGAACTCGTCTTTTTACATTACCACCGACTCCATCAATAAAAACTTTAACACCCACAATTAGGCAACTATGATATTAGAGGGTGAGCCTATTGTCGTCAACTATTAAAAATATGGCAACTATTCCGTCGCCTCTGTGGCGTGGCGGTAGTCAACGCAACCGATACGCAGGAGGTGAGGGTTCGATCCCCGCTCAGTGCAAATATTTGTATGCATGAATATGGGTATTTGCATTGGTCTGGGTGTTTCCATGTACAACCACTTTCCATCAGATCGGCCGTGTGCAGTAGAATAGGCACTAATAGACAAGAAACACAAGCTATAGAATGGACAATAAACACAAGCTAGTTAAGCTATGCTTGCCATGGATCTAGATAGCATTATTATTAATATTTATAACATTTATGTTGGTTCTATAGCAGAATTTCCAATGCTCTAGACTTGACTCAGTAGCTTAGTGGTCAAAACATTCCCCCTGTAAGGGTCTGCTCGCGGGTTCGATTCCCGTCCGAGCATCAACTTTTACAATCTAAATCGATACAATAAAATGGTCTTTTATGTACTCACTCGCTGGTAAGTGACCACCAGCTGTATGACAGGCAGCGTGTAGAATATAGCCACTGTTAGCACGTTCCATAGGTACATCTTGGATCGAGCCGACAGCACGCGGGGCCGACACCTGGGATTATAAATAAAAAAAGGGTTAGAAGCGGGTAGGACGAGGGGAAATTAGACGCTGATGGTAAAAATGCTGATTGACGCATGAGACATACTCACTCACTCATTCATTCACTCTAAAGGCCACTCACCCACTCATTTGTTCACTCACTCATTCGCTTAAACACTCATTCACCCACTCACTTATGCTCTCACTCATTCACTCACACACTCACTCACCCACTCACTTATTCACTTAAACACTCACTCACCCACTCACTGATTCACCTAAACACTCACTCATCCACACACTTTTCATTCACTTATTCACTCACACATTCAGTTACTCACTCACAAACGAACCGGATACTAACATGGCACACACGCTTGCAAGCTCAATAAGAATAGATGTAACGGTGGGTTGTTTTTTTTTAAATTGCAATTAAACTCGCAATCAACCCGACTGCTATCTAAAAGATCGAGACAAGTTTGACAGCAAGCAGTATCCATTATTTTTATTTCGATTTATTATTGACAATAGAAATCTTTTAGACAGCAAGTCGAGACTTTTATTTTTTTTAATATTTTTAATTGCAATTAAAATTTGCCCAACACTGGCTGATATCCCTGCCTACCCAAAACATAGAAACACGGTGAGTGTATGCATTACCTTGCCAAGTTAGCAACACACAGTTTCCCTCCAAGCCTGTATAGATCTTTATCTGCATTCACATCGTCTAAGGTTGAGAAGTCAGACTCCGTGTCTGATGAAGAACTGCAATCTGTAAAAGATATTTAGTGTGCTTTTCATCGAGAAACAGATGTATCCATACTAATATTATAATGCGAAAGTAGCTCTATCTGTCTGTATGTTACGCTTTCACGCCTAAACCACTGAACCGATTTTTATGAAATTTATATGTATATGTATAGAGGTAGATTAGACCTTGAGAAAGGACATAGGTTATGTTTGGTCGCGATAACCGAAAAACACGCAGTCGGGGCCGCGGGCAGAAGTTACTACAGAATAAATAAATTTTGATTTCGACTTTGCCTCTCATTGGATTACAATTCCTTTGCGCAATCTCAGATTAGCTCGAAGAGAACTCAATCTGGACTTAAGCTCGCCTTTATACATATAACATTTCACTAGTTTGTAACAAATCCCATTTAAAAGTACAATAAAGAATTAAAAAATGACCTTTTTGGACATTTTTGTTATTTACCCTTTTCCGCACATTGGGAGAGGCCTACGTCCAGCAGTGGACTGCAGTGGGCTTATTTATTATTCGATTGAAACCTTTTTATAACTCACTTTCAGCCTGCACAGTTGTATCCCCCTCCCCAATGAGGCACTGCTGGGAAGAACTCTCCCCACTGCTATTGATGGCCACGTGACGTCGTCTCACGTCTACCCGGGCAGCGGGAACCGTGCTGACGTCATGCGGGACCGTTGGAGAGGTTAGGCTTTCTGGGAAACATATTCCAATATGGTTTTATTATTTCACCAAGTTATACAATGGACGGTAAGAAACTAGAGTGCTGCCTACATTATATTATGGACCATTCCAGATCCACCGTGGCGATACCACATGTACCCAGCGCCATCTAGCGACATCAAGACGAACTACTACGACACTACAAATCCTGCATCGCGAAAGTAAAGTTCTCGCGCTGGTACAATATTATACACAACATCCCAACGACAATTGTTCAAATTCAAATTCAAATTCATTTATTATTTGCAAATATGGGTTACATTAGATGTTACATTCACTAGGTATATAGTTTCGCCATTTATTGTTGGCCCGCGGCCTACCAGGCGTTATCACCTTGCCTGGTCGGAGGTTCTTCCCTTTGTGTTGGAGGAATATCACACCTCGTTCCTCTACAGTCAGAATTCAGAAGCTAGGGCTAACTCTACATTATATGGACCATTCCAAGACCTAGACTTTATTAATTGTGAACCACTGTGATACCTGTGATATCTGAAATAAAAAATCATTTAAATTTAGACTTTATTAATGTACTGTTAAAGCCTAAACTTAAATGGCATCTTGTAAAGAGTTTGAAATAATGTAATGAACTCTTTTTTGACTGGAATTTTAAAACATTCAATTCGATTAACATAGGGAAAAATTAGAATTTGTTCAGGCGGGACTCGAACACGCTATCTTTCGCTAACAGGGCGAATGAGCACTGAGCTGAGGCACTGAACCGCGCCAGAATCAATCCAAATCTTTATCTTACAAACCTGTAAGCGAAAGTTCGCGGGTTCGCCGCCTGAACCATTACAACATTTTTCCTATCATAATCTAAATATTTTTTTATTTGATTTCGAACTTTAAAAGTAAATAATAAAGTCTACAATCTAATGATTTTTTTGTAGTTTCAAGGATATGACAGTGTTTGACAAATTAGCAGAATCGGGGTCCTGAACACAAAATGGTGGTCCCTAACTTGACGGCCTTGATTTCGGACTTTAAAAGTAAATTAATAAAATCTACAATCTAATGGAATGTTTTACAGTTTCAAGGGTATGACAGTGTTTGGCAAATTAGCAGAATCGGAGTCCTAAAGCTGAAAAACACAAAACTTGACGGCCTTGACAGATACTTTTTCACGATCTGCTTGTAGCACCCAGGATTGTAAATCGATTATCGCTTTTTTGAAGTTATACTTCTTTTGGCGCGTTAGGGAAAAATGATGAGAGTAATTTTTTAGGATGCGCGCGCACACGTATAACCGACACCCTGATGTCAGCTATAGTCAACATACACCCTGAAGATAGCTATAGTCAACATACATCCTGAAGTTAGCTATAGTCTACATACACCCTGAAGTTAGCTATAGTCAACATACACCCTGAAGTTAGCAATAGTCAACATACACCCTGAAGTTAGCTATAGTCTACATACACCCTGAAGTTAGCTATAGTCTACATACACCCTGAAGTTAGCTATAGTCAACACACACCCTGAAGTTAGCTATAGTCTACATACACCCTGAAGTTAGCTATAGTCAACATACACCCTGAAGTTAGCTATAGTCTACATACACCCTGAAGTTAGCTATAGTCTACATACACCCTGAAGTTAGCTATAGTCTACATACACCCTGAAGTTAGCTATAGTCTACATACACCCTGAAGTTAGCTATAGTCAACATACACCCTGAAGTTAGCTATAGTCAACACACACCCTGAAGTTAGCGATAGTCAACATTTTAGTTTTTCAAAAAAAGTACAACTTCTAACGCGTGTACATAAGTACACACACACTTTTTAGGGTTCCGTAGCCAAATGGCAAAAAACGGAACCCTTTTAGATTCGTCATGTCTGTCTGTCTGTCCGTCCGTATGTCACAGCCACTTTTTTCTGAAACTATAAGAACTTTACTGTTGAACCTTGGTAAGTAGATGTATTCTGTGAACCGCATTAAGATTTTCACACAAAAATAGAAAAAAAGTAGTTTTTTTTTAATACGTTATAAATCATAAACCGCAATTTACCTACTTGCTGCTACGGAACCCTTCATGGGCGGTTCAGACTGGCAATTGGCCGCTTTTTTTAATATCTTCAATGTACAGATACAAACCAATATACAATTATATAATACTCATAGTTTAAACTCTCACCTTCGTCAATCTCCTGTATCGGCTTCTTTCTACAGAATACTGCTATGATGAAAGCCACGTAGAAAGAGCCAAAGAAAGCTAGAGCCACACCTGCGGCAATCATGTACTCCTGGTACGATATGGTCTGCACTATCCTGAAACTGTATATACAAGTATCTTTAGTAATACTCAAAAATCAATAGATGGCACTAGTAGACTCATTTAAAGGAATTAAAAAGAAAAAACACTCATTTCGCACATGATAATGTAAGCATGTAAGCATATAAAAATCGTTGGTAATGTAATAAATGGTAGTGTATAAAAATTGAATTATTATTAGTAATATTAGTAATAAGTAAATTAGTATTAGGTGATTGTATAGGAGAATTTGGAACGCTCAAGACGTGGCTCAGTAGCTTAGTGGTGAGAGCATTCCCCCTCTAAGGTACTTGTTCCGGGTTCAAATCCCGTCTAAGCGTTTTACTTTTACCAATCTTAATCATTTAGTATGAATTGGTTTTTTTTTTTTAATTATTATATGAGACCTAAACACCCTTTAAGGTTTTTCGGTACCGTAGGGGAGTCGAGTCGTCCATTACTTGAAATAACCAATATCATATACAACCATTACATGAATTGTTCAACCAAACATAGTTCAACCAAATGTAGGAGAATGAACCAGTAGTCGAGTCATCCAATATGAGTTTTTAAACGTTGGTGAATCAACCGCACTAGTTGAGATGACCGTAGTTGAATTGATACGTAACCAAATATAACCCACCGGAACTGTTGAACTCTGCCATCGTTCGTAGTCAGCTGTACGACCTTTTGTTCCCCCACCCGAGGTACCGAGCCATTTTGGGTACACAGGCATTAGTGAACATTCGCGAAATTTCTGAAGTGCTCAAGAAGTTTGCTGGCTGGTACAATACTAATAACTCACCTGAACTGCTTAACCCTGCCATCGTTGGTAGTCAACGGTACGACCTTTTGCTCTCCCCAGCCGAGGTACTGTGCCATTTTAGGTAGAGTGGTGTTAGTGGTACGATCAGTACAGTCTTCGTCAGAAGTCTTCACTATGAACACTATGTAGAAGCCCTGAGGGAAGGTGTCTTGCTGGAAAGTACAAAATGTATATTACTAGCTGATACGTCTCGACATCAAAAGGGAAAAACATGTAGATTCAAGCAATAATTTGAAAAAGTTACATAGCAATGAGGCGAACGGTGCGGTAGCGCATTAAATATGGACTACAATTAATTTGTATATCAATTAAATAGGTAATTATCCTGTTGGACATGGCCGTTCCCATGCAGTGTACGCCATAACATTTTATTGAAAAAGCACTTCCCGAATTTTAATCGTATTGTTGGTCAAGGACTAAAACATACTTATGACAACAGGTGTGTGTGTGTGGGTGTGTAAGTGTATATGCGTGTGTGTACTCACAGTTAGTGTAATCCCACCTCTTCTGGTCATGGTCAAATAGTATCCATCATACAATATATCTCGCTCATTGTCGAACACTGGACACTGAAAAGTATCATAATTTTTTAATTTTCAAGATAAAATAAATAAACGTATTTTTCTGAGCGAGTATTCCACATATTTAGGCAATTAATTATATTAAATGATTTTAATTATTTTTTCATAAATAGTGTCGATTCTGTGCATCTCACTAAGGACCAAAGGCTATTCCTGCTTTGTCTTTTACACTGACGGCACAGAAACTCTCTGTGCTTACAGGGTCAGCAGCACGAGTGTAACTCTCTGGTGTTACAATGCACACGTCCATAGGCCACGGTAACCAAGCCCCATCAGGTGGGCCCTGTACAGTGTACATGTCTAACTCCTTAGTAGTAAAAAAAATCTCTCTAATTATTTTATCCTGATAGTGTTAAATATGAATTTTGATGTACACTCGAAGAAAATGAATTAGCAAGAATATGTTTTTTTGTATTTATTTCAGAAGAATTTGCAAGTTCTTCTGAAATAAATATAAAAAAAGCATAGATACTAGCAAGACTTAATTTGACCCGCGTAGTTATTATAGTCGGAGAGCTGATGTCAGAGAACGCCACATTGTGAATCTGGTAGAGGTTTTCATTTCAACGTCGCTCGACAAAACACTTTTGTTGTATTTATTATCAGCATCAAATTGTGAAAACCACCAATTTTCGACATGAGCGGCTTTATAAGCTAAAGGACGATGATATCGCAAAAGCACTTACCGAAAAATTCTGTATAGAGACCACCGCACATATATCATCGTCTGACTCAATCATCACTATAACACTCTTAGGCCTCGAAAACCACCCATATTCCTGTCTCAAATTATTCTGTACAAAATAATGAGACAGTTTTTTCTGTTCTTGCTCATTTAGCTCCGAATTACACATATATTTTCGTTTGGCATGTTGATAGGACAGATCTAAATTGTTCCGTTGGTCGAACGGATAGAAATAGTACTTGGGTTGGCTAGGCGTGCTAGTCAGATTTGTAGTGGAATTTAGTTTGATGAAAAAATCTTGGACGGTTTCGACTAATAGTGTGACTTTTATAGAGTCCGGAGATGAAGATGTGAGGTGGACTATTGGTGTGTTGAGGGCAGATACATCTGAAAGAAATTGCGATTTTTTTAGTAGGAGTAGAGTGTTTAGTAAGGACAAACGTACATATTTGAATATAGATTTGATTTTATAAATTTGTTGTTGGTCGAAAAGTGTGTGCGATATTTGCCAATTTCATAAAAAAAAGGATTTTTAATTATTTGGGAGACTTGCAAAATTACGTCGGGCGTTTTACCGGGACACACACGGTCCAACCGTTTAGGTGGATTTGAATGACAAACACACGTACAGAATATAGATATGTAATAAAGATAAATTACTTTGAAATCGCATAGACTTTTCAATGTTAGCACTAATTTTCAAGAACGTTCTGTAGATACTAATATGTTTAGTGCATAATCACCCATTTTATGTCAGTATTAGCCTAGCCTAACATAACACTCTACTTGGTTAAGAAATTTAGGGAATCTTAGTCGGAGAGCTAGCAGCATAAATCTCTAGTGGGATTCATAAAGTACAAAATTAGTTAAAAATATTATAACCGACTTCAAGAAAAGGAGAATCTTAATACGTCCGAAATTTATTCATTATTAAATTTTAAAATTTCAATTTAAAAACGGAGGGTCAATATCCCCCATGACCAAAATTTTTTTTTTCGAAAATAAATATTCTTAATTCTATAATTATGCTTGACCAGGAGTCGGTAACCCTTCGAACTAAATACAAAAACTCAACCCCTGAGGAATAATAACAAATAAATAGATCAAAAAATCAGTGAGGTGTATTTTCGCGTTCATTTAGATTTGTTGAAGTCGGTTTTTTATTTATTAGAATAACTGCAAAGTTTTTATCTTCAAATATGTGCGGATACATAAATAAGAGACGCTATTCTAGATCACAGCTGACAGCGGACAAAACATGTTTTATCGTGTCCGCAAATCAATTAAAATTATTTAAAATTAATATATAATATATATTAATTAAATATGATATATAAATAATTTATATATTTACGTATTAGAGGGCCACAGTAGACTCTAATCCGATTCCCACTGACTACGAAAGCGTGAACAGAAAGAAGTTTTAAATTAAAAAAGGAATTTCGGATATTCGTGGATATTCATTCGGGGGCGTCGTACACGGGGGCATCGACTACGGGGTGCGTCGGCTACTAGGGGTACGCCCCCAGTGGCTGACGCCGAACCCGGAGGAATGGGGTAGAGTTAAAACACTTTGAACCTTCAATATAAACCTTTTTTTAGCAACTGAAATTACTCGATCAAATCTAAATCTCTCAAATGTATAAAACGATCACGATGTCATTGACAATTGTGTTCGGAGAATACTATTACAGGAAATTGACATTTGGGAGGTTGAAATTAGACCGAGACTGGATTTTGAACAGATTTTTATTGCGAGAACTGGCCCTCAGTCTTCCCTGGGACTACTCGTTAGGCTCTCCTCCTCTCTCCTCACTCCTCAACCACTAAGCTACCGATGATAATTTTTATTGCACCTTTAAGTCTAAACTGTCTCCTCAACCGTATGTGTATAGTTACACTACCTTTTTGTAGACATTCGATTTCTAAACACTATTGTAATGTCCGGAAGGATACAACATTCCAGAGTTTTACTTAGTCAACACAGTATGATGAATTGATGATTTCATATTATAGCTTTGGGTCTAAAAACGTAAAATTCAACCTAAAAGTCTCTTACAGGGGGAATGCCCTGACCAATGAACTACTTGGAACACGTCTTTTGCCGATAGTTCGTAAGAATATCAGTAAATGCCTCCAGCCGACCGGTGCAGCGGGGAGTGGAGATGGTAATTCCCACATAGGAAAAAAGGGTGCGACCTGCGTTTGGTCCCGTTCTCGATGTCCCCCGAAATATTTTGTTCTATAATAGCATGATAAAAAAAAAACGCTATTACAGAACCGAAAAAAATTCGAAGAAAATCGAGAACGGGTTGAATCGTGCCTAATTCAAAAAAGGTACCTATTAAAACCTATATATATATCTTGATACTTTTTTCTGTGTACCAACCCGTCTGGCCAGCATGGCTACAGTAGGCCAAAACCTCTTAACATTAGGAGAGACCTATGTTCACTAGTGAACTGCGATGGGCTAATTTGATCTTGATACTTGACAGAAATAATAAAACTTAAAATTACTTACCACAAGTTTCCTCATCTTCAGAGTATAAATTGTTATGGGGACACAGGGTCCTGGATATGTTGGTGAATTGCTCCATACTGACCGGCGTTTGGACTAGCATTGGCAACTGCCATGAAAACACGCCTGGAAGTAAAAAAGCAAATATAATTGGCAAATATATTCCTTGTCAGAAAAGTCTTGACTAGAAGATGAAGACATCTGATTAGAAGGTAAAAAGTACTCGAATCCGGTTCCTATTGCCTACAAGAGTGGGAACTAAAAGATTTTTTTAATTAATAAAGGAGTTTGAAGAAACGCCTTTGGGCGATATTCGGGGGCGTCGGTCAAGGGGGCGTCGTACACGGGGGTTTCGGCCACTATTGATACATGCTAAATGTTGGTACTCAAAATGATAGATCTGTCACCAAATATATCGTCCGCAGAATACGACACTGCACCTCCCGATACGGAAAGATTACTTGTGATAATGCGTGACGAAATAGGGACCCCGAGAAACAGATCCCCTCGACGTCCGTCGCTCAAGACTATATTTTGGCGACAGATCTACTAATCTGGAGACAAACCCTATTACTTTGGTGAAAAGCGGTGGAGCTTAAATAACACGTACAAAGGCAGAATACAGTAAATACATACCTTTCTGCTGTCTTGCAGTAACAAATAGTGGATATGTTCCGTTTGCGAAGTCGCTGGCGACTGTCACCCTGGCTGGAGTGTCATAGGCTTCCTCGTCCTGCAGAAAAGCATTCAGTCTATTTAAACTGTTGGCTGACAGCATCTTAAGGCAAGGACTCCTATACTTGCAGCACGCTATGATGGCCGTTTTAACTTATTAACTAAGTTACGATATTGACAGAGTAAAACGGTCTAGTTATCTGTAATTAAGTTGATACGGTAGTAGGTAAGGTGGTACGCAACGGCCGTGTAAAAAAGAGAGAGAACAAGCAAGCTCTGCCGAGATCTCTTAGTACTTAACGGCCATCATACCGTGCAGGTAGTGTTATAAAAAGTTGTTCATAATTCAACCTGTCAAAAACGATATAATATATATGATATATACATTAATAATATTAGATCGAGATAAAATTAATGAACAAATCTTGTTCCGAGAATTGGCTGTTTTTATTGAAATCGTGATCGTTTTTGACATTTGGGAGATTGAAAGTAGACCGAGACTCAGTTTTGAACATGTTTTTATTAGGAGACTTGGCCTTCTGGTGGAACTCGCTACACATTTGTCTTCTATACTGACAGCACAGAAACTCTCTTTGTTTACAGGGTCGGCAGCACGTGTGTGACTCCCCTGGTGTTGCACAAGTCCATAGGTCACGGTAACCACTTTCCATCAGGTGGGCCGTGAGCTCGTCTTACCTCAGTTGTATAAAAAAAACATATTAAATTCACTGTATGGATTTTTATTACTTAAGCTCAAACGGTTGAACAGCAGTTAAGGCTTAAATTCGATACAGGAATAGATTATTGTCTAGAATAACACATAGGCTATCATTTATCCCTGGAACTAGTTCCCATGAGACGTGGGAACGGGGTCTAAACTTCCCGCGGGTGAAGCTGCTCTCAGTTAGTAATTAATATAACTTACCCCAGCAAACTCCAGAATGTATTCTGTGCTCTTGTTAACGTAAAATGTGTAAGTGACATTGTATTTGTACCTGGAACAATAATCATTACAGTTTAAAAACTAAATTGGCGTGTTGCGTCTCGATGGAGTCGAGTAGGGCAACTCGACCTGTTCCCGTGGGTGTCGTAGAAGGCGACTAAGGGATAGGGCTGTTCTTCACCCGACAGTAAACATTCATTCATTCATAAACTCACGCCTTTATCCCCGAAGGGGTAGGCAGAGGTGCTAGCACCCACATTTCGCCGGTTTATGTTTAGATCCCAATGTAATAGGTGGCGAGCCTATTGCCATTAACTGGGCACTTATAAACCTGCGATAAATACACACATAACTACGAAAAGCATCGAAAAGTCATTGGTGTGTGCCATGGAAAACCTGGGATCGAACCCGAGACCTCGTCTCAGCAGTCCATTACCCATACCTACCACTAAGCTACCGCGGTTAGCAGCCCATGACAAAGCCCGCTAGACATGCTCACCGCCTATTACGTGGGACCGAAAATCAAAATTGGCGATATGTGGATGTCGATGAAGAAATAGTTTCTTCATATATTATTATTTGTCTTCACAATATAATATGTTTATTGGTTATTTATAATGAGTATGTTGACATTGTTTTTTTTTTTTTTTTTTTTTTTTTTGTTTTTTTTTTTTTTTTTTTTTTACGTGCGGGAAATCCCCACGGATACCCGCCCCTCCGGAGCCGGAGGGGTGGGTTATGTCGGACTCGAACCGACTAAACCGCACGCCGTCTGTGGGTCGTGGTGCTAGGCCGAAGGTGAGGTTGCCTTGCGGCATATCCCTCGCACCCCGGCTGACCCAGGGCCATCCCTTTCGGTCTGGCCCTCCTCGGGAGGTGGGGACCACGCCGTCCCCGACTCAACCCCGGTGTGGGGAGGCGCGCATCGTCCTACGATGCGCGCCGCCGCCGTGGCCTGCTTCTGCTAGGGTGACGGGTGGCTCCACCCGTCACCCTCAGGCCCGCGCTCATGGGGGGCGGAGGTCTGTAAGCGCCCTCCGACGCCCGAGCCGCCTTCGGGCGCGAGCAGCGATGTCAGCGAGTCTTTCTCGCTCACCGCGCCGCGCCCGCTCTGCTGTCTCCTTCGCGAGCATGACCTGCTCGCAGATGTTG
Organism: Eilema caniola; assembly: GCA_949126895.1. Taxonomy (NCBI): domain Eukaryota; kingdom Metazoa; phylum Arthropoda; class Insecta; order Lepidoptera; family Erebidae; genus Eilema; species Eilema caniola. The sequence goes on along the minus strand of OX421490.1, from coordinate 2,086,537 downwards.
ACATTGTTAGCAGATAAAAATAATTGTCTGAGAATTAAGTATTAAGTATAATGAGAGTCTATCATTTTATTGAAACAATGTACGTTTTTACATATATACCTACATAAATATATATATTCACCCCGTACCCACATATCGGAGATTTTAGATCTCTGGTAAAACGGGGCGAGCTAATATTTTTATAATATTCTATTTTAGTTCGTAGTAGTTTACGCGCTATCTAGATCAAAGTAGATAAGTAGGTATTTGTTCTAGAATGCGGATAAACATACTTAGATTCTTTTTGATGATAATATAGAAACGCCTAGACCAAGGCAAATATAACATTTATGCATACAAATATTCGCGCTGACCGGAAATCGAACATCCCGCGACCTCTACCTTATCATTCGAACTTCGGACCTTAACATACCGCGACCCCCTGGGAAATTTTTCAGAAGGGAAGACAGTAGGAATCGTGTTAATGGGGCCCCTTGCCTCTGATACCTATCCATAAACCAGTTTATGAACAAATTAATGCGCTCGTGGCTAACTGATAACATAGTAGGTTAACACATTGCAAGGTTAAGCAACACTAGCAAATTCGGTCTTAGGATGGGTGACCATTTATAAGACCCCTGTGTGCCTCGGAGGAGCACATTAAGTCGTCGGTACCGGTTACATTACGTTTAAGAAAAAATGTAATGCCCTTGCGAATTTGAATATGATTCTATTAAAAGCTATGTCCATATAAAATGGGTGAAATGACCCACACAGTAGGGCATTTCACCCACCCATACCCATACAATGACAATAGCTACGGTCATTTAAAATAGGTGCAATGATCCACAACAAAGGCAGTTCACCCACCCCGTTGTTGATGTCCCCGCTGGCAGTATGTCCATTCAAGGGTTGGCCATTCATAAGGCTATTTGTAAACATAATTCGTGTGTTGTGTGTACAAAATTAATTCTTTTCTTCTATTATATTCTATGATGTTATGTAATAATAACAGATAATAACAGGACACAGCAGACTAAACAGACACCTAACAGTTATAGGTGTGAAAACTGACCCTATCTGCCCGGAGTGCATGGAGAGGGAGGAGACTAGGTTCCACCTACTGGCAGAGTGGCCCATGTACTCCCTGTTCAGATGGAATCTCCTGGGATCGGACAAACTGGACACAGAGGAACTACAAAATCTGAAGGTGGAACGGATCGCAAGCTTCTGCAAGGAAACAAAGAGGTTTGAAGGGGCACCGTGAGAGCGGGAAAATCAAACTCTCCCTTAGGGGATGAAATGGAAAAGATGGGAAACTTCGGGGACAGATACACTAGACACAGAAGACTTGGGAGTATCTGAAGGTAGAAATGATTATAAGATTTTGCAAGAAGAAGGGTGGTTCAATTGAAAAACGTGATTGCCAGTCATCCTCACATCCCCCTCAGGGGAGGAATAGTCGAAATGGATAGACAGATCACCCATCTGGTTGGCAATGTCCCCGCTAGAAGTTATTATGTGAAAACTGTACAAACATACTCAATTAAGCATCTTTTGCATAGTTCGTCAACATGATAAATAATTTTATTGTGAACTAATTAATAAATACTTGTTTGCTTTCTTTGCCTGACAATATGATATCAATCAACAATATTGTACTCCAAGGGTCGGCAATTACCAGTCCATAGATAAGTAATATTGATGTTTTGTATGAACCATTACTTTTACATTAAGTAGAAAAAATTTATATAGGAGACATCCATATGATTTCAATTCATAGTAAGCTGAAACCCAAGTTTTCGGAAAGGGGTCACCATTACAGACAACAACAATGAAACAATGGTGGCCCTCAACTTGAGTCTCATCAGATGCTTTTATACATTTAGGTGCAGCAATAAAAATAATCAAATTGCAAATTATAATAGAAGGAAGGACAGGACGGGTATTCCTGTCCAATTGAACAGTCCGACTGGGAAAGTACCTCTGCCCTACAGAATACCACGGCCATAATAACCTCCTGACCGTGAGTAGGGTAGCCAGAGCTCACTGGAGAGGTTTTGTGCTGTCAGTGGGAAGACCAAAGGCTATTCCTGCTATGTCTTCTACACTGAAGGCATAGAAACAGTGTGTTTACAGGGTCGGCAGCATGAGTGTGACTCCCCTGGTGATGCACACGTCCATATGCCACAGTAACCACTCACCATCAGGTGCGCCGTGTGCTTGTCTGCCTCCTCAGTTGTATAAAAAAAAGTCACTAATCCACCACATAGGGTACTTTTGTCTCAGGTATATGTTGCCATGGGTTAAGGGGAATGGGATAAAATGAAACAGCTGATGCATTCTAGAACCCATATTTACAAGCTTGGGTCTAGCTAGAACATATTTACAAAGTACTGTCTAATTTGTCCTAGAATATACAGCTATTATTGAACTAAACTCATTGTTCATATTTAATAAATTCAGTTAAAATTCAGTTAGCAGAATCAGGCCCCAGAAATCAATAAATACTATCTAGTATTGAAACGGCTTATCTATTTACGACACCTTGTTCATCCAAAGAATTAATATAACAAACAGATAAGCATTGAGTCATCGCGAAAAACATATTGGTCCAATTACATACAAACAAGATTTCACTAATACAATTTCATTACTACAATAATACATACATCATTCAAGAAAGAACATTGTTGTTGTGATTGTTTTTAACATAAGATTGAGTTAAAATAATGAATAATTTATTATTATAATGAGAATTCACCCATTTTATTTTATTTTGACAGCTAATCTAATCCAACATTTAGTCTTTATAAATTAGCAGAACTGGCCTGTTATCTTAGGAAGAAAAACTAACCAAGTACAGGTGTTCTACAGATGGGCAATGAATGCAAATTGTCCCTCTAATATAAGTCTTTAGGCTTTCACAGCTGGGGTTGCATGTAGAATATATACTGCTTTGTCACCACCTGTGCCACTGATGTCGACTACAGTGATCATCGGAACACAAGTTTCATATGGACCATGGCCAAACAGCTCAGACGCAGTATATTCTACATGTTTCTCTGATAGGTTACAGAAGCCTTTGAACATCTTAAGTGTGAATTATATAGAACAAGGGAAACTAGTCATAATCAAAGCAAAATCGTAAATTTCAATGTGTTCTTGCTATGTGGTCCCTTCGATAAGCATACCTTGGGAATCACAAGACGAACTAACCCCTGGCGCGCGCGGATTATTTTGTAACCATTGGTAAAAAAAATTATCTCCTTCATGGCCATAGCACCCCGTGCTATCCGCAAAAGGCAACCAAGAAACGTGTACTGCGGAGTACATTTTGAGCACATTTTAGGTCTAAAATACCTATGCATATTTTCCTTTGCCTAAGAATATTTATTCCAAGGTATACGAATCTACTTTATTATGCCTTCCTTACGATTTATAAAGTAACACGTTTATAACTACAATAGTTAAGGTCATTAGAAAAATACTTACGTATTGTTGTAATAGAAAATGATTTGTTCTTTGTTTTGATGTAAATCTTGCTGTAAGCTGAACGGAAACAATCCGAAAATCACAACATTTAGCCAAAATAATACAATCATTTTAAATATTTAACAACATTAACTAACACATTGGGTCTTTTACACTGTTTTAAATCGATTACTGTGAATTTCTCTTTCAATATTTTTATATTTTTTACTGGAAAAGCAAAGAATATGAAAAATTGGTTTGCGTTATTTTGTTCTGCACTTCTGTCGCATACTGTCAAAATAGTATAGTGGTGTGGATCAGTAGTGGATGATTGATTGTCATTGGAATTATCGAATGAAGTCATAAATTAAAATTTACGGTATTATTGATTCTACTGTCAAGCGACAGGTTCACATCTTAGACCTAAATCACAATATATAAAAGGCCCTGGCGCACGCGGATTGTTTTGTAATAATCTATGCTTGGTTAATTTGAGCTCATCAACGGCCCTAGCACCCCGTGCTAACCTTTAAATACATCCAAGAAACGTGTATCTACTGCGTTTGAAGAGCACATTTTGAGCACATTTCAGGTCCAAGATAAACGGAACGTGCAACATCACTACTGTGGAGTGCGGAGTCGATTAGACATTTTATTTAACCAGTTGATGCCTGCGCCTGCGGCTACGGCTGCATGGATGTCGGTTAAGCAGCCAACCAAGATGTTACTATTTTTGGTGATACCCCAGTTCTGCCTACCCAATTCAGCTGGCGGATCCAGGGCGGGGGGTCATGGGGATCTTGATCTCCGCCTCTCCTTCCCCTCTGGGCTAGTCGTCAACTGACAAAATCATCCTAATTTCATAGATAAAATGAATACACATTGCATACACATTAACACTCACTAATTACGATATTATATAAAGTACAGATGCCGAAACGGAATTATATTGAGTTTCCCATAAATTGCGATTTCGATGCGAGTTTCCTTGCCGGAACCCCATCATGGAATCGGTACGTGGGACTCACGGTCTGTGCGGGCCAGTACTTTCCTCCAGAGCTGCGCCGCCGCCTCCCTCTCGAGCATTACAGGCTTGCAGAAGGAGACAAGGCGCAAGACACTGACCAAGAGAACTCCCACTCCTAGGTCTGGCCCTAGGACCCGCCTCGATGATTCCCATGCCGGGTGAGTGCAGCCCCGAGTACTCGCTTGTATCACAGTGATGGCACTCGGACGTTGGCTTCTTTTGGATCCGATGCAGATAATCCCCGAAGCACCCGTCCACGGCGCCCGCCTGCCTGTACGAGAGGCTACTGTGTTACCTCTCTAGTCAGTCCCCCACGATAGATCTAACCGCCGCTTTTTCGAAATGTCCCATGTGTAGCCCAAGTCATAGCTGCCACTGTACTACCATGTCCCTGTGGAGTAGTGATGGGTAATTGTCCGAAAAATTTCAAATACCGGAAATTTTTCAATTTATTTTTCTGAAAAATTGAAAAATTGGAAAAATAATGGAAATATATCTTTTTATCGAAATTATTAGTTTAAATGAAATAGTTTATAAAATATAGTTCATAATAAGTTGAAATTCAAAGGATTTAATGGCTTTACATGTTGTTTAAAAAAAAAAACAAATGATCAAAGTTATATTTTAATACAGATTCATGGTCAATGGTTTATTTTACACATTGTCGTGCGGTGTTCCACAGGGTTCGGTCCTGGGGCCGCTCCTGTGGAACATCGGTTACGACTGGGTGCTTCGCGTACGGTGCCACCGTCACGTGTTATGCGGACGACACGCTGGTGACGCTGAGCGGGGCTACGCACCGCGAAGCGACCCTGAGGGCCACGACCGCGGTTGCTCAGGTCGTCGACAGGATCCGGCGGCTGGGTCTCGAGGTGGCTCTGCACAAGTCCGAGGCCATGTTCTTTCATGGCCCTCGGCGCAGGCCAGGCCCGGGAGCCAGCCTTACAGTGGGAGGCACTCCCATCGACATCAAGCCCCGGTTGAAATACCTGGGGCTCGTGCTTGACGGTCGATGGGACTTCGGACAGCATTTCCGAAGTCTGCGCCCCAAGTTGGTGCTCACGGCGAATGCCTTGGGCCGGTTGTTGCCCAACTTGAAGGGCCCAGAGGCCTCCTGCAGGAGACTCTACGCGGGTGTCGTGCGGTCCATGGCCCTACACGGGTGCCCCGTGTGGGCGGACACCCTGGAGGCCAGATTCCTGCCTCTGCTCCGTACGGCGCAGAGCACGATGGCCTCCAGGGCTATCAGGGGATACCGCACGATATCCTTCGAAGCGGCGAGTCTCCTGGCCGGATCGCCACCGTGGATCCTGGAAGCGAGGGCCCTTTCGGCACTATATCAGTTCCGAAAGGAGGCGCGGGAGCGGGGATTCGATCCCGAGCCCGAGGATATTCGGGCCGAGAAATCCCGGCTCCACCAGGTCATGGTGGCCGAGTGGGAGCGACGACTTGGGCAACCACGCGCAGGGCACGCCGTGATTGCGTCTGCATCTGATGGGTATAGAGCCAACGCCCGAGTGCCATCACTGCGACGCGAGCGTGGACTCGGGGCTGCACACGCTCACCGAGTGCCCGGCGTTTGAGACGCCGAGGCGGCAGCTTGTGGCGGCCCTGGGGGTGAGAGTGCTCACGCTCTCCACTCTGCTCGCGGCGATGGTCCGCTGCGCGGATGCGTGGGCGGCCAGCGCCTCCTTCTGCGAGCAGGTCATGCTCTCGAAGGAGACAGCAGAGCGAGCGCAGCGCGATGAGCGAGAAAGGCTCGCTGACATCGCTGCACGCGCTCGAAGGTGGCTCGGGCGTCGGAGGACGCAAACTGACCTCCGCCCCCCATGAGCGCGGGCCTGAGGGTGACGGGTGGAGCCGCCCGTCACCCTAGCAGAAGCAGGCCACGGCGGCGGCGCGCACGATGCGCGCCTACCCACACCGGGTTTGAGTCGGGGACCGCGTGGTTCCCCCCTTCCCGAGGAGGGCCAGACCGAGAGGGATGGCCCTGGGTCAGCCGGGGTGCGAGGGATATGTCGCATGACAACCTCACCTTCGGCCTAGCACTACGACCCAGAGACGGCGTGCGATTTAGTCGGTTCGAGTCCGACATAACCTCCCTCCTTTTATGAGTGTTTTTGACTGATCTGATCCACAAAACTGCCATTGTTTAGTAAATAATAAAATATTAGTTTTTTAAAACTTATATTTTACTATTAAACAGAAATACCAACAAACTAGTAGGTATCTATCTACTTAATATTGCACGTTCGTATAACTACTCGTACACGTAGCATTATAATATATTTTAGACTCAGTGGCTTTGCCTTCGTGTGAGTTTATGTAGGTATGTTTATTTGTTTTTCAGAAAAGATTATACTAGCTTCAGATAGTGAATCAGATACTGAAATGAACTGTAATTTTGACAATATGCGTAATGAATCAGAAAATTTATTCACTGAAAATGCTGATTACATTCCAAGAAAAAAAAAAAAGCTTTCAGAAGTCGCCGGAAAAGACAATACTCCAAATTGCAGCTTACCTAGAAGTGATACGTACATATCAGAACCAGATGAGTACAGTCAGTACGCTCAACGTTGGTCTAGTCCAGATTATACAGTTAAAGAATCCCAAAAACAAATCCCAAATTCAGAAAAACAGTTTTGTGATGCGGCAGTGATGACAGAACCAGAGTACAAAGCGGAAGAAAATGAGAACATTAGAATTTCAAACTTAATGATTTGTAAATTTATCTCGCATGAACTTCACCGGTGTACCGGTGATGAACGGTATAATCTTATGCAAGAAATCATAAAAGTCTTTAAGAAAAATAATAAATAACAGTCTTAGTAATAGGGTACGGAATCCTAAATATGAGAAATTTTAGTATTTTGATAAAAAGTAACAAATAAAAATTTGTTATCTTGTTTTATTTTCTGATCTTGGTCGACTCCCCATTTTTTCCAATATTAGAAAAATATTTGAAAAATTGGAAAAATTATGGAAATTTTTCATTTTTTCTTTTCTTTTCATTCTGAAATTTTTCCATTATCCATCACTGCTGTGGAGCAACCGCATGGCCCGGATTTCTCCAGGCTAGGCTTCGTGACCTCACTCTCGCGCCTTCCTTTGGCCTTCGGGATCTATGGTAGCGATCCGGATATTGTGCGGTACTCCCTAATGACCCTCATGGCCTTCGTGCGCTGAGCGCGCAGATTCTGCATATTTCTGGTCTTCAGTGTCTTCACTCCACCCACTTTGCGCATCCATATAGGGCCATGGACCACAAGATTCGGGTTTATTCACATATTTATACTATTAGTAATAAGATATAACAAACGCTCCTGCAAGAGACATTCGGACCCCTCCCCTCCTCTGAGTCGAGTCAGAGCATTAGCTGTGTGTCCTTTAATTTGGAGGCCAGACGGAGGATCACACAATGATGGTCTTAACAGAACATGGTCTCCGTTTTATGCAAAGCCACCTCGAGACCCAGCCGCCGGATTCTTTCCAAGACTAAGGCAACCGAGGTTGTGTCATTCGCTTCGGGAACCCGAGCCTCGAAAAAGCAATACCGTTAATCTCCACCAGACCATCGTGAAGGTAGTGGTGGTAAGACCAATTTATGGGGGACTGGCTAGAAAAGCGACATGGAAACCTCTCGTACCGGCTGACGCATCTGATCTCCGGGATAAGTTTCTTCGGGGACCACCTATTTGGGATCGGGGAGGAGAAAAGGAGGCGCTGAGACACCGTCTCGTGGTAGCACTCTCGCCTCGGCGCCATGCCCGCAGTTACAACCAGCTGATAACAAACATTTTTAACATAGCTTTCATAGAATTTCATCGTCGTTGTCTTCCCAAGCGACTACAATATTGGATTCTTCAAGAAGGGCATTCGAAGTTTTCTACAGGGTCGGCAGCACGATTGTGATGCCCCTGGTGTTGAAAAACGTCCATAGGCCACGGTAACCACTTTCCATCAGGTGGGCAGTGTGGTTGTCTGCCACCTTAGTGGTATAAAAAAAGTAAGTAACTAAGTAAGTAATCATATGCATAATTCATTCATTCCCCAATTGTAAAAAATAAATCATTTTGATTTTACTTGAACGCGTATATTTAGGTCATAAAATGTGAACGCATCCATAAATTACCCAATCAAAAGCAGCGAAGCGACTTCGTTATTTAAAAAAAATATCCCCAACGAATCAAATTTGAGCATTCATCCCACCGGTTAAATAAATGAATCTGATTGGAGGACCGATTGAACAGGTGCTATGCGTCATCCGCTCATCCGCGTTAACGTTGATATTAGTACGTAAAAGTTGAATGCTTTGTAAAATATTGTATGAAAATAGTGATTTGTTTGTGATATTCTTGTTTTTAAGTGTAATATATGTGTTAACGAAGATGACCGAGTGGTATAGAATGAAGGCGGGATACAACAAGAATGATTCTTCGGAATTATCGGTTGAAACATCCTGCGAAATGTCAGACTCCTTCAATACGTTTTCGGATAATTTGAGTCCGATTCCCCCGTCAATGGTGCCCAGGAAGTTGGATTTTACTCATTTGGATGACGAGGACGATATCAGGGATGCTTCGCAACCCCTGGTTTCACACAGCCCTCCTTATAAACGAGTCAGGGCACTGAGGTATTTATCTGGTTTTCTATGGCATGTCTATTTGGAAAGCAACGCTACATCATGTTAATATTACCGTTTTTACGCGTTAAATTCTTCTTATTACCGTATTAAAAGTGAATCTTTCCCTTGCGTGACAAACTTATTTGAATTTCATTCATTAAACAATAACTTTTTACTTCTACATCATTGTGATGATTTGGTTAAATGCTTTTTACAGATACCTACATTCTCGAACTTTAACTATACATAAACCTGTTATTCACTACATACTCGCATGTTACCACATCATATCATTTTGCCTAATATGAAAATTCAATGTCATGCCTTTTTATTATGTGAAAGTTTATAAATATACTTAAAATACACATGGTAACTCTTTATGATTTATATTAAGTAATTAACAATGTGTTTACATCATAATATTGCTGTATGTGCTTTAGAAACATTAAATATACTATACGAGCTTCCTTCGGCTCTGGGAGTGTTCCCTGTACACCCGGTATTAATTTATTTGGTCAGGCAGTAGTTACATTATCACTTATACCTATCTAATGCTTATAACCATAGTAAGTTAACACTAGTCAATAGCAGAAGTAGGCTACAATCTATTCTCAGACATACACAAAAAATTCATAAAAATCAGTCAAACTATTTCAGAGGTGTTTGGTTACAAACACTGTGACATAAGAACATTAATACACAACACAATTTAAACCCATACTTAAGCATAGCATAGGGTACTAGAAAGTAGATAAATATACTTGTATAGGAGTCACTCCTCCTTAGAAATATACTTGTATAGGAGTCACTCCTCCTGGGTAGTTTCGCAACAAAAATAAACAAGGTCGAACATAGGATCACTCTTTAAAAAAAAATATTTGCTTGTCTGCCATTACCATAGCTGCTGAAAAGCAACCGACATATTGTATATGGATTAACTAATAAAATAAATTATCTGAAAAATCAAAAAAGGGAAAATTTCAATGTTTTTTTTTCTGAGATGAGTATGAGATTCTGAGATGAGGATGATTTTTCTGAGGATGAGACTGCTGAGACACTTAGAGGACTTTTGAAGTGTTATTATTATTGGTATTTTCATGAATCTCTGCTGTTGATAACGTCGTACTGCACCAAAACAAGTAAAAGTTCATTGTACCAATGAAGAATGTCAATCCCAACATTTTTTATGACTCTCATAAATATAATTATGTCAATCTCATATATTGACAATTCTATTGATTATCTCATTCATCTAATATATAATTCAGTATGATTTATATTTTAATTTCTGTATTTATATAAATAAAGACTGTCCATTCATCTAATTTCTGCATTCTATCCTGATTTAATATCTTCTATTGTATCTTAAATGATTAATGTATTGAAGTTTATTTATCCATATTCTACACTAGTTATATATTTACAAGTTATCTAGTTATTTGTTTTGCTATTTTAGACTTTAGACCAATATAAACATGATTACCTAATTCATTAAAACATTGAACTTAAAATTCAGTTAAGCCAACCAGGTTCTTACTAGTGAAATCCAGCATTAGAGGTCTATGAACTGATTCTAACTTGTTTGGACATGTTTCTAAGCATATTATTTCATTAAACTGGTAGCATGTTCAAATCTCATAGCTAAACATGATTCATTATTATAAATTAACTTAGATAATGTTCTTTAACTCATACATTTAGTTAACATATCCCATCCCGTTTTACATACAAAGTACATATCTCACCCAGGAACAATGACGCATTTTTTGTTCAAGCATCTTGTCTAGTAGTATTAGCAGCAGCATTACAAACCTACATACATACTCACTAACATGATATTCAAAATATTATTACGACATCTACCTTCTTCAAATTGACAAATTGTGACATGTTCCTGTCTATAACCAGACAGACATGAAGATATCTACAATAGGATTGTTCTCATTATGTAGATATCTGCTTAAAAACATGTTTGGACACATTCATACTTGTGTAACAGACTTACATTACATATTCAAGAATCAGGTTCAAAATATTATTAAGGTAAACTTATAAATTTAGAGAAGGCATCCAAATGACAAGTTGGGACATGTTCCTGACTGTAACAGGCTTGGATGTCAACAATGGGATTGTTTCCATTATGTAGATTTTTATTTAGAAACATGTTTGGACAAGTTCATCCTTGTTTAGTTCAGCAGGTTGGGCTACAAACATGCTTTATTCCTAAATATTCTGAAACATTCTGTAATAATAATAAGGTTTTGATGCAGAAGGCTGTTCTGCTAGGCATGGCATGCATAGTGATGAAGTCCCTCTCCTTGGAGTTCTAACCATTGGCACAGATTACTTCCAAAAGTAACTTAGTCCCTGCACCCAATATCATTAGAGCACTATGTTATATGAATTTTTTCTTTTTATAGATGTACATATTTAAAAATTTAATTTATATGGATTTTTTAATGAATAAAGATAATAAGCCTTTATTTTGAAACAGCTTTATATATTTTTTGAATTAAATTTTTAAGCATTTTTCATGCTAATTATTAAAATCAATTTTAATAGGAAAAATTGAAATTGAGCGTGAACCTGCGATCATTGCTTTACAGGGGCAATGCTTTAACTACTAAACTACCAGACCTTGCCCTGTAAGGCAAAGATCGCGGCTTCAAACCCTGCTTAGACCGATTAAATATATATTTCAATATTCTAACACTTTTCAATTATATTATGTCACTCTCTTATGCTTTTTTATAATCAACCAACCTACAATCCTGTCCATATGCCACATTTTGCTAAGACCTCTTCCATTCTCTGTGGAACATTCTACACAATATTATTTAAATGTAAGGTAAGCATGGCTTAACTAGCTTGTAATTGGGTTCTAGAATGCAGATAAACATAGATTACTCCTACTTAGGTACCAACATAAATAAAGATGGATGCGTTTTTAAATATATTTTTATTAGGAAACACTGTTTATAAGTCTGTATTTGTTTAGGAAATCAGTTTAAAAATGAAAAGCGACACACAGCACCACTAGTTTCAGCAGCAGTTTATTTAACACTAGCTTTTGCCCGCGGCTCCGCCCACGTGGATGTCGGTTATCGCGACCAAACCTAGCCTATGTCCTTTCTCAAGGTCTAATCTACCACTATACCAAATTTCATCAAAATCGGTTCAGTGGTTTAGGCGTGAAAACGTAACATACATACAGACAGACAGACAGACAGCCAGAGTTACTTTTGCATTCATAATATTAGTATGGATTAAAGAATCTGTACATAACAAAAACATTGGTAAAATTACAACGTTGCGACCGGAAATGGTGCGTACCGTGCGGTACTAAAGGAACTTACGAACCAAAAAAATAGGTCTAATCTACCCCTATACCAAATTACACCAAAATCAGTTCAGTGGTTTAAGCGTGAAAAATGGACAAACACACACACACACACACACACACACACACACACACACACACACACACACACACACACACACACACACACACTCACACACACATTTTCTCATTTACAATATTATTAGTATACAGCATTGGAAGCAGGTAGATGTCTTCACTGTCGCCGATGATTGTTTTATAGGAGAATTTGGAATGTTCAATATGTGGCTCAATACCTCAGTGGTCAGAGCATTTCCCCTGTAAGGGAGTGGTCGCGAATTCAAACCCCATCTATCGTTCACTTTTTCCAATCTAAATTCTTTTTTTTTGTTCTTTACAACCAGTCTAAGCTATTCTAGTAGTATCTATCAATCAATTAGCCTGTCCTAGCCTATCTCTGTCCATTGCTGGACATAAGCCTCTCCCAATATTGACAGACTTTGGCCGTTTTCTCGCTAGCCAGACAGACAGGTACAAACTTTTTCTTCTCTCGCAGTGATATCGTCTGCGTATGTTTCAATCAGTCGTCTCTCACGACACTCTTCGGATGAGATGGGGTGGTGATATTTATATTCTTTCTCTGTTACACACGGATAAAGTTCTAGTTGTAACATAGGAGTAATTGTAAAATTGTAAATATCCCCTCGCGATTCGTGTATGTGACCTCGTTAGGACCAGTCGGACTGGTTTTGCAAATAGTACAGTTATGTTACTGCGTAGAATATAGACGAGATCTAATTTAAGATTTAAAAAAAAAACTTGTAATTTCGAATGTTATCCAAAAATAATAGTCACACAGTGTCTTTAAAACCATAATTAGGCCTGCCTGTCCCTTTATACGGCTGCGAAGCGTGGCCGTTGCTAAAATGACACAAGCAGGAGTGCGTGTCACGGAGATGAATATGCTGCGGTCGCTGCAGCCTTCATATCCGTGACATTGCAGAAAAAATGCCGGAGAATCGCCTTGGTGCGACCATATTTTGGTTTTTTTTATTACGTGCGGGAATTCCCCACGGAGCCCCCTTCGGAGCCGAAGCCGAGCAATATGTCAGACTCGAACCGACTAAACCGCAGGCCGTCTGTGGGTCGATGTGCTAGGCCGAAGGTGAGGTTGTCTCGTGACATATCCCTCGCACGCCCGCTGACCCAGGGCCATTCCTCTCGGTCTGGCCCTCGGGAAGGGGGACCACGTGGTCCCCGACTCGCCCCCGGTACGGGGGGGGAGGGGGGCGTGCATCCTACGGTCATCCTACGATGCGCGCCGCCAACGTGGCCTGCTTCTACCATATTTTGGGGTAATCGCCGGACTATGATGGAAACAAATTCCTACCGACCGAGTCCCAAAAAGTATCGAAGTTAAGTCGTTTCGTAATTATACTGAAACCCCAAGACTCCAATTCTATTGGGAAAAGGCTAAGCGCATGACTTTTTGTTGGTGTTGAAATAGAATTTATTAGTATTCTCGGGAACCTTGTTTTCGGTGTGGGTTCACGTTGGTCCTCTAAATCGCACCTGCTTCATCGCATCATCCACTGCTTCATCGTATTAGCCACCTTCATACACCTCTACTTACCCCTTCTGAGACAGTATTAGGTACACGTGGATGAATTTCTAAATTGGAAACATGAACTCTCCTATTTGGAAGGAAATATAAGCTCGGCTTGCTATGTGTTGCGCAGTCTTCGAAATGAAGTCAATCTGGAGCATTTAAAGATGGTATATTATGCATTGGTGGAGTCAAGACTGAGATACAGTATTCTTTTTTGGGGGGGGAGCTATGGATACAACATTCAAAGAGCTTTTATCCAACAAAAAAGAGCCATAAGAACTATAGTACGGATAAGACAGGAAGAGTCGTGTAAGACTCACTTCCAAGATTTAGGCATATTGACGGTTCCTAGCCTATACATTTTGGTACTTCTAAACAATTTTGCTAAGCATATACACGATTATGAATCTGATGATGAGAGAAGGGTTAGAGAAAGCACTCGCAGGAAAGATTTTCAGAGCAAAATTGTGCCTAGCCTGGACGTCGTAAAGCATAGTACGCTCTACAACTCCATCAGAATTTTCAACAAACTGCCTCTAGACTTAAAAACCATTATTTACAAAAGAGAGTTCCACGACAAATTGAAGGCTTTTCTGTTAAAAGGGTGTTATTATTCAGTCGACGAGATATTAAATAAATAGATTTTATACTGACAGCAGAGGTATAATGTAATTACACTGTTATTTTTTACGTGTCATGATATTTTCCACTTCTTTTGATTGTTGATTTTCTTATGTTTTTTATTTATATATGCAATGTATGTGTACAAACGATGTTCAAACACGATGTAAAAATTGTTAATGAATAAATAAATAATAATAATAATAAAAAAAAAAAGATATTAGTATATAATCTTGATTCTTGTCCCTAAGTCGCGAAAGATACGAGTCCCTGGCGCGCGCGAATTGGTTTAATATAGGTAATCTATGCTTAGTTGATTTGAGCTCCTCCACCGCCGCACCACCCTACACTATCCTCAAAAGTCAGAATACATTTTTTGACGTGTTTGGGGTCTAGATATATGCCGGTTACTATACCTACCAACCTCCTCTGGAATACACTGAATGAATGAGGATAAAAATATACCCCCATAGCTACTCATCATCGCACCTATCGCCATAGGCAGGGAATTCATCCTCACACATTGCGATCAGAAACGGTGCGCACAGTGCGGTATGAAAGGAACTTCATCCCACGCACGTTCAAGCTGTGGAATGAACTCCCTGCTGTGGTTTTCCCAAGCGACTAAAATATTTGGTTATTCAAGAAGGACATTAGAAAGGTCCTACGGGGTCGGCAGCGCGAGTGTGACGTCCCTGGTATTGCACACGTCCATAGGCCACGGTAACCACTTTCCATCATGTGAGCTTGTCTGCCATCTAAGTTGTATAAAAAAAACTCCTGCGCTAATAATATCCAACGCCAATTCTTACAAAACAGCTTTAGCTCATAAAAAAAGGTTCCTATACACTATGAGTCATTGAAAAGAATTTCGGTTGTGAAATCAGTTAAAATACAGTTGCCAGAAAACATATGATCGGAAACAGCTGACATCTGCCTAGCAAAAAATAAACCGCCCACGCTACTATTTATACAAACGAAAGTATACCTTGTTGCATTGAAAATAAAGGTCATTCAGAGTCAATTATTTTAAAAGACACCTACGCTTTGATAAAGAGAATTAAACCTTGTGCTAATAAGAATAAAGGTTATACAAAACCAAGGTATTTATAAGGACATCACGTATTTCGATTTTCAATTTTATGTGTTTGAATTAAGGATTCATTTCGCGTCGTATCGATTTCATTTTTTTTATGTGACTCTGGAGGAGTAATCATTTTTTTCTTCTGATAAGTAGCTTAAATAAAAGAAATTGGAGGGATTTTATAGGGAGTGATTCGGGATGAAGATTTTCAGGTACTTTGGTACCCAGGTGTCGGTTGCTTGGTGGTTAATCTGGCGGCTTTACTATCAAAGAGGTCCCGGATACCTTCAGGATTCACATATCTATTGATTTGAACACATGTTACAGTAACGACGTGATCCCACTTCTTTCAAGCAATTTAGTTATAAGGGTTAATAACAAAAATATCTATTAGTCATTTCAGATACTAGTGCTATTAAAATTTAAAAAAAAACTCAGTCAGCCACGTTCAAACGGCTGAATGTTTCTGGCTGAACTTTCTTACAACCAACTGCATAAATAAACCGATAATATCACTTACTAGACAGTTTTTGTGCTGTCAGTGAGAAGACCAAAGGCTATTCCTGCGTCTTCTACACTGACGGCACAGAAACTCTCTGTGTTTACAGAGTCGACAGCACCAGTGTTACTCCCCTGGTGTTGTACACGTCCATAGGCCACGGTAACCATTTTCCATCAGGTGGACCGTGTTCGTGTCTGCTACCTCAGTATTATAAAAAATAATGCAGCAATATTTACGCAATATTAGAATCTGCTTAGTAAATGAATTGATGTTGTCTGCTCACATGAGTGACCCATTTGAGAATTTTTAGGAATCGATGGAGATCTACTGAAAATAAATAAAGTTACGCGTTTTTTTTTTTTGTAAAATTTCTCTTTTTAGATCTGCAGGTCCTCGCGGGTTATGAGATTGGGGTCTGTTCCACTAGCACGAAAAACTATCGCATTAGTATCGTCAACGTATTGAGACAACGGAGCATTGCAATGGGGTATTTGACAAATGGGGTAAATAATGGTCATCCTATCAGATAATAGCGTAAAAAGACATTTAAAACCATAAATTAAACTAAAATAAGCATATTTTTTGAGAATTACACTTAAAAATATCTAATATGTTTTCGAATTTTTATCTGTGACGAAAACGCTCTGTGATCGATCACAGCACTGCTGACGTCACACGCAAGTAACACGGCTTTGTGACAGAACAGAACAGAACAGAAACAAACAGTTTTTGTGGATTATTTATAGACGTATTTGTACATTGTGCAACTGCACACCATTTATACACCATTTTATTCACAAAGTTTGAAGAAAAACTTTATTATTTACTTTGAGGTTATACAAAATGTGTGACGTCACGTAATCGGCTCCATACAAGGTGACAGCGTTTTTCGCGCATTTTTGAAAATTTTAACTTTAACATCGATTTTTTGTTAAAATCCGTAGATTTTTTGTTTGAAATATCGATGTAGTGTGCATATTATATGCTAAGGAATAATTTAAAATGGTATTCCAAAATTTGTCAAATACCCCATTGGCCGACTTCACATACACACAGGTTTACAGTAAGCAGGCGGCCAATCACAATGCTCCATTCTCTCAATACGTTTACGATTTGTTCGTGCGAGGGGTTCCGATTTTGAATTGAGTTACGGTCGTAATAATCATCACGATATTAAAAAGAATATGGCACCCACACATGCACAAAGTACTTGTTACGAATAACCCACACTTGCATCTTAAAACACCTGAGTATCTTTTCTTTAAGTAAAAAACCTGAGGGGTTGTAAATCTTGGGGTCCCTTTGTGAAGAACGAAAGGTGCAAACATGTCGGTACATTGTTATGTATAGTTCGTATTCAATTTAACTATTATTATAATCATTGTTAAGAGTATTTATCACGGAATTTAAAATTGTGAGGAAGTAAATATGAAAATGTGTTGCGATTCCCTGCGTTATTGATTCGCCTTGAAACTTTTTTAACCACTCAGTTGGCAGAAAACACTCGCCCTCGATGGAAAGTGGTTACCGTGGCCTATGGAAGTGTGCAACACCAGGAGCGTCATACTCGCGCTGCTGACCTTGTAGGAACTTTCTAATGCCCTTCTTGAAGAACCCCATATTCCACAGAAGGGAGTTCTTTCCACAGCTTAGCGTGATGAAGTTCCTTACATACAGCACGGTGCGCAATGTGTGAGGATGAATTCCTTGCCTATGGCGAGCGGTGCGATGATAGAAAGTAGCTATCTACACTACTATTATAAAGAGGAAACGTTAGTTTTTGTGTGTATGTTTGTAATGAATAAACTCGAAAACTACTGTACCGATATCAAAAAATCTTTTACCATTGGAAAGCTACATTCACCCTAAGTAACATAGGCTATACTGGATTCCACGGAAACGATTTTACCACCTGTGCGAAGCCGGGGCGGGTCGCTTGTGGGGATATATTTTTATCCTCATGCATGTGTATTCAGTGAATGTCAGAGGGACTAGGTAGGTATAGTTACTTTCATATACACAGCTTGAGCGTGCATGGGATTCCTTTCACACCTCACTGCTCGCACAGTTTATAAGGCGCAACTCCCTACCTGAGCCGTTATACTATAACGCTATTTCAAAACTGAAATTATTTCGGGCGAAATCGTATTCCTGATTAAACCATTAATATTTTACTTCTATCTTCTTCTATGCAGCGCTATCTAGATCCAAACGGGGCGTGCATATTAGTAGAAGCATCTGATGAGGCAGTCAAGCTTAGGGCCACCATTGGAACACTGTTTGTATCTGTAATAGTGACCCTCTATCCTCTTTACTATCAGGCGAGGTGAAGTCATATCAACGTGTCCTATATAAATAAATTTAAAAAAAATAACAATTAATATTGTATTTTTGTATTGTTCACAGACTATTCGACAGCCCTCACACTCCTAAGACGTTGCTAGAGAAATGCTCGACCCCCTCGCACCATCCACCAAGATCAAGACTTTTTCCACCCAAATTAAATGTACAGACGGGTAAGTTTTATTACATAACTTTTTGTGATTTTTTTAGCCTATACTTGTGTCTAGATAACCCCTATCTATTCTAACTGTGGGTTTGACTTCGATATTTTCCGTGAAGCGCCTGTCATTTGTCGTCGTATCATCAATTTGCGATATTGAAGTCCTGTGTGCTCGCCAAGGCACGATCAGACCAATGTAAATAACCATATTCATGCATATTTCTTTTTTTTTATACCACTGAGATAACGGACGAGCACACGGTCCACCTAATGGAAAGTGGTTACCTTGGCCTATGGACGTGTGGTAGCACCAGTGGAGTCACACTCGTGCTGCCGACCCTGTAAACACAGCGACTTTCTGTGCCGTCAGTGTAGTAGACAAAGCAGGAATAGCCTTTGGTCTTCCCATCGACAGCACAAAAACTCTTCAGTGAGTTCCATATCTCTAAATTTGTGCTAAACGGAGATCGAAACCGTGCCTCCGGCGTAGCAGCCGCGTTTAATACCACTACGCCAGAGACTGTCTACAATCCACACTTATTATAACATACATACATATGATCACGCCTTTATCCCCGGAGTGTTAGGCGGAGGTGAATTAACACCCACATTTCACCAATCTCGGTCCCACATAACAGCGGGTGAGCCTATTGCCGTATTCCGGGCACTATTGTTGACTCGAGCCATGCATCTGAGGCTGAGTCTGGGCTGTACATATCTGTCTGATGTAAAGTTAATACGACACCACATGGGAAGAGAAGAGGTGGCCCAAATTCTACTTTGCCGGGAACCACACGGCCACTTATTATAATCTTATCTATAATCCTGATTTAATAATTCTGGCCGCCTGTAAGAGATCGCTTGTAAGAGATAAGGCCGCCATTTGTACATATTTAATATGGTGTTTTCGTAAGTAATCGGTGTACAATAAAGATTTATCTAATCTAATTTAGGGCACCGTGGTTTTCATCTTGGAGCCTGGAGTCCGCTTCCCATTTCATTTTAGACTTATTATACATTTGATTTAAATAGAAAAAATTGAACCGGTCTAGACTGGGTTTGAAACCGCAATCTTTGCCTTATGCTTAAAAATTTAATTCAATTTATATGGGCGGAGTAGGTCAAAAATCAATGTTTAAAAATGATTGAAAAATCTTTTATTGGTGTCGCCTCAAAGACAGATATAGAAGGAGAAATTTGAATTGGTTAGGGCGATGTCTGATAGCCATAGCCATGGTCAAAGCATTGCCCATGTAAGGCATAGAACGCGGGTACAAACCCCGCCTAGATCGATAACATTTTTTCTATTGAAATCGATTTGAATATATTGCACGAAAAATTCACAAAAAATTAATTCAAATTATTATACAATATTACAAGAACTTCTATCTATCTCTTTCCGCAGGCACTCCCTCAGGTTCCAGTCACCACCTTCATCCACCGTCTGGAGACGAGGATAGTGCCTTAGGAAGCCTGCTGCCCGACGAGTTTGAGGAGTCGCGACTGGTGCCCCAGAAGAGACCGGTGGCGAACATCAACCCTTTTACACCTGATGGTAAGGTCTTTTGCATGTTATATAGTAGAAGGTAGGACACGACGGTGTTTCCGTACAATTGAGCAGTTTGACTGGGGAAGTACCTCCGCCCTACAGAATACCGCGGCCATAATAACCTCTTGTGTTCCTGGCGGTGAGTAGGGTAACCAGAGCTCACTGGAGAGTTTTTGTGCTGTCAGTGGGAAGACAAAAGGCTTTCCTGCTTTGTCTTTTGCACTGACTATTTCCAATCTGGACCGATAGAAATAGTTTTAATGTTAATTGCTTTAATATTTCATTATCGTTTATTTTTCGTTTTTATTTGCAGGCCAAGCTTTGAACAAAAAGAAGCGGGCGTTGTCTAAAACACCTACACCCACACCGGAGCAACCGGCTAAGAGGTTGAGGGTAAGTGTCCAAAATTATTTGGATCAGATCTTTCATTCTTAGGATTTAGCTAGGTGTAGTGAACTCCCTGCTTTGCCCCAGAACGTCCCAGGTCAAATGGCAGTCGCTTACTGGAAGATATCGAAGTTCAAACGCTTCTCAATTTGCAAGAAATTTGCTGGAAAGCCGACCCCAATTAAGAAAAGGGTTCGAAGCATATCTTTAATATTCCCGCACTCACCCTCAGGAATCAAACATATCCCGCTACAACATAGAATTCGTCGAACTAAGCGACGTCGGTCGTGGTTCCTTCGGTCGAGTGACTAAATGCGTGAACAAGCTAGATGGCTGTGTCTACGCGCTTAAGCGCTCACTGAGGCCCGTGGCGGGGTCTTACGCCGAGCGAGCTGCGCTTACTGAGGTCTACGCTCATGCTGCGCTTGGCAAGCATCCGCATGTTGTGAGGTAAGCGAAGATAGTGGTAAGAGAGATAACTACGTTTGGTGAGTGAGCAGTACGCTTGACAAGCGCACAAATGAAGTTTACATAAAAACCTTGCACTTTTTTGTTTAAAACTAACAAAGTCAGATTTTCAATTCATTTGCTCCTTCGAGTCGGAGACGTTTCTAGATTTAGTTTGATAGTCATTGTTTTATTCAACATAATTATGTTGGTAATAAATTTTGGTCCTTCGAGCCGGATCTGTACCCTCTTATACAAGGCATCGAAAATCATAGATGCCGAAATGTGTGGCAAACACCCACAGCTCTGCTTATCCCTTTGGGAATTCACAGGTGTGTGTATATACGTATGTATGTTCATTAAACTTACGGAAAGAGGTTATTCTTCTCCACCGGGAACTTAATTTTATCTTCTTTCTTCTAGATACTACTCAGCGTGGGCAGAAGATGACCATATGATTATACAGAACGAATACTGCGATGGAGGTTCTTTACAACAGAAAATGGAAGAAGGACCTCTGCCAGAGAGCGAACTTCTCTTACTCCTGGCGCATATAGCTGATGGATTAGCGTGAGTACTGTTATAGAATCTTCTTTTATACCACTGAGGTGGCAGACAAGTACACGACCCACCTGATGGAAAGTGGTTACCGCGGCCTATGGACGTGTGCAACACCTGGGGAGTCACACTGGCGCTGCCGACCCTGTGAGTTACTGTGCTGTCAGTGTAGAAGAGAAAGCAGGAATAGCCGTTGGTCTTCCCACTGACAGCTCATAAACTATCCAGTGAGCACTGGCTACCGTACTCACCGCCGGGAACACAACACGAGGTTATTATGGCGGCGGTATTCTGTAGGGCGGATGTATATATATATATATATATATATATATTTTTCTTTTTAAAGAATATTACCAACCGAAATTATCGAAATTACTAATATTCCCTTTAACCCCTCCAACTAAGTTGATTGCGTGTGCTAGGAGTGGGTTCACGTCGTTAGTGTAATGGCCAGGATTCGAACCCGGGATCTCTCGATCGTTAGGCCGACTCCTTAACCATTAAGCTACCGACGCTTATAATAGTACATTACTGCCGCGGCCGCCAAGTGTAGTGTTGCCGGACGATCGTGAAGTGTGCGGGCCGGCACGCCTTACGGAGTCCGGCAACGATCAGTTGTGGCCAAGGCTTGTATAGTCTTTTCTCAAACAATGCGCGGAAATTAAAACTAAGTAGTATCTAGGCAGAACTTTTTAGTTACCTACTTTTCAAAATCAATGACGAACATCAACACGGCAGATATGGATTTTCATACGACTTTTGCCGGCCGCTGCTCGCATGTACAGCAATTTCGATTTATCTCGAAGAAGGTTGTCAAAATAATGTTCACATTTCCAAGCATGTTTGAGAAAATCTTATTTCCTCAATCGGACTGGTCAATTGGACGAAAATACCGTCGTCTCCTACCTCTTACATCCTCTACATCTTAGCAGTGTTTCCAGCGGCATTTAAAGCTTTCACCTTGGAGTAGTGGCGAACGTATAAATTTTCAGAAAGGAGCCAACGGAAACATACGCAGACGATATCACTGCGAGAGAAGGAACACTCGAAATAAAACCCTGTACCAACCCGTCTGGCCAGCGTGGACACAGTAGACCATTGGGAGAGGCCTATGTCCAACAGTGGACTGTGATAGGGTTAAATGATCGAAAAGAAGTTGTGCTTAAAAAAAGGAACCGGAACTCTTGACTAACAACTCTGTTTACCCCACAGCTACATCCACTCACTTCAACTAGTCCACATGGACGTGAAGCCTGGCAATATCTTCATTTGCAGTGGGGAAGGGGAACCGGCCCATGATTCTGATGATGGGTATGATGATGATGAACCGCAGTACCATCATAAGTATAAGATTGGTGAGTTACTTGCGTTTTTATGAAGATTATTATGTGTATTGTACTGTTTTCGTAGTTTATAGATTTTACTTATTACTTGGTGTACAATAAAGTATAATAAGGCTTACGCACTCATCGGCGCCCGGACCTGCGCCACTGAAGGTGTCGACCGCAGTGATCGACGAAACGTCAAAAACGAAAGTTTCATCAAGCAACCCAGAAACAGTACATTCTACATGCAACGCCGGCCGTGAAAGCCTTAAGACTTTTGTACAAGTACTCGGTTCTGAATAGGCTATTTGACAAGGTCGTCCGATTCATGCTAATAGTTTATTTAAAAAAAAAAAACCGACACGGCAGTCTGAGGAGGCAGGCTGAGACTGGCCTTAGTCGCCTTGTACGACACCACATGGGAAGAGAAGGGGTGGAACTTAATTTAATTACAATATTCGTTTCAGGTGACCTGGGCCACGTGACCTGTATCTCCTCTCCGTCGGTAGAGGAGGGCGATTGCCGCTACCTGCCAAAAGAGGTGCTGCAGGAGGACTTCACGCATCTCACTAAAGCGGACATATTCGCGTTTGGTAAGTCTGTTAGGTGGAGCAGACGAGTCCTAGAGTGGAGACCGTGAGAAGGCAAACAAAGGGTATGACGCCCCCTGGCCAGATGGACCGATGACCTGAAAAAGGGGGCTAGGACGGACTGGATGCTGAAGGCGGAGGATCGTACGCAATGGCGCACATTGGGACTGTTAGGTGGAGCAGACGAGTCCTAGAGTGGAGACCGTGAGAAGGCAAACAAAGGGTATGACGCCCCCTGGCCAGATGGACCGATGACCTGAAAAAGGGGGCTAGGACGGACTGGATGCTGAAGGCGGAGGATCGTACGCAATGGCGCACATTGGGACAGGCCTATGTCCAGCAGTGGACTGCAGTGGGCTAATTGATTGATTGAAGTTAGTTTGTTGACATATGAATTATTTTCATATTGTTCAACTTAGAAAGGACATGTCAATAATACGCGAAAGTGGCGAGTATGTAGGAAATCTATGTGCCAGGATCGTGGCAAGTGGAGACATGTGGCCTCTGACCACCCCACTGAGAAAGGCGTAGCTTTATGTATGTATCGCCGCCAACTAGCTTAATCAGCCGTCCAATGAAATACCTAGGCTCTTTACTGAACGGCGCCGTTCAATTAGCCCTTACAGTATCGAAAGCATTGCAGTTGTTGGATTTTTTAGGGCTGTAACTACCCGTAACGACTGCCATAGATGTTAATATGGCAATCTGTGGATAAATAAAGATAAACTTTTAACTACCTCTGAGACATTGCACTAAGCGAACTCAGCTGTTGTACTAATAATAATCATTGTTTGTATTACAGGTTTAACCCTATTCGAGGCAGGCGGGGGTGGTCCCCTACCCAAGAATGGTGAAGAATGGCAAGACATTCGGCAAGGGAAGCTACCGGACCTACCCAATCTTTCCAGGGAACTCAATCAGCTGATCAAGGTAAGTTTTAGAGCATTAATTTCCTGAATGGTTTTATTGAAACGCCAAATTACAAATTATGCTCGTTAAGCTCATTGAAGTGCCAGTGAGCGGGACACATAGCGCGTAGAACAGATGGCCGATGGAGCAAAAAAGTTCTGGAATGGCGACCGCATACTGGCAAACGTGGTGCAGGACGCCCAACGGCCAGGTGGAAGGACGACCTCATCAAGGTCGCCGGGAAGCGCTGGATGCGGGCTGCTTTAGATCGGTCGTTCTGGAAGTCCGTAGGAGAGGCCTATGTTCAGCTGTGGACCGTGTCTGGCTGATATAATGATGATGGAAAGACGGGAGTAAAAAATTAAAACGAAGATTAGACGCAACTGGGTTTAACACTGTATTAAAGATAATCTTCAGTCAAATAACACATAACATCCTCTTACAGAAAATGATAGACCCGGACCCGACCGTGAGACCCTCCGCAGCCCGCCTGCGCCGACACCCGCTGCTCCACCCTGCCGGCAACAAGTCCAAGGCACAGCTCAGAAGAGAGTTAGCGGCCGCCAACCAGAAGAATGAACTACTGGCTAGGAAATTACAGGAGGCGGCCAAGTAAGAACTTAGTTTTTTTTTGTTATACCACATAGGTGGCAGACATGGACACGGCCCACATGATGGTGCGTGGTTACCGTGACTATGGACGTGTGCAGAGAGTTCATGTGCCGTCAGTGTGTTTTTTTTAATTTGAGATAGTAAAATGACATTACCAGTGTTGCAGGTTTATTGCAATTTAAAAATAGTCATGTGCCACTAGTATCGAAAGTTGTCGATAAATTAAATTTTGTACACATTTTTGTAGGTTATTTTATAGTTTAGTTTAATGGAAAATGTACGAAACTAAAAAACTTTTTTCTTAAATATTATAAAAGCCAAACAAACCACTTGTATGTAGGAACAATACTTCAACTTTTTCAACAATTTTTTCCAGATGCATAAAGTCCCTAACACCAAACTTAGTAGCGAACCAGGAATCCGCGAAATTCCGCACGAGATCCGCGAAACGGCTCCAGAAGCCGAGACTAGACTCCAACATCGCTGACGTCATACAATCAGTGACGTCACCACTCAGGATAGAACGGGCGCTTCACAGAAGAACGAAAAAGGTATGAAAAAGCAGTTTCACTATCAACTTGATAGCAATAATTATATATATAAAAATCGGTGGTCTGTATATCATAAAAAATTAACTGTTTGTACTATATATTAATGGCTTTGGACGTTGTGTGATGTCAATTCGTCTAGATTCTATTCTGATCCCGTTTCTGGGAACCGCGGGAATGTGTTGTTACATCTAGATGCTTCTGATCCGGTTAACAAGGGAATCTTTTCCCAGGATAATATATAATATTCCTATGAGTTATTCCAGATTATAATTAATCTATCCCTGTACCAAATTTCATCCAGATCTATTCAGCCGTTTGAGAGTGTTTAAAGTAAAAAACACGTTTACAAAACTACTTTGATATCAGACGTCGTCCGATGTAATTTTAATAAAATATTGTAATACATATAACATCTCAACTAAATTTGTAATAATACTTCATATTTCTTTATTATAATAATGATATCTCATTTTAAATAAAATAAATGTAATAAATAAGATTGGTAACATGATAAAAATGTTATCATTAGCGTACATTTTTTGAAAATAACGTACAAAATGTACCATCGATTGCGATAATATCGAATAAGTAATTGCGTGAAATTGCAAAATTTTGCGATTAATATTTAGTTGACTAACAATTCAATTATATTCATCAAACTAGCAGATTCCTGCGGCTTTGCTTGCGTGGATGTCGGTTATCACAACTTTTGGTTATAGGTCATATCTCCGGTTCGACTCAGCTAGTACAATCCCCCGCATTCAACCTTCTAACCTAACCTATCCAAGTCGGATTCAATACGTCTACTCGTTGAACCGCCGCATTACGCAACGGCTCTGTTTTTTCATTTTTGGGGTTGGCCCGAAGGCTTTCTGTCAAACATAGGATAAACCAGTCATTCCACGAAGAGACTATACCGTAGTTTTTACGTGAAAGAGTAACAAACATCCATCAATCCATTCATGCTTACAAGCTTTCGCGTTTATAATAATACTAGGATAGTAGGATTATCTTTCTCGAGAAACAGACTATTCAACTTTATTATAATTTATTATTCTAGCGTTCGACTAAATAAAATCTACAGCTTTATAATATTAGTATAGCGGACAAGTCTGTCGCAGTCCACTGCTGGACATAGGCCTCTCCCGATGTTGGCAAGCTCTGGCCTCTCCCAATGTTGGCAGGCTCTGGCTTCTCGCAATGTTGGCAGGCTCTGGCCTCTCCCAATGTTGGCAGGCTCTGGCCTTTCCCAATATTGGCAGGCTCTGGCCTCTCCCAATGTTGGTAGGCACTGGCCTCTCCCAATGTTGGCAGGCTCTGGCCTCTCCCAATGTTGGCAGGCCCTGGCCTCTCCCAATGTTGGCAGGCTCTGGCCTCTACCAATGTTGGCAGGCTCTGGCCTCTCCCAATGTTGGCAGGCCATGGCCTCTCCCAATGTTGGCAGGCCATGGCCCCTCCCAATGTTGGCAGGCTCTGGCCTCTCCCAATGTTAGCAGGCTCTGGCCTCTCCCAATATTGGCAGGCTCTGGCCTCTCCCAATGTTGGCAGGCTCTGGCCTCTCCCAATGTTGGCAGGCTCTGTCCTCTCCCAATGTTGGCAGGCTCTGGACTCTCCCAATGTTGGCAGGCTCTGGCCTCTCCCAATGTTGGCAGGCTCTGGCCTCTCCCAATGTTGGCAGGCTCTGGCCTCTCCCAATGTTGGCTGGCTCTGGCCTCTCGCAATGTTGGCAGGCTCTGGCCTCTCCCAATATTGGCAGGCTCTGGCCTCTCGCAATGTTGGCAGGCTCTGGCCTCTCCCAATGTTGGCAGGCTCTGGCCTCTCCCAATGTTGGCAGGCTCTGGCCTCTCCCAATGTTGGCAGGCTCTGGCCTCTCCCAATGTTGGCAGGCTCTGGCCTCTCCCAATGTTGGCAGGCTCTGGCCTCTCGCAATGTTGGCAGGCTCTGGCCTTTCCCAATGTTGGCAGGCTCTGGCCTCTCGCAATGTTGGCAGGCTCTGGCCTCTCCCAATGTTGGCAGGCTCTGGCCTACTCTCTCCACGCTGGCCAGACGGGTTGGTACAGGAGCTTTCCTTTTCTCGCAGTGATATCGTCAGCGTATGATGCGGATGAGATGGGGTGGTGATACTTGTATTCTTTCTCCATCACCACACGGATTACACTATTTTTGTTTAGAATTAGTACGGTCAGCAAAAAAAAATATTAATCGCAAAATTGCAATTTCTGATACCTCACACAATATCCCTCCTTTCTAGTTAAGAATATAATATTTGAGTTAAGTGCCTTTTTGATTATATAATGTGATTTTCAGTGCTTTCATTAACGAATTTAAATGCTTGTATATTAAATTTAGAAAAAAAAGAAAATATTGTGAACAATTGTATCTTCCAATTTTAATTGTATTGTGATATAAATTTTTTGGGAAAGTGTATTTAGTTTATAAGCTAAGGCATGGTTATAATTAGGTATTAACATTTTAGCCGTAAAAAATATTGAAACAGTGACATAACAAAAAGACTGGCTATTTTATTAGCCTCTATAACTAAAGGAATGAACGCAGACATATAGTTTTCGGCATATATTTTGAACCAAAGTTGCGAAGATTGGTTCGGACAAGTGTGACTCTCCTGGTGTTACATACGTCTATGGTATACAGTAACCACTTCCCATCAGGTGAACCGTGTGCTTATGCCAATTAAGTGGATCTATGATTGATGGATTTGAGCTCCCCACATATCCTCAAAAGACGCCCCAAAAAGTGTACTGTCCATATAGAGTACATTTTGTGACATAATTGGGGTTAAGATATATGCCCGATAACTATGCCATTTACAATTTGAAAATAACGGATTTCCATATAATTTCATCCTTTATTTTACCCCTTTTGTAATTTTGAAAAAATAAATATATTCACGTCTGTAAATCCCCGTAGGGATGCAGATGTGTATAAACACCCACATTTCGCTAACTATGATTTTCGGTCCCACGTCATAGGGGGCGAGCCTATCACCGTCAAGCGGGCACTTTGCCATAGGCTGTATGTTTAATGTCGGATGGAGAGCAACCCTATCCCTCAGTCCCCCTCTACGACACTCATGGGATGAAATGGGGTAGTGCATTCTTCTCCACCGGCAACTAACACAGCAATATCTTAAACCAGAAGCTGATATATGAAATTTCTCGCTTCTTACTTTAATTTTCATCCCTTATTTCACCCCTGGGGGAATAAACGATCATTGGGTTAAACTAACTAGGCGTGGTTGCTAATTGGATGGGTGACTCAAAGATATTTTATCGAAGCACTTCCGTACTTAGGCATTTGAAAGTTGGTCCTTCCTGTCAATATTTGTTAGGTCAAGACGGAGACTTATTACTTACCTGAACAACTCTGTCAGTAGCCACTAACCACAACTCAGGCTGGCAGGTCAGACGGCAGTCGCTTCTAATACAGATAAAACCCCCTTATGGAATAAAATATCCAAGACTCCTTTCATAATAGAGTAATACCAGCGGTTTAAGTTCTGTAATTACTCCCAAACTAGGTATTTCCTAGGTATCTATCTTGCTTTGATTCAATTACAAAATTGTAAAAAAAGGTTTCATTTTTTATATTGACTAATATACCCGTAATAACAGACATAGCCAGTCCTCAGTAAGTATACATATAACACACCTTCACGCCGCCAGAGATCTTGATAGGGGATAGGCAGGCAGCTTCTGACACCTCTGCAATAGCGAGTAGTTATACAATGTCGGTAACCGCTTGATATCGGGTCATATTGTTTATTATTTCACTAGCTACGCGCCCTTCATTTCGGTGTAGTTATAGCACCTTACCCGTGAAATATCCATTTCTTTGCCTCATTTTGGCTATTACGGTATAAATAAGGATTACATCGCACAGTTAGCGATAGAGACGGGTGACGGCATCGCGTCTCTAACGATACAAATGTATGACTTGATTGCATCCCTATCGTTGTAGCGACGAAATCCGTCTCGTCGCGTCTCTTGACATAGGAATACAATACGTAGCATCTTTATTGACATGTTATACAAAAGTGTTGTTGTATGTATGTACAGCTATACAAACGCTCGATTGTATAGTGTCTATCGACAGTGATACAAGCGTGTGTTTGCGTAATGTCTTTATCAACATAGTGATCATACGTGATATTGTATAGCGTCCCAATTGAGACAACAATACGAACTCGTGATTGCATTGCGTCTTTATCGACATAGCTATACAAACGCCTGATTGTATAGCGTCTTTATTGAAAGCGATACAAACGCGTGGTTTCATGACGTCTTTATCAACATAGCGATAAAAACGCGTGACTTCATCGTGGCTCTAGCCATTTATAGATATTTATAATGGTAGATAATAGCTCTTCTTAGAGTATTTGGGGCTTTGGGTGCTTTGGGCAAAACGGGCCCCATATGACCAGAATCTGACAGAGAACTGATGATCGGACAGATATACAGTGTCTGTTATGCCTAATTTTTGCCACTATAACAGAAAAAAATGCCTATCATAGGCATTGTAGACTTATAATCTCCAAACAACTAAAAATCCATACACGTCAGAAAAAATAACCATGCCCGATGAATAAGCAGCTTGAATTTAATAATAATTAATAATACGTATAAATAATAACATAAAAAGAAGTAAATATAATGTAATATTTATATGAAGAAATTAAGTATTAGAATTGTATAGGTGTATATTGGTTAGTTATTAAGTTTATCTAGATTAAATAATATGTATAGGTTATTTTGATAATTGTGTGGTCATATATATCTGAATAAAGCTGAAATAGTTATTGTAATATTTCTTAGTTACGTTATAAAGGTAGGATAATAGGGGGGAAATGTTCAACCAAATCCGCAGTTAGACTGGCAAAAGTGGACGAATGTTACTGTTACTGTTTTTTTTAGGGATTAACGCTAGGATGAAGAAGAATAGGGGGGGGGGAATTCAGGAGGTTGGGAAAGGAAATAAATATACAAAAATATTTTAAGGGATGAGGGGAGAAAATACGGGATCTTGTTTGAGGGGGATTTGCAAATTAGGCACATAACCTGGAATTTGTTAGGTGAGGTTTATTAATCTTGAATTATCAAACTGGGTAAAACATAACGCAACGATCTACATATATATATAATCACGCCTGTAAATCTCCGAAGGGGAGGCAGAGGTGTATTTACATTGTATACCATGCTGTTATCAATTTAACCCTACAAATATGAACCCTTATGGGGTTGATAATTTTAATGTAAAAAAAACATAACATTGCATTTCACAGAAAACTTATTGTAAGCGAATACAGTTGATCTGCAGTTAGACTTTAATTGAAAATGGGAATGTCCAAAACAGATTCTTTCAGCTTTTAGACTTTGATTAAATAACAATAATCTAAATATATTCACAAAATTACACATTTATAGTAAACATACATACATATAATCACCCCTTTATCCCCGGAGGGTTAAGCAGAGGTGATGTAACACCCACATTTCACCAATCTGTATTCAGTCCCATGTAATAGGGGGTGAGCCTATTGCCGTATTCCGGGCACTATTGTTGACTCGAGCCATGCATCTGAGGCTGAGTCTGGGCTGTACATATCTGTCTGATGTTAAAGTTAATCAGCCCTATCCCTTAGTCGCCTTGTACGACACCACATGGGAAGAGAAGGGGATATAATATAGGTTGGACATGATAATTGTAAAATGTATATTCGTCACAATATAAATTACTTTCCTTTATTTGTAACCATGGAACCATGTGTTTTCTTTTTAAAATGCAGACATTCTTTTAGATATCACCTTACCCAATCCAGGCAGGGACGGTTATAACCGACTGAAAACGCCCGCCTTCTGGGTCTTCAGAGGTGTAAGATTGCCTAAGATGATCGCAACCCCGGCTGATCCAGGGTCATCTCCGATTCCGAGATGGCCCCTCGGGTACCATCGGTGTACCATCTTACCCCAGAAAGGGGAGCGTGCCGCCGCCTGCTTCTGCTGGGGTGGCAAGCGTCTCATATCACCATCCCGTCCGCGTTCTTGAAGAGTATCTTACTTATCCCCAAGCTGCACTAACGCTAAGCCTTCTGTTGCTTTTGCCCGCGGCTCCGCCTGCGCCAATGTCGGTTATCGTTATAAATTGTAGCCTATGTGTTATTCTGATGTATAAGCTATATTATTGTAAAGTTTAATTAAAATCCATTCAGTAGTACGTGAAAGAGTAACAAACATCCATCCATTCATCCATGCTTACAAACTTATAATATTACTATGATATTTACACCATAATCAACTGTGTTCGCAATACCGTCACTTATCACATTTGTATGTATCCAAACAAAACGTTAACATATTTCAAAATATTTAGTTAATAATTCTTTAGTATAACTTTTTAAAATTGTTTTTTTTTTTAATAACAACCATTTTGTTCTCTTATCTTGTTGAATATTTGTTTCTTAATGTAGTAGATTCAGAAATCTCATTAAATTATAACTTTATATGTATACTACTAGACTGTTTTTACGGTACGGTACAAAAAACACTAGCTTTGTGTTCAAAAGCTAGTGTGTTGGCCGGCTCACCCGCGAACTGCGTACTCAAATGTTTTAAATACCTTATCTCAGCGTTTCCCATTTGCCGGATCGTGACCCGGTACCGGGCCATCAAAATAAAATAACGGGTCGTACCACTCTCGCCTTTTTTTAAATAATACCTAGTATCGACTGACGCACCGTATATTAATTTAAATGAAGCTGCGTTTTCAACACTAGTTTACCTTAAAAAAAAAATAGAAACCGATTTGAAGTGGAACCAGACCATAGGATAAAACTTTCGTCATTTTCCGCAAACTTGCTATTCTTTAGTAAAAAAATATGCAACAGCTCCATGCTTCGGCCTAAAATTTAATAACTAAACAGGTAATTCGATAATTCCGTTTGCTAATATTCTTTTTCTTTTTTTTAAAAGAAAGATTAATAAATGTGTATTATTAGGGGACCAGCTTGGGTAAAAAAGGTATTCAATGGGTCACGAAGGGGCAGTGTGAAAATTACCGGACCATGGTAGAACAATGTTTGGGAAACACTGGCTTGTCTAGTAGTATACATAAGTTTTAATAGGTTTTTTTGAAATAAAACCAATCTTTAATGTATTCTATCGCTATTTATTTAGTATTTGAGATAACTTACACTTCAAACTATGTGACAATTACCATCTTTAGTCTCCCCGTGACCCATGGCTGCTGAAAAGTAGCCGAAACGTCGGGCTAAATGAAAGTAATACTAAAATAAATCGCTGTAGAATCTGTAAAAAAGCGATTTTATTTCAATGAGTGATATATGTTCAGACAGTAGCTTTAAGGTTTCTCCATGTTATTTGTCGCTCCAATACAGTAAGGTAATTTTATTAATTTGTATAATTTTCTTTATAATAATCTTATTTGAATTGTACATTAGGTTTTTTACGAAAATCTCGTGTGTATTTCAACCTTTTTAATAAATGTACGTGATAGTTTTTTTTTAACCCCAACTTTTAAGAACTTATCTATAGATGTTGCCACATATAAAATTATTAGGATATGGTATTTTTTTATATTTGTAAGGTGTAAAAGAGAACATAAGTGAAATGGAACTTTAAATAGTAGTAATTTATAAAAAAAAATTGTTTCTTATCCACATGGTGGCTAAAGGTGGGTACAGACTGACGCTACGGCGTGTAACATTCGCAACGAGTGTGTTATAATAGGTTAGGGTTAGGTTATAATACTATTCAGCAGAGTGCAGTCAATTGACAGACAGGATGAAATACTTGCTGTACCCGTGACTCCACGGGCGTGGATATCGGTTATCGCGACCAAACATAGCTTATGTCCTTTCTCAAGGTGTAATCTACCCCGACTTCAAATTTCATCAAAATCGGTTCAGTGGTTTAGGCGTGGAAGCGTAACAGACAGAATTACTTCCGCATTTATTCACGAATGCTCGGTGTGTAACATAACGCGCCATAGAGTCAGTCAGTACTTACATTTAGATTTTATATATAATAATATTAATTACGATCTCATTATCGCTTGTGTGTTTGTTAGTTCGCCTGCTTACCCCCTGTTTTGTCAGTCATACGCCGTCTCTTTCTTTATGATATAAAACTTGAGACAGCGGTTTTTGTAAAAATTGTATTGAGACACCGTTTTTGCTTTGTTGAGGGTAGTTGAAAAAAAAATTGTCCAACTTTGTATTTGTTTGGATTAAATGTTTCGCTGTATAATATTGTCATAATTCAGTATGGTAATCGTATATATCAAAAGTCAATGTTGTTTTTTTCTAACGGATACAAAACAGGAAATTTGTGTTTCATAGGTGGGATTTAATATAATTTTTGATCACTTAGTAGAGTAGTTCATTATGTTATTGACTTCTGATATTACAATCGCACTTATAAGTGTCTTATCGCACTTATGACTGTCTAATCGCACTTATAACTGTCTAATCGCACTTATAAATGTCTAATCGCACTTAAAATTGTCTAGCTTCAGCAATTAATTGGGCAAGATTGCCATACCTTCCAGCCATATGTTAAAGTAATATGTTTATATACTGGTCATACTAACCTCGGAAATTCATTTAAATAGATTTAGATTAGAAAAATATGAATACTCAAGACGGGAATTGAACCCAGGACCAGTCCCTTACAGGGGGAACGGTCTGACCACTGAGCTACTGAGCCACGTTTTAGGAATTTGAAATTCTCCTATAGAACCAGTCTTGAGCCCTTTACTTTTTCTAATCTAATTTCTTTAATTTTTTTCATTTATCGGTTATAAAATTTCGTACTACCCTCACAAAAACATGTATATTATTTTTTTTTTTTTTGTAAAAAAATGTAGAGTATAGCAGGCGATAGTGTATGCTTGTACCAAAATTTTGTATTCAATCATTTTGTTTGTAAATATCGACTCCAAATTGAGAATATTCGACACGACCAAAGTATGGTGTAGGGTGTATATGTATATTTGCTGGTAATATTGTTAAAAATGCTTGTTTCAATTATTTTTGAGTTTCATTTTTATAACCCCCTTGACATAAACTACCCTAGAACGGCTGTAAGTATAAGTAACAAGCTGACCGGTCTTAAACGAAATACTACGAACTGTAACCGCTGTACTGCAGCTTGGGTTTGCTCGGGAAATTAAACGATTCATGATTTGTAACAGCATTACGGTGGTATCGATGGGAAAAAAATTCACCCACCGTACCACCAGGGGCCTGTTTAATAAACGCGAAAATGACAGGTGACAGGCGACAATCCGACAATTTGACAATATTTTGTTTAATATAAATTATTGCTGACAAATAAGTCACGTTGGAAAATCTACAATAATGTCGACTTAGTATGACAATTTGACTTATTTCTGTTTAATAAATATTAAACCTTGACAGGCGACAGGTGACAATTTGTCAGGAAAAACTTGTAAAATTTGTTTTATTAAACACTAAATTGTCATTGCAGGCGGACATATTTGTCAATTTGTCACAGATTTTCGACAAGCATTTCATCCAATGTCAACGGTAATCGGGAATTAAATTAGTACGATTAGTTTAAAAAATGGTTTTAACGTCGTCGACGGATAACAGTAGTAGTGAAGATGAATATTTGATGCAAACTATACGACGTCGCATATTTAAACCAAGAATAAAAGCAAACAAAACAAGTTCAAGTCATGTTGTCATATGACAAGTATGACAACATCAGGGTAATATCAAATAAGTAACTATCTACAACAATTTGACTTTTTTTTTTGACTTGAACTTGTTTTGTTTGCTTTTATTCTCGGTTGCATATGAATGCATGCCTCGATATTGAGATGCAACAAATATGTCGGATTTAGTGACAAACTTGTCAATTGTCATGACAAATAAGTCACAGAATATTTTCTTAGAGACTCGACGGGTAAAACCTGACAATTGTCGCTTTTATTATACAGTTTTATAGCTTGAAAATTTTGTCAGTATTTGCCTGTCGCATTTGGACTTAATTGTCAACTTTATTAAACGCCATTTGTCGCGACAATTCGACTAATTTGTCAAAAAGTGACAAATTTGTCGTATTGTCACTTTTATTAAACAGGCCACGGGGTATGGTCGGTGGTACTGTTGGTTAGAAGGGGATCTAAAATGTGCCCTATACGCGTGGTACACGTTTCTTGGATGTACTTTAAGGATAGCCCCGGGTTTACTGCGGTGGACGAGCTCAAATTTACCAAGCGTAGATTATTAATTTATGTATTACTAGCTATTGCCCGCGGCTCTAACCGAACCAGCGAAATAATCATTTTCAAATGATTTATTTACATTATTTAATATTCTATTTATATTTTTTTAATTGCCTAAACTGAATAAACAAAATTGATTCTTTGGTTTAATGGAATAGAATGACGAATGAATATCATTTGACGTATTTGACATGCGTTAACGACTGTCATTTACGTCAAATCCCATACATTCGTCATTCGATTCCAACAAACGCCGGCTAGCGAATTGCCACTTGTCTAGAGGGGCAGATTTGGTCAGTCCGCCGCCAACGCTCGCGGCGGTATCACGCTCGCTCTCGACTCATGCTGTTTTAATACCTCTACCCTCGCAACGCCGCGCGGTACAGCAGCTGTCTATATAGTACGGCCGTGAGCACATTCGACCGACTAACTCACAGTTTAATGGTTATGGACTCGGGCAAACGATCTAAAGGTCCCAGGCTCGAATCCTGGGCCGTTATACTGCCGATGCGATCACACTCCTGGCACAAGCAATTTAATTGAACAATACTAGTAATTTCGTTTACTAGTACTACTACTATACTACTATTTAAATAAAAGAATGCATAACGTGCACCTATGTGGCGTATGGCGTACTGTTGGAAGGTTCGAATGTCAGAGTCGCAGGTTCGATTCCCACCCAGTGCAAAGATTTGTATGCATGAAATATGCACAGTTCGTAATCTTTTTAAATGTACATTTTCCATATTAGTTAAAAAGCTTACAACGTTTAACTATAAAACACTTGGTATCACCAGTGGTTTGTGCAGGGCAGATGGCAGTCGCTTCACGGAACATATCGAAGTTTAGACTGAAAACCAAACTCAAACGGGTTGGGAAAAGGTTTGGGGTGAGATGATTTTCAGATCTCAGGCATCCACTTCTTTACCGACATCTTGACCGAAATCCCCACGGATACCCACCCCCTCCCTCCGGAGGGGGAGGGTATGTCGGATTTGAACCGACTAAATCGCACGTTGTCTGTGGGTCGTTATGCTAGGCCGAAGGTGAGGTTGTCTCGCGACATATCCCTCGCACCCCGACTGACCCAGGGCCATTCCTCTCGGTCTGACCGTCCACGGGAGGGGGGAAGCTCGCGGTCCCCGACTCGCCCCCGGAATGGGGGGGCGCGCATCGTCCTGCGATGCGCGCCGCCGCCGTGTAGTACTATGGTATGGTATTAAAAGAAAGCCAAAAAAATCTTCTAACCTAAAAGTTTATTTTATTGCAATGAGCTTATACAAAACTAATCGTTCATGTTTAAACGACAGAGTGTAAATTCTTCTAATAAAAATATGTTCAAAATTCAGTCACGATTTCGTGTTAGTTGCCCAAATGTCAAAAACGATCAATAGGCTATTTGACAAGGTCGTCCGATTTTTCCCAATATTGCATAATATGTGAGTTTGTTCTGGAAAAAAATATACCTACGCCTTGCAAAATAAGATATTGGTTGTTCCGAAAGTTAATCAAAAGATAATGTCTCAGCGGTGATTTTAATGTTTAAACGTTAATATCAAGCGAATATTAAGCGGTATCGTACGGTAGGTGATTAGGGCGATTTTTTTTTGTCGCTATGTTGCCGTGGCGTGATGATGAAATTAATGTTGTAATGAAGGTTGAAATTAAGAATGTAGAGGGCTTCAGGACCAGAGGTAAGCCCAAGAAAAGATGGATGGCTTGCTTGAAAGATGATAATTATGGCAAAGAAGGGAGTAACTGAGGAAATGACATCTGACAGGAATTTATGGAAGAAAATGACATGTTGCGCCGACCCCAAATAATTGGGACCAGGGGAAGTTGATGATATGACCCTTTTTACGAATTTGGAGCAGTTGAAGACTAAAATAACGACAGAAGTGAGAGTCACCTCAGTTGATGTTCTACAGCGGGTCTCTGTTAATCAGCTCGTCCTGAAGAGTGCTTTCGCCGTGATCTTGATGGTGTAATATTTCATACATAAAATCCGCACCTACCTACCTACCCTACCTAATACCTACGCTATAATTTAATTCCGATTACTTTTAAAAAGAAATACAATCTTTGTTCATTTTATAAATTTTTAAAGTTTAATATCAGCCTTTATAAACAATCAAATTCAGTAAAAATTTATAAATTTAATTCCTTTCAAATAACTTTAATTTTTTTATACCACTTGAGTGGCCGACAAGCACACGGACCACCTATAGATATTCATTATATTATTATAAAGTGGTCATTTTTTGTGAGTAAAAAAAAGTAGTCAAATGGCCTATTTAAGTTGTTCGATTGTATTGTTTATTATAAGAGTCGAAGAATATTTTTTTCTAATATTACTTTCTTGAAAATTGTATTATTGAGAATACTGTTTTTGACATGGACGCCCAAGATCGTGCGAAGTGGAGGAGGAAGAGTCGGAAGGCCGGTCGGAAAAGTCGGAAGTGTTTAATGAAATAAGGATACTACAAAGTAAACGAATACCTGAATGATAAAAATGCATGGTCATCCTAATCTTTTTGCTTGCTCGCACAATATAAAAAAATAAAAATATAAAAAAAATACGATAATATTGTTCACTTAGTTTCTTGCTGGTATCTTCTCAGTAGACTACTAAACTGAATAAACGAAATTGATTCTTTGAGGCGGATGCTGAGCTCCGAAGTCATCTCGGCTTCGGATGCAATCAGGATAATGTCTAAATGTAGATGATTATCATGACTGTTTCTGACATTTAAGAGATTGAAATTATATCAAGATAAAATTTTGAACAATTTTTAAATTAGGAGAATTCAACTTCAAACGAAAATATTAATTTGAACCTGCCGAATTTATACTTAAGTTCGCTTGAGAACTAAAATAACTATTTAACATATTATTCTCTTCAACACCCTCGTCCACACTTATTTTCAACGATTGTATCTTACTATCACTTATGACAATGGGATCAACTTTTACATCACTATGGTAACGTTTCACATGATTTACAAGCAAAGACTTTCTAACAGACATATAATCACATAAGGAACATTTAAACGGTTTGTGCCCTGTGTGAATAGTTTCATGGCACTGCAAACTTTCAGCTCGGAAAGCCTTGTAGTCACAAAAACGGCATTTTAGACCATTACCTAAGTGTACCATAGAATAATGCTTAGTAATTTCGTATTTGTTCTTACAAGTATAATCACAAACCGTACACTTATGTTCGTAATGACATTTCTGATGCATAACATACTGGCATTTGAAGAAAGTAGTGAAATCACAGGCTCGGCAAAATATTTCTATGTTAGACTGTGATCGTTTGTTGTGTAAAGAAATTTGGTCTTTTGTCTTCGTTGAGAAATCACAGTTCACACATTTGAACGGACGATTCGTTGATCCGGTGTGGTGACGTTGGAAATGTCTTTGAACGGATGCTTTGAATCTAGCTGTGTATGAACACTTTATACATTGAAACGGTTTGTCTTTATCGGTTGACTCTGAAACTTGTATGTTATTCCAATCTACTTCAGATATTGGATCTATTGTGTAATTATTGGTTCGTTCATGAGGTATTTTATTGGCAATATCTATGTCCCGCGGTGGTAGTTTATAACCTGGTATATCAGGAAGCATTTCTTGTGGGGTAGGCAGCATTCCTTCGGAATCGTTAACTCGAGAATTTACAGGATTCAATTGAGAATTTAGAGAATTTTGTTGAGAATTTAGAAGTTCTGGTAGATTTAATACATTCCCTTGGCAATTATGACCATTCTCTTGAGAATTTCCTTGAGTATTTAAAATATTTTCGTAAGAATTAAAAGCGTTTTCTTCAGGTTGTGTAAAACTAGTTTCTTGACACTGCATAAGATTTGCTTGTAACAAATTTTTTGTCATATATATCTCACTGTAATGACTAACTTTATGCTTTTTACTCTCACACCGATAAAACGTTTCAAAACTACAATAAATACATTTCATGACCTCTGTCTGCTTACTTCTCTGTTTATGTATGTTCAATCTCCAACGGACCTTCGTGGAAAAATCACATAGATCACACCTATTCGCTTTATCGGATACTTCATTATGAATTTTAGCTAAGTGCCTTGTTATATGGCCTTCGTACTTCGTAACAAATGGGCACTTATCACATTTAAACTTATGTGCTTCCGTTTTGTTGTGCACTTTGCTATGTTTAATAAAATTGTGTCTGTAAGCAGTGGTGTACGGACAATGTGTACATTTGAATTCTTTTTCTAACTTATGTTTTCTCTTATGCGAATTAAGGTTACACTTATAGTAAGATGTGTAGGAACACTGATCACAATTGTACACTGATAGTTCTTTATCGTTGCTTGTACTTTTGTCCTGGTGCTGCGTTAGAATGTGTCTTTGTAATGATGTTGGGTACTTCGTGACATAGCCGCAGGCGTCACAAGCAAACGGTTTAGAGTTTGTGTGCCCGAGAATGTGGAGTTGTAAGCAGTTCTTGTAAATTGTTGTATAGTCGCACTGCTCACATTTTAATGTCTTTTGTATTTTCTGCGGCTTTCGCTTCTTACGTCTTGAGGATTTTGATCTGGAATTTAAAAGTTAAGTTACTGCTTCTGTAATATTTATAACCGTCTAGAAAATTCAATAGTCCCGTTACAGTGCGACAGCGGGTCCTTATAATACTTTAAAGAGCAAAGCATAAATCAAAACAAAAAAACATTAATTTTTATTCGTTAGAAGGCCTCTTATCTCTCGCGTACAAAGTCAAACGTACGAACAAATTTGTTGCGTTCCAAGATACGCAACAACTTGGTTCGCCCGAGTGTATAACTTACGAACATAGAACACTCGGTTCGTTAAACATGTTCACGGCGATCCTATCTGTATGATCCGTATGGACAGTGTTTGAATAGTTTTGATAAATGTTACTCAACAAAACTGTTCGTGTAGAACTAGGCAGGGTACAGGCGTTTATTTTTTGTATAAAACTTTTTGCCATCGTCTATGATCCGCTTTAAATGATATCTCGTGAATCACTGCAAATACCAAAAATATTTCCGCTATTTCAAAATTGACCACTTTTAACGGCGCTGAGTTCGCAACTGTTGCGCGCGAACTCGATTCGAACTATGTTCGGCGTCCGTGTTTGGATATGCCGTCCAGATGTACAAGCCAAATGTTCATGATTGATGTTTGTGGTCACTATTTTCGTGTTCATACTTTATGTGGCTTTAGGTGGCAGGCAAGCACATGGTACCTACACATGATGTAAAGTGGTTATTGTAGCCTATTGACATGTTCAATACCAAGGATGTAACACTCTTGCTGCCGACCCTGTGAGAACGTTCTACTCTTACTAACGTGCCTTTCTTAAACCTTTTGCTGATAGTGTATGGAAGCTATGTAGCTCTTATGACTGACTTGAAAGCTAAACAGGCTGAACGAATGAATGTATAAAGGTATAATCCATACTAATATTATAAATGCGAAAGTAACTCTGTCTGTCTGTCTGTCTGTCTGTCTGTCTGTCTGTCTGTATGTTACGCTTTCACGCCTAAACCGCTGAACCGATCTTGATGAAATTTGGAACAGAGGTATATTAGAGCTTGAGAACGGACATAGGCTACCTTTTATCACGAGAAAGGGGGTTTAAGGGGGGAAATAGGGGATGAAAGTTTTTATGAAAGTTTGTCATTTCTGAAGATATCTTAATGAAATTTGGTACAAAGGTAGATTAGAGCTTAGGAACGGACATAGGCTACCTTTTATCGCGAAAAGGGGGGTGGAAGGGGGGGACTAGGGCCTTGGGAGAAAAGTTTGTCATTTTTTAAGATTTCTAGATGAAATTTGGTACAGAGATAGTTTAGAGCTTGGAAACGGAAGTAGGCTACCTTTTATCGCGAAAAGGGGGTAGAAGGGGGGGGGGGGGGGGGTGACTAGGGCCTTGGTATGAAAGTTTGTCATATTTAAAAATTTCTTGATGAAATTTAGTACAGAGATAGTTTAGAGCTTGGGAACTAACATAAGCTACCTTCTATCGCGAAAAGGGGGGAAGAAGGGGGGGACCAGGGCCTTGGGATAAAAGTTTATCGTTTTAGAAGATTTCCTGATGAAATTTGGTACAGAGATAGTTTTGAGCTTGGGAACGAACATAAGCTACCTTCTATCGCGAAAAGGGGGGAAGAAGGGGGGGAGGGACCAGGGCCTTGGGATAAAAGTTTATCGTTTTAGAAGATTTCCTGATGAAATTTGGTACAGAGATAGTTTAGAGCTTGGGAACGGACATAGACTACCTTTTATTGCGAAAAGGGGGGTAGAAGGGGGGGGGACTAGGGCCTTGGGAGGAAAGTTTGTCATTTTTGAAGATTTCTTGATGAAATTTGGTACAGAGATAGTTTAGAGCTTGGGTACGAACATAAGCTACCTTTTATCGCGAAAAGGTGGAAGAAGGGGGGTACCAGGGCCTTGGGATAAAAGTTTATCGTTTTAGAAGATTTCCCGATGAAATTTGGTACAGAGATAGTTTAGAGCTTGGGAACGGACAAAGACTACCTTTTATCACAAAAAGGTGGGTTGAAGGGGGGGACTAAGGCCTTAGGATGAAAGTTTGTCATTTTTGAAGATTTCCTGATGAAATTTGGTACAACGATAGTTTAGAGCTTGGGCACGAACATAGGCATTGAAGCTTGGGAACGAACATAGGCTACCTATTGACGCGAAAATAGAGGCATAGGGGAGGGGGGGGTAATAAGGGATTAAAGTTTGACAGTTTTGAAGATGATGAAATTTTGGTACAGGGATTAATTAGAGCCTGGTAACGGACATATGCTACCTTTGATCGCGAATTATATAGAGTATAGAGAAAAGTACAAAGTCGAGTAGAGAGGGGAACAGAGAAGTCAGTAGAGAGTCAAGTATAAATTCAAATATAGACGCGAATAGAAAGTCGAGTAGAGAGTCGAATATAGAGGCGAGTAGAAAGTCGAGAACAGAGGTGAGTACATAGTCGAGGACAAAGTTGAGTAGAGCGAATTTTATGCTCAATAGCGTCGGATCAACACTAAACGATAACCGACATCCACGCGGGCGGAGCCGCGGGCAACAGCTAGTGTTATATATAACAATAACCCTAAAATTACAGTCGGAAAAAAACCCACCAAAATAATTCACCTATCAAATAAATATCAACATCAGTCCATCCGGTCACGACAAACCAAGACAAAGAAGCATGTAATACTTATAGCATCCTGAAGTGTTTGCATTAGCGGCTAAAAAATAAATTAAAAAAAAACTCACACTGCACTCTCATCTAATGGGTTTCCGAACCCCTGTTCATCCTCTGTAACCTCCACTTTGACCCAAACACTCGCAAACATGCTCATATCAGATTCTTCTTCATTTGTAAGCTCTTTGGCTTTACCATCAGATGACCGTGACAATTCTTCATCTTCTGATGAAGGTACTTTGACATTCTCTTCTGTTTCCGACTCTAATTGCTCTTCTTTTTGTCCTGACATTTTATGACTGTAAATGTTAAAATTATAGTTTTGATTACATGGTTATTTTTTTTATAGTTTTTTTTCAATTTTGTATTATTCTAGCCTGGCTACCCTTGTCTTATTATATAAATTATCACTAGAAAGAGTCACTTTATAATTTAGAGGTATAAAATGGCGTACAACTTATTCTTCAGACAGATACAAAAAAAAATTACAATACATCAAGTTGTTTCTGAGGATTTCGGTTGATCGAGTCTTCAAAGCACAAAAAAACAAAAAATGTATCCGTCCTATGAGTGGAGCAGACTTTCTCAAAGTTGTAAGCCGCTGTTTAAGAAATTGATTAAATTAAATTAATTTGAATTAAATCTTCAAGCATTTTTCATGCTAAATGTTGAAATCAAATAAAGAGAAATAATTGAATTGGTCTAGGCGTGGTCGCCTCAAAGACAGATATACGAGAAATTTGAATTGGTTAGGGTGAGATATGGTAGCTTAGTGGTCAAAGCATTGCCCTTGTAAGGCAAAGATAGCGGGATCAAACCCTGTCTACATTGATTAAATTTTTTTTCTTTATTCAATTTAAAATAAATTAAATTAAAAAATGTCTTTATATTTGTGTCTTTGTTATAAAACTATTTGAGAAGTTCAGTGATAGAGAAAACAGTAGCACTCGGTATCAGAATAAGCTATGTCTGTCTATGATAAGGCTAGAATTGTCTAAAAGAAGTGTGTATTGCATGTGTGTAAAAATATAGAATCATTTACCGAATGGCATTGGTGAACTACCAAACCAATTATAAAAAGGACATTAACTAGAATAAAAATGATTATGACATATATGAATATGTTAATGACAAATCTATAG
The DNA here is from genome assembly GCA_949126895.1 of Eilema caniola. Lineage (NCBI taxonomy): Eukaryota > Metazoa > Arthropoda > Insecta > Lepidoptera > Erebidae > Eilema > Eilema caniola. Next base: position 2,042,201 of record OX421490.1, on the reverse strand, counting down.
AAAGACCATTAAATATATGTAATAAATTCAATAAAATTGTTAGCAATTACTAACAACTATGAATGTAAATTGGAATATGAATGAACTTTATTTTATTGTGACACCTTTCTAACTACCATATTCTTGCAAATAAATTAAATTCGAATTTGAATTCAAATACTATATGAGTTTCATTATTGGATTTTTTTTTATTTAATAGTATAATAAACCACACATTTTTGTTAAAGTTTGGAAAATATAAATCGTAATTTTTCAGTTCAGAAATCTTCTGTATTATTTGGTAGGATACCACGGATACTATATATAAAATCTAACTAGAAATTAGAACCACACAATTAACTATAAGGTTGTTAATATTGCTTATTTATAATGTTTATAATTGTTAATACATTCCCTGCTTGATACCTATGACATTTTAGAAGTCACTTTTTTTATTTTAGGTATACATACAGTCCTAGTATCCCTGTCCTGTATTTTGGGTCATATGCCGCATATTTTGCTAAAAATTGCGTGAGTTTACATTTTGTATTTAAAGGTCATGGCAAAATTATCACTCTCGAATGTAAAATCAGAATACTTACTTTAACGGCGAAGGCAACTTAGGCGTCTATTTTTGGATTAATAAAAAAAAAACTTTTGTGCATGGCCTTATTTGTAATTAAAAGTGTTCTTCGCACAGTTCTATTGTATATAATCTATTCAATATTTATATTGGCTTCTGGCACGTACATTTTGTAAAAATTACATTGAATATAATAAATAACAGCACTTTTCATGAATTGAATGAATTCGTCAAACATTTCGTGAAAAAAATCAATTATATTGATTTAAGTTCAGAAACCGATGACTGTCATTTTGTGATAGTGAATCTTCTGTATACCGGTACTTCAACAAGGTAATTAAAATAACGGATATCATAATTTTGCTGATAAAAATACCACAATCTTACTTACTTAACTTAAAAAGATGACTTGTATAAATTCTTAGAAGCTTGAAATTCTGATAATTTTATTATTTTATGACGAATTAATTTCAGAACGATATATTTTGGGGTGTTGCAGGCTTGAATTATGAGATTTCTTCCCAAATTAAGGGAGTAAATAAAATGGGATGGAAATTGAATCTGATTTTTTTAAGGACTTTTTGACAAGCGATACAAATGTAAGTCATATTTACGTGTATAATTCTCAAAGGTATCCATTTTACTGCGGCTAGCCTAAATAAAGTAGTGTAGCAATTAGCATGAGTGTTAGTTAACAATAGCAATTTTAGAATCGAATAGTCCCCGAGCTAACTGTATAGCCGGTATAGCGATAGGGGAGTAGTACTGTTTACAAATAAGTTAAACCTTTATTATTAGAGTTACGTGAAACTCATGTGTGGAATGGAAATGGAAAGAACTCTTGCCTTCCTTGATGTAGGAATCAGTGTTCGTGGGGATGGGTCATGTAGCCACTTCGTGTATACTCCATTCACACCGATCGCTACTTGCATGACGACACAAATCATCATTCACGCCAGTTAAATTCGGTAGGGACGTCGCTAGACTAACGCCTAGAAGAAAAACAGCCAGCTTTGTTACCCTACATCAAGGGCGTGACAGTTATGGTCGATAATATACTGAAGAAGGTTTCTGTCAAAACTATCTTCATTCACATTAAAGATATCTTTCCTCTGAACAGGCCGGGAGTGTACAAGATTGACTGTGGCAAGAACGGTTACATGCTGAATTAAGGAATACACCAGGACAGTCAAAAATAACAAACCGAATAAATCTGCAATCGCTCAACATTTTATTGAAGCCTGGTACCGACCACTGAATCGAGTTACATAACACTCAGATGCTCTCGACAGAACGCCACTATATACCAAGATTGGTTAGGAAAGTTGTTGAAGTCAAAGAGCATAGATATTTAAGCGTGAGGATGGGTTTCAGTTGCCGAACATCTGCAATCCAGTGGTGTCTTTACAAAACAACCGGGAATAAGCCAAAACAACATTGCGAATGGATACAGTAAGCATCGGGTATCGTCTACGTGATCGAGATCGAGTTCGACTTTGTAGTGGCAACGACACCATTGGTAGTGCAGATACGCGTATTAACACAGCTCGAAAGAGGGTAGATCGATATATTTACTCCTAAAAATTGTTTTACCAATTCTCCAGTTCCTCGGGTTCCTCCGTGATCATGGTGCTAGCAACAGCGCTTTAAAGTATTTCGATTTTTGACATAAGGATATTTTATTTCCAGCGGTGGCAACACTGATAATCAGCTGTCAAAGTCAAAATACTCAATACGGTCTGGATATTGTTATTTTCATCAGAATTTTAACAAAAAAGCTCAAAATTAAACAAAAATGTACACAGAAGTGGATGTTTTCGTCAGTAATTTTACGTTAATAGACCCTGAGATATACCAGCTTTGGATTGATGGATGTTCATGTAAGAATCTTTTTTTTTTTTTTTTTTTCCCCTTGGCACTAGCAAGCTGTGTGCCAACGACAAAGTTAAGGAAACTACTAAACATTAAAAGGTATTACCGAGGAAAGGAATAGGAACGGAATTTGGATAATTAGATAGGTTTACCTAATAGTTAAGTCCAAAAAAGTAAATTAAAAATACATATAAAGGATCTTAAAATATATAACTAAAAGTCATAATTACAATTTAATATCATTAAGTAGAAGAAAAGAGGAAATAACATTATAATATAGTATGGGATTCATTAATAAGCAACTCATTCGGGTAGGAAGAGGGACCGACAAGGAAATGATAGAATGCAGGAATGAGGAACGGTCATAACGCGGACATGAGAAGAACATATGATCAATGTCTCCAACATCCATTCCACAATCACACAAATCGCTGTCTACAATTTGCAACCTAGCAAGGTGGGAGGGAGTACAAACATGACCTAGCCGCATTCGTATAATAATTGAAGCTGATAACCTTGAACATTCAACCCTACTAAACCACGGTTTTCGTGGGATTTCAGGTTGAACATCGAAATATCTCTTACCTTTAAATTTACAGGAATCTGTGAAATATTTAGACCATCGATCTGTTAAGAAATTCATGGGCAAATTCACGAGATCATGACAATATAAGGTATAAGGATAAATATCACCATCGTGAACTGCTTCTTTTGCAAGTTGGTCGGCTTTCTCATTTCCCCAAATTCCACAATGGCTAGGTACCCAAGTAAATATAACAGAGTGACCTTTGGATCGGCAAATATTAAGTAGTTTTCTGATGTCAAAGATAATCGGATAATATGGTTTCTTAAATGGGAACTTATCTATAGATTGAAGCGCACTTTTAGAATCGGAAAAGATTACAGTCTTTGGGAGCTTGGCTAATAGTACATACTCTAATGCTTTCAAAATACCAAAGCACTCTCCAGTATAAACTGAAGTTTCAGGGGGAAGCTTAACCTTTTGTGAAATTTTAAATTGTGAATGATAAATGCCTATACCTACACAAGTAAAACTACTTTTAGAAGAGTCAGTAAAAATATGGTGCCATTCACACCAATTTTCGTCCACTGTCTTATTGAAATTAAATTTAGCATCTGGGTCTCCTTTATTTATACCTATACTATAGCAGATGTCAGGGGCAAGGGTTAATGATTCATAGGATATATTGTCAAAAAGGGCAAGCGATGGCGAACGAAAGACCCGTCCATGTATTGAATGAAATTTCCTATAACTGTTAATTATGCATGGAGTGCTTTGTCGTCTCCAGAACTTGGAGTTCAGGACAAGCTGATCAAGAGCATCTAGTTTTTTATGTAATAAATGGTTCGTTGATTCCATTATTTTAAATATAAACCTATCCGATAGGTACTGGCGCCGGAGGTAAAGTGGTGGATCCTCACACTCTACCTGCAGGGCATTAAGGGGGCTTGATTTCATTGCGCCCGAAATGATTCTCAGAGCCTTGGATTGTATGTCATCTAATTTTTTGGTACCTTTTTTGTTGCCCCCGTCTAAAAGGAATGTTCCATAATCTAGAACACTGCGAATGATTGCATTGTATAAAAGCTTAAGGCTAGTGGGATGAGCACCCCACCAAACACCCGTCAAACATCTCATAATGTTAAGCAAACGTTCACACTTGTTCACAACATACATAAAATGCGGCTCTCCAGTAAGTTTCTTGTCTAAAATTAGACCTAAAAATTTTACCGAGTCTTTTACGGGTAAAGTAGAGTCATTAAATTTAACTATGGGATCAGAAAACGCTTTTTTTCTAGAGAAAACAACAACAGTGCTCTTGTGAGTTGATAGGCTTAGTCCATTTTCATCCAGCCAACATTTTAGTAATTTGTGAGAAATTGTTAACGACTCACAGGCGTTGTTAATGGATTTATCTATAGAATATAATAATAGATCATCAGCATACTGTAAGATATTAACTGTGCCCTTCAGCGAGGGCTCCAAATCATAAGTATATATATTAAAAAGTAAAGGGCTGAGTACTGATCCTTGTGGAAGACCTTTAAAAACTGAATGAGTTTTTCTGCTACCATCAGTAGAGTACACGGATACATATCTAACGGATAGTAAGTTTATGATAAAGTTACCTAAAAGATGCGGAATTTTAAGAGCTATTAATTTGCGTTTTAGGATAGATAATATGACATTATCATAGGCACCATTGATATCTAAAAATGATGCAACCACAGATTCGTTATTTGAAAACGCGAGATGAATATCAGTAGTGAATACACTTATACTATCTATTGTACTATTTCCTTTGCGGAAACCAAACTGGCTTCTTGATAATATGTGTTTACTCTCAATGTACCATTCCAGACGGTTTTTAACAAGGTGCTCAGCCACTTTAACAAGAACAGACGAAAGAGCTATTGGTCGGTATGATTCAGCATTGTTGGGTGGTTTACCAGATTTTAAAATTGGGATAACCTCTTGGAAACGCCAAGAAGAAGGGATGTTCCCAGAGGCAAGAGCAGAGTTAACTAGTTTTAAATAGTAATTTAGACTATCATCACTTAAATGAACAAGAAAAGAGTAAGGTATACCATCTTCACCAGGGGCAGAATCTTTAACGGACGATAGAATCCCCTTCAGCTCATACAAACTGAAGGGCATGCACAAAGGAGTACCCGTGTGAATGACAGGGAAAAGAGCTGTGGTGGGAGAGTGTGAGTCTTTCTCTGCAACATAAGGAGGAGCTAATATATTAAGAAAACTGTTAGTCAGAGAAGAAGGTAGTTGATACTGAGAGGATGAGTCATTGAAAGCAGATCTAAACCGTTTAATGCTACGCCACACCTCTGAAGGACACGTTGTCGGAGACAAAGAGGCACAAAAAGCTCTCCATCCTTGAAACTTTTTTCCCTTAAGGATGGTACGGGTTTCTTTCAATGTTTTTGTAAGTTTATCTAAGTTTTCGGGTGACATATCTTCAGCATATATTTTCTCAGCCTTTTTCCTTTTTTTAACAGCATCAGAACAGTGTGCATCCCACCACGGTGGTAACGGAATCCTATTGGAGGAATTATTCTTAATGGGAAACAATTGATCAGCAACATTAATCAGACACTTGGCCAAAGCGTCGTTGCAATCATTCTCGCCACCACGCACAATTTCTGGTAGTAGTGAAATATTGGCATCTACTTGGGTTCGAAATTGGTGCCAATCAACATTATTTAATTTGTACTTTAATCTGGGGCATCGCTTTTTGATTAAAGGACTACTTATAGGTGAGGAGATTATAATTGGAAAATGGTCACTTCCATAAGAAGATGAAAGAAGGGACCACGACAATGAGGAGGCTAGGTTAGGTGTACATATTGATAGATCCACAGCACTAATTATTTGGTTTGGACCTGTACGGCGAGTGGGTTGACCCGAATTTAATAGGCATAAATTATGATTGTCCAAGATATTCAAAAGTTTTCTACCATTACTTCTCGTCTCGCTACTTCCCCAATATTGATGGTGACAATTAAAATCACCCATAGCTAAAAAAGGTCTATCAAGCGAAGAAATTACGTTTTCTAACTCTCTTATGGCAGCATTGGTAGCATACGGAATATATACAGACACAAAAGAAATATTTTCAATAATTACACCAACAATATCAATAAGAGAAACGTTATTATTTGCAAATGGAATACGAGTAAATGGTAAATTATTTCTAATCAACATGGCTACACCACCGTAGCCGTCATTTCTGTCACTACGTATGCAGGTGTAACCTCTAATACCAAATAATTGCCAACCTAATAGCCAGGTTTCTGATAGAGATATTATAACGGGATTAAACTTATTAACAAGATGAAGAAGATCAGTTTTTTTAGGAATTACTGATCGGCAATTCCACTGGATTATGCTGTCCATTACTGTATTGATTGTTTGGGGAAATGTTTGCAAAGTCATTGATGTCGGCGTGGGACGGCTTTATAATTTTTTTATGAATTAACATACCAATAAGGTTTTTAATCATGTCAACAATGCAATCTAGATCATCACTTTGATGGAACTGGGACTGTGCGGGCTCTTTTGATTGAGATAATCCGCAACCATCATTTGGAATTGGAAATCGAAACTCACTAAGGATAGCTTTATGGGCTGCCTGATCGTAACCCTGTGTTAATTTCGCAGGAGCACGTGGCTTTTGCCAAACCGTTTTCTTGTAAGAAGTCGGAATGTTATTAGGACCAGATTGGGAAGATGGTTGAGCAGATTTATAAGGACTAGAAATCAAAACCTCAGCAAATGACTTTGACACTGGTGGATGAAGTTTTAATGCTTCTACATAAGATAAACAGGAATGAGCCATAGAATGCTTTATATCTTTTTGCCTTAGAAATTCAGGACAACTTTTACTAATTGCAAAATGCCTTCCAGAGCAACAAATACATGAAGCATTATCTTGCTCAACAGAACATGTTTCTCCTAAATGGTTTTGAGCACATTTGTAACATCTAGGTTGGCCAGACCGGCACTGATTCTTGGTATGTCCGTAACGACAGCATCGATAGCACTGAATAGTGGGATAAACATAGATGTCAACTGGCAGAGCATTGTAGCATATGTAAACCCTTTTGGGTAACACTTGACCATCAAGGGTGATTACAACAGACTGAGAGGGCTTCCATGTGTATGTACCATTTACATAGACCTTATAATTTAACCGTCTCACTTTTAATATCTTCCCACAGCCAATTGGGACAGATAAGTTATCTAAAATTTCATCAAGAGACCAGTCAGCAGGGACTCCACGGACAAGTCCCATTCTGGTGATATTAAATGTTGGCAGAAATGCCTTAAGATTACTGTCTAATGAACTACATTTGTCAATAAAATTGTTAGCACTTATAAAATTTGTGAAGGAAACAGTGCATTTATTTCGTCCTATCCTTTTCACAGAACCTGTAACTATATTTTCAAATTTATTTTTCTTCAGAAAGTTACCAAAGGTAATGGGATGTAAACTAGTAGGGCTGTTATCCATATCAGCTTTACGTTGTACATGGACTAAGTAAGGTGCAGCATCAGTTTCTATGTACTCTCTCCGACCAATTTGTATAGGTTCAATCTGGTTGACTGGTGCAGTACTATTAATATTTATTTCAGGTTTAGCATCAGTGTGTGTTGGATTGTGAGATGGAAGAGATAGACAGTTGCACTCATTTTCATTACAAACATTAGAATCCTCTTTCAGGTTAACTACTCCTTTATTATTTTTTTTCTTTTTATGACAACTTTTGCACACCCTATGTTGCCTACGTTTTCTGCTTCTGTCATTACCTGTTACTGAATTATCAGTATCTCTACCGCTACCCTGAATGGATGCGTCCGTGTCCATACCTTGATCGATTGTGACGTAACTAGCCACGGGGGGATTTAAGCCAGAGCTTAAATCCCCCATGAAATTTATAGGCGGATCGTTCATACGATCCTGACCTTATAAGAGATTACCATATAATAAACAATATAAATAAACTTACCAAATAAACACCTAAACTACACAGAATATAAGAAGATTACTACTAAGTTATTAACTATACAAATTTTCAAACCAATCTAATTATTTTACACGTTTAAATTAATTTTAAAATTTTCGAAAGAAAAAAAACACCCGCTCAAACCGAAGTTTCCCGCGCTTTTTCATGTAAGAATCTTATAAGTAAACGTTGTTAACTGAAAACATTCTTTTTTTTTTAAATAAATCTTATTAGAATTAGATATACGTAAATAAATCTTAAGTAAGTGTATTTGGTAGAAAAGGGCGATTCGGTATAAAATGGTTTCGAACAAATTTTGTCAGTTAATGTGATAAATTTGATAAATCAAATTCTTGGCATAAAATCAAATTTTTGAGAAATAAGTATTAATAAATGGGATGTCTGCTAGTAATTTATGTGCGTCTAAAATTTACTTAAATTTCATTTTGATATACTGAGATTGAGGAAAAAGATATCAATTTAATGTAGCATTAGCAGGTGTTATTTTTCTTATGAAACAAGTTCCATTCCTGAGTTATGTGTATAGGCAAATAGAGCTGGCCAAAATTGGGGCTTATAAATGTTATCAACTCTGCTGTTTTCAATAGATGAGATGGCTCATACATACAGTATCTATCTGTTATCTGGTATCCCCATTACGGGGTTATCTGGATTGTTAGGATGGCTGGGTTAGCTGCTTTGGGGTGCATTCAATGACCACTACGGCAGCTCTTCAAGCACAAACATCATGAAAATAATTCTGTGAAATGTTTAGCTAATGGACCACCGGTTCAGAATGTAGGACCTCCTATGTCTTTTTTACTGTATGCCATAATCTCTCCAGCCAGTGAAGCAGTCTCCAGTCTCCACCAAAGAGGTTTTGCCAAGCAACACGGGGCTACCGTTGAACTCATTGCCAGCGATGTGCTGGACCACTACAGGTTAGTACTTATTTAGTTTTTTAAAGATTATAGGCTTTACACATGCTAGTTGACAGTCACCAGTCTGTTACAGACTTTTTACTTGAGGTTGGGGGCTAGACAGTAGCCAATTCACTAGATAAAAAATATTGACCTACCGCAACCACCATACTGCATCCTAGGTATAGCAGTTTGGTAGAGGACAAGGGAAAGAAAGAAAAAAAAGGGGTGTAAGGCGAATGCTCTCGAAGTCGAAGGCCCCTGGTTGTACTCCGGGTACACTACTTATGGCATCACTTTTTTTTCAATTTGGTGTAAAAAAAAAGATTTGTCTTTTTCATTTTCTTTTCTTTTTCCGTTTCAATTTGAATGGTTTCAAATTGATGAAGTGGATCACAACCATTTCATCATATCAGTCACACACAGTCCACTGCTGAACATGGACAACACTGGCCTCTCCTATGGACTTCCAGCATGAGCAATCCAAATTTCCAAATTTCGGAATTTCCCTACGTGATCGCGTCAGAAATCATGATATCCGTAGGAGAAAAAAGTAACCGACGTAGCCCAGCGGATTAGCTCGTTGAAGTGGCAGTGAGTGGGACAAATAGCGCCCAGAACAGATGGCCGATGGAGCAAAAAGTTATGGAATGGCGACCGCATACGGGCAAATGTGGTGTAGGACACCCAAGGGCCAGGTGGAAGGACGACCTCATCAAGGTCGCCGGGAAGCGCTGGATGCGGGCTGCTTTGGATCGGTCATACAACCATATAATATAAACCTTTCTGTAACAGAACCTTTGCGTTATTGGAGCGCCTCCTCACAGTGCCAACGAAGCTTTCCGAACAGATGATATTCCAAATTGATGAGCCCACCAAGCAGATGTTGATTGAAAAGTAAGTACGCTCAATAACACATATAATTAGAATTAAGTTTTTAAGCAAATTTCAAATCAATTTAAATAGAAAAAAATTAATCGGTCTAGACGGGATTTCAACCCACGATCTTTACTTTACAGGGGCAATGCTTTGACTATTAAGCTATCAGACGTCGCCCTAACCAGCCCCTCTAGACAAGTGGCAATTCGCTAGCAAGCGTTTTATCGAATAGAATGACGACTGTATAGGATTTGATGTATTTGACATGCGTTAACGACTGTCATTTACGTCAAATCCCATACATTCGTCATTCTATTCCATTAAACGCCGGCTAGCGAATTGCCACTTTTCTAGAGGGGCAGACCAGAACCGGATCGCGAGCTCATACCCTGCCAGGATCAATTCAATTTTTTTTTCCGCCTTCTGCGTAACGACCACAGTCACTACCGCCACGTCACAGAGGTTATCTAGGCAGAGGTGTATTATACCCACATTTCGCCAACTATGATTTACTGTCTCAAATAATAGGGGGCGAGCCCATTGCCGTATAACGGGCAGTTTGCCATGGGCTGTATGTTTACTATCGGATGGAGAAGTAGTAGTCACCTTCTTCTTCTTTTCGCGGGCTCGTTTTCCGCATGTGCCCAACTACGAAGGTTGGGCCTTTTTGCGTGATGGTGTGGTGTAGTTTGTGTACCCACTGTCCGACTGCAACCATCCAAGCTCCTTCCAAAGAGCGGCCAGGCTGCCGAGTCTGCTGCAGGCCTCTCGGAGTGTGCTTGGTGTTCTCAGGTGTTGCGCCCGTTGTTACGCGACCTCGCTGCAGTTCATGACTACGTGGGCCGGTGTTTCGTCAGTCCTCATGCACGCTCGGCATAATGGACTGTCCGTTAAACCTATAACATACAAATGTTTGTTAAGATTATTGTGCCCTACTACAAACCGTAGGTCCGCCCTATTTAAGCGCAGCAGTTTTTTAGAGAGCCGTCGCAGCCAGTATCTTTGCTGGTTTGCCAATATTGGTATTACGGGTTCCACCCTGTAGGTCTCTATTTCGGCTCCCCTTCTGGCCAGTTCATCGGCCGCATCGTTGCCTAGGGATCCTCTCCTTTCATCCATTGGAGTGTAATCGCGTTTGACTCACATATTCCCTCCAATTTATTGTGGCACTCTAGGACTAGACCTGAATTTAATGTGTTGCTGCATAGAGCGTGTATTACTGCAGTGCTGTCCGTTAGGATTCGAATACCTTGATTCTCTCTTTCTTGCAGCCACCGCGTCTGCGGCCTGGATTATACCAACGCATTCCGCCTGGAATATTGTGTTGTGCATGCCCAGTGCTGTTGATATATTAATATTTAAGTCAGCGGAGTAGGTGCCGGCACATGTCCCTGTTTTCATTTTAGATCCGTCAGTGTATATCCTCACCTCCTTTGTGCCGGATGAATCTGTTCTCTTTTCCTTGAGTGGTTCCTCGTGTGGTGTGTCCATAAGGAGAGTTTATTCAATCTAATGGCTGCAGTGGCTGCCTCTTGTTGTATGAATAAATGGAGTGGTGGGAGGTCCAGCATCGTTTCAAGGGCGGCTGTAGGCGTTGTGGACATGCAACCTGTGGTGGCTAAGCATGTTATTCTTTGTAGACATTGTAATTGGTTTTGTGCGGTTTTTTTTACGTTATGTCGGACTCGAACGGACTAAACCGCACGCCGTCTCTGGGTCGTAGTGCTAGGCCGAAGGTGAGGTTGTCATGCGACATATCCCTCGCACCCCGGCTGACCCAGGGCCATCCCTCTCGGTCTGGCCCTCCTCGGGAAGAGAGGGACCACGCGGTCCCCGACTCAACCCCGGTGTGGGGAGCCGCGCATCGTCCTACGATGCGCGCCGCCGCCGTGGCCTGCTTCTGCTAGGGTGACGGGCGGCTCCACCCGTCATCCTCAGGCCCGCGCTCATGGGGGGCGGAGGTCAGTGTGCGCCCTCCGACGCCCGAGCCGCCTTCCGGCGCGTGCAGCGATGTCAGCGAGCCTTTCTCGCTCATCGCGCCGCGCCCGCTCTGCTGTCTCCTTCGCGAGCATGACCTGCTCGCAGAAGGAGGCGCTGGCCGCCCACGCATCCGCGCAGCGGACCATCGCCGCGAGCAGGATGGAGAGCGTGAGCACTCTCCCACCCAGGGCCGCCACAAGCTCCCGCCTCGGCGTCTCTAACGCCGGACACTCGGTGAGCGTGTGCAGCCCCTAGTCCACGCTCGCGTCGCAGTGATGGCACTCGGGCGTTGGCTCTATACTCATCAGATTCAGATACCGCCCCACAGTGTATTATTTTGCCTCAGTAGCGGTCATCCTCATCTTTTTATGTCTGACGATAGATAACTACCTAACTAAATTTGTAGTAAAACTCCAAATAATTTATCTCTCATAGTTTTAGAGAAATTGAAGAAATCGAGAAAAGTCCATAGAAACCATAAAAACCATTTATCTCTTTTGTTGTTCGTTCTTATTCACGGATTTTTTTTTTGTATGATTCTGTTATAATTTAGGCACCGATTTATGAAAAAAAAGAAACCTAATCTCGTCTATTTTAGCGAGCATATATTTTTTTATTATTATTTCATTTAATTTTTAAAAGACGCATCCCTTGCCGGTCGCATTTTTTTATTATTATTTCATTTAATTTTTAAAAGACGCATCCCTTGCCGGTCGCATTTTTTTTAGTGCCTAATTGTTAATGGTGGTTATTACTACTACCACAAAAATAATCAGACGCTACCAGTACAGGACAGCTGTGATATTCAATCTTTAAGTTTTGAGCTAGGGTTGTCTCTCGTCGTCTATGGTAGATATAATTCAGTTTGGTCATTATATTTTTTTATTTTTCAGTCTGCACTACTTATCTACTTACTATTATGACAAGTACACTACATTTCAGTAAAATAATAATAACAATAATAATAATAATTCTTAAACATATTTTTAAAAAATATTTAAAATAATTGATATATATTTAAAACTGAATAAAGAGAATAATAATTCTAAATTTATATAAAAAGTGAAAAACGTTTATTAAAAACCAAGAAGTACCTAGTTCTGTCGTTACTTCAAAAATAGTTGAACCTGAAATTGATAAAATTCAATAGACCACCTCTGAGGTATGAATCAAAGAATCAATTTCGTTTATTCAGTTTAGGCCCATAGAGAGCACATAGGAACGTCATTTTTTACAATTATCTCTAGAAATATTATAAAAATATTAAATAAAGTAAATAAACCATTTGAAAATGTTTTTTTTGCTGGTTGGGTAAGTTGTTTCTACTGAGAAGTGTAACTGTAACAAACTGAATAAAAGTACCATACCTTAAATATATCGTAACCATGATTATCTGGTCTAAGATTTATACAAATGTTGCGCAATGTTGATGTGAGGGTGCAGTGTATGGTCGTTACCGTTATCGAAAATTATTAATGGATCATTTGTGGTCAACTCCACCTATTCAAATTGAATATCTGATTCAGAAGGGTAATACTGAACATTATCAGTTGACAACTGATAATGTTCAGTATTACCCCTACTTCTAATAGAGAAAGAACTTTCGAGAGTAAAGGTATCTTCGGTTTGCGACGTTTATTGTGGGACAATGTTGATAAATATGGATCGGATGATTCGAGTCCACGGTGAAATAATCGTATTTTTTTTCTTTACAATTGTTCCTCGCCAAACTTAATCGTTTAACGGCGAGAGCGTGCTCTTAGCTGTGTATACTATATAACCTACCTAACATATTTATTATATAATTAAAAATTAAAAATAAAACAAAACATAGGTACAGAAATAAAAAGTAAAACAAAATCTAGTAAAGTGATAGTAGTTTTCCGATCCAACTAACGATCATAACACCAAAATTGGTTTCTGGATTCCCCGGTTTATGTTATTTTTACCACGTTGCCATTCGCAAGAGACATACATACACATGTCTGAAACGTCTTACAAATATTTGCGAAAATTTAAGAGTTCAGCAATATCTCAGCAGTAGAGGGGTATCACTAAATCATGCCACAATTTTAAGTCAATCTAACTCTATCTTAACCGTCAATCTAAATATTATAAATTTCGAATAATTGTATTTTTTTATGACCAACCCTATTTCCATAGAAATTATAAAAAAACTTAGAAACGTCATACCTCAGCTGTCCTACATCGAAAATAATCAAAAATTTGTAAATAGGAAGCTACAATGCTAGAGTGTATTTGCCAAGTGAAAAAAAATGCGACCGTCAACTAGAAAATTTTCCATTTAATTTTTTCTGAAATTTCTAAAATATTTTTTTTTTCGTGTGCCAGGTCATTTGCAGACCTGTAATTTTAACACTCAATTATGTATATATTTCGCCATTTATTAGTAATTTTAACTATGATCAATTTTAATAATTTCGCGCTAAATCTGTAAAAATCTTTTAGACAAAGTTCAATGACCTTTCAAGAAAAGCTACATATTTTAAAAACCAAGCAATATTGTTAATCTGGTGTGTCATAGTATGCTGTATTATGATTATATGCATCGAAATTGGCTATAAAAGGAGGCTGTCCGCTACTGAGGCAAAATAATACACTGTGCGCCCGAAGCTACCGTGCCCGGTGATAATCTGCGTCTGACGGTACGAGAGGCTACCGTGTGGCCTCTCTAGCCACTCCCCCATGATGGGCCTTACCGCCGCAATCACGGCGTGCCCTGGTTTTGTGCGGTAATCAACTTTGTTCTTTGCCACCATGCTATGCAACCATATGTTATTGTTGTTCTGATTACCGTTTTAAAAAGCCAGAGCATAATTTTAGGTAATTAGACACATGGAATAAAAGATAAACAAAGCCTGCATTACCCTGTGGCAATGCAAACGCATGCTAGGGAAAAGATAGAGCATACAATCCTTAATCACCTTCTAGGACACCCCCGTGGAAAGAGATGGGGTGGTCCTATTGTACTCCACCGGGACTAAACCACACCAACACGATAAAGGATATTTTTACATAATGGTCTAATATTTTCCAGGTATTATGATCTTGATGATGCAGTGATAAGGGAACTCCTTGGGAGGAAACTGTCTTCGAGACACAGGAAAGATTTGGATGAGGTGAGTGAAATTGAGGACATAATCTTTGTTTTTTTTTTTAGAGAACTAATATTCCCCCTAACACCTCCAACTAAGCTAAATTGCTTGTGCTAGGATTGGGGTCACGTCGGGAGTGTAATGGCCAGGATTCGAACCCGGGACCTCTTGATCGTAAGGCTATATCGAAGCATTGCAGTTAGACTAGTTGTTGATCTTTTTAGGGCTCCAACTACCAATAACGACTGCCATAGAGGTTCGTATGACAACCGGGACCGACGGCTTAACGTGCTCTCCGAGCTACGACCATTGCAATGCAAATAGTAGCCATTTTCATGCATAAAAATTGCACTTAGTGGCTCATTTGTACTACTAAATAAATAAAAGCACATTAAAAAAAAAACGATATTCTTTCTTGCTGATATCTTCTCAGTAGAATCAAATTACCGAACCAGCGAAAGAATCATTTTCAAATGATTAATTTAGTTTATTTAATACTAACGATCCGCCCCGACTTCGCACGGGTGGTAAAAACGTTCCCGTGGAAATCCAATATAGCCGATGTTACTCAAGGTGAATGTAGCTTTCCATGGTGAAAGAATTTTTGAAATCGGTACAGTAGTTTTTGAGTTTATTCATTACAAACATACACATAAAAATACAAATATGTCCTCTTTTTTAATAGTAGTGTAGATTATTTTAATTATTTCTTGACATGACTAAAATTTAACGTTCATATGTTCTCTTTATGTGCCTAAAATGAATAAACGACATTGATTCTTCTTTTATCCGATATACCGATCTTTTTAGGACTCCAACTACTTGTAACGTAACGTTTAATAACGTAATGTTTTAAATAACATTACTCTAAAAATAACGTTACACTGAAAATAACGTTACTCTAAAAATAACGTTACTCTAAAAATAACGTTACTCTAAAAATAACGTTACTCTGAAAATAACGTTACTCTAAAAATAACGTTACTCTAAAAACCACTTTTTTTTCTTTTTTTTTTTCGGAAACAGGTACAGCACAGTTTTACAGTAAGCTAAAGTTAATAAGGTCAATAAAGTTTTTACTGCAGCTTATACAATACATGGAGTGAACTTATTCATATATTACATGAAGTGAACAAAATCATATAAAAAATAAGAAATGTAACCCCAAAAAAAAATAACTTAATAACTTTTTATAGGCTCTTGGGGGGTAAAGCTTTTACGGCGTTACTTTATTGTTTTTGCGTTTTGGAAAATATATCTATGCGATTATACAAATTCTACAACCACCCCATATCCCCAGGTAGCCGAACGTTCATCGGCCCCGCTCCGTTGCTGCCGACGTCAGTTCGACAACGTGAGACGCGTTTTCAAGACAGTTGAAGAAATGCCGGGCAATGTCGTCACTAATATCAGAAGTACTTTCTTACTGTCGGAGAGATTGGCTAAGTAAGTACATACATACATAGGTATAATCACGCCTTTATCCCCGGAGGGTTAGACAGAGGTGAACACCCACATTTCACCAATCTGTGTATTCGGTCCCACATAATAGTGGGTGAGCCTATTGCCGTATTCCGGGCACTATTGTTGAGCCATGCATCTGAGGCTGAGTCTGGGCTGTACATATCTGTCTGATGTTAAAGTTAATCAGCCATATCTCTTAGTCGTCTTGTACGACACCACATAGGAAGAGAAGGGTGGCCCAAATTCTACTCTGCCGGGAACCACGCGGCAACCAAATGGTGACCAATGACGTATTGTTATATAGATATCACCACCAATTAGCTTAATCAGTAGTTCACTTAACTGCCTAGGCTGTTTCGCCATTCAGTTAACGAACTAAATGATATTCAGCCGTAACGTTTATTATTAAGCGGGCGCGGTGCGATGAGCGAGAGAGACTCGGGGAAAAGTCGGGGACGGCGTGGTCCCCCCTCCCGAGGAGGGCCAGACCGAGAGGAATGGCCCTGGGTCAGCCGGGGTGCGAGGGATATGTCGCGAGACAACCTCACCTTCGGCCTAGCACATCGACCTACAGACGGCGTGCGGTTTAGTCGGTTCGTGTCCAACATAACCTCCCCCTCCGGCTCTGGAGGGGGGAGGGGGGGGGGGTATTAGGCTACTCGTACGTTAGGGCACCACACCGTAATAAGACAAAAATACGCCTGTGAATCTCCGAGACTAGTTGTTGGACTTTTGAGGGCTCCAACTACCCGTAACGACTGCCATAGATGTTTGTATGTCAACTAGGACCGACGGCTTAACGTGCTCTCCGATTTACGATAACATAATAAATAAATCACTACATAGTATAAAACAAAGTCGTTTTCTCTGTCCCTATATCCCTTTGTATGCTTAAATCTTTAAAACTACGCAACGGATTATACTGCGTTTTTTTAATAGATAGATTAATAGATAGGAGTGATTCAAGAGGAAGGTTTATATTTTTATTGGGTGGTAGAAATTTGATGGCACAAATTTGTCACAAATTTCGACCGGGTGAGTACCACCGTGCACTTTTGCGAAAAATCCTCCATAGTAATCCAATCTCGGTTGGATTGCGTTCAGGGGTCAGCAAGTGCATAGCCGGGCAGGGGGGATTGAGGTCGCAGCACGAGTGGGACCGGTGGGTCTTGGCGTAGTCTAGTGGGGGGTGGCGCGGGGCGACGCTCCGAACAGGGAGACCTGTAGAAACGGTGGTGCCGCTGGCCGCCCGCGGTATAGTACAGGGGCCCAACCGGGACTAACCACCCTGGGAGGCTGCCCCACCAGGTCGCGCATAATCCCGATATGGCTCGTCGTGCCGGTTGGTGACCGGACGAGGGAGCCCGGCGACCATACTCGGGGGGGTACGGGGGCCCTTCCGTTCGGCGCGTCGGCTCTCGCCATACCTCACATTCATAGATAAAACCAATATCCCACGCTTTGTCACGCTGTGCTGCGACAACAATCGCCTCTTTTTTCACACCTTCCCTCCTCTTCATTCTCATGGCAGCGCATAATAACAGTAGATTGGTCTACACAGCGGCAAGAAACTCTCCCTCGAGCTCGCTATTTGAGGTGGAGTCCACGAACATCTGTGGGCTCCATACAAACCTCAACGCTGTCCACCAACACCTGGAGACGGCGAAACCAGCAATGCTGTTTCTTACGGAGACACAAATACGCCGCCCTGATGACACGACCTACTTACTCTACCCCGGCTATGTCCTTGAGGAGAATTTCCGCGCAAAAGCCGGGGTGTGCGTGTTTGTTAGGGCGGATGTTTGTTGTCGCCGTTTGCGCTGCCTAGAGGACCCATCCTTTTCCACCCTTTGGGTACACATAGACCATGGCTCTACGAGTCAGATCTATGTGTGCCTCTACCGCTCCCATACAGGAGATGCCGAGACAACTCGACTCTTTGAATACCTGAGTCAGGCGGCAGATGATGCGCAGGAGCGGTTTCCGAACGCTGAACTGGTGTTTTTGGGGGATTTTAACGCCCACCACGAGATCTGGTTAGGCTCCGCCAAAACAACCCACGCGGGAAGAGCCGCCCATGCATTTGCTCTGGCGCATGGCCTGACCCAATTGGTACACGAGGTCACTAGGATACCAAAAAGGTCGGACCATGAGCCCTCTCTGCTAGACCTTCTGCTGACGAGTCGCCCGGACCAGTACAGTGTTTCGGTGAGCGCCGCTTTAGGTGAATCCGACCATTGTCTGGTCCGTTCCGAGGTGCCCATTTTAGCGCCCCCACGTCCCGTGCAGGGGAAGCGACGTCTCTGGCACTACTCGTCAGCGGACTGGGATGGACTGCGTGATTATTTTGCGTCCATCCAGTGGGTTGAACGCTGCTTTGAAGGTAAGAACCCATCTGAGGCCGCAACTGCTGGCGCCGGTGAGATCAGTCTGGGCATGGAATATTATATCCCCTACACTGATGTCGCCGGTGTCCGCAGGGCACGCCCCTGGTTCGGGCGCGAGTGCGCGGAGGCTGTTAATCATAAACAGTCTGCGTACCGCGCTTGGATCAGGGCGCGCGCTACGTGCGATCCCAACGTGGGCCACTTCAAGGCGGCGTACAACAGAGCCACAAAGGCCTGCAAGAGGGCTTATGTCAGAGCGGATGCCCAGCGCATAGCGCGGCTTGGTCAGGAGCTAGTAGAGCATCCCACGGGCAGCCGTGGCTACTGGCGACTGGCCAAAGCGGTGCAAGCCAACTTCTGCCAGCCTTCGCTGCCCCCGCTGCGCAATCCCGATGGATCCCTGGCCCATGAGCCGCAAGAGAAAGCAAATTTGCTGGTTAATCTCTTTGCGGCCAACACCCGAGTCGATGATTGTGGTATGGAGCCGCCGACACTGCCCGTCAGTGACCATGCAATGCCTGATATTCGTATCAGGCAATGCGATATCCGAGCAGTGTTGCAGTCACTCGATGTCCGGAAAGCCAGTGGTCCGGACGGTATTCCAGCGGTGGTTCTGCAAAAATGTGCAGCGGAGTTGTCTCCAATGCTTGCGCGGCTGTACCGGCTGTCCTACAGCTCTGGTACAGTGCCTTCGGCTTGGAAAGAGGCGAATGTACAGCCGATCCCCAAGAAGGGGGATCGCTCAGACCCAAACAACTATCGACCCATAGCCGTCACCTCAGTGCTGTGCAAGGTGTTCGAGCACATTATTAACAAACAGCTCATGCGTCACCTTGAAGATCACTCCCTAATTAATGACCGGCAATATGGCTTCAGGCCGAAACGGTCAGCGGGTGATCTTCTGGCGTATGTTAACCATATTTGGGGTGAGGCTATGGACAAGCACGGCGAGTCATTGGCAATTAGCCTTGACATCGCCAAAGCTTTCGATAGAGTTTGGCACAAGTCGCTTCTTTCCAAGTTACCAGCCTTTGGTCTGCCTCCTAGACTGTGCGACTGGGTTGCCGGCTTCTTGCAGGAGCGCCGTATTCGCGTCCTTTGTGATGAACGAGCCTCGGAGTTCTTGCAGGTAAATGCCGGCGTACCGCAGGGATCTGTCCTATCGCCAACTCTCTTTCTTCTGCATATCAATGACATGCTGTCGACCGGCAGCATTCATTGCTATGCGGATGATAGCACCCTACACGGGAGTTATCATGGACGTCCTGCGGATAAGCAGACGCATATTGCGGAAAAAAGGCAGCTTCTTGTCACTGAGCTTGACCGGATCCTGAATCACATTTCCCAATGGGGCTCTGAGAACTTGGTCGAGTTCAATGCCAAGAAGACGCAGGCATGTGCGTTTACAGCAAAGGTTTCTTCTTTCCTTCCCCTTCCCACTCTTCAGAGCACGCCACTGCCACTGCAGGACAACCTCAATATCCTCGGTATGGATGTTCGCTGCAAACTGAACAACAAAAACTACATCGAGAGTATCATCAAAGCAGCCTCGCGTAAACTCGGAGTCCTGAACAGAGTGAGACGGTTTTTCACGCCGGAGCAACGGTGTCTTCTTTACAAGAAACAAATTCGTTCCTGCGTGGAGTACTGCTCACATCTCTGGGATGGATCCGCAAAGTACTTATTAGATGCTCTCGACAGGTTGCAGCGACGTGCGGTCCGCATTATCGGAAATCCTGAGATCACGAGTACCCTCGAGTCTCAGCAGATGCGTAGAGATGTTGCTTCCTTGGCAGTTTTTTACCGTCTCTACCATGGTGAATGTTCTGAAGAGCTATTCCAATTAGTCCCACCCTGCCCCTTTCTCTACAGGACGACACGTGCAGGACTTAGATGTCACCCCTATACGGTGCAGAACATTCCTTCAAGAACCAAGCGGTTCGGTGACTCTTTCCTTTGTCGCACCATTAAGACCTGGAATTCCTTGCCAGCTCACGTGTTTCCCTCTTCCTACAGTCCCGGGTCCTTTAAGCGGGGCGTGAAAAAGCATCTGATGAGGCCGTCAAGTTGAGTGCCACCATTGTTAACATGGCACGTGTATATAATGGTGGCCCTCTTTCTTGAGACTTTACCTTCAGCTTACCATCAGGCGAGGTAAAGTCAAATTGACGTGTCCTATTTATAAAAAAAAAAAATATGTATAATACATGTTTAATATAGTAGAGGGTGCAGCGGGAACGGGATCTGACGCCACGCGGGCGGAAAAATATTGGCGGTAGTAGACATATTCATGCGTACAAATATTTGTACTGAGCGGGAATCGAACCCGCGCCTCATGCGTAGCGGTCACGTTCACTACCGCCACGCCATAGAGGCTGTCAAAATAAAATCAAACAATTTATATGGTTTCAGAAAGTATGGCGCAGTGGTTTTCATCGCCTGCATGCGATTCGAGACGTCCAAAAGGAAATTGCAATATTTGTCGTTCAACGATTTCTATCATTGCGCACAGGTGAGCTTACATTTTTTATATGTCGCCGCCAACTAGCTTAATAGCCGTCCAATTAACTGCCTAGGCGGTTAACTAAATGGCGCCATTTAATTAACGGCCTGAATGGTGTTCAGCCGTTCAATTAAACGGCTAGGCAAATAGTTTGGATCGATGACGTTTAACTACTTGCCTAGCCATTTAATTAAACAGTTAGAAAAATTATTTATTTCTACATGGTTATAAAAAAAAATAACCTAACCTTCTAACCTAACCTAACCAAGTCGGATAGCGCAACCTATCACTAATTTTCTATGAATACACCACTGTCTACCCCCTCGGGGATTGACAGGTGGGAGTATATGTATGTATGTAATTTTCTATCTTATTTCGGGGTGGTGTCCCATCCAACGATTGGCCTAAGCATTAGCCAGCCAGGTTTTTAAATGATGTAATAAACGAAACGGCTGAATATCATTCAGGCCGTTCATTGAATGGTGCCGTTTAGCTAACAGCCCAAAGATAATTGAACGGCTTATTAAGCTTGTCGGCGGTGACATGTAGATCGCCAAGTTGACTGCATCCCGCCTGATGGTTAGCTGGGGTACAGTCCAGAGAATAGTAGTCGCCATTACAAATGCTGTCCCTAGAATGGCAGTGCCTTTTTTTATAGTGTGAATATCCCTACGGTTACTCCCCCCGCCGGAGTCGGAGGGGGTGGTTACGTCGGACTCGAACCGACTAAAACCGTAAGCGGGCCGTAAGTTGCCGGAGGTGAGATTGTCTAAGAGGTCTGTGGGGTGGAAAGCGGCGCTCATAGGGAACGATTCGTCTTGCGACAATTTTAATTGACTAAGCATATTGGCGGGGGTTCGGAAGAAATGGCGCACATTTTAGGAGGTCTATGTTCAGCAGTGGTCTGCAGTGGGCTAATTGATTGATTGAAGAGTACTGTTCCAGGCTATAATGACCAATTGGACGTACAGCTGCACCGGCCCGGAGTACTACGACACAGAAATGGACCGGGAGTTCCTTCTCGAGCTGCGGGAGCTGAGGATATTACTGGATAAAGAGAAGGAACATAAACAGTGAGGATAATTCTTTTTTTAATTACATTTATTTATTGAATTCAGTGTCGATGATAAGAGTCATCATTGAATTTTGAACAGATTTATTGTCATATACTAGCTGTTGCCCGCGGCTCCGCCCGCGTGAATGTCGGTTGTCGCTAAGTGTTGAGTCAACGCTATTTTTTCTAAAATAAATATAGCCTAAGTTACTTATTTTTTTTAAATAATGTTATTTTGGTGGTACCGTATTATATTCATATGCATGTAGTATAAATCGCTTATTTCAATATTACAAACAGACACTCCAATTTTATTTATATGTATAGAGTATAGATGTATAGATAATAATATACTTTTATTTTTCAGTTTAATCTGCATGCGGTTGAGACCTAAACTGTTGGAGAAGTCATATCAAGAACTAGAACTCAATTTTAGGTAAGAATTCAGATTTCATTTCATTCAGAATTCAGATGCGTGATATCCCAACCGATACTCCCCCCCCCCCTTGGGGAGCCGAAGGGGAGGTTATGTCGGACTCGGACCGACTACACCGCACGCCGTCTCTGGGTCGTAGTGCTAGGCCAAAGGTGAGGTTGTCTCGCGACATATCCCTCGCACCCCGGCTAACCCAGGGCCTACTCTCGGTCTGGCCCTCCTCGGGAGGGGGGACCACGCGGTCCATGCTAATGCTTTGACCACTAAGCTACCAGACCTCGCCCTAACCAATTCAAATTTCTCCTTTTATCTGGTATCTGGTTTCAATGCAGGTTGTCTGTACATGGTCTGTGGACGCGGCGCAACGCGCATGCGCGATCAGCAAAATTTGGATTTTGGCGCTCAACACTTATGTCATTTTATGTAAATTATATTGGAGTTTTGGCGGGTTCCCGAAAATTGACGCATCAGGGTATTATTTTATTTTCTAAAAGTCGTGTGAATTCGAGTTGTATGTATAAAAATGCTGGATTTTTAGACATAACGTCTTGGACAACTTACCGAAGTGGAGGTAAGTGGCATAATACTGTGACTTGTGACATTTCGTGTTCGTTCCAAATCTCCTGGCGGAGCTTTCAGTACAGACCACACAACTTTACTGAGGCATGAATCATCACTCATCGTCATCGTGATAAAAAAAAACTATTATATTGAAGATATTTGAGTGACATTTTGAATGTGATAACATTGTGCGCGGTTAAAATATAGTCTATTACTTAATGGTGGCTAAATGCGTAGCAAGAAGCCACAAGAAAAAAAGGGAGTTTGGCGCAAACGCGGGAAAGCGCACATCGCGGTATTATTTTATTTTCCGAAAATGGTGTGAGATCCAGTTTTGTATATGTATAAAAATGGTGGATTTTTAGACCTTGAGAGTCTTGGACAGCTCACACAAGTGTAGAAAAATGGCATTTTACAATTGTGACGTTTCGTGTTCGTTCCACATCTTCCTAGAGAGCTTCTAGTAGAGTCCTCACAACTTTACTGAGGCAGCAATCATTATACATTAAATTAAGACATTGCTTAAAGGCCTTGTAACCAAGCCAAAAATATTCATTAAAAAACGTAATTTATATTATTTCATGAGATTATATTAAGTACTGTATGAAACTGCACATAATTTGGTTTTAAAACACTCGCCTATTTCACACTCGTATTTTAAGATTATGCAACAGCTTCATATTATTTTTCAACAATTTATTACAGACTATACACTCGCGCGCTGGTCGGCCTGGCTTGCAACTTACACCGGGGCAGGGAGCTGAGATCCTTGTTCACCGACTTGCTTGAGAGGTGTGTTCTTTACATAGAGAAGGATGATAGCGGAGATGTTGCAAGGCAATCGAGTCGCGAGCCTTCCATACGCCAAAACGACTCAATTGCTAAATTGGGACATCTGTCGGTAAAAGGCCAAATCATTTAGGGGGCCTAAATAAGTTTGCTTAGCCTTAGCCTTATTATAGATTATTCTAGAATTCCGTGTAGCGCTTAGTGGCGAATAGTCAACCTATAAAAAAAATGACAAGCTCTGTTTCTGTTCGGTTTCGCTATGACGCACTAGATGGAGACGAGGGACGAGGTATGACGTCATGCCCCCGCGTCTCCCTTCCCACCCGCATTTGGCCACGACTTTTTCTTAAGAGAAATTTGACTGTGGCATCTCTGCTACTTAATCGTATTCTGTCCTCCGTGGTTCCTTATATAGTAACATATCAATTATATATATACTACTAGCTGTTGCCCGCGGCTCCGCCCGCGTGGATTATCGCGACCAAACATAGCCTATGTCCTTTCTCAAGGTTTAATCTACCACGATACCAAATTTCATCAAAATCGGTTCAGTGGTTTAGGCGTGAAAACGTAACATACAGACAGACAGACAGAGTTACTTTCGCATTTATAATATTAGTATGGATTAAAGAATCTGTACATAACAAAAACATTGGTAAAATTACAACGTTGCGACCGGAAATGGTGCGCACCATGCGGTACTAAAGGAACTTCATCCCACGCACGCTCAACTGGGGACTGAACCCTGCTGTGGTTTTTCTAAGCGACTACAATATGGGGTTCTTCAAGAAGTACATTAAAAGATTCCTACAGGTTCAGCAGCGCGAGTGCGTCGCCCCTGGTGTTGCACACGACCATAGGCCACGGTAAACACTCTTCATCAGGTGGGCTGTGTACTTGTCTGCCACCTCAGTGGTCTACTAAGGCGCGATTTTTTCAGAAGAGACGTGACGGCGACGTATGGCGGTGGCGGACAATTTAAGTAACACAATATAAATCTTATGTAGTGTACAATAACGTCGCTTTTGTCTTGGAGGAGATTGCGTCCGCGCCTCCAGGCGACGTCCCGCCACTTAAGTGACGCGCCATCGCGTCGAGGGGCGCGTCACGACATTGACGTCATTGTACACTGCATAAGGTTCATATTGTGATACTTATCCGCCACCGCCATACGTCCCCGCCACGTCCCTTGGTATAAACCGCGCCAAAGGCGAGCCGTGTCCTTGTTTGTCAAGTGTTCTAAAAAAGACAGATACAAGTCATCATTAGCCGGCAAGAGCTAGAGACCTTTATCGCACTAGTTCTAATGTTTTTTTTTTACTTTCCAGATGTGTGGAGCCTCTTAGACTCGGGTCGTGGCCTAAGACGGACCTAGCACATTTTCTCTCCGCATACGAGCAGTGCGCCTTACAAATGGATGTCTTGAGGTAAATATAAACCTATACTACAGTTTTTAAGGCGATGATGGGAGCCATCTACCGATACTCATACGAATTATCGGAAACAATGAATGATGTTGATATAGTTCGTATGAGTGTCGGTAGATGGCTCCCACCGTCGCCCTAAAGACGGTAGTATAGGAGAAATTGGATAGCTCCAGGCGTGGCTCGGTGGCTCAGTGGTCAGAGCATTCCTCCTGTAAGGGAAAGATCGCGGGTTCGAGTCCCGCCTGAGCGATTCACTTTTTCCTATCTTAATCGACTATACTACAGTATTTCCCAAACATTGTTCTGCCATGGCCCGGTAATTTTGGCACTGCCCCTTCGTGACCCACTGGATACTTTTTAACCCAAGCTGGTTCCATTAATAATACACATTTATTAATAGTAGAAATGTTTTATTAACACTAGGTACATACAATATTTTGGTATCAACTATTTAGTCACTAAATTTTAGTGCGAAGTATGAAGCTGTTGCTACAATTTTGACCGAATATCAGTATTTTCTCGAAATCATTCGTTTGTTTTTTTTTTCCGTTTTAACGCAGAGTTAATTAAGTCTTCAAGTGGACTTGAACTTGATTCTGGGTTAATACGGAAAAAACTTAAAAAGTTTATTTCGAAAAATACTGATATTCGGCCATACATATGAGGGGTTCAAATTGTAGCATTTTGGGTCCTCTAACACCCCCTGATTGGAATACGTCGCGTTACCAGTAACCATGTTAATAAAAAAGCGAAATATCACTCACTGTTTCATTACGAAATATTGAAATTTGGCAGGTAGGTTCCTTATAGGGTGGACGCATCTGCTAATTGTTATTATTATTATTAATTTATTCATTTATTCGAGTAACAATGACTCATATTGGTTAGTTATAAAGACTTATCCTAAGTTAGTAATTACATAGTATAGTATATTATATTATTGAGTCCTCACAACTCCGGCAGAAATCACAATACAATAAATTAATATAGCTGCAGTCCAACATACTCGCTATCACAGACAGGATACTGTTGGAGCTGCCCCGTGCCCTGCGCACCAGGGAGGCATAAAAGCAGTGTACCTGCGCTTCTGCAAACATCCCTGATGCACTGCAGTACCTGGGCAACCCCATCAGCATCCTGAAAGCGTTGTTGTACTGGACCCGCAGGACGCTGTACGATGTACGGGCTAAGAACGGATTTTACGAAACTTGATCCTTAAGGGGGTAAAACGAGGATTGTTTGCTTGTATGAATATGTAAAACTTGAGGTGTACTAATAATGTATCCTTAGAAATCATCCCCCTTTTAGGGTTCAAACAGGAGATGGTAGGTTGTAACTCTCTCCAGGCGTACGAAGTAATTCTATTAATACAAGTATGTGCAATTATCTTTATAAGCTACACATAACTGGCTTATGTTATGGGGTCTAGACTACCCAGATACACCTCACATGGTTTCTAGAATACCCAAAGATTTCTCTATTACATAAATGTCTTGTTTGTTGCAGGGAAGCCGATCTGAAAAGCGTTTGGGAAAGATATATGCGTGTTATAAGTCAATGTCTACTTACGATGTATCATATTTAAATAACTTGTATATTAGGGTGTGCTTTCTCGAGAGAGGAGCGGAGCGGAGATGATTGTTTTTATTGGCCGATATTTAAAAATCTCTCTCTAAACAAACTATTCAATAATTTTTGTAGATAAGCAGAAATAGACGCATATCTATAGTTTTATACTATTAAAATAACAAAAAAGTTCAAGACACTATAGGAGGACCTCGTTTAGGTCATCCGCTGCGTTATGCATGCGCACATATGCGGGCTAATTTCGTGAGGAAATTTGCACAAAATCCAATCTTTGCAATTGAGTATTTGACTGTGGTCAAGTTAGTTATTTTTTATGAAACGTTAAAACGCAATTTTTATGAAATGGAAAAGATTGAGGTCATATTATTAATTGTTAAACAATTAAATAGGTTGATTGGATGATTAAATATAAATAAAAACGATAAAATAAGTACCGACGCAACTTTACCATTCTTAATTTAATGAACTCAGTTAGATAGTTATTTTTAACTATAGCAAAATACTCAATTGGAGATGATAGATAATATGTATGCAATACCAAACTGTCATCATTATTTGAGCCTTTTTCCAATTAAGTTGGAAAAAGGCAGTTTGTCGAATTGAGATGCGAATGAGATTCATTTTATTTGCATTGTCTCCCTATGGAAACCTACAATAAAATCAGTAGGATTTAAATGACGGGTGCCCGCCTACGTGATACGCACAAGGCAGCGGAGGCCGTTAAATCTACTCAAGACTTGACTTAAAAACTGGTAAAAAAAATCTATAAATATGTGTTTATATCTGCTTATAATGCTATTGTGTGTGTGTATCTAGTATTTCTATAGATCATGTTATCATGTGTTAAATTTTAAAGATTTTGTTATTTAAATTAAAATCGTTTTCAAATTATTATTATGATGTGTTTACTTTCATCTTTAAGCGTGTTTCGTAATCATCATCGCCCATCCATGGTTCCCGGTGAAGTAGAATAGTGCCACCCTGTCTTTTTAATACCACTAAAGTCGCAGACAAGCACACGGCCCACTTGATGGAAAGCGGTTACAGTGGCATATGAACGTGTGCAACACCAGGAGCGTCACCCCGCGCTACCGACCCTGTTATAACAATGTTTCTGCGCCGTCAGTGTAGAAGATAAAGCAGGAATAGCCTTAGGTCTTCCCATTGACAGCACAAAAACTCCCCAGTGAGCTCTGGCTACCCTACTCATCGCCGGGAACACAACACGAGGTTATTATGGCCGCGGTATTCTGTAGGGCGGAGGTACTTCCCCAGTCGGACTGCTCAATTGGACGGAAATACCGTCGTGTCCTACCTCCTACAGAAACTACAATCTCTTTCTGTAGATGTCGTGGAAAGCGCCCAAGGGATAGGGCTGTTCTACATCTGCCAGTAAACATACAGCTGCCATGCCATCTCGGTGGTAATAGTCTCGTGCATTATAACGTGAGACCGAAAATCTTACAATATTTTTCACGTAGCATGGGTACGGTGACGTTTGGGATTTGAAGTTACTAGAGATGTAGTCAAGATAAAATCGCATGAAATAAAATCGATTATATATCTTATCGAGATCATTTATTAATGAAGAAGAAATCGATTCTATTAACTAATAATTTTGAAGAAAAAAAGTAAAACAAAATTGATAACCTGTTTAATTATTTATTAAAAATCAAACATGTTCATCATCTTCATCATCATCATCGTCATCTGACTCGTCGACGTGAATAATTATTTGGGAATCAATTATGCAGTCTATTCTTATGTCTCGCTCCCAGTCATGTAAGATTAGATTTTTGGTTTTCTCCACTACTTTCTTCCAGTCATCGCCAGTGACATTTTTGCATCCCTCTTTCAATAACCCCATCATTTTTGTGGCTGTAAAAGGTTTTTCGTGCAGCGTATCCTGAAACAAGATAAAAAACAAATTGAGTCATAGAATTCAAGTAATAAACATAATCATATTTTTGTCAGTATGTAAATAGACTATGGTTAAACAAGTTACCTTTGATTTGGGCCCAAATTAATTCAATGGCATTGTACTGACAGTGGTACGGTGGAAGCCTCAGGACTTCGTGACCATATTCGTTTGCCATCATATCTAATTTGTATGTCGTTTGGGGCTTGTGCATTTTTACGAGCTTCACTAGCTCCACCTTTAATTTCGTCTCATCGGCTTCCACATTATTGGCTTGGAGCCACTCGATCAACTTGCTCTTCTTATTGGAAGAAGTCGGCGGTTTGTTCAATTGCACGGAGTGATATGGGGCATTGTCCATAATAATTGTGCTGGGTTCTTCTAAATTGCTAAGCATATTTTGAAACCACTCCGTGAATACTTCCGCATTCATATCTTCGTGATATTCTCCCGTCTTTTTCGATTTAAAAGCAAGTAGCCCATTTTCTACAAATCCTTTCGATGTGCCTGCGTGACAAATAATCAATCTCTCCCCTTTTCCTTCTGGCACTTTGGTCGAGGCATGAGGTGTATCGTCAGTCCACATTTTACCGACCGTATGATTGGCATTCAGCCAAGTTTCATCCAGGAAGACGACATTGCTCCAATCGGTAATCGCTTTAGCCTTTTTCAAAAAGGTAACCCGCGCAAGTGCTATATCGCCCCTCTCCATGACAATTTTTCTTTTGTTTACTTTTTTGAATTGGAAACCAATGTCCTTCAATACGCGCCACAAGGATGTAGGACTTCCAGTAAACAAATCAGCATCTTTTAAAGACTTGACCAGCTTTAGAAGCGTCGGTAATTCTTTATTCTGGTAATAGTTATAAATGTGGCTCCGTATAGCATCGGCCGCAAAACTGTCTACATCTGTTACAGATGCCTTTTTGGTTCGCTTTTTATTAGGGGTGGACAACTTATTTTCTTCTGTATCGTGAGCACCATATTTTTCTCGAGTGATTTGAGAAACCGTGTTCCGCCCAATGTCTAACGCATCTGCCACTCGATCCAAAACGTTGGACACAGGCAATAGCGTTCCGCCATTCTCACGTTCCCGCTCAAAGTAATCCCGCAATCGAACTACAAATTCACGGGCTTGACTACCAAGCACAGTCTTTTTCGTTCTTTTTGGCATTTTGCCAAAAAAAAAACAACAAAACAAAAGTCAATAACAAAAAACGGTAACGAAAACAACAAAGCACAACGATAGTCAATAACAAAAACAAGTAACAAAAACACCACGCAAGCTCAAAACAAAGAAAACAGACCGCATACAAGGCAGACGCACTCGTACTGAGTTGATATAACAAGATGGCTGCCAGCTCATGCTTAAGCAGTGTTGCTATATTATAATAAAGCTCCACAAAGACAAAAATGCTTTGTTTAAAGTTTATTATTACATAATTATATTTTATAATCGTATTTTAGTTAAAAATACAACTAACGATTTATGATACTTTATTCGACAATTTATCGATTATAACGATTTTACTATGTCAATCTCTAACGCAACCTGTTCCGATTCACGCATCAAGAATTATGTATTTGGAATGTTTATATTTAAAGTTTAAATAATTACGGAGAAATAAAAATAGTTTTAAGTTAAAAATGCAAAATAAAAGTTTTCTTTTTATCTTCGTATTAAGTGTTGTTTCCTGTATTCCGCGTTAGGTAAATTGCTTCGAAATGAATCATGCATGAAATGGAATTAGTCAAATGTCACCGTACCCATGCTACGTGAAAAATATTGTAGTTGGCTAAATGTGGGTATTAACACATCTCTGCCAACTCCTTATTTTCTTCATTTTTTAGCATGTTTCATCATGAACATAGCGTTACTCCTGGTTGTATCCAAAGCTTGCATTTGGAGCCCAGGGTTGATGATTTGGGTACATTTTTTTTTACGTGCGGGAAATCCCCACGGATACCTCCCCCTTCGGAGCCGAAGGGGGTGGTTATGTCGGACTCGAACCGACTGAACTGCACGCCGTGTGTGGGTCGATGTGCTAGGCCGAAGGTGAGGTTGTCTTGTGACATATCCCTCGCACGCCGGCTGACCCAGGGCCATTCCTCTCGGTCTGACCCTCCTCGGGAGGATGATTTGGGTACACGACAATTTGTCGACACGTTATAATTATAGTCGACAAATTTTTGGTCGACATGACCTTAGGTTGACAATGACAATTAACCGACATATTATTGATCGAAAAATATTAGTTTATAAATTAGTAATTCAATTAAAGAGTTAGAAAAATGACATTTCTGCATGGTTAAAAAATAATAACCACGAAGGCTTAACTTCTTAGCCTTCTAACGTAACCTAACAAAGTCGGATTGCGCAGCTATCACAATAATAAATAATCGATGTCATTCAATTGTATGTCGACCAATTATAGCTGTCGCTCAATGGGGTTATTGACCAATTGTATGTCGACGAATTGTCGTGTCGACCAATTGTCGTTCGATGAAAAGTCTGGGTCCAGCTAATTTGGTTCATCTACGATATTAATGTACTCGCTTGACGCAAATAGGATCGCCTCACATTACTTGGGACCGAAGATCATTACACTGATGGGATTTAGAGGTATAAAAAAAACACAATTATTTCAGAACTTTGCTTTATTTTTGATGCTTAAATGCGAATCCAGGATTATAATTTCCTCAAAATCGTTATATCCACATGTACACAAGTCCAACAACTCTGTTTGTTCGTTGAAAATTATATTTATATACACATATAGGTAATTAATTAAATACTTATAATAATTTATATCTCTTAAATTTCATAGAAAAAAACATCAAATAGATATTTGTATCTATTTCTTATTGAAATGAAACTTTTAACAAATTCTATAGCAAGTTATTTTTTTATATGAATTAAGTGGCAGACAAGTGTACGGCCCACTTGATGGAAAGTACCCGTTACACAGATCCCGACGTTTCGGCTACTTTTCAGTAGTTATAGTCACGGGTTTGGTGGTAGGTGATAAGACAAGATGAAGTTATCTTATAGTTTGTAGGGTAAGTTATGTCAAAGTATTGAATTTTTGTTGTTCTCTATACAATTGAATAAATCGGAATGTCTGTTTGTAACGTTAAAATATCAGATTTTTATTGAAAGCAAAAATCTACACGATAACTATAAAAAGAAAACAATTTTTAAAAATTTCGTCTGTCTTTATCGGATAATCCCTGAAAAGGCTAAGCCAAATTTGACGGGACTTTTACTGTAAATAGTTTATGTTATAAGGCGTAATTAAGGGGAATTTATTCTAGAAAAAGTATTGGGATTCCACACAAAAAGACTCAAGATTTAGTTTACAATAGAATCCATTAAAAATACTATTTCAATGTATAACATTCGCATATACTCCGACCATATATATTTTAATACAGATGTACAAAATTTTCAATACATTTGCTCGTAAAAATCTTACATAGGAGTTTTCTGTACCTTAACACTAATATAATATTAATTTTTATTTATATAGCTGCTAGCTACTTGTAATAAAGCTTCACTCAATTCGATAAAGTTTGACACAAAATATAAACAAATCAGGGTTTGTTCCCGGCGGAGTAGAATAGCGCCCCCCATCTCTTCATGGGGTGTCGCAGAAGAGGACTAAGGGATAGGGCTGCTCTCCATCCGACAGTGAACATACAGCCCATGAGGAAGTGACTGCGTGATGTATATATGAAAACAATAATGAAAATAGAAGGAGCGTAAGATGACGTAGTAGAAACAAGGGGACTTTAAAGACCCTAATCGAAAAAAAAAAACTAAAAAAGATATGACTATGAGTGTTTCTTTTTTTAAAACAATAATAGTGATTGAAATAACTAGATTCCCCTAAGCTTTATAATTGGTTGTATTAGGTGAGGGCTCACGTTACGACTGCTTAATTACTTACTTAGCTACAATAAGCAGTCTATTAATAAAATTTAGTGGTGACGGAAAAAGAATACAAGTATCACCACCCCATCTCATCCGAAGGGTGTCGTAAGAGGCGACTGACGGAAACATACGCAGACGATATCACTGCGAGAGAAGGAACACTCGAAACTCGAAATAGAACCCACGCTGGCCAGACGGGTTGGTTGAGCCAGAGCCTCCCAACATTGGGAAAGGCCTATGTCCAGCTGTGGACTGCCACTGTACAGATTTTTTATTTACACTTTGTGCCAAACCTCACTAAAGGTACAGTGTGTTTTATTCTTCTTAAAAATAAACCAATAATATTTTATCAATATATTAGTAGACTGTCAAATCAAGTATTTTTTTAGATATAGCTTGTCTAAGCCTAACTGATGCATTCCACCACCTCCTCACGCACACAAGCAAATTGACGACGATTATTTTCGGATTAGTTGGTCAACTAGTCATATCGAGACAGAACGCGCGAGCGAGCGGACGTCTTGCTCTATACAATATGTCAGCGCTAGTCCACACACAGAGCGTGCTCGGATCTATCGCGAGTCGACCGCAAGATTTGCAATTATGTCGTAGTTCATAAAACAATCGAAGTTTTTACACAGATAAAGTGAATGGGCGTGTCATTTAAGTTTAGACAAGTTATAAAAAGTATGACGTCATTACTATTATATATTTTCACTAAATATGACTAAAAAATTATAAAATTCGAATTTATCTCATTTTGCTTGTGTATTGAGATTGCAATATCTGTACTTGGCATTATTTTCAAGCAAATATGTTAATTTTCTTTTTGTGCAATGAAGTGAAAATATTAAGTACATTTTGATTTTACTTAATTTTTCTATTATTTATAAATGTGAAATATACAAGAATGTAATATTGTAGTTCATTTGAAAACTGATTATAATATTAATATCTAACTTATTATGTACAAATAGTCAGATCTTTAGATCATATGTTTATGTACAACCAAGTATTTTAAGTTATATACACCTTCTCTTAAAATTTCTGGGGTCTCTTGCGACCCTAGGGGTCAAAAATCCGGCAAATTACTAAATAAATTTATCCAAAACATGGGATTCCTTCTAACTTCACCGCGTTTTGTGAATAACAATTCTAAAATATTTTTTTGGACCCGATAATCAATAAGTTGGGAAACGTAACTAAATTCTTGAGTCATATTTGGGTCGTTTTGACCCCCAAAGGCTAAATTTAGAAAAAAATAAATATTCTAAATAAAATGTTAATAGACCCCAATCAATCTAATTAGATGGAAAACTTAACTGAATTTTTGAGACAATTTTTGGTTCGATAAGACCCCCAAAATCAAAAAGTTAAAAAACCTAACTGCAAATTCTCAAGAGTCAATTTTGGGTCGTTTTGACCCCACAGGTCAAGACCCAGAGAAGACACGAATTCCTTAGCCAGTTCCAGTCATTTAACAGTCTTTTTGGAGGCATGGGGTCGCCGCTGACCCCAGCGTCTAGCCTAGCAAGAGGGACCCAAAGTCCTCTCATATGTCCACCTCATGAATTTTTCTTTTAAGGGCTACTCCATCTCCTTTCTTGATCACTTCCTGTTTTAACCTGTAGTATTGGTCCAATCTTGTTTGCGAATATTCCTGTTAAAGAAAAGTTCTTTTAATTTATTTAAAACTTTGAAGATTGACGAAACAGTTTTATGTGGCGAGGATGAACGCGTATTCGGACGCCCCCCTTTTACCAGTGTTCGATAGGGACATCGTACTTCCCGTACCTGAGGCGATCATCTTAAAACTGTATCTTATACCGATGGCCGAAGAGGCTGGTTGTGTCGACATTCAGACCGGCTAAAAAAGCACGCCGTCTAAATCCTAGATCTAAGCAGGGTCGTAGATCTTAGCAGGGTCCTAGATCTAAGCGGGATCATAGATCTAGGCAGGGTCCTAGAACTAGCTAGGTTATAAGATCTAACCGAGGACTTAGATCTAGGAAGGCTCCTAGATCTAAGTGAGTCCGGACTAAAACAGCACGCGGTCTAAATCCTAGATCTAAGCAGGCCCTAGACCTAAATAGGGTCCTAGATCTAAGCGGGATCATAGATCTAGGTAGGGCCCTAGATCTAACCGAGGAGTTAGATCTAGCTAGGCTCCTAGATCTAAGTGGGGCCCTAATTTTAAGTGAAACACTTACCCAGTAACCAAACGGGATCTGGCTCTTAGGCGCGTTGACACAGGACCACAGTGTCCATAGGAGGTTGCTACTGAGAGCAAACGCCTCCACCTCCGTTAGGACTTGATTGATCTCTTCCACCGTAGGAAGGTGAGACTCTTTGTGATCTGCCAGGTTCGCGTTGTAATGCTTTAGGTATTCTTTGATGAAGATTTCCTGAAAAACAACACAGGTATTTTTATTATAAAGTAAAACTCCAAATACCTTATCAGATATTTGATAATTTCGTTCATTATTACATTGACCGGAGTACTTAACTAACGACAAACAATCTTATAGCGACTTTTTATACAAACACATATTAAACCAATAAACAACACACACCGGTGGAATTAGCGGAACACAAAAAAAGGAGAGCATAAAATAGTCAGCTTTATTTTTAAACAAATAATAATTAAACATGAAACAACAGTTAAATTAACATGTTTTGACATTAATTTGCAACACCATACTTAAAGTTAAATAAAAGAAAAAGTTAACAAAATGCATTTTTCTTAGATTTTTCGCAGCATGCCCAGACGGATGGAAACCTTAATCAGAGCACGAGGGGGAAACGCTAGTTATTAAACATTAATTTAATTAATTCTAAACCGTCATAAAATCTAAAAATTTCAACTGTTTCTCTGTCACTACGAACTCTAAGAAAAATGCATTTTGTTTGGTTAAGTTTTTTTAAAATTAAAACTGCACACGTACCTTCTGCTCCAACGTGGGATAATCCTCTTCATTCCAATAGTAGAATGGGTGTACTGGATTGGTATAGTCCAGTGCCCACTCCTGAAAATGGTTGGCTATGTCGAACCCCCTATAGTTGTACGCGCAGTATTCGTAATCAATGAATACCATACGGGGTTCACCGGAGTCCGACATTCTGGCCACAAAAAAATATTTTTTAGCTATTTTTTTTTTAATATTTCATTGTAACCGAAATTACTACATGAGCAATTTAACTTAGCTCAGGTGTAAAAATAGGAAAAGTGTGAATCGATCCAGGCGGGGTTTGAACCCGTGATTTTTGCCTTACAAAGGGGCAAAGCTTGGACCACAGTGACATTTGACTTTTTATTTTTTTTAGGATTGTATGCTTAATTCTTTTCCTAGCTTACTATTATATTATAGCTATTGTATCACAAATTAATTATTGACTGTATGAATATTTACATACCACACAAAAGTGGTAGAATGTACGAGGAAACATTATTTTAATTATAAGACCACACTTGTTATATCTGCATTCTGTGAATAAATAAATGAATATGAATATGAATATTAAGCTACCAGAACTCGCCCTAACCAACTCCAAACCCCGCTCAGACCGATTCTAACTTGAATATTTAACATGCTAAAATTTTATTTTATCTACTCTGATACTATAATACATAGATTATAAAATTAAAATCAAAACTCTTATGACAAACATTACGCACAGGCCAAAAAAAAAGTTTTATTACGATACAGGTCTTGTATGGACACATATATCATTAAATAACTTTTTAATCATAACGATACACCTATATAATCTCCATCTGGACTGAACCTATACTTTAAAAAAATAATCCGCCGATTTGCAAGAAAAAAATAAGAAACACGCATGCGCAATCGATGTTTGCGTTTTGGCGCCAACATTTTACATTTAAATTAAACAAAGTTTGTTTTTTTTTGTAAAAATTAGTTTATCTATAGTATGAGAGTAGATATGTTGGGCGGAGTAGTTAGAAAAATGATTGAAAAGTCATTCATTGGTTCAGATAGTTCATATGAATATCGGTAGACACACTCCACTGTCGCCTCAAAGACAGATATAGAAGGAGAAATTTGAATTGGTTAGGGCGAGGTCTGGTAGCTTAGTGGTCAAAGCATTGCCCCTGTAAGTCAAGGATCGCGGGTCCAAACCCCGCCTAGATCGATTCAATTTTTTCTATTTGAATCGATTTCAATACCAAGCATGAAAAATGCAAAAAAAAATAATAATTTAAAAGTACAGATAAATATTTTTTTAACAATAAGAAAATTGGTGAATTGTGACCGTTATTACACCTCTGTCTACCCCTTTGGGGATATCCATATTTATGTATGAATCTACAAACCTGCCGACCCTAGACCGTACCTGCTATCTACCTGTTCAGTAAACTATGGTTAGTTGGACATATGTGGGTATCAAGATATTTCTGCCTACCTGCTTAGCATACTGTCTGAAGTGTTGCCATCCTCGAAGGCAGACATCTCCTTGTGAACCCCCTCAACACCACCTTCGCAAGTATCCAAGTCTTGGGTACCGGCGATGCTATCTTCAAACAGGAGGATATTACCTGGAAAAGGAAAGAGGATTATATCTTCTAGAACACACAGAAAATGTTCTAGAAAGCACAGGAACTCTCTGTTCTAACAGGGCGAGTGTGATGCCCCTGGTGTTGCACACGTCCATAGGCCACGGTGACCACTTTCCGTCAGGTGGGCTGTGTGCTTGTCCGCCACCGAATTTGTATAAATATAAATTTGTATAACATCCTATGTTACTTTTTGGGATTTCAGTCGGTTTGATTACCGGGTGTGGCAAGCGAATTTTCGAAAATCATTAAATACAGTTTTGTTTCTTTTTAAAAATAAAGGAATGTTGACTTTGAA
Source organism: Eilema caniola (assembly GCA_949126895.1). Lineage (NCBI taxonomy): Eukaryota > Metazoa > Arthropoda > Insecta > Lepidoptera > Erebidae > Eilema > Eilema caniola. The sequence goes on along the minus strand of OX421490.1, from coordinate 2,004,394 downwards.
TGAAATTCGCTAACTCCATTATTTAGAGTACTTCCCCTCTAGGTTAGGTCAAAATCTTCCACCCTGTGTATGTATCAAGAAGACTTCTTACCTTCTTGCATATCGTTGTGACAGAATACCACAGGTGATTCTATAGTCGAGAGGAATTTCTTCAACCACTTCAATTCCTTGTCAAAGTCCACTGCACTCATCATCTTGATGATGCGGTTTTCTTCTGGATTCTAGAACGAGAAAGAAGATTGATTTAAGAAACAGATGCAGTCAAGCACTCTGCTCACCCGCCCCTCAAGACCAAAGGCAATACTTTTGTAAACTCCATTTAGGTACTAAACATAAACAATTTTGATGTGCCTTTTTAATAATTATGTTTTACAAGCTTTTGCTAGCGGCTCCGCCCGCGTGGATGTCTGTTATCGCGACCAAACATAGCCTATGTCCTTTCTCAAGGTCTAATCTATCCCTATATCAAATTTTATCAAAATCGGTTCAGTGGTTTAGCCGTGAAAGACGGACAAACAGACACAAACGCACTTTCACATGAATAATAGTACTAGCTTCCGCGCGCGGCTCCGCCCGCGTGGATGTCGGTTATCGCGACCAAACATAGCCTATGTCCTTTCTCAAGGTCTAATCTACACCTATACCAAATTTCATCAAAATAGGTTGAGTGGTTTAGGCGTCAAACCGTAACATACAGACAGACAGACAGAGTTACTTTCGCATTTATAATATTAGTATGGAGTATGGATTTAGAAACTCTTAACTATTAAGAAAATTTAGAAACTCATTTTAAAAACTAAAAACAGTAAGTCAGTAGTTAGCTTGTTTTTTAATTTCAGATAGTAAAATGACATTATCGGTGTTGCCGGTTTATTGCAAATAAAAAATAGTCATGTGCCACCAGTACCGAAAGTTATCGATAAATTAAATTTAGTACAGATTTTTGTTGGTTATTTTATAATTAGCTTATACAGATAGTGTACGAAACTAAAAAAAAAATGTTACTTTTTTCTTAAAATATAATAAGCCAAACCACTTGTATCCAGGCCGCAAACATTGTCGATAGTTTCGCGCACGTCACTAAGCACTAAAAGCTGGTATCATTGGAGTTTTGGCGGGCAAACGAAGAGTGGCACATCGTTGTGCTATTTTATTCTCCGAAATTGTTGTGAATTCGAGTTTTATGTGTAAAAATGGTGGATTTTTAGACATAACGTCTTGGACAACGCACACGAGTGTTGGAAAATGGCATATTACAGTGAATTGTGACTTTTCGTGTTCGAGCCGAATCTCCCTAGGGAGATTCTAGAAAAGGCCCACAACTTTACTGAGGCAGTAATCATTCTTCTTCTATTATAATTGATCGTCATCATCATCATCATCGTCATTAATATCATCAATCCATTATCATCATCATCAAAAAATGTAGAGATATATATATATAAATGAAGATGTGGCTTAAAGGTCTCGTTACCAGGCGATAGAAGCTTCAAAAAAAAAATGGTATCATTATTTCACAATGTGACATTAGCGGTTGTCAATTTACTATCTGAAAAAAAAAAACTGACTATAGTTTATTTGTTTAATGTGTTTGTATAAAAACTCGCTACAAGATTGTTTACCTTTAGTTAAGTACCTAACCGTATTGTATTCAAATATAACACATACCGTGCTTTTATGATTCCCTGCTGCCTGGTCTGCCTTGAAGGCCTTCAGCCATTTGTAGCAGTTCTTCCAAATCCAGTCAGGGTCTTTGGACAGTGGCAACGCCAGTGTATGTATGGCAGCCATCTTTTCAGCAATCTTCATTGAAATGGCTGGATCTCCCAACTCTTTAGTGTGTAGGGCACGTGCCTAGAACAAGGTTTTTTTATCAATATTATTCTAATGTAATACCACTCACTGATTAATCACGAAATCTTAGAAACTATAACACCTACAAACTTAAAATTTGGCAGGTAGGTTCTTTATAGAGTGTCAGACGTCTGCCTAGAACTTATTTTAAGATACTCTACCCCTAAGGGGGATAGGTACTTTTGAAGACATTCGATTTTTTTTTAAATATCGACTTTTTGAATTATATTTTGAAGCATTTGTCATGTTAAATATTAAAATTGATTTAAATAGAAAAAAATTGAATTGGTCTAGACGGGGTTAAACATTGATTTTTAAGCAGCTACGGTGACGCCGGTTTTTTTTTACTTGCAGGTAATTTCCACGGATACCCCCCCCCCCCCCCCTCCGGAGCCGGAGGGGGAGGTTATGTCGGACTCGAACCGAATGTGTTATGTGCTAGGCCGAAGGTGAGGTTGTCTCGCGACATATCCCTCGCACCCCGGCTGACCCAGGGCCATTCCTCTCGGTCTGGCCCTCCTCGGGAGGGGGGTCCACGCGGTCCCCGACTTTCCCTCGCCGTGGCCTGCTTCTGCTAGGGTGACGGGCGGCTCCACCCGTCACCCTCAGGCCCGCGCTCATGGTGGGCGGAGATCGGTGCGAAGTACACACAGGTATCAATAAATCAATTAGCCTATTGCCGTCCACTGCTGGACATAGACCTCTCCCAATGTTGGGAGGCTCTGGCTTACTGTGTCCACGCTGGCCAGTCGGGTTGGTACAGGGTTTTATTTCGAGTGTTCCTTCTCTCGCAGTGATATCGTCTGCGTATTTCACCTCGTCGCTTACACCCTGCGAATGAGATGAGGTGGTGATACTTACAGGTATGTACTCTTCAATTCTGCCTCCAGAGAATACCCCATAAAGCCTCGGGCCCAGCTTCCTTTCAGATAATAGTGTGAATATCACAGATTCTGTCACTATAGCGTCCATTGCTCTCTCGCCATGAACTTGCCCGTAGATACGTAGTAATACCTGTGAAATGGACACCATTTATAATATGGGTATCAAAAATCATAACCGTACCACGCTTTTCCGTAGTCGGGTATAAAAAAACAAATGTCATCTATTAGTGCAGATCTGAGTAAAAAAATCTGTTATTTTTTTTTTGAAAGATGGTATACTGTTGTTTGAGGGTAATATTGTCTGTTTGGATAACTTTGGCTAGCATAAAAAATTAAAATTGGTAAAAAGAAATTGTTAAAGAAATATGGACCCAAAATAAATCCTATTGACGGCACTTAGCACCTAGCGGGGTGCAGTCAATTGGCGAACTAAATTAATATAAAAACACATCATTCTGTTTACCGTCATGAAATATCATTCGATTTTACATTTAATTATTTTAAAGTTCATGCAGTATAAAGGACGCACATGGCATGCTGTTGTATGTGCCTACCCCGTATGGAAATAGGCGTGATCGATATGAGGCTTTTTTATATTATCTAATTATTATTGATAATTTATTGAAATTATTAGTATTACTTGTATCAGATTACGGTTTTACCATGGAATAAAAAAAAAATAGATTACTTTCAAGAACAAACGAGTAAAATTAGACTTGTTATGACAATATTACCCAATAAATATTCTAATTTGATTACAACAGTAGTTATACATTCTTTAGTGTTTAATTTTCGTTATCTTGTAATAATTATGATCTGTTCCACAACTGGCAATATCATTAAAAAAAGCAAAAAAACATTATTATTAATAAATCACACAACCAAAAAACAAAAAAGTCACCAGAAAAACTGATAACTCAAATTATTATAAAAAATATATTAATAATTACAAATTATTATCAGCAATTGTGAAACAGGTCGTTAATACAATGATATTTTCTAGAATGATCTTGTGTCACCTTTTCCCATATGAGTGGTCAGCCTCCCAACGAGACGACGGGTGGTTGCGGCGCAGCCTGATCTCCGGAACCCGAAAATGGCGGACACTAGTCCTGAGATAAGACTAATGACACATTTTTTGTGCTTCTCGACGTTTCAAAGCATAAAATAATAACACATTCATAGTCTACACCTACAGTTCTAAGTTAACCTCTCATTATTAATAAGCAAGCGATAATTTATCACAATTAAGTTTGATAATTTATTGATAATTATCATTTTTTTAAATAGTTATCGAAAAATATTAATAATTTGGAATAAAATCAGGATTTTTAATAATTTTTCAAGTGCATAATCGAAATTATTGTTTCTGGTAAATTACTTATTGTAGTTTTATTTCTTTTTAAACTACAAGGTTTATCGAAAGATGGTTTACTCATGAACTATAAGCGGGGACCTATTAGCATTCAACAGCAGATCTTACCTTCCGACTTTAATACTGATTTTGTGATAATATCGAACTTATAAATTAAATAGTATTACTGATCTTAACGACCAAATCTTGGGATAAGACCCCTCTTTACTACCTCGACTTTTATGCCCGTATTCATAACGATACTCAGTCGCGAATCTCGATTTATCAGAGGACAGATTGACAGAACTTGCGTTCCAGACCTTTCGTCGATCACTGCGGTCGACATCTTCAGTGGCGCAGGCCCGGGCGGCGATAACATCATCAGTCGCAGAGAAGTCGCCGACGAGGTGAGGCCTACGCACTCGTTGCCGCCCGGACCTGCGCCACCAAAGATTTCGACCGCAGTGATCGACGAAACGTCTGGAACGCAAGTTTCGTATGGACCACGGCCAAACAGTCTGGAAGCTGTATATTCTACATGCAAGGCCGGCCGTTGTCTATACAATCTGTCCACGAGATTCAGTACTGAATAATATATTCAGAATACTGGCCCTTGACTATTTATACTGTTGAGTCGGCACTTTGTGGAACTTGTCATACACATTGAATATGCACTTGTATGTACTTTTCCACAAAATATTTATCAATAATTAAATATTGTGGAAAATTATAAGTGCGCATTCGATATGTTATACTTTTAGCTAATAGCCTATGACCCAGCGATCTGTAAGGGACTCCTTAATTCTCGTTAAGAAAATTTATTTATTGTAAAAATCGAAGGAGTGACTATAAAGCATGGGTTTTACTCGGGACCCTGATTCTGATAAATATATAAATGGCATTTTATTTTAGACTTTCCTGTTAGGCTCTTAAAGTCTAAAACTAAATGGCATCTTATAGAGTGAATGATAAAATGAAATGAACTCAGTTTCATTTAGTTTTGGTTTTAAGGATATATTGATATCTTCTAAAATGACATTTATATCAGCGTTAATGGCATGACAGCGGTTAAAAACAAGCGGAATTGGGCTGAGGACTGCTTTAGGCTAAATTTTACCAGTGATAGAAACTGCGATTCAGTTAAAAAACCACACTTATACATGAATTTCATTGAGATAAATCGTGAGAAGTCAGTTTTGTTATTGGCGAAATAGCCTTTGGCTTTTCTCTTCTATAAAAAAATAAAACAAGTTTTAGTATTCAATGATTTTCATTGCAAAAAAAGTGTGACTTAGTTTAGTTAAACTGATTTTCACTAGTGAAATCCAGCCTTAGTGAGACAGTCCTGGCATTTTATTAACACAAATTTCCCAGGGCTATTTACCCAATAACTTAAATAGTCCTGAATGCGAATATTCCTAGCGAAAGATTTATAAGCTACCTCTAGAGGTTAAGCAGTCTTCCTTAACATCGAGAGGTCGTGAGTTCGAATCCTGGTCACTAAACAACGCGATACCACTCCTAACACATACAATTTAGCTTAGCTTGCTAGGCGAATATTAGTAATTTCGTTGACTAATAATTCTTTCTAACGTCATTCGATCAGGTCGTTAATATCAAACTGTAAATCCTTAGGAAGCGATTCGAGAAAGCCGTCTAAATCCGCACGGCAATAAGTATATGGTAGAAAACTAACGTTTTTGGGCTCTTCCACTGAGAAGCTGGGGCTCTTGACGTCATCGTCTTCTGGGGAACTCTCTCGGGACTGGTAGGCTGTTAGCTTCGCGGTGTCATCGGGAAGACCGACCAGGTATAGGAAATTGGATAGCCCTCCGCTGAAAATAACATAAAAATAATTATATTACTGAACGTATCTTCGCCCCAATACGGATGGAGATACCTATAGGAGAATTTAGATGGATTCAGGCATGGTTTGGGGGTTCATTGGTTAGAGCATTCGGCCTGTAAGCGACAGACCATGGGTTCGATTCCCGCCTGAACCAATTCAATTTTTCCTATGTTACTTAAATTTTAAAGAAATTAATAAATCGATTAAGAACGGAAAAAGTAAATAGCTGAAGCAGGACATGAACCCGTGACCGGTCCTTTACAAGGGGAATTCTCCACACCATCTATAGAGCATATACATTTTAAATTTCAAGTCTATTACTTCAAGGATTCTCATACAAACTTCCAACCCTCGTTTTACCCCCTTAGGAGTGGAGTTTCGTAATATCCGTTCCTAGTGGATGTCTAAATCTAATAAGGAACCTACCTGCTAAATTTCAAGATTGTATGTGTTATAGTTTCTGAGATTTCGTGATTAATCAGTGAGGGGTATTTCACTTCTATATATGTCGCACCCAACTAGCTTCTCCAGCCGTTTAATTAAATGCCTAGGCTCTTTACTGAACGGCGCCACCCGCCCGTTCAATTAGCGGATTGAATGGTGTTCAGCCATTTCATTAAACGGCTAGACATTTAGCTTGGATCGATGACCTTTAATTATTTGTCTAGTCATTGACAGGTGTAAGTATATGTATGTATTTAATTTTCTGTCTTATTTCCGGGTGATGCCCCATCTTACGAATGGCCTAAGTATTAACCAGCCAGGTTATTAAATATCGTAATAAACGTTACGGCTGAATATAATTCTATCCTTTAATGAATGAATGAATGCATTTATTTCTAAGAATATGGTATATCGAGGTCTTAATGTTATTACAGTGGTCATACATATTCCACCATGATAGGTGTAGAAATATTAAGTTTTACAATAATAATAATAATGTCAAATAATAATATAGCTTATGTCACACATTCAAATAATTAATTATTTCATTGGTCATTTATTTGTTTTACATCAGTCAAATCCAGGGCCGTCTTAACCGGGGGTTCAAGGGTGCGGCCGCACCCGGGCGCGTAGCCCGGGAGGGCGCAGGCCGAGCTCTAAACATTTCGATATTTCCTAATTTAACCTTTAAACTCATAAGTACAATATTAACGCCATTCCCCTGTTTCGTACACTTACGTCAATTAAACCTCCTAATGTATAAAAATATAGGCATCAACCAATATTAAAATTTACCATTGTACCTATTATTGTCACTTTCGCCTTTCGGCACGTGTCATACCGCTCACGATATGCAAGGTAAAATAGCTCTTATTTTGATAAACATAACAATTTAATTAATTTAACACGCACGCGGCAATATCTCCATTCCAAAGAGGCCCTTTGACCTAGCCGCCTGGCGCCCGCACTTTAAGCGAAATGGCCTCTATAATTAGGCCATTAGGGTGTACATTGTAATGTAAGTTCGCGATGCGGCTCTGAGTGTCGGTTACTGATTGATGTCATTAGACGACCTATGACAATTGAATCTTATTGCATGAAAATTAAAGTTTGATTTTGTTTAATACTGTGAAACGTTAGAGAAATATTTTACCATTGTACCTATTATTGCCACTTTTGCCTTTCGGCACGTGTCATACCGCTCACGATATGCAAGGTAAAATAGCTCTTATTTTGATAAACATAACAATTAAATTAATTTAACACGCACGCGGCAATATCTCCATTCCAAAGAGGCCCTTTGACCTAGCCGCCTGGCGCCCGCACTTTAAGCGAAATGGCCTCTATAACTAGGCGATTAGGGTGTACATTGTAATGTAAGTTCGCGATGCGGCTCCGAGTGTCGGTTACTGATTGATGTCATTAGACGACCTATGACAATTGAATCTTATTGCATGAAAATTAAAGTTTGATTTTGTTTAATGCCGTGAAACGTTAGAGAAATATTAAATCCATTTCTTTTCCTTAATTTTTTAATTATTATTTTTTTCTTTATATTTGCGATAGCCGCCGAGTGAGCACTAAAAATTGTAGCACAGTTTAGACTGTGATTCTAGCAAGTGGAAATTCAGTTAGAGGCCCACTAATATCTATTTAATTGATTGTGTTGTGATTTCGTAAAAAATATTATATAAATATTAGGGTGATGACTCGTGGTCCCACCAATTTTGTCCCACCGTGCTCGTGGACCCACTATCATAAAACTAATGGGGTGATGACTCGTGGTCCCACCAATTTTGTCCCACCGTGCTCGTGGACCCACTATCATAAAACTAGTGGGACCACGAGTCATACGTATATTGTTTGACTCGTGGTCCCACCTTCTACCGTAGATACCTACTTGTAATCCCACTATGCTAAAAAAATCCTCCACATAACATAACATAAGCTCACGCCTTTATCCCCGAAGGGGTAGGCAGAGGTGCTAGCACCCACATTTCGCCAGTTTTATGTTTAGGTCCCAATGTAATAGGTGGCGAGCCCATTGCCATTAACCGGGCACTTATAAACCTGCGATAAATACACACATAACTTCGAAAAGCATCGAAAAGTCATTGGTGTGTGCCATGGAATACCTGAGATCGAACCCGAGACCTCGTCTCAGCAGTCCATTACCCATACCACTAGGCTACCCCCCAACCGACTTCAAATGCTCTTTCATACCTATAGGCACAGAATAGATAATAGTACTATAGGTACATCATATTCAAATGAGGTATAAAGTTGTAAATGGTGAGTACCGGCCGCTTACAAATATATCATTATCTTTGGATGGTAGCTGTCACATAGTTTGAAGTGTAAGTTATTTCAAAGTACTTGAATTGGATTGAGTGATCTTTAGTTATAAATCCTATAGGTATTTCTTTATTATCTAAACAAAAATATGGATACATCATTTACAGTAATTAAGAGAAAGCGAGGAAAAATATTATTGCATGGGGGCTATCAATATTATCGACATAAAACTTACAAGAATGCGAGCACTATCTGGAACTGTAGTAAAAAACGTCTAACGAAATGTCCTGGGTCTATTACTGAAGTAATTATATTTTAGATTTTTTCAACACATTTATCGCTTATTCCCAACGGACCCCGGGTATTTGTCCCCTCACGGGGTCCGTCGGGAACTGAAGATAATTTCATGTCCAAGGGACCCCCTCGCCAAGTACATGGGGTCCGTTGGGAAAAAGAATTCCCTAGAGACCCCCACTCTCTTCCCCGTTACTAAAAAACAATAGAGAAATGACTTATTTCTGCACGGTTATAAAAAAAATAACCACGAAGGCTTAATGCGGGAGCTACGCTCCGCTCCCGCATTAGCCTTCTAACCTAACCTAACCAAGTCGAATTGCGCAGCTATCACAACGGACCCCACGTACTTTTCCCAACGGACCCCATGTACTTGGCGAGGGGGTCCCTTGAAATTATCTTCAGTTCCCAACGGACCCCGTGAGGGGACAGATACCCGGGGTCCGTTGGGAATAAATCACATTTATCTACTCGCATTTGAGGTTTTTTAGGTACAATTTAATGTAGTCGTTTAATTTATATTTTAGAGGGGGGAGATTTTGAAAACAGTTATGCATGAAAGAGAGTGTATTCCAGATGAGCCTAAAAACAAAGTGGCATTGATAATGGAAAAAATTAAGCAAGAGGCATCTACATCCCCAGAACCAATTCCAAAAATTTTTAAAAGGCATTTCGACTCTGTGTTGGATGACGGTCTCCATTTCGTTACTAAAGTACCTAATTTTGAGAATACGAAATGTTTGCTGTACAAAAAAAGAAAACAACAACTTCAAGTTAATAAGTTAATTTACAACGATATCCACGATGTAGAAGTTCCTACCACTTTTCAAACATTTCTGTTAGGAGATTATAGTACTGATGAAACTCGAATCATAGTATTTTCTACTAAAACGGAGTTATTACCGGCTATAAATGAATATTTTATAGACGCAACATTCAAAAGTACACCAAAGCCTTTTTATCAGTTGCTGGTTATACACGGAGACGTGGGTAGTACTACCGAAACAACAAAAGTCGTCCCATTATTTTTCGCTCTCATGAGTAACAAAACGGAAAACTCATACACTGCATTATTTGATATGATACACACCAGAACCCCGGAATGGATTCCAAAAAAAGTACATATTGATTTCGAAGTCGCAACTTCTAATGCTCTAAAGAAGATATTTCCTACTGTTATTATTAAAAGATGTTTTTTTCACTACAAGCAAACAATATATAGAAAATATAAAAAACTGAATCTCAAAGGAAAAATATATAACCGAATAGTTGGCTTATGTTCTGTTCTCCCACTTTTACCTTATGACAAAATAGAAGAAGGTTATATATCCATTAAACAAAAGATTTTGATTTTAAATAATAATAAAATTAACGAATTTATGCAATATATGGAGAATTACTTTTTTAAGAGTGAAGAATTTGTTAAGGAATGGTCAATTGCAGATGAACGTCATAGAACTAATAACGTATGCGAAGGATGGAATTCTAAACTTAACAAAGCTATAAATAAAAACTATAACACAGTATTAAAATTTCTTACAGTCATCAGAGAAATAGCAAACGAAAATATTAAAGAAAATAAAAGAGCAAGAACACAAATAATAACAGACGAAATAATATTACATGCACAAATGCAACTGGTAAAAAATGAAATGAGTGTTGGCGGTTTCTTAAACGAATTAAGGTAAAATAATTAATCGTAACCTATGTAAGCTAAGTATTGATTATTCTGACCATAATTAACCCGTACCACAATCAAATGTGTAGATCACAAAATATGGCTTTTTCTTGTTTTGTTTTTGTGGTAATAAACAATTATTATAATTATTATTATCTTTTTATTGTATCTTAAAACAAAGCTACCATAATATATATATGGTGCCCGCGGCTTCGCCCGCGTGAATGTCGGTTATCGCTTAGTGTTGAGCCGACGCTGTTGAGCATCGAATTCGCCTCTCTACTCAACTTTGGCCTCGACTATTTACTCGCTCCTGTTATTTGACTTTCTACTCGCCTCCATATTTGACTCTCTACTCGACTTTCTACTCGCCTCTCTACTCGCCTTCCCACTTGCCTGTCTACTCGCCTCTATACTCGCCTCTACTCGACTCTCTACTGGACTCTATTTGATTCTATACTCGTCTCTCCACTGGCTTCTCTAGTCAAATATCTACTCGCCCCTGTATTCGACTTCACTCGTCTTTATATTTGACCTCTACACGCCTATCCACTCGCCCCTATAACGATCTCTACTCGCCTCTATATTTGGCTCATTACTCGACTATGTCCATTCCCAAGCTCTAATCCACCTCTGTACTAAATTTCATCTGGAGATCTTTAAAAAAATCATACTATTTATCCCCTATTTACTCATTTTTTGCGCGACTTAAAAATAACAAATTTTCATACTAACTTTCATGCCCAATTACCCCTCCCTACTTTAAACCCTTTTCTTACTATATAATGTAGCCATATCCGTTCCCAAGCTCTACTATCTCTGTGCCAACTTATATCAGTATATCTTCAAAAATGTCAATCTTTCATCCTCTAACCCTATTCCCCGTCCCCCCTCTTCTATCCCATTTTTCTCGATAAAAGGTAGCCTATGTCCGTTCCTGAGCTCAGTGGTTCAGTGGTTTAGGCGTGAAAGATTATTATGGATTCCTCATTTAATAAGCACCCACCCACACCCATTCAATCCCCATACACACAACACACACACAACCACAAAACCCATTCAATAATAGCATATTTACACATTGAGAACCGTGGTGGGACCACGAGTCCAGACTGAAGTTATTTCTGTTAGTGGGGATTAGTAGAGGGACCACGAGTCCAACGGTAGTGGGTCCACAAGCACGGTGGGGTAAAATTGGTGGGACCACGAGTCATTAATCAAATATTAAATCATATTGGACACTAATCAGTGCGTACCTACTTAAATCATAAACAACGGAAATTAATACTGTCAAGGTAAGTAAATTTTATTTTTACTGAGTTATTTTTGTTACGGTTACAATTACTTACAATCATTGAGATATAACAACTTTTACATTAGAACATAATTACAATACTGATATACCTACTAATTAATTAATAAAAAATAAACTTACATAATTGATGCCATATCGTGGTGTTTATAAATGAAACATCAAAAATTTATTGCGTTTTTTTTGTTGACCGGGGGGGAGGGGGCGCAGTCTGAGCTTCGCACCCTGGCGCTATATAACCTTAAGACGGCCCTGGTCAAATCTATAAATTCCCTCACCGAATAAAAACATTTATCTAATAAAAAATTAAATATGTTGAATTTAAATTTCGTCATAGGTAGCGCTCTCACACCAACTGGTAGTTTATTGTATATTTTAATAGCCATACAATATGCATTTTGAATAATATAGATGTAGCCTTTGCTGGGGTACTAAAATTTTATAAGGATATCTACTATTTGCCTTTCCTAATATTTTGTCATGTAGCGGAAACATTTGAGGGTATTTTTTCACAAATAGACACATTTCATATACGCCCTGTATGGGACATGAAGGGGAAGTACCCTAAATATCGAAGATAGTGTATTTTGCTGAAAGAAGACTTTATGTTATTTTTAAAAGGTCGAAATTCTGTATCCATAGATTTTTTAAAATTACATGTTTCGACTGGGAATCGAACAGACTTAAATTTAAAAAAAAAATTACCCTGCTTTTATGATGCCAATCGAAAGAATAGCTAAATAATAATAACTCTGCTTAAGTAACATTGTATTTTAAAAGAAAGAAACAACGTAAAATGATTGAGCCAAATTTTGAAAGAATCTGATTCTGAAATGATTATCTGAAAATAATAAGAAAATCAACAGGCAGCGGACTCATTAAAAGATTTGCGTAAGACAAGAGTGACCAAATTTTAGGCATAAGTAGGTTTTTTTTTTGACATTGGAGTCGGTTCGATTCCCAGACGAAGCAAGTAATTTTTAGAAAATCTATGAATGCAGAATTACTAACTTTTAAAAATAAACTAAAGTCTTCTTTCAGCAAAATACACTATCTACGATATTTAAGGTAGGTACTTCCCCTTCATGTCCCATAAGTTTGGGACGCCCTATATTATAAAGGCAAGGATGGCGCTGTTTAGCACCAGCCTAGGCAGTTAATTGAACGGCTGATAAAGCCAGTTGGCGGCGACATATATATAGAAGACAGAAGTCTAATCTAATTTGTCATGCTCGCGAAGGAGACAGCAGAGCGGGCGCGGCGCGATGAGCGAGAAAGGCTCGCTGACATCGCTGCACGCGCCCGAAGGCGGCTCGGGCGTCGGAGGGCGCAAACTGACCTCCGCCCCCCATGAGCGCGGGCCTGAGGGTGACGGGTGGAGCCGCCCGTCACCCTAGCAGAAACAGGCCACGGCGGCGGCGCGCATCGTAGGACGATGCGCGCCTCCCCACACCGGGGTTGAGTCGGGGACCGCGTGGTCCCCCCCTTCCCGAGGAGGGCCAGACCGAGAGGAATGGCCCTGGGTCAGCCGGGGTGCGAGGGATATGTCGCATGACAACCTCACCTTCGGCCTAGCACTACGACCCAGAGTCGGCGTGCGGTTTAGTCGGTTCGAGTCCGACATAACCTACCCCTCCGGCTCCGGAGGGGTGGGTATCCGTGGGGATTTCCCGCACGTAAAAAAAAAAGTCAATATAATATTTTTAACATTGAATTTGCTATCTATAAATTCTATCACCGACTAAAAACATTTTTCTAATAAAAAATTAAATATGTTGAATTTCTATATGTTGAAATTTGACATTGGAGTCGGTTCGATTTCCAGACGAAGTAAGTAATTTTTAGAAAATCTATGAATGCAGAATTACTAACTTTTAAAAATAACATAAAGTCTTCTTTTAGCAAAATACACTATCTACGATAAGGTACTTCCCCTTCATGTCCCATAAGTTTGGGACGCCGTGTATATAAAGGCAAGAATGGCGCCGTTTAGTTACCAGCCTAGGCAGTTAATTGGACGGCTGATTAAGCTATTTGGCGGCGACATATATATATATACATATATAGAAGACAGAAGTCTAATCTAAGCTACACTTAATGGGTGGAATTTTTCAATGATTTCATCACATTAATTCATAGAATACATATGTACTTCTGCGCATTTAATAAACAAATATTTCAACAACAATACATCGTAACTGTTATCTCTTGGTAATTTTCCATTAATTCTGTTATAATGGTCTTGACATGTATTTTTGTGACCTCTGTGGCGCTATGGTATAACTATGTTAGAGGTCACGGGTTCGATTCTTGTGCAGTGCAAATGTTTAGAGGCATGTATATGTAGTGATATTCTGGGCGTATATATAGTAATACAAGCTTATGCTCGCGGTTTCGCCCGCGTTTATAATATTAGCAGGATGAAACTATTTATTAAAAATAAATATGTGTCTAATGTATCTATTCTAGCAACCCTTCTTGATACTTGACTAAATCCGGGTCGCATCCGAGTCTTTCGCTTCGGCGTTCGGGATCAACTTTTTCCATACTAACTACGGATTTGATGAACTTCGATATTTTTCGTGAAGCGACTGCCATCTGACATCTATAACTCTTTGGCGATATCGAAGCACTCCGGGTCGCATCCGAGTCTTTCGCTTCGGCGTTCGGGATCAACTTTTTCCATACTAACTACGGATTTGATGAACTTCGATATTTTTCGTGAAGCGACTGCCATCTGACATCTATAACTCTTTGGCGATATCGAAGCACTCCTCAGACTTTTAGGTCTCCAACTATACGTAACGGCTGCCATAAATGTTGCAACCGGGACCGAGACGGATTAACGTGCTCTCCGAATCATATTCACATAAAAAATAAATACGCATCGGTCTATAAAAAATGCGCAAACAAAACAGGTACAGTCAAGGCCCTTTCGCATATTTTTGATCATCGTACCAACTTGCCTTGTGGGAATTTTGATAACGACGCAATAAACTATGCGAAAAACATTGTTTTAAATATAAATGACTCATTTGTTGTTGAATTTTGACTTAAATATGAATGAAAGATTACAAATCTGGGTGACAGATGCAAATATGGCTATCAGTGTATTTTCACGTGACAGCTATTGTTCAAAGATATATTAATACAAAGTTTACGTATAGATAAAAAATTAAATTAGATAAGTACTTAGAAAAAGTTATTTTTTTTAACATGAAATGAGTAATTGTATGCTGACTTAATTTATGTTTAACTTTAAAAATAACACAATATTTGTCACGGGTCTGATTTTATTATTCATATAGCACTTGAAAAGTCGGCAACCGGTGACGAGTCACCCCCAAATCATCAACAACCTTGCGTGAAGGTGCGTGAGGTGAAGGTCTTGGATACGAACGGGATTACCGTTCGTATCCAAGCCCTTCACCTCGGTGTCCAGGGTCCGCCTTTTTTCAGTCTATCAGCGACGCAGCTGATCTTAGATATTTTCTATGAAGCGACTGCCATCTGACTTCTACAACCAATCGGCGATATCAAAGTTCTATAGTTAGACTAGTCGAACTTTTGAGGGCTCCAACTACCCGTAACGACTGCCATAGATGTTCGTATGTCATCCGGGACCGACGGCTTAACGTGTTCTCCGAGGTATGCAAATAGATATGTATATTCACGGATACAAATATTAATCATCATTTTTATTAAGACATATTTTCCTGATTGCATTCGATGCCGAGAGTTCAGGGTCCGCCTTTCGGCTCTTCCTCCTCCACTTCGCACGATCTTGGGCGACCATGGTAGTGAGACCATTCGCACGCGTATCACCCTCCACGACGTAGAACAGGAGTTCTTGAGCCTACCCCTTCTACCTAGACCCGGCAGCATATTAAGAGGATACAGCAACAATAGAGGATTTCAACAGACAGACAGGTGGGCTGCCATGTTAAAATTAGCAAGCAACATTTAGAATGTCAAGAAAATTTATTGCATCTGTTGTCCAAATAGTATTATTATTAATAGGAAGGAATTAATAATATCATAGTATATAATTAATCGTGTCAAAACATGTAATTAATAACGACAAGTGTCAAGAATCTTTTCATAGTATAAAATGAAGTCGTTTCCGTTGTCTATTAGCTTAGATCTTCTAAACTACTCAACGGAGTTTAATGCAGTTTTCAGCAATAGATAAAATTATTCAAGGGAAACGTTTATATCACAGAAATATATTCGGATAGAACGCCCGTATGCAGTGTGTTGTTAATAAATATTCACGAGAGATAAAGAAATACCTATATTTCTCAAATCTAGCTCTCTATTTTAATTCTACAGTTGGAAATAGCACAATCCATACTAACATTAATAAATGGGAAAGTGTGTATGTGTGTCTATTTGTCCGTCTTTCACGCTTAAACCATTGAACCGATTTTGATGGAATTTGGTATATGGGTAGATTAGACCTTGAGAAAGGACATAGGCTATGTTTGGTCGCAGCGATGTGCTCGACGGTGTATGTTAAGAAATTTGCAACCGAGGAGGGCCAGACCCCGGAGAGGGCTAGACCCTCGAGGAGGGCCAGACGTGCTCGACGATGTATGCTAAGAGAGTTGCACCCGAGGAGGGCGAGATACCCGAGGAGGGCCAGACCCCGGAGAGGGCTAGACCCTCGAGGAGGGCCAGACGTGCTCGACGATGTATGCTAAGAAAGTTGCACCCGAGGAGGGCGAGATACCCGAGGAGGGCCAGACCCCGGAGAGGGCTAGACCCTCGAGGAGGGCCAGACGTGCTCGACGATGTATGCTAAGAGAGTTGCACCCGAGGAGGGCGAGATACCCGAGGAGGGCCAGACCCCGGAGAGGGCTAGACCCTCGAGGAGGGCCAGACGTGCTCGACGATGTATGCTAAGAAAGTTGCACCCGAGGAGGGCGAGATACCCGAGGAGGGCCAGACCCCGGAGAGGGCTAGACCCTCGAGGAGGGCCAGACGTGCTCGACGATGTATGCTAAGAAAGTTGCACCCGAGGAGGGCGAGATACCCGAGGAGGGCCAGACCCCGGAGAGGGCTAGACCCTCGAGGAGGGCCAGACGTGCTCGACGATGTATGCTAAGAAAATTGCACCCGAGGAGGGCGAGATACCCGAGGAGGGCTAGACCCCGGAGAGGGCTAGACCCTCGAGGAGGGCCAGACGTGCTCGACGGTGTATGCTAAGAGATTTGGCCAGACCGAGAGGAATAAATAAATAAATAAATAAATAAATAAATAAATAAATATTCCACAACATTTCACACAACGCTATCTAGACCCATGGTAAGCATAGCTTAACTAGCTTGTGTTATGGAATCTAGAAGGCGGATAAACATACTTAGATACGTTCTTTTTTTTTTGTAAATACATACATATTATACATAGAAACACCCAGACCAATGCAAATATACATATTCATGCATACAAATATTTGCACTGAGCGGGAATCGAACCCGCGCCTCTTGCGTAGCGGCCGCGTTCACTACCGCTACGCCACGGAGGCTGTAGGAATGGCCCTGGGTCAGCCGGGGTGCGAGGGATATGTCGCGAGACAACCTCACCTTCGGCCTAGCACTACGACCCACAGACGGCGTGCGGTTCGAGTCCGACATAACCCCTTCGGCTCCGGAGTAGGAGGGGGGGGGGGGGGGATCCGTGCTAAGAGATTTGCACATTTGTTTTCTGTTGGATGATTCTACACCACCGGGAACCAACGCGGCTTAAGTTTGCTTTAACGTTATTATGGAGATACCCCCGAGACCAGCGTTTCCCAAACATTGTACTGCCATGGCCCGGTAATTTTCACACTACCCCTTCGTGCCCCACTGAATACTTTTAATGACGCAAGCTGGTTCCTTTAATAATACACATTTATTATTAGTAGAAATGTTTTACTATTATTAGGTACATACAATATTTTGGTATCACCTATTTAGTCACTAAATTTTAGTGCGAAGTATGGAGCTGTCGCTTGTTTTTTAAGGTAAACTAGTGTTGAAAGCCCAGCTTCATTTAAATTAGTATACGCTGCGTCGATCGATAGTAGGTATTTAAAAAAATGATGGCCCGGTACCGGGTCGCGACCCGGCAAATGAGAAACGCTGCCATAGACTTTATATCTGTTCCGACGTAGTCAATGAGATTCATATCTTAGTTATAAAACACGATGTTTACATACTTTTCTCAAACATGCTTGGAAATGTGAACATTATTTTGTCAACCTTCTTTGAGTTAAATCGAAATTGCTGTACATGCGAGCAGCGGCCAGCAAAAGTTGTATGAAAATCCATATCTGTCGTGTTTTAACGGCCAAATAAATTACTATGTAAACTCATATCTATCGTGTAATTTAAAAATAGAACCAACTTTTACTCTGAACCATGGCAACCAAGGAGGTAACTTATCCAAGGCGTTATTCAAATATAGAACTGGCTTGCAAATAAAATGTTGTTTATTAAGAAAAATAAAAAACCAATGAACATTTCGCCGGTGAAAAATTACTGTTGTTCGTCATTGATTTTGAAAAGTAGGTAACTAAAAAATTCTGCCTAGATACTACTTAGTTTTAATTTCCGCGCATTGTTTGAGAAAATCACTATACAAGCCTTGGCCACAACTGAGCGTTGCCGGACTCCGTAATGCGTGCCTCGAATGCGCCTCGGCCCGCATACTTCACGGTCGTCCGGCAACACTACAATTGGTGGCCGCGGCAGTAATGTACTATATCATACTTGGGAACCACTATCTATAAGATTGCTGTCATGATTTCGGCAGGTGAATCAGAAAATATAACATACTAGTTAATGTCTTACAACTGACAGCCTCCGTGGCGTGGCGGAAGTGAACGCGGCCGCTACGCAGGAGGCGCGGGTTCGATTCCCGCTCAGTGCAAATATTTGTATGCATGAATATGTATATTTGCATTGGTCTGGGTGTTTCTATGTATAATATGTATGTATTTACAAAAAAAAAAAGAACGTATCTAAGTATGTTTATCCGCATTCTAGATTCCATAACACAAGCTAGTTAAGCTATGCTTACCGCCTAGATAGCGTTGAGTGAAATGTTGTGGAAAAAACAAAATGTATGCATGAAATATTTGCATTGGTGTGGCAGTGCCTCGGAGAGCACGTTAATCCGTCGGTCCTGATTACCATACAAACATCTGTGGCAGTCGTTACGGGTAGATGGAGCCCCAACTGATCTAACTAACTGTAATACTTCGCTATCGCCTTTGGGTTGTGGAGGTCAGATGCCAGTCGCTTCACAGAAAATATTGAAGTTCCGCCAAATCCGCAGTTAGACTGGTAAAGCGAAGCCTAGGGTCCGAGGTTAGAGCTTCGGATGCCCCAGTCGCATAACGCTAGGTTGAAGAAAAGAAAAACAAGTGACTAGGCTGATATCTGTGACTTTTTTTAACACCATTCCCGCAAAATAAGGGAACCTATTCCCGGAATAAAACGTAGCCTATGCTATTCCACACTATAATCTATCTCCGTACCAAATTTCAGCCAGATCGGCTCAGCCGTTTGAGCGTGATTGAATAACAAACATACAAATATAAGCTTTCACATTTTTAATATTAGTTCACATTTTTAATATTAGTAAGTCACCAACTACACATGAGAACTTATCCTCAGGAGAAATAGTAGTAGTATGTGTAAGCCTGTACATTCCCCAAAGAGGTAGGTAGAGGTGTATTAACACCCACATTTCGCCAACTAAGATTTTCGGTCCTACGTAATATGGAGCGAGCCTATTGCGATGTATTTTACGCTTTCACGCCTAAACCTCTGAACCGATTATGATGAAATTTGGTATAGAGTCAGAATAGACCTTGAGAAAGGACATAGGCTATGTTTGGTCGCGATAACCGACATCCACGCGGGCGGAGCCGCAGGCAAAAGCTAGTAGTATATATGTCAGGATCGTAGCGTGTGGGAACATAAATAATATGTTAGTAGGCATATGGAACAAAGAGTCGTGATTGTATGAATGTGTAGTATGATATACAAATGACTTGTTATTAATTCTTATATCGTTTAATTAATACATTTTCTCAGGATTGTTCTAGTGTGGTAATTTACCGGTAGGTAGGTACGCGTATCTGTACTAGCTTAGCCTGCAGCTGTACTCGATGTTCCTAGCTTGAATTATAACTAAACTAGCTTTTGCTCGCGGCTCCGCCCGCGTGGATGTCGGTTATCGCTATAATATCGGTTATCGTTATAAATTTTAGCTCATGTGTTGTCCTGATGTATAAGCTATATTATTTTAAAGTTTCATTAAAATCCATTCAGTAGTTTTACGTGCAAGTGTGACAAACATGCATCCATCGTCTTAAAAATAAATTCATTCATTCATTCATTCCTTCATTTATTCATTCATTCATTCATCCATCCATACGTAAAAACTTTCGCGTTCATAATATTAGTAGAATGAAAGGGCCATTTACTCGCAATAATCTATTCAAAATCCAGTCTCAATTAATATCGTGATCGTTTTTGACATTAGGAAGGTTGAGATTATATCGTGATTCAATTTCAAACACATTTTTTTTAAAGGCCCATCTGATGGAATGTTATTACCGTGGCCTATGGATATGTGCAACTCCATGGGCGCCACACTCGCGCTGCCGACCCTTTAAAAACCTTCTAATACCCTTCTTGAAGAACCTCATATTGTAGTCGCTTGGAAACATCCCAACAGGGAGTTCATTCCACAGCCTGAGCGTGCGTGGGATGAAGTTCCTTTCATACCGCACGGTGCGCATCGTTTCTGGTCGTAATATGTGAGGATGGATTCCCTGCCTGTGACGAGTGGTGCGATGTTAAAATGTAGCTGTGGGCATCATGTTAATCAATTCCTCTGAACCGAAGCCGGTAAAATGCACCCAGCGAGGCATTTTTTATTGATATCCTACTAATAAAATAAATAATATTATAAATGCGAAGTTTGTAAGAATAGATGGATGTATGAATGTGTAGATGGATGTTTGTTACTCTTTCACGTAAAAACTACTGGATAGATTTTAATTATTATTATTATTATTATTTCTTTATTCAGGCACAGGTCCCATTACAATTATATTACAAATAAAATTAAAATAAAATAAAATATATAAAATTTACAATTAAAAAGCAAATTTTACAAGGCACGTTTACATTCACTTACGATTCGCTTCCCGGTGCACTGTCATCCAATATCTAGCAATTGGGCACGTATAGTCGTCACATATAGCTTGCAATATAGAGTTTCCAGAGCAACGCAGCCTCTCCCAGAAGGATGCTATTCGTGCCCTAACGACAGCGAAGAAATCGGGCACCCGCGCCTCGGCAAACATACCCGACGCACTACAGTAACGCGGATGCTTCATGAGGATACGGAACGCGTCATTATACTGCACCCTCATGGTGCTTAAAGTAGCCCTGCGAAACTTCACCCATAACTGGCAGGTGTAGAAATTTTGACAATAAGCCATGAACAAGGTTGTTTTAACATCTGTACTGCACTTACCGAATCTTCGAGCAAGCATGTTACACCGAACCGCGAGCGCCCGTCTCTCCCTCTCAATATCTTTATCATCTTTAAGATCACAGGAAAGAACATGTCCTAAGTACTTGAACTGCTTTACCAATCCAATAGGAGCTCCTGCCAAAGTCACATTAAATACGTTCTCCGGACCCCTTCCAGCCGCAAATACCATCATCTCCGATTTCGCCACATTATATTTCAGTCCATGAGCGCTTGCATAACGTTCACAAATGGAAACCAGCTTCCGGAGACCACCAATCGATGGACTGAGAAGCACCATATCGTCTGCATAACTGATATTGTTAACACAGGTACTCCCCAGATGACAGCCGATCCTGGTGCCTCTCAGTTCACCGATCAAACCATTTACATACACATTGAAGAGATCCGGAGAAGTAAGTCCGCCCTGGCGAACACCGCAATCCAGTCTATAGTCTTCAGAAGTCGCGTGACCCCATCTAACATTGTTGATTTGATTTCCGTACCAGTACTCCAACAGCCGGACCAGCTCCTCTGGCACTTTTGAATCGCGCAGTTTCCTCCATAGTATATTATAATTCACTAGATCAAACGCGCGACTCAAGTCCAAGAAGCATGCGTAGACTGACGTGTCACGTCTTGTATAGTGACTCACAGTATGCTTAAGGCTGACAATCGCCGAGTCTGTTGAAAGACCGGGACGAAAACCAAACTGTGCATCATCTATCTGTATAGATTGCTGCAGCATCGGTTGGATCAATCGTTCTAATATTTTACCCACTACAGTGCCGAGTGAGATAGGACGATAGTTGCTGGCTGAACTTAAGTCGCCCGTTTTGTTTTTGACTATGGGCACAACAACAGATTTCATTAAAGCTTCAGGCAGGTATGCAAATTTTAGACATAAGTTAAACATCGAACATAGTTTGAAACGTAGCATCTCACCTGCACATACGATATGCTCTATGCTCAAACCGTCATGTCCAGGTGACCTGCCACGCCCCATTTGCTTAATGGCTTTATGAATATCTTCTGGAGTGAACTGAACGATAGAATGAGTAGCATCCTCAATAGGTTTCTGTTTACACATAATCGCTACTAGTCAAGGGAGCGAAGCGGTGATCTTTAATTTCAACTAATCCGGCCGGTATATACAGAGAGAGTGACAGTTTAGTTATTTCTGTTAGTAAGCCACGGCGCTGTGCATTAAGCAAGCGCGCGGACATAACGGTTGGCGGTCGAATAGGCCGCCACAAATTACTAGAATACAAAAAATTGCGCGCTAAAAGGGTTGATACTTGGTACAGGGATGGATAAAGCTTAGGAACGGACATAGGCTCCCTTTTATCGTCATAGAAGGGGTTAAGGGGGGGGGGGGGGGGATGAGAACAGGGGATAAATGTTTGTAATTTTTGAAGATATCTTAATTAAATTTGGTACAGGGGTGAATTAGAGCTTGGGAACAATACGCGATAAGCGACATCCACACGGGCGTGGCCCGTTTCCAATACGTCATATTTCGTAAGATGTCTACGACAGTTTGATATCTAATCGGGTTGGTATTGACTGGACTGCCGACTGTTATCAGCTGCACTGTTATCAGCTATGTAGTAATCCAAACAGCTTATATTGATAGCGTGTGGTGGAATTCATGGAATCGTTTGAGTTCATAAGTATGTTTACAAACAACTGCAATACTCATCCAATTCTAACATATTTGAACACGTGGAATTACAATTAGTGAAGGGCTAGCTAGACGGAACACGACGGTATTTCCGTCACAATTGAGCAATCCGACTGGGAAAGTACAGCACTACAGAATGACGCGGCGATAATAACCTTGTGTTGTGTTCCCGGCGGTGAGTAGGGTAGCCAGAGCTCACTGGAGAGTTTTTGTGCTGTCAGTGGGGAGACCAAAGGCTTGTCTTTGTCTTATACACTGACGGTACAGAAACTCTCTGTTTTTACAGGGTCGGCAGCGCAATTGTGACTCCCTTAGTATTGCACACGTCGATAGGCGACACTAGCCACTTTCCATCGGGTCAGCCGTATGGTCAGCCGGGGTGCGAGGGATATGTCGCATGACAACCTCACCTTCGGCCTAGCACTACGACCCAGAGATGGCGTGCGGTTTAGTCGGTGCGAGTCCGACATAACCTCCCCCTCCGGCTCGGGGTGGGGTGGGGTATACGTGGGGATATCCAGCACGTAAAAAAAAAACAGAGAGTCAGCCGTATGCTTGTCTGGCACCTTTAAGAGGTATAAAAAAGCCTCTGCGGCGCAGTAGTAGTGAACTCGGCTGCGACAGGAGGGGTTTGGTTCCCTCTCAGTGCAAATAATGCACGAAAACGTCTATTTTGGCCTGGGTATTTCCGTGACTCGGTGAGCACGTCAAGCCGTCATTCCCGGCTGTCATACGAACATCTACGGTAGTCGTTACGGGTAGTCGGAGACCTAAAAGATCTGACAACTGGTCTAACAGCAATAACTACATATTGCCAATGGGTTGTGGAGGTCAGGTGGCAGTCGCTTCACGGAAAATATCTAAGATCAGCCGCGTAGTAGTTAGACTGGAAAAGGCAGACCCCGGACTTCAAGGTGAAGAGTTCGGATGCGACCGGGATACCGCACGGAGAGTGATGATTACTTAATACTTATCATATTGTTCACATTTGGACATGTATAGTCAAAATCAGTCAAGGTCTCTAGACGAACCAAGGTCAAAAAGATTAGAATAATCTATATTCCATTTGGTTAGGTATTTAATTAAAGTAAACAAACTTAGGTGGCAGACAAGCACACGGCCCACCTGATGGAAAGTGGTAACCGTGGCCTATGGACGCGTGCAACACTAGGGGTGTCACACTCGCGCTGCCGACCCTGTTAGAACAGAGAGTTTCTGTGCCGTCAGTGTAGTAGATAAAGCAGGACACGCCTTTGGTCTTCCTACTGACAGCACAAATATCCCCAGTGAGCCCTACACATCTTGACGTGAAGCTAAGTTTATGATTTTATTTTTGTTTAAAACTAAGTTTTAAAATAAAACGCGACCATAAATCAAAATCGAGTCCCTACTTTAGGCAGTACTTATTTCGAATTAGATAGGAAAAATATTGAATCGGCCCAGGCGGGGTTTGAACCCGCGATCTTTGCCTTACAGGGGGCAATCTTTGACCAACAAGCTACCAGACCTCACCCGAACCAGTCCAAATTTCACCTTATCCCTCGTTGAGGCGATGGTGGAGGCGTCCACCGATATTTTCACGAACTATCGGAACCAATGAATGATTTTTCGATCATTTTTTTAACATTGATTTTTGACTACCCCGCCCAAAAATTTTGATTCTTAAAAAAATGTCTTTCAAACAGTAACTTATTTGTTTAATATGTGTTTGTGTAAAAAGGTACATCAAGATTGTTTACCTTTAGTTAAGAATTTAAACAAACGGAGTATAGACAGAACAAGGTTAAAAATATTACAATAATCTAGGGCAGGGTTTCTTTAAATTCATCTCTACTACTACACGGACAGTATTGTGGCCGGCAGATAACTTGACAATGTACTTCTTCATCCAAGCGTTAATGAGTCGCATCCCAAGCTTTTTAACTTGGAGTCTGGGATCCGCTATACAAATCTAACTGCAGATTTGGCTGCAATTCGATATTTTCCATGAAGCGACTGCTATCTAACCTCTACAACCCAAAGGCGATATCGAAGCATTGCAGCTAGAACAGTTGTTGGATTTTTTAGGGCTCCAACTATCCGTAACGACTGCCATAGAGGTTCGTATGGTAACCGGGACCGACGGCTTAACGTGCACTCCGAGGCAATGTACTCTAGCTGCAGAAAGAGTTTTTTAAGTCCCCTTGGTGGTAAGCGCTGTGCCCACCAATCATAGATATATTAAACTAAACACAAGCTCAAAAGGATAGCGTCATTAGCTGACCAGTCCTTTAGTTTATGAAATTTTAGAGCAATTAATATGCTATTGACATAGTAATCAAGCCTGTAAACCCCCGAAGGGGTACGCAGACATTTACTGACGAAAACGGGAACAGCGATGAGATGGTGATGATAAAAGATGATGCTGGTGATAATGAACCTAATGAAGTAGAGTTAGCTTTTAAATTAGAATAAGATTATGTATCAATTTTTAACGTAATGAATGATTGGTGATATAGGTTATTAAGTCCTAGTCCTAGAGTGGAGACCGCGAGAAGGGTAGGACGCCCCCTAGCCAGGTGGACCGATGACCTGAAAAAGGTGGCTGGGACGGACTGGATGCGGAAGGCGGAGGATCGTACGAAATAGCGCACATTGGGAGAGGCCTATGTCCCGCAGTGGACTGCAGTGGGTTGATTGATTGAAGATTGGGTGGCTAGGAGTAGCTACAACTTCGATGTCTTCAAAGCTAGAGTGAATAGGTTATTTCTGGGCAAGCGTGCTTCACCGTCAACTACATCTTCACTTACCAACAAGTGAGTCAGAAATGCGAGCCTATCAACCATAAAAAGGAAAAGTGAATGGTTAGACAGGGTTCGAACTCGCGGTTCCAGTCTCTTACATGGGGAATAATCTGGCCACCGAGCTACGGAGCAAAAACTTGAGCATTCGAAATGGTACTAATATTATAAACACGAGGTGTGTATGGATGGTTGGATGTTTGTTACTCTTTCACGTAAAAAGTACTGAATGGATTTTAATGAAACTTTACAATAATATAGCTTATACATCAGAATAACACATAGGCTATATATCATCACGCTACTATTCAAAGGAGCGGAGCAGTGACCATTAATGTCCAAATAGTCGAGGACAAAGATGAGTAGAGAGGTAAATTAATGCCCAATAGCGTCGACTCAATATTAAGCGATAAGCGACATCCACGCGGGCGGATGTCGCTTATCGCGTATTGTTCCCAAGCTCTAATTCACCTCTGTACCAAATTGCATTAGGATATCTGCAAAAATGAAAAAAGTTTTTATCCCCTGCCCCTCTAGACAAGTAGCAATTCGCTAGCCGGCGTTTGGTGGAATAGAATGACGAATATATGGGATTTGACGTATAAGACAATCGTTAACGCATGTCAAATACGTCAAATCCCGTACATTTGACATTCTATTCCATCAAACGCCGGCTAGCGAATTGCCAGTTGTCTAGAGGGGCTTTTCTCTCCCCACTGTTCGCTAGTTCTTCTATACAACTATCTTGGGGCGATAGTGGAGCCATTGATTGGTTTTTATTGGTCCGCATAGTGTAAATACGCGAACATGTTGAGTTGTTACCCCCCAAATTATGGTGGAACTTCCATGCAGCCATAAATTTTCAGCACATTCCATACTAGCTTAGATGCAAACAAGCACTGTCTACTTGATGGGAAGTGGTTACCATGGCCTATAGATGGACGTGTGCAACACCACGGGTGTCACAATTGTGCTGCCGACTCTTTGGAACCTTTAATGCCCTTCTTGAAGAACCCAGTCAGCCCAGCTGTTATAACAATTAGACAGTCTTCTTTCTGTCACGCCTATGACAATTTTGAGAAGTCGGTGGTAATGGTTATGTCGGACTCGAACCGCTGTCTCTGGCTCGTAGGTTGCCGGAGGCGAGATTGGCTGAGACATATCTCTCGTACCCTGGGCGACCCAAGAGATTCAAAGGCTTACCTGATCCTTTGGAAGAACATTTCAGTAGGATCGATATTCTTCCACGCTCCGTGCAAGTAGTTCCTGCAGATTTTGGCTGCGACCTCCCTCATTTCCTCTTCTGTGCCGCACATTTGAAGTTTCTGTGGAAAGAGAAAGTTTTATTGGGTTTCTGTTCAGAAGTCTAGGTGGAAAGATCACGCGAGGAACTCCCACGGCGTAACAGCCTTCAAGAGAGTCGCCTTTAGCTGGTGCAGTACTGTTTTGCGGAATCTGTCAGGCTATGGTGTTAATGTCTCGCGATGGCCCTCTGCTCCTATTGGCGGAGCGGGCCCAGAGGAAGTCAGGAGAGGTAGAACAGTTTCTGTGCCGTCAGTATAGAAGATAAAGCAGGACAAGCCTTAGGTCTTCGACTGACAGCACAAAAACTCTTCATTGAGCTCTGGCTACTCTACGTACCGAAGGGAACACAACACGAGGTTATTATGACTACTGTATTCTGTAGGGCGGAGGTACTTCCCCAGTGGGACTGCTCCATTGGATGGAAATACCGTCATGTCCTACCTTCTACGGACTTCATAGACTGCTATGCGCGAAAGCGACACGAGGGTCGTCCCTAACCTCCATTCTCTGAACGCGGGTTAGGGGTGACAAGTGGAGTCGCCTGTCACCCTAGCAGAAGCAGGTCGCGTGGGCAGGTGCGCGATGCGCTCCTCTCCTTACCCGAAGAAAGATGGGGACACCGTAGTCCGATTAGGCCTTCGATGACCCTGGGTCAGACAGGGAGTAAGAGATTTGCCAGAGTCTAGCCCATCCTCGGCAACAAACAACCCAAGACGGCGTAAGATTTTAGTTGGTAAGAGTCCGATATAACCATCCTCGTGAACTCCTGGGGACGGAGAAGGTGTATCCAGAGCGGATTTTCGCACTATACAAAAAATAAGAAGTTTAAAATTCAGTTCCCTTCTCATCTCAATGTCACAAATGTCATGATACGTATTATATCCTCGAACAAAAGTCGGTAACCAATGACGAACCACGAAAGAGACTTATAAACGCTTTCTGCTTTCTCAAGATGATTGCCGGCCATTAACATTGCTAACTATAGTAATTAAGATATGCGTTAAGTAGGTGACGGTCTACTTCTATTTGCAAGTCATAAAGCATAGTACACATATAAAAATTGTCACTACGGACATACGCACACAAAATAAAATAATAGTTCCGTACACAAACCTCATTTTAGAAGACAACTAGCTTTTGCCCGTGGCTCCGCCCGCGGGGATGTCGGTTATCGCGACCAAACATAGCCTATGTCCCTTCTCAAGGTGCAATCTGCCCCTATACTGAATTTCATCACAATCGGTTCAGTGGTTTGGGCGTGAAAGCGTAACATACAGACAGACAGACAGACAGAGTTACTTTCGCATTTATGATATCAGTATGGATGAATTTTATATCCGTCTCAACGTAATAAAGTATAAATTGGCTCACAGAACAATACTCGACTGCTGTTTAATCAGCAGATAATTAAAATGGCACTTATTTATAAATCTTTTATATAATATATATACAGGGTGTAATCGTTAAGTGTGTCCAGGCGATTATTCCGTAACTATTACAGATATCAAAAAACTTTAAACTGTTATCGAAAGTACGTTACCTAATGAATAAAATGACATCAATAACTTTTTAAAAATCATACGAGAGGTATCTAATATTTTGACATTAAACACTCCCATACATTTAGTATGAGATTAGTACAAAGGTTTTAGGTACGTACACCAGAAGGGACTTCTCTATCTGGGTACTCTCTTTTGTAGGCGATAATGGCCGCTCTTTTGTTACAATCATATTTGTAGTCAATTTTTAGCATATCTCTCTTTTCTCTTTTGGAATAAATGCCATTTTGCAATCAATAAATGAAACAATCACGATTATTAACGCAAATTAAAAAAAAACAACGATAAATTGGCGGGAACAACAACCCGAGATAAAAGTTTTGAATTTAGAACGAACACCAAAGAGTATCTCTTTTTTGTAGTGCTTTTCAGTTAGCTCAAATTACTTAATGCGATATTAAAACACGGTTTATTACTAAGTGGTACCTAAGATAATTATTTTACACATGTATCTATTTGAAAATCATCATTGTCATATTATACGTAATCATAAAATATGATTAAGGTAAAATGGGTACTAGATCACTTAAAATAAGGAAACTAAAACCTTTCTACTAATCTCATACTAAATGTATGGGAGTGTTTAATGTCAAAATATTAGATACCTCTCGTATGATTTTTAAAAAGTTATTGATGTCATTTTATTCATTAGGTAACGTACTTTCGATAACAGTTTAAAGTTTTTTGATATCTGTAATAGTTACGGAATAATCGCCTGGACACACTTAACGATTACACCCTGTATATATATATAAATTTCGTGTCACGATGTATGATCGCGATAAACTCCGAAACTACTGCCCCTCTAGACAAGTGGCAATTCGCTGGTCGGCGTTTGATGGAATAGAATGACGAATGTTTAGGATTTGACGTATTTGACATGCGTTAACGACTGTCATGTACGTCAAATCCCATACATTCGTCATTCTATTCCACCAAACGTCGGCTAGCGAATTGCCACTTGTCTAGAGGGGCAGAACGGATTTCGATTAAATTTTGTAACCATTTATAATATGGTTCAACTTAAAAGATAGGATAGCTAACATCTCAATTTATAGCCGCAATTTTAATTCCACGCGGGTGAAGCCGCGGGCAACAGCTAGTAAAGTTATCTTATCGTTAAAGTAAAAAGACTTGTTTAGCAAATGAACCAGTTTCAATTCTCTAAGCATATAGCGTCGAGCACAGCGCGGAGACAGCCTTGATAGGAATTGTAAGTGGTCGGACTGAGTGACGTCGACGTGGAGATCGACCAATGACGATAGTGATCGTTGTATTGTGATTGTATGCTTAGAGATTTGTACAGCAGTAATAGATATCAATAGTTATAAGAACGCCTACCAATCTTAGTCATTTGTAGGAGTGACTGACTTATAAATGTACAAAGACCGATGGTACTCGGTACGGTCCCGAGGAGGGCCAGACCGAGAGGGATGGCTCTGGGTCAGCTGGGGTGCGGGGAATATGTCTTTGACAGCCTCACGCTCGGCCTAGTACAACGACCCACAGATGGCGTGCGGTTTAGTCAGTTCGAGTCCGACATAACCTCCCCCTCCGGGTACGGAGGGGGGTATCCGTGGGGATTTCCCGCATGTAAAAAAACTTTGAGATCATAAAATTTAAATTTCAAGGACAATTATATGGCAACCTTTTTATGCTTATGAATTACCAATTTTATTCTCATATCATAAGGTTTATTTCAGATTACAGTGAGATGGCGTGCTGAAAGATATAATTTCAGCTGAAATGCAATGGCGTGACTACTTGTATAACAGAATCGATTTCAAAAACAATTTTATTTTACCGTACAAGGTTGGGCATGTTCTTATACCTTATTCATTAAGCTTAGTCTGAGACCTTGAACGTAACTAGCTAATGTCACACAAAGTCACAGGTAACACGAACAACACGAACCCTATAGGGAACCTAAGCGCTGTGCACCCTGGGCAACGGAAACGGCATTGCCTCTTTCTCGTATGGGAGACGCTACTGCCTACGGCCAATTCCGGCCGTGGCGGAAGTGATCCTGTTGAGGGCTGCTCGGAAGCTTGCCACGTGTCGCAGTGGAGAACAGGCAAGGGTGTTTGCTCCTCTTTTTTCGGGTTCGATGGTCATATCGTGTTTCTAACACCAGAGAGGGCCATCTTAACACAGTAGATACCCTAAGGTTTTCTGCGATGCTAGGTAAATACTGGTAATTAAAACCCGAGGCGTCGGTGCGGTTTTAGTAGATTCAAGACCAATATAACCATCTGTGGAATTCTCTGAGGTTTAGGAGTCGAGCTCAGCGCGGAGACACCCTTGATACAGATTGTGATTGGTCGGACTGGGTGACATCACTGGATATCGACCAATGAGAATCTCTATCAAGGACGGACACAGCGCTGCGTTCGATGCTGAATGCTTAGGGAATAGTACAGCAGCCCCAATCGCCGATGGGGATTTCTGCACGAAATGAAAGGTACACGTAGTTGATGTACTGCAAGCCGCTAGCTAAGCTATTTTGGGTCTAGCTAGGCTTTGCAGAATGTCCTAAAAAGAACCCTATTTATTTGTAGTAGTGGGTCTAAAAAAATACATCTTCTTATCGCGACACACATTTTCTAAGCGCAAATATTAGTATTGCGTGCGAGTTGTGCAAATACTTGACACATGGCAGTTGGCAGATTGTTTTGTTATATTAATCTTTTGCAAACTTAATGATAACGTTAAAAAAACCTTTAGTAAATATTTTTTTTTATATCAAAAAATAAGTTATACTCCATGTGGTTAGGACTTAGGTAAGGTAAGACCCAATGGTCGACACTGACCCAATAGTCGACACTTTCGAAAAAAACGTTTATTGTAAGAAAAGTAACTATCTTGTTTACTTGATTGGTTACTTAAAAGACATCCAATGGCATATATAATACATGTTCAAAAATTCGCAACACATTCGTGAGTAAATATTGAATTGGCGCCAGTTGTTTCTTAACATTTTTGTTAAGGGTGATGATTTTTAATAGGTGTGATATTTTATTTATTAATAACGATTATCACTATTTTAGTACGGATGTTATAAATATGTAACTTGGTGACCTACGTAGATCATTGCCGTATTTTTATGGCTAGATTGGCTTTCAGTTTTAAGTGATTGTCGACTATTGGTGTTTACGACCATGTGTATAATAATTGTATTTAAAGTAAAAATATGTTAGTTTTTGAAGATTTTATCTACTAAAGTTAATGTCTAAATTATGCTTCAACAGTTAGACGTAACGACCATTCTTTAAAAAATATGTGCAATTTTATAGAGTGAAGTTTGATTTGTCCTTAAAGTGTCTACCATTAGTGCTTTTACCTTACTTAACTAAAGGTCAACACAAATACATATCATCACAAATAAACTACTGCTTAAACTTACAGTTCGATGTCGGTTTTTAGTTATCTAAGTTACGTCCTATAAAATCAACTATGTGTCAGTGATAATCCCTTCAAAATAAGCCAAGCTATTTTGGAGATTGGTGAACGAACTGATTTAAAAAAATATATATTTCGTTTAGACTTGTTATAAAGTACCGTAAAAGTATACATTCATGTGCCATTATTAAAAAACTTATTTTAATATTACAAACCGACAGTTTAATTTATTTATTTGTATAGACTAGCTAACAAGACACGCGCGAAAAACATAACCTATCCTTCAGTCGGGTAAAAATAACACAATTTTTTAATAAGAAGTCCCATTCGTATGAACCAATTCAGGCCTATAGTTGCGTCATATCGCCAAAACGTCGTGGCCTGATATTTGCACTTTAACCGCGAGATATACAATATATGTAACCGGATATTATATCAAGGTCTGTTTAAAAAAACTTCATTAGCAAATATAAACGATTAAATAATAAATACGCCGTGTTGGCGGAGTAGAAGAATAAGGAAGGAAGAAGGGGATTAAGGTTTAGAGGTGTTCTCCAGCCGATAGAAAACGTACTTTGTAAAACCAGGTTGTGAAAAAAAGTCCGCTGTCTTAGGCCTGATCTATACAGACCTGTCATATTATACACATCGTTCATGACTCGTGGACCACAAGTGTCACGTGTATCATGATCGTGAGCGCTTAACATCGAAAGATACATGATCATACTAAGTTTGACACACATCCGTTCTTATACTGATGTAACGTTTTTGATTGTTACTTTTAGTTTGAAACGCGTCCACGACTCATAGACCACGAGTGTCACATGCAGTGATGGGTAATTGTCCGAAAAATTTCAAATACCGGAAATTTTTCAATTTATTTTTCTGAAAAATTGAAAAATTGGAAAAATAATGGAAATATATCTTTTTATCGAAATTATTAGTTTAAATGAAATAGTTTATAAAATATAGTTCATAATAAGTTGAAATTCAAATGATTTAATGGCTTTACATGTTGTTTAAAAAAAAAAACAAATGATCAAAGTTATATTTTAATACAGATTCATGGTCAATGGTTTATTTTACACATTGTCGTGCGGTGTTCCACAGGGTTCGGTCCTGGGGCCGCTCCTGTGGAACATCGGTTACGACTGGGTGCTTCGCGTACGGTGCCACCGTCCCGTGTTATGCGGACGACACGCTGGTGACGGTGAGCGGGGCTACGCACCGCGAAGCGACCCTGAGGGCCACGACCGCGGTTGCTCAGGTCGTCGACAGGATCCGGCGGCTGGGTCTCGAGGTACACACTCGAGGTGCACAAGTCCGAGGCCATGTTCTTTCATGGCCCTCGGCGCAGGCCAGGCCCGGGAGCCAGCCTTACAGTGGGAGGCACTCCCATCGACATCAAGCCCCGGTTGAAATACCTGGGGCTCGTGCTTGACGGTCGATGGGACTTCGGACAGCATTTCCGAAGTCTGCGCCCCAAGTTGGTGCTCACGGCGAATGCCTTGGGCCGGTTGTTGCCTTACTTGAAGGGCCCAGAGGCCTCCTGCAGGAGAATCGACGCGGGTGTCGTGCGGTCCATGGCCCTATACGGGTGCCCCGTGTGGGCGGACACCCTGGAGGCCAGATTCCTGCCTCTGCTCCGTACGGCGCAGAGCACGATGGCCTCCAGGGCCATCAGGGGATACTGCACGATATCCTTCGAAGCGGCGAGTCTCCTGGCCGGATCGCCACCGTGGATCCTGGAAGCGAGGGCCCTTTCGGCACTATATCAGTTCCGAAAGGAGGCGCGGGAGCGGGGATTCTATCCCGAGCCCGAGGATATTCGGGCCGAGAAATCCCGGCTCCACCAGGTCATGGTGGCCGAGTGGGAGCGACGACTTGGGCAACCACGCGCAGGGCACGCCGTGATTGCGGCGGTAAGGCCCATCATGGGGGAGTGGCTAGAGAGGCCACACGGTAGCCTCTCGTACCGTCAGACGCAGATTATCACCGGGCACGGTAGCTTCGGGCGGTATCTGCATCTGATGGGTATAGAGCCAACGCCCGAGTGCCATCACTGCGACGCGAGCGTGGACTCGGGGCTGCACACGCTCACCGAGTGCCCGGCGTTTGAGACGCCGAGGCGGGAGCTTGTGGCGGCCCTGGGGGTGAGAGTGCTCACGCTCTCCACCCTGCTCGCGGCGATGGGCCGCTGCGCGGATGCGTGGGCGGCCAGCGCCTCCTTCTGCGAGCAGGTCATGCTCGCGAAGGAGACAGCAGAGCGAGCGCAGCGCGATGAGCGAGAAAGGCTCGCTGACATCGCTGCACGCGCTCGAAGGCAGCTCGGGCGTCGGAGGGCGCAAACTGACCTCCGCCCCCCATGAGCGCGGGCCTGAGGGTGACGGGTGGAGCCGCCCGTCACCCTAGCAGAAGCAGGCCACGGCGGCGGCGCGCATCGTAGGACGATGCGCGCCTCCCCACACCGGGTTTGAGTCGGGGACCGCGTGGTCCCCCCCTTCCCGAGGAAGGCCAGACCGAGAGGGATGGCCCTGGGTCAGCCGGGGTGCGAGGGATATGTCGCATGACAACCTCACCTTCGGCCTAGCACTACGACCCAGAGACGGCGTGCGGTTTAGTCGGTTCGAGTCCGACATAACCTCCCTCCTTTTATGAGTGTTTTTGACTGATCTGACCCACAAAACTGCCATTGTTAGTAGACAGCGATGTCCAAAGGTAAGCACCTAAAACTAATATTTTACTATTAAACAGAAATACCAACAAACTAGTAGGTATCTATCTACTTAATATTGCACGTTCATATAACTACTCGTACACGTAGCATTATAATATATTTTAGACTCAGTGGCTTTGCCTTCGTGTGAGTTTATGTAGGTATGTTTATTTGTTTTTCAGAAAAGATTATACTAGCTTCAGATAGTGAATCAGATACTGAAATTAACTGTAATTTTGACAATATGCGTAATGAATCAGAAAATTTATTCACTGAAAATGCTGATTACATTCCAAGAAAAAAAAAAAGCTTTCAGAAGTCGCCGGAAAAGACAATACTCCAAATTGCAGCTTACCTAGAAGTGATACGTACATATCAGAACCAGATGAGTACAGTCAGTACGCTCAACGTTGGTCTAGTCCAGATTATACAGTTAAAGAATCCCAAAAACAAATCCCAAATTCAGAAAATCAGTTTTGTGATGCGGCAGTGATGACAGAACCAGAGTACAAAGCGGAAGAAAATGAGAACATTAGAATTTCAAACTTAATGATTTGTAAATTTATCTCGCATGAACTTCACCGGTATACCGGTGATGAACGGTATAATCTTATGCAAGAAATCATAAAAGTCTTTAAGAAAAATAATAAATAACAGTCTTAGTAATAGGGTACGGAATCCTAAATATGAGAAATTTTAGTATTTTGATAAAAAGTAACAAATAAAAATTTGTTATCTTGTTTTATTTTCTGATCTTGGTCGACTCCCCATTTTTTCCAATATTTGAAAAATATTTGAAAAATTGAAAAAATTTTGGAAATTTTTCATTTTTTCTTTTCTTTTCATTCCGAAATTTTTCCATTATCCATCACTAGTCACATGTATCATGTTCGTGAGCGCATAATGTCGAAAGATACACGATGATAAAAATTTGCTTGCAGTCGCTGTTTTAGTCTTAATGTGATCCGATATCGGGGCAACACAGTGCTGTTAGCTCCGATACCCGATATCGGGCCGGACAATGTGAAAGACAGACACATATCTCATAAATTTGACTTCCTCCGATATCGGATATCGGATGAGTGTGAAAACACTCTAACTCCTTATACTGATGTAACGTTTTTGATTGTTACTTATAGTTTGAAACGTAGAAGTTATTTTGAAAGATTACCTTATCTACTTCTTACGTAGATTATCTACTTAACTCAAGCCTGTATTCCAAAAAGATACTCAGGTAATAGTTCTGGAGTGGTATTATTAAAGGTATTTTTGACACTTTCCAAATAATCGATTATGTAAAACCCTGTCGTAGCTTCAAGGTGGCATTTTTTTTTTCAAATGAGTTTTAAGGCGTTTGCGAGCACAATTTTGCCCGATATAAAGTCACTTTTATACATCTGTTTTCTTGTACGCAGGTGTCAATGATACACGATTATACGATGTAGGCACACCTCCCTCGAAGTTATCGATTATTATGTAAACTTTTTTGATTATTGGAATTATCTAAAAGATTACTTAACCTACATATTATTGATTTATCGCGAATATACAGAAATATAGAGTTGTTAGCTCGAGATTTTTACCTACTTGTGACTGCAATTGATAAGTTGTATATAAATTATAAATTGGTTGTAATATATTTGGAATAACAGCTATTTGATATTATTTTATGCTTTCCCAACACGACTTCATTTACCTCAAAAATTCATAGTCTAAAATTAACAATACCTATCCTTCCCTAATTTTGCGCTATGCGGCAAAGCCACAAATTTACTTTAGGCTCAAAAGTTAACCCACATAAAGCTTCATAAAATAACAAATTTAGATTCTAAATTCAATAATTCTTATAATTTGCACGAATTGTAATTTGTTATTATATGTTTTAAATGCTTATTTATTGACATGTACGATATAATAGAATCTAATAATTTATCTTGAGTTGCAATTGGCTTAATAATGCTAATTTTAATTTGTGACAATTCTAATTTCTTGACAATTAATAATAGGTATCAATTTTATCTTAAATTAAATATGTACATGTAAGTAACTAATTCATAAATAAAATAAAATTATCATTCTTTAGGTAGTATATAGTAAGTGGTTAAACGATCATATAATTTATGTACAAGATTCGTATGCCTAATGAAGGCGAGATATGCTGTATCTAAAACTAATCATGTAACATCTTATCTTCACCGTATTTCATTTCTTTGATAATATTACATTCATTATTTTTTCCCAAAACGACTAGCATCCAAGACGGTGGTCGGCACTCTATAGAAAAAGTAAGCTTGCTTTAAAATTGCACTGAATTTTTGATGAAATTTATTGAAGCCTATTGACAGGAAAGCTCTTTGACATCAAAATCTATTGACATTGATCTTTAAATCTATGATGGGAAAGTCGAAATATATATTATTCGAAATATTTATTAATATATAAATAAAATATGATGGGAAATTCAATGGTTCATTTTGTTCCGACTGTTCTGACTTATTAGCTTATTATTATAATTTTGCGATTAAATACAACGAATTGACTTGCGTGTAATTTTAATAAATATAATTATGTTGCTGTGTGATGCCTAATAATTATATTGATGTATGTGTAATTTAATATTTGCATGCCATAAAAATGGTAAATGTGCTGTACAAAAATTATTGTAACATCTGTAAAACCACATTTTGGCGCAAATAAATGAATTTGAATTTGAAACGATAAAATTATATTATAATTCTCCAAGATGGATATTTTTTCCAAAAAATTCGGGAAATCATTAGGAGCCGTGACGCAGTTTGCTTCAAGCGCTTTCTAAAGATAGATTTACACCATGTACCTGAGTCAAATGACCCATATTTTCCATGCGTAGGCATCTCGGGCGTAAATAATGAATTCATGACGTCATGATATCGTATGATACGAAATCTCATACGATATTTCATGTCATACATACCTACAACTCGAAAAAATTCGAATTGGTATTGTATTTTAGAACTAGCGACCCGCCCCAGCTTCGCACGGTTGTAATGGATGTTATTATACATATAAACCTTCCTCTTCAATCACTCTATCTATTAAAAAGAAACTAGGTTTGTAAGAAAGATGATTAAATTAGGTTTGTAAGAAAGACGTGAGCATGTGCATTTGTGTATCATCACTATCACTACATACCTAGTATAAAACAAAGTCGCTTTCTCTGTCCCTACATCCCTTTGTATATGCTTAAATCTATAAAACTAGGCAACGGATTCTGATGCACTTTTTTAATAGATAGAGTGATTGAAGAGGAAGTTTTATATGTATAATAACATCCATTGCACCCGTGCGAAGCCGGGGCATGTCGCTAGTTACTAATGAAATGAAGCAATCTAATAGACAAAGAATTTTTGAAATCGGTCCAGTAGTTTTAGAGATTTTTCATTATAAACAAACAAATGTTTGCTTTTTACTGTAGTGGTGTAGATGTATGTGTTACTAGAGTCGTTATATAAGACCTCCAGTGCAATGAGCTGACTGCCTTTTGTTGTGAATGTAAGAATTCGATAAAACCGCTATTGTAACAACAAAGACATAAGTTTATTGGCTTCACGCGGGTGTTTGTTTAAAGTTAAATGTTTTATTGTGCTTTGTTAATGGATAATATATGTTATCTTCATTACGATGCTGTTGTTGGCCATTTTGTATAAATGAGTTCGGTGCTGTTGTTCGATATTTTTCAATTTACACCCCAAAAAGGGGGCTTTTGGAGTGTAAAATAGTAAATTGAAAAATATCGAACGTAAAATTTTGAAAACCAAAATGTAGAAAGTTTTTTTCTAAATAACTTAGTATTTATCTTCATTTGTGTAAGATTAAAAATAAACGAATAATTCAGTAAACCAAAATTCGTCCTTAAATTCAAGATGGCGAATAACGGAAAGACCCGAATACCACGCAAAACTAAATTTAGACTGCCAGTGACCTCCGTCATCGATTTCCGAAAGAAAATTGC
Organism: Eilema caniola; assembly: GCA_949126895.1. Lineage (NCBI taxonomy): Eukaryota > Metazoa > Arthropoda > Insecta > Lepidoptera > Erebidae > Eilema > Eilema caniola. Next base: position 1,965,459 of record OX421490.1, on the reverse strand, counting down.
TACTAGGCATTATTTAAGTTTTCGGGATATTTACCATGTAATGATTTGTTGAGTTTCCGATATTTCGGCACTGTTGCAAGCGCCATGATCACGGAAGAACTGAAGTACTGGCGGTAAGTTTTAAGCGCAGACATATCGGTCTACCCTCTTACGCACTCTTTTGTGACGCGTTACATTGTCAGTACCACTACCACTGGTTTCACTAGAACTGCAAACTCGATCACGACTCACTACACTCACAGTATCCACTCGCGATTTTAATTCGGCTGGTTCACGGTTTTTGCATAGGCGGACCACTGGATACCAGACGTTCGGCAGTTGAAACCCTTCCTCACGATTGAAATTTTTATACTTTTTAATTTCAATCGCCTCTCTAACCAATCTTGGTATATAGTGGCGTTCTGTCGCAAGCATCTGAGGGTTATGTAACTCAATCCAGTGGTTTGTACTGGACTCCAGTAAATGTTGAGCGATTGCTGATTTTTGCGGTTCGTTATTTTTGACTGCCCTGATATGTTCTTTAATGCGGCACGTGACGGTTCTTTTGGTTTGTCCTATATAAGAAGAGCCGCAGCTACAGTCAATTTTATATACACCCGGCCTGTCAAGTGGAGAGCTATCTTTAGGCGACCGTAAATATTGTGATAGCTTTTTGAATGGAGTAAAGATAGTTTTTATAGAGACCTTCTTCAGGATGTTGGCGACCTTATCTGTTACTCCTTTCATATATGGTAAGAAGGCTGGATGTCTCTCCACCCTGTAGTCCATGGGTTTGACGGTGCGTCTAGGTGGTCTGATCCGTCCATTGTACCCGTTATTCTGTAGAACGCCGCTTATGTGTTTTAATTCATCCTCTAAATGTTCCTCATTACATAAACTATATGCGCGGTCAGTAAGCGACGTCACGACTGAGTTCAAATGGCTAGGATGATGATGAGAGTTTGCGTGTAGGTAGCGGTCTGTGTGAGTAGGTTTCCTGTATACGGAGTGGCTAAGAGAACCGTCTTTTCGAACACCGATCTTTACGTCCAGGAATGCAAGGGTTCTTTCTCTTTCTATTTCATACGTGAAACTTATGTTACCATGGATGCTGTTCAAATAAGCTATGTAATGTTGTATCCCATCCTCATCTCCCTCCATTATACAGAAAATATCATCAACATACCGTTTCCAGACTTTGATGTGGGGGGTGTTGGTGATGGCTAGGTTTTCAAAATGTTCCATCCACATATTGGCTACCACTGGAGCTACCGGACTGCCCATTGCCACTCCATCTATCTGTAGGTAGTACTCGTTTCTGTATACGAAGTAGTTCGTCGTCAAACAATGTTGCACAAGGATGGCATATTCCATGGGAATTTTGTGTTCCGTAATTTTTTGTCTTATGACCTCCATACTGTCGGCTATCGGGACCCTTGTGAAGAGTGATTCTACGTCAAAACTGACCATCACTTGCGAACTTACACTTACGAAAACTGACCATTACATGGTAAATATCCCGAAAACTTTAATAATAGTATGAACAACCATGATAGTTTAAAAACCGATATTAGGCATTATTTATTTAATTATTTATGTACCTACACAGAAGAACACATAAGACACAGAACAATAAGATATATAAGATAACACATAGAAAAATAAGATGGAAATAATAGTACACATGATCTGCTTATTTATTTTAGAAATCTCTCTAGAAATAAACTTTTAGGTGTGCCCCTTTTTTGAATTTTTACTAATATTTTGTTTTTTTTTTCTATCTACATGCGTCCGTGTCCGTGTCACGTCCGTGAAACCTTGCATTGTGGAAAACCGGTGTGATATTTTGTCAATATTGGATTATTTACTCAAACTACAAACAATACGTCACACTAAATCGTGCCGAAACAAGATGGCGGATGATTGAACAGCTGTCCGCTGTTCTGTCAATTAATTGTTTGTTTTGTTAATTCGCGTCATTCATGTTTTCACACTTGAGATAACGTTAGTAATTAACCTCTTTAGATCATTACCTTTATTAGCTTCACCTGTGTTTATGTTTACTGATGACCGAAAAACGCTCATTGAGCGGTAAAAATCACAGCTCACAACGCGTTCTGACATTGAAGAAAAGCCATGACGCGTTCTGCTATGCTATTATTTAAGCATACGCACGGAGATTTCCTGCAGGAGACTCTATGCGGGTGTCGTGCTGTCCATGGCCCAATACGGGTGCCCCGTGAGGGCGTACACCCTGGAGGCCATGGTTCTTGCCTTTGCTGCGCGCGGCGCAGAGGACGATGGCCGCCAGGGTCGGATCGCTACCGTGGATTCTGGAGGTGAAGACCTTTTCGGCACTGATTCGATCCCGAGCCCGAAGATATTTAGGCCGAGAAATCCCAGCTCCACAGGGACATGGTGGCCGAGTGGGAGCGACGACTTGAGCAACCACGCGCAGGGCACGCCTTGATTGCGGCGGTAAGACCCATCATGGAGGAGTGGCTTTGGAAGCCACAAGGTAGCCTCTCGTACCGTCAGATGAAGATAATCACCAGACACGGGAACTTTAAGCGGTATCTGCATCTGATGGGTATAGAGCGAACGCCCGAGTGCCATCTCTGCGACGCGGGCGAGGACTCGGGGCTCCACACGTTCACAAAGTGTCCGGCGTGGGAGACGCCGTGGTGGGAGCTTGTGGCGGCCCTGGGGGTAAGAATGCTCACGCTCTCTACCCTGCTCGCGGCGATGGTCCGCTGCGCGGATGCGTGGGCGGCCAGCGTCTCCTTCTGCGAGTAAGTCTTGCTCGAGGAGACAGCATAGTGGGTGCGGCGCGATAAGTGGGACAGACTCGCGGACATCGCTGCCCGAGTGCGTAGGCGGCTCGGGCGTCGGAGGGCGCAGAACAACTTCCGCCCCGTATGACGGGTGGAGCCGCCCGTCACCCTAGCAAAAGCAGGCCCCAGTATGAAGAGGCGCATCACACGAAGCGCGCCTCGCGATATCGGGGGAGAGTCGGGGAACGCGTGGTTCCCCCTCCCGAGGAGGGCCAGACCGAGAGGGATGGCCCTGGGTCAGCCGGGGTGCGAGGGATATGTCGTCCGACAACCTCACCCTCGGCCCAGCACAATGACCCACAGACGGCGTGATGTTTAGTCAGTTCGAGTCCGACATAACTTCCCCCCCGGCTCTGGACGGATCATATAATATATACGAAATATATATTTAAGCATACAGCGTCGTGTATAGTTCAGCGGCAGCCTCGATAGAGATTGTCATTGGTGGATCTCCAGTGACGTCACCCAGCCCGACCAATGACGAAAACGCTCTGTGATCGATCACAGCACTGCTGACGTCACACGCAAGTAAACATGGCTTTGTGACAGAACAGAACAGAACAGAAAAAAACAGTTTTTGTGGATTATTTATAGACGTATTTGTACATTGTGTAACTATACACCATTTTATTCACAAAGTTTGAAGAAAAGCTTTATTATTTACTTTGACTTCACTGCTTTAAGGTTATACAAAATGTTTACTTGCGTATGACGTCACGTAATCGGCTCCATACAAGGTGACAGCGTTTGTCGCGCGTTTTTGAAAATTTAAACTTTAACATCGATTTTTTGTTAAAATCCGTTGATTTTTTTTTTTGAAATATCGATGTAGTGTGCATATTAATGCTAAGGAATAATTTAAAATGGTTAGTCCAACAAGTAGGTAAGACTAGATGTGAATATTCAAGGTGGTATTATGTGGTAGATATTAAATGTGATAGGTAACAAATAAATCCATCGATAAATTAAAGGCCTTTCTCATTGTTGGCAGGCTCTGGCCTACAGTGTCCACGCTGGCCAGACGGGTTGGTACAGGGTTTTATTTCGAGTGTTCCTTCTCTCGCAGTGATATCGTCTGCGTATGTTTCCGTCAGTCGCCTCTGACGAAACCTTGGAATGAGATGGGATGTTGATACTTTTATTCTTTCTTCGTTTCTCCGTCACCACAAACAAAAACATTTATCAATTAACCTGTACAATATGACAATTTATTAAAACGACTTATCACAGACAACTCATTAAGCCAATTTAAGTGTTATAAACAGTAATTGTGCTTGTAATTAAAAACTGCGATAGCTAATCAAAACGCATTGAATACGAACTAACTTATATTGTGTGTGGTGGTGGAATTTAATATATTCAAGGATGCTTTTGATAGCACGTAGAAATCACATATTGACCAATCACCTTGGACTTTTATTTGCTTTAGGTTATATTCTAGATTTCATGGATCGGCGTGTGGATGTCACATGGCAGTCGCTTCAATGAAAATATTGTACATACATACACATACATATAATCACGGTTTTATCTCCGGAGGGTTAGGCAAAGGTGAGTTAACATCCACATTTCACCACTCTGTATTCGGTCCCACATAACAGGGGGTGAGCCTATTGCCGTATTCCGGGCACTATTGTTGACTCGAGCCATGCATCTGAGGCTGAGTCTGGGCTGTATATCTGTCTGATGTTGAAGTTAATCAGCCCTATCCCTTAACCGGTTTGTACGACACCACATGGGAAGAGAAGGGGTGGCCCAAATTCTACTTTGCCGGGAACCACATTGTAGTTCAGCCAAATCCGCAGTTAAGACTGGTAATAGCGGACCCGGACTACGACGGAAAGCTTGAAATGCCATAAGGGCCACCATAAGCTATTTGGGTATCTGTACCTACCCCTAGCACGAAAAACTATCATAATAGTATCGTATTGAGAGAACGGAAGATTGCGATTGGTCGGCTTTACATACACACACAGGTTCACTGTAGGCAGGCGGCCAATGGTAATGTTCCATTCTCTCAATACGTTCACGATAGTTTTTCGTGCTAGGGGGTACTGAACTGAACAAGGCGTGCAGTTTTAGTCGTTTCGAATCCCGCTGGCATTGTAAAAACCGGTTTCTTATCATTACGCCACTGTTCCCAAGCTACTTCAACAATAAAAATACTTTTAAAAAATCGATTAAGATAGGAAAAAGTGAATCGCTCAGGCGGGACTCGAATCCGCGATCTTTTCCTTACAGGGGGAATGCTCTGACCATTAAGCCACCGAGCTTCACCTGAAGCTATCCAAATTCTCCTATACTATCGTCTTAGGGCGACGGTGGGAGCCATCTACCGACACTCGTACGAACATACTAAATGCTTCAAAATTTCATTCAACTTTTAAAATATGTTTATATTACTTATCATGTCATATTTCATTTTACAAGCGTATGTGTCAATTACTAGACTATTGCGATAGGTGGGATTTCACAAGCGTATAATAACATACGTACTTACATCGTTATCAATAGTACTATAACCATCAATCTCAATAGAAAGATTTATTTTTTCTTATCAATAATTGCTGGTAAAGGACTCGTGATAAAAATGTAAATAAAATGATAATTTTACGTTTTTTTATTATCACTTAGGTAGTAGATAAGTAGACGCCTGTCGGAAAGTGGTTACCGTGGCCTATGGACGTGTGTAATACCAGGGGCGTCACACTGTGCTACCTTTAATTTATTTCTGTATTCAATTATTGATTTTTCTTGAATTACACATCTAAAAATTCCTGTATTTCATTTCACTACGTTCAAATATACCTTAAACCTTTTTACATACATACATATAATCACGCCTTTATCCCCTGAGGGTTAGGCAGAGGTGAAATAACACCCACATTTCACCAATCTGTATTCGGTCCCACGTAATAGGGGGTGAGCCAATTGCCGTATTCCGGGCACTATTGTTGACTCGAGCCATGCATCTGAGGCTGAGTCTGGGCTGTACATATCTGTCTGATGTTGAAGTTAATCAACCCTATCCTTTAGTCGCCACATGGGAAGAGAAGGGGTGGCCCAAATTCTACTCTACCGGCAACCACGGAAACCTTTTTGTATATGACATTATTGTATTCCACTGAACTTCATTTGAGTGTATAATACTTAGAAGACATTTATATACCTAACAACAATGTCTTGAAAAGCCGCTAAGTCCTAAGTACTGAATTATATTTTTTGTAAGACCTATGTACACCTAGTAAGCAATAAATGATTTGAATTTGAGTTTACTTACTCTAGTAAGAATTGATCGAAGAACTAGTCCAAAAATCATATATCAAATGCTATGCAATTAACTAAGCTTATTGCGTCGAGCACAGCGTTCCGACAGCTTTGATATTGATTGTGATTGGTTGATATCCAGTGAGGTCACCCAGCCTGACCAATGAAAATCAAGGTTGCCGCAGCACTCAGTTCGACGTTATATGCTTAAGGAATTGCACAACTAGTCCATGGAGACTAGAGTAGAAGGAGAACAATCTCATACGGGAGAAAAGTTGAGAAAAAGTGTCCAGCTGTATGCGCTGAATAACAGTTCAAAAACCTTCCACAATGGCGCTGGTGGAGGCACAGGGTATGGTATCAATGTAGCAATTATTAATATCATTGTCGACTAAAGTAGTTAATTATTGACAATTTCAACAACTTACACTGTACAAAAAATTGTAGTGAGACGATATTCTTAGCAATCCATGGATTCTCCGTACGGGTGCCGGGTCCATCGCGTTGCTGAGTTGGGAACTCGGGACAGTGCCTGGGACTTGCGACCCAAGTGCAGGTTTAGAAGGGACCCCTTTTGTTGATGTACATCAACACTCACCTTCACTACCAAAGTTCCCCTCCCTGCCTAACCAAATTTGATACGAACCTACTAGTGCCGATTTAGACATTCGTCCTAGTAATGAGCTTATTGTATCTCTCGATAGGCCTAGATCTTCAAGTAGGTTATAGAGAGATTTAGCTGGTATACCTCTCGCTCCCACAAATTTACCACGTAACCGTTTTTGATTAATTCGTTTGTGAGATCATAGTATTTATTTTTCTTTAGTGTGTGGTCCTTCGGTATATTTGTTTCCCACGGTACAGTAAGTTCCACAAGGACCACATATTTAATCGTTTTCGAGTAGAGAAATATGTCCGGTCTAGATGATGAAACCCCAACATCTTCCGGAATTTTATAGTGCTTTTCATACGTGTCGATTAGGAGAGTCCAATCTGGGGCAGTATCTAAGATTGAATAAGGTTTGTTCCTGGATTTAATAACCTTAAAGAAAACGTGCATTTAGAGTAATTTTATTTCGCAAACTGTAAATAGTACGGTTATTGATTTAATTTGATGCTAATGTGACGCCACCCTAATTTTTTTATTTTTATTTATTCATTCCATACATACAATGTCATTACGGGGCAGACCCAATAATTATAATAATTTCATCTACAATATATGTCATTTTACATAATCATAATCATACATAGTCATGCTTCAAAAACTACTAAAACTTTACTAAAATCACTATTAACTATTCAAAACTATAAAATAATTTTCACAACAGATTAATCATTAAAGTCTGAAAAAATTCAGTTAGAAATAATAATATAATTCAGTTAACAACACAGTAATTCAGTTAATGATGTCAAAATAATAATTCAAATAATAATGTCAAAGTAATAATTTTGACTGACACTTTTTCATATAGGTACTAGACGCAAGCTCGAGGAAGAGGCTCCAGTACGCGGAGTTGGAGCCACAGTACCACTTTGTGCCAGTAGCGGTGGAGACTCTGGGGAGCTGGGGCGGAGAGGCCAAAAGCCTTGTGAGGGCGATTGGGCAGAGGCTCATGGAGACCACTGGTGACTCCCGCTCCGGATCGTTCCTGGTGCAGAGACTGGCCATCGCAATCCAGCGTGGAAACGCGGCAAGTGTGATAGGCACCTTTGCACCGGGAGCGATCAGGGGTGGGTTATTCGACGAATACCAATTAGTAGGTACTGAATTTGTATAATATACTTGGAATTAAGGTGACATAACATGTATACTAGATTGTTCTAATTATTTCTAGTCTCCATGAACGAGTCCAAGCAGTAGGTAAGACCAGCTGTGGTTATTCAAGGTAGTTGGACGGATGTTTGAGACGTGACGCTTCTCGTCATATACCTAGCAGTAATAGTGTGAGATAGTTGGAATTCAATACAACGGATGGTGCGCATGCGCGTAGTGATAACGTAAACACCCTCCGAGAGTATATACTGAAGCCGACCGCATTCGAAAACAGTAGACACATTACATACATTACTCGTTTAACTTCGATACGGATAAAGGCGGCCATGGAGAGGCCGCAATGTATTACGCGCATCTGCTTCGTGCACTTGTCGTATGCGATCACCTACCGTATCATACTTTAATACTGTTATGATATAACCACTCGGTACTGGGCGTCGGAGGGCGCAGACCGACCTCCGCTCCCCATGAGCGCAGCCTGAGGGTAACGGGTGGAGCCGCTCGTCACCATAGTAGAAGCAGACAACGGCGGCGGTGTGCATCGTGGGACGATGCGTGCCCACCCATATCGGGGGCGAGTAGGGGCCCGCGTGGTTCGCCCCTCGCGAAGGAGGGGCTGTTCGAGAAGAATGGCCCTGGGTCAACCGGGGTGCGAGGCATATGTTGCGAGACAACCTCACCTTCGGCCTAGCACAACGACCCAGAAACGGCGTGCGGTTTAGTCGGTACGAGTCCGACATAACCTCCCTTGGGGGGCACGTAAAAAAAAACCATCACGGCACTGTCGTTATACATACACGCCTATAAATTCCCGAAGGGGTACGTAGGTGTACCCCGCGCTAGACATCCAAAAAAACATACTGCGCATATAGAGTATATTTTGTGATTTGTTTAGGCTCAAGATATTATACAGGTAACTAAATTATTATAACCATTTTCCTCCTAAGGTCATCAACTGTTTAACATGTTTTGGAAACCGGATAAACTTACTGGTGAGTACGAGACGCAAGAACATTTAAAAAAAAATTGTATTTATTTTATATACAGTCTCGTCTCTTTCTTTTTGGGGTAGGCAGATACCTATAACTTGCTATGTTATGTAGTTAAGTAAGTTAAGTAATAAATTGAATTAAATTATTAAATCAAATTATTCAAAATACCTATATATTTAGACTATTTTGAATGACATGATTAACGATCAAAATCTGACAGCTTTTACAAACTTTTATATTGTCAATCTGTGAACATAAGTGTGGGTTATACTTATATGTTTACCAATTTATTAATTTATAGGTATTTCTATTTTGTGTAATATTATAACATGTAACTGCTTTTTGTTTCCAATAAATAAATAAATAAATAGATAAATAAAAGTAAAACGGTCAGCCGTTTCATAATTTCAGGTAAGTATTACGTTATTTAGGGCAAGGTTGTATTAAAAGTTATACTTATAGATAAATAAATATTTCAATAACAATCAACAAGTTGCAACATCCTATACCTGTACTATTATATTGTAAAGTAATCGTGTCTGTACATTGGAGATAATAATAAAAAGTACTTGGGCTATGTTAGATTACCAATTCAGAATACTATTTTTTCGGAATTTTTGTCTGTTTGTTCGCGTTGGACTCAAAAAGCATGCGGGCCAGTGTTTTTGGAGTGCCGATAGAGGTTAAGACCAAGAGTTCGGTGACGGCCCAAGCCTTAGGTGACGATGACATGAGTTCCATGACTGTTGTTCATCTAAAAATGGCTCAACGCACCTAAATAAGTCTTCATTTCAAAAAGTGCAAAAAACCATTTTTTTATGTACACTTACATGGCAAGTGAAATAGTAAGTACTTACATAGAAATTAACATTTAATAATCTGAGATGGTATACAAGAGGTATACCCCTGACAGAAGGCATTACATAGACATCACTACATAGTATAAAACAAAGTCGCTTTCTCTGTCCCTAAATCCCTTTGTTTGCTTAAATCTTTAAAACTACGCAACGGATTTTGATGCGGTTTTTTAATAGATAGAGTGATTCAAGAGGAAGGTTTATATGTATATAATACATGTTTAATATAGTAGAGGGTGCAGCGGCAACGGGATCTGACGCCACGCGGGCGGAAAAATATTGGCGGTAAGAAGTTCGCCGTGTCAACTGGTATATAATATTACCATTATAGACCTACATACACATACATTAAAAACACATATTGTATGTGTTACAGTTAAAACTAGTTTAGATAGAACAGTTATTCCTAGTTAGAACTATTTTTTACTGTATGCCATTGTTAATATAACTAATGCTCAAATCGAATAACAATTAAAACTAGTTCTTACCAGACAAAACGCGTTTTTCCAAAGCGAGTCAGTTAAAACTGTATCCTGTAGAGAAAGTTATGCAATCCGATTTGGATAGGTTAGGTTAGAAGGTCACAAAGTCTAGGTGGACCGTGTGCTTGTATGCCACCTCAGTGGTATAATAAAAAAAATTCTTCGCCAACTTGTATGAAACAACAAGGTGTGACGTCACATTGTGCTATTCTCATACACATTGTTAATGGTTCCACGGACTATTAAAAATGAATAAAAACGATACTATAACAACAACGTATGACATTTCTAACAGTGCCCCGAGCACGAATAATATTCGAATTCGTAACGCAAACGTGTCAAAGAGAACGGCGCAACGCGATTGGCCGCCTGCCTACTGTGCACCAATCGCAACGCTCCATTCTTTTGATACGTTTACGTCACGAATTCGAATGTTATTCGTGTTCGGGGCACTGCTCTTTTAGTTTACTTTATTTTACAAGTTCTAGTTTTGGTTCCCGGTGGAGGAGAATAAGACCACGCTATCTCTTCCCGTTGGTGTCGTCGAAGGCGAATAACCTCCATCCGACAGTAAAAGTACAGCCCGCGTTAAACAGTAATAGGCTCCCTATTACGTGGGAATAACAATCAGAGTAGGCGATACCCCCATACCGGGTGCGCGTCGGGGACCGCGTGGTCCCCCCTCCCGAGGAGGGCCAGACCGAGAGGAATGGCCCTGGGTCAGCCGGCGTGCGAGGGATATGTCGCAAGAAAACCTCACCTTCGGCCTAGCACATCGACCCACAGACGACGTGCGGTTTAGTCGGTTCGAGTCCGACATAATGTGGGTGGTCATTCAGTTCATACGTCTGTATATGCCTTCAAAGATTTGCAGGCGTGAATATAAATGTATGTATTTGTCCGCCGAATTTCTTGACGGAGTCTTCTCAGGTCGGGGCCGCTTTTGGGACCGGTGGTCCACTTGCTAAACTAGTCTAGATTTTCTTTTTAAACTTGACGTCTTGTAGTAAGTGCCGTTTTAATGGTCTATGCAGAATAAATGAATTTTGACTTTTTTTAAGTTAGTAATCATTAAAACGATAGGAAAATACGAAATTATTATATTACAAATTAAAAATGACAGGGAAATTCCTCATATAATTGGGTATTTGCTTTGACTGACTAGTCAAATTAATTACTTTTTACTAAACGTCAAAACGGTAAGATAAAAGGAAATATTTTGTATGAAAAATTTATTTGTGACGTCATAATATTTAATCACTACATAGTATAAAACAAAGTCGCTTTCTCTGTTCCTATATCCTATATGTATGCTTAAATCTTTAAACTACGCCACGGATTTTGATGCGTGAGTGATTGAAGAGGAAGGTTTATATGTATAATAAGTAATAAAAACAAGTAATAATAACATCCATTGCACCCGTGCGAAGCCGGGGCGGGTCGCTAGTAGTGAAATAATTTACAACTTAAGGTTGGGTGGATGATTAAAAATAAATAAGAACGATAAAATAAGAACCGACGCATCTGTTTTCACTCTTTTATCATACTTAATAAGTTTAGCTAAGTAATTTATTTTAACTACAGGAAAATAGCCCATTGAGGAAATTATTCGAATGTTATTTTGTCCTAGATAGCTTCTATACTACGTAATTGCCTTCGCTGGTGGGGCCATGCTTTGTTGTGACCGCCAGGGTTCGTTTGTATAGTTCAGGAGACATATCTTGAAACTAAATTGCGAGATGAAGATGCCGCAGGAGGCGTAGGTTCGATTCCCGCTCATTGCAAATATTTGTATGCATGAATGTGGGTATTTGCATTGGTCTGGTCGTGATTCGGAGAGCACGCTAAGCCGTCGGTCCTGGTTGCAATACAAACATCTATCGCAGTCGTTACGGGTAGTTGGAGCTCTCAAAAATCCAACAACTGGTTTAACTGCAATGCTTCGATATCGCCTTTTGGTTGTAGAGGTAAGATGGCAGTCGCTTAACGGAAAATGTCAAAGTTTAGCCAAATCCGCAGTTGGATTGGTAAAAGCGGATACCAGACTCCAAGTTGATAGCTTCGGATGTGACTGGGATGAAGAAGACGATAATACATCTATGCTTGGAGACTGAAGGTTTCTTCAGGGTCGGCAGCACGAGTGTAACGTTCCTTGTGTTGCATACGTCCATAGGCGACGGTAAAAACTTTACATCAAGTGGGCCGTGTGCTTGTCAGCCACCAAAGTCGTATAAAAAGTTAAACGCCTCGGATACCACCATTTACAGCGTTAAATAGTACAGTAATTAGCATGACAATTGGCATGCTTGCGAAATTAAGTCGAATTAGCATTTTTGTTCATATTGAGCACTCGCGCGTTTGGGTACACTTATCGTGAATAGACCATTAAGAAATAGAAGAGAATACCACAGAAATTTATTAGGATAGAACGGCCATGTGAGAGGGAAAAGCGTGGCAACTTTATGGTCAATTTCTGTCCTATGAGACCGGAACTTTTTTTATACCACTTAGTCGGCAGACAAGCACACGGCCCACCTGATAGAAAGTGGTTACCGTGGCCTAAGGACGTGTGTAGCACCAGGGTCGTCACACTCGCGTGAAGAACCGTTCAAATATTCCAAGCATAGATTTATTTTATTATCTTCTTCATCCTAGCGTTAATCCCAGTCGCATCCGAAGCTATCAACTTGGAGTCTGGGGTCTGCTTTAACCAGTCCAACAGTGGATTTGGCTAAACGTTGTCATTTTCCGTGAAGCGACTGCCATCTGACCTCTACAACCAAAAGGCGATATCGAAGCATTGCGGTTAAACCAGTTGTTGGACTTTTGAGGGCTCGAACTACACGTAACGACTGCCATAGATGTTTGTATAACCACTACCCCTTGTTTTTAGGGCTGTATCGAGTGTGGCAAAATACTTTGTTGGTGCCCAGTGGAATAGAGAAGTGCCCCCCATCTCTTCCCAGGGGTGTCGCAGAAGGGGACTAAGGGATAGGGCTGCTCTCCATCCGACAGTGAACAAACAGCCCATGACAAAATGCCCATATGACGCCCCCAATTACGTAGGACGAAAAATCATAGTTGGCAAAATGTGGGTGTTAATACACTTCTGCATACCCCTTCGGGGTGAAGGAGACAGTAGAGCGGGCACGGCGCAGCGAGCGAGAGAGACTCGCGGACATCGCTGGCCGCCTTCGAAGGCGGCTCGGGCGTCGGAGGGCGCACAACGACCTCGGCCCCCCATGAGCGCGGGCCTGAGGGTGACGGGTGGAGCCGCTCGTCACCCTAGCAGAAGCAGGCCCATACCGGGTGCGCGTCGGGGACCGCGTGGTCCCCCCTCCCGAGGAGGTCCAGACCGAGAGGAATGGCCCTGGGTCAGCCGGGGTGCGAGGGATATGTCGCAAGAAAACCTCACCTTCGGCCTAGCACTACGACGACGTGCGGTTTAGTCGGTTCGAGTCCGACATAACCTCCCCTTTCGGCCGAAGGGGGGTATCCGTGGGGATTTCCCGCTCGTAAAAAAAAACCCCCTTCGGTGATTTACAGGCTTGAATATACGTATGTACGTAGACTATTGCTTTGGTTGGATGTCATACAACGTGTTTAAAGTGATTTGTTAACTGACAATACGTCTATAGGCTGCAGTAACCACTTTCCATCAGGAGGACCATGTGCTTGTCTGCCACCTCAGTGGTATAAAAAAGACAGATAGGATTTATTGAACATTTGCTATGAGATATTAGCTGTAGATAGACAATGACAAGATATATGAACCGTTTTGTTTAAAACGTTATTGTTTCCAACATAATAGGGTAATTATCTCAGTCATTTTAAATCATAAGACACTTAAACTGTCTACATAAAATTTTTCCATTGTTTCTGATAGTATTGTCAGTTAACAAATCACTTTAAACATGTTGTATGATATCCATCCAAAGTAATAGTCTACGTACATATTTAAGCCTGTAAATCCCCGAAGGAGTATGCAGAAGTGTATTAATACCCACATTTTGCCAACTATGATTTTTCATCCTACGTAATTAGGGGCGAGCTTGTTGTCGTCATATGGGCATTTTGTCAGGGGCTATATGTTTACTGTCAGATGCAGAACAGCCCTATCTTTTAGTTGCTACTTACTCTTCTATGAAACTATAATACCGTTTTTCTACAATACCGTTTTCAACTTAAAGGGTAATTACCTTACTCATTACAAATAGGATACTTAATCAGTTCAAAATTTTCCATGATTGCTAAAACTAATACTGTCCATGGAGACACCGTTGATCGGACAGGTGAACAGCCTTTCTGTGTGTGTCATTGCACCCATTACCCCATATTCTTCTATATATATATATATATTGGTGGTAGAAATTTGATGGCACATATTTGTCACAAATTTCGACCGGGTCGGTACCACCATGCACTATTGACAAAACCCTCCATAGAAATCAAATCTCGGTTGGATTGTGTTCAGGTGTCAGCAAGTGCATAGCCAGGCAGGGGGGATTATGGTTGCAGCACTATTGGGACCAGTGGGTGTCACACGGTGCTGCGATGACAATCCTCTTCTGATGAGGCTATCAAGCTGAGTGCCATCATTGTTAACATAGTACGTGTATGCAATGGCGACCCCCTTTCTTGAGACTTTGCCTTCAGCTTACTTAAAGTCAAATCGACGTGTCTTTTATATATAAAAAATATATATATTTATTTTCACACTGGATAATCCTCGAAGGACACACAGAAGTGTATTAACACAATTTGCAACTATGATTTTCAGTCCCATGTTGGTTAGTCTATTGCAGTCAAGTGGGCACGTTTTCATGGGCTGTATGGAAGTGAATGGGGATCAGCCCCATCTTTCAGTCGCCATCTACGCAAAACCATGGGAAAATATGGCGTGGCCGTATTGTAGTCTACTGTGAACCAATATGGCGATTAGACAACAGAAATCCCAAAATGGAGCAAAAATGTATAAAATAATAATAAGTATTATATTTCTTTATTATTCATAGTAGTGTAGTAAGTCTTCAATAAGATTTTGTGTTTTTTACTTTAAAATTTTTTGTTAACTCATCCCTTATTTTAGCCCCATTATGGTGAAATTTCTAATAGTCATCCCTTATTGGATTACAGTAAAAATGGTTCCTGGGGTTTAGACTCGACACCTATTTATGAATCAGTCACAACGGACAAAAATATTTATATCAAATACCTAATAGAATAAAGAAATAATTATCTACAATACTCTCTTTTCACACAGCAGGAAACAGCACGAAATTTACTAATTTAACACTAAAACATCCGACTTTTATAGTAATAACCGAGTTTAATTACGTAAAAGAATCGTAACTAAATACTTTTAAGGTTATCATATGAATATTATAAGGTTATTTCTAGAGTAAACAGTCTTTATCTCGCCACAAAACATTGATTTTTTTACACACGATTTCTATTGATTTATGAAAGAAACACGTACCTTAGGGCTGCTTTTCTTCACATCCATGACCTTTCTGTATGAATGTTTCGCTCTTAATAATATATTCTTTATCGCGGACATTAATGAAGAAATAATTTAATCTCGGCGACTGTAAAATTTGAACAAATCAAAATATTCTTATCTGACAGTCAGTCAATCACCCGTCAAGTGAACTAAACTTGTGACAACTAGAAGAATGGAGTTACCATGTCGAGTTTATTGATTTTTGCGAATTGTGTCAACACAACGTGAGATGTATGTTGCTATCTGAAAGATTTTTTGTAATTATACCGATGGAAAAAATAGTTCGTTCAACTTGTAATGTTGTTGCTATGAAATTACACTAATTACGTAAGCTACAAAATAACGTGCCCAGCTGCGCAAATATTTAAATACAAACTTTAATGCGTTACGCTTTCTGTGCAAAAATAAAACGATTCCAGAAATAATGATTTGTTATGTATATATGATTATAATATTCTGTGATTCATTGTTTACTTCGTAGTATGTACAAAAGTAAATACTGTTACAATAACAACAATAATTGATTCGGTATGCATTATGGTATACTTACAAAGGAAATTGTATTAATGTCATTACTAATTTTTTACTTCTTAAAAGATTCTTCAAATAAAAAAATGCTTTTCATTTTTTGTGGCAGCGAGAAAATGATGTGAATAGAATTAATCTTCTAGTATGAAGAATATTAAATAACGAACTACCAGGACCTTATTTAACCTAATTAATGGGAAATATATAAATAATGGCAATGCTTACCTGCCAAAACTTTCATGCCTTTTTAGAATAGCACAGGTATCGATTTTAGTCCTAAAAACCTTATACAAAATATAAACTTCTTGGTTCCCTGATATTTAAGCTAGAATATCTTTTTTTTTAATTTCAAATTTAACCGAGTACTTATAAAAAAAAAATGTTTACGGAAATGAAATAGCTGGCTTGACTTTATTCTAGCTAGACTATAATTATATTCATACACACACACGATTCCGCAACCACAATGACACTATTTACAAAAAATCGCGAGTTCAATATTGTAATATTTCTCATTTTTATTATTATTTAAAATCAGAAGATAAATAATTCAAAATGTAAATAGGCGTTAAGGCTTCAAAAAGCTTATATTAACGTAAGTCTTCTTTTTGTTAACTTAATGTAATAAAATAGTTAATTATTGCATGTAACAGTTAATCTTTCATACAGTACGTCACCGTTTGTTGTGCAAAAATGCGCTTTTCCTAGTCTATAAATAAAGAAATTTGAAAAATATATAAACAAACGACAGCTTACCTTGGCCATTTTAACAATAATATCACGTAATTAATATTAAAACAGCGTATAATTATTTAATTCAGATACAAAAACACCGAACTGGGTTTCACAGCGACACGTCTTCACAACACAGTCTAAAAATAAGTACTGCTGGCCGAGGGAATGAATAGGCGACAGGCGTCAACAGAAATTCGATAAGGTGGTGCGATTGGTGCGAAAGAGATAGAAAATGTTGAATGCATGCAAAACTAGTAGTCTGTTGATTGCGAACAGTGCGAACCACCCTTACATGGTTACTCAGTGTCTCATAGAATAAAAAACCCGGCCAAATGTGAATGGGAATCGCGCACCGAAGTGTTTCATACCAGTATTATTATTACGTTGTTAAAGCGGCAACAGAAATACAT
The DNA here is from genome assembly GCA_949126895.1 of Eilema caniola. Classification (NCBI taxonomy): domain Eukaryota; kingdom Metazoa; phylum Arthropoda; class Insecta; order Lepidoptera; family Erebidae; genus Eilema; species Eilema caniola. The sequence goes on along the minus strand of OX421490.1, from coordinate 1,948,095 downwards.
GATCTGTGAAAATTTCCACTGTGACATACAGACAGACAGACAGACGAAAAGTGAAGTGTTACTAATAGGGTTCCGTTCTTATTTATAGTGTTAATCATACAACAATCTGTTAATTATGTTAGTCATTAAAATTAGCTTCAATCATTGGATACTTCAAAATATTAAATTGATATTTTAACCGAGTAAATATTAGCTCATTTTCTATCCCAGTTAGATGGCTGACAAGCACACGGCTCACAAGTACTGAACTGATGACCAGAAAAACGTAGTTGGGAATTGGATATTGAAGAACCACATATTGTAGTCGCTTGGAAAACCACAGAAGGGAGTTCATTCCACAGTTTGAGCGTGCGAGGTATGAGTTCCTTTCATACTTCACTGGGCGCATCATTTCCGGCGAACGATATTCTTCTGTATAGTTACCAGCATGCATATCTTTACCCTTGTTTCCCTAGTGACGTCAAATATCTATCTATCTAACTATCGACCCATAGCCGTCACCTCAGTGCTGTGCAAGGTGATCGAGCACATTATTAACAAACAGCTCATGCGTCACCTTGAAGATCACTCCCTAATTAATGACCGGCAATATGGCTTCAGGCCGAAACGGTCAGCGGGTGATCTTCTGGCGTATGTTAACCATATTTGGGGTGAGGCTATGGACAAGCACGGCGAGTCATTGGCAATTAGCCTTGACATCGCCAAAGCTTTCGATAGAGTTTGGCACAAGTCGCTTCTTTCCAAGTTACCAGCCTTTGGTCTGCCTCCTAGACTGTGCGACTGGGTTGCCGGCTTCTTGCAGGAGCGCCGTATTCGCGTCCTTTGTGATGGACGAGCCTCGGAGTTCTTGCAGGTAAATGCCGGCGTACCGCAGGGATCTGTCCTATCGCCAACTCTCTTTCTTCTGCATATCAATGACATGCTGTCGACCGGCAGCATTCATTGCTATGCGGATGATAGCACCCTACACGAGAGTTATCATGGACGTCCTGCGGATAAGCAGACGCATATCGCGGAAAAAAGGCAGCTTCTTGTCACTGAGCTTGACCGGATCCTGAATCACATTTCCCAATGGGGCTCTGAGAACTTGGTCGAGTTCAATGCCAAGAAGACGCAGGCATGTGCGTTTACAGCAAAGGTATCTTCTTTCCTTCCCCTTCCCACTCTTCAGAGCACGCCACTGCCACTGCAGGACAACATCAATATCCTAGGTATGGATGTTCGCTGCAAACTGAACAACAAAAACTACATCGAGAGTATCATCAAAGCAGCCTCGCGTAAACTCGAAGTCCTGAACAGAGTGAGACGGTTTTTCACGCCGGAGCAACGGTGTCTTCTTTACAAGACACAAATTCGTTCCTGCGTGGAGTACTGCTCACATCTCTGGGATGGATCCGCAAAGTACTTATTAGATGCTCTCGACAGGTTGCAGCGACGTGCGATCCGCATTATCGGAAATCCTGAGGTCACGAGTACCCTCGAGTCTCTGCAGATGCGTAGAGATGTTGCTTCTTTGGCAGTTTTTTACCGTCTCTACCATGGTGAATGTTCTGAAGAGCTATTTCAATTAGTCCCACCCTCCCCCTTCCTATACAGGACGACACGTGCAGGACTTAGATGTCACCCCTATACGGTGCAGAACATTCCTTCAAGAACCAAGCGGTTCGGTGACTCTTTCCTTTGTCGCACCATTAAGACCTGGAATTCCTTGCCAGCTCACGTGTTTCCCTCTTCCTACAGTCCCGGGTCCTTTAAGCGGGGCGTGAAAAAGCATCTGATGAGGCCGTCAAGCTGAGTGCCACCATTGTTAACATGGCACGTGTATATAATGGTGACCCTCTTTCTTGAGACTTTACCTTCAGCTTACCATCAGGCGAGGTAAAGTCAAATTGACGTGTCCTATTTATAAAAAAAAACAAAAAAAAAAAAATGTGCTCTATTGTAGTGCGCGTTCTGCGAGTGTCTTTTGATAGAAGCACGGGATGCTACGATGGCGGAGAAGCTCAAACCAACAATCATAGATAGATACAAACGCGCTATGCACCAGGATATTCTGAGTGAGAGAGAGATAAGATATATGTTGGGAACATAATGACATTTTTACAAGCTTTTATTTAACTTGCAATGTATGTTTGTTCGGGTGGAATCTTACAACTCAATTTTAAGGCACTTGCCCTCAACCGATTGAGCTGAAATTTGGTATGCACGTTCAGTTCGGATGACAATGCAAGAAAAAAAAAAAACATTGTTTTTAAAAAGGTTTTTCGAATATATCTTATTGCAGTCTTATTTGTATGACAGTGGTTGACAATTAGCAGAATCATAAACGTCGTAAAATAGAAAAAATTGAATCGGTCTAGGCGGGGCTTGAACCCGCGAACTTTGCCTTACAGGGGTAATGGTTTGACCACTGAGCTACCAGACCTCATCCTAATCAATTCAAATTTCTCCTTCAATATCTGGAACCAATGAATGATATTTCAATTATTTTTAAACAAATCATAAACGTCTTTCGATTGCCACACTAAAATTAAGAGCAATGTCCATCAGCAGATATTATTATGCTTATTATTGATTTTATATTTTGTTTACATGTCAATTAGGGTATAATCACTATTTATTGTGTAGGTAAGTACTTGTAAAGTGCTTCATTAGCAGAATAAGTGAGGTTTACGCTCATTATTCGTTCGTTGCATTGTTTATTTAACATATCTTAAGTTTAAACCATAAAGGTATGTAGATAAAACCTATATTATTACATTCATGACCTGAATTGTATCACTACTTATATTTCAGTCTGTTTTGATATTAATAGGTAAATCATACGCATGGCCACGTGGTTCTCCGCCAGAGTACAATCAGGGCTCTTCAAATGCGGTGTCATACAAGAAGACTAAGGGGTAGAGCTATTTAACAACAGACAGGTATACAGTCCAGTCTCAGCTTTAGATGCATGTCGGCTCGAGTCAACAATATTGTCCAGAATTCGGCAATAGGCTCACTCCCTGTTACATGGGACCGTAAACAATGAATGTGGTAATTTATCTCCGCCCAACCTTTCCAATCAACCCAACCAAGACCAAAAGCGTGATTATATGTATATACATATATCGGGTGCAAGGGGAACGCTCGCGAAGCCGAAGGCCCCCGGTAGTACTCGGACTACACTATACATAGCCATAATTTTTTATATCGATTTGGTGAAAAATATTCTTTTCTTTTTTTCTTCTTTTCATTAGCATTATTTTTTCTCCATCGTAATAATGAAGCTCAATAAAACGGTCATTTCATAAAAAAAACATCATTACAAAAAAAGCACGCGTTTGACGCCATTTGTTCTTACTTACTTCTTACTATTATTAAACTACCTGTATTTTCCACCACAATGCCTCTATCATAGTAGTTGAACCTCAATTCTGCATATTTTCAACCACAGTCACGCCACAGACATTCTATAATTAGATGTCCTTTTTTGGCAGTGCTATGACAGTATAGTTGATAACAGAATCGGGGTCCTAATAGAAGATCGTCAGAAGACTCTTGATATTGCAGCCCACTGAGTTTCTTGCCGAAGTCTAATCAAATTGAGTATTTGACTGTTGACTGACCACTGACTAGTCATTTTTTTTTGTTTCTTACGTAGGTACCTTTCGGAACAGGCTAAGGTACTAAGATAGTTTATAATTCTATCATAATGTAAGATGGATTGATTGTGGATGATGATGATGACGATGACGATGAATCATGATTGCTGCCTCAGTAAAGTTGTGAGCCTTTACTAGAATCTCCCTAGGGACATTTTTATATTTAAAAACTTGACGGATAATAAAATAATACCACGATGCGTCTCAGTTCGTGTTCGCGCCAGAACTCAATTTATGAAACGTCAAAACGGCACAATCTCAGTTAATTTATAACTTGTAAGGAAACTTTTATGAAATAAATTGTTGTGACGTCACAATATTTAATATTCAAATCATTTATTATTATAGGTTGGGTGGAAGATAAGATTAGAAATAAATAAAAACAATAAAATAAGAACCGACACTACTTTTACCAACTTTTTACCATTCTTAATTTAATAAGCTCATTTGAATGATTATTTAAAGTATTTTGTACGCTAATTATTAAAATCGATTAAACATCTGCGAAACATGTCGAAGCTGATTTGATTTTGTAACACTAATGTAACATACCGTGTTTCTACGAATCAAAATTGCAAATAAAAAAAATAATAAAAAACTCAAGCAATCAAAAATCAATAAATGATTTACTCACATAAGAAAAATTGTATCGGTTGATGCGAGATTAAATTTTTCTTATCTTAATCGATTTAATAAGCTCATTTAAATAATTTATTTTAGCCATAGGAATATACCTAGTTCGGTAAATTCCTTTAGTTTATGTTAACTACAGGAATATACGGAACCTTCAGTGTACGAATACTATTGCAAATAATGCAAGGTAATGTTGTACTCAATACAAGGGCACTTATGCTCATATGTTTGTGACGTTTCGTCTGCGTGGAGACAAGGTCTCGGCCGTTTGCAATCAAAACAAACAATGGTATAGCTCGATGCGATATCCGAGATGATTTTGTAACAAAGGAAATGGTAAAATGTACATTCAACATTCAGCCGTAAAAAAATATGGACTATATTATCCTCATAAAGATTTTCCTGTTGCGTACAAAGTACCTATGCACTTTTGAGCCTTAGGTCCGCTTATTGGTTTTGTTAAGCGACTTTAAAACATAAGTGGTTTTAAACACGATGTGTAGTTCCCGGCATTTATCTTGATCCTAAAGTTATAATTCCGAAGGTGACCCCATACAACAAGTGCAGACGCAGTTATGCGAAAGAAGCGAGGCCCTAAGATTGGTTTGATATAATTTATATTTGGTAGGACACGACGGTATTTCCGTCCAATTGAGCAGTCCGACTGGGGAAGTACCTCCACCCTACAGAATACCGCGGTCATAATAACCTCGTGTTGTGTTCCCGGCGGTGAGTACCTAGGGTACCCAGAACTCACTGGATAGTTTTGTGCTGTCAGTGGGAAGACCTAAGGTTTGTCCTACTTTATCTTCTACACTGACGGCACAGAAACTCACTGTTCTAATAGGGTCGGATGCGCGAATGTATCTCCCCTGGTGTTCCACACGTCCATAGGCCACGGTACCCACTTCCATCAGGTGGGCCGTGTGCCTGTCTGTTACCTAAGTGGTATAAAAAATTGAGCTTCTCTGCCAATGTAGAACCCCGCGCTAGCCTCAAAAGAGGTTAAAAAAGAGTATCTACTGCTCACTGGATAGTTGACCCTCTGTGGCGAGGCGGTAGTGAACGCGGCCGCTACGCAGGAGGCGCGGGTTCGATCCCCGCTCAGTGCAAATATTTGTATGTATGCATATGTATATTTGCATTGGTCTAGGTGTTTCTATGTATAATATGTATGTATTTACAAAAAAAAATTATCTAAGTATTTTTTATCCGCATTCTAGATTCCATAACACAAGCTTGTTAAGCTATGCTTACCAAGGGTCTAGATAGCGGTGTGTGAAATGTTGTGGAATATTTATTTATTTAATTTTTTTTATATAGTGTTCATTTTGTCATTTTGTCAAGTCACTGGGGTCAAGATTTAGATAGGTAACTATAGTCCGTTTTTTAATTTCAGATAGTAAATTGACAACTGTAAATGTCAAATTATAAAATAATGATACCAGCTTTTAGTGCTTAGCGACGTGCGCGAAACTTTTAACAATGTTTGTGGCCTAGATACAAGTGGTTTATCTTTGTTATATTTTAAGAAAAAAGTTTCAATTAAAAAGTTTTTTAGTTTCCACACGGATTTACCACACGTAAAAAATCTAATCTTTAATCCAACCATTGGCTTATACCTTTTATGTGGATTAGTTTTATAGCTGAATTATCTGATAAAGTGATGTCAAACACCTATCTTCGTTTCACTGTTGGCTAAGGGGCCCAATTCGGTTACGTCATGTTCACAAAACGTGTAATTTCGATTTGATTACAAAGAAAAATAGTGTCAATGTGTGCATGTAATAGGATATATCATAGATATAGTATATCCATAGATTGGTAATGTCAACTAGCGGACGAGACTAAAATTGAATTGTCTATATGTGCACGTAATGTCAATGTGTGCGTCAAAAATGTTGCTCCTGATCTTTTATCGATATCGATGAAATTTCTCGGCAGTGATATGTTTTTAGAAAGTCTATCGTCCTTTTTGCCTGCGGTGCCGCGGCTATCGCTAGGTTGATGATGACGAAATGAAATAACACCCAGACTCGGAACAAGAAATTCCAAACATTACCACGGATATTCGAAATTATCAGACCATAATGTAACAATATTCGAGGGAAAGAGATATTATCAAAAATGTGTATAAGAAGAAAAGATCAAGAAAATAATAAGAGTACAAATTTAAAAATGGTTTATTAATCATCGGAATGTATCTTCTAGACACCACTAAATATAACAATCTTGTTATAAAATTGACGAATGCTATCTTTATTAACATTTCGTACTAGTTGATGTACTAGGTACAGGTTCAATATCTCTGTTCAGATATGTTAGTGTTCTACGCAGTGGTTTAATTTTTACCTTGAATTCAAATGTAATATGTTTTTTGTGTTAGCAGAAAGGTTTATACACTATTTAATAACTATTAAAATTTATGTTATATTTCTTGTAGAGGAATATAAGATCTACTTCTAATTTTATTATTGATTTTGGGTGTATACAGACCCTACTTAAGACTTTCGGGGCCCAAGCCAACCTTACCTGCTAGCTGGTACACCTGCTGAACACCGGACGCCATTCTGGTGCAGGCTATAAGGTCAGCGGCAGTCGCTTCCGTAATGGCCAAATAAGAAACTTAAAAAAAATGCAGACCCCGGCTTCAAAGCTGGGCTATTGGAAATACTTAAGCATAACTATTCCTTACTGGCATAGATATGGTTGGAACAGAACCAGGTAGTAACCTCCTCCTCTGTTTACCAATTGCTGAAAAGCAGTTTTCATTGAAGTGTTTACTGCATATAGCAGAATATTTATGTGGAGACCAATTTGGTCTATTTAACATGCGAAGCCATGTGTCTCTGACATCAGGTTTTACAGGAAATCTGCATATAAATTATTTGTTACTAAGGGAACAGGATAAATAATAGTACTACGTACAGAAGTATTAAATTAGTACCTAATGGCTTCATGTAAATATCAAACAGTCAATAATCAATTAGATACAGAATCATGCATACAATCGATACTATTATAATATTCTAAATGGCGCAGTACGATTATAGTTACGAGCGTGGGGGTCGGTTTAAATAGAAAATGCGAGCACAACCGTTGAAAACAGATTTTATTCAGCTGCACTTAAATTAATACATTACACTAAGTTCACAAGAAACAACATTTTCAACCTTCAGCCATCACAATCACATTCGATAAATCGATACAACGAAATAATGTCGCGATCACATCCCTACAAGGTGAGGTTAAAATTATCCTGATTTTCTGTATTAATTATATCTTAAAAAGGACACTTTCATTTATTCCATTTCATTTCAGTGATTTGCATATTGTTTTTTTTATTATATATAGGGTAAGTGCTCCAATGAATGAAGCCCTAAGAGGATTCTGAATTTTCAAAATTCTATGCATCTATATCAGGATGGTTCTTCCATAACAATGCCATTCTATCGACTCAATAGTCAATCAAGATTAATATGATTGGAAATATATGCCATTATTAGACATAGTTAATAAGAAAATCCACATTTTATGCAAAATTACCGAAATCACCAGTAAATGAACACAAAAATCTAGTAAATGAGCATTAAACTCCAGTGAATGAACGTTTAACGTTATAGTTATCTAGCTACCAAATTTATTTATTTAAACGTGTTAATATAACACAACATTTTAAATATTATGATGAATTTAACCGGAATAGTATACATATAATACCCATTTTATAGTATCACCGTAGGAAAATTATATAATTAAAAAAAGACAAATCAGAAAATAAGTTTTATTTGCAATGTAGGAACATTGAATCACTATTAAAAAAGATAAAACTAATTAATCCACGTCTAGAAACAATGGGTTTAGACAAATACACGTTTAATATCAGCGAAATGGTTTAGGTTTAGAATGTCCCTTTCCCAAAATGTCCCTCGGTTTCAAATAGTCCCTTTCCCGAAACGTCCCTTTCCCAGAATGTCCCTTTCCCGAAACGCCCCTTCCCCAGAATTTCCCTTTCCCAAAACGTCCTTTTCCCAGAATTTCCCTTTCCCGAAACGTCCCTTTCCCATAATGCCCCTTTTTTGAATGAAAATGACAATAGTCACCGCATAAAAAAAAGTTTCACTAACGCCGCGGGAGCGAGCGAAGCGAGCTCGTGGACACCGCGCGCCCCGACACTGATAGATATAGGTTAGAAGGGTAAATGGCGGAGGGCGACCTCCGCCATATATCTCGCAGAGACCTCCGCCATTTAGTCTTCGTGTTAGGTTTCTTGTGCTACCGCAAGAAGAAATAGGAGCCCCGCCGAGCGAGGCTCCGTCGACCAATTGACCTTTGTGTTAGGTTTCTTGTGCTAACGCAAGAAGAAATAGTCCGGTCGACTATCTGACGTAAGAAGGGGACATTATGAGAAAGGGACGTTTCGGGAAAGGAACATTCTAGGAAAGGGACGTTTCGGGAAAGGGGCATTCTGGGAAAGGGACTATTTGGAACCGAGGGACATTTTGGGAAAGAGACATTCTGAACCCGATCGAGCGAAATCAAATTTAGCAGCAAAATCTGGTACAATTGGTTTGGCAAAATTAACAACATTTTCTACAACTGATTTCTTTCTAAGATTCACATCTCCTACAAAGTGACGCATTCTCTTACCACTCTCAAATTGAACCACTACTTATTTACCAAATAAATTGTCTTTAAATTCAGTACAAATGGTACCAGTATTCTTCGTTCTTATTTCATTCTCTTCATTATCTTCTAAATATTCTAGTATAAAATCTCCAGAAGGTTGTTCTTGTGTGGGATTAATCGTGTTTTACTTTCTGAACTGACTTTTTGGCACAATTTTTTGGGCGTTTCTATTTTACACTACTGTTCTTTTGAGTTTTTGCTTTATTTAGTCTTTTTTCTTCTCTTTTCTTTCTTTTATTCGCTAATTCTTCCTCCTTTATTTTTTTCTCATTGTCCTGCTAAAACGAACGCAACAGTACAGTAGTACAAACATTCATTTACTGGTTTTTTAAAACTAGTAAATGAACACCCCGTTCGAATACTGGCCAAAAGATGGACAATCATTTAATAAACCTTTCTACCCAAAATAACTAAAGTAAGATTCAAAATTAGCCTGTGTTAGCCAAAAGTCATAAATCGACTGGAGTCTGTAAATGAACACCCGTTCATTTACTGGGTTTTTTTTTACTTTTATGATCCAATAATCGAACATCCCTTTATTTTTATAAAACCCATGAAATCATAAGCATAATACTTTTTGTTGGATAAAATAATCATTGTTCTATCATAATATGTACTCTTATTATCTCAGATACTAATGTTACATAAGCAATGCCAATAACAAAAGGTGCTGTCTTACCTGCGTCCTAAATTCTTGCTCATACAAATACAGAAAACAGCTCAACGCGTACACTTTACACAGTCGCCATGTTGTAACTACGCATCATCGACACACATTTTTGTTACCAGTTTACGAAATAAAATGTTACCAATCCAATAAAAAATACTGTGTTTGGTAAAACTATTTACTTTTCTTATTATATAAAAAAACTTACTTTTGTTCATTCACTGGAGGGTGTTCATTTACTGGAGCATTTACCCTACACCAAAGCTGCCACATTTATGTATTTTTTTTGAAGAAACGATGATTGTAAACAAACATTTAACTTACTGATGAAATGAATAATTTTGGGGATTATTCTTCTTTGATGAATCACAACCTGGTACTGCACATAAACGCATCATAAAATGTTGTTGGTTTTACTGCTATGACTTTGAATTACTTAATATAATCATAAAATAGTTTAAGCGTTCACTCAATAGTCCCCTATTTCCCAATAACAAATACATGTTTGGTCTCGCTGACAGCATCGTTTACTCTCTCTTTCTAACACATAAAAGTACTATTAGATGCCGGAGCTCTCTTTCACTCCTATTGCCAATCTATGGAAAAGAAAAATACTAAATCTATGGGATATATAGTACCTATATGGAAAACTAGTACCAAGTAGTAGATTTTTTACGCCATTTTGTTGTGCAACTTACTGTGTCAACAGAGTTTGTTTATAGTCTATGGTTTGTTCCCCTTTCTGTAAGCGGTTATGGGTGCAAGTCCCGCCTTGGACATTAACTTGTTACTCGACTGCTAAGAAGGGTTATGTTGTTCTACATTGAATAAAAATCTTTGACTAACGGCAGAGTAGATAGACCATTCGACTGCTGAGCCAGAGATCGTGGGTTCAATGCTTGCTCAGTGCAAATATCTGATAAAATTAAATATCAATATGTTTATTTGCATTGAACTGATGGGTATTATATTAGGTCCTTACGTATGAAATTAGCGTTTTGTCGTACTGATCAATTTGATCTGAATTATCTCCTCTTTGTTTAAAAATTCCATATTCAAATTAATAAATTCATTTAGCTGGTTTTTTTTTCTTTGGATAACAGTCATTCATTTGTTATTTTCCTCATTATTTTATCTTTGGCGTCGCTTATTACCGCGCAATGGGAAACATAAAATATCGGTATATTTACGAGTACGAGTTCTACCGTGGCACCAGTGCTGCAGAAACAGCTCGAAGAATTAATGATGTGTACGGCGCTGGTGTCGCTAAAGACAACACAGTACGTTTTTGGTTTTAACGTTTTCGTTCTGGAAATTTCGACCTTAAGAACCAACCCCGTGGTCGGCCGGAGATCAAAGTGAAAAACGAAGAATTAAAGGCTATTGTGGAAGCGGATCCATCACAAAGCACTTCAGAGATAGCAGCAGGCTTCGGGGTAAGTGACAAAACTGTATTAATCCACTTGAAGCAAATCGGGAAAGTAAAAAAAACTCGCACGATGGGTACCTCATGAATTGAGTGAATCGAACTTGCAAACACGGGTCGCCTGCTGTGTTACTTTGCTCAACCGAAACAATAATGAAGGGATTTTAAATCGAATCATTACTTGTGATGAAAAGTGGATATTGTACGATAATCGAAATCGCTCATCGCAATGGTTGAACCCTGGAGACCCAGCCAAATCCTGCCCTAAACCAAAATTTACTCAGAAAAAGTTACTTGTAAGTGTTTGGTGGACCAGTGCCGGTGTTGTTCACTACAGCTTTCTTAAATCTGGCCAAACGATTACGGCAGATATCTTTTATCAGCAACTGCAAACCATGAAGGAAGAACTAGCTGTTAAACAACCGTGATTGGTCAATCGCTCTAGGCCACTGCTGCTTCACGACAACGCAAGACCACACACTGCACAACCACTAAGTTAGCTGAGCTACAATTGGAATGTCTGCGACATCCACCGTACTCCGAGGACCTTGGTCCAACAGATTACCATTTCTTCCAGAATTTGGACAACTTCACAAGTAAAAAAAATCCACTCCGATGCAGCAGTCCAAACCGCCTCCAAAGAGTTTATTGATTCTCGCCCCCATGGTTTTTATAGTAAAGGGATCAATGAACTACCCATAAGATGGCAATAGTGCATTGATAACAACGGTGCATACTTTGAATAATTAAATATATTTTACAAAAAAAATCGACTTATTATTCCTCCCGTACAAAACGCCAATTTCATACATACGTAAGGACCTAATAAAACATGTTTAGAAAATATGTCGAAGTATGTTTATAAGCATTCTAGAACCCTTAATGTCACGAATGACACGATGGGTCTAGATGACGCTGAGTAAATTACGAATACACTGAAATATTTATTTATTTATTTCTACGGAATCCGTGCACTCAATCGTTACTATTTATATGTTTTTCAAAATGACTGACTCAAACATAACATAACATAACATAGACTCACGCCTATATCCCCGTAGGGGTAGGCAGAGGTATGAATAATATTTCTCAAAATGTCCAACTTTAGTTGAATTTGAAAGCAATTAGTTTCACTGGTGAAATCCAAACTTAATAAGCACTGAATAACAGCTTCACAATCACAGTAATTTACTAACACTTCAAAATTAAATATTTTAGCATAAAAACTATCTTTGTATGGCAACACTGACAAAAGTTCCTCATAACATGCGGTCGAGTATTGTTGGCGAGGTTTTCTACAATACTGAAAGTAATTATGTTACAATTGCAAGTATTTAAACCGAAAACTCAGAGAATGTCAACATTTTTAACCGACTTTGAAAAGAAGAAGGTTCTTTGCATGTATGTACCTTTTTAGCACGAATTTATTAACTTAGTACCTATTTATTGTTTGGTAGAGAAATATCCCCGAATTATAATATTCTGGGACTTTTTTCGGGGGTTTTGTTTTCTCTTCAAAACTTTAAATTCCCCTTTTAGTCCGCGATAAATAAAAAAAGTAACCTCTTTTAGTCTATGGCCGATCGAGATGCGCGTGCATAGGAAAACAAATTAATGGTTCCGCCGTTTTGACGCCTCTAGTGTTGCACACGTCCATAGGCCACGGTAAACAGTTTCCAACAGATTGGTCGTGCGCTTTTCTGCCAAACGTATCCAGTCTGCTAAACGAATCTGGCAGAAATTTGGTACAAGGATAGATATTAGATTTATAGTCAGGTACGACACATGGGTATTCTATCCTATTCCCATGGGTTACGATACGGAAGTAATCTAAAATGTTTTTAGTGCATTTTTTTCAAAGAATGTTAGCGACCGAAATCACTAATATGCCCTCTAAACCCTCCAACTTAGCTAAATTGCTTTGTCGGAGGTAGAGTAATTCGAACCCGGGACCTCTTTAGAGTATGGCCGACTCCTTAAACACTAAGCTACCGCCGCTTCAAATCGCTATTATAAGAGGTCAACATGTATTACACCATTGTCACACCAGTGTGACCACAAGCAACATGTATTACACCATTGTCACACCAGTGGTATGACCACGAGTAACAGGTATTCTACCATCGCCACACTAGTGTGGTAAAATAGTGTGGACACGAGTCTGAAATGGTCGTTACATATGAAATTGCCGTTTTATTGAAAAAAATGGAGAAAACCCAATTTGCAGTACTAAAATTTTTGCAATTTTTAGGAATGACAAATCCAAATTATATGATTTTGTTTTGTTTATGAATGAGACAACATTAAGGTAACAGCTACTTTCATCACATTTTTGAAAAGTGACAGCTGTTAAAAAGTAATACGAAATTTATCATCAAAATGGATAGCATTTAGGAAGTACTTACTGTTTTTGAAGATCAAATTTAATTTATCAAGCGGCCAATAAAAACCAAATTTAATACAGAGTTGTAAAATATTGAAATCAACTTTTAAACAACGTATAAATAATGGAAATAGCTATTAAATTACAGGAACAACGAACTCATGAATCTATTAGAAAATTTCGGCAATTTCATATGTAACGACCTAATATAATGGGTCTACCGTTACGAACCGAACACTGCATTTTGGGATCCAATTTCTTTGGCAGTTTTTTACAATTATGGCCTTCTACATAAAGTGACATGTAATTGTAAAAACAGACACTGGCCACACAATACGATTAGGATAAAAAAAGTAAATCACTTCATTATATATACATTATGTACTAAATGACAAAAACCGGGCTCGATTTCAATGTATTGTGTAATTTTTTTTACATTACAGAGGTGGTAAAAAGTTGTAGATTGTAAAGTAAACAGAGATGAAGGAATATTATATGTATAGTCCCCGGCGTATCTTACAAATATTAGAAACGCGAAAGTTTGTAAGTATAGATAGATGTATGTTTGTTACTCTTTCACGTAAAAACTACTGAATGGATTTTAATGAAACTTTACAAAAATATAGCTTATTTTTTTGAAGTGAAAACTTCTTTAGCGGCGTTGGATGGGTAAAAAGTGTTAAACTCGCGTCAGGATTACTTGACCTTTGAACGTAACCGACGACTGACGTCATACATTACAACAGCTACAGATTGATTATTTTGTTAAATGCATTATTAAGCTTCGCGGCTTAACGGTAACCGCTTCGACTGTAAGTCCTTATGGTTTCAGATAGTACCGGGTTCGAGTCTGGGCTTCTGACACTTTGTGTAATTATTTTTTGTTTTTGTAATTTATTACATTTTGTGTTTATTTTTGTTTTTATGAATTTATTACTTTTTGTGATTACTTTTTCTTTTTGTTATTTATTACTTTTTGTGATCTCTTTTTTCTTTTCGTAATTCATTAATTTCTTCTGACCGAAAATTAGTGATAGGTTCTATGATTGGCGCTATATTATAGGTATGGTAGGTATGGTATGGTGTGTTCTATTTATCTTTTTCTCTGTATATAACGAAGAAAGAAAGAAAGAAAAAGTTTTCACTTCTGCCGGCACTCCCAGAGTGCAAACCGTATTTTTTTTTTTTTAAAAAAAAGGATATTATTGGTAACCGAAAGTATCGAAATTACTAATATTCCCTCTAACCCCTCCAACTAAGCTAAATCGCTTGTTCTAGGAGTGGGCTCACGTCAGTAGTGTAATGGCCAGGATTCGAACCCGGGACCTCTCGATCGTAAAGCCGACCCCTTAACCACTAAGCTACATGAGAATAACACATATGCTACAATTTATAACGATATTATAGAGATAACCGACATCCACGCGGGTGGAGCCGCGGGAAAAAACTAGTATCTCTATGTAATGTACTCTATATGCGAAGTCAATAACATAACATAACATAAACTCACGCCTTTATCCCCGAAGGGGTAGGCAGAGGTGCTAGCACCCACATTTCGCCGGTTTATATTTAGTTCCCAATGTAGATAATAGGTGGCGAGCCTATTGCCATTAACTGAGCACTTATAAACCTGCGATAAATAAATACATAACTTCGAAAAACATCGAAAAGTCATTGGTGTGTGCCATGGAAAACCTGGGATCGAACCCGAGACCTCGTCTCAGCAGTCCATTACCCATACGGCACATACCATTAGGCAATTCAATGGCAATGCAAAAAAATTAATCAATTCAATCAATTTGTCTATTTACTGCTGGGCATAGGCATGGAAGGCTTTGCCTACTGTGTCCACGCTGGCCAGACGGGTTGGTGCAGGGTTTTATTTCGAGTGTTCCTTCTCTCGCAGTGATATCGTCTGCGTATGTTTCCGTCAGTCGCCTCTCACGACACCCTTCGGATGAGATGGGGTGGTGATACTTGTATTCTTTCTCCGTCAACACACGGATGGATGTGCGCAGTACGTGTTTTTTCGGTGCCTTTTGAGGATAGGTCGCCCCCTATTATGTGGTCCCGAAATCACAGTTGGCGATATATGGGTGCTAATACACAGCTTACCCCTTCGGGGATTTACAGGCGTCAGTATATGTATCTATGTCTAATTTGTATTGAAATGTAAGATAAGAATATAATTAGTTTAATCTACTCTGATACTATAATACAAAGATTATAAAATTGAAATCAAAACTCTTATGACAAACATTACGCACAGGCCAAAAAAAGTTTTATTACGATACAGGTCTTGTATGGACACCTATATCATTAAATAACTTTTTAATCATAACGATACACCTATACAACCTACATCTGAACTGAACCTCTACTTAAAAGAATCCGCCGATTCGGAAGAAAAAAAGAAACACGCATGCGCAATCGATGTTTGCGCCTTGGCGCCAACATTTTACATTTAAATCAAACAAAGTTTGGTTTTGTTTCATTTTATGAAAGTGGTCATTTTAAGAAAGTGGCCATTATCAACCTAAAGTATTTAAAATAGACAGTAAACATACACAAAAAACATACATTTACTGCAATAGCATCATCCTCTACAATATGGACAGTGAAATGAAATGAAATGAAATGAAATGAAATGAAATGAAATGAAATTATTTATTTGCCAGAATGCAGGTAAATAAAGGTATTATATTATATATATTACAATGGCCCATTTACATCCTACCACTATGGTGTGCAAATATTTACGTGATTTGAAGCTATAATCTACAGCATGCATGCAACCAATAATTGTTATCTATTTGTTTAATGTCAGATTTATATTGATGTCAGCTTTATATTAATGTCAGTTTTATGTTAATGTCAGAATAATTATTTTATAGACTCTAAATTACATTAAATTATGATGTCAAATCGCTGATAATATCAAGCATAACATTATTACTA
Source organism: Eilema caniola (assembly GCA_949126895.1). NCBI lineage: Eukaryota > Metazoa > Arthropoda > Insecta > Lepidoptera > Erebidae > Eilema > Eilema caniola. The sequence continues at coordinate 1,931,695 of OX421490.1, read as the reverse complement.
TGTGTATAAAGGTATATAAAATTATCTATTAGTCACCTATCCCACGGTATGACATGAACTCATCCAAATCGTAAAAACATTCTTTTTGTAGCCATTGCGTCAACCTTCTTTTAAACATAGTAAAAGGTAAATTCTTAAAGGTGTTCGGTAATTTGTTATATACCTTTATAGCGTTCATGTATGAGTTCCTTTTATGCAATTCTAGCCTGCATTGCGGTACATACAGCCTATATTTATTTCTAGGAACTACATTTCGTTTAATAACATCGGTTTGTTTACAGAAATGTACCGGATGTTGTTTTACAAATAAGCATAACTCCTTGATATACATGGATGGTAGTGGCAGAATATTGTATTTTTTGAACAGAGGCCTACAACTATCCATGCTCCAGGCCCCACAGATTGCCCGTATACACTTCTTTTGTACTTTAAACGCCCTTATAGCCTCTACCGAATTACCCCACAACAGAAGACCATATGAGAGTACTGACGAAACATACCCGTGATATGCACTAAGAGCGGCTTCTATCGAAACTGTTATTCGTAATCTTTTTATCGCATATACGAATTTGTTAAGCCTGTCACAAACATAATCGATGTGTGCCTTCCAGTTACAATTCTGATCTAATTTTATACCTAGAAACATAGCACTAGGAACTTGTTCTATTACAGTATCATTATATTTCACATTTAAATCTATAACCTTGCTTTGGTTCGTCCGAAATTGTATCATTTTTGTCTTCTGTATGTTTATTTGCAAATTGTTAGAAGACAGCCACTGTACTATTTTGCTTATGGCTTCGTTTATTTCTAGTTCGTAAGTATTTATCTTTTCGCATTTTACAATGAGAGTTGTGTCATCAGCGAATAATATTGTGCTATGTCGAGTGACATTTGGGAGATCATTAATGTACATTAGGAAGAGAAAAGGTCCTAGCACACTACCCTGTGGCACGCCAAAGTTATTTTGCCGGTAGTCACTTCTATAAAGTTTCTTTTCATTTCCCTGTACCTTAGCAATCTCTACACATTGCTGCCTACCGCTTAAGTAACATCCCAACCAGTCGTTCGCTTTACCTCTGATACCATATTTTTCCAACTTATGTAAGAGCAGTTTGTGATCTACAAAATCGAATGCTTTGCTCATGTCTAGAAAAATTGCTGCTACTGGTAAACCGTTGTCAATAGTCTGTGTAATTGTTTTTACCAGGTTAAAACATGCCAGTGAGGTAGTACTATTATGTCGGAAACCAAATTGTTCACTTGTTAGTATAGCATGTGATATCGTAAACTCTTGTAGACGCTTCAGCATTACCTTCTCAAAAATTTTCGACATAATTGGTATAAGTGTTACTGGGCGGTAATTATTCATGTCAGATGTGCAGCCTTTTTTAAAAAGTGGTTTTACAATTGAAGTTTTTAGTAAATTTGGAAAAGTGCCCTCTTCAAATGACATATTTATCAGATAACACAGGGGTTGACTAATGTGTACTGCACATCGTTTAATTACTTTTGTCGTTAATTCATCTATCCCTGTTGCGTTTGTATTATTGAGACTATTAATTACTCTTAAAATTTCCATATTATCACTTGGCTTAAGAAATATTGTCTTTTCATTATTAATTTTAATAGTTTTGTTTATCTCGTCACTTTTAAATTTAAAATTATTACTATTAGTCAATTGAATATAAAAATCATTAAATAAGTCACTCAGTTCTAAAGGGTCTTCATATGTCCGGTTATCTTTAGTTATTTTGTCAATTCGTGTTTTCATATTTTCGTCACCAATGTTTTCATTAATTACTGCCCATGTAGCTTTGCATTTATTTGTCTTACTTTCAATATATTTCTTGTTTTGTAACTGTTTAGATTTATGTATGCATTTTTTTAATATATTGCTATAGGATGTATATTTTTTATTTAACGTTTTTCGATTTGATTTATTATGGACTTGTTTAAGGTATAAATATCTTTTCCTTACACAAGACTTTTTTATACCCTTTGTTAACCATTTACAGTTCCCTTTTTTTGTTGATTTCTTTATCTTTTTTATCGGGAAACACAAATCGAAGAACAATTTAAATAGATTATGAAATTCAGCAAAAGCTTCCTGCAAGTTACTCTTCTCATATACAGTTGAAAAGGTAAGAGCAGATATACAGTCTACAAATCTATTTATATTATCTTTACTATAATCTCTGACCATTTCGTACCAGCTGCATATTTCGTAGCATTTTTTAACTTTAATGGAAAGGGATTGGCCTGTGTCATGATCGGACAACCCGAGGTGATGCACCTCCGCCTTTACATACTTGATATTGCTAGCAAATTGATCTAGGCATGAACTCTTTCTTGTTGGTGTTTTTATGTGTAATTCAATGTTAAAGTTCTGTAATACGATTTTTAGCGCTTTACAGTGCTGGTCAGGTTTTAAAGTATTTAAATTCCAATCACCGCAAAGAATAATTTTTTTTTTAGAATATCTAGTAAGCCATGATAGTAATTGTTCTAATTTTTCAAGAAATAACTTTGCGTTGCTATCGGGAGTTCTGTATAAACAAATAATAATGATGTTATCTATTTCTATACCGCAACCTTCAAAATGGAAATCACATGTCAAGTTATTTATATAAGTCAGATATTTATATTTTATATTATAATTTAACATAATGCATACACCTCCTCGGCTTTTCCTAAGGGAATACATTGACGCTAATTGATAACCAGGGATTTTGAAAAGTGTTTCTGTATTTTGTTTAATAAATGTTTCAGTCAGACATATTACATTTATTTTTAATCCTGTTTGTGAGAGCTGGTGTATAGCACATAATAGCTCTTCACTTTTATTTATGGCACCTGCAATATTTTGATGAAATATTCTAAAATTAAAGTCTGAGTTGGGGACGAAAACATTTTTCCGCCTGTGGGGTTGTATGTGTTTCTACTTGGGAGAGACTTTGCCTATCTCTAAGCGGTACATGAATGGGGGGGGGACTTTTTATTATTATTTATAGTGGGTATTTTGTCAATGTTAATAGTCGATCTGTGAACGGAACGGAACGTTAAGAAGTGTTGTTTATAAAAGTGACTGTCAATAGTGAGATTTAAAAGATTGCATACATGCGACAAAAAGTGACCTTTTTTGGTCCCATAGTTATTACCAACATCTAAGAAAATACAGTTTTTAAAGTACTGACAAATAAGTTTCGTTTGATTGTTAAGTACTGATTCATTAAGATACCTATTCCTGATTACATTTAAAACTATTATATTAGAACACTGTACATATTGTAACATTGTTGTTAAATTTATTAAATATTTACTAGGATTCCGTTCATATTCGCCTGGACAAATGACAATGTAATTTTCGGGGGAATCCTGTATGGTGTGGCATGACTTCAGCATCTCCCCAGACGAAGCATTGTATTTTACAATAGCAGATATACTATATTTACCATATTTACTGTTGCTTCTTGAATTAATAAGTGCCGGTGCTAAGCCAGATATTTGTCGTCCTCCCACTATTAATATTTCCGGGATTTGCGTACTAGTTTTTTTTTTATTTTTACACGGTTGAGTGTCATCTGTTAGCTTACAAGTAATTCTGTTGTCGTTTAAATTCTTTGGTAATGAACGAATCGATGTTTCATTTTTTGGATCAGCGCCATCTGTGATTGCATCTTCGTACTCCTCATCCGATTGTAAGCCTAGCTCATGACTGCTTGAATTCAATTTGTCATTTTGAATTTCTACAAGCCTTTTGTGACGTATTTGGCCAGACGTGTTTTTTGTGATGCTTCTGGTTCTGTCGGGTGTTTTGCATATAATTTTTAAATTTGTTATGGTAGAATCTTGTTTTTGGGCATGCTTTTTTAAAGTTATATTTTCTAGAGTTAAATTGTCTATTTCTGCATGCGCAATATCTAGTTGTTCTTGTAATTTCTGTATTTGTTCCTTGTATTGTTGTATTTCTTCTTGGTATAGTATAGCATTTCCTGTCGATAGGTCTAAACTTTTTGCTAAGTAATCATTCGGAGAGCCGACTGGTGATAATGAGTGATTTAGTGATTTACATTTATTTCGTTTTCTTCTAACAGTAATATTCAATTGATCATTATCCATCTTCCATCAAAAAAATAAAATAAAATAAAATAAAAAATAATGCCAAAATGTCAAAAATAAAAATATTGTACGGGTTCCGAACCCGAGTCAACTGTTTACCAGTCCGTCCACTGACTATCAGGCTATCGCGACAACTGGTAAAATGTCTTAATTTTCTGTTTCAAAACATAGTTGGTGAAATGTAGGCAATAATACATCTCTGCCAATCTCTTGACCATTATTTGGAAAGCAATAAAAATGCAAAAGTTGTAGCGGCTCGTATTCGCCAGTGCGTTTATCCGGTTAATAAAACAGGCCAGCCAGTGGACGACCTTTGAAGAAAATGGTTGGTTTAAACAGTCGTCATGATAATAATATAATACAAAAGATATCATCCGCCACCGCAGAGTATGAAATTTAAAAAAGTTAAGGTGTAATTCTAAAGTCAGCTGCATACGACAACTGGAGACGCATGCAGCGAAACAGCGTAACGTGATAAGAAAGAAGATGGGGACCACGAGAAGGCAAACGGAAGGTAGGCTATCCTAGCTAGATGGACGGACGACCTGAATAAGGTGGCCAATAAAATATTAATCAATCAGTTAGCTCACCGCAGCATAAAGAAGGAGACCACGAGAATGCAAACGGAAGATAGGCCTCGCTAGTCAGATGTGTTGACAACCTGAAGTAGCCTGAGACAGAATGGATACGGAAGGCGGAGGATCGGACGAAATTGGGAGAGGCCTATATCCAGTAGTGGACAGTAATACATATGTCGCCGCCAACTAGCTTAATTAGTCGTCCAATTAACTGCCTAGGCAGTTAACTAAACGCCGCCATTCAATTAACGGCCTGAATGATATTCAGCCGTCTCGTCTTACATCATTTAATAACCTGGCACAAATGTTTGATGATTTATCTGATTTATTACTAATTTATTAGTGTTGGAATGTAGAACAGTAGAAGATTCATTACTCGAGGGGGTGGACTGCGCGTTAGAGGAACCCGTAAATACCGAGGTTTCTCCATTCCTAAACGCCTCGTGAATCAAGCTATTGTGTTTTTTATTACATACCCGACATGGCCCACAGAAACAACTATCGATAGTGTGTCCCTCACGTAAACAATTCCTACATAAACTCTTGCTTTCTAATAAGGGCCAACTTTTCGTCGCAAGGTAAATTAATGAACTGAGTGCACGAATAAACAGGATGATTACCTGCACACATAGAACATACACGAATCCGTTTAGAATTTTTAGCGGTACCAGGGTGTATGTAACACAGAGGTGTATTTAAAGAAAATTAGTGATAGATTTATTGTGAAAGCTGCGCAATTTTTTTCTAACCATGCAGAAATAAGTCATTTTTCTTACTGTTTAATTAAATGGCTAGGTAAGTAATTAGACGTCAAATCGATTAAGATAGGATTGCTCTGACCACTGCGCCACCGAGCTATGCCTGAAGCTATTCAAATTCTTCTATACTAGAGCATTTCCCCAGTAAGGGAAAGATCGCGGATTCGAGTCCCGCCTGAGCGATTCATTTTTTCTTATCTTAATTGATTTGAAAAGTTAACATAGTTAATGCTTCAAAATTTCAATCAATTAGACGTCATCGATCCAAGCTATTTGCCTAGCCGTTTAATTAAATGGCTGAACACCATTCAGGCCCTAATTGAATGGCGCCGTTTAGTTAACTGCCTAGGCAGTTAATTGAACGGCTGATAGAACTAGTTGGCGGCGACACATACTTTACTTTTTAAACTTCGAAACAGATAAAGTTGACCATTGAGAAGCTGGTATGAACTACGCGTATCTGCAGCGTACGTCAGCAGTTGTCGCATGCGATCGCCTTCGGAATCATACCCTTTAAGGTACTATTTCGCATTCGACCGCAGACCACAGCAGTGACATATAGATAGCCATTTAGATAGCTGATACTGTGAGCAAGGTACTGAGGGAGAGAACCTCATGTTATGTTCCCGGCGGTGAGCAGCGTAGCTAGAGATTACTGGAGAGTTTTTGTGCAAAGGTTATTCCTGCCATGTCTTCTACACTGACGGCAGAGAAACTCTCTGTTCTTACAGGCTTGGCAGCACGAATGTGACTCCCTGTTGCACACTTCCATAGGCTCAAGTTGGCTCCTCCTGATCCGAAACAGGTGTCCCTCGCAACGCCGTTTCCCGGAGATGATTTGCGTTAACTGGGCTCCCGTGTCGCCTCTTTAGCCTATTGGTTATGACGGTTCTTATCTACGGCGTGCCGTAGGTCATGTTATCTATGCCCCAGGTCACTTACACACTTCAGCCTTTGCAGTAGCATAGAGACATCACGTCTTTGGCAGTTAGCGATCACCTATCTTATGGCGAGGGTTCCTATGATTTCTCTAAAGTAATCTCACATTTTGTTTAGAAAAAAACATACATACATATATATACTCACGCCTGTAAATCCCCTTAGGGGTAGGCAGAGATGCATTAACACCCATATTACGCCACCTTTGATTTTTGTTCGCATGTAATAGGGGTCGAACCTATTGCGATCTAGCTATATGTTTACTGACAGATGGAGAGCAGCCCTTTCCCTTAGTCCCCTTCTGCGACAGCCACGGGAAGAGATGGGGGGCGCTATTCTACTCCACAGGGAACCAACACGGAAAAAACCACGTGCAAATAATTTTCTTTAGGATCAGAATTCGCTCAACGAGCTATGGAGAGAGCTATGCTCGGTATTTCTCTACGTGATCGCGTCAGAAATGATGATATCCGTAGGAGAACAAAAGTGACCGACGTAGCCCAGCGGAGTAGCTCGTTGAAGTGGTATTGGGCGGGACACATAGCGCACAGAACAGATGGCCGATGGAGCAAAAAGTTCTGGAATGGCGACCGCGTATGAGTGGTGAAGGACGCCCAACGGTGGAAGGATGACCTCATCAAGGTCGCCGGGAATCGCTGGATGCGGGCTGCTTGAGATCGGTCGTTCTGGAAGTCTATAAGAGAGGCCTGTGTTCAGCAGTGGACTATGTGTGGCTGATATGATGATAATGAGGATCAGAATTCTTCTAAAATCCTGATTGCATCTAAAGCATGCAATTATGACTTTTACAAGAGCGACTACCGTGTCCTTTACAGAAAAAATCACCTTGCAAAACTCGTGCGTAGATTTTTTTTTCCTTATTTTAAACACACTTGTACACTATTTCACTTTTGAAGGTTCACTGATGATATAAATAAAATATCGAATAAATAAAGGCAAGTAAAGGCTTCTGCGAGTATACGACATGTGAAGAAAAAAATGATTTTTAAATGATTAAGGTACTATTAATAGGCTGTTGCCTGCTGCCTGCTGGTGTTGTTTTATTAATAGTCTGTTGAATAAAACCGGATGTGGTCAATAAACCGGCTAAACAAGAATATAATCACCATTTTAAAATACCACCGTGCACAATTGCGAAGTACTTGTGGTAGAAATTTGATGGCAATTTTTTTTTAATTATTATTTTAACAGGCAGGCAATTGAAACAACTGATAATGCCCGTATCTTGCTTATGCCCATGGTATTTTTTTGGTTAAGGTGTTGGTCCAATCTATTTTTGAATTGGTTTATGTACTGGGCTGTCACAACATCATGTGGTAGCTTATTCTACTCTCTCACTACCCTATTACTTATAAAGTTTTTATGTGGATTGTTATTCGAGAAGCTGGTGGATGGTCTTAGGTGGTGGCCTCTGAGGTGGTCATTATTTTTCCGTGTGAACAATTTTTCAAAGTCTTCTATGTCGTAATGTCCACTTAAAATCAGTATCGGCCAGGGATTAATTGCTTCCCGCGGGAACCTATTTCCGGCATAAAAAGTGGCAATTGGTTGGTCGGATTTTATAAATGGCAAAATACATGTATAGTCAATTCACAATGATGTACAAATTTGTCACAAATTTCGGCCGTGCACGATTGCGATACACTCTCCATAGTAATCCAATCTCGGTTGGATTGCGTTCAGGGGTCAGCAAGTGCAGCCGGGCAGGGGGAATTGTGGTCGCAGCGCTAGTGGGACCGGTGGGTGTCACGAGGTGCGCAGACGACAATCCTCTTTTGATGAGGCCGTCAAGCTGAGTGCCTCCATTGTTAACATGGTACGTGTATGTAATGGTGACTCTCTTTTCTGAGACTTTGCCTTCGGCTTGCCATCGGGCGAGGTGGGGTCAAATTGACATGTCGTATAAAAAAAGAACCTATTCTTTACTTTAACACCGTGTTGGTTCTCGGTTAATAACCGCGGTAGCCTAGTGGTATGGGTAATGGACTGCTGAGACGAGGTCTCGGGTTCGATCCCAGGTTTTCCATGGCATACACCAATGACTTTTCGATGCTTTTCGAAGTTATGTGTGTGTTTATAAGTGCCCAGTTAATGGCAATAGGCTCGGCACCTATTACATTGGGACCAAAACATAAACCGGCGAAATGTGGGTGCTAGCACCTCTGCCTACCCCTTCGGGGATAAAGGCGTGAGTTTATGTTATGGTTCTCGGTGGAGTACAATAGCGCCCCCCAGCTCTACCCGTGAGTGTCGTATAAGGCAACTAGGGGATAGGGCTGCTCTGCATCCGATAGTAAACATACAACCTAAGACTACGAGTCCGCTCGCAGTAACCTCGCCCATTATTACGTGGGACCGATGATCATAGTTAATTTTTTTTAATATAGGACATGTCAATTTGATTTCACCTCGCCTGATGGTGAGCTGAGGGCAAAGTCTGAGGAAAGAGAATCACATTTACATACACGTACCATGTTAACAATGGTGGCACTCAGCTTGACGGCCTAATCAGATGCTTTTTCACGTCCCGCTTAATGGACACGGGAATGTAGGAAGAAGGAAACGCGTGAGCTGGCAAGGATTTCCAGCTCTTAATGGTGCGACAAAGGAAAGAGTCACCGAACCGCTTGGTTTTTGAAGGAATATTCTGCACTGTATGCGGGTGACATCTAAATCCTGCACTTGTTCTCCTGTGCAGGAAAGGATAAATCCCTCGGATACTACCCCTCCCCCTCTGGAACCGGAGGGGGAGGTTATGTCGGACTAAACTAAATTAACCATTCGCCGTCTGTGGGTCGTTGTGCTAGGCCGAAGGTGAGGTTGTCTCGCGACATATCCTTCGCATCCCGCCTGACCCAGGGCCATTCCTCTCGGTCTGGCGTTAATACATCTCTATCTACCCTTTCTGGGATTTACAGGCGTGAATATTTGTGTGTATATATGAAGCTACAGGCTTGTAGTTGATTGGCTTGCCTCCGATGGCCCTCCTACTTCCTACTGCTTCCTACGAAAAGTTTGTGAAGATGTTTAGTTTTTTTTTAAATTAAATTACTCTGCAACGGCTGATCGGATAAGGGTGAAATTTAGTACAAGCATAGATTATAGTCTAGCATCACACTTGCCCCCCTTAACATGTGGCAATTTGTTGGCCAGCGTAATATAGAATAGAATGAGTAATAGGTATATGGGATTGACATATATTTTGATGTTTACCGGGTAATATGTGGTAGTTGTTGGCCGAATGCCAACAACTACCACATATTACCCGGGAATGGGTTCTCGGTGGTAACAACTAATCTTTTATATCCATTACTAATATTATACATTGGAAAGGGTGTCTGTTTGTTTGTCCGTCTTTCACGCAAAAACCACTGAACCGATTTTAATGAAATTTGGTATAGGGGTAGATTAGACCTTGACAAATGTTTGGTGTCGATAAGCAACATCCACGCAGGCGGAGTCGCCGGCTAAAGCTAGTAGGTATATAAATGCGAAATACCACTCACTGAAATCACGAAATCTTATAAAATAAAAAACCAAAAAACTTTAAATTTGGCAGGTAGGTTCCTTTTTAGATTTTGGGCTTAAAACAGGGGATTATTGTTTGTATGAAATTCACTCTAATAATTAATCTAATTAATCCATTCTACGCGTACGAAGTCGCGGGCCTAATCACTACACTACATAGTATAAAACAAAGTCGCTTTATCTGTCCCTATATGCCTTTGTATGTTTAAATCTTTAAAACTACGCAAAGGATTTTGATGCGGTTTTTTAATAGAGTGATACAAGAGGAAGGTTAATATGTATAATACATGTTTAATATAGTAGAGGGTTTACTGCTGACCCGGCGATACGAAGTTCGCCGGGTCAGCTAGTAAATGATAAAAATGAACCAACGGAAATCCGCAATACCTATATAAATTATCTCTTAAACAAGAATATTATTTAAATGTAAACATTATCACGTATTTACAGGCTGACAGGTCAGACGGTGGGTCATCTGTTATCAAACTTATCGTAAAATATAAAAATTAGAATTATCATTCACGTAGTTCCTTCAACAGATACGCCTCACGATTTCAAGTAATATTGATTTGTTTTATTATTACATGGTGCTCGTTTGGTATACAATAGCGCCCCCCCATCTCTTCCCGGGGGTGTGGTAGAAGGGGACTAAGGGATAGGGCTGCTCTCCATCTGACAGTGAACATACAGCCCATGACAAAGTGCCAGCTTAACGGTAATACGCTCGCCCCCCTATTACGTGGGGCTGAAAATCAAAGTAGGCGAAAAGTGGATGTTAATACAACTCTGCCTACCCCTACGGGGATTTACAGGCGTGAGTATATATATGTATGTATGTTTTTTTTTAAACAGAGTCTGAGATTACTTTAGAGAACTCATGGGAACCCTCGCCATAATATAGGTGATAACTAACTGCCAAAGAAGTAAGTTTATGCTACTACAAAGGCTTAAGTGTGTAAGTGACCTGGGGCATATATAACATGACCTAGGGCACGCCGTAGATAAGACCTAACCTAACCAGTAGGCTAAAGAGGCGACACGGGAGCCCAGTTTACGCAAACGATCTCCGGAAAAGGGTGTTTCAGGGACTACCTGTTTCGGAGCAGGTAAGAGCCAACTTGAGTCTATGGAAGTGTGCAACATGGAGTGACACTCGTGCTGCCGACCATATATATATATTTAATAACAAACGCTTGTGGAGAGGGTGCGATTCAGACGCGGTTACCATTTTTGGATGGGTGACCGCTAAGTGTTATTTCCTCTGAGCGCTTCCGCGCTTCGGAGGGTACGTTAAAAGTCGGTCCCGGCTGTCAACAGTCGTTAGGACAAGACGGAGGCCTATATGGGTGACCTGAACAACTCTGTCAATGACTGCTAACCACAATTCTGGGTGGAAGATCTGATTAATAATTTTTTTATATCATTTATCTACTCTGATACTATAATACAAAGATTATAAAATTGAAATCAAATCTCTTACGACAAACATTACGCACAGGCCAAAAAAAAGTTTTATTACGATACAGGTCTTGTATGGACACCTATATCATAAAATAACTTTTTAATCATAACGATACACCTATACAACCGCCATATGGACTGAACCTCTACTTTAAAAAAAAACGGCCGATTCGGAAGAAAAAAAAGAAACGCGCATGCGCAATCGATGTTTGCGCTTTGGCTTGGCGTCAACTTTTTTTTTTTACCTTTATATTAAACAAAGTTTGGTTTTGTTTGTAAAATAAATTAGTTTATGTATTATAGTATGAGAGTAGATAAAGTAGTGTATGACACTGTACATAACTTGGTCTTATAACACTCGTGTGATACAATAAAAAAACTCGCCTACGTTTCGTTTTTTTAAATCACACTCGTGTTATAAGAACCCTTATTATGCAACAGTATCATAAACTACTATTATGTGACAGACAAAGAAATCGGCCCATCTGATAAAAGTGGTTATCGAGACCTATGGACGTGTGCAACAACAGGTGCGTCACAGTTGCGCTGCCGACCCTTATAAGAACAGAGAGTTTCTGTACCTCCAGTGCAGAAGTCATAGCAGGACAAGCCTGTGGTCTTCCCACTTCCAATTGACAGCACAAAAACTCTCCAGTGAGCTCTGGCTACCCTACTCACCGCCGGGAACACAACACGCGGAGGTACTTCTCCAGTCGGACTGCTCAGTTGGCACGGGAATTCCGTCGTATCTTGATGATGGTGATGGTGTTGATTTGTTACAACTTGTTGCAAGACCAGTAGCGGTCAATTGCAATACATTTTTTATTCCGTAAAGCCAGTCTAATATGCATAGTAAGTACAATACTCCAAGGACAAAGAAAAACGATCTCATTTCCGCATTTTCGAACAATAAGTGTATTTTTTATTAACCTTTTTCGCAATGCCACAGACTAACAATAGGTTTTACCGCCATTTTACTTTTTAAAAAAACTGATAAACGACGGTATATTTAAGATTTACTTAGATAAGAAGTTGAATTTGAACTAAAAAAAAAGGTAGATGCACTTAGGTTTCATTTTAGAGCCATTTTGTTAAAAAAACTAGGCTAGAAAAAGTTAGATAAGTAGGTACGAGTGTAAAGGTCATTTTTAGCCCTGACAAGGCTAAATGTAGGTTATAAAAGATTGATTTCTTCGTTGCTGCTTCTGATTAAAGCATTTAAGCTGTGTGCAGACTACTAGGGCTTATCACCAAAATAGTTAATCTGTCGCCAAAACTTTAGATTCACCATTTTACTGGCAAACCATATTGTTTTGCAGACAGCTTAAAGGTAACAATTTGACGATGCGTCCATCAATCCAAATGGGATGGATGTCTTCCAAAATCGTTTCGTAAATGTGACAGCCTCCGTGGCGTGGCGGTAGTGAACGCGGCCGCTACGCAGGAGGCGCGGGTTCGATCCCCGCTCAGTGCAAATATTTGTATGCATGAATATGTATATTTGCATTGGTATGGGTGTTCCTATGTATAATTTATATAAGTATATTTATATTTACAAAAAAAACTTATCTGTAGGTGTGTTTATCCGCATTCTAGATTCCATAACACAAGCTAGTAAAGCCATGCTTACCATGGGTCTAGATAGTATTTATTTATTTTATTATAAATGTATGCCAATGAAATGGCATGTTTCAGCTTTGGATTTCTAAACGGATTGAAATCCATGCGTCAAATCCAAATAGACATCACCCGCGGGCGATTGTCAATGTACAAAATGTGCGTCACGCCATTTGATAGCTGGTTAAATGTTCTGTGAATTGGCAAAACCGCGTCCATTTTTGTGATTTTTGTCTCAGTTTTTGCTCACTGTCGACAGGGTTACATATGTTAGAAAGGGTTGACCCTATGTAACGTACAATCTTCGAAGTGAAAGCTCCGATGGCGCGTATCTACGTCCAAATGGAAGTCATTCAACGTGCTATTAACCTAAAGTACCTCCATTAGGAAATATTCCATTTAGAAGCATTCCAAACAGGCGTATCGTCAATGGCTTAAGTCAGATCCATTCAAATTTACTTTTGCCTCACCTAAGTACTGTACTGTGTCCTCCCTATATGACTGACCTACTTGGTTACCGAGCCCTTACGCATCAACGGTATTCAAATAAAGCTATTAAAAATATAAATCGCGTCAAGGAGCTGACAGGACAGGGGAATCAGCGAGAATTCTCCTAGTGGAAGTTTGAAGATATTAGATACCGCGATCCCTCTTATTTGAAACATTAATATATAATAAAAAACATCGCGTAAATTCTTTGAATTATATGTAGATTTACGCGATGATTTTTAAAGACACTACAGTACTTAGGTGAGGCAGAAGTAAATTTGAATGGATCTGACTTAAGCTATTGAGTATGTCTGTTTGGAATGCTTCTAAATGGAATATTTCCTAATGGAGATACTTCAGGTTAAAAGCACATTGAATGACTTCCATTTGGACGTATTTTTTTTAGAATAGAATATATTTATTTGCATAAAATGTGGTAAGTACAAAGGTGACAAAAGAATTATGAGCTAAAGACACATTTTGCCACTTGTCGTGACATGCAAACATTAAACAGGTACATATTGAGTTTATTATTAAATTAAATCACATCAAATCAAACTAAATCAAATCAAATTCCATCAAGTCAAATCAAATCAAGTCAAATTAAATTAAGTCAAATCAAATCAAGTTAAATCAAATTAAATGAAATTAAATCAAATGAAATTAAATCAAATCAAACTAAATCAAATCAAACCAAATGAAATCAAATTAAAATGGAACTAAATTAAATCAAATCAAACCAGACTAAATCAAATCAACTCAAATTAAATTGAAATACTGTCACAATTAATTATAAAATGAAACATTAATTAAAATTGACACACATGCATAATTATAGATTGTCCAGTTGCCAGTATTTATTATATTACAATGCATTTTTAAAGTGATAAGAGCGAGAGGCGAACTTTTTTAAATATTCGTTGACTAGGAGTAGAAACTCTCTTCTATCAGCCATTTCCGTAAAGCGGGATAGAATTTTCGATGCGGGAGATCAGTAATTTCCTCGGGTAACGCATTATAGATAAGTGGTGCCATATATACGCAACTCGCTCTAAACATCTCAAGTCGAGGAACTGGCATTTTAAGATGCATTTGAGTAACTTTGCGCTTATTTATATTGTTCAAATAGTTCCTTGTTTGATTTCAAAAATTTGGCTACTTCAAAGATAAATATACAAGGAACAGTTAAAAGATTTTCCGATTTAAAAACCGGCCTACATGATTCGGACCATTTCATTTTATATATAGCGCGAATACATTTTTTTCTGTGCAACAAAGACCCGCAGCATATCAGATGAGTACCCCCAGACTAATATACCAGCAAACATGAGCATGGTAAACCATCAGTGACGTTTGTCTGGAAGTCACATCGCTAATTTTTTTCAAGGCGAAAACAAATTTATTCACTTTTTTGCTAACACTGTCTATGTGTTCCTTCCATGTGAGGTGCTCATCTACTATAATGCCAAGAAACTTTGTGCTATGTATTTTCTCAATTGTCACATTATCATACTCAATATTTAAGTTTATATCCTTTGCCTTAGCTGATCTAAAGTGAACGATTTTTGTTTTTGCAATGTTTATTTTAAGTTCATTGGTAATTAGCCATTTCCCTACATCCTGTAAAGCCTCATTTAATTTACTTTCACACTTGTTCATATTGTCACATTCAATGATAATGGTAGTGTCATCTGCAAACAAAACGCAATCATGGTCATTTATTACTTTAGGTAAATCATTAACATAAACAAGGAATAGCAGGGGGCCCAGGATACTCCCTTGTGGAACTCCGTGAGAGTTAAGCCTGGGTTCAGAGTCAAACGATTCAACATTATTTGTGATTTCATTAAACTTGTTAACTCTAACGATTTGCTTTCTGCCACTTAAATATGATTCAAACCATTTTAGAGCTATACCACGAATTCCACATTGTTCCAATTTACCAAGAAGTATATTGTGATTTACAAAATCAAACGCTTTGCTCAGATCCAAAAAAAGTGCAACAGAAGGTTTTTTCATGTTAATTCGATTAATTATTGATCTTATTAAAACGAATGTTGCAAGTTGAGTCGATCTATTTTTTCTAAATCCAAACTGCTCTTTAGTCAATACATTAAATTTATCTAAGAAACTTAAAACTCTCTTGTTCATGACTTTTTCAAAGACCTTGGATAATATAGGGATTAACGATATAGGTCGATAGTTATTTTTCTCTGTTTTGGAACCATTTTTAAAAAGAGGCTTCAGGTTCTCTGGAAAACAACCTTGCTCCAGCGATAGATTTATAATGTAAGCCAATGGTTCGGCTATGTATTGTGATATAGGTTTAATTAGTTCCGTAGTAATGTTATCGAAACCCGATGATTTGGTGTTTTTAAGTGACTTTATTACGTTAAAAATCTCTATTCCGTTTGTAGGTTCCAAAAATATACTATGATTTATATTATTACAGTTATTATTTACTTTTAAAGTATATTTATTATCACCTATGTCACTGGAAACAGTTTCAGTAAAAAAATTACCAAATGTATTCGCAATTTCAGATCCCGAACAAGCCGCAACATTATTCCATCAACAATCTTATCAATGTAATCTATTTGGAATGTATTGCCCGTATAGCGTTTTACGATATCCCATGTTGCTTTGCATTTGTTAGTGGCTTTTGCTATGTGCTTTTGATTGCAGAGTGATTGAGAACTATTTATACATTTTTTTAGTATTTTGGAATACCTTTGTAACAAATATTTATGCTCATTTGTCCTACTTTTGTAATATTGAAATCTGAGCCTCCTTTTCATATTACAGCTTATCCTAAGTCATTTAGTTACCCACTTTAATGTAGATTTCTTAAAGTAATGTTTTACACTTATTATAGAGAAGCACAACTTATAGAACAGCGTCAATAAGTTATGAAAATTATTGAAAGCTTCATTGGCTTCAGAGATTTCATATATTTCTGAAAATGACATCTCACTAAAGCACTCAATAAACCTAGTCACGTTTTCCTTACTAAGATTGCTTTTAGTTGTAAAGTAATGTGGTGACGTTTTTTATTCTGTATTTTAAACTCCAGAACTTATGCAGTATTATGATCTGACAAATTGAGGCTATATGTTTTCCCAATAGCATTTGGAATATTACTGACAAAATTATCAATGCAGCGCTCTTGTCGGATAGATTCGTGTATATAATAGTCCATACCATAATTCAAGATAAGGTCGGTGAATTCCTTAGTGGGGCCATTATTATTGAGAATATTTACATTAAAATCACCAGCCATTACCACTTTACATTTCTTGTGTTGAATTTTCATTAGTAGTTTATTTAAATATTCAAAAAATATGTTTATGGTAGAATCTGGAGTTCTGTAGAAGCATAGTATAATTACATTAAATTTTTTGATTTCTATACCACACACCTCAAAATGCTTTTCAATACTCATATTTTGTATGTCAATTTTTACACAGTATGCATGTGCCACCGCGGTTCTTCTTTCGTGAGTATATGGCTACCAGCTTAAAACCGTTCAATTTCATGCAATTTTGTTCACTTTCCACGATAAAATGGTCACTTAGGCATACAACATCAATACTCATACCAGATTTGTTCATGTTGTCTATCGCTATATCTATGTATGGTATTTTATTCAAAGCGCCAGCAATATTCTGATTGAATATGAAGAAATTAGTCATACAGTTATTTTTATTCACGAAAAAGCTGTTTACTTTGTAAATTTTTAGTTTGAGAAGTAGATGATGGTCTTTCCGCAATCTTAAAGTAATAGGGGATAGTACCCTTGAGTTATATTATGCATAAATCCCACAAAAAATCGATTAGGAGTGATACGCGTTTAAAATAAATGATAGTATTATCATAAAACATCGCTTTGTCATTTATAACTTAGAAAAACTGTAGAACTCGACGCCCCTCAACTTCTACAGTAGGTACCGTGACATCATTTGTGTTATAAACAACTTGTCTAGCATACAAAGTCAATGGTATTATTAAATCTATGCTATTACTTACCTTAGCAATATTCAGACATTTCTGGGATAGGGCTTTATTCTTCTGAATGATAGTGGAGTAGTTGCTCTCTTGCTGCAATTAAAAGAATATACATTCAAAATTCGGTGGAAATCTTTTTTGTTCTGCCTAAATTCCGTTGAATATTCCTCATTCCCATCACCATAACACGCATCCGTGTGGTGACGGCGAAATAAATACAAATATCACCACCCCACCCACAGGAAAAATACGCAGACGATATCACTGCGAGAGAAGGAACACTCTAAATAAAACCCTGTACCAACCCGTCTGGCCAGCGTGGATACAGCAGGCCAGAGTCTCCCAGCATTGGGAGAGGCCTATGTCCAGCAGTGGTTTGCAATAGGCTATTGATTGATTAACCTCCCCTCCACCGGTTCACCTGCACACCATCTTGAGTCAGTCGCTCCCAATATAGGCGAAAAAACCTAAAATCCCGGGTGCTTTAAGCGGTGCGTGAAAAAGCATCTAATGAAGACGGCACAGAAACTCTTTGTTCTAACAGGGTCGGCAGCGCGAGTGTGGGGTCGCTGGTGTTGCACACGTCCACAGACCACGGTAACCACTTTCCATCAGTTGGGCCGTGTGCTTGTCTGCCACCTAAGTAGTATAAGAAAAAAGATATCGTCAAACTGAGTGGTACCATTGTTAACATGGTAGGTGTTTTTAATAGTGACTCTTTCCTGAGACTTTGTCTTCAACTTACCATCAGGGTATGTGAAGTCAAATTGGTGTGCCCTAAATAAAAAGAAGCCAAATCATACTATAAGCGGAACCCGGATTTTAAACATTCTTGGGTGCGACTGGGACTAACCAAGGTTGAAGATTATTATTTTAAGTACCTTAGTCAATTTGAATGAAATTTTAAAGCATTTTACATACTGAATATTCAAATCGATTAAAGTAAGAAAAGTTGGCGCGGCGCGGTGAGCTAGAAAGACTCGCTGACATCGCTGCTCGCGCCCGAAGGCGGCTCGGGCGTCGGAGGGCGCTTACAGACCTCCGCCCCCCATGAGCGCGGGCCTGAGGGTGACGGGTGGAGCCACCCGTCACCCTAGCAGAAGCAGGCCACGGCGGCGGCGCGCATCGTAGGACGATGCGCGCCTCCCCACACCGGGGTTGAGTCGGGGACGGCGTGGTCCCCACCTCCCGAGGAGGGCCAGACCGAAAGGGATGGCCCTGGGTCAGCCGGGGTGCGAGGGATATGTCGCAAGACAACCTCACCTTCGGCCTAGCACTACGACCCACAGACGGCGTGCGGTTTAGTCGGTTCGAGTCCGACATAACCTACCCCTCCGGCTCCAGAGGGGCGGGTATCCGTGGGGATTTCCCGCACGTAAAAAAAAAAAAAAAAAAAAAAAAGTAAGAAAAGTTTGAATTGGTCCAGGCAGGGTTTGAACCCGCGACCTTTGCCTTAAAAGGCAATGCTTAGACCACTAAGCTACCAGACCCGAACCAATCCAAATTTCGCCCTTTTCATCTGTCTTTGAGGCGACAGTGGAGTGTCTACCGATTTTCTTTCGGTCTATCGGAACCAAAATAACCCTTCTAAACCTATACTTGGGTCGCAAGTCCCAGGCACTGTCCCGAGTTCCCAACTCAGCAACGCGATGGACCCGGCACCCGCACGGAGAATGAATGAATGAATGAATGAATGAATGAATGAATGAATGAATGAATGAATGAATGATTGAATGAATGAATGAATGAATGATTGATTGATTGATTGAATGAATGAATGAATGAATGATAATTTATTCGCACGAAATACGGTGAATTATAGTTACAATGGTATTAGGTTATTACAATAGGTAGCATAACGTATTTCACCAAATTCCATGGATTGCTAAGAATATCGTCTCATAGATACCTTAGTCAATTTATGTCTTTTCTCCAGATTATCCAATCGCCTCTCCATCCATTTCATTTTGTTTTTGAAGTCACTCGCGATACATTTGCATAGATTGAGCGATTCGCCAAAGATTTTCATTTTACATTTAAATTCGTTGAAGTCTGTGCGAAATCTAAAAAAAGAAATATATGTATCACATAGGTGCTAACGCAGGAAGCGCGGCTTTGTTCCCCGTTCAGTGCAAATATTTGTATGCATGAATATAAGTATTTGCATTGGTCTGGTCGTGCCTTGGAGAGCCTAGAGAGAGTTAAGCCGTCGGTCTCGGTTGCCATACGAACATCTATGGTAGTCGTCCAACAATTGGTAGTGGTCTAACTGCAATGCTTCGATATCGTCTTTTAGTTATGGATTGCAGATGGCAGTCGCTTCACTTAAAATGTCGAAGTTCATCCAAATCCGCAATTGGACTGGTAATAGCGGACACGGCATTCTTCCCTGGCTTTAGATGCGCCTCGGATTAATGCTAGGATGAAAAAGAAGAGGTGTTAAGCAAGTTCAGCTGGGTGTAGTTGCTGTCAAAAATCTTGACCTTGACCAATACATTGTGGCGCCATCTAGCGACATCAAGCCGAATTTCTACGATACTACAAACCCTGCATCGCGAAAGTGAAGTTCTCACGCTGGTAGAATACATATACAACATCCCAACGACAATCGTTGGGCCTCGGCCCTGCTAGGCGTGATCACCTTGCCTGGTCGGAGGATCCTCCCTTTGTGTTGGAGGAACATCACACCTCGTTCCTCCACAACATCACAATATGTGCTCTATGCGCGTAGTACGCGTTTCTTGGGTGTCTTTAGAGGATAGTATGGCGTGCTACGGCGGAGGAGCTGAGATCCACTAATCTAGGATTATATGAAATCAATCCGTCAAGTTTCTCTCGCGATTTAGGGTCAAGAATGCCAAGATATCTCACACCTCAGCATTTGGACCGAAATCGGCGTGCGGTTTTAATAGGTTCCGAGTCTGACATAACTGCCCCGCCAGGTATTTGTGGAGATATCCGCACGAAAAAATGGTGCTAAATAGTTTTAATTCATGCTTTTCTTGGGTTTATGGGGTTCCCCAAGGCTTTCAGGACCTAAATCTATTAACAATCCGTTATACCTATTGATTGTTCGATGTGGTTCTGGTATAGGTTCCTTATAGGAGGGTCAGATGGCAGTCGCTTCTATAAAAGTCAAAACAAACCAATGTCCAAGAGAAAGGACATCAATATCCAAAATGCAAGTTCTGGAGATAATCTTCTGGAAAGCAGACTGTTTATAATGTACTCATGTACATAATGCCTCGTCCAGAGCTTGTGGTTTTCTAGTAAAACATACAAAAAAAAAACGAGGAAAACTATACTTCTCTATTTATACTGTTCCTTGATGGCACTTTTTTGTTATTTTGCTACGAATACCTATTGAGAACACTTTTCCGCAGTTGCTATTATTGAAGCTGACTGGTTTCGCTTTACGGCATTATCTAAGGTTTACATGATTATGAACATTTCTAGTTTTAAACACTACGTTGTTTGACATTCTTAAGAATGTTATGAATATATAAAATGTTTAAGACGAAGATAGAAATCTTTGATAATGTCGTAAGGCGAAACAGGTCAGGTTCAAAAATAAATACTGTGGAAAAAGTAAAAGTATTCTCAATAGGTATGTGTCTACTTTCACAATTTTTTTATGACGAATGGCAATTTTGTGTAATACTACTACCTCTAATATGTTTATAGTTAAATTTTTGGCTCCTTAGAGAAAGTAAGAAGGTACCTTTTCTTTCTCTAAAGCGCCAAACATTAAAAAGAATATTGGTTTTTCCATAGAGATGTAGAGATTTCCAAGTCTTGTTGGGAAATCATTAGCTGTAACCGTACCTTATAATAATATAGAGCGAACCGATACGGTGGGTAGGTAAGTACGGTATGATCTAATGCGCCTGCGAAAAATATCACTGCAAACGTCAATTCGACGCAAACACAGGCGTTTGAACATGCTCTGAGTAGTCTATGCATTATTCTAAAAATCGTTAGGATAAGGAAAAGATAGCTCAACGAGCCTCCTCTCAACTCAGGGTCAGCTGTCAGTCTGACTACAAAAAAGCTGAACATTGATATTTTCAACTCACTGACTATGAAAGAGATCATGTGTAATGTGTGTTAAAATGTAACAACCGGTAGAATCAAATCCACCAACGGATTAGCGCGGCATAATAAGAGGAAATGAATCCATTGGTGGATTTTCTTAGTGAATTAGAGTGGCATAGAGCCTATATTGTAGTTCAATAGATAGGTTTAAAATAGGTTTTCAGACTTCTTTAATGTATTGCATACATAGTGTGACTAGGTTGTCGGAACTTCTATATTGTAGTGCAATAGATAGTCTGACTAGATTGTTAGTCTTCTATATTGTAGTGCAATAGACAGTGTGACTAGGTTGTCGGACTTCTTAAGGCTCGTATTAGGGTTGTCTAACATTTTTTAGTACTATAATAGCTTACTAAGATATAATTCTACTTATATTCTAATCATTAACATTCTCTGAGTCTTTTTCCCAACTTAGTTGAGGCTAGTCTAACTAAGATGCGGTTAAACTACGATATTTCCGCGAAGCGTCTGCCATCTGACCTTCATAACCAATTGACGATATCGAAGTTCTTTTGTTAGACTAGTCGAATCTTCGAGGGCTCTAATCCAACTACCAGTAACGACTGCGATAGATGTCACTACATAGTATAAAACAAAGTCGCTTTCTCTGTCCCTATATCCCTTTGTATGCTTAAATCTTTAAAACTGCGTAACGGATTTTGGTGAGGTTTTTTTAAATATATAAAGTGATACAAGAGAAAGGTTTATATGTATAATACATGTTTATTATAGCAGAGGGTGCAGCGGGAACGGAATCGGACGCCACGCGGGCGGAAAAATATTGGCGGTACGAAGTTCGCCGGGTCAGCTAGGAATATCTATTGTAAATGTAAAAGTTTGTGAAGTTGTTAGTATGTTTGTTATTCAATCACACCCTTACAGCTTAACGGATCTAGCTTTTGGTACAGGGATAAAATATAGTCTGGAATAACACCTAGGGTAATTTTTATGCCGGGTATAGGTACCTTCCGTTCTTGTTTGTTATTCAATCACACCCGTACAGCTTAACGGATCTTAGCTTATGGTACAGGGATAAAATATAGTCTGGAATAACACCTAGGGTAATTTTTATGCCGGGTATAGGTACCTTCCGTTCTTGTTTGTTATTCAACCACACCCGTACAGCTTAACGGATCTTAGCTTATGGTACAGGGATAAAATATAGTCTGGAATAACACCTAGGGTAATTTTTTCCGTTCTTGTTTGTTATTCAATCACACCCGTATAGCTTAACGGATCTAGCTTTTGGTACAGGGATAAAATATAGTCTGGAATAACACCTAGGGTAATTTTTATGCCGGGTATAGGTACCTTCCGTTCTTGTTTGTTATTCAATCACACCCGTACAGCTTAACGGATCTAGCTTTTGGTACAGGGATAAAATATAGTCTGGAATAACACCTAGGGTATTTTTTATGCCGGGTATAGGTACCTTCCGTTCTTGTTTGTTATTCAATCACACCCGTACAGCTTAACGGATCTAGCTTTTGGTACAGGGATAAAATATAGTCTGGAATAACACCTAGGGTAATTTTTATGCCGGGTATAGGTACCTTCCCAAGGGTTTTTGAATGATTTCAAAGCATTTTACATGTTAAATATTCAAATCAATTAATATAGGAAAAAAATATTCGGCCTAGGCGGGGTCTGAACCCGCGATCTTTGCCTTACAGGGGCAATACTTTGACCACTAAGCTACCAGACCTCGCCCGAACCGATTGAAATTTCTCCTTTATATCTGTCTTCGAGGCAACAGTGCAGCGTCTACCGATATTCGGAACCAATAAATGATTTTTTAAACCATTGAAATTTGACTATTTTTCCTATATTCCCAGGGTTTGCTAGAACGGTATTAAAATTTCCCCCGGGTCCTCCAACCAGGTTCAGCTAGTGACTGTAAATGTATGACACACGCTATGAACTTGCTCACAAGTTGAAAAATGCATGACCTTAGTGAAGAAGCCAATTTTGTCCCTCAGAGAATGGATGGATGGATGAATTGGTTCACTTACGTTTTTGAATCCACCCTGAAACAAGAATGCTAATAAATATCGCGTACTTTTTATACCACTTAGGTGCAGATAAGCACACGACCCACCAGATGAGAAGTGGTTACTGTGGCCTATGGACGTGTGCAACACTAGAGGTGGTACTTTGAATTAAATTGCGTTTGAACTTGAAAAAAGAAAATGGAAGTGTTCAAGATGATTGCCGTTAGTTATATCAAAATAGCGTGGGGTCACTCATCTACACATATACCAGCAGAATTAGCGGAACCCAAAATTATGGTCTGGGGAGGGATATGTTTAGGAGCTCGCACGGAGTTAGTGGTAGTCGACGGAGGAAATCTGACTGCTGATCGGTATATCAGGGAGATTTTAGAGGAACATGTTGTGCCATTGGCCCCATTTATTGGTAACGACTTCATTTTAATGCGAATAATGCTCGGGCAAACAGTGCTCGCTCAGTACAGGCATTCCTACATTATGTTGGTGTTACGGTGATGGAGTGGCCAGCACGATCCCCGGATATAAATCCGATTGAACACGTTTGGGACTTGATAAAGAGGAGTGTCAAATCAAGAATGCCACTACCTAACAATCTGGACGAGCAGTGAAACATATTAGTTGAAGAATGGCATTGACAACATCATTCGCAGCATGCCCAGACGGATGGAAACCTTAATCAAAGCACGAGGGGGAAATACTCGTTATTAAACATGTTGTTGTTGTTTAATTATTATTTGTTTAAAAATAAAGCTAACTATTTTATACTCTCCTTTTTTTGTGTTCCGCTAATTCTGCCGGTGTGTGTATATCAGGTTCAGTAGGTTACCTATAATAGGTGTGAAAATGTAACAGACAGTCCGAGAGGTACTGAAGCCTTTATGTTAGTCAATCAATTCTATCAAATAGTCAATCGCAGTCTTACAATTTGGCAGGCTCTGGCCTACTGTGTCCACGCTGGCCAGACGGGTTGGTACAGGGTTTTATTTCGAGTGTTCCTTCTCTCGCAGTGATATCGTCTGCGTATGTTTCCGTCAGTCGCCTCTAACGACACCCTTCGGATAAGATGGGGTGGTGATACTTGTATTCTTTCTCCATCACCATACGGATAATGTATGTACTTATGGATTTTAAACTAGTATTTACCTGGGTTCCCGGTCAATACTTGTTTTCACGAAATGTATATGTCTATCGGTATTGCCGTGCCTCGGATATTTATTCCAGTCACTACGGGTAGTTGTAGACCTAAAAAGTCCGACAACTGGTCTAAGTCTAATACTTCGATATCGCCAATTTTTACATATACCACTGAGGTGGCAGAGAAGCACACGGTCCACCTGATGAAAACTGGTTACCGTGGCCTATGGACGTGTGTAACATCAGGGGAGTCACACTCGTGCTGCCGACACTGTAAACCCTGTGCCGTCAGTGTAGAATACAAAGCAGGAATAGCCTCTGGTATTACCACTGACAGCACAAAAACTCTCCAGTGAGCTCTGACTACCTTACTCACCGCCGGGAATATAACACGAAGTTATTATGGCCGCGGTATTCTGTAGGACGTAGGTATACTTCTCCGGTCGGACTGCTCAATTGAACGGAAATACCGTCGTGTTCTACCTCCTATTTTTACGCAAGTCGCAGTCGCTTCACGGAAAATTGTTAGTTCAACCACAGTTAGACTGGGGAAAAAAGCGGACCTAGTATTCCGAGCTGGGATGGAACTTTTTAAATCACTTATATGGCAGACAAGTACATAGAATACCAATGGAAAGAACCGTGGCCTATAGGCGTATGCAACATCAGGGGTGTTATACTTTTGCTGCTGACTCTGAAGACACCTAACACCACTCTTGAAGATACCCATATTGTAGTCGCTTGGGAAAATTACAGCATGGACTTCATTCTACAGCTTGAGCGTTAGTGGAATTAAGTTCCATTCATACCGCACCGTATTCGGTCGCAATGTGTGAGACTAAGTGGGAGGTTTTTTTTTTACGTGCGGGAAATCCCCACGGATACCCCACTCCCCTCCGGAGCCAGAAAGGGGGGTTATGTCGGACTCGAACCGACTAAACCGCACGCCGTCTGTGGGTCGTAGTGCTAGGTCGAAGGTGAGGTTGTCTCGCGTCATATCCCTCGCAACCCGGCTGACCCGAAGCCATTCCTCTCGGTCTGGCCCTCCTCGGGAGGGGGGACCACGTGGTCCCCGACTCGCCCCCGGTATGGGGACTAAATAGGAGGTTAATAGATTTTAAACAAATATTTACCTGGAAATCGAGGAGGTAATTGAAGTGATAGATGTAGTGACATCTTGTAATGATTGATTAGGTGATAGGATGGCTTTGGAATATAGTCTATTACCCTTAGGTCTTCCATGTTCCTGAGGTACCGTATAAACCTCTGAAACAGCACAGATACCTAATTCGCTTGACGAAGAAGAAGAACAAAGATTTTCTCCTATCACTTTTATATTTGAATCCTTTTTCTTTTTTGGATCACTGCTATCTTTATCTTTACTAACGCTTGAAGTCCGGCCTTTTAGGAATTTCTTGCTGTTTTCTTTATTTTGGTCGGTTTTTGAATTGCCTGGCATTGTTGTGGAGTATTGAGGGGTTATTGAAGTTGAATTTTGTGTTTAACGGTACATTGTTTGGTTTAAAAAAATGAATTTTTGTATTTAATGGCGAATTATTGTTTGGTTTTGACGTTACTTGTGTGAAATTTTGATGGTTTGTGTTTTGTCAGTTTGATTGACAGATATATGGACAGAAGATAGTTGCTGCATTGCAATATTTTTAGCCATGTTTTTAAGCATTATCTTAGACAGGATGCAATAACCTTTTTGAAATGAATTAAACAGGAACCAAACAGTTTGGCGATTTTTTTCGTTGCCGAACGATAATGTCTTGGAACTCCTCATCAGCACACTTTTTTTATACTACTGAGGTGGCAGACAAGCACTCGGTACACCTGATGGAAAGTACCTTGGCCTAAGGACGTGTGCAACACCAGTGAAGTCATACTCGAGCTACAGACCCTGTAAACAAGGACGGTTTCTGTGCCATTAGTGTAGAAGACAAAGCAGGAATAACCTTTGTTCCTACTGACAGCATACAAACTCTCCAGTGAGCTCTGGCTACCCTGCTCACCGCCGGGAACACAACACGAGGTTCTTATGGCCGCGGTGTTCTGTAGGGCGGAGGTACTTCCCCAGTCGGACTGCTCAATTGAACGGAAATACCGTCGTGTCCTTCCTTCTTGCTACAGTCAGGGGTCCTTTAAGCGACGCGTGTTAAATCATCTGAAGAGGTTGTTAAGCTGAGGGTCACCATTGTATGTGCCTGTAATTGTAAGTTCAATTTTCCATCAGGCGACGTGAAATATTGTCGTGTTTAAGTGAAGTTAGTTTTGTTCCATTTAGCAACAATAGAACTTTGATATCGTCACAGGATTGTGGAGGTCAGATGCCAGTCGCTTCACAGAAAATTCCGTAAGCGAAGTTAATTGAAAGCCGTTCTCAGGATGTTGAATAGCTGGTTCAAATTTCATTTAATTGATTGGGTGGAGACCAGGCCGAGAGGGATGGCCCTGGGTCAACCAGGGTGGGAGGGATATGTCGTTGGCAACCACCCCCTCCGGCTCCGAAGGGGGAGAAGGGATATCCGAGAGGATTTTCCGCACGTAAAAAAAAGATGGAGACAGCTAAAAACAATATTTCAAAATGATTGTAACATGTTTCCGATAGTTCGTACGAATATAAACGATTGTAGGCGAGGATTTCTACAAATACATACATATACTCACGCCTATAAATTTTTGTAGGCAGAGGGGTATTCCTCCTCATCCTCAGCATTGTATTAATCCTGGTCATATCCGAGGCGTTCACGTCGGAGTCCAGGATTCATATTTTCCGTGAAGCGACGGCCATCTGACCTCCATAAAAAATGGCTATGGTGATAGTAGACTACAGGTAGAGTAAAATTGGACCACCGCAGTTCTTCTGGCATCGTATAAGACGACTAAGGGATAGGGCTCCATCCGACAGTAAATATAAGACAAAGTGCCCACTAGATGGCAATAGGCTCGCCCCCTATTACGTGGGACCGAAAAGACCAAAAAGCTTGGATCGATGACGTTTAACTATCTTCCTAGCCATTTTATTAAACAGTTAGGAAAATGACTTATTTACACTTCTGTCTAGGTGTCTCAGGTGTAAGTATGTATATGTATGTGTGTAATTATCTATCTTATTTCGAGGTAGTGCCCCATCTAACGATTGGCCTATTATTAGCTAGCCAGGTTATTAATCGAGACGGCTGAATATCATTCAGGCCGTTAATTGAATGGCGCCGTTTAGTTAACTTCCTAGGCAGTTAATTGAATGGCTGATAAAGCTAGTTGGCGGCGACATTAATATAAGCAGAGTCGTTGTGGAAGGCGACCAACGGATATGGCGGTTCTCCATCCGACAGTACACATACAGCCCATGACTAAGTGCCCGCTTAATGGCAAAAGGCTCACGTAGGACCGAAAATCATAGTTGGCGAAACGTGGGTGTTGATACACCTCTGCCTACCTCTTCCAGGGATTTACAGGCGTGAGTATATGAACGTGTGTTAAGAACAAATTAAAAAAAAAAAATTAAACTTTTATATTCAATTTTCTCAGTTCAGTTATACATACATAGTTTTACAGCATTGTAATAATTCTATTGCATACGAGATGGCGCTGTATAATTAGTAATATGAAATGTAACTAGATGGCGCTGTGTGGTTAAAATATGATAGAGGTACCTTTAAATATTTAATTGTGCTAATTAGCAGGATTTTCGCTGAAGGCGACTTCTCCATCCGACAGTACCCATACAGCCCATGAATAAGTGCCCGCTTGACGGCGATAGACTCACTCCGTATTACGTGAGACCGAAAATCATAGTGGCGAAATCTGAGTGTTCAAACACCTCTGCCTTCCCCTTCAGGGAATTCATAGGCGTGAGTATATGTATGTATTTGTAGAAATCCTCCTCCACAATCGTCTATGAGATAAATACAAATATATACGATAGATGTTACGTTACAATCATTTTTAAATATTGATTTTAGATGTCTACACTGTGTCTTATGTCGGACTCGAACCGACTAAAACGCACGCTGTATGTGGGTCGTTGTGCTAGGCCGTAGGTGAGATTATCTACGACATATTCTTCGCACCCTGGTTGAACCAGGGCCATCTCTCTCGGTCTGGCCCTCCTCGGGGATATGGCCCTCCTCGGGTCTCCACCCAATCAATTAAATGAAATTTGAACTA
Organism: Eilema caniola; assembly: GCA_949126895.1. Classification (NCBI taxonomy): domain Eukaryota; kingdom Metazoa; phylum Arthropoda; class Insecta; order Lepidoptera; family Erebidae; genus Eilema; species Eilema caniola. The sequence goes on along the minus strand of OX421490.1, from coordinate 1,902,766 downwards.
GCTATCAGTTATTGATATTGTTAGGGAAAATGATAGGACACCTGATGAGACACGATGAGTAAATAAAGAATATAATGGAAGGAAAAGTTGAGGGTAGGAGAGGAAGAGGAAGACCTCGGACGAGCTATATGGACCAAATAAAGGAGAAGGTTAACGTCATGTCGTATCAGGAAGTCAAGAATAGGGCGATGGATAGGAATGAATGGAAGTTACTCCACAGACAAGAGCGAGGCTCTTAAATTTAAATGATCAGTTTCTTAAAGTGGGATTGCTCTGAGTACAGAATTGAATTTCTGTAACCAGTTGGTTACAGCTCAGTTGAGCTTACTGTTCTGAATTTAAATGGAAAACCATTGTCCCTTTTTGTTGTTATAGTGAAAATAAATATTATTTAATTTAAATAATAATAATAATAATAATAATAAGAAATTTATTTCGGAAAACTAGTTCCATATGATGTTAGTAACATAAGTAGCTTATAAACTAGTGTTAGTATTAATCACCCTCGACACTAGGCGTTTTACAATTGGAGAATTAATGTTCTCCGCTACGGTATTCAGGATGCTGTTGCGACCACCCCTCATCCTCCTCAACAGTGATGCCGACTTTTTGCGTATAATCGCATAAAAGTCATCGGTCCTGGCTTGTGCAAACATTCCCGATGCACTGCAGTGACGAGGTAGTCTCAACAACATCCTGAACGCATTATTATATTGAATGCGCAGGGTATTCAGCGATCTTTTGGCATAGCCAACCCATAGATTGCCAGTGTACAGGCTCTGACAATATGCTTTGAATAAGGTTATTTTTACTTGATCAGTACACCGAGCAAATCTACGGGCCAGCATGTTCGGACCGCCAAAGCCCTGCGCTCCCTCTCAATATCTACATCGTCCTTGAGGTCATCGGCCATTAAATGCCCAAGATATTTAAAAGTGGTTACCCTCTTGATTTGTGATCCATTCATGGTAAAAGTCACTGTTCCCCGTTCCTTGCCCCTGACCCCAAAGACCATGTACTCACATTTTTTGACATTATAAATTAGTCCGTGTGAGGCGGCAAATGTTTCACATGTTTTCAATAACTCGCCAATTGATCCCGCCGACGGTCCCAGCAGCACCATATCATCCGCATAGCTGATGTTGTTCACACAAACCCCACCAACACTGCATCCGACACGCATGCTGCCAAGCTCGTCTATGAGTTTGTCCACATATAGGTTGAAGAGCCTTGGAGACGTCAGACCACCCTGTCTCACCCCGCACTCCAACCCATATGGCTCAGAGAGAGTACCGGCCCACCTGACGTGGTTAACTTGATTACTATACCAATATTTGAATATGTCACAAATTTCTGCCGGGATACCTCTGTCTTCCATCTTCCCCCAGAGTATATCATATGATACCAGATCAAATGCTCTGGAGAGATCAAGAAAACAGGCGTATACCGGCGTACTTCTATCAACATAGTATTGTACAGTGTGCTTGAGGCTTAAAATAGCAGTTTCAGTGGATAGACCTGACCGAAATCCGAACTGCGCATCTTGTAGGTGTATATAATTATTTAAACAAGAATCAAGCACACTGTCCAACACCTTAGCTATTATAGTAGCCAGAGAGATGGGCCGATAATTGCTCCTATCCGATATGTCACCTGTCCTGTTCTTCACAATGGGCACTACAATGGTCTTCATTAAATCCTTAGGTAAGTAGGAGTGACTAATACACATTGAGTAGAAAATGGACAATACCCGCGGCATATGGACACCTGCATACTTGAGATGCTCAATGCTGAGCCCATCATGCCCAGGAGACTTACCTCTGCTCATACTGTTAATCGTTATACGTATTTGCTGAGCTGAAAAACTTATTAGAGGCTTCACTCCATGGCTTCCGGGCCCATCACCGCTCATCCCGGTGGGCGGGCCGAGCGGGGACTGTACTTTGAAGTGTTCCTTGAACATATCTGCAATACATTTTGGTTCACTTACCCCCTCTACACTCGCAGGGAGACCAGTCTTCGCATTCAGTTTACCAGTGAATTTCCAAAATTCACCAAAATTGTTAGTGGCACGTTGTTCAGCTAGCTTATCCATCATTATTTGCTCAGCGTTATTTTGGCAGTATTTCAGTCTACTTTTAAATACTTTTCGCTTCGCATGCATTGCCTCATATATTGGACCTGAAGCTGGGCGGTTGTATTGCGCCCATCTCTGAAAGCTGCGTCTGGCCTCCCTGTGAGCCTCTTTTACGTTATCATTCCACCCAGACACTTGCTTACCTCGCCTCGGGGCTTTTTTATAAGCCCTTCTAGAGAGCGTCGCCGCCTCACATAGTATTTCCACAATTTTGCCATACAACCTATCCAAAACTATTCTGTGTTCCGTTAAACCGCATGAACCATTACCACAAGCTGAAAACTCCTGGGGGAACTCGATGTTTCGCAGCTTATTGTTACAAATACTGTGATAAGTCTGGGTTTCCGATTCCGCCCTTTCACCCCATACTACTGAATTCGGACTCGCATTCTGTATCATTACTTTAGGCCTCATGACTTCTAAGCTACTTTGAACGCACAAAGGTAGATGATCTGAAACATACACATCCTCAGGTACGTTCACACTCGTAATTGTTTGCCACGCTGACATGGACACGAGACAGTGATCTAGCCAAGTCCTAGTTCCATGTATTTCGCTAATAAACGTATAGGTATCACTGTTTACCCCAAGTTTCTCCACATCCGCACAAATCCACGACTGATCAGAACAAAAATTTAACAATTCTTTATAAAATAAAGTATGAGGGTGAGCGTTTAAGTCACCCAATATAAAAACATTTTCAATATCACAGCTATCTACTGTCGCACTAATTTCACTTAACACATCGGTAAAAATAGGTAAGTTGTCTCGGCTATTTGTAGGCATGTACACCGAAAAAACAATGATAGAACGACCCTTGGATGTGGCAGTGATGGCAACTAATCGTGAACTATTGCATTCTACTACCGAAACTGACTCGAAAATACCTTTTTTCCAGAGAATGGCTACTCCCCCATAAGGCCTTCCTACTAATAAACCCTCAGACGTGTCCACCGCTGACTTACCAGTATACTCAAAGCTAGTACTCATTGTGCCTAGCACTGCTATATCATGGGGCAGTAGCCAAGTCTCCTGCAGAGCCACTAGATCTGAGCAGTCACATAGGTTTCTGATGTCATCTATGGATCGTTTAGCACCCTTACAATTAAAAGCAGTAAACCTAACGCTATTACCAATCACTTTCTTATTAATAACTTTACCAACCATTAAAAATCAAAAGACTAATTAACTTTAACTATAGGTTCATGCGGTTTTAATCTGTACTTAAAATGAACAAAACGCCGAAACATAATGCCATCTGGCCATAAGTCATCATTTAAAAACATATCGCTGGGCTAGTTCAATAGTGAGATATATTGAAAAGGTATGTTTTTGAGTTATGCTCGATTCAAGTTTTTGGTAGGTTTTTACATACTATTACGCGAAATCTTGTTTATGCACACACATACAACACTATGGAAGTTTTGTTTAATGCGTTTAAGATATCTGTAAATTGTATTTATATATGATATTTTTAATTTTAAGGCTTTTAATGGCAAGATAACCTTTTATTGTCCTCAAAATTTTATATGAATTAAATTATATTTTGATGTTGTCTCTAAATTGGTTAAGTATAATTTCTATCTCTACTGTAACCCTTATAGTGATACAAAATACTGTTTTGTACAACAAAACTATAGATAATACTAAACAAACCTTCAAATTTGGGAAAATTAGACAGATTTAGACAAGATTGTATGATGTCTTAGTGTTGCACAGGATACAATTAGTAAATTGTAAATTGTGCCACTATATCAACAGCAATGGTTAGTATAGGATGATGGAAAATACTGAAAGATTTATTTATAATTTATAACATTTATTACCAAATATTACCAATGCCTCAAATCAGTCTTTTAAAAATTATAATCAGTCGTTAATCAGTCAAAAGCAAGCTTGAGCAAATGAGTTAAACTTTCTAACGTTCGTTTCTAACTTATTCACAGTCGCTATCGTATTCATATTCCTCGTTGCTGGTGGAGGATATTATAAGCGACTCGTAAAAACTGTGTTGAGATTGTGGAATTAAATTTGCCCTACAAAGTGACAGTAAATCTGTTTTTTTACGATTTGATATGGCTGGTGGTCCAGAATAAGCTTTTTCCAAAGTTAACGAAGTATTTTCTTGTACGAGTATATAGCTCCTTTGTTTCCTTCTTGTGTTAACAACTGTAAAACCATCATCCGCAAATGAAGTTTTATAAGCAAATGTATACGGATTATCTTTTTTTTTATTTGAACACTTTTTATCTCACCCCATACAATTGTTTGTCCATTTTCGTCTATGTTGAAGATTTTCCCTATATCTAGAGACAGTTTCTTCAGGTCATAATACTGAGATATTTGAAATTGTCCTAATATTGAAATCAGTTATTATTTTCATCTTTAGGACATCTTCAGATATCTCTGTAGAGCACTAAAAAAACTAAACCTTTGATCCTACGCATTAGATATCTTCGGATGTCTGAATCTTGCCCATTGCTGGATAAAAGATTGCTTAAAATGTCGTGCTACGACATTAAAGTATTTAGGACTAGGTTGCGTTTTCAAGATGACCGCTTATTTTACAAGGTTAAGTTCCTTTTTTTATACATGACTCAATATTTATCTCATTTTGATTTTTTTTAAGATGTCCTACTATTGAACTAGGGCAGCGATATCAACTTTATTTTTTGATACATACAGTTTAAACGCGTTATATCTCCTAAAAGATTTCATGTTTATCTTTTTTAACGTTACAATTTCGCTAGTTTTACTTTTTATATAGCTAATAATGTCCTCTTCACCAGTCTCTACACTAACATTAGAAATTAACAACGGCACTTTTATGTCTGCTGCCCGAAACTTGCCCTCTGGTTCAGTATTAGCTTTGCCCTTTCGACTGCTTAACCTATTTTGTTTACAACGTTTATACTCCACTAGTTGCCAGTCGGTGCTAGCACCATTTACCACCTGTTCACTACTCACATTTTTGTCACGCATAAACTGAGCTTGCATCATCGACGGGGAAGCACTCAACTCACTCGATGCCTGTTCACGTGAAATCGCTGCGACTTCATTAGGTCGCTGACTGCTAGTAGAGGTTGCTGGCGTCTCGACCGGTTTCTTGTCCGTCGTATACTCGGTCTCCCTCGCACCCACGTTAATAGCCATTCTCTCGCGCTCATCTAGTTGCTTCGTTATGTCTGTCGCAATTTGTTGTTCGCGAGAAACAGAGACACAACTACTTCCGCACTGATCATCTGGTTTGGACATATTTGTTGTCAACCTATCGTTGTCCTTCGAATCAGCTGTTACATTTGAATATTTTATCGGTATATATTGTAGACCTATTGGACCACTATCTAAAGTGATACTATTTTGCGAATAACCTCCTCTTCTTTTGTTGACGTTCGCATCCATCTCGAAATTATTGTCAACTAACGACGTATATTTCATATTTTCTACTTTACTTTTAATCATATTGAACTGTTCTATGGTAACCGTTTTTTCTTCCAAAACTCTCACCTGGTTTTGCAGTTTCAGTAAATCCTTCAGTAATCTGGTGAAAGCATGCGCTAGAACGTCGTCCGTCAATCCACAGGTGTACCGGCTTGTATGTGTGTCGGCTAGCATGTGTACTGTCTTGCATGAGTGCTGGCTTGCACGTGTGCCGGCTTGCATGTGTGCCGTGCCAGCTTGCAGTTGTACCGGCTTGCAAGCGTGCCGGCTTGCATGTGTAACGCCTTGCATGTGCACCGACATGCATGTGTGGTTGGCTAGGCTTCTAAGGGATCCCATAACACTATTTGTCGCCTTAGTAATACGATAGAACAAACAGAAAAGACACATTTATTCGTAAACTCCATTTATTTCGATCGTTTTAATCTTAAATTTAATTACATACAATTTTTTAAAATCAATAATATATATGAATATAATGTTGACTAAATACTTATCGTAAAAAAATTATAAAGATTTAAAAAAAAATACTTATAAGTAATTATTTTAAAGGCGCAACTTGGTAGTTTGAATTTTATTTTATTTTAAAAATAATGGTCAATTTTTATAAAAAATAATCCACATGTTTTATTATTCTATTTACAAAATTCAAATTAACAAGGTCTGCTTACGACTAATTTACCAATTGAATTAGATAGTCGACCATTTTGGAAGTTAACCAATATGGTCAAATTTCTAATTGTAGACCACTTTTCTTACGAAATATTAAATTTCTTTCTTCACTTAATAAACATATGGTAGATACTATACGAAGCACGGCATAGTGTAAATAACCATTAATACTTATAGAAATTATAGACTTTTTTAAAAAAAAATCAGGCAGTTTAAAAAAAATTAAGTCGTTGCAAAAAATGTAAAGAAATCGTACTAATCTGGCAGTATTAAAAATAATTAAGCCATTGCAAATATTAACACAAAAAAATTGCGTAGTTTTGGCAGTTTACAAAACTAAGCTATTGCGAAAAATTTACAAAAAAGGGACTGAAATATAATTTTTTTTTTCGTATAAAAATACAATCTCGTGAAAATTTAATATTACCTACCTATTTACAAAGCCTTTAATACAAAATTTAAAAATATTGAACTTAAAATTTTTCTTCGCTATAAGTTTCCAAAACAATTTTGACAAATTTTGATGTATGGTAATATTAATTTTTAAATTAGGAACTGGAGTATTTTTTTGTACTGTCAATAAAATAACGTTTCAAAATATTTCAAAAAAATCCAAAAAAACACGATTCATTAAACCTGTATGGCACTCTTTCTCCATAACTTTAGGTATTTAGTTACCAATTATTTTTATAAATTTAAAAAAGAATTAACTTTTATTTTTTTCCATTGCATTTGCATTGTGCGGAGTGTGTATGTTTGGCTCCAACAATCTCAGAGAAAGATGGGCCCGGTGCTACATATTTAGGGTCTGTGTTACTCCCTGAGGCTTCAAAAGTAACGAATTGGGGTTTTGTGGTATAGCTTATAATCTTAGGCTTCGTAGTATAAGTAAAGATTTCCGGTTTTGTCGTATAAGTCACGATTTCCGGTTTCGTAGTGTAAGTCACAATTTTTGGTTTTGTCGTAAACGTGAAGAATTCCGGTTTCGTCGTGTATGTTACTATTTCCGGTTTTGTGGTATATGTCACGAATTTAGGCTCAGTCTGGAAGAATTTCTTCTCAGTGAATGTGGCGCTGAAAGTTTTTGACAGAGGACCCTTTATTTCAGATCCGAAATTCAATCCAGCCGCTTCACCAGATTCTGAACTAAATTTGGTATTGGAACTGCCCGAAGTGAACTTCCCGAATTGATTGAATTGTCCTGTTTGAGTTTGTCCAATTCCGAATCCTTTCACACCTGTCTGGGATTCAACACCAAGTCCTGAAGATCCCTGAACACCGAATCCTTTAACACCGGTCACAACACCACTGCCTCCATTAACACCAAATCCTTTGATTCCTGATACACTACCACCTTTAATTCCGGTGGTGATGCCTTCCTTCTTGCCGGATGTATAGGCAGAACTGGTGACTTGGGTAATGATTTTATTCTTGATAATTTTGGTGGTGGTGAATTGGGCGAAGCGTACGCTCTCGATAAGACCGATAGACCATTCGTACCATTCCAGGTCGAACCTGTTGAAAGCTGCAAGCTGGTTACCGACTTGACATCCTGTGGAAAAGAATGGATAAATTAATACCTGATACCGTGATTAATAGGAACGTAGTCCTGGACTAAGAGATATGTGTAAGTAAATGGTCTATTCCTGTCAATGGTCTTCTATTTATATCATACTATCAGAAATATTTACGAGTGTACTGTAGTTAATCGTACAGCCTCTGTGGCGTGGGTGTGTCACCGTGATTGCTAAGCAGGGGGCACAGGTTTATTTCACGCTCTATGCAAATATTTGTATACATAAATATGTCCTGCATGCCGTCGGGCCCGGTTACCATACGGACATCTATGGCAGTCGTTACTGGTAGTTGGAGCCCTAAAACAGATAGTATTATCGTGCCTAAAACGTCGAACAACTGATTTAACTGCAATACTTCGATATCGCCGGTTGTGGAGGTCACATGGCAGTCGCTTCACAGAAACCATTGAAGTTCAGCCATATCTACAGTTAGACTAAAAAGAAAAACGGCTCCAAGGTGGAAGCTTCAGATGCGACTGGGATTAATCCTAGGCTGCAGAATAAGAAGGCACTTACCAGATTCCCAGGAGTAGATACCCCTCAGCGTATATCTGCCATCAGTCGTGCACGCGAGGGCACTGCCTGTGTCCACCTGGAATAAAGCACCATATAATTATGAACACACTCCATCATCATGATTATCGACCTGGTCTGTAGCTTTTATTTGGAGTCAATCCGTTATCACTTCAGTTATCATGCGGTTATATCGGACTCGAACCGACTAAGAGCGTTTTCACATTCATCCGATATCGGTGTCGGACGCCGATAGCCGACATCAGATAGCCGACCGACGCCTTGTGCTGTTTACACATTTATGCGATAAAATCGGCCCGATACGGTTATTTACTCGAAAGCACAGACTAGTTAGGGATGCTAGGGATGAAAAAAGAAAAAAAAATGCAAGCAATTTTTTACCTTATTGACATGACTTGGTATCGACTTTTTTTATATTCATAATCACGGTCATCAATTAACAAAAGACACGTAACTAAGAAAATGTCATTAAGGTCGAGAATTACTTGCAGTCGCTGTTTTAGTCTTTTTGTGATCCGATATCGGGCCAGAACTGTGGTGTCGGGTTCGATAACCAATATCGGGCTGGACAATGTAAAAGGGAGATAAATATGTCATACATTCGACTTCCTCCGATGTCGGATGTCGGATATTGGATATATCCGGACAATGTGAAAACGCTTTAAAGGTGCACGCTGATAGGCACCACCAACTGTCACCCCTAAGGGCTGTGCTCATGGAGGACGGAGGTCGTTGAGCGACTTCTGAAGTCTGAGTCACCTCCACGTCTCTCGAGCTCTGTGGATCCGGGGAGATCTGAGTTTTCAATTCACGCGCTAGCGCTCCACACCTTCGTTGTGGTGTGTCTAATGGCGAATTCTTCAAAGAGTCTCCAAGCGTAACTCGTTCCATAGTACACTGATCGACTTTTAATTGGTAAGACCTTCTTACATACAAACAGTTACAACTCTTTCCCAGAAGGGGAGCTAGAGATCACATTTTTCCACTTTCTAAGGTCCTGGCATACATCTTTCACTCCTTCTACTTTCATAATGTGTTTTCATGTCACCAGTTTCGCTCACTCTTGACATGTTAAACGATAATTCAATTGGCTTATCGCAGTACAATGCTGGACAAAGCCTCCCCAACGTTGAGAGGCTGGACACGCTGGTCAGACGGGTAGATAAATGGATACCTTTATTTAAAATGCCTTCGGTCTGATAGACTTTCTTATCTTTTCGTGTCCAAAATCTCCACGAATACCAGCCGGAGCCGCGCGGGGATTGTTATCCACGCCATCTTTGGGTCTTCGGTTGCTGGAAGTGAGATGGCCTTCTTACCTTGCAGATGTTGTTGGCGGGGTTGGTAGGCTGTCCACAAACGCAGCTGTCTTGGTCATAGTTGTCGAGAAGGTGAGGGTATTCTGATTGCAGCTTGCTCTCGCATTCCTCTGGGTTGATGAGAGAGACGTTGAGACCATGCATTATGCTGCCTTGGAGATGGGCTGTGGATAGAAAAGGGAAGAGTAAGTATAAAATCCTATTAATATTATAAGTGTGGGGGTGAAGATGTTTGAATATTTGTTACTTAATTATGTTCAAATGGCTGAATGAAATATGGTACACCGATAGATTAATAACACATAGGTTTTTTATTTGTGGAATATCCTAATTTCCATCAAATTCAGGAACCGCAACACTAATTCTGTTCTGAGTACCTTATTTAGTAGTAGACATATAAGTTCATAAGCACAGCCTCTGGGCCTGGCGCGGGTTCGATCCCAGCTCAGTGCAAATATTTGTTTGCATGAATATAGCTATTTGCATTGGTCTGGTCGTGCCTTGGAGGTCACGTTAAGCTGCCATTGTTTATACCATTTTTGTTGCGTTCACTAACGCCACGCCACAGGGGCTTGTTTAGCATTTAAATGGTTTAAAAAAGTATATTATTTATTAAATAATTCGATATCAAAACGAATTAATAAAATTCGCATTCAAATATTAAAATGATAGTGTAGCATAATATATTATTAAATCATGTCTTTAAGACTATTATTATGAGAACGTTTGCAATTTATTAGTATAGCGATTGCAATACCAAGGTTTTATCATAACATTCATAACACTAGCTGACCCGGCGAACTTCGTAACGCCAATATTTTTCCGCCCGCGTGGCGTCAGATCCCGTTCCCGCTGCACCCTCTACTATATTAAACATGTATTATACATATAAACCTTTCTCTTGAATCACTCTATTTATTAAAAAAATCCGTATCGAAATTCGTTGCGTAGTTTTAAAGATTTGAGCATACAAAGGGATATAGGGACAGAGAAAGCGACTTTGTTTTATACTATGTACTGATACATCAATTTTAGTGTTCTAACCGAAATAACCAGGGCTTAAATTAGAGTTAAAACAAAGTGGTGACGGAATAAGAATACAAGTATCACCACGCCATCTCATTCGAAGGGTGTCGTAAGAGGCGACTGACGGAAACATACGCAGACGATATCACTGCGAGAGAAGGAACACTCGAAATAAAACCCTGTACCAACCCGTCTGGCCAGAGCCTGCCTATATTAGGAGAGGCCTATGTCCAGCTGTGGACGGCGTTTGAGGTTGATATGACATTATTATTCATGTGAAAATATAAGTATATAGGCATCTTAGTGGTTAGGTAGCTTAGTGGTTAAGGAGTCAGCCTTACGATCGAGAGGTCCCGGGTTCGAATCCTGGCCATTGGACGTGAACCCATCTCTTGCACAAGCAATTTAGCTTAGTTGGAGTGGGAATAGTAGTAATTTCGATCATTTACTTTGCTAATATTCTTCCTTATAAAAAAATAAAAAAAATGATTTTAGATTGACATGGTCATTTACATTAAAATTAAAATTATAAAAAGATAATAAACATGGTAAATACCCCGTTTATAATTTTAATTTTAAAATAAAAAAATTGATTAATACCATAATAATTGTATTTTATTTTTGTGTAAGTCGATTTATTTTTTCTAAAAGCTTGGCTTCTCAGGCTTGTAGCGAGATGATGTACCTAAAAACTTCTCTAAAAACATTTTCAAATCGTATTAGTGGCATTTTAAAATGCCGTCAAACAATAAACTATCGAAGAAATAAACAAACAAACGTGTCGACTTTATTATTAGAAAGATAGACAGACGAAGGTCGCGGTTAAAAATCATTAAAAAATATAATTCAGTGTCTCAAACTACACAGTCAAGTGTGAATTAATAGTTTTGAATAAATTAATATAATATATTGGAATTTCTACTAATTTATTGCTGGCCCAAGGCGATGGCAACATTTGAGCATTTATTTATAATTTATTGCTAATCTAAAATCGAATATGTGAATAATTAAAATAACGGCTTCTAGAAATGTAAAATATAACGAATGGTAATTATTTAAATAAGCTTATGTGCAGTGGTAATTTTGTTTTTTAGTTACTAAATGATTATTAACATCACTACATAGTATAAAACAAAGTCGCTTTCTCTATTCCTATATCCTTTTGTATGCTTAAATCTTTAAAACTACGCAACGGATTTTGATTTTTAACAAATAGAGTGATTCAAGAGGAAGGTTTAAATGTATAATACATGTTTAATATAGTAGAGGGTGCAGCGGGAACGGGATCTGACGCCACGCGGTCGGAAAAATATTGGCGGTACGAAGTTTGCCGGGTCAGCTAGTTAGAAATAATTATTGTTTTAATAAACAGTCAACCCCTGACAGATTTGTTCAAGTCTCCAAAACAGTCTTGACCTAACGACTGTTGACAGCCGAGACCGACTTCTAACGTCACCTAAGCACGGAAGTGCTTAGATGAAAAATCTATCACTAAGCGGTCACCCATCCAATTCGCAAACGTGTCTATACTTCAGTCGGTTAAGCACTTATCCAAACATAAACAATTTTAAAGTATCTATTTAATAGTTTTCATTTAAAAACTCATCAGTTTATTTTTTTTAAAGTTGCCACAAGATTGTTTACCTTTTGGACCAAGAGCCCGTGAACGTTAGACCTTCGTCATTGTATAATTTGCCAGCTCCCAACACAGGTAAGAACGATGGCCCATTATGAAGTTTGGTTCATAGTGATTTTGACAGATAATCGGTACTGTATTGTCCGGCGTATATGACTGACCTACTTCGGTACCGAGCCTTTACGCGTCAACGGTATTAAAATAAAACAATAAAAATATAAAAGATTCGAAAAAGGAGTGAAGAGAAAACACATCTGATAGGAGACAGTTCTCGTCAAGGAGCGGGCAGAGGAATCCATCGGAATCACCGAGAATTCTCCAAATGGAAGATTGAAGAAAAGAGCATTAGATTCCGCGATCCCCTCATACGTATTATATTATGTATATGAAAAACTCGCGCAAATCCCATAAAAACTCGTATAGAAATACTATATTACTATTATTACTATTATATTATAAATATCGAAAGCTCAACATACCAGTGTATTATTGATCGTAATATATGAAGACTGTAGTGTTCAACGCTCCGGGCATTACAGTATTAACGGTGTAAAAAATAATAGTCAGTAGAGAAATTTCCTTTTTTTTTCTCAACTAACCATGAGCAGCTCCAACTTCTGGTGCCGTTCATCCTTGAACTTTGAGGCATTTGTATGAAACTCAGCTTTCATACTATAAAATGCACATGAACATTAAGGCTGTTTGGCAAAGGGTTACCGCCTTGTTAATAACGCGAAATTCTAATAATACCGTTAAGGTAATAACAAAAAATCACACTTTATTATTTGATGAAAATACATCGATTTTCTATTTTCCAAACTTTAGTACCGTTTTTTTATACAGGATACATCAATTTGACTTCACCTCACCTGATAGTAAGCTGAAGGCAAAGTCTCAAAAAAGAGAGTTGCAATAGATGCTTTTTTCACTTTCGCTTCAAGGACCCGGGACTGTAGGAAGAAATGGGCCATCGTTCTTACCTGTGTTGGGAGCATGCGCTGACAAACTTTCAGTTTCTATAAAATGACGAAAGTCTAGCGTCCACGGGCTCTCAGTCTATTTAGTTAAGTATCTTACCAAATAAAGCATAGGTAGCTTATTCCAGTGATTGTTTACATAGCCACGCGCGTTACAACCATTATAAGTACTGTATAATCGGGAAAACCTACACGTATTCACACAGCATGTTACCAAGAATTACTAAATAGAAAACCCGGTAACACTAATATTACAATAGATTCTAGTAAATGTTAACTTTAAGTAGGTACTTACATGTTAAACATACAATATTCATGACAAGTGTCCATTAGGTATATTTGCTCGTTCATTTTTTGGCCGAAAATTGCGTGCGATCTATGTCCCTACCTTTTTTTTAAAACGTGAGGGAAAATCCTTCATGGATGCTATGCCGGACTACTACCGACTGAAAACCCTCAACCCTTGGTAGCCCCGGGTAAGCCCTCGGAAGGATGTCCCAGGACTACCTACAGACATACGGCTGCGGCCTCGCCTAGGGGTTTCGGGTGTTATCCCGGGCTATGGGGGGAGGGGGGGGAGAGGGTTTCGGTTCGGTTGTCATTCCGCTTCTTAGGGGGGGCGTGTGTAAGTCCCTCACGTCATGGGCCTGCTTCTGTAAGGACCCCACTCACCGTCCTCAGGACCCCGGTCATGGAGGGCCGATGGTCTTCCGCGAAGTGACGTCGGCGGCGCGCAAGCCGCCGACTGCGGAACTCGGGTGGGATAGCTCTCTCCCGCTCCTCCCCCCGCCGCCTCTTTCACGAGCATGACCTGCTCGCAGAAAGAGACGGCGCAGTCCCACTTCCGCTGGATATAATGGCTCGTACCATGGTCTGAGCGAAAGAGTGTAAATCCCTACCTATATTAAAATGTACAAGTAACTTTTCAATAGTATATGCGAATATCTACAATATAAAAATGAATCGCTGAATGTGTTGCTTAGCGCAAATCTCGACAACAGCGGAACCGATTTCGCTAATGCTTTTTTTAGAATATGCCTTGCAGTACAAGGATGGTTCTTACACAGAAAGAAATTTAAAAAATGGCCTGAACAAGTCTTAATACAATACTTTTCTATACCTCCCATACAACGATTCGTAATAATACGTAACTTCAATTTGAATTTAAATTTGAAAGAATTTAAATTTAAACTTTAACACCATATCTTAAAGTTTAAGTGTTAGTGGAGAGGTTCCGGGCAAGCAATACAATTGAGTGACTCATAATGGCTTAGCGGTGCTACGGGGTGGAAGTATGCCACGGGCGAAACCGAGGCGGGTCAACTAGTTTTAAATAGAAATGGAAAATAAAACAATAACTGTTATTTTTCTACTTCATCCTAGCGTTAATTCCAGTCGCAACCGAAGCTTTTGAACTTGGAATCTAGAATCCACTTTACCAGTCTAACTGCAGATTTGGCTGAAATTTGATATTGTCCATGAAGTAACTTCCATATGACCTCCACAACCCAAAGGCGATATCGAAGCATTATAATTAGACCTTGGATTTTTGAGGGCGTAACGACTGCCATACATGTTCGCATGGCAACCGGGACCGACGGCTTAACGTGCTCTCCGAGGTACGACCTAACCAAGGGAAATACCCATGCTTACAAATAATTGCATTGAGCGGGGATCTAACCGCGGATCCTGCGTAGCGACCGCGTTACTATTGCTACGCCATGGAGGATGTCAACTGCTAATATTATAAGAGTCACATTATAAGTATACATACGTTTAAACCTTGGTATTAAGAACCTTTGGAGAACGATTGAAATAGAAAAAAATATTAATCGGTCTAGGCGGGGTTTGAACCCGCGATCTTTGCCTTACAGGGGCAATGCTTTGACTACTTAGCTACCAGACCTCGCCCTAACCAATTCAAATTTCTCCTTCTATATCTGTCTTTGAGGCGACAGTGGAGTGTGTCTACCTATATTCTTACTAACTATTGAAACCAAAAAAATATTTTTTAATCATTTTTAAACATTGATTTTTGACTACTCCGCCCATATAATTTGAATTACATTTAAGCATTTTTCACGCTTAATATTCTGATTCAATTTTTTCTATTTAAATCGATTTGAATGAAAGCATAAAAAATGCTTAAAAATTTAATTCAAATCATTGTGACACTTTGTAGTGAAGCTCGTTTAGAAGCTGACTGTACTTATTTACTGACAAGAAGTTTCTGACCAGCCCAATAATAAAATCTATTATTAAGTATCTAAATTTACATAATACTAAATACCATGGTATGTTATATGTCAGTTGACTAAAATACATATACAATACAATATAATCTAGAACTACATGCCAACGATTGGGTGTGTGTAACCTTTATACCTCAAATGGGCAGTGACGAAAGATGGTTTATTTACAATAAGTGCTTTTTGTCCACTGAAATCTTTATTTTATTAGAGTGTGCAATTTTCTCTTTTAGATATCGAGAGGGTGCGGGTATCAATTGAAAGTTAAATTTATTTCTTGCTATCTTGGAAAAAAGGGTTTGGATAGAAAGTTTCTGGGGTTGTAACTCTTGGGCGTGTCTTGGGTCTCCAAGATGGTTCTTGGGAAAAAGGGGTTCAAATAGGTTGTGTTGTATTTGTGAGCAAGCTGATGTCAATATTGTCTTCAAACCGTCAATGTGTGCATTATATGTGATGTGTAATAAGTATACTAGCTGATGCCGCGACTCCGCCCGTGTTGATGTCGGTTATCGCGACCAAACATAGTATATGTCCTTTCTCAAGGTCTAATCTACCCCTATACCAAATTTCATCGAAATCGGTTCAGTGGTTTAGGCGTGAAAGACGGACAAACAGACACACACACACCCACGAACTTGTACCAAAGTAGTAATTACTTATTAAGTCGCATTGTAGTGGACATGTCTTTATAGTTTATATTTAAGTATGTTGTACATTTGTTAATGAATAAATGAATTGAAAATCAGATGTGGAGCTACTTAATGTGTTGATAACCGATATTGTTTTGCCAACGGTACTTGAAACAGGTTTCCAAAGCGGGTGTGGGGTAAATTTTGTAATATGTAATCAACTTTATGTCTTACCACGAGAAGTCTTATGGATTCTATTTAAATAAATATCTCGCCCACGTCTATGTTAAGAAAGATATGCGATTTTTGAAGAGAAAACTTCTTTAGAGGCGTTGGATGGGTAAAAAGTGTTAAACTCGCGTCAGGATCACTTGACCTTTGAACCGTAACCGACGACTGACGTCACACAACATTAGCTAACGATTGTTTATTTTGTTAGGTGCGCTAAGAAGCTTCGTAGCTTAGCGGTAAGCGCTTCGACTGTAAGTCCTTATGGTTTCAGATAGTATCGGGTTCGAACCTGGGCTTCTGACACTTTTTGTGATTATTTTTTCTTTTTGTAATTATTTTTCGTTTTGTAATTCATTAATTTCTTCTGACAGAAAATTAGTGGTAGGTTCTATGATTAGCGCTATATTATAAATATGGTATGGTATGGTATGTTCTTTTTCTCTTTTTCTATGTATATAACGAATAACGAAAGAAAGAAAATGTTTTCACTTCTGCCGGCACTCCCGGGGTGCAACCCGTCTTTTTTTATACCACTTAGGTGGTAGACCAAGCACACGGCCCACCTGATAGAAAGTGGTTACCATGGCCTATGGACGTGTGCAACACCAGGAGCGTCACACTCGTGCTACCGACCCTGTTAGAACAGAGAGTTTCTGTGCCGTCGGTGTTACAGATAAAGCAGCACAAGCCTTTGGTCTTCACACTGACAGCATATAAACTCTCCAGTGAGCTCTGGCTACCCTGCTCATCGCCGGGAACACAACACGAGGCTATTATAGCCGCGGTATTCTGTAGGGCGGAGATACTGCCCCAGTCGGACTGCTCAATTGAACGGAAATAACGTCGTGTCGTACCTCCTCTAAAATTACATAGTGAAAAAACCATTAGATACATAATTTTGTAAAGTGATCGTGTCTGTATATTGGAAATATTAAAAAAATACTTGGGTTATGTTACATATCCGTGTAGTGACGGAGAAAGAATACAAGTATCACCACCCCATCTCATCCGAAGGGTGTCGTAAGAGGCGACTGACGGAAACATACGCTGACGATACCACTGCGAGAGAAGGAACACTCGAACTAAAACCCTGTACCAACCCGTCTGGCCAAAGTGGACATAGTAGGTAAGAGCGTCCCAACATTGGAGAAGGGCTATGTTCAGCTGTGAACTGCGATAGGCCAATTTATTGATTGATCTAATATTAATGATACTAAGCGCAATTTTTTTTTTGTATTTTATTTTTTTAACATCGGGTATAAAATACATAAGTAAATGAAATCTGTAAACTGTGGAACAGTACAATGGGCGGCAATATCGCTAAAGGCAATTTCTGCCAGGCAACCAAAAAAAATTGTCTGTTTGTTAGCGATTGACGCAAAAACTGCTGATTAGATTTTGACGAGATTATTTTAGTAGTAAGGTCAGCATTTTCACATTCGTCTCATATCCGATATCCGTTGGCTCCGATAACCGATATCGGGCCGGACAATGTAAAAACACAACAACAGATACATATCTCATACATTTGACTTCCTGCGATATCGGATGTCGGATATCGGATGAGTGTCAAAACGCTCTTAATTGGACTTAAAATCAGCCGTATGCTTGATCTCAACTGGTTGAGTGGAACTGGCGATATGACCAAAAGTCGAGTAATAACCGGATTATTGATGAAGGAATTATTATTTCTAACTTATAAGGAGACATGGCGAGACTTGTTTTCATTGCGTGCTATAATGCAAATTTGATGTAAACAAGATGTGCACTAGCTTTGGCAATGTTTAAATTAAAAGTAACTAAGGATTTTCTTGGTAAATTTGTATTTGACGTAACTTCAAAAGTTGCGAAATTGAATAAAATAAACTATTAAAAAACCTTTTTAAAAACAATCTTTTTTTTTTCTTTTTTTTTTCTTGCATTGTCATCCGAACTGAACGTGCATGCCAAATTTCAGCTCAATCGGTTGAGGGCAAGTGCCTTAAAATTGAGTTGTAAGATTCCACCCGAACAAACATACATTGCAAGTTAAATAAAAGCTTGTAAAAATGAGAAGCGCTCGATTATACCAGTGGCGAAAAGTACGTGCTACATGATTCCTGCCAGCTTGTTCTGCAAAGGGAAGTCGTGATAGGCATGTTCACATTTATATTCTAACATATCTACCGGCTTGCCTTTTGAATATTTTCGCTCTATGTTGACGACTGTAACAAATGTCAAAAATATGTGTCCATTCCAAAATTCCATTCATTCAACATTGATTGTGGTCGCAGCACTAGTGGGACCGGTGGGTGTCATGTGGTGCTGTGACGACACTCCTCTTTCGATGAGGTCGTCAAGCTGAGTGCCACAATTGCTAACATGGTACGTGTATGTAATGGTGACCCTCTTTCTTGAGACTTTGCCTTCAGATTACCATCAGGCAAAGTAAAGATAAATTGACGTGTCTTATGCATAAAAAAAGAATTCAAGAATATCGACTTTCAGTTTAACTAAGATCCGTCCAAACTTAAATTTGTTCTCTAACACGAGCTCTATCTGACCTCTAAAACTCGTAACCTAGTCTAAAGGAATAACCTTGGCTAGTATGGTTCATCTTCATTTCAAATTCATTCGTAATTAAACATTTACAAGATGCCTATCAATAATAATTATGAAATTGGATATCCGTGAGCCTTGGTCTAATCAACTATTTTCTATATATCTTATGATTTTTTGGTACTTGTTCGCATTTGCTCGTAGATGTCCACTGATGGACAAAAGCCACCCCCAATGATCTCCACAACGACGTCCGTTTCTGCGCTTTATTCATCCATCGAGGGCCCGCAATCTTAACCAGATCATCTTGAGGGAGGTCTGCCTACTCCGCGTTTGGTGGTTCTTTGTTTCTACGTAAGTCTTATTTTGACATTGATTTGTATGTTTTACTACGAGTAGGGTAGCGAGAGCTCACTGGAGAGTATTTGTGCTATCAGTGGGAAGACGTCCGAAGTCAGTGGCTATTCCTGCTTTTTCTTGTACACTGGCGGCACGATTGTGACTCTCTGGTGTTACACACGTCCATAGGCCACGGTAACCACTTTCCATCAGATGGGCCGCGTGCTCGTCTGCTGCCACAGGGGTATAAAAAATTACTGAAGCTTTTTTTTTGTCGACATATGATTTGAATTTTATTTTTTATTAAAGTAATATTGATATTAAGATGATTATTTCTATTTATTTTATTTTAATATGTCAATCAATCAATTATCCCACTGCAGTCCACAACTGGACATAGGCCTCTCCCAATTTAATATGTTTTTTTTTTAATTTTTGATAATTTGATTTATGTTTTGTATTAAGAACTGTGTATTAATTCAAATATAATGTGTCTCCATTGAATAAATGAAAAAATAAACAAACATCATTAAAGTCTGTCGGTGTGGAGTGACGGAAGAATGTTTAAGGTTCGGCATTGGTGTGGGCAAGTAGCAATTCTTTAGTAGAATATAATGACCTATGTATGGGACTTCATAAACGTTAAAATACACGTCAATCGCATACATTAGCTGCGTTTACACGTTCAGGATTGGCACGAACGCTCAGTTCGGAACGAACGTGTAAATGTGTTTTTGTGAAATTTAAGGAGCCGAAGTGGTTAAGCAAGAGAAGCCAAAAGCAAAAACAAGTATATAAATAAATAACAAACATAAATAATTAACATATTAAGAACAATAGACATCAAATTTGGCATTTGACTTAATTGTCAATTGATATGCACAGATTAAATCATTCTAGATAATCTACTCAATCTTTTTGACAATGAAATGTCCAAATACGTAGATATTTTGTTATTGAATTTATTTATTAAGAATATATTTGTTTTTTAATATTAAAAGATGGATGTTTAATATTTAAAAATGTAGATTCATGCATTTTATACTCGTTTTTATAGTTTAGTAGCGGGAAATGACATGATGTGTAAATGATTTCTGGGTGGTCATTTATCAAATTTGAAATTATTTATTTTTCTTTTATCGTAACCTAAGACTATATACTAACTCTATAGACACAGCATGGCCACTTTAACGTGGCGTAAAAGTAGATACTACTTATGTGTAAGTTTGACATAATAGTTACATCCCATAAGACGGTTTAAGGAATAAATAAATATTCCACAACATCTCACACAGCGCTATCTAGACCCATGGTAAACATAGCTTAACTAGCTTGTGTTATGGAATCTAGAATGAAGATAAACATTTTTTTTTCTAAATGCAAATATACATATTCATGCATACAAATATTTGCACTGAGTAGGGATAGAACCCGCGCCTCCCGCTTAGCAGCCGCGTTCACTACTATTACGCCACAGAGGCTGCCGAAGAACAATATTGACATAACCTTACTCACACATAACGCGTAAATCGAGCCGTCTTTTGCGATTAATTTTATCACCACTCGATTCAAGACTTGTAGAAGACTATTCAAAACACAATTACTTGTTTCATACAATGTATTGAGACTGTCTCAGACACTTTTTCAACAAGTTATACACAAGTTTAAAATACATTTGTGTTCATTCTGGTAGCCTATGACAAATTGCAACTATTCAAATACATGTTTTAAGCTCATGTGTAAACGAGGATATGTCATAGGGCATATCGTCGTGTCCTACCAGACACGGCGGTATTCCCGTCAAATTGAGCAGTCCGACTGGAGAAGTACCTCCAACCTACAGAATACCGCGGCAATAATAACCTCGTGTTGTGTTCCCAGCGGTATGTAGGGTAGCAAAAGCTCACTGGAGAGTGCTGTCAGTGGGAAGACCTAAGGCTTGCTTTGTCTTCTACACTGCCGGCACAGAAACTCTCTGTGTTTACAGGGTCGGCAGCACGAGTGTGACTCGGGTGTTTACAGGGTCTGCAGCACGCTGGTGGTACACACGTCCATATATACATAAGCACTTACCATCAGGTGGGCCGTGTACTCGTCTGCCTCCACAGTGGTATAAAAAAAATCAAGTCGGCACTCATTGGAGTTTAACTAATAAATATACAATTTAATAAAGATATATTAACAGGGGAATCTAATAAACTATCAATAAATAATCTTATTATAATATTCATATTTGTTACTAGACTCACACCCACGGCTTCGTCTCTCTTTTATTCATATCTCCTGTACTACTCAACCAATTGCAATCAAATGATCATAAGATTTTAAATCTGTGCCCCTATCACGAAAATCTATTGTAATCGTATCGTGAGCGTATTGAGAGAATTAGGCAATGCGATTGGCTGTCTGCTTACTGTGTACCTGTGTGTGTGTGAATCCGGCCAATCGGAATGCTCCGTTCTGTCAATACGCTGACGATACGAGTACGATAGTTGTTCGTGTTAGGGGTACTGACCCAAAAACTTTCAAATGAAAAAAAAATACGTATCGAAATCCGTTCATTAATTTCTGCGTCCATCGCGGACAAATAGACAAAAAGACAAGAATAAAATAAAAAATAATTTGTGTGTACAGTGTCGTTAATATAAAATAACTCATGTTTTTTTTAATATGTCTAATGTACAGACATAACCACTTTACATTTCTATAATAGTACTAGTCGATGTCGGTTATCGCGACCAAACATAGCCTATGTCCTTTCTCAAAGTCTAATCTACCCCGATATCAAATTTCATCAAAATCGTTTCAGTGGTTTAGGCGTGAAAGACGGACAAACAGACACACAACGTTAATATGAATAGATTAATATATATTCATTCATATTTGTTATTTATTACCGAATTCCGCCATATCGTATTATTATATTCACCTTGAATTTTATGATAAAATTTTTATGGTATATTAAAAGGTCTCGTCTTCATAATTCCCGGTGTAGTAGAATAGCACCACCCCATATCTTCCCGTGGGCATCGTAGAAGGCCACTAAGGGATAGGGCTGTCCATCCGACAGTGAATATGCCTATGACAAAGTTCCCACTTGTGGGGAAAAGACTCGCCTCTCTTTACGTGGGCTTCGCCCGCGTGGATGTCTCTTATCGCGTATAATTTTAGCGCAGAGTCCAGCGTTGAGGGCTCTCTACTCGCCTCTCTATTTGACTCTTTACTCGACTCTCAACTTGCCTCTCTACTCGGTCATCTAATTATCTCTGTTCCACTCTCTATTTGTCTCTACTCAACTCTGTACTGGACTCTCTACTCAACTCTCTACTCGCCTCTCAAGTGAATGGAAGGCAGGTTCTTCCATTCACTTCTAATCGCCTCTCCACTCGACTTCCTACTTCAAATTCAAATTCTTTGTTTCTCAAAATTGTGCATCGTGACCGAAAATCATAGTTGATCATTAAATAACCACAGATTATGTTAATCCATATGGTGAGGAGAAAGAATACAAGAAGTATCACCACCCCATCTAATCCGAAGGGTGTCGTAAGAGGCGACTGACGGAAACATACGCAGACGATACCACTGCGAGAGAAGGAACACTCGAAATAAACCCTATACCGACCCGTCTGGCCAGCGTGGAAGCATAATGCCAAAGCTTCCCAACATTATGAGAGGTCTTTGTCCAGTAGTGGTCTACAATAGACTAATTGAATGATTGATATAACAGTCCAAACTTATTTCATAGGACCTACAAACAGTCTCCAATTACTAATTCAATTTAGTTATGTGTCATGGCGAAAAAAAAACTTGGTTTCATACTAAAAACCCGGATCCTACGATAATTGAAATTCACAAAAAACATTGTAATTCATTGTAATTAATTCAATTAACATGAGCTAGCTACAACTAAACTTCATTCTGTTTTTTTTTTTTATAATCTTTTAGCGACTTTTTAATGTGTTTTATTGAAAAACTCCGTTTAGAAACTCATTTTGAAGACTATACCGAAATTGAACTCTTAATTATTCAGTTAGTTAGGCCAGTTTATTTGCTTAATATCCATACTAAAGAAAGTGTGTGTGCGTGTCTGTTTGTCCGTCTTTCACGGCTAAACCACTGAACCAATTTTGATGAAATTTGGTATAGGGGTAGATTATACCTTGAGAAAGGACATAGGCTATATTTGGTCGCGATAATCGATATCCACGAGGGCGGAGCCGCGTGCAAAAAAAAACTAGATTTGCTATGAAGCGTCTGTAGCCTAGAGGTTAAGGAGTCGACCTTACGATCGAGAGGTCTCGGGTTCGAATCCTGGCCTGTACACTACCGACGTGAACCCATAGCACAAGCAATTTAGTTTAGCGGGTTATCAGGAATATTAGTAACTTCGGTTACTAAAATTCTTACAAAGGACGACCTCATGGAGAGCAGTTGAGGCCGGAGGTCACAGGTCATATCTGTATCATTAGCCAGTATAACCTCACGATCATTCGACTTCATAAACCCTTTCTATATTAACAAGCATGGACAACAACAAAAACATAAAAAAAAATTATATGTCTGAATCTTGACCTTTTCGGCTAACTTTCAAATCTATAAACATGGCGGCCATAGTCATTCCATCGAATTAAAAGATAATATCGCGCTCAGTATAAAAACGATTATATTAATACTGTCGGAAGTATACACGAAATAACTAATTGTGTATTAAAATTGTATGGTTTGTTTGTTTGTAACTCATAAGGTCAAAAACTACTATGGCGATTTATTAAAAGAATAATAGTATCCGAAATTACTATTTTTCCCTCTCACTCGTTAAGCTAAATTGTATGTGTTAGCAGAGAGTTCTCGTCAGTGTAATGGCTAGGATTCGAACTCGGGAATTATGGATTGTAAAGTTAAAGCTAACGACGCTTGATTTTAAGGCTTCTTATAATAGTATACTTGTTTTGGACATAGCATATTATATCCTGATTCTCTATTCCCTGTCACACATTGAAATAAATATTTAACGAATTCTGGTATCAAAATATATACCAAACTAGCTTCTGCCCGTGTGTAACCGCTCGACCGTATTGGTGCAAACTTCACAAAAACCATCTACTAAATAGTCCGAACAAAGCCTAAATATTTGGTTTGGATAAGTGAGCCCGTTCTTAAGTTATAAAATTACAACGAAAGGTGGCATTGATTTTTATATATATAGATGTATAACAATATTTGTACATTATATTATAGTACCTGGATGACCTGGTATTTATTTATAACAACGCTATTTGCCGGAAGCTTTAGTGTTGTTGTGTCGTTAAAGCAATTAGTTGCTTACATCGCCAATAGATGTTAGGAAGAGTCATATATTTTTGATTTATTTTTTTAATAAAATTACATTTTCTAAAAATGAATCCTAGCTAGATCGATTTATCGCCCCCGAAACTCCCTGTAAGTATACTAAATTTCATGAAAATCATTCGAGCCGTTTCCGAGATTCCATATTATATAAGAATTTCTCGTTTAAACATATAAGATTGGTATATATATTGGTTTATATATTGGTATATATATATTCTCCGTGGCGTAGCGGTAGTGAACGCGGCCGCTACGCAGGAGGCGCGGGTTCGATTCCCGCTCAGTGCAAATATTTGTATGCATGAATATGTATATTTGCATTGGTCTGGGTGTTTCTATGTATAATATGTATGTATTTACAAAAAAAAAAACGTATCTAAGTATGTTTATCCGCATTCTAGATTCCATAACACAAGCTAGTTAAGCTATGCTTACCATGGGTCTAGATAGCGTTGTGTGAAATGTTGTGGAATATTTATTTTATTTTTTTATATTCACGATAGAATCTTTTCAATTTGTTATTTTATTTCAAAAAGTGATCACAGTTTGTTCTGCAGTCGGTACATCGCGGCAATGACCTCAATGTATTGGCACTTTCGTTTTCATCGCACTTAACATGTATGATGGGATATCTCACGTTATTGGGAGAGTGAATACCTTTATCGAATATATTGGGTGATATAAATTCAAATTCAAAAATCATTTATCAAAAAAAAATATTAATTTTTTTGGAATCGTCACTATTTTTCCCCTACCGTGCAGTGCATGACATGGCAACTACTGAGAAACACTGCCAAAAAACTCAGTGGGAATCCTTTTTTTTAAATCCTCATGTATGTACAATCATTTTCTTCTGTTGACTTAGAGCTACTTAATCCCAAGCATTTTTGTCATTCAAATAGTCTGAAATGTTATAATATGCCTTACTATACAATTTGGCCTCAATAAACCAAGCCTCATTGGTTCCCAGTGGAGTAGAAGCCACCCCATCTCTTCCTTGGGTGTCGCAGAAGGGGACTAAGGGATAGGGTTGCTCTCCATTCGACAGTGAACGTACAATCCATGATTAAGTGCCTGTTGGACGATAATAAGCTCGTTCCCTACTACATAAGGTCGAAAATCATACTGACAATCATCCGTTTGGTGACGGAGAAAGAATACAAGTATCACCACCCCATCTCAACCGAAGGGTGTCGTAAGAGGCGACTGACGGTAACATACGCTGACGATACCACTGCGAGAGAAGGTACACTCGAAATAAAAGCTTGTATCAACCCGTCTGGCCAGCGTGGAGACAGTAGGCTAGAGCCTGCCGACATTGGGGGAGCCTATGTCCAGCAGTGGACTGCAGTAAGTCAATTTATCTATTGATTGACTTAAAATCAATTGACTGGGATTAGAGGTAACAATGAAGAGATATAATCAGAAACACAATCTCACTCATTGAATTAAAACGATATTCTAATGGATTTTGGTTGGCGGACCATAGCTGCTGAAAAATAGCCGAAACGTCAGGCTAAATGTAAATAATACCGTTAATAATAGTATCGTACCATAAAGTAGTTATTTCTTAATGAATCAGAAACATGTTTTCCTTATCTATAAACTTATTTTTTTTTAACAAAATTAGGATAGAATATTACGCAAGGTGAATTACCAATGAAGTATCGTAAAAGTTTGATGGTCTAGCATATCTTATCGCTTCTAGAAGCAGCATACGCCCACTTAACATTTGACCTGTTGCATTAGGCACTATGAGGTCATATTACTTAAGTATTTACACATTTTTAAGAAGTGGTTCAGGTATTTGGGGTGACGGAATTGATTGGCAGGTTGTGTATTAACGATTAGTGTATTAAATACTAGTAAAATAAAAGTGTATCAAAATCTTCTGTACCACAAAGTAATGTATTAAAAACGAGTAAACTGAAAGTGTACCAAAATCTTGTATATCGAAAACTAGTGTACCAAAAACGGGTAGACAAAAAGTGTACCGAAATCTTGTGTACCAAAAACGAGCAGACTGAAAGTGTACTAAAACTTATATACCAAATGTAGATCTATGCATCACTAGTTAGTATAATTTAAATGGGGTATACTCTAAGCAGGGATCTCAGGGGTCTCTCTGATCTGATGAGGCCGTCGAGCTAAGGGGCACTATTTTAAAATTGTTTGTGTATTAAGATAATTGGTGAAGTACGGTGTTCTATTTGAACCCTAGAAAGGGTAGAGGCACCAGCGAAGGTGAAAAGAGTCACCTGTCAAGGAGGCCACACCTATTATTCCTAGGTATGCGCTCGGAGAACCATTCTACCCTTTGCCTGTTCCCTCCTGAACCCAAGCTAGTAAGGGAGACACGTGGAGAACTTCCGGACAGCCTTTTATAGGCCGTTGCTAGCAGTGTCTCCCAGGGAGAGAGGCGTTGCTGTATTCGTTGCCCAGGGTACACCGTGTAGAGGTTCCATACCAATCAAAGAGTAGGTCTCTAATAGTTAATTTTTAACATTTACTAATAAATCATATTGTCACACTTGTTAATTTTCGAACGGTAGGCAGAGGTTATTTACACCCACATTTTGCTAACTATGATTTTCATTCCCACGTAATATAGGGCGAGCCTATAACCGTCTCGCGGGCAGTTTATAGGGGTTGTATGTTTACTGTCAAATGGTAAATAGCCCTATCCCTAACGGGACACCCAACGGGAAGGGATGGGGAGGCTTCTACTTCACCTGGAACGAACACGGCTTAAATTTACAACATACCAATATGTCACTCGTTCAGCCATTTAAAAATCTCACTTATTACTCCATATTATATTTTTAAAATGTCAGTGATGTTTTCATCACGAGTCCATTCAACATAGCCTCCGTTAAACCCAGATTACGTAAACGGGATCTATTGACAAAAACATTGAAATCAATACGTAATATCTCGCAGTTAAGAAATCATCACCAGAATAACTAGATCCCCGAACACTCAACACCCAAACAAAATTTTTGGCGTACAACTTTTTGAAGGATCAATTTATAATGGATATGTTATATGTTGTTTTAGTTGGAAATTAGATCTTATTTCATTAGCGATAAGGTGTGAAATAGAAATCGCAAATATATTGCGAGCTTGACATCAATACAGAGGTGACAATGATTCTTGAAATTTCGTCATTGTTGGTTTTTTTTTTCTCGCGAACTTGAAAGCGTTGTCAAGTGTTACAAGTTCGATTCTCGTAAGAGTTACTATATTGGGGATACGTAGTTGAATTTTCGTGGGTTTGATTTCCGTTAAATATTATATTTGTAAACATGAAATATTATATGCCTTATTTTGTGTGTATTCATAAAAAATGTATTGCGTGTAACATATTCATGCTGTCGACCCTGTAGGAACGTACTAATGCCCTTCTTGAAGAACTCCATATTGTAGTCGCTTAAAAAAACCACAGCAAGGAGTAAATTTCACAGCTGACGCGAGCGTGGGATGAAGTTCCTTTCATACCGCACAGTACGCACCGTTTTCGGTCGCAATGTGTCGAACTATTCCTCTGAACCAGCCAGTAAAACACACACAGGCTAAGCAATTCTACACCGCCTATGATCATGCAATCGTCGAAGATCCTCAGACTGAACTTTAAAAAAATATATTGAAATTTAAAAGCTTATCAAACTTACCTTGAAGGATAATCTTGCCCCATCCAGTCACGATACACTCTCCAGCGCCATTATAGAAAGCATCCAGTCTGTCAGTAGACGATGGTAGACAAATAGGAGCAATATTCTTCTGAAGTCTCAAGTTCTCCGACAGCACCAAGACAGCCACGTCGAATTTCAGACTGCCGGATTTGTAGAATGGATGACGGAGGATGTGCTTGACTTGGACGATTTGGAAGGGTAAAGGTTCATCGTCTACTCCAAGCTTCCATTCTCCACCTTTGATGAGCACGTTCTTGGCAAGTAGGCTGTTGGAGAAAGCTGGAATTAGTGACTGTTGAAGCAGCTGGGATAGACTATGCGGGTGATAAAAGACAAGGGTTACGAAGAATATGAGGAAAGGCCTAGGCCTATTTTTGGAGTACCATGTTAGGACCCAAGCCAACGACATCCACAAGCCGCCACAAGGTCTTGATCTAGGATTTTCTTTCGGAGTTATGGGGTCAGATTGCCATCTCTGCCATAATAGCACAGTTTTTTTTTATATTTAGCCCAATAAATTGACTGTACTCCACCTGTTGGTAAGCTGGAGTGCACTCCAAAGAATAGTGGCCGTCATTACAGATACTGACTGTAGAATGGAGGTCCCTACCTTCAGTCTTGACAGAAGTTTGCACGCCCCTCTTAAAGGACCCGGAAAATTAGGAATACGAAAGAGGACCTGGGCTTTATATGCATGATGATACTAGGATTGATGCTCCGTGACGACCGTGATGGTGCTGAATATATCCTCAATCTATTAAGTCTACTCACCCTTCAACGCAGCTAGCAGACGTCAGTACTACATCAGGCCGGGTGATGACTCCTCCGCAGAGCAGGCTCCTGTTCGTCTGCAGCAGTACCATGGCTTGCCAGGGGATTTCGGCGAAGTCTACCTCCAGGTCTTGGCGGTTGCCGTACGGTTTCTGGGGCTGGTGGAGGAAAAATTTCTTACAGGACTGGGGATTTTAGTATTGGAAATTCCTTTGGATATCTCCCCACCGCACTGTGGACGAATTCCAACCGACAAAAACTGCACGGCGTCTTGGGTCATCAGGTCAGGGTGTAAGATTGCCTAAAACATATCCCACGCCCTCGGCTGACCTAGGACCATCTCCGGTTTGGGTCAGCCGGGGTGCGAAGGATATGTCGAAGACAACCTCACCTTCAGCCTTGCACAACGACCCATTATTGGCAGCGTGCGATTTAGTCGGTTTGAGTTCGACATAACCCCCCTCTCCGGCTCTCGGAGAGGGGGGGGGGTTATCGGTGGGGATATCACGCACGTAAAAAAAGGGCCATCTCTGTTCTAAGGAACTTTAAAATATACTAGTGGCGTTGGGTTATGTTTATTATATAATTTTTTCAGAAAAGAATACATTTATTTAAATATTTATGGTGGCAAACAAGTACATGGTCTCATGGTAAGCGGTTACCGTCGTCTAGAAATATCTATATTTTGTTACATGACATTAAAGCATTCGAGCATCAAACCCAGTGACATTCAAAGCTTTAGAGAATTTTCTGTCCCATTCGGAGCAGCCTCTTATCGTCAAGGGGCCATTTTATCAGAGGCTGATGTGTTTACTGTTGGTTGAAGAACAGCCCTATCCCTTCGACACTCACAGAAAGAGACGGGCTGGTGCGATTCTAATCCACCAGGAACCAATACATATTGTCACGTCTTTATCCCCGGAGGGTTAGGCAGAGGTGATTTAACACCCACATTGTACCAACCTGTCTTCGGTCCCACGTAATAGGGGGTGAGCCTATTGCGTATTCCGGGCACTATTGTTGACTCGAACCATGCATCTGAGGCCGAGTCAGGGCTGTACGTATCTGTCTGATGTTAAAGTTAATCAGCCCTATCCCTTAGTCGCCTTGTACGACACCACATGGGAAGAGAAGGGGTGGCCCAAATTCAACTCTGCCGGGAACCACACCCAAATAAATAAAGATAATTATTTTTAATCAGACGTTTACTGACATCATCTATTGCCATTTTATCAGGAAGACTATTATTCCATCGGTAAGTTTTTAAATTTGTTTAATATGTCACAATATCTAGTAATGATGACCCTGACTTACGTCAGCACACATTTCCTAGTTGAGTTTTGATAAGGGTCAAAGGTTACTCCGTGACCTTTGCGACCCTAAGTGTCACTGTCTTATTTTGTAATGTATTGCTAAATTATTACGCTTTTTGTAACGAGAAGGTGAGCAGAGAACGACAAGATAAACTTGAATATCGATTTGAATAGATGACGCTTGTGAAGTGTGTAAGCATTAAGCAGATGGCGGTTTTTCCGCTTACCCTAGAGGAAATAGGTGTGAGTATATATATCTATGAATATAGAGGCTCGTGCTTAGGTTTTACATGCAATCGATTTTTAAATTCAATCTCATCTGGATCTTTTGATTTTGCATTTTATTAACATTTTTCAGTAAGAATCGCGAATAACCTCTTAAGTTAGTTACGAGTTAGGGTTAGTTGCGAGTCCCTCCAATTTTTTTTACTAATATATCATTAAACGCGTGTGAATCCGTGTGGTGAAAGAGAAATAAATAAATAAATAGATAAATATTCCACAACATTTCACACAACGCTATCTAGACCCATGGTAAGCAGAGCTTAACTAGCTTGTGTTATGGAATCTAGAATGCGGATATTTTTTTTTTGTAAATAGATATATATGGGACGTAGTGGACTAATATAGCCTGATGATGATGATGATGATGATACATAGAAACACCCAGACCAATGCAAATATACATATTCATGCATTTAAATATTTGCATAGAAAGAATACAAGTATCACCACACCATCTCATCCGAAGGGTGTCGTAAGAGGCGACTGACGGAAACATACGCTGACGATACCACTGCGAGAGAAGGAACACTCGAAATAAAATCCCTAATGGCTACGAAACAATAGGCTTAAACCTCTCAAGATTAGGAGGGGA
Organism: Eilema caniola; assembly: GCA_949126895.1. Classification (NCBI taxonomy): domain Eukaryota; kingdom Metazoa; phylum Arthropoda; class Insecta; order Lepidoptera; family Erebidae; genus Eilema; species Eilema caniola. The sequence goes on along the minus strand of OX421490.1, from coordinate 1,871,459 downwards.
TTATGTCCAGCAGTGGACGTTGGTAGGCTAATTGATTAATTTAAAGTTCAAAAGCCTATAATTAATGTCGCCAAATAAAGCTATATTAATGAATTACTCAATTCCAATCTATCACCAAATGGCTAATTAAACTCAAGAATTTGGTTTACACAACATCGTAAATTTTAAAATGTCATCCAATGTGAGCGATGGTCGGTATATTGGCGCAACAAAACGAGTTATGAGGTGTATAGGCTTCACCTTGTACCACAGAGTAAATATAGGATTGAGCGGACTGTTTTTACCCGGCTGCGCCAGAAAGATGGTGGATGTATGTGTTGTATGTATGTGTAATTGTTTGGCACGCTCTGCAGCCTGAAAGTCTCAATGGATTTTAGCTTGAGATGTTTCATTAGATTCGTATTTACAGTGAAAGTGGCACTGGGTACCTATATCAAAATAAAAAAAAAACAAAATGGCGGATTTTGGAAAAAAAACTTTCTCAAATGTATCGAGTGGGGTATCAAAATGAAGGAAATTAAAAGACGATTACAAAAATATAAAATATTTCATAACTAAAAAGTATGAAACAAAATAAATTATTAAAAATAAGAAAGCCGACCGATGCTGAGGCGGTACTCATTTACAAATCTCAAACCCGATGAAAATTAATGTGTACCGCCTGCTATAAAGCTTTTTTAGATCTTTTCAGCATCAGTCGGTTCTTTTTTATTTTGAATAACATATTTTAATTACTAATTGTTGCTTGCAACTCTGCCTGCGTACATTACACAGCCAGAGTTGTATACAAACTAATGAGAACTTCGGTGTATTCTGAAGTTCTTGTTAACCGTAAGCCTGTATGCAATATCATCGATAAAAGTTGCTGGATATACTCTCAGGATTCGGAGGTCAGATGTCAGTTGCTCCCAGAAACGCCTGCTAAAGAAAAAGGGTAGAGCGGGCTACGCTAATAGCCTACCTCCCGCTAAAGCCTAATCAAGGGGAAGAGTAGAAAATTGGATTCCGGGATCCAAGATACCTAGTTTCTTTGTAAATGAGGCTAACGCTCTGATGATGATTTAAGACACCTCATTTCATTACTCATCATCATAGTCCAAACTCCTGTCGTTGATTGTAAATATAGAAAAAAAATTGACAAGAGGTCTGTCAAGTCTTATCTAAATATTCAGTTTGCAATAAGGCGAGATATGTATTGGTTGGCCACCATATTAATGTAATTAAATCTGCATTATGGCATTAGGAAATTAAATCTACGTATATTTTAGTGACAAGCAAGTCTTTTAGAACAGCCACTGCCTCTAACACATCGTGCAAATCGTATGACATGTTTTTTGCACGACCATTGTGCAAATCATTTGCACAAAACTTACTTCATATTATTTGCACAGGTATGTGCATGAAGCAATGGATAACCTTAATCATAATAGCTTTTTGAAAGAGAATAAATAAAAATTAACATTATTAAATTAATGGTATCAATTCAAAAAACACTTACATGCATTATGCCGCACTCTCCGGAACCACCGTATCTTGTCAAGAACACCCTATGAACAGATTCTTCAGTGATCTCTTCACCCTCACCTTCCTTCAGCGCTTGTCCTTGACCTTGGAGGATTCCCTGACCTTGACCGAAGCCAACACCAAATCCTGATCCTTGAGTAACCCCAAATCCTTGTCCTTCTCTGACACCGAATCCAATTCCTTGACTAGTGAACTGTCCACCTCCTTGCCTGATACCTGTGCCTTGTCCAGTAGTCACTCCAACTCCTAATCCTTGCTCAACATTGAAGCCAGATCCTTGGGTGACACCAAATCCAGTCCCTTGAGAGACTCCAAATCCAGTTCCTTGTGAGACACCTACGCCGCCTCCTCTAGAGACACCGAATCCAGATCCTTGGCTGACGCCGACACCACCTCCCTGGGTGATACCAATGCCCTGGCCGGTTTGTACTCCATAGCCTTGTCCTCCAGTGATGGTAGTTCCTTGACCTTGTCTAATTCCAGTACCGAAACCTTGGCTGACAGAAGCTCCGCTGGATTGGGAGACACTCTGGCCAGTGCCTTGGAGGATTCCGTATCCTTGACCTCCGGTAACCGCGATACCCTGTCCTGTCTTGATACCAGTTCCATATCCTTGGGTTACACCTGTGCCGGTTGTTTGGGAGACAGATTGGCCAGAGCCTTGACGGATGCCTTGTCCAGCATTTTGGGATACGGTGAAGCCAGATATTTGGTTCCTCTGGATACCCTGATTAGAAGAAAAAGGAATTGTAGTTCTACAGGTTTAATTTTTTTTGGAAGTTTATCATATAAAAATTAGGTCATTGTATGAAACGAAAATTACACAAACAGTAATTATACAAAATAAAAATTATATGAAATGGAAATCATCCCAAATGAAAGTTATATCAAATGAACGTTTTATAAATGTTATTAGAGTAGATGTAGGTTGTATGAAGTGAACATCAGTGATTAGACCATATGAAATCTGGTCATTTGAGATTGTTGCATATGAAAATCATATCAAATGAACCTTATTTCAAGCGAAAGTCTAATATAATATATATAACACTCTTGATTACCTGTCCAGTGATCACACCTTGTCCTTTACCAGATTGGCCATAGGACCCCTGACCGGTGATAACCGCTTGTCCAACGCCCGATTGTCCAGTTTGTCCCTGATTGAATGATGAGGTGGTTTCTGAGAAGGAAGACTCCTGTCCATATTGTCCTGTAAGAGAGAATTAGGTTAAAATGGTTGTATTCTGCAGATTCAAATTCTCTTTGCCCGCTGGAGCCGGTAGGGATGGGTATCTCGGACTCGAACCGACTAAAACTCACACTGTCTGTAGGTCATAGGTTGCCGGATATTGGCTGAGACATATCTCTCGTACCCCGGCCGACCCAGGGCCATCTCTTTCGAGCTGACTGAGCTGATTGCTGGATGAGACTTTTACGTATCCTCTCAGACTTGGAAGGTCAACCAGTAGGTATATTGTAGAAGAGGTTGGCTTGGCCTTAGGGTATCGGTGGAACCCCAAACACCCTGAATATATTTGATCTTTTGTGCTCTCAAGTCAGCAGAGACATCAGCTCGCCATCAGCTTCCATCCTTACACACTTCACGAGCTACCTCTACTAGTATTTAAACCTTTTAAGCCCACCAGTTTTAAGTATTTCTGACCTACCATTTTTCTTAACTATCATGTATGTCGACCGCAGTGATCGACGAAACATCTAGAACGCAAGTTTCAAATGGACCACGGCCAAATAGACCGAAAGCAGTATATTCTACATCACGTATGTCAATCGGACTAAAGGCATTTTAATGGAAGGACATTTCAAGAGTACCCTGAACTGACGAGCGTGTAAGAAAACAATTATGTAAGTAGAACAATAGAAAGATGTGTGTCAGGATCGTAGCAGGTGGAAGCATGTGGTCTCTATCTATCCCACTGGCAATCAATTAGTCTATCTCAGTCTATTGCTGGAGTTAAGCCTCTTCCAATGTAGGGCGGCTTTGGCATACAGTTTCCACGCTGGCTAGATGGATTGGTACAGGGTTTCATTTACTTGTATTCTTTCTCTGTCATCACACATATATTTATATCATTTCTGAAAATATATTGCATACCTTGACTTCCTTTTCCGAACTGTCCTCGACTTCCCTGGCCATAGGACCCTTGGTTGAACTGTGTCTTCTGGATAAAACCGTTTGGTGTGGGGGTCACTGATGGGTTCCTGTAATGACAACGCACGTTAGGAATAGCCTGTCGTGCCGGCCGCTTTATTTGCTGCCTTATAAAGCCTTAGTGAGAGAAATAGTTTTTCCAAATAGATTGCTTAATATGGCGGAGAAAAGACCACTATTCAAGGCAAGATAGTGGTATAAGTGGTCAAATCAAGTAATCTCAAAAGTAGCGATGTAAAGAGTCAATTTTGAAGGGATTTTTTTACTGAAGGTAACTGATATTTTATGGCGTATCTTAGGCTACATTCATTTTGGAAAAAGCTTCAGAATTCCCAGCAGAATATTAAAACTCAGTGAGATATTAAAACAATCATTCTATTCCATCGAACACCGGCCAACGAATTCCCACTTGTCTAGAGGGGCAGATCTAAATTCGCGAACACATCCAACTAGAGTTAAAAGAACGAGTGTGCTTCAGACCCGACAACTGAAGCAAAACTGCTCTATGACTTAATAGACCTGTACTGATATACGAAACTACGCTAGTAATATTATCTATTCTGTGACGAAACGTAACTATCATGGAGAAGAAAATGATTAATCATATTCTGTCCTCCGTAGTAACTATCTATGAGAGAAAGACAAAAAGAATATGTATGCTCGCACATCTCCCCCTTCCGTCCGAACATCAAAGGCGAGCAGACGTGTTATTAGTTATTATTTATTTTATTCTTTTTTTCGAAATAATAAATCTCCGTAAATAATTTTAAAATAAATTTATATATTCTTGAGGGGGTGCTTATATCCAATAGCGATCATCTCAGTAGAAAAATCCTACGGGAAGGCCCCGCGGGAACCGAAAAAGTACAAAATAAGAATACACCGGTACCAGGACATCATAAGGAACACGGAGCACTGGTAAACATCGTGCTAGCGACTGTTAGAGCAAGAGGCTACAGTTCACATAGGAGTAAGTGAACACAATATATATCTTCGGTCCATACTTATTACGCAAAAACAAGAAACTATATTTTTTTTCGAAACTTGCTTGTTTATTAAGAGCAGAGTATAATTTTAAAGATTCTAAGCAGTGTTTGTCTGGTCTCGGGGTTAACGGAGGCGCCAATTGACAGGGACTATTGAGTTCGAATCCTAGTGAACTTTGAAATCTCTTTTTGCTGTTGGAAATTACAAATTAAACGTTACTCTGCCGCCCATATCCAGTAATAATTAAATAAAGCTGTTATCATATTAAATATTTTTCACTAATTAATAAATATGTCAGCGAAAGGAACGCAGTCACCAATAGTGCAAACCAATGAACCTAACTTACCCAAAAACTCAGAAGATGCACCTAGTGTCTCACAAAGATTTAAAAGAAAACTAGAACAGGGTGACGATAGGATGGATGAACTGAGGTCTATGTTTGCGACTTTCGAGGAAAAGCAGAATAGGAAATATAACACATTAATGGAGACTATAAATGAAATCAAAGAACAGAACGCGAGCATATCCTCGTCCATCACATTTTTCTCCCAAATGTATGACGAACTAAATAAAAAATTGAAGGACTTGGAAACCAAAAATAGTGAAAATAGATTACACATACAAAATTTAGAAGAAAAAATCGAGTTTCTGGAGAAATCTAGTAAGTGTACTAGTCTTGAGTGTCGAAATATACCAACAGGAAAAAATGAAGCAAGGGATGGGTTATGCGATCTGATTCTAACCCTAGGCAAAACTTTGAACGTTCCTTTAGAAAAACAAGATATTCAGGATGTATATCGTTCATCAACAAAAAGTTCTTCAGACAAACCACTTATAGTTCATTTTACCACAGTTTTGAAAAAGGAGAAATTTTTGGATTCACTTAAGTCTTACAATAAAAAATATAATAAGGAGAAGCTATCAACAGCAACACTAAATCTTAAGGGTCCCTTGAAACCAATATATGTTTCTGAGAATTTAACATTTAGGGCAAGACGTATATTCTACGCTGCCAGGAAATTCGCTAAAATGAATGATTATGCGTTCTGTTGGTCAGCAAGTAATAAAATCTACCTGCGTAAGAAGGAAGGAGCTCCAGCACTGCGAATAAATACTGAAGCAGATCTCACAACGTTGAGTTTGCAAGCATGACTATTTCTTGTATTGTTTTTGTTATGTCTTTATATTTTTGGGATTTATTATCTTGGTATGTTTGGGCTTATAATTTGCCCATATTTTTTATCAATGCCTTATATTTATTGCATGTCTGGTCAGTTGACTTTCTTGAATGTCAAATCACCCATACACACATTCTACACAAACTTACATACAGTAATAATAACAGCCATGATCTACATTATGTACGCTAACAATTTTATGTACATGAGGGAGTTTGCAACCCTCAAGCGCACACGAGGGTACAGTAAAACCAATATTCCACTGTGGATAATTTAGTCCCAATATTTGATGAGTTAGAGGCACTGAGTGCGTCGAAGTCATTTTTGTGCGCTCCTGACCAGTGCTCACAATACATAGAAAAGAAACAGAATAACCTGAACCTATTTCATATGAACATTTGTAGTGTTAACGCCCATTTTAACGATTTAATGGTGACTTTGGCGGATTTGGGTGTTGACTGTGACCTCATTGTGTTGTCTGAAAGTTGGGTGAGCAAAGTTATAAATGCACCAGTGCTGGCTGGTTTTTCCAGTTACATGTCGGGATACTCAAACCAAAATGATGGTGTTTGTATTTATATTAGGACGGAACTAACTCATTCCGTATATGAGCCGCAGTTTTTGGCTGGAAGTTGTCTCGTCTGTACTAGCGATGATACTGCTATCATCGCTATATATCGGCCGCCGAGTAGTAATTGCAGAGACTTCTTAAGTAGCCTTGATAATACGCTGAGTTCCCTTCAAAAGTTCAAAACCATAGTCATCATTGGTGATATTAACATAAATATAGCGGATCAGCTCGATAATGAATCAGAAGAATATTTAAATATTTGTTCCTGTCACGGACTTCTTCCTACTCATTCATTCCCGACCCGTGAGGCAAGGTGCTTGGACCATGTTCTCCTGAAAACTTGCAAACCAGCTACTACACTTGTACTAAACACCCATATAACTGATCATTTGCCCTGTTTATTGAGTCTGGACTTGGGAAAAAGACCAGTCAAGCCCAGTAGCTATACCCAACGGACTGACCTGCCCGCGGTTATAAATTCATTGGAGGAATTCGATTTCTCCTTCATTTATGACATTCGAAATCCCAATGAGGCAGCTGAATGCTTTGTATCCACGATATCAAATATAATTCAGAAAAAGACCACACAAGTAAGAATTTCACATAAGAAAAGGGCTATTAAGCCGTGGATAACTTCAGGACTTTTGAGATGCATTAAAAACCGAGACACGCTTCATGTAAAATCTAGAAAAGAGCCCAATAACTATATATTAAAAACAACCTATAAAAGATATCGCAACTTCTGTAATAACCTTTTGAAAAAACTAAAAAATAACTATGATCAAACTTTATTAGATAATGCTAAGGGTAGCGTGAGAGCAACTTGGGATGCCATTAAAACTATCACTGATATCTCCTCTCGTAACACACCGGCAGACCAGCTATTAAATTTACATGCAGACCAAAAAGAATCAGTAAATGCGGTGAATAAATACTTCGCTGGTATTGGGAAATCTCTAGCTACTCGCGTTCAAATGAGAGCCAACAATAAAAAAAGCGCTCCTGATTTTAATATCCCTCCCAAAAATAATAGTGGCCACTCAATGGCTCTTCTGGATACTAGTGAGGCTGAACTGGAACTAATAATAATGAATCTGCGAGATAAATGTGCTGTGGGATGGAATGGCATCTCCCCATCTATACTAAAATTGGCACGTCATTGCCTAATTCCACCACTAATATATATATTCAACCTCTCCCTTTCGTCGGGTACTTTCCCTGTAGTGTTCAAGCGAGCCATAATTCATCCGATCTATAAGAGTGGAAGCAAGGACGATATTGCTAATTATCGGCCTATTTCTGTCCTAACGACCCTGTCTAAGGTTTTCGAGAAGTGTATTAACAGTAGATTAGTCAACTATTTGGAAACATTTGGCATTCTTTCGAATAATCAGTACGGCTTTATTAAAGGTAAATCTACAGAGGATGCTGTCATAAACCTCGTGGATACCGTAGCTAGATCTATTGATAATAAATTTAAAACTTTGGCTATCTTCTTGGACCTCTCGAGGGCCTTTGATACGGTGTCTGTTTCCATTCTTTTGGACAAGTTGGAATGTATCGGTATAAGGGGCACCGTCTTGGATATCTTCCGAAGTTATCTTCGTGAACGAACTCAATGTGTCAAAATAGGAAACCAGATTAGTGACGAAGAATCACTTACTTACGGTGTTCCTCAAGGAAGTGTGTTGGGCCCGACCCTATTCCTAATATATATTAATGATCTGTGTCAACTATCTCTAACAAACTGCAAAATCATCACCTATGCAGATGACACTGCATTAGTTATTAATGCAAGGAACTGGGAGCTTGTCTATAGTCATGCAGAAATTGCTCTGTCTACAGTTATATCGTGGCTGGATACGCATCTACTTACGTTAAACGTCGATAAGTCAAAGTATATGACTCTTTCTCCCAACTCTGTGTCACAGCCGAAGACAGGTCTCCAATTGAAAGCTCATTTTTGTGATAATGCCTATAGTTGTAGATGCATTCCTTTAATGAACACTCCTTATATAAAATACCTTGGAGTACAATTAGATGCTCACCTACGATGGGACAAGCACATAGATGCATTAGCCTCACGCACCAGGAAGTTCATGTACATTATGGCAAAACTTAGATCTGCTGGAACCCTAGACGTCCGGAAACTTGTGTACCATGCACTTGTGAGGTCAGCATTGACCTATTGTATTCCTGTGTGGGGCGGTGCTGGCCCTACCTATATGATGAAGGTAGAAAGAGCTCAGAGAGCTGTATTGAAAGTCCTTTTACGAAAGCGTCGCAGATGTCCAACCTGTGTCGTATATCAGGAAAGTTCTGTCCTAACGGTGAGGCAGCTCTATGTGCTCCAGACAGTACTACGTAAGCATGCCTTGGTACCATTTACATGTAGTGGAAAGCGCAGAAGGGACCGGATCTGTGACATAGTTCCACACAGAACGGCCCTAGCTAGTAGAAGCTTCTATGTGAACAGCTGTCGTTTATATAACCGCATTAATAAAGAAGTGTACATCCACTACATGTCTCGGCAGCAATGCAAAACCGTTCTGAGACGCTGGTTGTTATCATTAAATTACCAAGAAACAGAAAACTTATTAAAATGTTTGATATAGCTTACACACACACACACACACACACACACACACACACACACACACACACACACACACACACATTCATACACACATACACACACACTTGCACTCTTTATAGTACATATTATAAAAGTCGATTGACCTAGTCTGATATAATGATAACATCTTATTAAATGTTATTATAATTTAATTTAATTCTATTCAATGAAAAATGTAGTCACAAAAGGAGAATACAGTTATAAAGCTAATATTTTGTACTTAAAAGCCTGGATTGTAATCTCAGTTTTGTTGAGCAATGTTACCTACTATTCTAGCTCAGTAATGGAAGGCGCTGGCACATGTGATACAATGTCCAACATTAGTACATGTGTCAACGTTACATCGATGTGAAATACGTTAGCATAGCTTTTCATAAATATATGCCCCTGTTACAATTTTCCCTGTACTATGTATTGTCAATAAATGAATTTTGAATTTTGAATTTTGAATCTCTCTCTTATCCCTACAGTATATAATATATGAAACGTACCTCTCTTTCTATCTTCACTAACTTATATCTCCCTCTTAAATTCCGTTCGCCTCGCCCGATCACACTTTTCGTAACACTCTCGTTACGCATTCACCATTTCACTCCTCAAATTAAGCATGCGTACGTTTAAGGAACTAATTATTGTTAATTGATATCATGAAAAATACTGCAGTGGAGTTTGTTGCGCCATTTCTTCTCCACCAGCGCCTTGGAAGCGACGGTAAACTTAGAGTAAGTAGAATTATTTTTGACGTCTAAGAAACTAAAGTGTTGTTTTACATTGAATAAAAATCTTTGACTTGACTTGCTTTAAGGTTTTACTTAAAATATCTCCTTAGAAGAACTTACCTGAAGTTATTAAGCAATATAGATCCTGTAATAGGAGGCTTGACAGTCACAATAGGGCGGTTGTTCGAACTTCCTCGGCTATCAGGGATGTACTTCCCATCGTTACCTCCGAAGGTGTCAGGCACCCATTTGCCGAGCTGGTTGACTGGCCAAGGATCGGTGTAGTAAGGATCACGGCAACACTTGCCAATACGTCCTGACTCGATGACTTTGCAATCCTGTTGGGGAAGAATGATGATTCTTTTTGATAATGATCACGTTAATATGACTGCACCTCGTCCTTGACCTGCATGGGGGTTGTCATTACAGATACGAATAATGAAACAATGGAATGAAAAAACAAATGCATTGAAAAGCATCTAATGAGGCCGTCAGTTTGACGGCGTCATTAGATGCTTTTCCACGCTCCCAATAAAGGACCATGGATGTAGGAAGAAGGAAACACATGTGCTGATTAAGATTCTAAGGGTACTAGTAGTTACAGGAGGTAGAAGACGATGGTATTTCCGTCCAATGAGCTGTCCGACTGGGGAAGTACCTCCGCCCTACAGAATACCGCGGCCACAATAACCACGTGTTGTGTTTAGCGATGAGTAAGGTAGCCAAAGCTCACTGGAGAGTTTTTGTGTTGTCAGTGGGAAGACCAAAGGCTAATTTCTTGGTTTGTCTTCTACACTGACGGCACAGAAACTCTCTGTTGTTACAGGGTCAGCAGGACGAGTGTGACTCCCCTGGAGTTGCATACGTCCATAGGCCACGGTAAGCACTTTCCATCAGGTGGGCCGTGTGCTTATCTGCCACTGCAGTGGTATAAAAAAAAGATAATTGTACAGAATTCTTCGTAATTTTTCTATAATTCTGGTTAAGTAGGGCGCGATAAAGCATAATTTATCGACTCCATAAAACTATGGGTCACCATTACTGCTTTTGGTTCTTCTCTAGGGCCAGTCTAGTGCCTATATATAGAAGTCATAAACACATACATACATTTATTCAAACCTGTAAATATCCGAAAGTGTAGGCAGAGCTGTATCAACACCCACATTTCGCCAACCATGATTTTCGATCCCCGAGCGAGCCTATTGCTGACGAGCCGGCACTTAGCCATGAGAATTCAAGTATATTTACCGTAAGTGGTACTCTGTAAGCTTCCTGGTCTCTAGTCAAGGCGACAGTGGTGTTGGAAATGACACCCTCCGCGGTACAGAACTCGATGGGTGTGCATTTCAGGGCAGCGGCGCATCCGGCTGGGATTTCATCTGATGGGAGAAAGAGAAGGTGTAGAAGGTGTAGTCCGGAAGAGGTGTGGTTTTAGCAGAATTCTGGTTCAACTGCGTTGAAAATTTGTGTTGAAAATAATGATCTTAAATTCTTAGTGTCACCTATAAGAGCGTTTCCACATTCATCCGATATTCGATATTGGTGTCGGACGCCGATAGCCGACACCTTGTTCTGTTTTCACATTTATCCGATAAAATCAGCCGGATACTAGCATTTGCTCGAAGGCACAGACTAGTTAGGGATGTTAGGGATTTGCAAGTGCAAGCAATTTTCAACCTTATTGAAATGACTTCATATAGATTTTTTTTTTATATTTGTGATCAGCGTTATCAATTAAGGCGAAAAGACATGTAACTAAAAAATGTCATTAAGGTCGAAAATCTTTGTGATCCGATATCGGGCCAAAACAGTGGTGTTGGCGCGGATATCCGATATCGGGCCGGACATTTAACTTCCTCCGATATCAGATGTCGGATATCGGATATCGGACAATGTGAAAACGCTTTATGGTTGACTGGTAGAAAACGCTTGGCATTAAGTCTATCTTTTAGTTATAGTTTGGAAATCCCCTCTGCCGCCGGAGCCGATGGAAGCGGTTAAGCTGAACTCTAATCAACTAGAACAGCACGTCGTATTAGGTTATCAATTTCCGAGAGTGAGGTTGCCTATGCCATTAAGTCTGCCTGTGTAGATGAGTGTAAGAAGTTTGAATAAATAAACAAATAAGATCGAAAAAGTGATTGAATTGACTTTGAATTAATAATTGGTTGGAAATAGGTATTCTTTTCGTATAGAAACTATCGTGAGCCATTTTTCTATTCGCCTGGATGCTAATATCCAGAATAAGGACCCCGGTCGGGTCCGAAACTAGTCGGGCACATCCTGACGATTGACGTGAGTATAGCCGTAATAAATTTATCGAATAGGTATTCTGCTCATTAAAAAGTGCAAATGTCATTGGCATGATGATAGTCTACTCTCAATATGTTATTAGTTCAGTCATTATAATAATATAATCCTTCTTCATCCTAACGTTAATTCCAGTCGCATCCGAAGCTATCAACTTGGAGTCTGGGCTCCGCTTTTACCAGTCCATCATAGTCCATCATATATATTCTTTTTTTTAAACAATATTAGCAACCGAAATTATCGAAATTACTAATATTACCTCTAACCCCTCCAACTAAACAAAATTGCTTGTGTTAGGAATGGGTTCATGTCGGTAGTGCAATGACCAGGATTCGAACCCGGAACCTCTCGATCGTGCCGACTCCTTAAACACTAAACTACGATCGCAAAAAAGGTCTATCTTCACGTCTAAAGAGGGAAACAAATCCGAATTATTACAATTACAGTGTCTAGCAGAATACCGATTTGTACAATTTTCAACTTTCGGTTAAAATTGAAAACTTTGTAACAAGAATACTTTTTATGACTTTACTGAGATTGAGATAAGATCAGAACAGAATAAGGATAATATCACTCAAATTACCATAAAGATAATTTACTGTAAAATTAACTTACTGTTGATCGGTATGCGGGGTCTTTGGGTGGGTGCAGGTTGCTCGAACTGGTCAAGAATGACCCCTCCTTCAACGTAAGAAGGTCTAGATTCTGATCCATCAAGCGGTTCCACTGGAGGCAGATACCCTGGAGCTGATGTCGAAGACACATAAGTTTGAGTCGGTCTTGGAGTAGTGAACGGTCTTGGAGTGGTGAATGGTCTAGGAGTGGTAAATGGTCTAGGAGTGGTGAACGGTCTTGGGGAAGTTGCAAAGGATGACGGGTAAATGTTAGAAGCACCAGTTGAAGAATCTACAGGAGGTAGGTAAGGAATTCCAGGTTTGGGACTAGATCCAGGTCTGAAAACACCAGCGTTTTGACTTCCAGCTGAGAAAGAATCAGTTTCGACGAAGTTTGATTGGCTGTTAGTCTTATAGACTTCATTATTGAAGTTATTGCCTGAAAACCGAGTGGTTGTTGGTGCTGATGTTGATCCAAAGCTTCCTACAGTGGATCCTGCAAACTTGTTGCTGCTACCGTAACTGCCAGATTCGAATTGTGATGCTCCAGAGTTGCCGGATCCTGCAAACTGGTTTGTACCGCTTCCATAGCCAGAGGAACCTCTATTCACAGAGTTGAATCCTGTTTGAGTGGATCCATAAGTGTTTTGTGATGATCCTGACTGTGAGAATAATCCAGAGCCCTGGGTGGTTGAACCAGCGAAAGAGGATTCGATGCCGAGGTTTCCTTGAATGCCACCAGATCCTAAAGTTTCTAGTCTGCAGCAGACTTCGGTTCTGGTGTTGCAGTACTGTTTCTGTAACAAGAGATAGGAGTTTAGTTAATGGAGTAAAGAGATTCGTGGCTATAGGGTATACGACTAAAATAAACACGTATACAAACATATACATATACACGCCTGCAAATTCCCGAAGGGGATAGGTGTATTAAAACGGACATTTTAAAAGTGCGTTAAAATATGTTAAAGATTTAATTTTTTCAATATGTAGAGATAATAATATTAGGGTTAATATCCGGGGTCGGAATAATATATTTTACTTAACGAAAAAAAAAAAACATTAAAATATCTATTAAATTTTATTTTCTTCTCTATATTTCAATAAATATATTATTACCACTTTAAAAAATAAACTGTTCACAAAAAGTACCAAAAGTAACAAGTCTGTAATGTATTTCTTAACCTTTTCTCCTAGTAAATAATGTGTTAATTCGAATGTGACTCCCCTGGTGTTGCACACGTCCATAGGCCACGGTAACCACTTTCCATCAGGTGGGCAGCGTAAATGTCTGCCAACTCAGTGGTATAGAAAAAAATTTTCTTCATATTACGATCAAATACAATGGTGGTGTACAATAAAGAATTATCTATCTTAGTACAGATACGTACAGTTTTATGTTCTGTTAATTAATCATTAGAGGTAATTATATAGTATATAGTGTAAGAATAATAGGCTGTAATTAAGAGAATAATTATGTACCAAATGAATTAGTATTTAAATACATTATTACGGAACATATGTCGGATAACAATGAGAAATAACAACCGGTTGAATTCAAAAAATTGTGAACCACTTGTTAGTTTTTGTTATATTATTACGTCTATAAAAGATATTTTCAAATTCAATAAATATAAATGAACGTTATCGGACACTTTACATGTTTTTTACAGCGTTATTTGGAAAAAAGTTTTATTTAAAGCAATTTCTAAACGTTTCATATAGACGCTTACCGACGTTTTTACCTAAATGAACTTTTATAATGATAAGATCGTATTTTGAGATGAATTTTAGCCCTAATTCACGAAATAATTAATTAAAAATTAAAATAAATACGAGACGAAAGGCAATCAAATGTTAGCCGTAGTGTTGCCACACGCGTTTTTTCGTAGTCAAAGTTGGCTGTATGTGAAAACGTTCAAAAGAGTACCATTACATAAGGTTTAAAGAATTTAGATATATACCGAGAATTATACCCGAGGCTATTGAAATTAAAAAACAAAACATCCCAGTTTTGGTTATCCAAATTTGGTTAAAGATGGTTGGAGCGTACCACCATCCTTTGACCCAGTCATCCACTTAATCAAACCTAGTAAACAGTAAAATACAGCAAGACTTTAACGACACAGTGAGCTCAGTCTGCATAAATATATGTAGTAACACCAACAGTTAATCATGTTTCGGGTACTTTGAGATAACTTACACTTCAAACTATATGACAACTACCATCCTTAATCAAACCGCGAACATGGCTGCTGAAAAGTAGCCGAAACTTCGGGCTAAATGTAAATAATACCGAAATAATTCGGGACAGAATCCGTTTAAAAAGTGGTTTTATTTCATTGAGTGACATTCGTATAAACTTTAGAATGTATCAGAGGACTGGTTTATTCCTTGCCCAGAGAATTCGATTACGATTCAACGTGACAATGCCGCCAGCCAATGTTTCAGTTGACGTTAATGGGGAGGAATTCTTTGACGCCTGAAACTAAAGGTTTGTATTTATTTTGTCATTATAATGTTTTTATATTTAAAAAAAGTGTAATTACGTTCTATGTTTGTCTTTATGTCTGAAATACTACATACAACAGTACCTATTTAGAATCCATATTACGAATTACATTACCTATGCTTACTTCGGGTCCAAATAGTGTTGTCTTGTAGAATCTTACATATTATAATTATACAATTTATATAATTTTGTATAAAGTAAAATTAAAACTGTATAATTATTTATTATTAGAATAAGTTAAAAATTTCCAACGTTATTGATTATTTAATATTTATTATGACTTCTGACCTCAGAATTGATTATTAAAAATGTCAAGTTAAACCAATATTACAATAACATCATGTTTAAAATTACATAAAATATGAATAGATACAAAAATACATTTGTATTATTGACTGAATATAATAAATTTAATGCAATGTTGAATCAATTAGTACGCTAATTTGTTTTCTTGTATTTTTACAAGCTTTTATTTAACTTGCAATGTATGTTTGTTCGGGTGGAATCTTACAACTCAATTTTAAGGCACTTGCCCTCAACCGATTGAGCTGAAATTTGGTATGCACGTTCAGTTCGGATGACAATGCAAGAAAAAAAAAATAAAAAAAAAGATTGTTTTTAAAAAGGTTTTTCGAATATATCTTATTAAGACTAAAGTTTACAAGAATATTAAACATTTAAATACAATTATTTTTAACGAATCCAATTGGGACTTTTTTAGGGTTCCGTACCTAAAGGTTAAAAACGGAACAATATTACTAAGACTTCGCTGTCCGTCCCTCCGTCCCTTTGTCACCAGGCTGTATCTCAAGAACTGTAATAGTTAGACAGTTAAAATTTTCACAGATTGTGTATTTCTATTACCGCTATAACAACAAATACTAAAAACAAAATAATAATGATAATTAAGGGGGGCTCCCATACAATAAATGAGATATTTTAGCCCTTTTTCATGCCCATTTTCAGTCGCCGAGCTAGATCTCAAGAACCGCAATAGTTAGACAGTTGAAATTTGCACATATTATGTATTTTTACTGTGGCTATAACAACAAATGTTAAAAATAAAATAAAAATAATATTTAAGGGGGGCTTCCATATAACAAAAGTATTCTTTTTTACCGTTTTTTGTTCGATATTAATAATGGCTACACGTAGACGCTAGAAATAATTACAAATTATTAAGGTTATATATTTACTTTTAGCCTTTTTTCTGGTACAGAACCTTTCGTGCGCGAGTCCGACTCGCACTTGGCCGGTTTTTTTATTAATACTGATGCCGACGTTTTTAAATATACAGTTCAGACAGCCATAATTTCAGACAGATTTACAGCCCAGACTCAGCCTCAGATGCATGGCTCGAGTCAACAATAATGCCTGGAATACGGCAATAGGCTCACCCTGTATTACATGGGACAGATTGCAATATATGGTGAAATGTCGATGTTAATTCACGTCTGACTAACCCTCTGGAGATAAAGGCGTGATTATATGTATGTAAATATGTTTTTCAAAATCGGTTCAGTGGTTTAGGCGTGAAAGCGTAGCAGATAGACAGACAGGCAGACTCGTATTTATAATATCGCTTTTCGGTATCATGTGGAGGTTTACAATGGTGGTTATCTTAATCGTACTAGCTTCCGCGTGAATGTCGTTTATCGCTTAGTATTGAACCGACGGTTTCAAAAAAAAAAGAATATTAGCAACCAAAATTACTAATATTCCCTCTAACCCCTCCAACTAAGCTAAATTGCTTGTGCTAGGAGTGGGTTCACGTCGATAGTGTAATAGCCAGTATTCGAACCCGGGACCTCTCGATCGTAAGGCCGACTCCTTAACCTCTAAGCTACCGACGCTATTGAGCATTTAATTCACCTCTCTACTCAACTTTGTCCTCGACTATTTTTACATTAATGATCGCTGCTCCTCTCCCTTGAGTAGTAGCGCGATGATATATAGCCTATATGTTATTCTGATGTATACCCTATATTATTGCAAAGTTTCATTAAAATCCATTCAGTAGTTTTTACGTGAAAGAGTAACAAACATCGATCTAACTCTCGCGTTTATAATATTACTAGGGTAATGTAGGCTAAATATCTCTACCTGAATTATTAGTATGTATGTATGCAATAAATTATTGACGCTTACAAAATAAGTCAAAACAAACTCGCTAATATCAATACTATCTCAACTATCTGTATTTGATTTATGGCGCTTTGGTAGTCAAAGTTCAATGTCACAATGGGTGTGGCATTATTTGCAAAGGTTTCAATGATAAATGTCTGAGATATACGACCTTTGGGTAGACAGCGACTGTGTCTTGGTGGTACGGAACGTGATCACTACGCAGCTGGGTTCAATTCTCGCTTTGTGCAAAAATATTTCTATGCATAAATATCAGGTGGAAAACTTCGAAAAAGAACCCGATGCAAACGTTCTTACTTTGATTTCATCATCATATCAGTCGCACACAGTGCACTGTTGAACATAGGCCTCTCCTATGGACTTCCAGAACGACCGATCTAAAGCAGCCCGCATCCAGCGCTTCCCGGCGACCTTGATGAGGTCGTCCTTCCACCAGGCCGTTGGGCGAACTTTTTGCTCCATCGGCCATCTGTTCTGCGCGCTATGTGTCCTGCCCACTGCCACTTCAACGAACTAATCCGCTGGGCTAAGTCGGTTACTTTTGTTCTCCTACGGATATCATCATTTCTGACGCGATCACGTAGGGAAATACCGAGCATAGCCCTCTCCATGATTTAGTTTGTCAAATTTAAATATCTCTACTATTTGCAAAGGGAAGCCAGCAGGAATAGGAGCTTGCCACTGATGAATATGGCTATTTGAATTGGTCAGGTCGTGCCAATGGAGCACGTTAAACCTTCAGTTCCAGTTGTTATACGAGCATCTATGGCAGTCGTTACGGGTAGTTTTAGCCCTAAAAAAGTTCAACAACTTGTCTTACTGGTGATATCGCCAATGAATTGTGGCGGTTAAATGGCAGTCGCTTCATGGAAAATATTGATGTTCAGCCAAACCCACAGTTAGACTCGAGAAAGCAGATCCCAGACTCCGAGGTTAGAACTTCGAATGCGACTGGGATTAACGCTGGGATGACGAAGTATTAAAGATCAGCCTCCGTGGCGTAGTAGTAGTGAACGCGGCCGCTACGCAGGAGGCGCAGGTTCGATCCCCGCTCAGTGCAAATATTTGAATGCATGAATATGGGTATTTGTATTGGTCTGGTCGTGCCTCGGAGAGCACGTTAAGCCGTCGGTCCCGGTTGTCATACAAACATCTAAGGCAGTCGTTACGGGTAGTTGGAGCCCTCAAAAATCCGACAACTGGTCTATTGCCTTTGGGTTGTGGAGGTCAGATGTTAGTCGCTTCACGGAAAATATCGAAGTTTAGCCAAATCCGCAGTTAGACTGGTAAAAAGCGGACCCCAGACTCTAAGTTGAAAAGCTTCGGATGTGACTGGAATTAAAGCTAGGCTGTAGAAGAAGAAGAAAAAGATTTTTTTGTGCAACTTAGGTGGCAGACGAGCACACGGCCCACCTGATGGAAGGTGGTTACAGTGGCCTATGGACGTGTGCAGCACCAGATGAAGAGCCTATATTTACTAGTTACTGTTGTAGTTAATAATAATTGATTGTTATTAGTTGAGTGATCTGTGTGCTTTATGCGAGAGTTCGCCGGTTCAATTCCTGCTCAGTACAAATATATGTACCCACGGATAGGTGTAGGTGTTTATATATATCAAATATGTATGTACTAGCTGACCCCGTCAAATTCGTACCGCCAATATTTTACCGCCCGCGTGGCGTCAGATCTCGTTCCCGCTGCACCCTCTACTATATTAAACATGTATTATACATATAAACCTTTCTCTTGAATCACTCTATCTACTAAAAAAACCGCATCAAAATCCGTTGCGTAGTTTTAAAGATTTAAGAATATAAAGGTATATAGGGACAGAGAAGGCGACTTTGTTTTATACTATGTAGTTATTTACAAACAAAATGAATGAAAGTTCTATTTTACTTGATAGAAAGAAAGAAAAAAGAAACAAAGAAAGAAATGCGTTTATTTAAGCTAACTGCAGCACACAAAACAGATCACGTAACAAAATACTTATTGATGACAAAAAAAAGACATATTAAATAGTGTTACTTGTAACAATTTTTGACGTGACAACGTCTTATAAATTGGTTTGCCGGGTGACACTTCAAGAAACTGCGTTACGCTCCGCTCACGTTATGCGCTCACAATGAGAGCGAGTGAGAGGCACGCGTCCCTTCCACTCGGGCATGGTTAGCCCGCCTAAGAGCGAGAGAGACAGACATTTTTAAATTGTTACTATTATTTCATCCTTCTTCCTACTATACGAATGAATATTCACATTAAAATTATTTTACCACTCAAAGTCGTTGTCACGTAAAACTTTCGCCCGTATACCGACTTTACAGGCAACCAATTTTTTTTTTTTCTAATATAATATGATGTTTGAAGTACTAACAAGTAAGTACTCAAGTAACTAAGTACAATAATTTCATCACAAAAATATATAATATGTATATAATGGGAGCGTCAATCAGCAGGTACACACCGACTTACAAGTGAGATTGGCTTGGCCCTGTGGGCCTCGGTGAGGCCCTAAATACCCTCCTATTAGCGAGAATATCCTTTTGAATTCACTATTCCCTAGCTCACACGTGTTTCCCTCTTCCTACAGTCCCGGGTCCTTTAAGCGGGGCGTGAAAAAGCATCAGATCTGATGAAGCCGTCGAGTTGATGATTGTATTAGTGATTTTTTCTTAAGACTCATACTTTAGCTTATAATAAGGCGATGTGAAGTTATGTTAATGTGTCCTTCATAAAAAGCCCTAACTTATAAATGCGATGTAGGTACTTATAACACGTATGTTGTACCGGACTTGAATACTTAAGCCAAGCCTACGAAATCTGTTTAAGAATCCATAAATTTCACTATAACATTAATTGACAGGAATTCCATCAAGTTTATTGTTTCCGAGACCGACTGTGACATACGTACGAACACTTTAAAACGATTACAACATATGTCAGACTGTTAGTTGCTTGGAGCTATAAATTGGTTAAGGTTGATAAGGTATTGGTATATCGATAGCTATAATATATAGAAGACAATCGCGTAGTTCCCGGCAGAGTAGAATTTTGGCCGCCCCATCTTTTTCCAATGCGGTGTACCATCAGACAGATAGATACAGCTCAGACTCACCCTCAGATGCATGGCTTGAGTCAATAATAGTGCCCGGAATACGGCAATAGGCTCACTCAATAATTATTTATTCGAGTGTGAGTTTTTTAGTTACAATATTATCGTATCGGGTAAGCAATAATGACTGCCAGGCTTTCGTTTGTATTATAATCGTATCACATACACATTCGAATCAAACAACATTTTGTTGTGTCTATCGGACACTTTTGGGTTGATGAAGCAGTATTTTCGTTTTATACCAATAAATAATTAATTATGCAGGTTACAAATATTTTGCAAAAATAATAATAAATTAGATTAAAGGCCGATTTAGAAAAAGAAATACTTTAGTTTTGACAACATGTGTGTAAGCGAGACACTTGTGGGATGTTAAGAGTTATTAGTACTTATCAAAAACAAAATATGTACTGTAGTAAGAAGCTCGTAAAGTGTGTAAGGACAAAAACAAAATGGCGGGTTATTAACTCTACTTCCCTGGGATGAGAAAGTATAATTTCTTCGTATCCTTTCTTTCTCTATTTCAAAGATAATAGAGAAATCCTATCCCACTAATATTAATGCAAAATATCGTATGAGTGCGTTTTGATGTTTGTTACTCAATTAAACTGAAACAGCTGCACAGATTGGCATACTTAGTACAGGGACAGATTTTATTTTAAATAATATTAACAACTGTATAGAAATTACTAATATTCCCTCTGTACCCTCCAACTAAGCTGAATTAATAAGACACGTTGGTAGTGGCCAGGATTCGAACCCGGGACCTCTCGATCGTAAGGCCAACTCCTTAACCAATAAGCTACCGACGCTTTCAATAGTCTGGAATAACACAGAGACTTATAATTATCCTTGGAATTGATTGAATTTATTGGGGTAGCGGTATCAAAATTACACGTGGGTGGAGTTAGTCAGATAGTCCGACTAATATTATGAATGCGAAAGTTCATCCATCCATACTCATGAATGGATGGATGGATGTTTGTTACTCTTTCACGTAAAAAGTACTGAATGGATTTTAATGAAACTTTACAATAATATAGCTTATACATATACGCGGCGCGCATCGTAGGACGATGCGCGCCCACCCCATACCGGGGGCGAGTCGAGGACCGCGTGGTCCCCCCTCCCGAGGAGCGCCAGACCAAGAGGAATGGCCCTGGATCAGCCGGGGTGCGAGGGATATGTCACGAGACAACCTCACCTTCGGCCTAGCACATCGACCCACAGACAGCGTGCGGTTTAGTCGGTTCGAGTCCGACATAACCTCCCCCTTCGACTCCGAAGGGGGGGTATCAGTGGGGATTTCCCGCAAGTAAAAAAAAAAGCTTATACATATATATCATCACGCTACTATTCAAGGCAGCGGAGCAGTGATAATTAATGTCAACAAATCCGACATCCACGCTGGTGGATGAACAGCTAGTTAATTATAATTCTTCTCTTCTTGCAGTGGATTAAGGGTCTAACTTAAGTAATTATTTTCTTAAAGGTTGACTGTTCCAGTCATTAATTTTGTGTATTCAAGGCATTTTCATTCAAAAATATTCAATAATTGATAATTCAATGTATTTCTGTCAATTAAAACTGATAAATAATAAGTATTCGATGATTTATGTATCTATGTGTAGCCTAGCGGTAGAGAACTCAACCGCTGTCAGAAGTCGTGGGTGCGATACCCGATGAGTGTAAATATTTGTATGACTGTTTTTGTATGTATGAATCTACAGAAAAACGTACCAAAGTTTATTTATACGCATTTTGAAACACAGCGAAAGTATAACGCACCTGGTATTGCATACGTCCATAGGCCTCGGTAACCACTTTCCATCAGATGGGCAGTGTATAAAAATACTGTCATCTTTAACAACGCGCAACTTTTTGTTGCTATCGTACTGATCATCATCATCATCTTGTATTAGTCTCGGTCGAGCCCTTCAAGTCGTAGTCACCGCTTTTCACAGTCCAACGGCTACGCGGCTGAACTTCGATTTTTTTCACGAGGCGACTGCCATCTGACCTTTATAACCCATTGGCGCTATCGAAGCTCTATAGTTAGATCAGTTACCTAACGTTTTAGGTCTCCAACTACCCGTAACGACTGCTATAGATGTTCGTATGACAAGGACTGACGGATTAACGTGCTCTATGTGACGCGAAGAGTCTCAATTATTTAAGAATGGTGATCCATTCTAAGACCGACCTGCCCCTCTAGACAAGTGGCAATTCACTAGTTGGCGTTTGGTAGAATAGAATGACGAAAATATGGGATTTGACGTATATGACAGTCGTTAACGCATGTCAAATACATCAAATCCCATACATTCGGCATTCTATTCCTTCAAACGCCGGTTAGCGTATTGCTACTTGTCTAGAGGGGCTGGCTACTGTTGCTTAACCTTGTAACATGTCACGAAGGTGTAACAGTAAATGGATTAAAAAATCGTTATTACAATTCTTATCACAAGATAATTCTCTAAAGTGGCCTAATTACAAAGCCTTATACATTTCCGGGTACAACAATTATATGATCCGACTCATTTTCAAGGAAACCATCCGAACTAATTAACTTTTTACTTCCCGTGAGACCCATTGTTTATTGTTACAGAAAAACTCATAGTTTTTCCTTTAAAATTCTAGTATTATACGTAGTACGCCTCGCACTGTGTATGAGGCTGTTTTTAATTGAGTATGTTTTGTAGTGCATGCGACGCGTTGGTTGGCACGTGAGTGAATGATGAGTTAACGAATGATTTAAAAAGGTTATAAGATTGGTCTCAATTAATCAATGGACTAAGTAATTGGTCTATTGTAATTCACTGCATAAGATAGGCCTATCCAATATCCATAGCATTGGATTCTCCATCTTACGCATTCAGTATATCCTAGCCAGATTTGGGCCTAATTGATGTCAATTGGAAAAAAAAAATTAAGTATATTTTCTGTGGCACAATCAAAATCTTCGGGGCCTAAGTCAATTTCAGTAAAAAATTGGTACGCCTACTGACTGACAGTAAAAGGTTCTAGCGCAGGGTTTCAGAATTAACGAGTTTAGACGGTAGTCGATCCCGTAAAAACTATAAAAAAATGAGATTAGAAGAAGTAAGCAGACTCAAGCTTCAAGATAAAAGCTTTGGATGCAACTAGGAACAACGCTAAGATGATGTTTTATTATGCTACTGAGGTGGCAGACTACGACACAGCCGACCTGATGGAAAGTGGTTACGGTGGCCTATGGACGTGTACAACACCAGGGGCGTCAAAATCACCCGACCAGAGCTGAGAGTTTCTGTACCGTCAGTGTAGAAGACAAACTCTAACTCTCTAAAGACATACTCACCGTTGGGAACACAACATGATGATGTGTAACGATAGGGTCATAAGGTCTCTAAGCTCTTAATATTAGAGAAGTAACTACACAGAATGATCGACGCATCTCGTGACTAATGAATACTTACCACTCTATATAAAACTATAACGTGCTTTTTATGATCTAACTATTACCAAACATATTTAGAAAGCAATTTAAGCAATTCACGCATAAGGAAAATAGGTTTTTTTAATCGATATGCAATCACGCACTATGTTTAGGTCAAAGTAGCCTTCGGATTCCCGCGTATTTGCAAATATCGTGTCGTAAAAGCATTCCATAAGAAAACATCTTCGCAAATTCGAATTGCACACAAGCTAATATTATTTAAGCATGTGAAATTGGTGCGATCGGTATTGCATAAGTTTAAATAACTGCCTAATCGTAGTATAATTTGCGGGTCAAATATTTGCGAAGTAATATTGGGCTGCCGTTTTAGATGTTTTTATAACCTTTAGTTGTGTCTTCATCAACAGAATGTAGTCTTATTTTATGAACATTTTAAAAGTAATTAGTATGCTTACATTTTTTATAGATTTAGATCGGAACAAAACAAACAATCCGATACATTCATCTTGGGACGATGATAGAGCAATGTACCGATATTCTTACGAACTGTCAGTGGGAAGACCAAAGGATATTCCGTAATTTATTGCCTGTGCTGCCAGCGCGAAGACAGAAGGCTTGTTCTTCTTTGTCTTCTACACTGACGTCACAGAAACTCTCTGTGTTTAAAAGGTCGGCAGCACGAGTGTGACTCCTCTGGTGTTGCACACGTCCTTAAATACTTTCCATTATGTGGACCGTGTACTTGTCTGCCACCTCATGGTAAGGGAATAATAAACCTTTCGGCAACAAAGCCATTTTTAAACATTTTTTAATCATTCCGCTCAATCAATTTACCCAAACACCCTGCGGGAGCTTTTATAACAATCAACTGATAGAGAATGACAGCAAGGGAGATCGCCAGCAGCGTGAATAGCTTGCTGGCATTCTTCCATGAGTTGGGGTGGATCGAATAAAATGCCCACCCTTACGCAAAAACCGCGCCTTGACGAGGAGTTGCGGAGACCAGTCCGAGTTACCATACCATAGCATAGAGAATGACAAAATCCGCCTATGTAACTACAGTCAGTATCAGGTCATTCTTCACTAGCAAAGTCTCAAGTCAAACTGTTTTATTAATTTGAATTGTATAATCGTCCGTACCAAATGAATCAATTAATGAATATGTATAAAATGCGATCAATTAAAATTGATTATATATAGGTAAGTACCGCAGTAGCCTAGTGGTTTGAGTAATGGACTGCTGAGACGAGGTCTCGGGTTCGATCCCAGGTTTTACCATGGCACACACCAATGAATTTTCGATACTTTTCTAATTTATGTGTGTATTTATCGCAGGTTTATAAGTGCCCGGTTAATGGCAATAGGCTCGCCACCTATTACATTGGGTCCTAAACATAAACTGGCTAAATGTGGGTTCTAGCACCTCTGCCTACCCCTTCGGGGATAAAAGCGTGAGTTTATGTTATGTTAAGTACATATTAAATTTAAGCCTCGTTAAGAATTAATGTTTATTTACACCCAATGACACGCTTCAATTCAAACTCCAACATCTAAATTGATAGAATCTTTTCAAATTTTAATTGTAAAAAACCTTCAACGTCCCATTGTCAACACCATATATAAAAGATGCATCAAATGATGCGCGTACGCAATGGTTAACTATTTCTATAGAAAGATTGATAGTACGTCAATATGCGACCAAAGTGATGTATTGTTGGATTCGTTAGGTTAGGGTTGGCACTTGCCATATGTAAACATCTTTTGTTCTATGCTTAGTTGGGGGGGCTGTTAAAGCAAAATAAACCATTCATGGAAAGAAAGAGGTAGGACTCGACGGTATTCCCGTCACAATTGAGCAGTCCGACTGGGGAAGTACCTCCGCTCTACAGAATACCGCGGCCATAATAACCTCGTGTTGTATTCCCGGCGGTGAGTAGGGTAGTCAGAGCTAACTGGAGAGTTTTTATGCTATCAATGGAAAGACTAATGGCTTGTCCTGCTTTGTCTTCTGCACTGGCGGTACAGAACTTCTTTATTCTTACGGAGTCGGTAGCATAATTGTGACTCCCCTGGTACCTACTGCACACGTCCATACGCCACGGTAACCTTTTTCCATCTGGTGGGTCGTATGCTTGTCTAAGAAAAGAACTTTAGGTTCCAAAATACAAACTTTGGATAAACTAAGATTTTTTAAATGAGTACTAGGGGCCGATATTTTCCTCTAGTATTCCCGTTAACCAGTTAAGCTAAATTGCTTTTGATTGGAGTGTAATGACCAGGATTCAAACACGGAACCTCTAGGTCCATTCTCCATAAATGGCAATTTAAGCTGTGTCAAATTTCACATTCGTCTGTTTACGAGATTTCTGTAAAAAAGATGCCAAAAATTTTGCTTCCATAAAAATATTTAAGACTTCAGTAAATATTAAATTCTCTATTTTAAATACGTGACAGCCCTAATAACATCCTGTCATGACCTGTGCGTATGTCATTAAGTCACCGAATACTGCAATATGTTATACTGCCGTATGTAATACTGCCGTATGTAATACTGCTATATGTAATATTGAAATATTGTAAAACATGACCATGAGTTTTTATTATTATGGTCTATAACTAAGAAGCCTTTGATTTTATTGTATTACGATCGCATCAATAAATGTAAATTTAGCTTCTGGTTTTCATCAGCGTTAATTTGTAACCTAGATGAATAAATAAGATTGAAATTTCGAAAAAATGACATACGGAATTTGACCTGATGACTTTTTGGAATTCGTTATTATAAAATAATTGAATATAAATATTCCACAACATTTTACACAATGCTACCTAGATACATAGTAAGCCTAGCTTAACTAGCTTATGTTATGGAATCTAGAATGCGGATAAACATACTTAGATACTTTTATTTTGTAAATACATTCATAATATACATAGAAATACCCAGACCAATGCAAATACCCATATTCATGCATACAAATATTTGCATCAAGCGGTGACCGAACGCGCGCCTCTTACGTAGCGGGCGCGTTCACTACCGCCCAGCTACGGAGACTGTATTTTTTATTATTTACGTGACAACCCTATTAAATAAAACGGTCGTACGGTAATAGGTACAAGCATCTATCATGGTTCTTACAACATCTATGTTTCAAGACGGAGTTGAATTCGTTTGGGTATCAAACCGCGACCTACAGTTCGGAAACATGCCCTATGATAAATATGGTGGTATTATTTACATGTTGACTTTTGACCGTATAGTTTTAAGTTTCGACACAATATACGAAGCGAAAGGAGGTATATTTTGGATGATTTTGTTGGTACGGTTAGCGAAAAAGTTGCTGCCCCTCTAGACAAGTGGCAATTCGCTAACCGGCGTTTGGTGGAATAGAATGACGAATGTATGGGATTTGACGTAAATGACAGTCGTTAACGCATGTCAAATACGTCAAATCCTATACATTCGTCATTCTATTCCATGAAACGCCTGCTAGCGAATTGCCAATTGTCTAGAGGGGCTGAACAGTAATAAGTTGGAGATTAGTGTTTGCATTCTAATTGATTGAAAACATTAAAAAAAAAAAACTTGCACTTTCTAGACACTTGCTCACGAAGTGGCCCTTATTTCACCGCAAATTAGCATATAATGCCGTCTATAATGAAACTGTGACTTTTTAATTTCTATAATCCACAAGTGAGTTATAGATTTTTTTGAATTTTATTGGTGGAGTTGAGAGAAAACATTTTCTATTTAAAAAAGATAATTTCAAATTGTACACGTGTTTACAGTAAACCAGTTAATTATAATTTTACTAATTGCATATTATTTACTATTTGTTTCTCTAAATAGTTTATGAAATGGGTTCTTGAAATATGAGCGAATGAAAAATACTGGCCGTAGGCGAGTTTTTTATAATATCACACGAGTATTTAAAGACCAAATTATGTGCAGTTTCATACATTAAATTCTCTAATCTCATGAAATAATTAATATAATGTACGTAATGATGATCGTGGATGCGTGTTGTGCCGCGTCCACAGACTATTTAGAAAAAATCCAGCTGTAATATTAAAATTTATTTAGATATTCTGTGCGTTATTCCAAGGCAATGGCAAGGCAGTACTATCGCCTCTTCCGAAAGGAACAAAAGAAATAAAAAATAAAGACCACTATTCAAGTTTTATTTTTAATTTTTTTCATATTTAGATTTTTAGTATTATTTTAATAGCAAAGTGTGTTTAAAACGACGTATGATTCACGTGTGTATTGTTAATTACCGCCCTCGGCTGTCTTTGGACCACAATGGCGCCTCAGCGGTAATCACTAACTTTACACACTTGTACCATTATGTGCTATTTCAACTTTTGACAGTTGCCAGATTTTCTGTCTGTTTGTTCAGGGTATATCTCGTAATGAGTAGGCCGATTTATACGAGTTTTTTACGCTGATGTTATAAACCGTGACTAAAAATACTTTTTACAAACCAACTTGATTTTTATATTATACATAGATTAAACAATGACAATATAATAACAATTTAAAGAAAGACTCTTGTACGGAAGTATGCTGCCATAAATTATATAATGCCATAGAAATAAACTCATTATAATAGCTTTGTTTATTGCTAATCTTTTGTCAACTACACCTACAATGCTGTGCACACCTATGCCATAACAGGCGTATAGCAAATCGCTCAGAAGTAGGGTCAACAAAATAGATGCCTAAGTAATGAAATTGCTCTGAACGGCGCTATATACTGTGCCAAACAAACACCGGCCAGCGAATTGTCACTTGTCTAAAGGGGCAGTGACGTTCTCGAAGTTCTGTAGATAGACAAGGAGTTCAATAAGTTAAAATTCAATATGTTATTAATGGTCACCTTTCCTCGTGCCGGTAATCCCCCCCCCCCCCTCCAGAGGGGTAGGTTATGGCGGACTCGAACCGATTAAACCGCACGTCGTCTGTGGGTCGCTGTGCTAGGCTGAATGTGAGGTTGTCAACTATATATCCCTCGTTTCCCTTCTGATCCATAAGACTGACCTGTTTGGTTACAGTTACCAGTTTATATATTGCCCCCAAGTTTTGAGAGAAAGAGGCCCTGGCGCGCGCGGTTTGGTCTGATATAATCTATGATTTATAAATTTGATATCCTCCGCTGACGTAGAACCTCACGCTATTCTCAAGAAGACATCCGAAACGTATTTACGTATTCTCATATTGCGTTTAAAGAGTATATTTTATGACGTGATTGAGGTCAACATATATGCCGGTAACTATTTCACATAATCTTATACACTGACGGCACAGAAACTCTTTGTTCTGACAGGATTATCAGCACGAGTGTGACTCCCCTGGTGTTGCACACGTCAATAGGCCAGAGTAACCACTTCCCATCAGGTGGGCCGTGTGTTTCTCTGCCAACTGAGAGGTATAAAAAAATCCCGAGACTTTATATCTATAATGTTGTAAACAAACAGCAAGACCGTCGCCTGCGCATTGATAGCGTGACCGTCTCATATTAATGACTCTATTCGTGTTAGAATAAATAGCTTTAATTACCCATTCATTGTACTATTACGATTTAAAAACTCTAATTTGTGTTCAGTTATAATTGTGGGAGCAAAACATTTGTATACATAATCAACATCTGTATATATTAAACAAGATGTTTGGAACTAAACTTGGGTCACGGATCCGGATGATGACTGTACAGTGGGAATGCATATCGTGAATTTGGAACGTGATTCAGAAATTAAATATTCAAGCCTGTAAATCTTGGAAGAGGTAAGCAGTAGAGGTATATGTATTATACTCCACATTTCGCCAAGTATGATATTCGGTCCCATGTTATGGGGTCTAGTGTAAGGATCAAAACGAAACCCTATTACTAAGACTGCACTGTCTGTCAGTGTATCTCATGAATCGAATAGCTCTACCGTTGAAATGTACACAGATGATGTCTTTTCTTTATACCACTTAGATGGCAGACAAGCATACGACCCACCTGACGGAAAGTGGTTACCGTGGCCTATCGACGTGTGCAACACCAGGGTCACCCCACTCGCGCTGCAGGCCCTGTTAGAACAAAGAATTTCTGTGCCGTCCCACTGACAGCACAAAACTCTCCAGTGAGCTCTGGCTACCCTAATCACCGCCGGAAACACAACACGAGGTTGTTATGACCGCGGTTTTCTGTAAGGTTATTTCTTTTATCTACTCTGATACTATAATACAAAGATTATAAAATTGAAATCAAAACTCTTATGACACACATTACGCACAGGCCAAAAAAAAAGTTTTATTACGATACAGGTCTTGTATGGACACCTATATCATAAAATAACTTTTTAATCATAACGATACACCTATACAACCTCCATCTGGACTAAACCTCTATTTTAAAAGAAGAATCCGCCGATTCGGGGAAAAAAAAAAAAACACGCATGCGCAATCGACGTTTGCGCCTTGGCGCGAACATTTTTTTTTTTTTTTGTTCTATACATTTAAATTAAACAAAGTTTGGTTTGGTTTGTAAAATAAATTAGTTTATGTATTATAGTATGAGAGTAGATAAAGTAGTGTATGACACTGTACATAACTTGGTCTTATAACACTCGTGTGATAATATAAAAAAACTCGCCTACGGCTCGTTTTTTTAAAACACACTCGTGTTATAAGAACCCTTATTATGCAACAGTATCATAAACTACTATTTTGGCACAATAACAACAAATACAGAATGTTACAGGACCTCGTACCCGAGTCCGACTCGTAAACCAGTTTTTTTTACGATTTTTTTCCAGGATCCGTACCATATTTCAGTAGATAAACATACATTACATAAACTCACGCCTTTATCCCCGAAGGGGTAGGCAGAGGTGCTAGCACCCACATTTCGCCGGTTTATGTTTAGGTCCCAATGTAATAGGTGGCGAGCCTATTGCCATTAACTAGGCACTTATAAACCTGCGATAAATACACACATAACTTCGAAAAGCATCGTAAAGTCATTGGTGTGTGCCATGGAAAACCTGGGATCGAACCCGAGACCTTGTTTCAGCAGTCCATTACCCATACCACTAGGCTACCGCGGCTACTTCTTTCAGTAGATAGCACTGCAATTGTTTATTTTTTATTTAAAATCCCGGATTCAGTACAGAATGATCTTTTTTTGCTGACGGTACAGTTACATCTCGATGTACTTTTAGTGTTTGGCGACGGCGGGTCGCTTGCGTCATAGTATGACATACTAAACCTGCTGACCTCCTGTGTAGGATGTCTCCAAGCGTGATGATAGGCAGGTGAACAATCTAAGATCAACTGACCTTTTGTTAGGCCTACTCGCCTGTTTTCATTTAAACTATCATTATACCAGGAGGTGCGGATTTGATTTCCGCTCAGTGCAAATGTTTATATGCATTTATATATTTGTATTGAACTGGATGTTTCTATGTATAAAATGTATGTATTCACAAAAATATATTTAATTATATTTATCTACATTTCAGATTTCAATATACAAGCTAGTTAAGATATGCTTACTTTGGATCTAGATAGTAGATATATATTCTCCCTACTGAGTTACGATCAGCTTTCAGTCTAGGAAACGGTAAAACTCCGATATTTTCTGTGAAGCGACTGCCACTGACCTCCACAACCCACCCTTTCCTAAATAACCTGAGATTATAAGAAGAAGAAAATACGTGAGCGGGTAGAACATTCTCAGGTAATAGAAAGAAAGAAGAAAGAAAGAAAGAAAGAAAATATTTCATTTGCGACCACACACAATGCATTATGGGTACAATAATAAAAGTATGTTATAGGGGACAAGCGTTTTATCATCTAGCAAGCTTAGTCATAGCTTATATGCTTACTGTCAAATGGGGAATAGCCCTTTCCCTTAGTCACCTTCCACGACACCCAGGGAAGAGATGGAGTCTCCCTATTTCACTCTACAGAGAACCAACTCTTGGTAAAGGCTGTAAAATACAACCAGAGAGGTAACGTTTTTATACAATTTGTATATTTTAATGTCAACTGTAATACATAATCTTTAGACTATATACAAGCTCTATAGACACAGCATGTCCACTACAACGTAGCGTACAAAATAGCTGCTATTTTGGTACAGGTTTGACATATACTATACATCCCATAATATGCACACATTGACAGTTTAAGGCTAATATTGACATGAAACGTGATCCCACTATGGGTCTCTTAAAAAAGTTCAAAGTCGCTCAACGAGCTATGGAGAGGGCTATGCTCGATATTTCTGTACGTGATCGCGTCAGAAATGATGATATCCGTAGGAGAACAAAAGTAACCGACGTAGCCCAGCGGAGTAGCTCGTTGAAGTGGTAGTGGGCGGGACACAGCGCGCAGAACTGATGGCCGATGGAGCAAAAAGTTCTGGAATGGCGACCGCGTACGGGCAAACGTGGTGTAGGACGCCCAACGGCCAGGTGGAAGGACGACCTCATCAAGGTAGCCGGGAAGCGCTGGATGCGGGCTGCTTTAGATCGGTCGTTCTGGAAGTCCATAGGAGAGGCCTATATTCAGCAGTGGACTGTGTGTGGCTGATATGATGATGGTGATGATTGACATTAGCAAACTCACACATAACACGTATATCGAGCCGTATTTTACAATGCATTTTTATATGATACGTTATTTAGACACACTCCAATTCTCTTCTTTTCCTTCTTTAAATTATTAATTGACAGGTTAACTTGCAGTTCTGTTTGCTTTGTAATTCTTTTATATGTGTGTGTTTAATAAATTAATTTTCTTTCTTTCTCTCTTTTGTATTTTGATGTCACCTCGCCTGATGATAAGCTGAAGGCAAATCCACAGGAAAGAGGGTCACCATTTCATACACGTACCATGTTACCATGGTGGCACTCAACTTGGTGGCCTCGTCAGATGATTTCTCACGCCGCGCCGCGTTAAAGGACCTAGCACTGTGTAGGAAGAAGGAAACACGTGAGCTATTGTGCTCCATCGGTTAGAGACGGTAAAATACAGCTATAGAGGCAACATTTTAGACATGCAATTGCATTTAATATTGTCAAACATAATGGCTAATCATAAATTCATGTTTGAAAGGTTACAACAAGTAAATAGTGATTATTCAAAGCAGCTGTATATATTTAACTAATGTGATGTTTGTTTCAACTTGTGTGGCAAGGTGTTCTTTGATGGCGAATTTCGTGAGTTCGATCTCCGATCAGTACAAATATTTGTATGTATGTAAATTTTTATTTATATTGGTTTGGGGGTTTCACTATGTATGTAAATTATGTATGTATATTTACAAAGATATGTCAAATATGGAATCCACACCCATAGTTTACGTTAGTTAAGCTGTGCTTATTTTGGATCTAAATAGCTTTATGTAGAACTAGCTGTTGCACGCGGCTTCACCCGCGTGGATGTCGGTTATCGTGACCAAACACAGCCTATGTTTTGCCTCAAAGCAGCCTCTGTGGCGTGGTGGTAGTGTACGCGGCCAACATGCAGGAGGCACGGGTTCGATCCCCGCTCAGTGCAAATATTTGTATGCATGAATATGTATATTTGCATTGGTCTGGGTGTTTCTATATATAATATGTATGTATTTTTAATAATAAAGTATCTAAGTACCTATGTTTATCCGCATTCTATGTTTACCATGGGCTTAGACATCGTTTTGTAAAATTTTGTGGAATATTTATTTATTTTATTTATTTATTCAGATAAATGTTTTATAGATTTAGGTATAACGATCGGTTTAACGTGCTCTCCGAGGCACAGAGGGGTTGCAATGTGTTAAGAATGGTCACCAATCCTAAGACTGACCTATCCAGTATTACTCATCCCAGTCCCTAGCTTTATCTACATATTTAAATCAGAATCAATTAATTATGTTTTCTTGTTGAAATTTTTCTTCAAACACCCGGTCAAGGTAAGCCGGCTTACATAAGCCTGCTGCCACTTTAAGCAAGTACAAGTACTGTGTTGTCAATAGTAATTGTGATGTATTCAATGTTTATTTTGTTTTTACTACTGAGATGGCAAAAAAATTATGATAGTACCGGATTTACAAACGAAATGACGAACTAAAGCGGTAAAAAATTCAACTGCTAAAACAGAATTGATTAAGATAGGAAAAATGTGAATGCTCAGGTGGGACTCGAACCACGATCTTTCCCTTACAGGGGGAATGCTCTGACCACTGAGCCACCGGGCCACACCTGAAGCTATCCAAATTTTCCTATACTACCGTCTTAGAGCGACGGTGGGAGCCATCTACCGACATTCGTACGAAATATCGGAAACAATGAATGATGTTGCAATCATTTTTAAACATTGTTTTTTGATGACTCCGCCCAAATAATTGAATGAAATTTTGAAGCATTTACTATGCTAACTTTTCAAATCGATTAAGATAGGAAAAAGTGAATGCTCAGGTGGGACTCGAACCCACGATCTTTCCCCGACTAAACTTACTTTTCCTTTGCTAAAACAGAAGTTTGATTCTTGTTTAGTCAAAGTTAAAGAATTTTATTCAATCTGGAAAAACATGGTTGTTTCTTAATGACGTCATTAATAAATAGGGTAGTGTCCTGAGTCAACGGATCATCACCAATACTGCTTGATTTTGTAATTTTTACTTAACAAATATGCATAGTAAACTAAGATATTGACTAAGTAAACTGAAACTATGACTTTTCATTATTTGTAATGCCCAAAATAGGTCAAAATATAAATAATCGAAATAAGGCAAAGTTAATAAATTTTTAGATTCCTTATTAAAGTTTAAATCAATCTTTAAATGCATTGTACATGTGTAAACGCAACGTGGACTGAAATAAATGCGATATTCTCTTGCACTGCATACATTTGCCCTACGTGCTAGCAAACATTGACGTCACAGTGTACTGCGATTTTGTATGGAGCGTTTACGGGCAGCTCGAGAAATCAAATTTTCAAAGTCAAATATCTTTAAAACTATTTGTCATAGGAATATTTCACTTCACCAGTTCATTATTATTGTAAAATGTATAGTTTATTATGATAAAGATGAAAAATAGGACACAACCCTCCGCCGCTTCCAAGGCGCTGGTGGAGAAGAAACAGCGCAACAAACTCCACTGCGGCATTTTTTAAGACGTCAACTTACAATATTTATATTCTTAAGGCTAAATGTGGACGAATCTACATTTTTCATTTGTCGCGTGGTTTCAGAGTTTGGGCTACCCCTTCTCTTCCCATGTGGTGTCGTACAAGGCGACTAAGGGATAGGGCTGATTAACTTTAACATCAGACAGATATGTACAGCCCAGAATCAGTCTCATATGCATGGCTCGAGTCAACAATAGTGCCCGGAATACGGCAATAGGCTCACCTCTTATTACGTGGGACCGAATACAGATTGGTGAAATGTGGGTGTTAATTCACCCCTGCCTAACCCTCCGGGGATAAAGTATGTCTAAATGAACAAAAGTACTTATTTAGAAAAAACCTTTAGTTTAAAGATTTAATCTCAGTAGCATGCGTTTATTTCATAACTCAAAAGAATAAACTAAAAAAAATTTATAAAATAGAATACCCGAATGATGCTACAAAGATCGAAATAAGTTTGATAGCAGGCGATACCCATTTGCTCTAAATGGGTATCGCCTGTCAAAAGTCAAAAGAATCAAATCTAATTAATCAATTTCTTATATCATCTCATATTGGGCAGATTTAAGTTCGATTCTCGAGTGTGGCATTTAATGGTAGGCATTGGCATTTGTAAAATATCGGGAAAATTTATATTTTACGAGATGTTTATTTTGAATGTAAACGTGATAGTATGATGTTTATGCTTGGTACAAATAGAAAGATGAAAGCGAATAGAGACTATTTTGTTTTACGTGCGTTAAATCCCCACGGATACCCCCCTCCGACTCCAGGGGGGGGGGGGTATGTCGGACTCGAACTGATTTAACCGCACGCCGTCTGTGGGTCCTTGTGCTAGGCCGAGGGTGAGGTTGTCTCGCGACATATCCCTCGCACCCCGGCTGACCCAAGACCGTTCCTCTCGGTCTGGCCGCGGTCCCCGACTCGCCCCCGGGGGGGGGGGGGGGGGGGGCCGCATCGTCCCGTGATGCGCGCCGCCGCACAGTAGGCTCAATTTAATTTCTCATAGAATTACGATATAAAAAAATTAACATTTTTTTTAATTATTCTTTTAATGGTGATTTGTTCTACTAGTCCACACGAGTCTTTAATGGTACGGGTTCATTTTGTTTACAGTCATATTCTAAAAGTTATGAAAGATTTTTTTTTTTTTTGTTTGAAAAAATATCAAAAAAATTAATATTTCAAAAAGCTCACATAATCTCCAAATATTATTTATGGTGTCGATAAATAAGTTAAATATTCTATCTTTACACATAATTCGGGAGCTTCGAAAATCCCCGAAACTGCGTCATTTTGGACCTCATTTTTTTATTTTTTAATATTTGTTTATTCTCTTGTGGAGGTTAAGAACCATAGTGCGTAAGGTGTTTATAGTAGTCAGTATAAAAATTAGTCAAGTGCGCAATTTTTTTTTAAATAAATAAATGTTTGGACATTCTCACACAACATCATCTAACCCAATTTAAGCCAATATAAGCTTGAGCTATGGGATCTAGACCACTGTTAAACACACTAATATATTTCTAAAGACATAAAGAAAATAAATAAATAAATATTTTGGACAATTACACACAACGCCATCTAGTCCAATTTAAGCTAATTAAGCTTGTGCTATGGATCTAGACAACTGATAAATATGTATACTTAAATACATTTGTTTTTGTAAATACATACATTATTATAGATAAATTACACCCAGACACAGAATAAATCTTTATGCTAATCTAATACATATAATTAAATTATACATAGAAAATACCCAAACTCCAAAACAAACATTCGTGGATCACACATATATTTGATTCAACCCGGAATTGAACCTCAGGGACGGAAGTCGCACTCTCATACCACTATGGGCCACTGAGGCAATCTGGTTATTAATTTTTTTTACAACTACCCTCAAGTCATCAGTCTATTATTCTGTCAGTATGTATTCTATTAGTCCGTTTTTTGCTTTTGTGATTAACGTACGCTATTATATGTTCGAATTATGGAAGGTTTATTTTCTAATCTTGACGTATTTTTAAAATTAAAAGAAAGTGGAAGTTTAAAAAATAGTGAGATAATGTTCAATCTCGTTATATCACATTTAACGGAACAGTTAAATGACGATCAAAACAAAGCTCTCAAAACATTTTGTAGGACATATTGTTTTAATCTTCAAAGAAAATGGACCTTAGCGGGTTGCAAAAGTTCTGTTTTTGTAAATAAATATAGTTCTTGGTTAGATTCGCGTGTAAATTGGCCTGAATTTATCAATAATTCAGCAAGTGATAGTGAGAACGTGCACTCGATTGCTGGCCCTTCTTACGTAAGTACTCCTTTAACAACTAAAACCGTTGGAACTTCGACTCAGATTAGTCCAAGGAAACCTTTTTCTGATTTAGGGCCTAAACAGAAAACAAAGCGAATTGAAAATACTGAATCTAATTCCTTTTCTTTTGACAAAGAAGAGGAACAGTCTTATTTTTATTTACGTTCATTAAAGGCGTGTGGTAAAAATGATATTGCTGAAATTTTAAATTATCTGCTCAAAAATCCTGAAGAGGTAAAACATGTAAAGGAATTCATTTTTGTTCCGAAAAAAAAAACGTTATGTCTTCTGAAAAAGCCTTAGGTAATATGTTATCTTTAAAAATGACAAAATGGCAATATAATGCTATGAGAAAATCAATTCAAGACGAAGGCGTAGTTTTACTACCCTCTTACTATTTTATTCAAAAGGCAAAAAATGAATGTTATCCATCAAAAGATGATGTGGAAATAACAGATATTTCTGCGCAAATAAAATTACAGGCTCTTTTAGACAAAACGGCAGAAAGACTTTTAAAATTAGTTGAAATACAAGACGATTACAATAACCTAGAATTAACTAGTAAATGGGGTTTCGATGGTGCCTCAAGTCAGTCTAATTATAAGCAGAAAAGTGAGACCAATGATGATGATAGCAGTATATTTATGGGAAGCCTGGTTCCTTTAAAACTAACATTCGGAGAACAAGTTTTGTGGGAAAATAAAACACCTAATTCTACTTTTTTTTGCCGTCCCCTGTTTTTTAAATTTATGAAAGAGACGCAGTTAATAATTAGGAGTGAAAAGGAGAGGATAGAATCCGAAATTAATTGTTTAAATGAAACTAACGTTCTAGGAAAATTGATTCGTCACACGTTACATTTAACTATGATTGATGGAAAAGTGGCATCAGTACTGAGTGAGACCTCTTCACAAACTTGTGATATTTGTAAGGCCACACCTAAAGAAATGAATGAGTTGGACATATTGTCACAAAAACAATGGAATACTGAGGTGTATAAATTTGGCATATCATCACTTCACGCTTGGATCAGATTCATGGAATGTATTTTGCACATATCCTATAGACTAGATTTTAAATCTTGGATTGCGAAAGGTGAAAATAAAGCTAAGTTGGAAAATAAAAAGAAAGAAGTTCAAATAGCTTTTCAAACTAGAACTGGTCT
Organism: Eilema caniola; assembly: GCA_949126895.1. Taxonomy (NCBI): domain Eukaryota; kingdom Metazoa; phylum Arthropoda; class Insecta; order Lepidoptera; family Erebidae; genus Eilema; species Eilema caniola. The sequence goes on along the minus strand of OX421490.1, from coordinate 1,832,897 downwards.
GCTTATTGATATTGTTAAACAGGGTCATGGTACCACTAATGATGGGAATACGGCCCGCAGATTTTTCGAAAACGTAAATACTACTTCTTCTATTACTGGAGTAAATGAAAATCTTATTAAGCGGTTTTCTGTCATTTTAGAAACATTGTCATCGGGGCTTCCTATAAATACATTTAAATTTAAGGAATTTTCAGATGCTACATTGGCTTTGTACATTGAGAAATATAAATGGTTTTATATGCCTGCAAGCGTGCATAAAATACTTGTGCATGGTGCAGACATCATTGCCAATTTCGGTCTTATCCCAATAGGAAAATTGTCTGAAGAAGCCGCTGAATCTAGAAATAAAGATTTCAGGAGGTATCGAGAACACCACTCAAGGAAATTTTCTAGAAAAGCAACAAATGAGGACATTTTTAATAATTTTATTGTTACATCTGATCCATATATTTCTACAATTAGACCAAAATTCGTTAGGAAACATAAAATAATATCCAATGAGGCACAATCCTTACTATTTACTACTGAACAAGATAAAGAATATGACGAAGAATGAATGAAATATAATATTCGAGGTTGATTCTTACCTGAGGCCATTTGAGACAATTTTTTTTCAGGTTTAATATTGTTTTTTTATTAAATAATTATTTTTATGTCAGGTGTATAATAGACAGTCCATATAATTATTTTTGCCAGTGGATTAGGCCTCTTGGGGACACCACTTAAAAAAAAAACGCACTTGGTTCTTAACCTCTGGGGTAGTGTGGAATAGAGAACATACACATTATGTATAATTAATATTTAATTAGTTAACTATTTTTAATTATTTCTAAGCATAACATAAGAATTAATTAACTGTTTCATGTTATAACATTGTTACCGTATAACTTTTGAAATACTAACTTTTTGGATTTATGCCCATAACATAAAACGATTATAGACAGAAAAGGAATCACTTTCTATAGTTTTTTCTCCCTAATTCCACAAAACGATATTTCAGTCCACTGTGCGCCGCCGTGGCGAGACTAGTGACTATAGCCTCTATTCGCTCGGAAATCTTATCTGGCGTGTGGTGGCAGGCAAGGGCGTATTGTAGAATAAAATAATGAATGTATGGGATTGATACGTATTGTGACGTCTATGATAGTTGTAAACGTATGTCATTAACGTCAAAATAAGTAAATCCCACTCACTCATCATATCTGCAATAGGCCGGCGAACGAATTGCTACTTGTGCAGGGGGCAGATAAGATTTTTAATAGTACCACACAAATGGCAGACGAGCGCACGGTCCACCTGATGGCAGGTGGTTATCGTGGCCTATAGAAATGGGCAACACCAGAGGAGTCACACTCGTGCTATCGACCCTGTAAACACAGAGAGTTTCTGTGCCGTGAACGTAGAACACATAGCAGAAATAGCTTTTCTGTCTTCCCACTGACAGCACAAAAACTCTGCAGTGAGCTCTGGCTACCCTACTCACCGCCGGGAACACAACACGAGGTTGTTATGACCGCGGTATTCTGTATTTCATTTCATTTATTTATTTCATAAACAATTTACATTGTATTGAAAATTACATCCTTAAAAACAACAATAAAATCACAAGAAAAAAAAAAAAATTAAATTAAATTAAAATATTAAATAATACATTTTTAATAATGATGTCAAGAATTATTAATTGATATGATTATATTGCATAGAAAAAATTATAAATAATAATGTTAAAAATTCAATTAAATTATAGAAGTGTACATGTCAAAAGTTCTGCATAATTATGGAAGTTTAGAGAACCATGTTCTGAACATTGCACACATTATTTATAAAACATAATACCAATTACAAATATTTATAAAAAAGAAAATGTCATTACATGCATCCTATAACTATGTCATTTTACAAATTCGTCAAGAGAATAGAAACAACCTTCCAGAAGAAAACCCTTAAGCACGGCTTCGAACTCCTTTTTATATACAGCGCTTCTTATTTCTAGGGGAAGACTGTTAAACAGTTTGACTGAACTATAAGACACGCTATGTTTAACTACGTCAAGAGTGGGTGCAATCATTAAAGGCATATGTTTCCTTCTCGTACTTTCACGTTCCCGTCTACCTTCTTCACTTTCAAACTTGTGTATGTTCTTCGCAAAAAAAGTCAATAAAACTAAAATATACAGACAAGGAACTGTTAAAATTTTTAGTTGCCTAAAGTATTCTACACAGGACTGTTGCTGGTCTATGCGTACCATGGTTCTAATGGCCCTCTTCTGTGCAGCGAAAGCTTTGTCAATATTGTACTCATAACTACCCCCCCAGAAAATAATACTGTACCTCAGTTTTGATTCTACTAAGGCGAAGTACACACCTCTGAGCTGTTCCATGTTTACAACATCTCTAAGGCTTCTCAATACATAACAGGCCGAATGAATACCTGCCTCTATGCTTGCCAATTCATGTTTCCATTTCAAAGAACAGTCGATATATACCCCCAAGAATTTAACTTCGTTAACTGTGACTAGCCTGTCACCGTTAAGTTCACAAGCCAGCACATCTGACGTTTTACTGGTGGATTTAAATAGTATGATATTGGACTTGCTGCTGTTTATTTTAAGGTAGTTTAATGTAAACCATTCATTGAGATGCCCCAGTGCCGAGTTTACTCCTATATTTAAATCTATAATGTTATTTGCTGATACAATTGCGTTGGTATCGTCGGCAAAAACGGTAAGTTTCACCTGTTCCGGTAACTTATTCATCACATGATTTATCAGGTCATTGATAAAAACAATGAAAAATATAGGGCCTAGTATCGATCCTTGAGGAACCCCTGTTTTTATTTTGACAAACCTGGATTTAAAAGTTTTATCAAATTTAGTTCGAATCGTTCCAGATTGCTCGTAACTGTCGGACTTGATCTCCACGAACATTTGTCTATTGCTTAGATATGAGGTAAAGAGATGCCTAGCTGCGCCCCTCACGCCGTAGTGCTCTAACTTTTCAATCAGTAGATCATGTCTAACTGCATCGAAAGCAGAGCTCATGTCAAGAAATATGCCTGCAACTTTTTGCTTATCGTTTAGCCTAGTTACAACATCATTTACTAACGTGTTTATAGCATCTGCTGTGCCGACTTTTTTGAGATAAGCAAACTGTCTAGGATTAATTATATTATTTGTAACAAGATGCCTAAGTAGCCTAGTTTTTAGTAAGACTTCGAGTATTTTAGATATTGTAGGCAAGAGGGAGATCGGTCGGTACATTTTTGGATCTTGTTTTGGGCCCTTTTTATATATAGGTACTACTTTAGCAATTTTTAACTGATCTGGAAAGATACTACCCAGAATGCATCGATTGAAAAAGTTACTCAATGGTTCAGCTAACAAGTCTATATTATTTTTGATAACAGTAATGGGCACACCATCATAACCACACGAAAGTTTAGTTTTCATGTTTCTGACAACATCAAAAACCTCCTTAGGAGTTACCAAGTCAACTATCATCTCTCTTTCTATTCGAACTGTATTTTGCTTGAGGATTTCTATGGCTGAGCTACAGTCATCGCTATTTACTCCAGAATCATAGTCGAAAGCAGTAACAAACAAATTAACAATTTCTTTGGGATCAGAAGTGATGCAGTCCCCATTAATTAAGGAATAAAGTTTATTGTCTTTTGTTTTTATGTTCCTGTGTTTATTGATTATACGCCAAACATCCCTTGCAACATTGTCAGATCCCGCTAAAGAGAGAGAGGCTATTGCACTTCAAATCTCCTTTAAATTTCGATGTAGATTCACCTATGTTATCACATGTTAAAGCATACTCATTTGAGCTTCCGGTTTCAACCACCTCCGCCAAGTCAAGGTTGGTACATTGGCCCTCGTCCGCTCTCAGATTCTTCGATGTATGGCCCGGTAATTGTACGTTTGATACTGCATCAAAACTTACATTCAAGTTTGTTTCTGAGGATCTACGACAAACGCTGTCAAGGCCCCTGACCGTACTCAATGTTAATTCCCTGGACGAAGTCCTAGGTAGGCCAACTTTCATGCTCATGCACCTGAAACTTCTCCGATACTGGGGCGAATAAAATTTTAGTGGGGTAGTTTTGCCTGAATTTGTAGTTTCTGATAAACCTATAGATTTCAATAATTTTATTTTTCGTTGATAGTCGTTTATTTCTTTCTTCAATGAAGTGTTTTCCATACATAAACTATCTATTTCTTGGTGAGCACCTTGTAATTCTGTGGTAAGGTCATTTAATTTATCCTTCATCGCCATACAATCACTCTCACCGCAGCAACTGTGGTTTGAGAGACTCTGATATGAAACCTCCATTTCTAGTTCACTATCATTGAACTTTAACGACTGTCTTATCTGTCTACTTTGTGTATTAACGTTATTGGATTCTTCGTTGTAGCCTTCCATATTTTTAAATTTGCCTCTAACTTGGGCTAGTTATGCGATTGGTCGCTTTTATGTTTTGTCGTTACGACGATTTTTTTGCTGTTATACCCATACGATAAATCGTGTCGTTTATAATCTAAAAGCGCTCATTTATAATTGGTTTAGGTCTTTAATATTACCAATGAATTTTTAAAATTTAGATTAACTTTTTCTTTGGATTGGGTCTTTCTTATTTTCGTGGAAAAAACGTTCACATTTGAATAACAACTGATTTCTTGCAATAAAATAGATTATAATTTGCACTTTTTCCACCGATTGAGTTTATAGGTATGCAGTATGCGTAATATTATCACTTATATATCTTATTATTTCACTTTTATTACGTTCTGGGCTTTAAATTGAAACTTAAATCTTCACAGTTCTATTTTTGTACATCACTTTTAAATGGTGCTCATAACATTGCTACACATGTATCACCCACACTTATCATTAATGAATTAGCACTTATCGTTCTTAAATGTTTTTTTACTATTTTCTGCTAATTTTATTTCTAGAGCTAATTTTTACGTTACGACAACAGTGTTGCCTTTAGGCTTGTAGGGCGGAGGTACTTCCCCAGTCAGACTGCTCACTTGGAAAGAAATACCTTCGTGTCCTATCTCCTTTAGAATTTTAAGATCTACACTACAACTACATAATACATGTTTTGTTCATTGTTGCTCGCATTCGAACTGTAGATGTGTACCCAGTTTTAATAATCATGCTATGGGTTCGAATCCCACTTAGAACGATGACGTGAAACCACTTAGAATATAAGCATCTAGCTTACTTAGATTGTAGTGGAAAAAATCGTGATTTTTGGAAGGTCAAATGCCTCTCATATCTGTCTACACCACAAAGGAGAAAAGCGTAAATATATATATGAAATCAACGAGCAAATAATAGCGAGTCGATCTTACAAGTTAGAGGTCCCAGAATTGAGTCCTGGCTCACAGCTGGAGGGTTTAACAGAAATTCTTATAATGTCAATTACCTACTAATATTCTTCATACTTATAACTAAGAATCCGTCTGTCTGTCACCAGGCTGTCTCTCATAAACCGTGATAGCTTGAAATTTTCACAGATGATGTATTTCTGATAACGCTATAACAACAAATACTTATAGCCAAACACCTATACGGCTTCCTTCGTTCGTGAGCGATTAGCACTTGAACAGTTTTTAAGAATAGATAGCATCTGGACCCGTGGCCTTTTAAGACATCCATTCAATTGGCAGATTAAACATTTTAAAAATAGTGAAGCAAGTTGTTGTGTAATCTATGGCTTCAAAGTATCTTAAGTTCTCTCACAAGGCTGAATAGCGACCTTTTGGGATGAGCCGGATTAAAGCTAATAGCTTAAATCAATATTTTATATTGAATGCGATACTTCCTTGGAACTGTACAGGCAGTGAATCAGAGAGCATGTTAAGCCGTTGGCCCCGGTTGTCATACAAACATCTATGGCAGTCGTTACGTGTAGTTGGAGCGCTAAAAAGTCCGAATAATTTACCTACGGAACGTCAATATCGTCATGGGTTGTAGAAAATGTTTGTTTTGATTGAAGAATGATGTCTTCCTTGCATCAACGCAATTGAAAACTGCCATTCGTATGGGTGACCGCTTACCGGTATTTGAGCGCTTCCATGCTTCCGAAGGCAATCGTCAGATAACCTCGTTTCGAATTCTATCCTTCAGATAAACTCCAAGTATAGCTCGCTCCATAGCCCGCTGCGCGACTTTAAGTTTATGGCATAGCCCTTCCGTCAGTGTCCATGTTTCGGCACCGTAAATCATACGTTAAGACCTTTGTTTTCAGACATTTGTTACCTTAGATCAATCTTAGTAGGAACCACGTCGTCTCAAATAAATAGAAGTCATGAAGTCTATTGGGCTATTGGGCACTATTGAGCAACCATGAAATACCCAAATTTCGGACCCGCAAGAAACACGATATAACATATAGCCATGTAGGTTCCATTTAGTCACTTCGGTTTTCTTATGATAAGCTTTAAGCTGAACCGTCCAATTTTGGAATAAATGTGTTCCATGGAACAGATAGCCTTAACTAGTATAAGTTGAAACAGAATGCACCATGCACAAAAAAGTCCCAGTAATTCCATAATGGCACTGGAGAATGGTAGTACTGGGATACAGCCAGTTCCATTGAAATACTGGGAGAAAAAGTCCCAGCAGTTCCATAATGGAACTAAACAATGGTACTACTGAGAATACACTGAAACTTCTATCAGTTACTGTACATATTTTATGACAGGCCTACTGGTTGTAATGACCTCTGTCAGTGATTAATATTTATTAACATAATTCAATATTTGACGACCTCAACAGAAGACCTTCGTAACGCAGTTAAAAATCAATATAATTTTAGTTAAAATATGTCTTTTGTATGTCTAGTGGTTAGGTAGTCGAGTTGCGATCAAGAGTTTGTGGATTTGAACCTGGGTTGTTATATTATGGACGTGAACCACTCGAGGCTCATAAAACTCAAGAATATTAAGAAATTAATAATAAATACCGTTGAATGAAATTTTGAAGCATTTACTATGCTAACTTTTCAAATCGATTAAGAATGGAAAAAGTGAATGCTCAGGTGGGACTCGAACCCACGATCTTTCCCTTACAGGGGGAATGTCGGTAGTTGGCTCCTACCGTCGCCCTAAGACGGTAGTATAGGAGAATAAAATAATACCGTTATTACTATTTTTAAAAGAGAGGTTTATACTTTAGGTAAATTTATCATAGTAAGATACTTTCTAGAAGAGATACTCTGAACAGCTAAGCTAACTGAAGAAATTCTAGATATTCACATCTTTTCTAACTATATTAGGCGACTTCTACCAAAATTCTTACAACGAACAAAGAATGGAGAAAAAAATAACTCACCTGGGTATTGCCACGCAGCGAGCTTCCACCATTGGTATTCACTACTCCATTATTGCATTGTGCTTTGTGAACACAGATGTAACCCTGACCAGCACAGGTCTGCTGCAGATCCCCACCAGAAGACTCAATAGCCTGAACGTTGCCAGTGTTCGCGAACAACTCATCTATATTCTGCTGCGTCTGCTGTTGTTGCTCATAGTCATAACCTGATGTCTTCTGAGAATTTTGGATAAGATTCACATTGGCTCCACTATTGGCGAAAGGTGCAGGAGATGAACCAGTATATCCAGTGGTAAATTTGCTGGCAGAGTTGAAAGCATTGAAGTTGCTTTGACTTCCTCCAAATCCACCTTGAGCACCTCCTAATCCACCTTGGGTACCTCCTAATCCACCTTGGGTACCTCCCAATCCACCTTGGCCACCTCCAAAACCGGCTTGACCACTTCCAAGACTAGCTTGACTACCTCCAGCTTGTCCGTAACCATTTTGACTGGCAGAAAAACTGCTTTGTGATCCATAACTGTTTTGTGACCCACTACCAAAAGCATTATTTAGTCCATTGGCGAATCCGTTATTCTGACCAGAGCTGAAACCAGCACCACCAGCTTCAAAACCTTGTCCAGCAGCAAAGTTACCTCCAGAGCTAGAGAAACCGCTGTTAATTTTGGAGAATTCTCCGTTCAAGAATGGATTTCCAGCAAGATTCAGACTTCCAGCACTTCCGGCGGCTGCAGCATCTCCGTTACTCGATGAACTAGAAAAGCTTGAAGACTGGAATTTACTGAATTTCTGTGTTTGTCCATTACCAGCTCCTCCAACATTTTTGAATGGAGAATTTTGGTTCATCCACCAGTAAGGTCCGCTATCAGGAATTTTACCATTCAATACTCTATTAGCTGCTGCTTGGAACTGGAATTCTTCCCCAGCATTCGCTGAAGCCGCAGCTTTGAAGGCGTCAAGATCTCCAAACTTTTGGACAAGCTTTCCGTCTTTTAGTTTAACACCAGCACAGCCTTTTTGAGAATCACATTCTTCGAAGAACTCCTGTGTATGTATTTCAGCAGTTGTGGGTAAAGCCTGAATTTGGGCTAGTGCCTTGTTTTGGAGCTTTAAATTCACAGACCCTGAGCAGGCTGTGCATCTTTCTGGTCTACTTTGAGGGTCGCTTTCTTCGGCTTCAATTGCTGGCTCACTACTCTTCGGCAGTTCTTTCGCAGCGGTGGTTTCTGAGTGAGCGTTGGTCGCGAAGACCAGTATGGCAACCACTATTGAAAATAGTGGCTTCATGTTTCTGTAACAAAAGAGAAAATATGTTAGAAAACTGAAAAATGTGTGCAAATAAATACAATTGGGAGTGTTTTTTTGCAACGAGTAATCACTGAAGTGGTGGGACTAATTATAATGGGATTTTTACTGCAGATAGCTGAAGTTATAAGGCGTAACTTAAGTTACTATTATTTTAGAATAAATATTTAAGTTTCACTCACAAAAAGCATGATATTAGTAGCCATATCAAAGTGGCCGAAATAAGTTGTATTATTTGGTGTTACTATTTTGAATTGCTAAGAATAGATTGATATTAATATATTTTTCAATTAACGCTCCAACAATATTATATCATACTCGTATCTATAGTATTTAAAGCTACAATTATTATTTGGTCATCCGAGTGGCAATACCAGCATCTAAAGCTTTCATTTTGGAACCCCGAGGTCCAAAGTCCTTATCTTTCTTGCCAAAATTTGGTTTCAAATTGATTTGATTTCAATGGTTGGAGCGTTAAGTGAAAAATATATTAAAATTACTTCACTTATAAGAAAAGAAAGAAAGGAAAGATAAATTCGTTTATTTCGGCTTACTGCAGCACATAAAACAGATTAAGTTAATAAATATAAAACTTCTAATATATTCATGAAGAATACATTTCAGATAACGTTACATAAATATTTTTTGTTACACATATTTCAAGTTCCAATAAGGTAAGCAACTACAGTAAATATAGAACCATCTATAAATCAATTATTAATGTTTTTTTTTATTGGCAATATTGACCATCATTCCCTCAAGTTCCCTCTTCAATAATTACATTATTTAATCAATGATAGAATAGAATAATAGAACAGAATAGATCTTTATTTGCTAGAACATTGTGATAAGGATGTTACAAATTATGTCTTATGACTAGGTAGGTACATCATGTTCTGCCTAAATTGGGCATGCAAATTTTCATTAATATAAAACACTTTAGCGTACAAAAGTATACGAAGTCAAAAGGAGGCTTATATCACCTAATTACACTTTTATCTATACTCTTTACATTTTATAGACAAAAAGTCTGTAACAGAGTAAAAACATTTGTTTAGCAACCAGTCTTTTAACGATTTTATAAATTTATTGTATGGTAAAGCTTTAAATTCGCTAGGTACACAATTATAAATATATCCACACATAGACAGGCAATTCTTTTTATATAAAACTGTTTTTGGTACCTTAGATAAAACTATTCTGTCTGGGTCGCGTGTATTTCTAGGGTACCTTTCCCTTTCTGTTGTAAAGAGGTGCTTATTCATTCTTACAAATTTTGCACACTCAAAAATAAACATACAGGGCAAGGTAAATAGTTTAAATTAATCAACCTTTGGAGAAAAGCTTATTACAAAGCTCAGTCTTTAATAAACAGATGTTACAATTCTAAAGGACATAGCGTATAGAAAAAATATATAACTAATATTATTTTAAAGACATCTAAACAAAAAAAAATAACCTACATTTGAACGGTAATTAAACATTCGTAACGTGCAACCGGTATTAATATATAAAAAAACTCTGACCTGCATCAAAAATAAGATAGTACCTACAGTTTTTGTTTTAAAACGTGATCATGTAAATGTCAAACTTAAATATATTGAACATCTTAACGTAATAGGTTACTCTGAAATAGATTGAGATGTTAATCTTTTTGCTATCTAATTTAAACTTAATAATAGTAATCGAAAGACCTTTTATTTATATCGGACACCTCAATTTGACTTAACTTCGCCTGACGGTAAACTGAAGGCAAAGTCTAAGGTAAGAGGGTCACCATTATATACACGTACCATGTTAACAATGGTGGCACTCAGCTTGACGGCCTTATCAAAAGAGGATTGTCGTCTACGCACCGCGTGACAGCCACCGGTCCCACTAGTGCTGCGACCACAATCCCCCCTGCCCGGCTATGCACTTACTGACCCCTGAACGCAATCCAACCGAGATTGGATTACTATGGAGGGCTTTTCGCACTAGTGCACGGTAGTGCCCACCCGGCCGAAATTTGTGCCATCAAATTTCTTCCACCAGTAAAACCTTTATGTGCCTAGATCGCTAAGAGGCGCTGGTTGCTTAGTAATGGTGGATAAGGAGTCAGCTTTACAATTTAGGGGTTTCAGGTTCGAATCTTGGCCATTAAACTACGTGAACCAACACTTAATACAAGTAATTTAGGTTACTAGAATTCCTTTTTTTTGTTGTAGGTACTGAGGTGGCCGACAAGCACACATCCCACCTGATGGAAAGTGGTTACTGTGGCCTATGGACGTGTGCAAAACCAGGGGAGTCCCACTCGTGCTGCCACAATAATCATAAACAATAAGCAACTATTACTTTGAAATTATTTCGTTCCATTTTTTTTTCTGAAAAAGGTGGCTGGGTCGGACTGGATTCGGAAGGCGGAGGATCGTACGAAATCGCGCACATTGGGAGAGGCCTATGTCCAGCAGTGGACTAATTGATTGATTGATAGGAGGCGCGGGTTCAATCCCCGCTCATTGCAAATATTTGTATGCATGAATATGTATATTTGCATTGATCTTGGTAATTCGATGTATAACAGGTATGTTTATAAAAAAAACTATCTAAGTATGTTATAAGTTTTTTTTTTATAGTTTAAGTATTAATGTGTAAGACTTTTGTCTTCAGCTTACCATCAAGCGAGGTGAAGTAAAATGGACGTTTCCTATGTAAAAAAAAAGTTTATTTGCATTCTAGATTCCTTAGAACAAGCTAGTAAAACTAAGCTTACCGTTGGATCTAGATAGTGTTGCGTGAAATGTTGTGGAATATATTTTATTTATTAACTTCATTACACAGTATAAAACAAAGTCGCTTTCTCTGTCCCTATATCCCTTTGTATGCTTAAATCTTTAAAACTACGCAACGGATTTTGATGCAGTTTTTTTTTATAGATAGAGTGATTCAAGAGGAAAGTTTATATTTATAATATATGCTTAATATAGTAGAGGGTGCAGCGGGAACGGGATCTGACGCCACGCGGGCGGAAAAATATTGGCGGTACGAAGTTCGCCGGGTCAGCTAGTTACTAATAAAAATGATTCAAGTATTTTTAAACAGCTCCAATATACAGAAACAAGAATTTTATTTCATAATAGCATATAATTAGTAGTAACAGTTTAGAGATTGAACCACTGGCTTCTCACGCTGTCGTTTCAAGTTCGTTTCCCAATCACGTTAGCTGGGGACCTTTTACACAATGCCTTCTATGTAGGTATATCGTGAAAGACCACTACCTGGCTAGCAACAAAGAGTATCTTTTAGTAACTGACATACATATTACAAAAAGGGGCACTTTCTTTATATAGTTTCATCTTAAATTTCATTAATATATTTATTTTTTGTTACAACTTTCTACTAATAAACTTCTTACTCTTTCACGTATAAACTACTGAATGGATTTTAATGAAACTTTACAATGACATCGCTATACATCAGAAGAAAACATAGGCTAAAATTTATAACGATAACTAATATCGTAGCGATAACCGACATCCACGCGGGCGGAGCCGTGGGTAAAATCTAGTACAAATAAAACACAAAATATTATGTTACCTAACCTAATAATATTTTTTCAAAATGGCCGCTCTGGGTTGCTTCGTCTGTCATTCTCATTACCATGGAGGTGTGCAAGCAATTTCTATTTTACTAATATTTTCATATCAATGGCGTCTGGGCAAAATCTGTTTTCCTTGTGAGTTTTTGTTTCAACAAACTAAGGTAATAAGAATAGTTGTTAAAGGTAATTAGTCTTTTGGTCTTTAGACTATTAACTTTCAAACAGTGACTATTCACAAAATTTAAAAGATATTAAGCAATGGTGCAACCTTCGTTCCATGTCGCAAAGAAGGTAAAAAAAACTTATTCATATAGGAGCATTCAATTGGGTATTTGACTGACTAGTCAAATTAGTTACTTTTTATTAAACGTCACAACGGAAAATTATATGAAAAATTTATTTGTGACGTCATAATATTTAATAGTCAAATCATTTACAACTAATGGTTGGGTGGATGATTAAAAATAAATAATAACGATAAAATAAGAACCGGCTCAACGGTTTTCACTCTTTTACTATTCTTAATTTAATACGTTCAGTTATTTTACTTATTTTAACTACAGGAAAATACCCAATTGTAATGCAAATTCTTGAGAATGTTATAGTATAGAATTTTTTAAGTGTTACTATGGATACTAGAGGGATCTATAGTAACACCCCATCAGGAATTTACAGCCGTTATCCGAATACGGTACAAACTTTTATACCACTTAGGTGGCCGACAAGTACACGGCCCACTTGATGAAAATAGTTACCGTGGCCTAGGGATGTGTGCAACACCAGGGAAGTCACACTCGTGGTGCCGACCCTGTAGGAATGGAGAGTTTCTGTGCCATCTGTGCAGAAGACAAAGCAGGACCAGCCATTGGTCTTCTAATAGCACAAAAACTCTCCAGTGAGCTCTGGCTACACTACTCACCGCCGGGAACACAACACGAGGTTATTATGACCGCGGTATTCTATAGGGTGGAGATACATTCCCAGTCGGACTGTTCATTTGGGATAGAAATATCGCCGCGTTCTACTCTCATTTCTTTCAAGGCAATACTTAAAAAACATATTTACTCAAAGATAAGTTGTCCTAGGTTTTCTATTTTAGGAGGTTTATATACGTAGGCGCAAGGTGAGGCGATGTTATGTATTGTTTTAAATAAGCTTTCCACCTAAAGTTAGATTTTAATAAATCAATATGTAGGTGGTTGAACCTCGGTCTTCACGACACGAATGGTTAGATTCGTTTGCGCCTACTTTGTAGACTTACTTCTAGCTGATTAAATATTCGTATCGGAAGTATCAATATGGATTTTATGACGTACTATGGTGAATTTTCCGTGTGGTGACGGAGAAAGTATCACCACCCCATCTCATCCGAAGGGTGTCGTGAGAGGCGACTGACGGAAACATACGCAGACGATAACACTGCGAGAGAAGGACACTCGAAATAAAACCCTGTACCAACCCGTCTGGCCAGCGTGGACACTGTAGGCCAGAGCCTGCCTACATTGGGAGAGGCCTAGGCTCAGCAGTAGACTGCAGTAGCCTACCGTAATAATAGTAGACCTTGGCGATTTTTTTTATATTGCATGGTAATCATTTTCAGGTGAATGAAATCCACAATTTTAGTTATCATAATTTGCTGGTAAAGTAGGGGTCCTTCTTGATACCAATTTCTGTAGACTCTATTAGATCAATGCCGTTTTGTCTACACTCGTTATACTCACTATGGGTCTCCTGAAAAAGCTCAAAGACGCTTAACCAGCTATGGAGAGGGCTATGCTCGGTATTTCCATACGTGATCGCGTCAGAAATGATGATATCCGTATGAGAACAAAAGTAACCGACGTAGCCCAGCGGAGTAGCTCGTTGAAGTGGCAGTGGGCGGGACACATAGCGCGCAGAACAGATGGCCGATGGAGCAAAAAAGTTCTGGAATGGTGACCGCGTACGGGCGAACGTGGTGTAGGACGCCCAACGGCCAGGTGGAAGGACGACCTCATCAAGGTCGCCGGGAAGCGCTGGATGCGGGCTGCTTTAGATCGGTCGTTCTGGAAGTCCATAGGAGAGGCCTATGTAAATAGTGAACTGTATGTGGCTAATATGGTGATGATATCATTGCATGTTTTTTTTTATAACCAAGGTAATCTGCAAATTAGAGTTTACTAGAACATATTTTGTTTTTAATTTGTTTACGAATATATAATTTCATAACAAATAACTACCATATCATCTAAAATTATTATTTAAAATATTCATAAACTAATTTACAGATATATTATATTGGTTAATTTTTAATTGAGCACCTCTAAGTCATTGATTAAAAAAAACATAATATTTTCCAATTAGTTGAATATTTGTTGCTATAATCTGTTATTTTTAGGGTTCCGTACCCAAAGAGTAAAAACGGAACCGTATTACTAAGACTCCACTTGTCCATCTGTCCGTTTGTTTCTCAGTCACCAGGCTGTATCTCATAAACCGTGACAGCTAGAAACACAGATAATGTATTTCTGTTGCCGCTATAACGATAGATACTATAAACAGAATAAAATTTTGACTTTGACTTTGAAGAAAATTTAAACTAGAAAGTCTTGTCTACGCCCGGGAATACCGACCTCCATGATTGGGGCCTGAGGACGGCAGTTGGCCAACTCGCCGTCCTTACAGAAGCAGGCCGTGGCGGAGGCGTGTCGTGTGTGTCCTACACACGCTTGCCAACTCACCGACGCGGGATATAACCCGACCCCACCAGGCGAGGCCGCATTGGCAGCCAATGTCCGCCGGCAACTCTGGGGTTATCCTTTCGAGGGCTTACCCGGGGTGCCCGGCAATGGACACTTGGGAAGGACACCGTGTGGTTTTAGTCGGTCCGATTCCGACACGCCCACCCTATCGTCGGCACCGATGGGGTGAAGCCCGTGGGGGTTTCCACACGTTAAAAAAAAAGACTAGATATGCTCATAAACATCAATCAATGTTAACCTTTTAAAATGCCGTAAGGCGAAACCGGCAATGTTCAATCTACATCTACATCTAAACTACTATTATAAAGAGGAATTGTATTTTTGTAATGAATAAACTCAAAAACTATTGTGCCGATTTCAAAAATTCTTTCATCATTGGAAAGCTACATTCACCCTGAGTAACATAGGTTAAATTGGTTTACCACGGGAAAGTCTTTACCACCCGTGCGAAGCCGGGGCGGATCGCTAGTGATTAATACTATGGAGAAAGTAGCAATATTATCAATATGATGTGGAGAGTAAAATAAATATTTAAGGAGAGCTAAGATTGAAATAAAACTACTTTTTAATAGATTCTAACGCGATTTATTTGTTATTATTTACTTATTAGACTTTTAAGCAGCCTATGAGTGATTTTCTCGTAACTTTTAGAAAATTTCATGGCGGTAAACTGTATAGATCTTGCTACGGAACCCTTCGTGAGCGAGTTTAACTCGCACTTGACTGGTTCTCTAATTAGCCAAGAATTCGTTACTCTAATCTGTTATTTTTTTAAATTCCGTTTGAGAAGGGCATATGATGATAGTTATTGCATACTATTAAATAGTTTCCTGTCACTTTTGTAAGAATCAATTAAAATTAAACCGGCTTGGTGTCTCAATATAAATAATTAAGAGGACGTTGGAAATAATGTATTCATCATTCTCTAAACCTCTTCCCAACTCAGTTACTTATTTTCATACCACGTAGGTGGCAGACGAGCACACGGCCCACCGGATGGAACCCGGATGCAACGGTAACCACCTTGGTCTTTGGTTGTGCGCAACACTAGGGGAGTCACACTCATGTTGCCGACCCTGTAAACACAGAGAGTTCTCTGTGCCGTCAGTGTAGAAGACAAAGCAGGACAAGCCTTTGGTCTTCCCACTGACAGCATAAAAACTCTCCACTGAGCTCTCGTCTATCCTACTCCCCGGCGGGAACACAACAAGAGGTTATTATGGCCGCGGTGTTCTGTGGAGGTACTTTCCCAGTCGTGTCGCGGTACAGCCGGGGCCGACTTTTAACGTGCCTTCCGAAGTATGGAACCAGACTGAAAAGTATTTGCTATTTCTGGCGTGACAGATAGAGAAAGTTTCCTTTTAATACTTGTTATCTGAAGCCATCCAAAGACACTAAGTATTATCTATAACACAAAGTAACGTATCCGAGTTCTGGCGCCAACGCGGAAAAACGCGAGTTTATTTAAAAAATACTAAAATAGATGTAAATTCGAGTTATTATGTATAAAATAGTATAAAAATTATGGGATTTTGTAGACATAACGTCCTAGACAACACACACAAGATCAGGAAAGAGGATATTTCCTTGAATTGCGATTTTTCGTATTGATTCCAAAATTCAATAGTTTTTTTTTTTATGTGCGGGAAATCCCCACGGATACCCACCCCTCCGGAGCCGGAGGGGTAGGTTATGTCGGACTCGAACCGACTAAACCGCACGCCGTCTCTGGGTCGTAATGCTGGCTGACCCAGGGCCATCCCTCTCGGTCTGGCCCTCCTCGGGAAGGGGGGGACCACGCGGTCCCCGACTCAACCCCAGTGTGGGGAGGCGCGCATCGTCCTACGATGCGCGCCGCCGCCGTAGCCTGCTTCTGCTAGGGTGACGGGCGGCTCCACCCGTCACCCTCAGGCCCGCGCTCATGGGGGGCGGAGGTCAGTTTGCGCCCTCCGACGCCCGAGCCGCCTTCGGGCGCGTGCAGCGATGTCAGCGAGCCTTTCTCGCTTATCGCGCCGCGCCCGCTCTGCTGTCTCCTTCGCGAGCATGACCTGCTCGCAGAAGGAGGCGCTGGCCGCCCACGCATCCGCGCAGCGGACCATCGCCGCGAGCAGGGTGGAGAGAGCAGGGCCGCCACAAGCTCCCGCCTCGGCGTCTCAAACGTCGGGCACTCGGTGAGCGTGTGCAGCCCCGAGTCCACGCTCGCTCCCCGAGTCCACGCTCGCAATAGAAGCCTCTAGTAAAGTTTCCACCACTTTACTGAGGATCAACTCGGACTTTAATATAACTATGAGTAAATGCCGTAAACGCTGAATATTGAATTGAAGTTATTTAAATACTTAACACTGGAATATAAACAAAGAGTAAATCCATATAAAAAAAAAATAGGTGAAGAGATGGGTGTTTCCCTTGAAGACTAGAACAGGACAGAGTAGAATTTGGGCCACCCCATCCCTTCCCATGTGGTGTCGTACAAGGCGACTAAGGGATTGGGCTGATTAACTTTAAGATCAGACAGATATTTACAGCCCAGACTCAGCCTCAGATGCATGGCTCTAGTCAACAATAGTGCCCGGAATACGGCAATAGGCTCACCCCCTATTACGTGGGACCGAATACAAATTGGTGAAATGTGGGTGTCAATTCACCTCTGCCTTAACCTCCGGTGATAACGGCGTGATTATATGTATGTATGTATGTACTATTTCACAGTCAAATAATCCGAACTGTTAATAAAACATCGTGCAAATATGATTAAGTATATACATCCGGCTTATAACCAAAAATATCGGAAGCTAAAACCCACGCGTACCCATCTTATTATCGTCTTACTAGTAAGGTTTAACCTCGATAGTCAAATAACCCATACAGCATGCCTCTGGCATGTCGATTGATCAAATATTTGCATAATATTTGAGCCAATATTGGGGGACCTTGGATCTATGTGTAAGCCAACAGAGGTGTAGGTGAGGATTCGAACTATTTGCTTGTTAAGAATATAGATATTATATGTGTTAATATTTTTTCTAAGTACCTAGTGACGTTATCTTGCTTCTTTAATAAAAGTCCTAGGCTCATCCAGGTTTAAAAATACATCTAATAAAATCCTAGTTCGAGTATCCATCATTTGGTGAGGTGCAGTGAAATTGACTTGATCCGTCAATAAACATATTCTTTTTTATCTAATAAACGGAAAGCATCGGTATCTTCGTGGTTAAAGTGTCGGCTTATGATCCAGAGCTCCCAGGTTCGAATCCTAGCCATTACAGTACCGACGACGTGAACCCACTCCTAGCACAAGCAATTTAGCTTAGTTGGAGGGGTTACATTGATTAGTGACAATCCTCTTGATTGTTGCAAAAAACCACATTCTAACACTGTTAATTTTATTCATACTTTATTTAAAAAGAGAAAATTGTTTTTATATTTCATTAGAACGTATCTGTTTTGAGTATCGCAGTGCAAATTTTACTCAGTGTCATATGATGTAATATGGCATACCTTACGATTTAACTATACCTATAGGCCAAGAGGTTGCTAGTACAGTATGTTTCCTAAGTAGCAACATATATATGTCGCCGCCAATAGCATAATCAGCCGTCCAATTAACTGTATAGCTTCTTTAATAAACGGTGCCGTTCAATAAGTGGCCTGAATGATGTTCAGCCAGTTTATTAGAATTATAAGAAGGAAATATGTGTGTGGGCAAAATATTCCACTTCGTTACCGTGCGAGAAACAATTGCGACTCATAATACTGCAACGCAGGAGGCGCGGGTTGAATTCCCGCTTAATGCAAATATTTATATTCGTGAGTGATTCCGTGCCTCGGAGAGCACGTTAAGCCACCACACGAACATCTATGGTAGTCATTATGGGTAGTTGGGACCCTCAAAAATATCCGACCAGTCTAACTATAGATCTTTGATATCGTCAATTGGTTATGGAGGTCAGATAGCAGTCTCTTTACGAAAAGTATCGATGGCCAGTCGCATCACAGTAAGACTGGAAAGCCGACCAATTTGAGTTGGGAAAATGCTCAGAGTATACATACATATAATCACACCTTTATCCCCGGAGGGTTAGGCAGAGGTGAATTTACACCCACATTTCACCAATCTGTATTTAGTCCCACGTAACAGGGGGTGAGCCTATTGCCGTATTCCAGGCGCTATTGTTGACTCTAGCCGTGATTCTGAGGCTGAGTCTGGGCTGTACGTATCTGTCTGATTTTAAAGTTAATCAACCCTATCCCTTAGCCGCCTTGTACGATACCACATGGGAAGAGAAGGGGTGGCCCAAATTCTACTTTGCCGGAAACCACACAGCCTCATGCGACAGGGATTACTGACTTTTAATCGACCCAATATTACCGCTACTAAATGCCAATTTAAACGTTACTATAATAAATGAAATCATCAACATCTCCATCCATAATGGACGCATTTAAGTCATATATTACACAATTCGCTTCGCTTACTCTCCGCCCACATATGACATAGATACAATGGATGACTCATCAAGCCACAGATAATACAATCTCCTAATGAACCATAGACACGATGCTTTCAAGTTGCATAGAATTTGGTTTGCAAAGGAACAAAACACTATTGTTTTCTTATAATAGGTCGTATTTGAAATTGCCGTTTTATTGAAGAAATCCAATTTGGAGTACTAACATGTTTGCATTTTTTTAGGAATGACAATTCCAAATTTTTTGATTTTTTTGTGTATGAATGAGACAACATTAAGCTAACAGCAACTTTTATTACATTTTTGAAAAGTGACAGCTGTAAAAAAGTAATACGTAATTTATCATTAAAATGGATAGCATTTAGGAAGTACTGTTTTTGAAGATCGAATTTAATTTATCAAGCGGCCAATAAAAACACAGTTTAATACCGAGTTGTAATAGTAGTTTATGATACTGTTGCATAATAAGGGTTCTTTTAAGGCGAGTTTTTTTATAGTATCACACGAGTGTTATAAGACTGAACTGACTGTGAAGCTTTGTTAGGAGTTAGAGGGAATATTAGTAATTTCGATAAATTTCGGTTGCTAATATTCCTATTTTATAAAAAAAAAACGATGATCGAAAATCCTAGTCTTTACTACTACTACATACATACATACATACATATAATCACGCCTTTATCCCCGGAGGGTTAGGCAGAGGTGAATTAACATTCACATTTCACCAATCTGTATTCGGTTCCACGTAATAGGGGGTGAGCCTATTGCCGTATTCCGGGCACTATTGTTGACTCGAGCCATGCATCTGAGGCTGAGTCTGGGCTGTACATATCTGTCTGATGTTAAAGTTAATCAGTCCTATCCCTTAGTCGCCTTGTACGACACCACATGGGAAGAGAAGGGGTGGCCTAAATTCTACTCTGCCGGGAACCACGCGGCCATATTATATATACGCGGTTTTATTATATTATATTATTTTTACCAATAATGCTTAATGACGGGATTATGTAGAAATGTTTTCACTGTAATACTGAAGTTATTTTATTCAGTCTCGAAGGACGATGATGATATTATACACTGTTGTGTATGGAAATGACACACAACTTTCACTCAATTCATCGAAATTGAAAGTATTGTATTCCTTACGCTAAAAATAAACATCTTTAAAGCTTAAGGCTCGTTCGCTAAAAAGGCTTAAACTTTAAAGGCTTAAGCTTCACTTTCGATTTCGAAAAAACTTTCCACGGGTTACAACATTGAATATGAATTTTACGTATTATATGTTTTGTATTTAACCCTTTTTGTCTACCCAAGATAAAGAAAAGCCGGTTCCTTTAAGCGGGGCGTGAAAAACCATCTGTTGAGGCCGTCAAGCTGAGTGCCACCATTGTTAACATGGTGACCCTCTTTCCTGAGACTTTGCTTTCAGCTTACCACGGGGCAAGGTGAAGTCAAATTGACGTGTCCTATATAAAAAAGCGGGTGTCTAATAATATTTCAAAGCTTACATAGCGTACTCAATGAACTCCGTAGTAAATTAAACTAATTATCGTTATTCCCTGTCACATTTGAGAAAAGTGGACCTCGATTCCTAGGTGTAAACACTGGTTGCAACCGAAAATAACGCGGGTTCGAATCCCGGTCTGGGACTAGGAAAAGGAAAAATAATCAAACCCATCTCTGGGAAAAGACTCAAACCTGTATTCTAGATTTTTATTTATACCATTTAACAGATGTGCACACGGCCCACCTGATGGACAGTGGTTACCATGGCCTATGGATGTGTTTTGCACGTTTGCAAAGATTGCTATGCAGAACTGTATATCGATTTATCTGAGTACAGATTGTGGAGATAAATTTGTCAAATCTGCCAATCTGTCCTTAGATAAATATATAATAGCTAGAATAATAGCTAGAAGGTATCACAAGATGGACAGCACCAGCTCACTGGAGAATTTTTGTGCTGTCAGTGGAAAGACCAAAAGCTATTCTGCTTTGTCTTCTACACTGACGGCACAGAAACTCTCTGTGTTTAGAGGGTCGGCAGCACGAATGTGAGTCCCCTTTTGTTGCATACGTCCATAGGCCACGGTAACCACTTATCATAAGGTGGGCCGAGTGCTTGTCTGCCATAAAAAAAAAAACAAGATTCAAAACTGACTACCGTTCAAGATTCGAATGTGTTACTTCTCGTTCGCTAGGCCGATGTCCCATTACCGCTATGTAGAAATGTGGTCATAATGATGCTCTACCTACATAAACACCAAGGTTATGGTGTCAAGGTCATTCATTATGTAAAACAAAGTATTGTGAAAGTTTAACAGCTTTTTTATGGTGTATGGCTGAATGGTGTTAAATGGTTGTGTATAGATTGCGACGCTTCAGTTTTTGGGTTGGGTAAAATTGATGTTAAGAAGGTTAGTTATTTTTAATGTAATTTTTTTGCAGACAAGTACACGGCCCGCCTGATGGAAAGTAGTTACATTGGCCTATGGGCGTGTGCAACACCAGGGGCGTCACACTCGCGCTGCTGACCCTTTTAGAACAGAGAGTTTCTGTGCCGTCAGTTTAGAAGATAAAGCAGGACGAGCCTTAGGTCTTCCCACTGACAGCACAAAAAATATAGTGATAACGTGTCTCTCTTGAGTAATTTCTGTAAAGTATTTCATGCTTAATTCCACTTTTATTAATAAAATAATGTTTTCTTAAGAAGTATCGCTTAGCAATAATATTCATTATATATGTGCGGGCACGTATTTACCTCCATATAACTTCAAGATGTGGAATTCAAGACATACTTTAAATACCTTCTTCATTAAGATTTCACAGCAATGGGCTCGCCCCCTAATACCTTGGATCGAATGTCATAGTTGGCGTAATGTCGGTGTTAATAGCTAGCTATCCCTTTGGGCATAAACAGATGTGAGTTTATGTAAGTATAAAGAATTTACTCACAAATTAAAATATACTATCATTCTTGAGCTAGTTCTTCATTCGTTTTAACGGATATTTCTGTCCCAATTGAAAAGTCCGACTGGGGAAGTACCTCCACCCAATAGAATATCGCGGCCATAATAACCTCGTGTTGTGTTCCCGGCGGTGAGTAAAGTAGCCAGAGCTCACTGGAGAGTCTTGCTTTGTCTTATGCACTGACGGCACAGAAACTGTCTGTGTTTACAGGGTCGGCAGCACGTAAAACTCTTAAACATACAGTCATACATACCTAAAATACGTATGTATATTTAAGAGAATACGCATCTGTCGATCCCAAAACCGTAAGTGTCATTATACAACTACTTGTAACAAGAATTTGGCTGTCAAACCAGTTGGATGTCTGACTTGCTTGCCTTTGGTGACGCAAGAGGTTGCGCGATCGAATTGTTACAACACTACACACCCCGAATTTTACCTGTAGGTTGATGATATAGTACTTTTTTTACTGTAAACAAATAAGCTTTTTGATCATGGCTGCTGAAAAGTGGCCGAAACCTTGAGTTAAATGTAAATATTAGCAGATAAATCGCCATAGAATTCATTTGAAAGTGGTTTTATTTCTATAAATAAAGTTATGCTTTAGTAATTTTTTAGTTAAAATAGACTTGCATTCGTTTGATTTTTGTATTTTTGTTAATATTAAGCTGAAGAGTTTTTTGGTTTAGTTAAACGCGCTTATCTCAGTAACTACTGGTTGGAATTGTAAAAATCTTTCTGTGTTATATAGTCCGTTTATCGAGGAAGATTATAGGCTATATATCATCACGCTACTAATCAATAAAAATAGGGAAAAAAAATAAATTGGTCTAAGTTTGAACCCGCGATCTTTGCCTTACAGGGGCAATGCTTTGACCACTAAACTACCAGATCTCGCCGGAACCACTCAGGTGCAGGGTTTTATTTAGAGTGTTTCTTCTCTCGCAATGATATCGTCTGCGTATTTTTCCATTATAAATATTCAAATCTTGAACCCATGATTTCTCGATTGTAATACCGACTTCCAAATCACTAAGCTACTACAGAACTTAACCTGTAACTCATCTTATTAGATGTCAACATTCTCTGTCAGTCTCTTCACTTATATCAAACCTAATTAATAATTAAGAAATATACTTTTAAGAAATCGTTACGAGGAAATAATTGTGATATTATTAATTGAAAATAATAAGATTCTTCGTAATTATAATGAGTAGCGAGTTAATGAGTAATTGTTGACATTGAAGTACCGATGCCGCGAGGCATCTTCAGATCTTGACAGACTATTACAAATGATTTTATATATGGTTAGTTAAATATGAGTAGAGTATATTTCATTTGGATGTTTAGTAAATGACTAAAGTATAGGCTCTGTGGTGTGGTAGTACAATATCCTACTACGCGAGGGGCGCAAGTTTGATGCCCGCTCAGTACCTTCAAATATTCGTATGCATGAATACCACTTAGGTGGCAGATAAGCACACGGCCCATCTGATGGAAAGTGGTTACCGTGCCCTATGGACGTGTGCAACACCAGGGAAGTCACACTCGTGCTGCCGACACTGTAAAAACAGAGTTTCTGTGCCGTCGGTGTAGAAGACAAACCAGGAATAGCCTTTTGTTTTCCCACTGACAGCACGAAAGCTCCCCAGTGAGCTCTGGCTACCCTACTCACCGCCGGGAACACAACCTAGCCGCGGTATTCTGTAGGTCGGAGGTATTTCCCCAGTCGGACTGCTCAATTGGACGGAAATACCGCGTCGTGTCCTAACTCCTATTAAAATGTCTATTTGCATTGGATATTTCTGTGCCTCAGAGGGCACTTTAAGCCGCAGGTCACGGTTGTTATACAGGATACATATAATTTCATCCCGAACCGTTGAGTCATTTTGGAAAAGTTCATTTTTTATGTAGGACACGTCAATTTGACTTCACCTCGCCTGATAGTAAGCTGAAGGAAAGTCTCAGGAAAATGGGTCACCATTACATACACGTACCATGTTAACAATGGTGGCACTCAGCTTGACGGCCTCATCAAAAGAGGATTGTCGTCGCAGCACCGCGTGTCCCACTAGTGCTGCCACAGGATTGTCCCCCTGCCCGGCTATGCACTTGCTGAGCCCTGAACTCAATCCAACCGAGACTGGATTACTATGGAGATTATTTGGTCTATATGTTCGTTTTTCAGGGACCGATTGCGGTCTGATCCAATCCTGAGTCATAGAAAACTTACTTCGAACCAGTTTAGCAGGTGCACCGAATGTATATACAAAAACTGCTCATTTCATACTATTATTAGATGTATATCTTCATTTTACTTGTTTAAACTACTATCACTAAAATAAAACAAATAAGACACATTATTAAAAAGGATTCCTCGTTGCAAATAACGTGATCATTTAATTATTCATAGTAATATTGTTATGAATAATAATATTAATTTGTGTTTCAAGTAATGATGACCTCAAGTTCAAATCCGGTTGAAATACGCAATGCTCGGGTCAAAAGGGGCAATTTAAAGTGTAAAAAGTAATAATACAATTCTATTAAATACGAAAATTATATGTTCTACCACATTCTATACCCATAGCTTGTAGCTTGCGTTCTAAAATGAGGATTTTTTTTTAAATACCACTGAGACATGGCACACATGCACACGGCTCACCTGATGGAAAGTGATTACCGTGGCCTATAGACGTGTGCAGTATCAGGGGAATCACACTCGTGCTGCCGACCCTGTAAACAGAGAGCTTTTTTGCCGTCAGTGTAGAAGACAAACTAGGAATAGCCTTTGATTTTCCCACTGACAGCACAAAAACTCCCCAGTGAGCTCTGGCTACCCTACTCACCCCCGGGAACACAACACGAGGTCATTATGGCCGCGGTATTCTGTAGGGCGGAGGTACTTCCTCAGTCGGACGCGAATACCGTCGTGTCCTACCTCCCACGGGGAGGATAGGACACGTATACATATACTCACGCCTGTAAATCTCCGAAGGGGTAGACAGAGGTGTATTAACACACACATTTCGCTTATTATGATTTTCGGCACCAGTTAATAAGGAGCGAGCCTATTGCCATACTGATGGTATTTAGTCATAGGCTGTATGTTTACTGTCGGAGGCGGGAATGTGAGGGAAATATGAATAAATCTCTTAAATATCTACAGTTTCCAGGATCCAAGGAAAAGCCTAATGGGTCACTTTATTTTTGAAGACCCGCTGGGATTTCCGATGTAAAGTAAAGCACATTTATGTAAAATTCATGTCAGTTTTAGGATACGTGACCGTTATTTAAATAATAAAGAGAAGTAATATAATCCAAGTCAGGTTAGTCTTGGGATGGGTGACCGTTCATTCTTAACGTAGCCACAGGAAATAGAAAGTGTAATTATGTATTAACATGCGTGGTGTCAGATCCCGTTCCCGCTGCACCCTCTACTATATTAAGCATGTATTATACATTAAAACCTTCCTTTTTAATTGCTCTATCTATTAAAAGAAACCGCATTATAATCTGTTGCGTAGTTTTAAAGATTTAAGCATACAAAGGGATATAGGGACAGAAAAAACGACTTTGTTTTATACTATATAGTAATAAAACTTTAGCCTTAAGAATGTAAATATTGTAAGTTGACGTCTTAAAAAATGACACAGTGGAGTTTGTTGCGCCGTTTCTTCTCCATCAGCGCCTTGGAAGCGATGGTGCCCTTAGCTTAAGTAGAATTATTATTGACGTCATTAAGAAACAACCACGTTTTTCTAGATTGAATAAAAATCTTTGACTTAACCTGACTTGACAAAAGATTATTTGTAATATTTTCAATGTGATTATTAATGAACCATTGTTTTTAATTTCAGTTAATTATGAAATGTATTATTGCCGCATTCGTTTTGAGAAATAATTTTATTTTTATTATTTTGTTTTTTAACTTTTATGTATTGTGGAAGCTCAGTCTAAAGCTATTAAAAGCAGCATATTTTAGTGAAAATATAATAAATTAACATTAATTAATGACGTTAATGCCTCGATGACACAGTTCTTTTTTATTTAGCTGCTGTAAACTCCCGGGTGAAATTCTCACGTTGCTAATACTCGGCTGATTCCAAAAGATCGCAAGAAAAAGTGCGTTGCTTCATTTTCTTCCGAAAGTAAAGAGCTTTTATTAACCGACATCAAATAAGGAGGTTCTGTATTTGCCCCTATCGATTTATGGACGTGATTATCTCGATATTTGATGGTAAGGTAATGGTGAAGACTCTGGATGGATGGATACTTTTGCAGACAACAAACGTTACAATGGTGGCCCTGAGCTTGACGGCCTCATCTGACGCTTTTACACGCGCCTCTTAAAGGACCTAGGACTGTAGGAAGAAGGAAACACGAGTGCTGATGAAGAGTTCCAAGACTGTGAATTGCGGTAAAAAAAGAGTCGCTGAAAATCTTGGTTCTTGATATAATTGTTTACACCGTATAACACCATGTTATTCTGTATAGAAAAGGAATAGATTGGACTATAATGCTATGTTAGTTCCCGATGGAGTAGCGTGCATCTCTGGAGTCTGGGCTGTACATATCTGTCTGATGTTAAAGTTAATCAGCCCTATCCCTTAGTCGCCTTGTACGACACCACATGGGAAGAGAAGGGGTGGCCCAAATTCTACTCTGCCGGGAACCACACCACATTCGACAGTAAAGATACAGCACATGACAGAGTGTTTGAAAGTAATAGTTTCACCCCGTGGGAGCAAAATTACAATGGCGAAACCCCTTTCGAGGTTTTACAGTCGTAATTATATCCTTTATATCCCATTGTATAGGTGAGAGAAGTAATTATTAGAGCGAATCTTCAGTGCGGACAAAACCGTTACTCGTTGGAATTGATGGGAGCGGAAACCCGTGATATATGTTAGGACATAAAGGTGGCAAATAGGGGGTCATAAAATGATTGCATATAAAAAATAATAGGCGATTGTTTAAGCGTGGTCACACCATTATAAATTAGAACTATTTCACAACGCTGACCTTACAAATTTAGATCAATTTCTTTGTCTCACAATTTTATATATTGTAATTTATACAATAAAACTATTGAAATGGATTTTATTAGAGCATTGTGTTATTAATATAATATATTAGACATTATGTGGATATTTCTTAATATTAATCTTATTGTATGGCAATTTTGAAGGGGAATAGCCGCGGAAGGTTATCTTCAAGGAAATTTTGATAGTTTGTGTGTCGTATGTCGTAAATATTTATTAAGGAAAGATTTATAGAAACTTCACCCCTGAGGGGGTGAATTCCATGTTCCAGGACCATAATGGAGACACTGGTTTCCAGGGAGCGATCTCAAAACCGGGGACGACTCTGGAATAGCCGAGGAATATGCCAATTTCACACCTCGACAACTAAAGACACAAGTCGGTCAATTTTTGTCGGATCTCCACACACCCACATCCAAAAACGGATATACCAATCTCACATATCGGGATCTGAAGACAAATGACGGCGTGCGGTTTTAGTCGGTTTGAGACAAGTATAAGCACCCTAATAGGGCGGCGAGGGAGAATCTGATATTACCACAGTTAAAAAGGGCCCCCAAACGCGAAAACATTAATTCTAATACTAGTTACGTAATCCATACTCATAAATGGGAAAGTGTATGTGTGTGTCTGTTTGTCCGTCTTTCACGGCTAAACCACTGAACGGATTTTGATAAAATTTGGTATAGAGGTAAATTAGACTTTAAGAATGGACATAGGCTATGTTTGGTCGCGATAACCGACATCCACGCGGACGGAGCCGCGGGCAAAAGCTACTGCTACTATAAAAATGACCATTGTTCCTTTAATATCACTTCAGTTTATAAAATTATAATTTTTATACATGTTATGTTAATTTTATATATACATCGCGTCCTTCCAAACTCGTCAGACCAGTTGACAAACAAATCTTAATGTGTATAAATGTTTATAACAATATATAAAATGTAATTTATAGTACAATGTCTGGCCTTTGTCGACCTATTCTGTAATAATTTTTATATGTACAAGTCATCTTCACATTTGGTGAGTTTTGGTAAGGTTAAGTTTACTATTATTTAAAAGGTAAAAAAGCATCGGTAGCTTAGTGGTTAAGGAGTCGGCCTTACGATCGAAAGGTCCCAGGTTCGAATCCTGGCCATTACACTACCGACGTAAACCCGCTCCTAGCACAAGCCATTTAGTTTAGTTAGAGGGGTTTCAGAGAAGGTTCCCAATAGTGCCTGAAATACCGAATACAGATTGGTGAAATGTGGGTGTTAATTCACCTTTGCCTAACCCTCCGGGGATAAAGGCGTGATTATATGTATGTATGTATGTATGTATGTAGTAATTTCGATTCTAATATTCTTAAAAAAAGGATGCAGTCTAGATGTGAAGGTACAGTAACTTCACGCCTATTTCCCTCGAGGCTAGCCAGCGAAAACAGCCCGCCATTTAAATCTATTCTTACACACTTTACGAGCTTCCTCTAATGGCATTATACTTTTCTTACAAGCCCGCCGTTTTCGAGTACTTCTGACCTTTAGTTGATGTATATGTCGCCGCCATCTAGCTAAATCAACCGTTCAATTAACCGCCTAGGCGCTTAAGTAAACAGCGCCGTTCAATTTGCGGCTTGGCTCAACTTCCCCTTCAGTGCAAATATATGTGGGCACGAATACCTGTATCTATGTGTTTTAATCTGAATTTTACTGTAATAATTCGAAAATTAAGCCTCTAAGCGTGTTTATACGCATTCTACATATATGTACCTAGGTTATCTAGATTACAAAACAGTTTACCTATGCTTACTTTGTAAATAAATAACATAGTTTACTGCCAAAATATTACAATCTTATAAGCCGTTACACTTATTGAGGTCCAGACCAGGTTCCGGCTTAGGCTCTCTCCTCATGGTTGAGAGGTCACACAGCTACGCTATTCATATTTTAAGTCTAGATAGCATTGTGTAAAAAAATTATAGGTTAACATAATATTTTTCCACAACAAACTTAAAGTTCTTCAACTCTGCTTACCCTGGGTGGTAAAGTCATAATGGTTTTGTCCTGAGGTTAATACCGCGTAATACTGGTATTAAAAGTTTATTATGAGTGAGTAAACTTTCAAAAGTGGTCATTGCACAATGCGACCGGCTACATGCTGCGTCTGCGCATATAAGTGTACGGATAGCAAAAAAAAGTTTTTTTTTTGGTTTTGTACACTCATTTATGAATATCACTGTTGACAGACCAGCACACTATCTACCTGAAGCGGTTACCGTGACCTATGGACGTGTGCAACACTAGGGGAGTCACACTCGTGCTGCCGACCCTGTAAACACAGAGAGTTTCTGTACCGTCAGTGTAGAAGACAAAGCAGGGCAAGCCTTAGTCTTCCCACTGATAGAACTAAAACTCTCCAGTCGGGAACACAACACGAGGTTATTACGGCCGCGGTATAGTGTAAGTGATCTTTAACTACCGTATAAGTAATAAAATAAAATATAATATACAATGATATTGTAGTAGGTTTATACAAATATCACTTATTGAAAAAAAAAACTATTTTAAAAGCATTTTAACATTCACACTTGGCCTGACTTAGCTCAATAAAATAAATAAAAAATAAATAAACAACCCCTTATGACAGTCGGGTGAAAAAATCCCTTTTCCTCACTTAGACGAGAAATCATTAAGAAAAATATTATGCAGCGGTATCTAGACTCAAAGAAAACATAGTGTCCTTTAAGTGGGGCGTGAAAAAGCATCTGATGAGCCCGTCAAGCTAAATGCCATCATTGTTAACATGGCAATTGTATATAATGGTGGCCCTCTTTCCTGAGACTTTGCCTTCAGCTTACCATCAGGCGAGGTTAAGTCAAATTGACGTGTCCTATATATAAAAAAAAACATAATTTTTTGTGTCGAACCCGTGACCTCTTATTTCGTAGTCGAATGCTTTACCACTACGCTTCCTGCCAATAAATATATGTGTATACAGTATACCAAAGCCTCCCAACATTGGGAGAGGCCTATGTCCAACAGTGGACTAGTGTAGGCTAATTAATGTTACAGTAGCCTAGCTTTATAATATCCCCTTGTAATTCGAACTTGACACCTTTCAATTATAATTCAAATACTTATCCACTACCGCTGGTGAGCAGCTTAACCTCGTTAAGAAAACGACCTCTCATCAATAAGCCTCATGTTGAGTCTAAAAGGTCGCAGGTTTGATATTAGAATTATATTCTTGGTGTAAACTTAATTACATCGTAATATAATTGAAATAAATATAAAAGTTAATTAAAAGTATGATGGTTTAATTAAAATTAAAATTATGGTTTAAAGTTAAAATTAAAACATACTTTATACCGAACGATCGGAAGGGTTTACGATCGAGAGGTCCCGGGTTCAAATCCTTGTTATTACACTACCGACGTGTACCCACTCCTAGCACAAGCAATTTAGCTTGGTTGGAGGGGTTAGAGGGAATATTAGTAATGTCAGTTGCTTATATTGTATAAAAGAAAATATTATTATTAATATATTTAACATTAGAAAATAGGGTGGACCAACAAAATATAATGTTAATTTTCACGTCCAACTCATCAAAAATTATAATTTTAAAGTTAATAAAAGCATGTTAAATGTCGTGTCACGCTCTACATGAATAAATAATAAATAAGAATCGTTCATTTCAGTCCCATAAAAAGGAACTTACGAAAAATCAACAAAAAAATCTGAAAATTTGTCTAACCTGAGTTTACTAATCTGATCACGAATATTGCAAGACATACTCATATATTAATTTATTTTTACAAAACAATTGTTTGTTTTACAATCTTTTATTAATTTCATTGAAGAATAAAAATTGTTATCATTATTTTCATACTTCTATCATGCATTCGGGTTATTTTTTAATTATGTTAATTTATTTATTATTTTATGTTTTATCTAAAGGTTGAAAAAAATATTTATTTATTATCATAATATAAGTTTTTTATAGTTTTTAGAATTCTACTACGTATTATTTCATTTTTTCACGAAATCTTATCTGAGGTTGAAAGTTTGTTTATTAAACAAAACTAAACAAAAA
Source organism: Eilema caniola (assembly GCA_949126895.1). Taxonomy (NCBI): domain Eukaryota; kingdom Metazoa; phylum Arthropoda; class Insecta; order Lepidoptera; family Erebidae; genus Eilema; species Eilema caniola. The sequence goes on along the minus strand of OX421490.1, from coordinate 1,801,361 downwards.
TTAAAGTATGCCAATAAAACATATCTTAATTTTTGATTAAAAATCCATTACAAAATAGTTTCATGACGATTATCAAATTTTAAATTAGGTATAAATTTTAGACTCATAGGTTATGCCAAGACATAACTAGGGTACCTACCTAAACATAGCGATATGTCAAGGGGCTATATGCCAAATACATTAAATTATTGTTGAATTGTTAAGAGTAGATGGATATATGTATATATAAAGATGGATATATTAGCATATTCTGCTCATTGAACGTATCCGGGTGTCGTCATATTTTTTTACGCAACTAGAATTCCTTTGCAGACATTGACAAATAATGTTTTATATTTATGTAAGTATTTACTGTTATATTTCTTACATATGTACTGAACACACCCTCTTTTGCATTGGGATAGGTAGAGATGGTCTTCTTTCTAGTTGCTACGATCCTAGTGAAAGGTGTATACTTAACTTCCTTTTACTTTCATAAAAGTTTCCATACATGCTTGCCGGTTATAGTTGCCTTTTACCTGAAGGACAATTTTTATAAAAATCTGTTCTTTCTATTTAATCTCAATGTTTCAAATATCACGAGAATTCCGTTACGAGAATACTATTTTCGACATTTGAGAGGTTTAGATTATATCGAGATCTTTATTCGATTTTTATTACGAGAATTGGACATCTGGCCTTTAGACAAAATGAGATCTATTACGTTATCGGTCATAATATTTTTGAATAATGAATTGCAGTGCATAAAAATGAATTAGTGTTCTTTTATTTACAAATGTCATTTTTTTTAATGTTGAAGTTTAAAATTAGTAAATTTTAATTAAATAAAAAATTATTTGAACAATTTTTTTTGTTGTACATAATATATACATAAGTAACTGAAAAATAATAATATATTACCTTGTTCTGCGAATTAAGTACCTACAAGAAATGGAAGCATCGATTGAATTAAACAAAACGTTGATTGTTATTAATAAATAATTATTATTATAGTATTTAGTAATTGAACAAATTACACTTTTGGAATTGAAAAGAAAAAAAATGACAGAATGCCTTTTTCGAAAACGTAGAATTTTTTTTTAATTGTAATAAATTATATGTCTAAAATACATTTCGTCTGCTTTATTTTTTATTTATCCAATTAAGGCTCGTCTATCGAAATCAATTGCAAACATTTCATAAGTAACACTATACCCGGAAATCGAAAACTAGGTAACTCAAAAAATGCTTAATTTAATTATAAGGAAGTAATGAAAAATTTCCATAAATTACAAAACAAAGTTTGAACTTAACCTATTATTATGTGCATTTTTCGTTTCCAAAAACACTATTATATCTATTTTACCATGAACAGGTTTTTAAACGTGGTTTTAACAAAAATTATAATAAATAAACTACTTAAGATTCCAGTCAAACGTCTGTTAAAACACCAGCCTTTTTAGCACCAGAAATAAAACCAGACGGACTATTAATAGTTTATAGAAAAAAAAAACATGAATTATCCAAATAAGCACTAACAGTTTTCCTATTAAATAATGGTCATCATGACATAGGACATATATCTTGGATCTTGGGCCCTGTCTACATACATAACTGTATCCAAACCACTATATCATAATAACATTTTTATATCTTCATAAAAGCCTTCGCATAGGTAGCAACAATCTTAATAAAATTCTTGCATAAAATATAATATTCTTTGTCAAACTAATCTTTTAGATAATAAATCAATCGGTCTGCCAAAATATTTTGATAATGACAAGGGTTTTCTATTGTTAAAGTTAAAAGATTATGAATATCAGCGATATATTACTTAGGTAAACGATTGAGTTCAATAATCGAGTCTTCCTACCGGAGAGGTTTTGTGCTGTCAATGGGAAGACCAAAGGCTTTTCCTTCTTTGTCTTCTACACTTACGACACGGTAGCGCGATTGTGACTCCCCTGGTATTGCACACGGCCATAAGCCACGGTAACCAGTTACCATTAGGTGGACCGTGTGCTTGTCTACCACCTCAGTTGTAGAAAAAAAGGATGGGCTCGTGTAGTGTACAATCAGCATCTGATTGATCATAAGAAGCAAAGTTTCCTGGTATTAGGATCAAGTCAAACTGCTTTCTTGACTTCTCAATTGTATTATTGTTCGAACCACAGGTAAAAATATACGAACAATTAGTTAGAGTAAAAGGGTATTAGAATCGTCGCAGAATGATCGCCGTTCCCCATGAGCGTGGCTTGTTGGTGATAGGTGGAGTGGGTTACCCTAGCAAGCGCATCGCGCATCATCCCAAACCGAGGAGGAATTAGGGACTCCGTGGTCCCCACACCCGAGTAGTGACCAGGTCTAGAGGGATGACAGATGGCGCGTGGTTCAGTCGGTTCGAGTCCAACATAACCTCCGGCTCCGGTGGCGGGGGGGGGGGGGGGGACTTTATATCGGAAAATCCCCACGGGCTTTTTGACGTCCCAACGAACGCAAAGTTGTAAGAAGAGACAGGAGGAAGAGAGGATTTTGACTTTAATTTTATTTTTAATTGCCTACGAGGATTTCACCGCTGGCCTGGAGTCCAGTTGAATCCTGGTGGAGTGGAATAAGGTCACCCTATCTCTTCCCGTGGCTGTTCTCCATCCACTAAATGGTAAAACACTCGCCCTCTATTACGTGGGACTAAACATCATAAAAATAATACACCTCTGCCTATGCCTTTGGGGATCCTCGAACCTCGAACCTCGTTCTATAATCAACGGTTACTAGCAGAAGAATTTAACTGACCCGTTGATGTTAATAGGACTTCATGCGATAAGTAAATTAACCACACCTCTATATGTCATGTAACTGTCAATAAAACAGACATCTTCATATTGAAACGTAACGAAAGATTTCACAATAAAATTCTTGGACACTTGTCAAAACTTTTTTAGCACGCGATAATAGGTGTTATGTGCAACTTTGTGAAGAATCTAAAACACGTTTTATGGTATGGACTTATGACAAAGTGTTCTATGAGTGTCTAACAAATTATGCAATCCGTTTTGTGCGGATCTTTTTGGTACAAATTAGCTTTTGAATTCTATATTGAGCTGTGTATGAAATATAATTAATAGTTTCTTTTGCCGTGTTGGTTCCAGAATAGAAACACCCCAGCCTTTCTTGTTGGTATCCTAGAGAGCGACCAAGTAATAGGGCTGTTCTTCATTCGACAGTGAACATACAGCCCAAGGTTCGCCTCCTGTTACATGGGATCGAAAATCATAGTTGAGTAAACGTAGGTGTTAATATAGTTTTGTTTTTTTTTTTTTTTTAAATAATATTAGCAATCGAAATTATCGAAATTACTAATATTCTCTCTAACCCCTCTAACTAAGCTAAATTGCTTGTGCTAGGAGTGGGTTCACGTCGGTAGTGTAATGGCCAGGATTCGAACCCGAAAGCTCTCGATCGTAAGGCCGACTCCTTAATCACTAAGCTGCCGACGCCCAGTACTTATGCCTAGCCCTTCAGGAATTTACAGGCGTGATGTATGTATGTTTCTTGTTTTATAATTCACTCCATCGCTAGACTATACCCAGCTTCAGTCCTTTACAGGATTAGAAGTTGTTCTATTTTATGTCTGTGCTGTAAATGTTATGGTGTACCTTGGTGAAATATCGAAGTTTCTACTTCTGTTGTCATAGAATAATATTAAACTATGAGTATAGAGATAAAATATCTAATGCTATGGTCAAAAGCAAAGTTTACTTGTTGTAAAGTTTCCATTATTATAAATTTATATATTCCGCTTTAACCTTTGGATTATTTCATATTATTGCATAATAATAAGTTCATTTTCAAAGAAAAAATAATTTACATACATACATATAATCACGCCTTTATCACCGGAGGGTTAGGCAGAGGTGAATTAACACCCACATTTCACCAATCTGTATTAGTTCCCACGTAATAGGGGGTGAGCTTATTGCCGTATTCCGGGCACTATTGTTGACTCGAGCCATGCATCTGAGGCTGAGTCTGGGCTGTACATATCTTTCTGATGTTAAAGTTAATCAGCCCTATCCCTTAGTCGCCTTGTACGACACCACATGGGAAGAGAAGAGGTGGCCCAAATTCTACTATGCCGGTTACCACGCGGCTAATAATTTATCGTTAACTTATCAATTTAACATAAAACATTGAAATATAACTGTTTATGTTGTATTTCATTTTGTTGTCCGTGTGGTGTCGCAGACTACAAGTACCACCACCATATCTATGTCGTAAGAGGCGACTGACGGAAAAATACGCAGACGATATCACTACGAGAGAAGGAACACTCAAAATAAAACGCTGTACCAACATGTCTGGTCAGAAGAAGCAACAAAATAGACTCGGCTAGGCAGGCAACTGTCAGTCGTAGAGTCAGGGCAATTGACAAAAAACTGATGTACTATTCGGGTCTCCTCGGTTTTTTTTGGACGTCGACTAAGTAATTTCGTCATCATCATCACCATGCGTAGTGTTAAGCCCGGTTACCTCCAAATATTCCATTTGGAGTTTGTACTCCGCTTGCCTTTGCTTATCTTCTTTCTCCTTCACTATTTTAGCTTTTACCAATGGGTTATGAAGGTCAGTTGCGTCACTTCATAGAAATGAATGAAGTTCAACCGCTTCGCTGTTAGACTGGTAAGCCAACACCAATTAACTTGAGAAAACTCTCAGAGTTTGATGACTATTTTAACTTTTTTTATCAAGGCACGTCAATTTGCCTTCACCCCGCCTGATGGTAAGCTGAATACAGTCTCAGGAAAGAGGGTCACTATTACATACACGTACCAAGTTACAATGTTGGCACTCAGCTTGACGGCCTCGTCAGATGCTTTTTCAAGCCCCGCTTAGAGGACCCGGGACTGTAGGAAGAAGGAGAGACTAAGGAAGCTTTTACTGTTATCTAACCCCCAAATCCGAGACGATACTCTATTCCAGCGTGTCATCCATCACCATCAGTAAATCAACAAGATTACTGGCTCGCAGATTAAGTTGTCATGGGCTCCATAGATCTTAGAATGGCACGTTAATACAAATTTATGTAAATTTAATCACATACGTCAGATTCTAAGTTTTGTGTTTTCCACTTATTTACATATAAATACCTAATTAACATTCCGAATGTTTGTCATTATTACTGTAACTAAGTAATAAAAGGATTCTTAAATACTATATTTGAAAGGATATATCCGCAAATTTCTTGTTCGAAAGATAATAATTGTAATTTTTTACTATCAGATTTTTATCTTTCTACCAAAAAATAAAATTGAAATGCCTTCGGTGGTAATGAAATAACAGATTACTACTGATTGTGAATTTTTGGAAAAAAATCTGTCTTTTTGTTAATTTGACTTTTAATTTTTTATGACATAGGCAAACGAGCAGACGGATTGCCTGATGGTAAGCGATCGCCACCGCCCATGGCCGACTTGAAAAAACTGCGAAATAGTAGTACCGATCTTCACGAGACTCTCAATTATAGACAGATAGCTGATATAATAATACGGAACTTAATCTTTATATTAGAAAAATAATCAAAGTTCTACGTAAAAAAATAAGATCTGAACTCAAATCCTCACCATGCGGACCAAGTCGCGGCTAACTAGTCAAATATATAAATAATTAACTAATCTTACACAATATCAAGATACATATGTATAATTATAATTGATATTAGTTAATTATAATATTCTTGACACATCAAGTAAAGCTGACTAATAGCAACCACAATAAATAAAAAAAGAACATGTTTTATAAATGCATACTTTGAATTACAAATGATTAATAAAATATTCTTATATTTATATTTATTGAAACATGAATTATTTAAATTTTATAAAATTTGCATAATATATATTTTTGGTGTAAACAACTATGATGCATTTAAAATTATTAGAAATATTTTTTATACTATAATTTTAAATTAGTTAAAAAAGATTTATACTCTTAGCTTATAATAGTTATAAATATATAAAAATATAGAACACCGTAAAGAGAATCTAGATATTTTAAAAATTAAGCTTTATAAAAATCAAAATTTTCTGTTTAATTTATCATTATTATTATCATTTTCACATTCAATTATAAAAAAATATTATTTTCATATAATTTTCAATTATAAAAAAAATCAAACTTGAAAGCAAACAAAAATGCTTTCACAGTATTCCTCAAACAAAAGACATAAACGCGTTCAATAACCATAAACTCAAAAAAAACCCAACCACAAAAATTTGAATTAATGTAAAAAAAAATGAAAATAAAAAATCAACTTACATAAGTATTCACGCCAACTTACCACTCCACACTGACACTCACAACACACTGAAACAATTCACGACAGATCTTAGCTTATTACGATATGATCACGTATTTTTTTTTATTGTTTTTTTTAAACACGCTCGAAGCCACACTTTCGATCGTCGGGTAGGAACAACCGCATTTAAGATGCGACGGACTCTTATATACAATCGTTTATGAAACTTCAATGTGACCTCGCGATCTGAATCATCAGATTTCAGATTTTTTTAAAGGGGTTCTGTAGTTTTTTGGAATAATTTTTTTATTATGATTTTAATTCATACAAGTTTATGGTTATAATTGTTGGTAATTATTATAATATTGATGATAGTATTTGAGAATATTGCGGCTTCGGTCGCATTTTAATTTGTAATAAAATATGATAATTGTGTATAACGTTTCCTAACAATTACGCTATCAAATGAAGAAAATATTTTAAAATTCCAGCAGTGGTTTTAGAGTTGGTGTATTAAAAACAAACAAAGTTTTCAGTTATGTGAATAAAACTTATTTATGCAAAAGCTAGTACAATGGTAATTGAACGATAAGGCTCTGTTCTCCTCGGGGTTGAAGGCTCAGATGGCAGTTTCATATAATCTAAAATCCAGATTCCAAAACTGGATCCAACCGGCACTTGTTTTTTTTTTTTAAAGAATATCAACAACCGAAATTATGGAAATTACTAATATTACCTCGAACACCTCCAACTAAGCTAAATTGCTTGTGCTAGGAGTGGGTCACGTCGGTAGTGTAATGGCCAGGATTCGAACCCGGGATCTCTCGATCGTACGGCCGACTCCTTAACCACCAAGCTACCGACGCTACTGATTGGCACTTAGATAAATTGATCCAGGTTGCATCTAAAACTTCATTTTCAAGCCGGTCGTGCACTCTTCTATCCTTATCTATCATCATCATTAGTACGTTAGCCCCGGTAATTTAAGAGGCTTTCATTTCGAAGTCCAGGGTCTGGTTTTTCCTGTCTTCGTCGCAGACTTCGATAACTTACGTGAATCGTTTGCCAAACCCATTGAAGATGTTGAAGTTCTATAGTGACGATGGTGAGTAGGGTAGCCAGAGCTCACTGGAGAGGTTTTGTGCTGTCAGTAGGAAGACCAAAGGCTATTACTGCTTTGTCTTCTACACTGACGGCACAGAAACTCTCTGTGTATACAGGATCGGCAGCACGAATGTGTCTCCTGATGTTGCACACGTACATAGGCCACGGTAACCACTTACCATCAGGTGGGGCTTGTGCTTGTCTGCCACTTCAGTTGTATAATAAAAAGAAAGTGGTTGGTCGCTTTAGGGTTCCAACTAACAGTAACAAATACCATAGAAGTTAGTATGAAGACTGGCTTTTACAGCTTAATATATTTTACGATACACTGAAACGTTTCAATGTCTTAGGAACGATCACCCATCATAAAATCAACCTAGCAATTGTTGCTCTCTGTTATGTGCTAATCTACTCGGTTACCCCGTACCTACGCTCATCACTTTAAATCAAAATTGATAAGCCCACCGTGATCCATTGCTGGTCTAAGGCTTCTAATTTAATGTGCGCCATTTCGTATGCTCTGCCTTCCGCATCCATCCTTTCGCTTATCAATTATGCTATCTTAAATCTTACGAGAACGGTTGCCATCTAACTCCCAACCCTGGAAAAATTTGATTGCACAAATTTGTCACAAATTTAGGCCGAGTGGGTACCACTGTGCACGATTGCGAAAAACCCTTCGTAGTAATCCAATCTCGGTTGGATTGCGTTCAGGGGTCAGCAAGTGCATAGCCGGGCAGGGGGGATTGTGGTCGCAGCGCTAGTGGGACCGGTGGGTGTCACGCGGTGCGCAGACGACAATCCTCTTTTGATAAGGCCGTCAAGCTGAGTACCACCATTGGTACGTGTATGTAATGGTGACAATTTTTCCTAACTTTGCTTTCAGCTTACATTCAGGCAAATTGTCGTGCCCTATATATTAAAAAACCTTAAGAGGTGGTAATGGTTCCACAAGAATTATTTAAATTTAACTATTAAATTTGATTTTAATGTTTTAATTTGATTTTAATTGATTTGATTTGAATTTGGTTTGAGTTTGATTTTAATTTGGTTTTAATTTGATTTGAATTTGACTTGATTTTGTTTTATGTTATTTTAATTTAATTCTCATGATATTTGCAATATTATACTTCAACGCCACACGACATAATATGCTGTACCGACTTAGAAATTCTATAAAATCTGATGCTGTAACTATATTCTCTGAAAAAAATATCGTTTTGATTTGATTTGATTATAACAACATACTGCTGTATAACCCATCAGGTTACCGGCTTGCAGGTTAGGCTTTTTTTAGTGGTTACCGTTGCTTATGGACTTGTGCTACACCAGGGGAGTCACTCTCGTGCTGCCGACCCTGTAAACACAGACATTTTCTGTGCCGTCAGCTTAGAAATCAAAGCAGGAATAGCCTTTGGTCTTCTCAATGACAGCACAAAAACTCTTCAGTGAGCTCTGGCTACCGTACTCACCGCCGGGAACACAACATGAGGTTATTATGACCGCGGCATTCTATATTGCGGAGGTACCTCCTACCTAAATCTACTACTACTCATGCATCCAGCAATGTCACTAAAATCAATATTTTAGTGACTCATCTCATTTCTATACTCATGTGTATTTCCAAAGGTGAATGAGAAAACTGACTAACAAAGCCTTGGTGTGCTAATTCAATTTTAACGACTCATGTGACGTGTGCAACAGCATTTGTTGATAACGTCATAGGTCGCACGTTTGATACCCTGTCAATACAAATAGACCTGTTTACATTTATAGGGAAGTTAAGAATCGAACACGTAACTTATAAATTAACAGTCGTACTTTTTCACTTCTACACACAAAACAAAACAATACCTGTGTTGTTTTTAACTTTTTAACTAGATCAATTAACCGCCTAGGCACTTTACTGAACGTCGCCGTTCAATTAGCGGCCTGAATGGTGTTCAGCCATTTCATTAAACGGCTTGGATCGACGACGTTTTATTACTTACCTAACCATTTAATCAAACAGCTATTAAAAAGACTTATTTCTTCGTGATTATTAAAAAAAAAATAACCACGAAGGCTCATTAGACCTTCTAACCTAACCTATCCAAATCGAATTGCGTAACCTTACTCAATGAATCTATCAAAGAATCAATTTCGTTTATTCATTTTAGGCACATAAAGAGCACATATGAACGTCAAAATCTCACAATCTTGTCAAGAAATCACTAATATAACATTAAATTAAGTAAATAAATCATTTGAAAATCATTCTTTCGCTGGTTCGGTAAGTTGGTTCTACTGAGAAGAGACCAGCAAGAAACTCAGTGAACAATATTATAGTTTCTTTTTTAAAACAATTTGTTTTTTTTTCATAGGTTTATATTGTGCGAGCAAGCAAAAAGATTAGGATGACCATGCATTTTTATCATTAAGGTATTCGTTTACTTTGTAATATCCTTTTTTCATTAGTCTTTTTTATTTCGATTTTAAGCTTACACTAATTTTCTTTGAATACATCTCTGCATACCCCATCCCTACCACCCCCATCTTACGAATGGCCTAAGCATGAGCCAGCCAGGCTATTAAATGTCGTAATAAACATTACGGCTGAATATCATTCAGGCCGTTTATTGAATGGCGCCGTTTAGTTAACTGCCTAGGCAGTTAATTGGACGAATGCTTAAGCTAGTTGGCGGTGATATATATAAATAGATCTGTAGCAAAAAACAGTGTAAATATAATAAAACAAACATATGTACATATAATCACGCTTTTATCCACGGAAGGTAAGGCAGAGGTGAATTAACACCCACATTTCACCAATCTGTATTCGGTCCCACGTAATAGGGGGTGAGCCTATTGCCGTATTCCGGGCACTATTGTTGACTCGAGCCATGCATCTGAGGCTGAGTCTCGGCTGTACATATCTGTCTGATGTTAAAGTTAATCAGCCCTATCCCTTCGTCGCCTTGTACGACACCACATGGGAAGAGAAGAGGTGGCCCAAATTCTACTCTGCCAGGATCCACACGGCTATAATATATATAATAAAATAAACAAAGAGATATCAAATCATGAAAGAATATCAATAAATTAAAAAAAAGACGGGTTGAACTCCGGGAGTACCGGCAGAAGTGAAAACTTTTTCTTTCTTTCTTTCTTCGTTAAATACTGAGAAAAAGATAAAAAGAACATACTATACCATACCGTACCTATAATATAGCGCCAATCATAGAACCGATCACTAATTTTATGTCAGAAGAAATGAATGAATTACAAAAATAAATATTAATCACAGAAAGTAATAAATTACAACAAGAAAAAATAATCACAAAAAGTGTCAGAAGCCTAGGTTCGAACCCGTTACTATCTGAAACCATAAGGACTTACAGTTGAAGCGCTTACCGCTAAGCTACGAAGCTTCGTAGCGTACCTAACAAAATAAACAATCTGTAGCTAATGTTGTATGACATCAGTCGTCGGTTACGGTTCAAAGGCCAAGTGATTCTGACGCGAGTTTAACACTTTTTACCCATCCAACGCCGCTAAAGAAGTTTTCACTTCAAAAATATGGTTATACTAAATATGGTACGGTGGAGTAGGGCCCATCCCTTCTCGGCAACTAAAGCATAGGACTGTTCTACATCCGACAATAAACATATAGCCCATGACTAAATGGCTGAAACGTGACGTCAATACATCTCTGCCTATCCCTTTGGATATTTGCAAGCGTGTATATGTGTACGTATTTATTTTGACCTAACTAAAGTAACTAACAAAAAATTATGTTCATCTTTCTTAAATTTTTAAACGAGATCCGTTATCAATAAATAAATTATGCAAGTTTAATTTCTACGGTTTGTTGACTTGAAGTACGGTCACTTCATAAGTGGTGACCTTGAAGTAACACAGAAGTTGTGTATGCAATCCGCCTCGGTAATATTTTAACGTCTCAACCATGAGCTCTTCCAATTAGTACCACACTCTCCTTTCCTACACAGGACAACACGTGCTGGGCTTAGATGTCACACCCTCACACGGTGCAGAATATTACATCTAGATCCAAACGGTTCGGTGACTCTTTCGTTTGCTGCACCATTTAGAAATGGAATTCATCGAAGCTCACGTATTTCTTCCTAAAGTTCCAAGTCCCTTAAGAGAATTTGTTAGATATTTATTAGATACATATACATCGAGCGGGAATCAAACCAGTGAGCAGCAGTCGTAGCAGTAGTAAATTTTACCGTTACGCCACTGAGTACACTTTAAACTCTAACAAGATTGTTGACTTAAAGTATGTCAGTACTATTAATCTATTCTGTGCTTGAAGTACGGCCACTTAATAAGTGATGACCTTGAAATACGTATTATACAACGTCTTCAATTACCTAAACAGTACGTAGGTGATGATTTAATAGTTTTTTGCATAGTAAGGAATAGTCTAGAATAATATACAGTGTAAACTCTTTAAAAAAATCCAGTTCATTTTACACAACGCTATCTAGACTAAAAGTAGGCAAAGATTAACTAGCTTGTGTTATAGGTTCTAGAATGATAATAAACACATAAAGTTAATTTTTTAAACATAATTATATACCTTACATAGGAACAAGACCGATGCAAATTTAAAATATTAACATTGAACGGGGATTGAACCCGCGAACTCCGTCGTAGCAACCGTAAGTTTTACCACTGCACCATTGACGCTACCTTTAAACTTTCGTGACACGGAATATTGACTTAAAGTATGTCAGTACTATTAATCTATACTGTACTTGAAGTACGGCCACTTAATAAGTGGTGACCTTGAAGTACCAATAATTACGGATTAAATACGCCTTCAATTACTTAGAGAGTACGCAGTAATAGTATAAGATACAACAGTGTCATCTTTTTAAATATTCTGCAACATTCTAAACAGCGGTATCTAGACTCAAAATATGTAAAAAACAATTAACTTGTGTTATGGGTTCCAGAATGAGAATAATCACAAATACATTTTATTTGGCGGTAAGACGTTTGACTGCTACATCAGCTATCACAGGTTCGATACTTGCAAGATTTTTAAGGCATCTCAATTTGACTTCCCTAAGTCGGCATAGAAAATCATGAATTTTGATCAAAAAAGTTACACACTCGAGCCTCTGTAGACGCGTAGAGATGCAGTTGCTTCCTTGGCAGTATTTTACCGTCTTCACTCTCCCTGTCCTTTCCTACACAGGACAACACGTACAGGGCTTAGATGTCACTCGCAACGTGTTCGGTGACTCTTTCCTTTGTCGCACCATTAAGCCCTGAAATTCTTGCTCAGTTCCCTCTTCCTACAGTCCCGGGTCCTTTAAGCGGGGCGTGAAAAAGCATCTGATGAGGCCGTCAAGCTGAGGGCCACCACCTGGCACGTGTATATAATGATGGCCCTCTTTCCTGAGACTTTACCTTCAGCTTACCACCAGGCGAGGTGAAGTCAAATTATATAAACCTCATTAAATATTTTTACTAAATTCGACTAAAACATTTAACTAAATTAATATTGGTCCTGTTTAATTGTTTGTAATGATTTGTTGATTAAAAGATTCTGTTGGGCAAATGAACTATTGACGGAATATTGTATAATATTAATTTATTATTATTTTAATTATGAATGGAAAAGTTTAATCGCTCAGGTGGGAGTGAACCTCTGACCTCTATAACTAGCTGGACTGGCTATTCCAGGGAAAATGACAGCTTACTTTTTGTGTCGATTTGAAGCGCCACCGTGAGTGTACTAAGAGAGCAAATGGACGTTGTTCGTTGTTTTTATTTATGCGTTTCTAAAAATGGCCATATTGTTAATTTGATACATAAGGCCCATCGTTTATATTAAATTATCGATACCAAGATACTTGCTGTCCATCATTGGTATTAGTTCCAAGTACAGTCACTACTGCGTGCCGCAACTATCAGCGCCAATATGGCGATTTTCAATTGGACACGATATATGGGTACCGGTCACCAGTCCAGCGAGTACTATTACAGGTCAGTGGACTGAATACACGTCGAAAGGCTTCAGGTGAGGCTCAGTCCCCCTATCAGCAACTGGTCGCGGGTAAAAAGCCCGCCTGTGCGATTCGCTTTAAAATTTCATTCAATTACTGTTATTTATTTGTTGCTTTATAAATTGATATACCATGTGTATATGTAAAATTGTGTTTTTTCGTTTGTTTTAATAAAATATTAATTGTGATTGTTCATGAAAACAAAACGTACCGGGGGTAGGACACGACGGTATTTCCATCCAATTGAGCAGTCCGACTGGGGAAGAGTACCTCGTGTTGTGTTCCCGACGGTGAGTAGAGTAGCCAGAGCTCACTGGAGAGCTTTTGTGCTGTCAGTGGGAAGTCCAAAGGCTATTCCAACCTCACTGTTTTTACAAGGTCGGCGGCACGAGTGTGACTCCCCTGGTGTTGCACACGTCCATAGGCGACGGTAACAACTTTCCATCAGGTAGACCGTGTGCTTATCTGCTACCTCAGTTGTATAAAAAATGCAAGGATCTTAAAATTAACATATTCTTAATATGCTGAAGTCAAAAACACTTTTAAAAATAAACTTATAACGATGAGAGAAAGGAAATACCAGCTATTTCATAATAAGTAATTAATATGCCAGAACCTGGGTCAGCCGGGGTGCGCTGGGTCAGCCGGGGTGCGAGGGATATGTCGCAAGACAACCTCACCTTCGGCCTAGCACCACGACCCACAGACGGCGTGCGGTTTAGTCGGTTCGAGTCCGACATAACCTACCCCTCCGGCTCCGGAGGGGCGGGTATCCGTGGGGATTTCCCGCACGTAATAAAAAAAAAAAAAAAAAAAAATATGCCAGAACATCTTTATATGCGAAATTCCTAAGTCTTTTGTCCACAGAAGCAATCGTGTTTGTATATAGTGATGTATACACATACCTATCTACAAAAATATGTGAAAAAACGTTTTTTTTTATAATATGCTAGCTGTGGCCGGCAGATCCGTGTGGAATACCTAATGAAAGAGTCATTAAGTTGATTCTTGAATAGGGCTAAACCATCTTTGCCCTCGGGGCTCGTAGAAGGCCGCAAGGGACAGGGCTGTTCTCCATCCACCAGTAAAACAGTTTTCTTTTTACCTGCGGGAAATCCCCACGGATACCCAGCCTTCGGAGCAGAAGTGGGAGGTTATGTCGGACTCGAACCGACTAAACCGCACGCCGTCTGTGGGTCGACCGCCGCCGTGGCCTGCTTCTGCTAGGGTGACGAGCGGCTCCACCCGTCACCCTCAGGCCCACGCTCATGGGGGGCGGAGGTCGGTTTGCGCCCTCCGACGCCCGAGCACCAGTAAAACAGTCAATGACATCGTACTCACTTGTCGACAATAAGCTCGCTTATTGAGTTATTTAATAGTAGTTTATGCAACTGTCATATAAGAAGGGGTATTAGAATAATTTATTTGCTCATAAACATGGTTACATTAAGGTCTTAAATATATTTTAACACAGCATGTTTAGCCTCAGACTGTGGCATGCAAATTTTCTACACAATTATTACATTGGTTATTACATTTGATTTCATATTTAATTATATGGGCCCCTATAACGTGGGACCGAAAATCATAATTGGCAAAATACGGGTGTTAATATAACTCTGTTAGTCCTTTCGGGGATTAACGGGTGTGAATGAATAGTTATAAAATATAAATGTTTAATATAATAGAATATAATAAGAAGCCAATGATAGCTTAGTGGTTAAGGAGTCGGAATTATGATCGAGAGGTCTCGGGTTCGATTTCTGGCCATTACACTACGGCCGTGAACCCACTCCTAGCACAAGCAATTTAGCTTAGTTGAAGGGGTTAGAGGGAATATTAGTAATTTCGATAATTTCGGTTGCTAATATTCTTTATTAAAACTAAAACAAAAAAACCTAAAAATAAAAAGGTATATATTTTTAGATTTATGCTGTAAGCGTCGGTAGCTTAGTGGTAAAGGAGTTGGCCTTACGATCGAGAAGTCCCAGGCTCAAATCCTGGCCATTACACTACTACCGTGAACCCACTCCTAGAACAAACAATTTAGCTTAATTGAAGGGTTTTCAAAAAATTTCGGTTGTTAAAATTCTTTCAAAAAAAAATTCTCGTAAGTAACAACCTTGTACAAAATATTGAATCCTATAAAAAAGGAGTTGTTCTCAAGTTATGGTGTGACCAAGGAAAACAGGAATTATTTTTTATGGATATACCTACGAAGATATTGATGTGACCGGAAATTTGCAGAACCCATATTATAATTATAATATAACGTCAATGAACTGTCGAAATATTGTCGAAAGAGAGTAAAAAACTCACCTTTCGCAATTAAATGTACCTACCTTTTTTTTCGAGTGGGAGTCCCCACGAATATTCCCCTCCCTTCAAAACCTAAAATCTGGTATACCTATGTATGTAAGATGACCTGAAAAAGGTGGCTGGGACAGAGATGCATAAGGTGGAGGATCGGTAGCAATGGCGCATATTGGGAGAGTGGCTAAGAAGTGGAATGATGACCTCATCAAGGTCGCTGGGTACCGCTGGATGCGGGCTGCTTTAGATAGGTCGTTCTGGAAGTCTATAGGAGAGGCCTATTTTCAGCAGTGGACTGTGTGTGGCTGATGTGATGATGATGATGATGGCAATCGGTTAAGTAGTACCCGAGATATGACCTGTTAAGTCATTGACAGAGGCTAAGTCAATTGATGTGTTCTATATAAAAAAAATATTATGATTTTCGGTCCCACGTAGTAAAGAACGAGCCTGTTACCATTAAGCACCCGGGGAGGGCCAGACCCAGAGGAATGGCCCTGGATCAGCCGGGGTGCGAGGGATATGTCAAAAGACAACCTCACCTCCGGCCTAGCACCTCACATCGACCCACAGACGGCGTGCGGTTTAGTCGGTTCGAGTCCGACATAACCTCCCCCTTCGGCTCCGAATGGGGGGGGGGGGGGGGGGCATCCGTGGGAATTTCCCGCACGTAAAAAAAAAAACTATTAAGCGGGCGCTTTTTTCTTTTTATAACACTTAGGTGGCAGACAAGATCACACGGCTCACCTGATGGAAAGTGGTTACCGTGGCCTATGGACGTGTGCAACACCAGGGGCGCCACACTCGCGCTGCCGATCTTGTTACAACAGAGAGTTTCTGTGCCGTCAGCGTAGAAGATAAAGCAGGACTAGCCTTAGGTCTTCCCATTGACAGCAGAAAAACTCTCCAGTGAGCTCTGGCTACCCTAGTCACCGCCGGGAACACAAGACGAGGTTATTATGTCCGCGGTATTCTGTAGGGCGGAGGTACTTCCCCAGTCGGACTGCTCAATTGGACGGAAATACCGTCGTGTCCTACCTTCTACTATGTCATAAACTGTGTGTTTACTATCGGAATTATAAACATACCTCTTAATAAACCACAAATTTTTATTTCAAAACATCATGACGAAATTAAACTACACAAAAACAGCCATACTCACAAAAGCTATAAAAGAAATTATGGAATACCCATACTCGTACTTCACACAACCACAAAAGTATGTAGTTCGCCCACGGCCACTGAGATCCTGGTTTGAGTCCGGTGTATGCAAAATAATGACAGTTTAATCACTTTTAAACGTAAACACTATGTGTCATCTTCATTTGCAGCAGAATCCGGAAGACATAAGAATAATAATCTTTACTATTAAATTATTAACGTTTTAAAACGTAAAATGGTCGTGTCTGTATATAGGAAAAAATAAAAAGAAATTGGGATATGTTTTTCTCTTTGGAATTTGTGTTTGTTTGTCCGCAATGAGCGCAAAAACTATTCGGATTTCTTCATAATATTTTTGTTTGAAAGGTCTTGGTCAAACTTAAGTCCACGTTTGTTTGATCGCAATCGGTTTAGTAAAATAAGAGGTATGAGAATAAAAAACTCGAATGATTCTGAAAAGATCGAAACAAGCTTTAAAGCAGGCGGTACCCATTAATTTTCATCTGGTTTGAGATTTACAAACCGGTACCGCCTTCTATAAAGCTTGTATCGATCTTTTCGGCATCAGTCGGGTTTTTTATTTTTAATAATTAATTTTATTTCATAATTTTTTATTATGACATTTAAATATTTTTGTAATCGCCTTCTAATTTCCTTCATTTGAATACCCCACTCGATAAATTTGAGTGAATATTTGTTTTTTAACACATACATTTTAGCGCCAAACAACCAACATATAGCTTTTCATCATTGAAATCCGTACGGTAGTTCAGAAGATATGAGGTAACAACGAATATTACAAACATACATACAAGTTACGCGCGAAAAACTTAACCCTTCTTGGTAGTCGGGTAAACAACGCGTTAACCGACATCTATGCATATGTTAGTTTATAATAATTCCCTAGTTCTATTCTATTGGCAAGCCGTTGAAAAGTCAGTAAATATATTCTTAAATTCAACTCATCCATCACTTTAATACAGGTAATGATTGCCCTTTAGTGGGTTTATAAATTATTCAAACAGTACGAGCTGATGTCACGAACTCCGTCACGGTTTAAAAGACATTGTTTTATTATAATATACATATTTGACATTATAAAAAGGTCCTCGCATTTGCCGATTGTCGCAATCTTATTCATCCTAGCGTTAATCCCCCAGTCGCATCCGAATCTTTAATCTCGGAGTGCGGGGTCCACTTTTTCCAGTCTAGCTGCGTGTTTGGCTTAAACTTCGATATTTTCCGTGAAGCGACTGCCATCTGACTTCTAATGAAAAAAATCTCGCAAAAAGTACTTAACAAAAATGTGTTCAAAATTCAGTTTCGATCTCAAACTCCTAGTTTTGTACATACATACATACATATAATCACGCCCTTATACCTCTATAATCACGCCCGCATGTCACAAATCTGTATTCGGTCCCACGTAATGGGGGTGAGCCTATTGCCGTATTCCGGGCACTATTGTTGACTCGAGCCATGCATCTGAGGCTGAGTCTGGGCTGTACATATCTGTCTGATGTTGAAGTTAATCAGCCCTATCTCTTAGTCGCCTTGTACGACACCACATGGGAAGAGAAGGGGTGGCCCAAATTCTACTCTGCCGGGAACCACGCGGCTAGTTTTGTACCTATCACAAAAACATTGATAGGTACGAGCTTATTTTAAAACTCTGATAGACAGTTCTTCTAACGATCGATCTTACGATCGAGAGGTCCCGGGTTCGAATCCTGGCCATTACACTACCGACGTGGACCCACTCCTAGCACAAGCAATTTAGCAGTTGAAGGGGTTAGAAGGAATATTAGTGATTCCGATAATTTCGGTTGCTAATATTCTTTAAAAAAAAATACCTTCGTGTAATCTAAAATGTTCTAAAAAATTACAAAAGTATTGAAAAATAGACAAAAGGTATTCGAAGACCTCTTTTCAATACCTTTTGAACCTTCAAAAAAGTGTACATTTGATTTCTTTCGGCGTTATTTTATTAAGGTACCCATGGTTACACGCGAATGAAACTACGTGACAATACTAGTCCTATATAAATACTTACCCAGTTCCGTCTAAACTTATTTGATAAATCAATCAAGATCAAAATTTGTCTACTTATACGATAAATAAAAATAACAACATGCTTCTATAATCAGCTTGTTGTAAGGAAGTCAGTAAAATCATCACTTCTATATTAAAAGTTATTTTGATCATTATTTATTGTTAAGGACACTGATTTATGAGCTATCATTAATCTGATGATGATTGAGGTGACGGAAGGTATAGTCCTGGGATTATTTTTAGACAACTTAAATGGCAAACAAGCTTGGAAAGCGGTTACCGTGGCCTATGAGCCTGAGGAGGTCACACTCGTGCTACCAACTCTGTACCCCGTTTTATGGTCTAACCTACAGTAAGGAATCACACTACAGCTTGAGCTTCTTCATTTTCAGGTTGGCTTTTTTTATACAACTAAGTTGGCAAACAAGCACACGGCCCAAATAATGGAAAATGGTTACCGTGGCCTATGGACGTGTGCAACACCAGGGAAGTCACACTTGTACTACCGACCTTATAAAAACAGAGAGTTTCTGTGCCGTCAGTGTAGAAGATAAAGCAGGAATAGCTTTGGTTTTCCGACTGACAGCACAAAAACTCTTCAATGCGCTCTGGGTATACTACTCACCACCGGGGGAATATAACACGAGGTTATTATAACCGCGGTATTTTGTAGGGTCGAGGCACTTCCCCAGTCGGACTGCTCAATTGGATGGAGATACCGGACGATAGTTCTACCTCCCTCGATACTTGAATGAAATTTTGAAGCATTTACTATGCTAACTTTTCAAATCGATTAAGATAGGAAAAAGTGAATGCTCAGGGGGGACTCGAACCCACGATCTTTCCCTTACAGGGGGAATCCTCTGACCACTGAGCCACCGGGCCACACCTGAAGCTATCCAAATTCTCCTATACTACCGTCTTAGGGCGACGGTGGGAGCCATCTACCGACATTCGTACGAAATATCGGAAACAATGAATGATGTTGCAATCTTTTTTAAACATTGTTTTTTTGATGACTCCGCCCAAATAATTGAATGAAATTTTGAAGTATTTACTATGCTAACTTTTCAAATCGATTAAGATAGGAAAAAAAGTGAATTTGGATAGCTTCAGGTGTGGCTCGGTGGCCCAGTGGTCAGAGCATTCCCCCTGTAAGGGAAAGATCGTGGGTTCGAGTCCCACCTGAGCATTCACTTTTTCCTATCTTAATCGACTCCCTCAATACTGTTTCTTATAAACCGTGGTAGCTAGACAGTTAAAATTATCGCAAATGATGTCTTTCTGTTGCTGCTACAAAAGCAAATACTACAAATATAATGAAAAATACCTGTTTAAAGGGAGGCGGGTCCCACACATTACACGTGGTTATTTGTCGATTTTTGCACGAAATTAATACGGAACTGGTCAGATTTAAAACAGATCATTGTGTGTATATTATAGTGTGATGTTATATAGATAATGGTACAGAACCATTACACGCGAGTATGACTCGCATTTGGTCGGTTTTCTTTTACACATTGATATAGCAAACATAAAAAATAAACATAATTAATTATTAACCTCCTTTGTCGCGTAACCGGTTAAAATTCCCATTGGTCTGAGTGTTTCTGTGTCTCGGAGCCTTAACCAAGATGGACCTTAAGCCATCCAAAGTTGTCATTCTTTTTTCTTCCCTATCGCCAATGGATCGTGGAGGTCAGATGGCAGTCGCGGAAAAATATCTAAGATCAGACAAATCCGCAGTTAGATTGGTAAAGCGGACCCCTGACTACGAGGTTAAAGCTTCGGAAGCGACTGTGCTTAACGCTAGGATTAAGAAAAAGAATGTTCTTTAATTTGCTTATCTAAACTACAATATTAATGAAGAACATCTTAATTACACATTAATATACGGTAATTATTACATTGTAGTTATGAACTAAATGTCATGCATTTCATTTTCTAATTTAGTTTGGCATCGGCAAGGGCAGTTCTAATTTAATTTATTACATGCGATTCCGGGTAGCGCATATGTTTACTAATAAATTAATAATTGGCAGTCTATAAAACTTAAACGATATTATACGCTAGTTGAATCGTATCTTATTAGTATTATAACTGTGAATATTTCAACGTTTGCATATTTGCTACTTAATCACACTCAAAAAGCTGAACTGATATTTACGGAATATAGTACAGTGATAAGCTAAAGCTTTCCCACGGGGTCCAGGTTGAAGGGATATAATAGGCCCAAGAAGTCCTTGTTTGACTTCATGGGAGTGACATGTGTGTAAATGGTTTCACTACCATGGACGCCCAAGATCGTGCGAAGTGGAAGAGGAAGAGCCGGAAGGTGATGGACCCTGAATTCCGAGGGTATCTTGGACTCGTATACCATCAGGAAAACACATCAGAAGCATACGTACTTTATCCCAAGAATAAATATACATGGGTCGTAAGAAGCGGCAGTTTTGCATGAGAGGCTGTGGATAAAAGCTTTTGGCTTTACAGGAGTGTCAGCCATCTCATCTCCCAACCCCGAAAGAGATGTGTCCATTTTTGAAGTGAAAACTTCTTTAGCGGCGTTAGATGGGTGTAAAATGTTAAGGAAGCGTCAGGATTAGTTGACCTTTGAACCGTAACCGACGACTGACGTCATACAAGATTAGGTACAGACTATCTATTTTGCAAGTTACAATAGATAGCGTCGTAGCTGAAACGGTAAGCACTTCGACTGTAAGTCCTTATAGTTTCAGATAGTATCGGGTTCAAACCACCTAGTCTTCAGGGATTTTTTGTGATTGTTTTTTCTTATTATAATTTATTCCTTTTGGTTATTATTTTTTCTTTTTGTAATTTATTACTTTTTATGATTATTTTTTCTTTCTGTAATTTATTATATTTGTGATTATTTTTTCTTTTCATAATTTATTCATTTCTTCTGACAGAAAATTAGCAGAAAATAAGTGATAGGTTCTATGATTAGCTCTATATTATAGGTATGGTATGGTATGTTCTTTTTTATCTTTTTCTATGTATATAACGAAGAAAGAAAAAAAGAAAATGTTTTCACTTCTGCCGGCACTCCCAGAGTGCAACCCGTCTTTTTTTTTTAGATCAGATGTGCCGACTGTCGAGTTAGGTGGGGCTTGGGTTATATACTAAACTGTTCTAAGTTCCTGAAGATGCTACATACATACATAAATACATTCCCGCCTGTAAATCCTCCAACGGATAGGTAGAGGTATATATTTTCGGACCCACATAATGGGGTAAGAGCCTAATGACGTCAACCGGGCTCTTTAATATGGGTTGTATGTTTACTGTCAGACGGTGAACAGCCCTATCCCTTAGTCCCCTTCTACGACATCCAGGGAAGAGATGGGGTGGTGCTATTTTATTGCACCGGGAACCAACACGGATCTTGAAACAAGATGTAATTCGTGTTACATTCCACAGAAACACAGTTTTTCAACTCATAAGTTTCATTATATTAAAAAGGAACTAAGAAATTGACCAAAAAAAAGATAACCCGTGCTTAAAACTGTTATTTTAAGTTAAAAAAAAAAAACTATTAACAAGTATAGTTTTTACATAGCCATACGTCAATATGACTTCACCTCATCTGATAACAAGCAGAAGGCAGTTTCAGGAAATAGGGTCACCATTACAAACACCAACAAGGTTGCAATGGTGAAGCCTCAGCTTGACGGTCTCATCAGATGCTTTACCACGCTTAAAGGACCCGGGACCGTAGGAAAAAGGAAACACGTAAGCTGGTGAAGAGTTCCAAGACTTTATGATGTGGTATTAAAAGAACACTCCTCATGGTAAGAGGCTTTAAAAATGTAGGACACGAACGTATTTTCGTCCAATTGAGCAGTCCGACTGGTTAAGTATCGCGGCCATAATAACCTCGTGTTGTGTTCCCGGCGGTGAGTAGGGTAGCCAAAGTTCACTGGAGAGTTTTTTTGCTGTCAGTGGGAAGACCAAGGGCTTGTCCTGTTTTATTTCTACACTGACGTAACAGAAACTGTCAGTTCTAACAAGGTTAGCAGCGCAAGTGTGAGGCGCCTGGTGTTGTACATGTCCATAAGCCACGGTAACCACTTTCTATCAATCAAGTGGGTCGTGTGCTTGTCTGCCACCTAAATGGTATAAAAGAAAAAAAATATTCTGCTTTCGTTCCTGCTTGGAAAACTGCTCACATTTCGAAATGGTTGCAGAAACATGCGGCACGCGGTCCGCATTATTGGGAATCCGTGAGGTCACGACCAACCTCCAGCCTTTGCAGATACGTAGAGATGTTCCTTCCTTGACAGTATTTTCTTCTGATGAGCTCTTCCAATTAGTCCCACCTTCTCTTTTCCTACAGAGGATAACACGTGCAGGGCTGTCCATTTGCAGAATATTCCTTCAAGAACCAAGCGGTATAGTGACTCAAATGGACGTGCGTCCTACATAAAAAAAAAACTTATTTGGGTCTAGAAAGCGTTGTGTAGAATATTATACAATATTTGGGTGTGCGTTGTTTTATAGAGAATTGTTTAATATAATTTCGAATTACAGAAAATGTTTCGCATAATTTCGTTTCATAAAATAATCAATATACAGAATACTTACTTTAAAGAATTTTAAATCATTGAATTTTGTTTCATATAAAGTTAAACATTAGAATAATCATTTCATTGAATATCAAATCAAATATTCTTAATCATTATATTGTTTATTTAATAGAAAACTTATTACAAAGAATAACATATTATCAAAGTGACAGTTTCTAAACGTTTCAATTCATAAAATGCATACCCTCATTTATATGGGACAATTTTTTTATAAACTAAACAATTGATGCGTCTACAAGGTCGACGGAGTCCCGCTACGCGGGGCTCCTACTTCTGGGTGGTTTATAAAAAAAATAACCACGAAGCCTTCTAATCTAACCTATCCGAGTCGGGGTAATCTGAGTCGGGGTGTTAACTATATTGTAAATGTTACAGTTAAAAATAAATGTTATTTGGAACATTATAAAGGTGGTTTAATATTCTTTAAAAATAATTCTACAGTTTGATAAGTTTGTTAAACAAAAAAATGTGATTAAAAATTCGTTCAATTGTGTTTCTGTGAAATATGTTTCATTGTAGTAAATTGTTTTTGAAGCAATAATATTCGAAATAAAAATATAAGAACCAAATATTATATGAAACATTTTCTGTGAAACGAAATTCTATGAAATTACTTTCTACGAAATAATATTTATTTACATTATCACTATATAGTATAAAACAAAGTCACTTTCTCTGTCCCTATATCCCTTTGTATGCTTAAATCTTTAAAACTACGCAACGGATTTTGATGCGGTTTTTTTTAATAGATAGAGTGATTCAAGAGGAAGGTTTATATGTATAATACATGTTTCATATTGTAGAGTGTGCAGTGGGAACGGGATCTGACGCCACGCGGGCGGAAAAATATTGGCGGTACGAAGTTCGCCGGGTCAGCTAGTTGTAAATAAAGCCATAAAAACAAAAAAATCCTTAATTTTTACTGATTCGTTATAACGCTAAGAGTTTTTTATTTATTTAGGACACGTCAATTTGACTTCACCTCACCTGATGGTAAGATGAAGGCAAAGTCTCTGGAAAGAGGGTCACCATTACACACATGTACAATGTTAACAATGGTGGCACTCAGTTTGACGACCTCATCAGATGCTTTTTCACGCCCCGCTTAAAGGACCCGGGACTGTAGGAAGAAGGAAACACGTGAGCTGGCAAGGAGTTCCAGGTCTTAATGGTGCGGAAAAGGAAAGAGTCACCGAACCGCTTGGTTCTTGTTTTTAAAATTAAAAGTTATAAAATAACATTATTACCTTTGTTTTTAATACCATAACAAAAGGGTTCAATGTATTTATAAAGTGTTGTTATTCTTGACGACCGGAAACAATCAGTTTTTGCATAAAAAAATAAATTTTTGCTTATGAATATGCAAAAGTACAAATAGTTAAGTATATCCTAGCATGTGATAATATTCTATTTTGTGTTTATTTAAATCCATACTAATATTATAAATGCGAAAGTAACTCTGTCTGTCTGTCTGTCTGTCTGTCTGTCTGTCTGTCTGTCTGTCTGTATGTTACGCTTTCACGCCTAAACCGCTGAACCGATCTTGATGAAATTTGGAACAGAGGTATATTAGAGCTTGAGAACGGACATAGGCTACCTTTTATCACGAGAAAGGGGGTTTAAGGGGGGATATAGGGGATGAAAGTTTTTATGAAAGTTTGTCATTTCTGAAGATATCTTAATGAAATTTAGTATAGAGGTAGATTAGAGCTTAGGAACGGACATAGGCTACCTTTTATCGCGAAAAGGGGGTGGAAGGGGGGGGACTAGGGCCTTGGGAGGAAAGTTTGTCATTTTTGAAGATTTCTTGATGAAATTTGGTACAGAGATAGTTTAGAGCTTGGGAACGAACATAAGCTACCTTCTATCGCGAAAAGGGGGGAAGAAGGGGGGGAGAGACCAGGACCTTGGGATAAAAGTTTATCGTTTTAAAGATTTCCTGATGAAATTTGGTACAGAGATAGTTTAGAGCTTGGGAACGGACATAGACTACCTTTTATTGCGAAAAGGGGGGTAGGAGGGGGGGACCAGGGCCTTGGGATAAAAGTTTATCGTTTTAGAAGATTTCCCGATGACATTTGGTACAGAGATAGTTTAGAGCTTGGGAATTGACATAGACTACCTTTTATCGCAAAAAGGGGGATAGAGGGGAGAACTAGGGCCTTGGGATTAAAGTTTGTCAATTTTGAAGATTTCTTGATGAAATTTGGTACAGAGAAAGTTTGGAGCTTGGGAACGAACATAAGCTACCTTTTATCGTGAAAAGGGGGGAAGAAGGGGGGGGGGACAGGACCTTGGGATAAAAGTTTATCGTTTTAGAAGATTTCCTGATGAAATTTGGTACAGAGATAGTTTAGAGCTTGGGAACGGAAATAGACTACCTTTTATCACAAAAAGGTGGGTAGAAGGGGGAACTAAGGCCTTGGGATGAAAGTTTGTCATTTTTGAAGATTTCCTGATGAAATTTGGTAAAACGATAGTTCAGAGCTTGGGAATGAACATAGGCTACCTATTGACACGAAAATGGAGGCATAGGGGGGGGGAGGTAATAAGGGATTAAAGTTTGACAGTTTTGAAGATGATGAAATTTTGACATAATATACATGTATGGACATAATATATGCTGCCTTGGATCGCGAATAATGTGGTAAAACGGGGGGGGGGGGGGATAAGGACTAGATAGTAAAAATGAAAGTTTGTCATTTTTGATGATATCCTGGTGAAATTTGGTGCAGAGCTAGAGGCTACCTTTTATTGCGAAAAAGGGAGTTGAAGGGGTGGAATAGGGCAAGGGTATGTAAGTTTGACAATTTTGAAGATATCTTGATGAAATTGGTATAGAGATGGATTAGAGGTTGGAAATGGACATAGGCTACCCCTTATCGCGAAAAAAGGGATAGAAGGGGGAGGGGGGGATTAAAGTTTCTAATTTTTCAATAGCACAAAAAAGGGGGTGAATATGCATAGCGTCGGTAGCTTAGTGGTTAAGGAGTCGGCCTTACGATCGAGAGGTCCCGGGTTCGAATCCTGGCCATTACACTACCGACGTGAACCCACTCCTAGCACAAGCAATTTAGCTTAGTTGGAGGGGGTTAGAGGGAATATTAGTAATTTCGATAATTTCGGTTGCTAATATTCTTTTAAAAAAAAAAAAAAATGGCATAAATAGTAAGAATTTCTTTTAAGATGTCCTCATGAAATATGGTACAAAGGTGGATTAGAGCTTCGGAACGGATATAGTCGAGTAGCGAACCAAATATAGAAGCGAGTGGAGAGGTGAGTAGAGATTGTTATAGGGACGAGTGGATAGGCGTGTAAAGATTGGAAGTCGAGTAGAGTCGACTACAGGAGCGAGTAGATATGCGACTAGAGAGCCAGTGGAGAGGCGAGTACAGAATCAAATAGAATGCTGTAAAGGCGAATAGCGAGGCGAGTGGAAAGATGAATGTAGTGGCGAGTAGAGATCGAATAGAGAGTTGAGTAGAGGTGCGAGTAGATAGGCAAGTGTGGAGAGTCAAGTAGACAGGCAAAAAGAAAATCGAATGGATGGGCAAGTAGAGAGGCCAATGGAAAGGCGAGTATAGAGAAAAGTACAAAGTCGAGTAGAGAGGGGAACAGAGAAGTCAGTAGAGAGTCAAGTATAAATTCAAATACAGAGGCGAGTAGAAAGTCGAGTAGAGAGTCGAATATAGAGGCGAGTAGAAAGTCGGAACAAAGGTGAGTACATAGTCGAGGACAAAGTTGAGTAGAGAGGCGAATTTAATGCTCAATAGCGTCGGATCAACACTAAACGATAACCGACATCCACGCGGGCGGAGCCGCGGGCAACAGCTAGTAATTGATAATTTAAAATGTATACTTTTTTAATAATATAATAACTGTTGAAATAATGTCAATAGAGATGAAAATATTTTTCTTTTACTATTTACAAGTAATTTATCATTGGTTTAAGTGAGCTTCAGTTATGTAATGCCGTAATGTTATGCCGCGAGGTTCCCGGCATAGTAGAATTTTGGCCACTCCTTCTTTTCCCATGTGGTGTCGTACAAGGCGACTAAGGGATAGGGCTGATTAACTTCAACATCAGACAGATGTGTACAACCCAGACTCAGCTTCAGATGCATGGCTCGATTCAACAAAAGTGCCCGGAATACGACAATAAGCTCACCCCCTATTACGTGGGACCGAATACAGATTGATGAAATGTATGGGTGTTAATTCACCGCTGCCTAACCCCCAAGGGATAAATGCGTGATTATATATATGTATGTATGTATGTATGTAATGTTATGTAGAATTCCATCATTAGTGGACCACCATATCTCTTCGTGTGGATGTTGTAGAAGGTGATGTGGTAGTGTGTGTTTCTTTTCGTGTCGACAGATGGCGTCGCTCCGCCTCAACTTTCTAACCTAGCCTATCGGATTGACATTGAATAACTCTCTTCAAAATTCACAATATTAAAGCCATTTTTAAAATTAATTCACATTTTTTGTGTAAATTGCAATAAATTACGAAACGTGAGATACGTTGACAATGTTTCGAAGAATTATTACAAAAAAATCGCAAATTTCCGTCGAAATTGTAAAGTTCTGTCTATTGTTTAACAGTAGGCCGTGATTTAACGTGTTTTTATTATATTAAAATAGCTTAAATAGAGTCTTATCTATGTAATCATTAACTAAAATCTAAATGCTAATTTAAGTTGCCAAATACTTGCGAAAACAAGATTGGAATCTTGAGACGAACTTGCTTCAGACTTGGTTTGAAACAAAGCAATTGAGATACATTATCTTTTATCACCATTTATTTTACTAACACATTTTCCCAGCTCTGCTACGGATTATGAACACAGACATAAATGTTTAGAACAAATATATAAACAGACACTGGGGTTTATAAGGCCTCAAATAAAATCTTCAACCTCCAATCCTGGTCACATCTGCCCTTCTAGACAAGTGGCAATTATTAAGGCAATTTTATTATTAACCGGTGTTTGATGGAATAGAATGACGAATGTATGGGATTTGACGTATTTGACATGCGTTAACGACTGTCAAATACGTCAAATCCGATATATTCGTGATTAAATTCTACCAAATGAATTGCCACTTGTCTAGAGGGGCTGAAGCCGTAACCTCGGCGTCCGGGGTTGGTTTTTCGAGTACTACGGTGTAGCTGAACTTCGATTTTTTCTGTAAAGCGACTGCCATCTGACCTCCACCACAAGTCGTTGGTGATATCGAAGTTATATATTAAAAAAAGAATTCTTAGGTCTCTTCATACTGGATTATGCATTCCGGAACATTCACGCAGTGTTTTACTTTGCAAACGAAATGGTCTCTCTCGATAAGAAATACTGGCTGCAGTGGGAGCTGTATCTGTGAGGATTTGGGCATGAAAAAATGTTATATTTACCGACGTGTATATTGACCCCAAGTTGCGAGACAAACGAGACCTTAAAGCGGATTGGTTTGATTTGATTAATCAATAATTGGCGAATTTGTGCTCTTCCACCATCATAGCAAAACCGCGCTATCCTCAGAAGACATTTTGTGACGTTACCGGGGTCAAGATATATGATTATACTAGCTTTTGCAAGCGACCATACATAGCCTACTAAAGCATAGTAATATACCACTATATCTTATCTTATGTTATTGGGGTGCGTGCTCTGGAGCTATCACGGACAATTCGACCCTATTGGATCCTTTGTATCAACCCTAACCTGGCCCCTACGAGGAGGAATAGTCCTCCCTGACAAGGTGGCTATTCCTCTTAATTGTAGATGCCTGTAATTCGCTGGTCTTGGATAGCCCTTACCGAGAAGATCCATACGATGTTTTCTTAAGGCGTGGCACTCGTACAGTATGTGTTCTATCGTTTCCTGGCTCTCCCCGCAGTGTCTGCATTTTGCGTCGTTCATGATACCAATCTTGCTCAAGGTGTAATTTGTGCAGAAGTGGCCAGTGATCGCTTCCATTATTTTCCTTTGATTGGTGGATCTTCCTAATTCCTTACTTATGAATTCCTTCGAATGTGTTAGGCTTGGTTTGGTCTTCCATTCTTTAAGCTGCCTATTCTTGGCCTGTTCTGAAATAGCCCTCTTTAGTGTGGCTTCAGGGAGTCTAACAAATGGTTCTGGACCTATGGTTACTTTTGCAGATCCTTGTCTGGCTAGATGGTCTGCTTTTCTATATCTACTGCTACATTGAATGTCATCAAAATTGGCTCAGTGTATTAGGCGTGAAAGCGTAACAAACAGATAGACAGAGTTATTTTTGCATTCATAATATTAGTATGGATGATATTGACAGCCACTGTGCCGTAGCGGTAGTGGACGAGCGCAAGAAGCGCGAGTTCGATCCCCGCTCGGTGTAAATATATTTATGCATTTGCATTGATCTGATCGTGCCTTGGAGAGCCGGTTGGCAGTCGTTACTGGTAGTTGAAGCCGTAAAAATTTCAACAACTGGTGTAGCTGCAAGGCTTCGACATTGCGTTGTGGAGGTTAGATAGCAGTCGCTTCATCGAAAATATCGAATTTCAGCCATATCCGTAGTTAGACCAGTAAAAGAAGAAAAAAAAAGACGGGTTGCACTCTGGGAGTGCCGGCAGAAGTGAAAACATTTTCTGTTTTTCTTTCTTCGTTATATACATAGAAAAAGATAAAAAAGAACATACCATACCTATAATATAGCGCTAATCATAGAACCTATCACTTATTTTCTGCTAATTTTCTGTCAGAAGAAATTAATAAATTATGAAAAGAAAAAATAATCACAAAAAATAATAAATCACAGAAAGAAAAAATTATCATAAAAAGTAATAAATTACACAAAGAAAAAATAATCACCAAAAGTAATAAATTATAATAAGAAAAAACAATCACAAAAAATCCCTGAAGGCCAGGTGGTTTGAATCCGATACTATCTGAAACTATAAGGACTTACAGTCGAAGTGCTTACCGTTTAAGCTACGACGTTATCTATTGTAAATCGCAAAATAGATAGTCTGTGTTAATCTTGTATGACGTCAGTCGTCGGTTACGGTTCAAAGGTCAACTAATCCTGACGCTTCCTTAACATTTTACACCCATCCAACGCCGCTAAAGAAGTTTTCACTTCAAAAATGCCCGCTGAGTTTTTTGCCGGAGTCTTCTCAGGTCGGGGCCGCGTTTCGAACCGGTGATCCATTTGCTAAACGACTCTGGATTTTTTGAAGTGAAAACTTCTTTAGCGGCGTTGGATGGGTGAAAAATGTTAAGGAAGCGTCAGGATCGCTTGACCTGTGAACCGTAACCGACGACTGACGTCATATAACATTAGCTATAGACTGCCTATTTTGCAAGATACGATAAGTAGCATCGTAGCCTAGCGGTTAGCGCTTCGAATGTAAGTCCTAATGGTTTCAGATAGTACCGGGTTCAAACCTGACCTTCTGATACTTATTGTGATTATTTTTTCTTTTTGTAATTTATTACTTCTTGAGATTATTTCTGAAGTGAAAACTTCTTTAGCGGCGTTGGATGGGTGTAAAATGTTAAGGAAGCGTCAGGATTAGTTGACCTTTAAACCGTAACCGACGACTGACGTCATACAAGATTAGGTACAGACTATCTATTTTGCAAGTTACAATAGATAGCGTCGTAGCTTAAACGGTAAGCACTTCGACTGTAAGTCCTTATAGTTTCAGATAGTATGGGGTTCAAACCACCTGGCCTCCAGGGGTATTTTGTGATTGTTTTTTTGAAGTGAAAACTTCTTTAGCGGCGTTGGATGGGTAAAAAATATTAAAATTGCGTCAGGTTCGCTTGACCTTTGAACCGTAACCGACGACTGACGTCATACAACATTAGCAAAAGATTGTTTATTTTGTCAAGTATGATATGAAGCTTTGTAGCTAAGCCGTAAACGCTTCGACTGTGAGGCCTTGTGGTTTCAGATGTTACCGGGTTCGAACTTGGGTGTCTGACAATTTTTGTGATAATTTTTTCTTTTTGTAATTTATTACTTTTTGTGAGTATTTTTTCTTTTTGTAATTTAATAATTTCTTCTGACAGAAAATTAGTGATAGGTTCTATGGTTGGCGCTATATTATAGGTATGGTATAGTATGGTAAGTTCTTTTTATCTTTTTCTCTGTATATAACGAAGAAAGAAAGAAAGAATAAGTTTTCACTTCTGCCGGCACTCCCAGAGTGCAACCCGTCTTTTTTTTTGTAATTTATTACTTATTGTGATTATCTTTTCTTTTTGTAATTTATTAATTTCTTCTGACAGAAAATTAGCAGAAAATTAGTGATAGGTTCTATGATTGGCGCTATATTATAGGTATGGTATGGTATGTTCTTTTTTATCTTTTTCTATGTATATAACGAAGAAAGAGAAAATGAAAATGTTTTCACTTCTGCCGGCACTCCCAGAGCAACTCGTCTTTTTTTTTTAAACTTGGCGTTTTGTGAGTGCCGTTTTAATGGTCTATGCAGAATAAATGATTTTTGACTTTAACTTTGACTGAGATTAACACTAGGATGAAGAAGATTATAATGCTAATAAAGTAATCACAAGGTCAAAGGGCTTACGTCATTAGTTAATCAATTCTTTTATTAGTTTCTTTAGTTGGTCCGCATACGTGAACCTTCTAACATTTGTTCAAGATTTTTGCCGGCATTTCTATGTCAAATACGCAATGCAGAAGCTAATTAGTGATTTATGATACTAATCGCTATTCAAAAATTAGTGATTATGATACGAAATATGATTTTCGAAATGTTGTGAAACGTGATTTTTTGTCATCTAAAAGAGAGAATATTTTAGTTATGTCGAAACATCGTTCTATTTCTTGCCAATTTGTTACATATGTCGTGCAATCAGAATCAGATTGATCTTGTCGAATAAAGTACTCAAAATAATCTTAACACCTTGGTATCCCCCCTTCTATCGAGGAGGGCCAGACCGAGAGGGGTCAGCCAGGTGGAGATTTCCCGCACGTAAAAAAAACACCTTTAGTTCGGACGATAATACAATTTAAATCAATAAAACAGTTTAATTTGCTCGTAATACTTTCGTTTTAAGATCAATACCGTCAAGATCATTTTAACAGACGAGAATTAAAACATATATATTTCTGTGTACCAGAATGAACATAATAAATAAATATTTTACAACATTCTACACAGCGCTATCTAGATCTACAGTAGCCATAGCTTAACTACATTGTGCGCATATGCAAAAAAAAAAGACGGGTTGCACTCTGGGAGTGCCGGCAGAAGTGAAAACATTTTCTTTTTTTCTTTCTTCGTTATATACATAGAAAAAGATAAAAAAAGAACATACCATACCATACCTATAATATAGCGCTAATCATAGAACCTATCACTTATTTTCTGCACAAGTAATAAATTACAAAAAGAAAAAATACTCATAAAAAGTAATAAATTACAAAAAGAAAAAATAATCACAAAAAGTTTCAGAAGTCCAGGTGGTTTGAACCCGATACTATCTGAAACTATGAGGACTTACAGTCGAAGTGCTTACCGTTTAAGCTACGACGCTATCTATGGTAAATTGCAAAATAGATAGTATTTACCTAATCTTGTATGACGTCAGTCGTCGGTTACGGTTCAAAGGTCAACTAACCCTGACGCTTCCTTAACATTTTACACCCATCCAACGCCGCTAAAGAAGTTTTCACTTCAAAAACCACGTTTTTTTTCCACTGAGGTTGGCAGACAAGCAAGGCCCATCTGATGGAAAGTGGTTACCGTGGCCTATAGACGTGAGCAACACTAGGGGAGTCACACTCGTATTGCCGACCCTATAAACACAGAGAGTTTCTGTGCCTTCAGTGTAGGAGACAAAGCAGGAATAGCCTTTGGTCTTCCCGCTGAGAGCACAAATTTTTTTGTGCTGTCAGTGGGAATACGTATTTGTGTTTAAATATTATCTCCAATATACAGACACGACAACTTTAAAACTGAGGTGGCAGACAAGCACACTGCCCACCAGATGGAAAGTAGTTACCGTGGCCATAGACATGTGCAACACCAGGGGAGACACACTCGTGCTGCCGGCCCTTTAAACACAGAGAGTTAATGTGCCGTCAGTGAAGAAAACGAAACAGGAACAGCTTTTGGTCTTCCCACTGACAGCATAAAAACTCTCCAGTGAGCTCTGGCTACCCTACTTACCACCGGGAATACAACACGAGGTTATTATGACCGCGGTATTCTTTAGGTTAGAGGTACTTCCCCAGCCAGAAGACTCAATTTTGTCAGTCCAATGTTATTGACGCTAATAATTATGGCAGAAGGATTTTAAATGGTACTTAACCATGAAAATTACTAAAAACAACTATAAAGACGACACAACTACTTTCGTATTCATAATTAACTACGAATTATCTATTGAGCAAGCATATTCTATTACATCTCACAATAGCACCCTCTTAAACATTGACCTAGAGATGTACACAATCATTCAAGAAGTAATTCTTTACATCGAACAGAAAAAAACTCATACACACGTAACAACTGTTATGCGTTTTTCTTATTGTTTGTACATCTGTGTCCGGTTGTACATGTTAATTAGTTCTTATACACATTCTGTAGAGGAAAACCCGTTTTTTATCCGAGTGCCTAGAGGGTTTATGAATGTATGTTTGTAATATTCTTTATTACATATCTTCTGAACTACCGTACAGATTTCAATGATTCATGTCTCAAATAAAAGGTATTTATTGCCCAAGTGTTTTTGGGTACGTAAAATATGAACAAAAGCTATATGTTTGTTTTTTGGCGCCAAAATGTATGCGGTAAAAAAATCACTCAAATTTATCGAGTGGGGTATCAAAATAAAGGAAATTAGAAGATGATTATAAAAATATAAATGTATATTATGTATGTCATAACTAAAAGTATAAAATAAAATAAATTATTAAAAATAAAAAACCCGAATGGTGCTGAGAAGTAACGAGCTTTATAGCAGGCGGTACCCATTAGTAAATCTCAAACCATATGAAAATTATTGGGTACCACCTGTTTATAAAGCTTGATTCGAATTTTTCAGCATAAGTCGGGTTTTTTTTTATTATTAACAATAATTAATTTTTATGCAATAACTCGTGACGGGTAGTTGAAGCCCTAAAAGTACAACTACTGGTCTAATGGCTTCGATTCGCCGTTGGGTTGTTGAGTTCAGATGGCATTCGCTTCACGGAAATTTTGGAAGTTCAGCCATATACGCATTTAAACTGGTAAAGCGGACGTCAGATTCCAAGTTAAAAGCTTCAGAGGCGACTAGGATAACGGCTGGATGAAGAAGAAGTTGACTCAGGTTAAATAACTATAAAAATTCTAATCACCTAGATATTGACGTCATTACAAGTGTCTCTATTTCTTTCGAGGTTCATCCATGTTTCCTTATTACATTGTCATGTCAGAACGCTTCAATTGTAAAATAATCGAAGCCATTATCCACACGAATATTACAATGGATCATCAATTGGAATTATTTCTTATTACTTTTAATAAGCTGAGAGATGGACAGACATGCAGTTAGATTTTCTTTATACATTTTGTATTTAAAAGATTTGTTATGCAATAATTATGAGACTATATTATCCGTGTGTAACAGAGAAAGGATACAAGTATCACCACCCCTTCTCATCCGAAGGGTGTCGTAAGAGGCGACTGACGGAAACATACGCAGACGATATCACTGCGAGAGAAGGAACACTCGAAATAAAAACCTGTACCAACCCGTCTGGCTATAGAAAACTGCAGGCCGAAGTATCCCAACATTAGGAGAGGACTATGTCCAGCAGTGGACAAGGATGGGCTGATTGATTGATTGATTGTTATTTACTGCCGTGATGGATCCCGGTAGAGTAGAATAAAACTACTCCATCTCATTCCATTGGTGTAGTGGAAGGCCCCCACACCGGGGTTGAGTCGGGGACCGCGTGGTCCCCCCCTTCCCGAGGAGGGCCAGACCGAGAGGGATGGCCCTGGGTCTGCCGGGGTGCGAGGGGTATGTCGCATGACAACCTCACCTTCGGCCTAGCACTACGACCCAGAGACGGCGTGCGGTTTAGTCGGTTCGAGTCCGACATAACCTACCCCTCCGGCTCAGGAGGGGTGGGTATCCGTGGGGATTTCCGGCACGTAAAAAAAAAAAAGGGTGTAGTGGAAGGCGCCTAAGGAATAGGGCTACTCTCCATTCAACAGTAAACATAGCTTAAGACAAAGGGCCCGTTATACATTAATAAACTCGTTCTATATTACGTGGGACCGAAACGTGGGTATTAATACACTTGTGCCTACCACTTCGGGGATTTACATGCGTGAGTATATGTAGGTAGATATATGTCGCCTCCAACTAGCTCAATCAGCCGTCCAATTAACTGCCTAGGCAGTTAACTAAACGGCGCCATTTAATAAACGGCCTGAGTGATGTTCAGGCATCTCGTTAATTACATAATTTAATAACATGGCTGGCTAATGCTTAGACCAATAGTAAAATGGGGCACTACCTCGAAATAAGATAGAAAATTACATAGATACATGCATACATACATACATATACCTGTAAATCCTCGAGATGGAAGACAGAGGTGTATTCACAGAAAGTTAGTGATAGGTTTACTGTTTTTTTTTTTATAACCATACAGAAATAAGTCATTTCTCTAACTGTTTAATTAAATGGCTAGGCTAATCGTTAAACGTCATCGCTCCAAGCTATTTGCCTAGCCGTTTAATTAAATGTCTGAACACCATTTAGCACACCATGGCGCGTTTAGTTAACTGCCTAGGCAGTTAATTAAATAGCTGATTAAGCTAGATGGCGGCGACATATATACTACTAGCAGCCTAGGTTCCAGTTTCGACTCAAAATAGATACGATTTTTTTTAATAGCCCGATTGCAAAAGGAATTATGAATATACTCTTAAGATAAAGTGGTTTTAAACTTTGTAATGGGCTGTGTTTACTTTCGAATGTAGAACAGCCCTATCGCTTAGAGCGTTTTCACATTTATCCTCTATCCCATATCCGATATTGGTGTCGGACGCCAATAGCCGACACTTTGTGCTGTTTTCACATTCATCCGATAAAATCAGCCCGATACGGCCATTTGCTCGAAAGCACAGACTAGTTAGGGATGCTAGGGATGAAAAAAAAAA
This sequence comes from Eilema caniola, assembly GCA_949126895.1. NCBI lineage: Eukaryota > Metazoa > Arthropoda > Insecta > Lepidoptera > Erebidae > Eilema > Eilema caniola. The sequence continues at coordinate 1,764,645 of OX421490.1, read as the reverse complement.
AACATAACATGGTATCAAGTTTTTTTCTTAGCGTCATCAATTACCGCGACAAGAAGCGTAACTGACTTAGATGTCACCCGCATACGATGCAGAACATTCCTTCAAGAACCAAGCGGTTCGGTGAATCTTTCCTTTGTCGCACCATTAAGACCTGGAATCCCTTGCCAGCTCACGTGTTTCCCTCTTCCTACAGTCCCGGGTCCTTTAAGCGGGGCGTGAAAAAGCATCTGATGAGGCCGTCAAGCTGAGTGTCGGCATTGTTAACATGGTACGTGTATATAATGGTGGCCCTCTTTCCTAAGACTTTGCCTTCAGCTCACCATCAGGCGAAGTAAAGTCAAATTGACGTGTCCTATATATATTATATAAAAAAACTAATAAAATGTCATTAAGGTCGCAAATTGCTTGCAGTCGCTTTTTTAGTCTCTTTGTGATCCGATATCGGGCCAAAACTATGGTGTTGGCTCCGATAACAGATAACGGACCGGAAGAGAGATACATAATTATGTCATACATTTGACTTCCTCCGATATCGGATATCGGATAATGTCAAAACGCTCTTAGTCGCCTTCTACGACACCCACGGGAAAAGAAAGAAAGAAAAGAAAGAGAGAGAGAGAGAGAGAAAGAAAGAAAGAAAGAGAGAAAGCAAGAAAGAACAAAAGAAATTGATTTTTATTGCGGATGAACACATGCACATAATATATTTAAAAGGAAAATAGAATCAAGAATAAAGATAGAAGAAAGATAGGGTGGCCCGCTTTTAATCGACTGGACCAAGCAAGATATTATAGAAGATTCCTTCAAGAACCAAGCGGTTTGGTGACTCCTTTCTTTGTCGCACCATTAAGACCTGGAACTCCTTGCCAGCTCACGTGTTTCCTTCTTCCTACAGTCCCGGGTCCTTTAAGCGGGGCGTGAAAAAGCATCTGTTGAGGCCGTCAAGCTGAGTGCCACCATTGTTAACATGGTACGTGTTTGTAATGGTGACCCTCTTTTCTGAGACTTTGCCTTCATCTTACCATCAGGCGAGGTGAAGTCAAATTGACGTGTCCTACATAAAAAAAAAAAAGAAATGTTGCTGCGTGACATTCGTAAAGTCAAGAAAAATAGATTTTTTTAATTTGGAAATCTTTATTTATTATTACTAAAAGTATTTGGCAATAAAACAGTGAACAATAGACAATTATTATGAAATCTAAATTTTACCGAATTTAGTACACACTCAGGAGTTAATTTTTAAATGTAATTAGCTGGCAACTACTGGCGACAAAAGAAAATTGATAATTTAATTTCCTTCAAAAAAAATATAATAAAAGTTTTTAACTTGAGGTTTTAAAATTTAGATTTTTTTAACACTACTTAGGTAGTACTTAGATGTAATCTTGCCAGTTTTTCTCACAAATATGACGCACTTAGTTTCCAACACATTTTTTTTAATCATCCTTCGAGATTATTCTAAATGTTAGGATCGGATTTCAGTCTAGATGCAGCTGATATGATTATGTTTACTGAGGTGACAGACAAGCATACGGCCCACCTGATGGAAAGTGGTTACCTTGGCCTATGGACGTGTGCAACACCAGGGGAGTCACACTCGTGCTGCCGACCCTGTAAACACAGAGAGTTTATGTGCCGTCAGTGTAGAAGACAAAGCTGGAATAGCCTTTTTAATACAGTAGCTCAAAAAGTGGCGTATTGCAATGACGTATAGCGTCCGGGATGTGGGCTATTACATACTCGAGCTTCTTCTTTACCTCTCCCGAACACGTGCGTTTTCTTTCCCATATGTCAAAAGAATGTCTTTTAAAAGTAAAACAAACCATGAAGTTTTTACTAAAAATAAAACATAGAAATATTTATGATTCATGCATTTTTTTTCTAAAAATAAAGCTACTAATTTGTTTCAATATCAGATTTAAAAGTAATTTTAATTTAAATTTAAACATTAAGTTAATATAAGTATCGGTCAAATTAAATTTATAAATATAAAATAGTTGACTGTATGACGTGCACTGCCAATAATCTCTGCTTATAACTTTTATAAGAAATAAATGATTAGCTAGTTGAGTTTATTGTGTTTTTAATATTTTATAAAATTGCTTAATTTTTTCGCAACTGTATTAAAAATAGTTGTTCAATACAACGTGTGGGACTGTTATTTCAACTCGTTCCGACTGTCTACCCTCGCCTTCGGCTCCCACACTTGTATTGAAAACTACTATTACTCTTCCCACTGACAGCGTAAAACTGTCCAGTGAGCTCTGGCTACCCTACTCACCACCGGGAACACAACACGAGGTTATTATGGCCGCGGTATTCTGTAGGGCGGAGGTACTTCCGCAGTCGGACTGCTCAATTGGACGGAAATACCGTCGTGTATGTCGAATTGAAATCATATTTAGTGAAATGTGTTAATACACCTCTGTTTATTTGAATATATGTATGTATCACAATTCACAACATAGTATAAAACAAAGTCGCTCTCTCTGTCCCTATATCCCTTTGTATGCTTAAATCTTTAAAACTACGCAACGGATTTTGATGCAGTTTTTTTTAATAGATAGAGTGATGAAAGTTTATATGTATAATACATGCTTAATATAGTAGAGGGTGCAACCGAAAAAGGGACCTGATGCCACGCGGGCGGAAAAATATTGGCGGTAGGAAGTTTGCCGAGTCTGCTAGTGTATTATAAAGCACTCAGATCATAGGAAAATATTGCTGGATAAACATAAAAAAGAAACATTAAATAAAGTCGGTTAACAATTAAAGCTAGAACACCTTCAATTACATTTTGAAGATCTCCAAAGCTAGTTTTTACGCGGTTTTCCTTCGAACTAATAAAATAACTATATTAAATAAACAATACTGTCCGTCCATGTTTTTGTTAATCGTGAACAAAGTCACGAATGTTAGCCATTATTATATAACTAATAATATTAAATTGCATATTTTTTATTGTTTTTAAATACTAGATTATACCCACGGTTCTATCCGTTCATATGTCGGTTTCTTTCCATCAGATGGGCCGTATGCTTGTCTGCCACCTAAGTGGTATATTAAAAAATAAGACTTCACCTCACCTGATAGTAAGCTGAAACCAACGACTACGATTTGACCATTACACTACCAACGTGAACCCATTCCTAGCACAAGCAATTTAGCTTAGTAAGAGGGGCTAGTGGAAATGTTAGTAATAGTTACCAAATTAAGGAGGCTGGGACGGACTGAATGCGGAAGGCGGAGGATCGTACGAAATGGCGCACATTGGGAGATGCCTATGTCCAGCAGTGGACTGCAGTGGGCTAATTGATTGAGTCTTTTAAAACTCTATATTTCTTGCCTTTTTTAGGTCACGTCGATATGAGACTTAGAAAAAGGGTCACTATCACAGACACCAACAATGTAACTATGGTGGCCCCCAGCGTGACGACGTCATCAGATAGATACTTTTGGCCAATTCGGTTCTATTCAATCAATATTAACTGACCGAGACCTTTCTAACACAGAAAATACATCGGAATCTGTTCAGTAGGTTTGCGTCCATCGCAAGCAACTACAATATGGGGTTCTTCAAGAAGGGCATTTCAAGGTTTCTACAGGGTCGGCAACACGATTCTAACGCCTCTAGTGTTGCATACGTCTATAGGCCACGGTAACCACTTCCCATCAGGTGGGCCGTGTGCTTATCTGCCACCTAAGTGGTAATAAAAAAGCAGGCAAAAAGTCCATAAAATTATTTTTGTGTTCACAAACGTTAATATTACGAAAGTTTTTGGCTTATTTGCAATACTTGAGCCTATCAATGGGTTTTGGAGGTCAGTCGCTTCTTGGAAAATAATATCGAAATTTAGCCTAATCCGCAGTTAGACTGGAAAAAGCAGACCCCAGGCTCCGAGGTGAAAGCCTAAGACTACTTCATGCGACTGGGCTTAACGCTAGGATGAACAAGATAAGTATTTTTTAATATCACCAATGTACAGACACGACTTATTTACTATTTTATAATATTATCTATAGACATGCGAATTATTTTTTTCTATTTAATCGTATATTGGTATATTTTTTATCTGCTCATTTATAGACTTTCAGGGTTGCAACAATTATTATAGTTAAAAACTAAACAAACTTGCTGGTAATTAAAAATAATTAGACTCCTTGAAACAAACAAAATAAGCCACTTAATGCCTATTAAAATTCAACTTAAATTAAGCTCTCATTTTTTTATACCAGTTAGGAAGAACCGAAAATTATTGTTGACGAAATCTGGGCGTTAAGAGACCTCTGCCTACAATCTACTACGTGGAACTATGATATTGACGGTCATATTCTTAATCGGTCGAGTGTTGCCAAGGATCTAGGTGTTGTATTTGATGACAAACTCTCATTTCGTGCTCATTATACTGGCATCGTATCTAAAGCCAATCAACTTCTAGGGTTTGTTTTAAGATCTACCAAAGAATTCAGAAAGCCTGTGAGTGGTTTGTACCTGTACTATGCTCTAGTGAGAAGTATCTTAGAATATGCCAGTCCCGTATGGTCGCCAAACTACAGGGTACATATTGATGAAATTGAGCGTATCCAGAGGAAAGCTCTAAGAATCTTAGGTTATCGTCAACACCCTGGGCGTTCAAGTATTGATTACCAAGGTAGACTTTGCAAATTCAGAGCACAGCGATTGGAAATTCGACGCATATATTTTGATCTGGTTTATTTGTACAAGATTATACATTGTCATATAGATTCATCAGGACTACTTTCTCAACTCACTTTTAATATTAAATTAAGTGCACGTAGGTCTAATGAGTCAAATCTATTTTCCCTTCAGGTTTACAAAAATAATATCTCTTTCTTTAACCCTTTAACAAGGATGGCCCGCCAGTATAACGAGGTGGCAAGGAAGATCAAACTCTTAGACATATTTGATTCCAATTTTAATAGATTCATTAAAATTCTGAAAGACATCCTCCATAGCGGTTCGGCCTTGAAAAATGTTTAAACACGTCATTACTATTATTATTATAATTTTTAAAATTTAGAGCTTTTCCTGTTTTTAACATATTGTTTTAGCTGTGTGCACATGTGGTTATGTTACGATCCAGAACGGAACTGTATTTTAGTATTATTGGTTTTCAATGATTGTAATGTGTTTTGTGCGCCTAAATAAATAAATAAAAATAAAATAATCTTCTCTTTCCTGAGCAAGTCATATTGACGTGTCCTATCTATGTGTAGGTCAGATAGTAGTCGCTTATGTCGGATTAACGCTAGGATGAAAATAAAGAAGCAGAAATATTGTTATGTATAAAAAAAACATGATGAGTTTTTGTGCTGTCAGTGGGAAGACCAAAGGCTATTCCTGCTTTGTTTTCTACACTGACGGCACAGAAACTCTCTGTGCTCACAGGATCGGCAGCACGAGTGTGACTCCCCTGGTTTTGCACCCGTCCATAGGCCCACTTTCCATCAGGTGGACCGTGTGCTTGTCTGCCACCTCAGAAGTATAAAAAAGTGTAACCAATGATATTTTAAATTATTAATTTTAAAATTATCTAATATCTGACCTTGAAATATTACATAATTATAAATGTATTCTAAAATGCAATGAACTGCATGTTAAAATTATAATTTTAAATTAAAATTATGTTATGTATATTATTTTTGCGAATGATTTAACCTTATAATTTTGAATTTTAATAAGCCATCCATGACAGATTTGTCAATAAATTAATAAATTTCTTATTTAATCATTACACATTTTTGGTATATTTGATTAATTTATTGTACAATTTTCGTTATATAAATATGGTATAATGGTGTTATCTCATTCAAATCAAAGGTGTCTAAACTCATAAACAGATCAGGGCAGATTATTTTCTCTGCAGCACCATGAATCTTGGAACTCTTCACCAGCTCATGTGCTTCCTTCTTCCTACAGTCACGGGTCCTTTAAGCGTGGAAAGTCATCTGAGGAGGCCGTCAAGCTGAGTGGCACTATTGTAACATTGTTGGTGTCTGTAATTGTGACCTTCTTTCCTGAGACTTTGTATATAACTTATCATGGAGGTGTAACCAAGTCTCATATTGATGTTTCTTAAATAAAAAGAAGTCAGTCTAGAACATAATTTTTTAAAGAATATTAGCACAGACAATCTACACTACTATTAGAAAGAGGAAATATTTGTATTTTTCATGTGTATGTTTGTAATGAATAAACTCAAAAACTACTGTGCCGATTTCAAAAATTGTTTCGCCATTGGAACGCTACATTTGCCTTGAGTAATATAGGCTATTTTGGATTTCCACGGGAACGTTTTTACCACCCGTGCGAAGCCGGGCGGATCGCTAGTATAATATAATCGAAAGCAGGCAGGCAGCTTTTTTTTTGCAGGAGTTTTAACTAGGTGACAACATTGTTTTGGCAAACTTTTCTAATTTTTAGTATTAAAAATAACTTGTCAAAAATGAAACCTACACTAAACACATTATTGAGTACTTGCTGACCCGGCGAACTTCCCGCTGCACCCTCTACTACATTAAATATGTATTATATATATAAACCTTCCTCTTGAACCCCTTTATCCATTTAAAAAAATGCGTCAGAATCCGTTGCGTAGTTTTAAAGATTTAAGCATACAAAGGGATATAGGGACAAAGAAAGCGACTTTGTTTTATACTATGTAGTGATGACTGAATAAAACTATAAATATTCTAATCTATTTTGATTCTCCCAGATTCTGCAGTAATTTTTAAAGTTACAGACTTAATACCCCATGCCCATGCCGCTGGATGGCACAAAAATAAATAAGTGGTCACGAAATCTTTATTTATTACATTACCAACGAGTTTTATAAGCTTACATGTTTACATTTTCATGTGTTAAAGTTCTGAAATAATTTTCGTGATTGTAAGTCAGCAAATAAGCGTTTTAACTATTTTATTTCTTTAAATGAGTCTACCCATCTATTAATTTTTGAGTATTACTAAAGATATTCTCTTAGTATCGGGACCACATGATTAGCACATATAATATTATATTAGTAACCGAAATTGCTTGTGTTTGGAGTGGGTTCACGTTGGTAATGTAGTGGTCAGATAGAAGTCATTAGTACTGCAATAAATAAACTAGATTAGATCGCTAGTGATAAATGATGTTATAATCAAAATGTCGAATGTGACCTTTTGAGGTCATAATAAAATGTTTATTTTCAAAAGTTTTTAGTAAACGTGACGTTATCGCAATCATTTCTTTAGAATTTGTAAGGAAATATCTCTTCTTCAGCTTTCGTTAAATGACACGGGCACGTGGTTAAGTTGTAACCATTTAGGTTAACACATTGCAAGGTTAAGCAATACTTGTTAATTCGGTATTAGGATGGATGACCATTCTTAAGACAGTGAGTGCCCCTTCGTGACTCGGAGAGCCCGCTAAGCCGTTGGTTTTTGTTGCCATGTGAACATACGGGCAGTCGTTTCGGGTAGTTGTAGCCCTAAAGAGTCCAATAATTGGTCTAACTGCAATACTGCGATATCGCTAATGGGTTGTGGAGGTCATATGGTAGTCGCTCCACGGCAAATATCGAAGTTCAACCACGTCTCGGTTGAACTAGAAGAAGTGGACCCAACTGGGTTGGGAAAATGCCCAGAGAATGATAAAATTAAGACTATGAAAAATTACAATATTTTTTTACATAAAATGTATAGTGAAACTAATTTAAAATAATTTGTGGGTTAAAGTAGAGAACAATAAGAAAATTTAAGGGATTTGTGCAGTTACAGTATTAAAGTACGTACGTAAAGTATGTTTGTTTTTACATGTCATTGCGAAAATCAGACTCAGAATAGTCAGAATGTCCCCTGGCTTCAAATACTTAGTCCCTATCCTATAATGTTCTCTTCCCAAAACGGGACATTTTCAGAAACTGACTTTTCGATAAAGGGACGGCCCCAAAAAATCCATTGCCTTTTTAATAAAGTAATCATTACTATAAAAATATCTCTCTCAGTATTACATACTAGTTACTATAATACTGACGCCATAGTTAATTATACCATTATTGTATATCATTACAATAACTTGACTACTCAATTTTATATAGAATATACTGTTTCCGGGCTGTTTGGCCGTGGTCCATATAAAACTTGCGTTCCAGACGTTTCGTCGATCACTGCGGTCGACATCTTCAGTGGCGCAACGTCTGAAACGCAAGTTTCATTTGGACCACGTCCAAACAGCCCGGAAGCAGTATATTCTACATGCAAATGCAATATTATGCATGCAAATTTTAGTTCCTTAAAATACAGTAGTAGTTTTTTGTAATTAATAGGCTCAAAAACTACAGGGCCGATTTCAAAAAATCTTTCACCGTTAGAAGGCTACATTTTTCGTGGGTAACATAGGCTATATTATATATTTTGCCACCTGTACGAAGCCGGGGCGGGTCGCTAATACAAATAATTCGATTACTATAACCCTGACAATTGCTTTTCGTGCTTGAGATACAGAGTTGGGTTCACGAGCGAGAAGTACCTCAACCCTCGATAGATGGCGGTATCCCTATTTCCTGAATCATGTTATGGTTTCGCTACACACCATTGTATAATAATTTCAAATGTTTATTAAATTATTTACACGAATCTAAATGTTAATACCCTGTACTTATATAGGTATTTTTGGAAGGTAAGGTGCACTTAATAAAATTAAGGTATCTTACCTCAGACAGAAGAATATTAAACGTATTATAATAATCGGTTTAATCAATTTTAATCTCATTTCAGTTTTCTTGAAAACTTACAGCTCGTTGAGCTTGCTAGATTCACAAATAAAATTAAAATAACCCAAATAAATTCAATAAACGTAATCCCTTTAATAAATTTTTATTAATGTAATCAATGTAATGTAAACAGTGTCATCAAATAAATTAATTGTGTTTTCATTTAATTATTCTTATGAGTTATAATTTGTATTGTATTCTAAATATTTATAATCTAGCGTGTAATTAATTTTGTATAAAACTAGTGAATTAATAGTTCAAATAGATTTTTATTTATGGTGTCTATTTATTATAAATGTTATATTTATATTTCATTTATTATATTCTTAAATGCTGATGACTCGTATTTTCAAAATATTAGGTGTTAAAGTATGAAATTGCCGATTTGTACTGACAAATTGAAATTCCTTTTTTTTAATTTAACGTATTTATTTAATCAAAATAATTACATTATTATCTAAACATTGCTGCCATCTAGTAGGAAGGTCATTTATGTCTTTGCGATAGAACTCTGGTGATCTAGATTCGACAAACTGTGTGAAAGCATTTTGTACTGCCTCCTGAGAAGAAAACTTTTTATCACATAGAAAATTGTCCAAATCACGAAAAAAATGGTAGTCTGTTGGAGCAAGGTCTGGCGAATACGGAGGGTGACGGATAGTTTCTAATTGCAGTTCCTGTAGAGTTAAAACGGTTTCTCGTGCTGTATGAGGTCTCGCGTTATCATGGAGCAATAATGGTGAAGATCGATTCATGAGTCGGGGCTGTTTCACTGCTAGTTTTGCTATCATTGTTCGGAGTTCGGCACAGTAGACATCTGCCGTTATTGCTTGACCAGATCGTAGAAAGCTATAGTGAATAACACCATGCTGAGACCACCAAACAGTTACCATTACCTTTTTATTGGTAAGCTTTGCTTTAGGACACTGTTGTGGCGTTTCACCAGGGGTCAGCCATTGCATTTTTCGCTTACGGTTATCGTAAAGAATCCACTTTTCATCACATGTCACAATTCGATCCAATATTCCTTCATTTCTGTATCGATTCAACAAGGCAACACAAGTTTCAACACGCATTTCTTTCTGCAGATCAGTCAAATCATGAGGTACCCATTTTTCACATTTTTTTTTATTGATTTGACGCAAATGTGTCAATATTGTTGGTAAGGTAACGTTAAACCATGCAGCTAATTCCTGGGTAGTTTGGCTCGGATCGGCTTCCACCATGTCTTTCAATTCATTGTTATTCACCTGTGTGGACGGCCTTCTTCGTGGTTCGTTCTTCAAATCAAAGTTTCCATCACGAAAGCGTTTAAACCAAAATCGCATGGTGCGTTCATTAGCAGTCCCCTCTCCAAACGCAACATTGATATTGCGAGCTGTTTCTGCCGCGTTAGTTCCGCGTCGGAACTCGTATTCAAAAATCACTCGAATTTTCGAAGTATCCATCTTTCTTGTCTAAGCTGAATAAAAAAAACAACTGAAAGTCGATAATCGAATGTTGCACATTTTTAAATGAAGAACTACATAAGTACCATGTGGAAAAAGTTTCACTCAAAAATCTCAAACCATGAAGGTTCTATGTCAATTCGAAGTACCTATTACAATGAAACGGCAATTTCATACTTTAACCCCTATTATTACTTTCCCATACTTTAAACTCCTGATTACACTTATCTTGAATTTTATGAGACCGACTGTCGCTTTACCTCCCAACCTCGAAATAAAGTCTAAGTCAGAGTCAGATCAGAGCTAATCACCATGTGAGGTTAACTGTAGCCCCAAAAGCACCTATGACATAGCTTTTCTTAGCTTTTACGAGACCAATATTACTTCTGACCTCGAAAAACATTCAGTAACTGACCGAAAAATGGCTCCTGCTTGGGCCCCAAAGACCTCGGTGGGCTAACCCAGTACCCTAATGGATGACAAACCCAATATCAACATAGGTCAAATATTTGAGTCAGGTCAACTATTTATTTCGCCGTTTCAATGTGAAGTGTACGTATATTGACCTAAGGTCATCGTTATAGCGCGTGAGACGCCTCGCTCAGGTCCGAGTCCTGAGGCGGGGGGCTCTCCCCGTCCCGTTACAGCACCCCGCCGCTCGAGCCGCGTCCGCAAGGGCCCAAGTAAATACGCGGAGTAAGGCGCCCGCGCGCCAACAGTGAGTCGGCCCCGCACCCAGCGCGTGAGTAGCCGTCGCGCGCGCGACTCGAACCGCGGTCTCGACGCATATATAGTGTTATAAGTTTATAACCAATCCATGTTCATAAGGTTACTGTAATAACTTGTGTTTCTTCGATTAAAGTTCTAAATTGAACTCACTACTTTCATTAATACCTACTGCGGGACCATCAGTCCTATTAAGCTATAACTGGCGATCCAACGTTGGGCAATACCCGTAGGTATTTAGAGTTTCGCGTGTGATAAACCTGTGCGGACACGTAACCGTGAAGTAAACCGTTGTTAATACGTCTTTATCACTGAGAAGTCAGTCCTGTGCAAGTGTGCGTCTTTTCGGACTTGTCTTTCCTATCCAGTGTGGCGTCATTCGGTGTGACGGTTAAACTCTAAAATAACGAAGTACGAATTAATTTTCAACAATATAGCGTTCAGTAGGTAACTAAATAATAAGTGACTCAAATTCAAGTGTGTATAGTGTTTTCGCTAAGTTATAAACTCTGATATAAACTATGTACCTAATCTGTTTATGAAACTTCAGTGTACATAAATGTGCGTTGAAACGATCAATCAATAACTGTGAACAGACAGAATCCATTATTGTGTTATGAACAGTATTACTATTACGTTAGTCCATCCGTTTCGTACCTATTTATCATAATAGTAGGTACATATGTTTTGCCGCCTCTCGTAAGTTCCAAGAAGAGGCCCGCGCTAAGCACTAGGTACCTACTCACGCGTCATCGTATGATCGTATCGCATCGTTCGAAATGAGTGTAAAACGGTAAAAGTGCGCGGTGAGACTTTCGTATGAGAATATTGGAAATCGGACAAAGGTGTTGTGATGTGCTTTGTGTATATAAACTTTATTGGCTTTTTAATAATAAATAAACGTTTTGAATGCACGATTTTGTGTTCTGCACTGCTAAATTATTAACTTTGCTGTCATGGTCGCATGTTTCATAAATATACAATAATAATAATATTTTGCATGGACAATTTTATTACGGTGTTAAGTACCTACTAACTTTTTAAAATAAACTGTTGGGTTTTATACTAACGCCAAAATTCTATTTAAGTGTTACTAACATTGGTGATGGTTTTGTAAATAAAGACTTACTGATGTGTGTTAAATAAGTGAACTTTTATCGTATATAGCTTAGTAATGTCTCGCGTATAAGATTTTTTAGCCTGGACAGCTTTGTGCATTTTGTAAATAATGGTGCTAACGCGATCGCGTACGAACAGCATGAGCCAAGCTACTGCTTCCGCTTCCGACTCGCTGTCGGGAGTGGCTCCGCCACCACCACCTCCTGAGCTGGACTCGGAGGGTCTTCAGATGCCTGCCTTCGGGTTGCCCGCGGCCGTTTCTGCCGTGCCGGTTATCGGTGCGCCGCCGTGCGTTGCGCCCGCGGCGCCGCCTGCTCCTGCGGGGTCTGTGACCCTAACCAACGAGCAGTTTCAGCTACTGATGAGTAGGTTGCTGCGTGATCCTGTAAGTACACCATCTATTTCTGGCCATTTTGCCAAATGCACCGCACGTTTTGATGGAGAAAAATCCAGTGATGTAAGAGCATTCATCGACGCTATCAGTACGTACAAACAGTGCGTCTGTATGGATGATAACATTGCTCTTAAAGGTCTACCTATCCTGTTAACCGGCCTAGCTGCAACATGGTGGCAAGGAGTTAAAGCCACTGTGAATTCGTGGACAGAAGCATTAGAGTTGCTGAAGCAAACTTTTGGACCTCGATTACCGCCACATAAATTATACAGGCAAATATTTAATAAAGAACAAGGTGCAAACGAATCGACGGATGTATTTATCTGTAACATACGGGCTCTGTTTGCCCAGCTGCCGCCGAATTCGTTGTCAGAAGTAGTCCAGTTGGACATGGTGTATGGACTGCTCCATAGACGCATCAGGGAGAAGGTTGCTCGCACCGCGTTTGGCACCTTTGGCGAGTTGTTGACTCTGGCTCGTCGTATAGAGGATCTCTACGACGAGAGTCGACCGGCGGTTCAAAGTAGGCCGTCAACATCGTCTACCCCGACTGCACCAACTGTCCCATCGACTTCTGTTTTGCCTCCTGCTGCTGCCACAGAGAATAAACGTCGAGATTACTGTTACTACTGCCGACAGCATGGCCACAACAAGGATAGCTGCCGGCGGCTCGCCGCCAAGCATTCGGATTCCAGTCAGCAACCTAGGCCTGGGCCTTCAACGTCAACGCCGCCCTCTATAACATGTTTTGGCTGCGGCACCCCTGGTGTAGTGCGGTCAAAGTGCCCAAAGTGCAGTGTAGTGCCTAAAGTAGTTAAAGCCGAATCGGCAATTCAATCACTCAGTGCAAACAGTGTTTTAGATTCGAGGTTACGTCCCGTTATAGAAATCGAAATATTTGGTGAATCGGGAAATATTTTAATAGATACAGGTGCTAAGCACTCTATAGGTAGTATTAAGTTAAGAGAATTTTTTACTAAAAATTGTCAATGTTTTGATAAAATTTATGCTGAATTAAAGTTTGCCGACGGGCGTGTTGTTGCTCAAGAGGTAGAAGTTGCCAATGTGAACGTAACGGTACGGGGAGTAGTACTGCCGGTGAAATTTGTTATGTTGCCCGAGGCAACAGAGAGTCTGCTCGGTATGAATTTCATCGAGGATGTTGGTATGGTACTTGACTTTGAGCTGGGAACTTATTATGTCAGAGATAATTGTAGTCCTATGCCGATGCTCCTTGAGACTGTGAGTACATCCTCACCGTTTCAACTTTCAAGCTCTTCTGTGGTTCTTCGCGAGGACGAGGGCGCCTATCTGGATCCGGATATCCGGGGTAGGTTGTCTGAACTTCTGCATGTCAACGAAGACATCTTTTTGCCAGGGGGAGGACCGACGAGTTTTGCTGTTCATCGTATCGATACGGGTGATGCACGTCCTATTTCAGTACCGCCTTATAGAGTAACGCCTGCTAAAAAGGAAATCATTCGTAAGGAAATAGATAAGATGCTGGAGGGTGAGATTATAGAGGAAGCCGAGTCCGAGTGGGCTTCACCAGTCGTTCTCGTCCCGAAGAAAAGCGGCGAGGTTAGATTCTGCGTCGACTACCGTAAACTAAACAGTGTCACTCGGGCAGATCAGTATCCTCTACCAGTCATCGACGAGCTTCTCCAGACTACGAAGCCAAACAGTGTAATGTCAACCATCGATTTAAAAGCTGGTTATTGGCAGATCGAAGTAGCACCTGAGGACCGTCGCAAAACAGCGTTCACCACACCGTATGGAACATTCCAGTTCCGGAGAATGCCGTTTGGACTTCGTGGGGGGCCCTCTACGTTTCAGCGTCTTATAGATAGGTTCAGATCGGGGCTAAAGGACATTTGTGTGCTGGCTTACTTGGATGATCTTCTGATCATATCAGACGATCCAAATTCTCATCTACAGGATCTCCAGCAAGTATTTGATCGTCTCCGACTGTTCAACCTTACAGCGAACCGAGACAAATGTGTGTTTGCTCGGGAAAAAGTGACTTACTTAGGCCATGTCATATCGTCAGGTGGCATAGAGCCAGACCCCATGAAGGTCGAAGCAGTATTGCAGATGGAGCCACCGTCGACCCTGAAACAGTTGCAAACGTTTTTGCAAACATGTTCCTGGTTCAGGAAGTTCATTCCGAACTTTTCAGAGGTAGCTCATCCTCTCACTAACCTCACTAAAAAGATGGCACGCTGGGAATGGGGGGAGAGTCAGCAACGTGCTTTTGAAGAATTAAAACGTCGTCTCGCAACTAGTCCCATACTTCGTCAGCCAAACTTCGAGGAACCCTTTGTTCTTCGAACTGATGCCAGTGGATACGCCTTAGGCGCAGTGCTCTTGCAGGGTTCCACACCTCAGGAGGAGAGACCCATTGAGTATGCCAGTAGACTCCTGACGCAAGCAGAACGTAATTATCACACCACCGAGCGTGAGGCTTTGGCGGTGGTCTGGGCTCTAGACAAGTTTAGGGGTTACGTCGAAGGGGCTCAAATTCGGGTGGCCACCGACCACCAGCCCTTAAAATGGCTTTTGTCTTTAAAGACACCTAGCGGTCGTTTAGCCAGATGGGCTATGAAAATCCAATCTTATAACTTGGATATTCAATACACGCCAGGTAAAGCAAATGTTATCGCAGATACTTTGAGCCGTCCCGTTGTGAAGGATGTCAGGGTTACGGACGAAGCCGTTCCTTGCGGGATTTGCCCGGTCGTCGTCGACTTACCTCACCGAGGTCCAGAGGACATTCGTACCGCTCAGTTGGATGACCCAGAAGTAAATCAAATTATCCACGATTTCGAAGATAATAATAACCCTGATGCTGCTGTTCGTTGGTCGGATAGAGGCTATTATCTTTCCCAAGGCGTTCTGTATCGTTCCGACCCAGACACGGAGTCCGAAGAACCGCAGTTGGTGGTACCAAAATCTTTGCGCACAGAGCTTATGAAGGAATTGCATGATGCGCCGACTGCTGGCCACCTCGGGTTAGAGCGAACACTAAGGAAAATTAAGGAAAGGTATTATTTTAAGAACATGAGGGCCTTTGTTGCCAAATACTTAAAATCATGTGAGCAGTGCCAAAAATACAAAGCGACAAATTTAAAACCTGCGGGTCTTCTCCAGACGCCAGTACCGCAGCAGCGTTTTGAGGTCCTTGCAATGGATCTTTTTGGACCACTTCCGGCAGGCGCAGACGGGGAGAAGTGGGTTTTTCTCGTCGAAGATACGGCCAGCCGATGGGTAGAAGTGTTTGCTTTAAAAGATGCTACTGCTGAGACCTGCGCTAAAGTTCTAATCGAAGAGGTTTTCATGCGATATGGGTTACCTCGTCGGGTGATATCCGATAATGGCACCCAATTCGTGTCCGCAGTCATGCAGAAAGCTATGTTCGTCCTGGGTATTACGCAATCTTTGATCCCGGTCTACCATCCGGAAGCCAATCCTGCGGAGAGAAAAAACCGCGAGCTGAAGCAGCTACTCGGCATTCTTGTGGAAACAGAGCATCGTCGTTGGCCAACTGTTCTGCCTATGGTCCGTTTCGCACTTAACAGCGCACCTAATCAAGGAACAGGGCACACGGCAGCGTACCTAACCTTTGCGCGTGAGATGAGATCTCCACTGATGATCCACACAGACCTTCGTGCTATAATATCCCAGGAAAACTTTGTCCCACAAATCACGCCGTACCTCAAAGAATTTTCACGTGCCCTAGTCGACGTGAAACGGCGTGTAGAACATCAACAAGACATCCGAAAGAAGACTGGAGACAAACGCCGTCGTCCCGCATCCCCTTTCAGGGTGGGCGACCCCGTTCTCGTGGAAACACATTTCTCTAGTAATTCGGCCAAGGGCTTTACTAATAAATTTGCCCCTCGTAGGGAAGGACCTTACCAAGTCGCCGAAGTCGTCAGTCCGACTTCTTACATAATTACTGACTCAGAAGGGATGATCAAAGGCAAGTACCATGCCAATGCGTTGACTAAGTATGAGGGATCTTCCCCGGTTGTTACACATCGGCGTCGTCGTGGTAGGCCTGCCAAGCCTCAAGCGGGACGTTCTTGTGGCTTGGAGGGGGAGAATATAGCGCGTGAGACGCCTCGCTCAGGTCCGAGTCCTGAGGCGGGGGGCTCTCCCCGTCCCGTTACAGCACCCCGCCGCTCGAGCCGCGTCCGCAAGGGCCCAAGTAAATACGCGGAGTAAGGCGCCCGCGCGCCAACAGTGAGTCGGCCCCGCACCCAGCGCGTGAGTAGCCGTCGCGCGCGCGACTCGAACCGCGGTCTCGACGCATATATAGTGTTATAAGTTTATAACCAATCCATGTTCATAAGGTTACTGTAATAACTTGTGTTTCTTCGATTAAAGTTCTAAATTGAACTCACTACTTTCATTAATACCTACTGCGGGACCATCAGTCCTATTAAGCTATATCGTATACATTAAAACATAATATGGAAACACATTTGTTATGTTATATAAAACATGATACAATAATTTGAAAGTGTCTGATTCACGATTATGAAATTTTATATCAGATTTTTTGTTGAGTTCGGCCTTCGGGGTTGTTTTGGGCGACACATTTTATATACCAATAGTTGATAGCGTGATTATATAATTATAGCCTATGACATTCACAAATAATGTGATTTTCTGTTAGTAAAATAATTTTTAAAATCGGTTCAGTAGTTCCAGAGATTACCCCGTTACAAACGTTACGTCTTTATACGAGTAATAATAAAATAAATTAAGGAAGCAAAAAAAATACATACATACATTTCACGAACCATGATTTTAACTAGTCAATTTTAATTTAATTCAACTTTAAATTTTATTATTTTATTAATTAAATATTCAATGACATAAAATAAAACTAAAGACAAATTGCGTATAAAATTTGACCAGAATTTAAATTTATTACATTTTAATATTCTAATTAATAATCTTAATTTAGATTGCATTTAGTTTAGCATTTTGTTCGTACTGGTAATACTGGTGCCTATTATGTACTAAGTATTGATTTCTTTTTTGGGCGAATAACCACTTATTCAATCAACTGATAATCAGCCTTGGGTGAAAACTGGTGTTTGAGAAATTCCGACATTTTGAGGTCACGGGAATCCCGACATTTTCAAAGTCACAGGAATTCCAGACATTTTCTAGGTCACGGGTCATCCGCCTGGACGAAGTAACATCAGCTAGTTGTAAATATAATATTTATATAGATAATTTAACTAATACAACCACATTGCCAAACAAATTGCGTGATACGTTATCCCGGCCCTTTTCTTGAAAACTGAATCCCATTTTATCAATTTGAGAATTTTTGTAGGTTATTTCGACTATCGTGTCTCGTCTCCGACCCGAAAGACCCGGTACTCGAGACAACTAAATTTACGCAAAGTCTTGGGACTTCGAGACACGGGACGTCCCGACAACCTTAGTGCAAACCCTTTTTGTCGAAAAAATGCCCTCAAATAATACCAGGTTACGTCGGACTCGAACCGGCTATACCTACAACCTTTTAAGATCCACCGTATCTGGAATAGACCTTTACAATCTAACGGGGTGCAGTCAATTGAGGAAATAATTGAAAAATCCAGCCAAGTGTAAGTCGGATTTATGCTTGAATGCTTCCGTAGGTACCATTATCTGTTTCTAATATTTGTTGCTATAAATAGAAATAGGTTTTATTTTATATATAGGACACGTCAACTTGACTTCACCTCGCCTGATAGTAAGCAGAAGGCAAAGTCTCAGGAAAGAGGGTCACCATTACATACACGTACCATGTTAACAATGGTGGCACTTAGCTTGACGGCCTCATCAATAGAGGATTGTCGTCGCAGCACCGAATGACACCATCTGGTCCTACTAGAGCTGCGACCACACCCTCCTGCCGGTTATACACTTGCTGACCCTTGAACGCAATCCAACCGAAATTAGATTACTATGGAGTGTTTTCGGTTTTGCACGGTGCCGGTGGTACCCACCCGGCCGAAATTTGTGACAAATTTGTTCTATCAAATTTCTACTACCAGTAAAGGTTTAATTTCAACATGGTTCGTCATGGTTTATGATGAGACACAGCTTGGTGACAGACATACGGACAGTGGAATCTTAGCAATAGGGTCCGTTTTTACCCATTAGGAACAAAATCAATAATTTAAGACTTCAAGATTTGAGCTTCAAGACGTTGCATGTGGTATGAATATCAACTTGATGTCTCCACGCATTCTTGAGAAAAATATCTTGACAGACAGTCCTACAGTAGGACAACAAAGTGATGTTATAAGTTCTACGGTTATTTCGCAATTTATTTATGAAAATTTACTTTATGTGCATAAAAATATAGACTCCTTTACTAAAAAGAGTGATATACATGGTATAAATACTAGACATAAAGGTAATCTTGTGTTACATACTACTCGTCTCCAAAAAATAAGCAACTCTTTTATGGGGCAATGTATTAGATTCTACAATAAACTTCCCAATGAAATTAGAACATTATCCATAAATAAATTTAAAACAACAATTAAGGCAAAAATTGTGTAGCAGAGCATATTATAACATTTCAGACTATTTGAATGATAAAAATGCTTGGGATTAAGTAGCTCTAAGTCAACACAAGAAAATGATTGTACATACATGACGACGTTTTTTTAAAAAAGGATTCCTATTGAGTTTTTTGGCAGTGTTTCTCAGTAGTTGCCATGTCACACACTGCACGGTAGGGGAAAAAAATAATGACGATTCCAAACAAATTTAATATTTTTATGGAATAAATGATTTTTTGATTTTTGATTTTTTTTTGATCTGTTTTTTTACTATTCAGGTACGGAACTCTTAAAAAACGAGAAAAGTTTAATCACGCGATGCTATAAAGTAATGCTTAGTAACAATTTGATATTGAATAACATCCTGTTCTCATTTTCCTCGTATCTGAGTCAATAATGGCCATGCACCTTGACTGACTGACTCACTATTTGCCTTGTCTGAGAGCCAAATCGTTATTGCATATTAAGTGACGCTTACGTGAGCTTAAGTACGTATTACTTATTAAGGTTTAAACGCCGCTTTGAGAATCGGCCCTTAGTTAAAGTAAAAACTATGTCATTGGATTTTTCCTTTCCGTGTTTTTTATCTTTTCTCCTGCAAGTATCCAAGCTGATATTTTGATCATCCTATTATTATGCTTGCCAAAGAATCAAAGTTACCGACATAGCTCGCAGAATCAGCAAGCTGAAGTGGCAATAGGCTGGCCACGTCTGTCGAAGGACCGATGGCCGTTGGAGCAGACCAGTCGTTGAGAAGAGTAGAATAGCGCCAGCCCACCTCCTCCCATGGGTGTCGTAGAAGGGGACTAAGGGATAGGGCTACTCTCCTCCCGACAGTAAAAATACTAATGACAAAATGCTTAACTGTAATAGGCCTATCCCATATTACTTGAGACCGAAAATAATAGTTGGCGAAATTTGGGTGTGAAAACAGCTCTTCAGCTTCAGCTTCGGGAATTAACAGGCGTGAGTATTATGTACGATTTTTATATATAGGACACGTCAATTTGACTTCACCTCGCCTGATGGTAAACCGAAGGTAAAATCTTCCAATGTATGTTTGTTTGTTCCGCTTTCGCAAATCCTTGCATCGGTCATTCCTATTATTTCTAGAAGAAGGTCACGGGTGGGTGACTACCTATTCTGCCGCCCCCATTCATTATCAAGCGCCATATACGCTCTCTAATAATTTGACAAAAAACATTTAAGTATATATAACTTAGTGAGGTGTTAAATATGTTATTTAATATGTCGCAATTGGAATTTAAGCTAACCAAAACGCTGTTTCAAGGTGATTTTGTATCGATCTTGCTGAAAAAGCATTGATTTCTATGTATTTTGGTTTATATAGGACACGTCTACCACGTATACTGATCTTACAATCAATCCTCCACATTGTACGCTAGACTTTGCCTCTCATTTTATAGCAATTCCCCTGTGCACTCCCGGGTTTGCTGGAAGAAAACTCAACTCTGAGTTAAGCTCGCCTTTGTAAATTATGTATCGCTATATTGTATAAATGTCAAATATGTGTACAATAAAGAATAAAATAAATATATACAAAAAGTCTCAGGGAAAAGGGTCACTATTACACACACTAACACCGTTACAATGGTGGCCCTTAGCTTGACGAAAGGACCCGAGACTGCAGGAAGAAGGAAACACGTGAGCTAGTGATGAAATTCAAGAGTTTATGATGCAGCAGAGAAAAGAGTCAACGAACCGCTTGGTTCTTGATGAAATATAAAAAAGTACGTGTAGTGAAGTGGGTCTTACTTTTAACCATTCCCCTTAGAGCGTTTTCACAATTATCCGATATCCGACATTCGATATCGGAGGAACTCAAATGTATGAGATATGTGAAATACATAATTCATAATTATTGTCCGGCCCGATATCGGTTATGGGAGCCAACACAACTGTTTTGGCCCGATATCGGAACACGATGTCATGTCAATAAGGTCTTTTCTTTCTTTTTTTTACACCTAGCATCCCCAAATAGTCTGTGCTTTCGAACAAATGGCCGTATCGGGCCGATTTTATCGGATAAATGTGAAAACAGCACAAGGTGTCGGCGTCCGAAACCGATATCGGATATCAGATATCGGATGAGTGTGAAAACGCTCTAAGACTATTTAAAAAAAGTCTAAACTATCCCCAATGTTAAAGATACTAAAGGCTATAGCTATGGTGTCTGCTTATACAATCAGGATCGCACTTAATTCATCATCATCATCATCATATCAGCCACACACAGTCCACTGAACATAGGCCTCTCCTATGGACTTCCAGAACGACCGATTTAAGGCAGCCCGCATTCAGCGCTTCCCGGCAACCTTGATGAGGTTGTCCTTCCACCTGGCCGTTGGGCATCATTTCAGAACTCTTTTGCTTCATCGGCACTTGAAACTACTTTATTAATCAAACAAAATTATCCCATACGCTAAGAATCAATGTGGCTCTTTCCGTATTTGCCGGTGTCAAGCAATTTTATAAATTAATGAAATACTCTGCAGCGTTTTCATCATTTAGTCATAATCAAAATCAAGCCCGTCATAATCTAGTTAAAGTCCTAATCGCAGTCAAAGTCATATTACCCCAGTAACGTAGTGGAGACTTTATTAAATACTTCGATGGAATTTTGGGACCAACACTTCACTGTAATATACCACTTTCCTACTCCTGTGTGCTTTATCTAACATGTTATGTTTAAAACTCTACCATCTTTGTTTGTTTATTTATTTATTCTATTATTCACTTACAATTTACATTATGTTCGAAGTCATACACAGTAATTAATACAAAATATTGACATTAATGGACATTGTACTTGCATTCTATCTTATTACAATTCTTAATTATTAAATATGTGTCATTTTAAATTCCATTAAATTAATTAATTTAACTTTGCATGCAGAAAATCTGCGACACATGTCGGACATTATTTGATTTTGTAATACCATTGTAAAATACAGTGGTTCGAGCAATAAATGATTTACTATTAATCCTTTAAACCAGAAAGTTCAAATTAACACCAGTTTTAAAAAATAAATAATACATATAAGTTAAAATTAATTAAATTAAATGAAAATTAATATAAGTTAAAAATAAAGTTTTAGAAAGTAAAAACCCGACTGATGGCGAAAAGACCAAAACAAGCCTTATGACAAGCGGTTTCCATTAATTTTTATCTGGTTTGACATTTGCAAATAAGTACCGCCTGCTATAAAGTTCTAATAAAAATCTAAAAATAAAAATCTGTTGGTTTTTTTTTATGATTAATAATTTATTTATTTTATACTTTTGAGTTATGACATATGAATAATTTTGTAATCGCTTTATAATTTCCTTCATTTTGATATCCCACTCGATAAATTTGAGTTATTTCTTTTACCACATACATTTTGGCGCCATAAAACTAACATATAGCTTTTGTTCATATTTTATGAACCCAAAAAATACCTCTCATTTGAGACATGAATCATTGAAATACGTACGGTGTTTCAAAAGATATGACGTAAAAAAGAATAGGTATTACAAACATACACACACACATACAAGATACGAGCGAAAAACATAACCCTTCTTAGCAATTGGGTAATAAAACATTGGCACGATGTGTCCTTTTCTGTATTGGCGCCAAAATTCCAAGCATGATTAATTTCATATGTGTCAGTTAAAAAGAAAACAACATATTTATAGACTTAAGTATTGTCTATGAATCACTAAACGTATCTAATAATTATGTCTATAAAAAGTCAGCAAGACTCATCTGACACATGGACCGCCCAAATTCAAGAACAAATACTTTTGGTTTTGTAATTCACAGAAATGTGATTAATATTGTACCGCCTTCAAATAAACAGATGGTTCCTAATACAAAGGATTTTTTTTTATCACTACCTAAGTGATAAAAAAAACTTTCTTTTTAACTGACAAACACACGGCCTCTGGATAGAAATTGGTTACCGTAGCCTATGTACGCGTGTATCATTAGGGAGCCACACTCGTGCTACCGATCCCATAAGCACAGAGAGTTTCTGTGCCGTCAGCCTTCGGTCTTCCTACTGACAGCACAAAAACTCTCCAGTGAGGCTGGCTTCCCTAGTCAACGCCGGGAACACAACACGAGGTTATTATGGCAGCGGTATTCTGTAGCGAATATATGAAAAAGGCATGATTATACACATATAATAATACAGAGGCATATTACATAGAAATGACGTACCTGTCACTTATGCATACAGGTCATGACACTGCCCACCCATCCTATTGTTAAGCACAATGCAGTAACTGGCAGCAAGTGCGAAACGCCCTAATACGCCCACAAACGTTTTAATATTGAACATTAATATATACTAGTCCTGTCTCATGGCTTTGTCACCATTTAAATAACTAAGTACATTGACGCTCTCCACATTATAGAATAGATAATCTTGGATGTACCCAGGCCGGGTTGGACCTGTTCTTGGTACCTTTTGATAGATACATATACTCACGCCTGTAAATTCCCGAAGGGTTAGGCAGAGGTGCAGTAAAAACTTCTTTAAGCGTATTGTTAACGCATATAATGATTTTAAGAGCTTGGATGTGTTCAGCAATAAATTGGCTGCTTACAAAATTAAATTACGCCAACATCTCTTGAAAGATGACCTAAGTTTACAGAATGCTTATTTGATTGATAGCTGGATAAATAAATAAATGAAAAATAATTTCATAAAAAACAAATTTTAATTTGTTTCCTAAATAAACCAAAAAAAAATCATTACAAGTTGTGTAATTCCATTTCATTTTCATAACATTTCATACAACGCTATCTAGATCCACGGTAAGCATAGTTTAACTAACTTGTGTTATGGAATCTAGAATGTGTATAAACATACTTAGATACTTTTTTTTTGTAAATACATACCTATTATACACAGAAACACCCAGACCAATGCAAATATACATATTCTTGCATACAAATATTTGCACTGATCGGGGATCGAACCCGCGCCTGTTGCGTAGCCGCCTCGTTCATTACCGCCACAGACATACACTAGTTATCTTATGGCTTTGTCATCTGGCTCTGGCTGGCTGGCTTAGCAATGCAAGTATGACACCATGGTACTGCACACATCCATACAGTGGCAACTGCTTACCATCAGAATTTTATCATCGCACCGCTCATCATGGGCAGGGAATTTATCCTCACATATTACGACCGGAATCGATGCGCACTGTGCGGTGTGAAAAGAACTTCATCACACGCACGCTCAAGCTGTCGAATGAACTCCCTGCTGGGGTTTTCATTCTACAATATTGGGTTTCTTCAAGAAGGGCATTAGTACGTTCCTATAGGGTCGACAGCGTGAGTGTAACGCCCCTGGTGATGTACACGTCCATAGGACACGGAAACACTTTCAGGTGCGCCGTTTGGCATAAAAAAAAGATTCGGCAGCGCAAGTATGACACCCATGGTGCTACAAATGTCTATAAACGGCGGTACCCGCTTCCCGTCTGGTGTGGGCCATGTGCTTGCTCCCTTCCTTTCACTGAGATTTGACTTATGTGACTTTAAGGATTTCATAAGGAAAGTGTTCGCTTGAGTTTTGTTCTATTGTTGCTTTGTAAATATATGAAGAAAGAAAGAAAATGACTAAATCAAATACTTATATACAATAGCATATAGCTTAATCAGCCGTCCAATTAACTGCCTAGGCGGTTAACTAAATGGCGCCATTCAATAAACGGCCTGAATGATATTCAGCCGTAACGTTTATTACAACTTAAACCTGGCTGGTTATTTAAGCATTTGTAAGATGGGGCACCACCCCGAAATAAGACATACATACATATACTTACAGCTGTAAATCCCCGAGTGGGTAGGGTAGTGTATTCACAGAAAATTAGTGATAGGTTTATTGAGAAACTTACGCCATCCGACTTGGATAGGTTAGGTTAGAAGGAGCGGAGCTCCCGCATTTTCCTTTGTGGTATTTTTTTATAACATTGAAACATCTGAAATAAGTCATTTTTCTAGCTGTTTGCCTACACCGAACAGCCCACTAATTGAACGGCGATTGAACTTCAGTAAAGAGCCTAGGCGGTTAATTAAAAGGCTGATTATGCTAATTGGGTGCGACATATACACAAATATTTTCATTGAGCGGGAATTAAACCCGCTACCTATAGTGTAGCACACTAGTCTAACACTCTCCACGCTACACAACTCAAAAGGAATTTAAGAGCTGTAAATTTTGCATTAGATTCAAGTGACAAACAAACAGACCAGTTATCTAACTGAGATTATATTGTATGTAACAGTACACTCATACAACCTTCATCCTATATCTAAAACTATAATGACACATGACTCATACAATGACATAGACTCACTAATATGTATGTATGTATCACCAAGGTGAAGAGAAAACGTAAACTGGAAGAAGGTGATGTTAGGAAGGTTAGGCAATGGATGGGTGTTTTTTTTTTTATATAGGACACGTCAATATGACTTCACCTCACCTGAAAGTAAGGCAAAGCCTCAAGAAAGAGGGTCACCATTGCCACAGAATAGATAATAGTACTAGCGTACCATTACAAACTAGTATCATGTTAACAATGGTGGCACTCAGCTTGACGGCCTCATCAGATACTTTTTCTCGCCCCGCTTAAAGAACCTATGTCTTTTATGCTATGCGAATGAAATATTAGGGGTTAAAGTATGAAATTGTCGATTTGTACTGACAAATTGAAATTCGTTTTTTTTTTTAATTTAACGTATTTATTTAATCAAAGTAATTACCATTATTATCTATACATTGCTGCCATCTAGTAGGAAGGTCATTTATGCCTTTGCGATAGAACTCTGGTGATCTAGATTCGACAAACTGTGTGAAAGCATTTTGTACTGCCTCCTGAGAAGAAAACTTTTTATCACATAGAAAATTGTCCAAATCACGAAAAAAATGGTAGTCTGTTGGAGCAAGGTCTGGCGAATACGGAGGGTGACGGATAGTTTCTAATTGCAGTTCCTGTAGAGTTAAAACGGTTTCTCGTGCTGTATGAGGTCTCGCGTTATCATGGAGCAATAATGGTGAAGATCGATTCATGAGTCGGGGCTGTTTCACTGCTAGTTTTGCTATCATTGTTCGGAGTTCGGCACAGTAGACATCTGCCGTTATTGCTTGACCAGATCGTAGAAAGCTATAGTGAATAACACCATGCTGAGACCACCAAACAGTTACCATTACCTTTTTATTGGTAAGCTTTGCTTTAGGACACTGTTGTGGCGTTTCACCTGGGGTCAGCCATTGCATTTTTCGCTTACGGTTATCGTAAAGAATCCACTTTTCATCACATGTTACAATTCGATCCAATATTCCTTCATTTCTGTATCGATTCAACAAGGCTACACAAGTTTCAACACGCATTTCTTTCTGCAGATCAGTCAAATCATGAGGTACCCATTTTTCACATTTTTTTATTTTATTGATTTGACGCAAATGTGTCAATATTGTTGGTAAGGTAACGTTAAACCATGCAGCTAATTCCTGGGTAGTTTGGCTCGGATCGGCTTCCACCATGTCTTTCAATTCATTGTTATTCACCTGTGTGGACGGACGGCCTTCCTCGTGGTTCGTTCTTCAAATCAAAGTTTCCATCACGAAAGCGTTTAAACCAAAATCGCACGGTGCGTTCATTAGCAGTCCCCTCTCCAAACGCAACATTAATATTGCGAGCTGTTTCTGCCGCGTTAGTTCCGCGTCGGAACTCGTATTCAAAAATCACTCGAATTTTCGAAGTATCCATCTTTCTTGTCTAAGCTGAATAAAAAAAAAACAGAAAGTCGATAATCGAATGTTGCACATTTTTAAATGAAGAACTACATAGGTACCATGTGGAAAAAGTTTCACTGAAAAATCTCAAACCATGAAGGTTCTATGTCAATTCGAAGTACCTATTACAATGAAACGGCAATTTCATCCTTTAACCCCTATTATTTCATTGCAATCTTATTCAATAAGAATTCAAATTAAAAATTCAAAAATAATTATTTGATTCTAAGCCAAACCAAATGCTCTTACTAGTATTCATATACCTACTTTGCCTAATTACTTTGTTAATCTCAGTAACTAGACGCTTATTGATATTTTTTATCTCAATGAAGCGAGATCGTTAGCAGCTAAATGTCAGTTAAATAAACTCACGCGCAACATTTTGCGCTCTAGGCAAATTATAAATCATTACTAGGATTAACCACTAGCTAATAGGTACTTGTAGTAAATTAAAAAGTGGACAGACGATATAAGGAAAATAGTAAATTTTACTTGGGAGAAGGAAATGGAATGGAAAGAGCTGGAAGAGACCTACTTGTCACAGGACACGCTGATAAATAGACCAGTTAATCGATGTGCAAGTGCTAAACAAACTGTAAGGGCGTTTTCACACTCATCCGATATCCGACATCCGATATTGGAGGAAGTCAAATGTATGAGATATGTATTTCTATTTTACATTATCCGGCCCGATATCGGTTATCGGAGCCAACACCACTGTTTTGGCCCGATATCCGAACACAAAGAGACTAAAACAGCGCCTGCAAGTAATTTTCGACCTTAAAGACGTTTTCTGAGTTACATGTCTTTTCGCTTTAATTGATGACGCTGATCACGAATATAAGAAAAGTCCACAAAGTCTCAGGAAAGATGGTCACCTTCAGCTTACCATCAGGCGAGGTGAAGTCGAATTGACGTGTCCTATATACATATAAAATTTTAAACTAGGCAACGAATTTTTATGCGGTATATTTTAATAGTTAAAGTGATTGATTAAGATAGTAAAAAAATTGAATCGGTCTAGGCGGGGTTAGAACCCGCGATCTTTGCTTTACAGGGGCAATGCTTTGACCACTAAGCTACTAGACCTCGCTCGAACCAATCCAAATTTCTTCTTTTTTACCTGTCCTTGATACGACAGTGGAGCCGTCTGCCGATTTTTTCACGAACTATCGGAACCAATGAATGATATTCCATTATTTCCGAAAGGGTTCAAACCTCGCCCAGACGGATACAATAATTTTCCTATATTGTTTTATTCCCATGCAGAAAAATGTCGGTTTGACTAAAATTCAAATCAGATCTGAGGATTGACTAGTCAAACCTAGGAGCGCCAGAGCTTCGAGGATTGACTATAACATATCAAAAAATAAAAACAACCGCATTCTTTACAAAAAGGTTATGAAATGGCAGTAATACATCGAAGTATGCCTTATGAATAATACTTCAAAACTTCAAAAGGTGCGATTCCGTAGCCGACCCCAGACTGCAGCAGCAGAAGCATCCAGGAGAAGCCGCGTACCGTGCAATAGACTTGAAATATGATAATATTGTTACATATAACATATAACCGCGGTAGCCTAGTGGTATGGGTAGACTGCTGAGACGAGGTCTCGGGTTCGATCCCAGGTTTTACCATGGCACACATCAATGACTTTTCGATGCTTTTCGAAGTTATGTGTATATTTATCGCAGGTTTATTAGTGCCCGGTTAATGGCAATAGTCTCGCCACCTATTATATTGGGACCTAAACATAAACTGGCGAAATGTGGGTGCTAGCACCTCTGCCTACCCCTTCGGGGATATAGGCGTGAGTTTATTGGAGTTTATGTTGTTTATTGCTTTCATTCGTTACGGTTTCTCAAAGGTGCCAACAAATAATATATATTGCGGGACTGATACTCTTTTATGGGCCTTTTTTAATACAACATGTCTACATGTCTACTACTTCACATCGCCTGTTATTAAGCTGAAGGCGAAGTCTTAGGAAAGAGGGTCACCATTACATACACGTACCATGTTAACAATGGTCGCACTCGACTTGACGGTCTCATCAGATGCTTTTTCACGCCCCGCTTAAAGGACCCGGGACTGTACGGAGAAGGAAACACGTGAGCTGGCAAAGAGTTCCAGGTCTTAATGGTACGAAAAAAGAGTCACCGAACCGCTTGGTTCTTGAAGGAATATTCTGCACCGTATGCGGGGTGACATCTAAGTCCTGCACGGGCTATATGTGCGGTCGGATGACGTATCGTCTCAGCACGTACAGTCAGCATCATTAAAATGTTGCTAACAAAAGTACTCATAATAATCCAAATACCAAAATTCCAATTTTATATTGGTAATTAGAGTACTCAAATAGTTGTAAGTATCCAGAGTGGTCCAACTATCTTAACGATTGGTCTTCCAGAATTATGTCAGTCAGTAGAGTATTCATAAACATATACACAATCAGGCCGGTCGATGGTATCCAGACGAGTAAAATTTCAAAAAATCTAGATATTTTTTTCTAAGATATTTTTTTTACTTAACTGAGGTGGCAGACAATCCCACTGCCTACCTGATAGTAAGTGGATACCGTGGCCTATGGACATGTGCAAAACCAGGGGAGCCACACTCGTGCTGCCGACCCTGTAAACGCAGAGAGTTTCTGTGCCGTAAGTGTAGAAGACAAAAACAGCCTTTGGTCTTCCCACTGACAGCACAAAAACTCTCCAGTGAGCTCTGGCTACTCTACTCACCACCGGTAACACAACACGAAGTTATTATGGCCGCGGTTTTCTGTAGATTGGAAGTACTTCCCCAGTAGTACTTAACTCACTCCTAGCACAAGCAATTTAGCTTAGTTGGAGGGGTTAGAGGGAATATTAGTAATTTCGATAATCTCGGTTGCTAATATTCTTTAAAAAAATAATAATAATAATAATAATAAATAATAAGTCGGACTGTTCAATTAGACGGGAATACCGTCGTGTCCTACCTCCTACAAACATTTCTGACGCTGATTATACCTACGTGGTATCTGCTGCTGCGGTCTGCTGCAACAGTCTGCGGTCGACTACAAATTCGTACCTTAATTCATCAAAGTACGTTATGATTAATACTACAAAGCTTCTAAAGATGAAACGATACCAGTCGGAGCTTGGTATGCATCCTTGACATTATGGAGGCAGGCATCACTAAATACGCTATTTATATTTGATGGTACTGACAGCCATTGTGAGATTAGGTACCAGTTTTAGCCAACTTTGAATTAGAAGGTCCTGTACACGGATATAGAGTGGACTAGATAGTAGACCGTGTTGGTTCCTGGTGGAGCAGAATAACGCCCCCTATATCTTCCCTGGGTGTCGTAGAAGGGGACTAAGGGATAGGGCTGCTCTTCATCAGACAGTAGACATACAGCCCATGACTAAATGCTTGCTTGACGGTGAACAACTTGCCTCCGAAAATCATGTTTAGCGAAATGTGAATGTTAATACATCTAGCCATTTTTTTACGTGCGGGAATTCCGCACGGATATCTACCCCTTCGGAACCGGAGGAGGAGGTTATGTCAGACTCGAACCGATTAAACCGCACGCCGTCTGTGGGTCGTTGAGCTAGGCCGAAGGTGAGATTGTCAACGACATACCTATTCCTCGCACTCCGGCTGACCCAGGGCCATTCCTCTCGGTCTGGCCTTCTTCGGGAGGAACCACGCGGAGCACCGACGATAAAAAAAGGGTCACGAGCGGCTCCACCCGTCACCCTCAGGTTCGCGCTCATGCAGGGCGGAGATCTCTCTGCGCCCTCCGACGCCCAAACCGCCTACGCACGCGGGCAACGATTTACGCGAATCTGTGCTCTGCTGTCTCCTTCTCGAGCATTACTTGCGCGCAGAAGGAGGTGCCGGCCGCCCACGCATTCGCAAAGTCGACCATCGCCGCGAGCAACGTGGAGAGCGTGAGCACTCTCACCCCCAGGGCCGCTACCAGCTCCCGCCTCGGCGTCTCGAACGCTGGACACTCGGTGAGCCTGTGCAGCCCCGAGTCCACGCTTGCGTCGCAGTGATGGCACTCGGGCGTTGGCTTTTTGCCCATCAGATGCAGGTACCGCCCGAAGTTACCGTGTCCGGTAATGACCTGCGTCTGACGGTACGAGAGGCCAGCGTGTGGCCTCTCTAGCCACTTGTATTAGGTGGTAGAGTGCACATATCATCGTCTTGATAATGAAAGCTTGAACACTTTCTCTTGAATGACTAATTTTAGTATTTACTACTATCTGACTTTTTAACTATGAATGGCATGCGATATCTCGTCTACTATAGATCTGTGTTACTATATTTGTATTGTGTATTCACTGATTTCGCCGAAATGTTTAGATTCAATTGATAATTCTTTTTCTTCACAGTGCAAAATAGGTTTCGAAAGGTCACTTTATAATACATTTGGACCATAAATGGAGCCCTTCTCTAAGCTTCAGTCAATTCTAACCGCAAGCCAATTCACCTGGACAAATTAGAATTCAATGATTCAATAATTAAATGGACAGATTAGGCTCCGGTACAGGCTTGAGGAATCAAACGACAGTTGCTTCCGTTAAAGCCATGAATATTGGATATATGGTGCACCATTAGGTCTATGAGGACCACTCTGGGTTTGCCTTTCCTTTCAGTGTTGAAAAGTAAGACACTAGTCCCTCCCATAAAAGATCAATAATAAAAAAGGACCCCAGCTTCGGATGCAACCGAAATCATTTTTAAGATTTGAATTAAAATTTTAAGCATTAATAGTTAAGCGTTAGAGTAGTCAAAAATCAATATTTATAAATAATTTAAAAATCATTCGTTGGTTCCGTCAGTTCGTAAGAATGTCGGTAGATGCTCCACTGTACCCTCAAAGACAGATATAGAAGAAGAAATTTGAATTGGTTAGGGCGAGGTCTGGAAGCTTAGTGGTCAAAGCATTGCCCCTGTAAGGCAAAGATCGCGGGTTCAAACCCCACCTATTAAAATCATTAAATCATTGTTAAGATGATGATATGTGCACTGACCGGGAATCGTATCCGCAACCTTTTACCACATAATAGTAATAGGTCACTTAATAAATTAAAATGATCGATGTGACAGTACTATTCGTGCCAATAAGCTTTAGTGACCTTTTGGGTTTGAAACAGAACACAATGGTCAGAAAGGTCAAATCGTCTTTAATAGATAGTTCAGGCCTTGCTACCTTCTAAAGGTATTTAGATCCGTAAACAACAGTGTTATGAATTCATGATATATGTCACAGTCATTTAGCTTAATCAGCCGCTCAATTAACTGCCTAGGCTCCTTATTAAACAGCGGCGTTCACTTAGCGGCCTGAATTAAACGGCTAGGCAAATAGCTTGGATCGATGACGTTTAATTACTTGCCTACCCATTCAATTAAACAGCTAGAAAAATGATTTATTTCTGCATGGTTAGCTCGGCTCAGCTCCCGCATTAGCTTTCGTGTTAATTTTTGTTATACCTTCTAACCGTCTAACCTAACCTATCCAAGTCTTAATGCGTAACTTTTCTAATGAACCTATCACTAATTTTCTGTGAATATTATCTTGGGGATTTACAGGTTTCATTTGAGTATATGTATGTATGCCGTTAATTGAATGGCGATGTTTATATTGAATTAGTGGCCTGTATGATATTCAGCCGTTTCGTTTATTACATAATTTAATAACCTGGCTGACTAATGCTTAGACCAATCGTAAGATGGGGCACTACCTCGAAATAAGATAGAAAATTACATACATACCTACATATACTTACACCTGTAAATCCCCGAGGGGGTAGACAGAGGTGTATTCACAGAAATTAGTGATAGGTTTATTGCAATAGCTGCGCAATGCGACTTGGTTATGTTAGGTTAGAAGGCTTCCGCAATAAGTCTTTGTGGTTATTTTTTTATAACCATGCACAAATAAGTCATTATTCTAACTGTTTCATTAAATGGCTAGGCAAGTAGTTAAACGTCATCAATCCAAGCTATTTGCCTTGCCGTTTGATTAAATGGCTGAACAACATTCAGGTAGTTAATTGAATGGCGTCGTTTAGTTAACTGCCTAGGCAGTTAATTAAATGGCTGATTAAGTTAGTTGACGGCGACATTATATAAATGGTCATATAGCCATCCAAGTACATACACACACACCTACACTTATACAAACACACACACGCACACACACACATGCACTCCCTCGCTCATTCGTGTATACAATTAAAACCCAATAATTAGCATGCTTAGATCGTAGATATTTATATAAAATACAAATACATTATTTCATGCTTCGTATGGTACTTACAAGTTACCACTAGTGCAGAGGCTGGAGAGGCTGGTAATCTGTCATACAGGGAATCCTAGTACAGATACCAGTCAGTTTATGTGAGAGAACAAAATAAATGATATGATGATGATGATGATTACACCGAATTAGTACACATTTTTTACGCCGTTTCGAAAAGACACTTGCAGCGTGTTTAGAGTTTGTATATAGTCTAAGAATTGTATCTAGTTTATTTCATAAGTATCTCATCATATATACCATATCTTATGTTTTTATCAAATTACTTTCCCGAGGTTACCTGGAAGAAATTACTTCCAGCGATATGGCCGCCCATTGTACATTAAACTGTATACATGCTTCCTACTTGTTCTACTGTAAATCTATTGATTGTACATCAAGAATTATTTATCTATTTTCACTTCTCATGCTCTTCAAATGTTACTTTAGTCTCTGCATATCGGGACTAAAGCTCCTTATTAATCTAAGTATTTATTTTTTAATTCATCAAATTCATTTTATTATGCATTTCCAATTAGTTTTAAAATTACTTTCAAGTTTGAATCTGTTGGCTAAATATGCAAGCATTTAAAGCGTACGTCACTTAACATACAAAAAACCGCTGGACAAATTTGCAATTTGAATTTTGAATAGATTATATTATTCGTATTAAGCTTGCGTTGTAATCACCAATTACCTACACCAATTAATTGTGCAACTTAGAAACTTTGTTATTATTAATATTATAATTTTGTATAGAACGTCGATTTTTTTTCCTCGCATTCAAAGTGGAAAGTAGAGTGTTTAACGTGGGAGTAAACAACCATAATGACACTCGAACTATTAGCCACCTCGCTTTGCTCGGGTGGCTAAATCATTTAGTGTCATAAGGGCTTGTTTTAGTCCCTTGTTGAACAATCTACTATTATCTAGAGATGGTAAAAAACGAGAGGGATACGTACGGATAATCGTGTTATGGTATAAAGGAGGTAGGTCAGTACGGTATTCCTGACCCAATTGAGCATTCCGTCGGAAGTACCTCCGCCCTACAGAATACCGCGGCCATAATAACCTCGTGTTGTGTTCCCGGCGGTGAGTAGGTTAGCCAGAGCTCACTGGAGAGTTTTTGTGCTGTCAGTGGGAACCTGAAGAACCTGCTTTGTCTTCTACACTGATAACACCGAAACTCTCTGGTTTTACAGGGTCGGCAGCACAAGTGTGACTCTCCTGGTGTTGCAGACGTCTTCACGCTACGGTAAACACTTGCCACCAGGTGGATTATGAGCTTGTCTGTCACATAAGTGGTGAAAAGAAAATCGTGTCAAGGTGTCGTCTCATTCTTATCAAAAGCTTTGTATGTGTTTTGTCTTCCGATATTAACTTTGAGCTCCAAGGTTTCCTTGTGTTTTAAGGACAAAATAATTACTTGTCCAAACAAAATCATCGCGATTCGTGAACTATAATTAAGGTGACCATATTCGGGCATTATAAGGGACAGAGAAAGCACCAGGCTTTCGTAGAATCGATAATAATAATTGTAGAGGCGACTCCACGGTACTTGGTGTTCGGAGAAATTGTTTGTTAACAAGAATTTTGGTGTGAGAAGTTGGCCTTGGTTACCGATGTTGAAAAAGGAGGTGTTGTTTTTAACTTCTTTTTAACTTTTTTTAACTTTAACTGTTTTTTGTCTCCAAAACGAGTAAATAAATTACCTTCAGTTACTTTTTTAAATATATTTAGGACACGTCAATTTGACTTCACCTCGCCTGATGGTACGCTGAAGGCAAAGTCTCAGAAAAGAGGGTCACCATTACATACACATGTTAATAATGGTGGCACTCAGTTTGACGGCCTCATCAAAAAGGGATTGTCGTCTGCGTAAAGCGTGCCACCCACCGGCCCTACTAGCGACTGCTCGGCTGCACTTGCTGACCCCTGAACGCAATCAAACCGAGATTGGATAATAACTTAATCTTCATACCCTACCTTAAACAAGACTTAGTGAAGTAATTAAGAATAATAATAAATATTGAGTAATTATATTAATTTTGATGCTTTTATTGTTGCCTTCGAACTATTTTTATTTATAGAACCAGGGCTTTTAACGAAAAAGTGGTCTAATTTCGTACTCACCCTCTGCTCATCTCTACAAATATTTGAAGTTCTCATATGTACCGTGGTAAATATTTTGTTATTCGCTCTATTTGCTAATCTTAAAACTCACAAACAATAACATTAATAGTTGTTAAATTAATTTATCTTGATAAGTGTATAGAATTCCAAATCAATCTGACATTTCGATATTCCGAAATGTAGTTTAAATAATCCATTATATATACAAACATACGTGTCCTGATAGGAGGGATAGGCCCATCAAGTTCTCGCTTGACTTCGTGGAGGGCCACATGCGGGCCAATGGCCTTACTGCCACGGATGCCCAAGATCGTGCGAAGTGGAGGAGGAAGACCCGAATGATAATGATACATACAAAACTAATAAAAGCGTGATAAAATAATATTCTACCAAATTATTATAAAAAGGTTGATAGCACGAGTGTAACGCCCCTGATTTTGTTCACGTCCATAGGCGACGGTAACCACTTTCCATCAGGTGGTCTCTACCATGGTGAAAGTTCTGATGAGCTATTCCAATTAGTCCCACCCTCTCCTTTCCTATACAGGACAACACGTGCAGGACTTAGATGTCACCCGCATACAGTACAGAACATTCCTTCAAGAACCAAACGGCTCGTTGACTCTTCCCTTTGTCGCACCATTAAAACCTGGACCTCCTTGCTAGCCCATGTGTTTCCTTCTTCTTACAGTCCTGGGTCCTTTAAGCGGGGCGTGAAAAAGCAGTGAGGCCGTCAAGCTGAGTGCCACCATTGCTAACATGGCACGTGTATATAATGGTGACCCTCTTTCCTGAGACTTTGCTTTCATCTTGCCATCAGGTGAGGTGAAGTCAATAGAGGTGGAGTATACCATCAGACATGTCCTATATACAAAAAAAGGTAGCATGTGAGCTTGGCTGCCAACTAAGAGGTATAAAAAAGGCTTGGCTATAAAAATCGGGTAAAAAATAAATGAGATCCCCCAAATTTCAAAATCATAGTCACTCCAACTCATAACCATTTGCGTACAAAATCAATTCGACTGAGGTCAACCATTGTTTCACTGCGTTTAATATGATTTCATCTCATCACAATGTCTGACTGAGCATCCGCGGTACCCAAATAACGTAAATACTCATACATAATTTATGAGGGCCTTATGGGCCCTGAGATTGTGAAGACGGCTCGCCGCGGTGTGTGATTATGCGGATATTTTCACGTATGTTCAGACACTGTATGGGATTGACATATTATGATGTTAACGACTTGTCTGCGTTCCTTCCTAAGTGGCATAAATAATGTAACCTTTGTGGCACTTGTTTAGGGGGCTGGCCCCTGTAAATATAGGTAAAACATTAATTCCACGTCGTTCAGGGGGCTGGCCGCTGCGCGCTGTTAATATGGGTAGCACATTGATTCCACGCCATGACTCGAAGAGTACATTTGGCTGTCTCGGTTACTATACCAATTTCAATAATTGATGACCATGTATGGGAGTGTTTAATGTCAAAATATTAGATACCTCTCGTTTGATTTTTAAAAAGTTATTGATGTCATTTTATTCATTAGGTAACGTACTTTCGATATCAGTTTAAAGTTTTTTGATATCTGTAATAGTTACGGAATAATGGCCTGGTCACACTTAACGATTACACCCTGTATAATGTCAGAAACGATCACGAGGTAAATTGGGAGATTAAGATGAGATCGAGACTGAAATTTGATTTGTATTACGAGATTTAACCCTTTGGTCATACAACAAAACTTCGATGTCATGAGCGAGTTTCGGATGTCAGTTGACAGTTGATTTACAGAAAATATCAAATAGTTATTTATACTATAAGTCGACCCTAACTACTTGGTAAAAGGCTAAGGGTATACGTGTAGGTCTGTTTCAACGCATAGCTACGAACTTATCAGCACTCCTGCAGATGATAAAATCTTTCGACAATGCGTCAGTGCATGCTAACATTTTGTCCACAAATTTACGCACCGTGGCAAGCTGCCTTTACATAGACGATCGGCGTTTAGACTACATGCGTGCAGTAATCAGTAGAAATACAGTTTACGAGAGGCAGGTTTAAATTTTCGTGTGTTGTTTGATCAATGGCAAATAAATTTTCTAAATTTATTTCACACTTACTGTACCTATGACTTCATCCGCGTGTTTTTTATACTACTTAGGTAGCAGACAAGCATACGGCTCACCTGATGGAAAGTGGTTACCATGGCCTATGGATATGTGCAACACCAAGGGAGTCACACTCGTGCAGCCGACAGGAATCCAGTAAGGGGACCGCTCGCCACATGGTGGCGTTAATTTAATAGATTCAACTGTTACGCAAGTGGAGCATATACGATTCCCACTTTATGTAAATATTTGTATGCATGAATATGTCCATATGGATTAGTCTCGGTGCTCTCCATGTGCTCGTCTCGGAGAGCACGTTAAACCGTCGATCCCGGTTGCCATACTAACATCTATGGCAGTCTATATGGGTAGTTGGAGCCCTCAAAAATCCAACAACTGGTCTAACTGCAATGCTTCGATATCGCTATGAGTTAGACAAATATTTCCTGCCGTGGTTTTCCCAAGCGACGACACTATGGGGTTCTTCAAGAAGGGCATTCCAAGTTTTCTACAGGGTCGGTAGCACGATTGTGATGCCCTTGGTGTTGCACACGTCCATAGGCCACGGTAACCACTTACCATCAGGTGGGCCGCGTGCTTGTCTGCAACCTAAGTGGTATAAAAAAAATAAAAAAGAAGATTTGCCTTGAGATATATATTAGTCTGTTTTGACAAAGTTATTTTAGACAATGCCCTTATTTTAACAAGATTATATTAAACTCGCAATAGTTGTATGTTTATTTGTGAAGGTCAAATGTCGTAAATTGAATTACAACTATTTTCCCTTTAACTAAGTAGACCTCCACAACCCAAAGGCGATATCGAAGCATTGCAGTTAGACCGGTTATCGGACTTTTAGTGCTCCGACTACCCGTAACGACTGTCATAGATGTTCGTACGACAACCGGGACCAACGGCTTAACGTGGTCTCAGAGATCTCCACACCACAATGTGTTAATAATGATCACCCATCCAAAAACTGAACTGTGTCTAGTATTACTTAACCTTGCTAAACAACTATAATTGGAGCGTTTACCCAATTTGAAATTGGAAGATCATTATTTCATCATTTTGTTGTTTGTTATTCTTGTTTTATAAGAAACGCTTGACTCCACGACCTGCGTGGGTGCTAGTAAATGTAAAATGGCGGAATGTAGGTTATCTGTGGTAGAATTTAGAAGAGCCACTATTTGTCGTATGTTAATTATATATTATAAACTATAGATACGTTGAGTGAAATTTTGAAGCATTAACTATGCTAACTTTGCAATTCGATTAAGATAGGAAAAAGTGAAACGCTCAGGCGGGACTCGTACCCGCGATCTTTCCCTTACAGAGGGAATGCTCTGACCACTGAGCCAACGAGCCACGCCTGAAGCTATCTAAATTCTCCGCACTCTAAATGGCAACAAAAAAATAGAACAATTGGTTTTTTTTCGTCGGCAATCAAAGGTATCTAAGTAGGTACCTATACCATGATCGCTTTAATTCCCATTCTCTTAATTATACGCACTATGCTGATTTTACTCACTACGCTGTTTTTTTATATAGGGCACGTAAATTTGACTTCACTTCGCCTGAATGTAAGCTGAATGCAAAGTTTCAGGAAAGAGGATCACCATGTAACAATAGTGGTATTCAGCGTGACAGCCTCATCAGATGCTTTTTCACGCCCCGCTTAAAGGACCCGGGATTGTAGGAAGAAGGAAACACGTGAGCTGGCAAGAAATTCCAGGTCTTAACGTTCCTGCATGCCGTGTCTATTAATAACACGTCATTGGTAGCAACCGTTTTAGATATAATCTGTGAAGGTCGTTCTTTAGATGGTAAAACAGAGAAATTTAGCGCAAAAATGTGCAGCGAATTTCGCAATGTTTTTAAAACTTAGTAACTTATTCTATACATGCATATTAATAGACTCATACATGTATGTAAGGCGGTAGGCTCAAAGTATGAATGTAAAGCGCTTTAGGAGCAGAGATATGCCCAAGATAAGAAGGATGGATTTCTTGAAAGATGGTATGGGAAAGAAAGGAATACCTAATTAAAATGACATCTGACAGGAATGTGTGCAGGAGAATGACATGTTGGACCGACTGTAAATACACACACCGGCAGAATTAGCGGAACACAAAATTATGTTCTGGGGAGGGATATGTTTAGGAGCTCGCAAGGAGGTAGTGGTACTCGACGGCGGAAATCTGACGGCTGATCGGTATATCAGAGAGATTTTAGAGGAACATGTTGTGTCATTCACGAGGTTATTATGTTCGTGGTATTCTGTAGGGCAGAGGTATTTCGGACTGCTCAATTGGACAGAAATACCGTCGTGTCCTACTTTCTAGAATACCGTCGTGTCCTACCTCCTAGGGTTTCCTAGAAGGCTGTCCTCCATCTAACAATATATAAGGCATGACAAAGTGTCTACTTGGCGATAGACTCACCCCCTATTACGCCCCTCTTCCGCTACAGTTGCTCCCTTAAAAGCCAAGATAAAGTGAGAGTTGGAGAGAAGATCTAAATTATATAAGCGGGATTGTCATATGACTTAAAAAGATATTAATGACGTCTGGGATTTGAACCGGCGACCTCTTGGCTAACGGCCTGCTTTGCTACATAACAACATAGTGCAATAATTAATGGTACCCATAGGTATTGTACAATTATTTTGTAATTAACGATGTAGTTTGACAAAGAAATATTGCTAGCGTTCTTCAATATTACTAATGGTGATACGGTTAGATTTTTAGGCCTGTAGGCGGTATATTTATGTTTAAGATATAGTAAAATAAAAGAACCAATGGTAAACACTTCACTATTACTACATAGTATAAAAAGAAGTCGCTTTCTCTGTCCCTATGGGATATAGGGAAATCGTATCCTTAAATCTTTGAAACTACGCGACGGATTTTGATGCGGTTTTTTTTTAATAGATAGAGTGATTGAAGAGGAAGATTTATTTGTATGATAAATGCTTAATATAGTATAGTGTGCAGTGGGAACGGGCTCTGACACCACGCGGGTGGAACAAAATTGGCGGTACGAAGTTCGCCGGGTTAGCTAGTTAAGGATAAATCAAACTTCTCAAAATTACACATATTTTTTTTAAAATGGCCGTCTCGTCCTTTTTTATCTGTTAACGTAAAATTTGGACAATAACGTTAGCAGTTTTTTTTTTAAACTAACAATTTTTTTACTTTCAATACAATTATTGTACACATGGTCGTAAACACCATGGTCGACAATTTCGAAATGGTCGAAAATCTAGCCATAAAAATACGGCAATGATCTACGTAGGTCAACAAGTTACATGTTCATAACATCCGTACTAACAATAGTGATAATCATTATTAATAAAAAAAAAATCACACCTATTAAAAATCACTACCCTTAAAATCTTAAAAACAACTGGCGCCAATTCAATATTTACTCACGACAGTGTTGCGAATTTTTGAACATGAATATATGGCATTACATATCTTTTATCTAAGTCCCAAATTGTTAATGTAATTAGGTATTAAATATTAAATTCTTACCATATACAGTGACACACTTTCTCATAATGTAGATATTATTATACTTAAATTAGTTATATTCGACCTTATTTGTAAAACTAGCAATAACCTAATGTACAGCCCTTTTTTATAAATAAATAAATTATTATTATTATTATTATTTTAAGTAAAGTCAAGTAAACAAAATAGTTACTTTTCTTACAATAAAAGTTTTTTTTCGAATGTGTTGACTATTGGGTCAGTGTTGGCCTTTGGCTGTTTTACCTTACTATTTAGTAATAGTATTTCGCTATTCTTATCTCACTTTTCATCCTTCATCCCAGCGTTAATCCCAGTCACATCCGAAGCTTTTACCTGAGATGTGGGGTCCGCTTTATTCGGTCTAACTACGGATTTGTTTGGTCTTCGATATTTTCCGTGTAGCGACTCCCATCTGACCTCCACAGTCCAGTGGCGATACCGAAAAATTGTAGTTAGACCAGTTGTCGGACTTTTAAGGACTCCAACTATCCTTCTGCCATTAAAGTTCGTAATCAACCAGGGCCGACGACGGCTTAACAAACTCTCCGAGCCATGGAAACACTTCTGCCACGCCACAGAGGCAAACAACCTCTGTGGTGTGGTAAATTGCGTAATCGCAGGTTCAAAAAATATCAACATTTAATATTATTTACGACTTCACCTTTCAAACTTTAATATAATTTTGATAACCGATACAATTTAATATTAATGCTAGTCTTTAATTTAAAATAATAATGATTCACAAGTAATTTCGTCCTAAATGATTATGTGGTGATATCCTAATGGTGGAGGCCATCTTTAAAAATAAGTACTTACGTGTATTAGATAGTGCATTTTTGTAGGGTTCCGTATTTAAAGGGTAAAAATGAAAACCCTATTACTAATACTTCAATGTCCAATGATGCAGCAGATGAGCTTGCCACGAGAGGATCTGACATGGTCGTAATGGGACCTGAGCCCGTAATACCGATCCCCTTTGCATACCTACGAACTGTTGTAAACAAACAAACGAGAGATCAACACAACAGCTATTGGATAAATCTGGAAGTTTGCAGACAGGCGAGGGAAGCACTCCCTGTGCTTGAAAATAGACTGACCAGGCGTCTTCGACAAGTGACCGAACGACAACTGCGCACGGCTACAGCTGCCATCACCGGGCACGGCTCTTTCAATAAACACCTCTTTATTTTAGGAATCACCGACAGCCCTCTCTGCAGAGCCTGCATGAGAGAAGAAGAAACAGCGGCACACGTGCTCCTACACTACCCTGAAACCGCCACATACAGGGCTAGGTACTTCAGAAACACAGGAGATCGCCAGCAGCGTGAATAGCTTGCTGGCGTTCTGCTATGAGTTGGGGTGGATCGAATAGAATGCACACCCTCACGCAAAAACTGCGCCTTGTCGTGGAGTTGCGGATACCAGCCCGTGATACCATACCACACTCCACTGTCTGTCTTACTGTCACTAGGCTGTATCTCATGAACCGTAATAGACATAGTCCTCTCCCAATGTGCGCCATTGCTCACGCTCCTCCGGCTTCCGCATCCTGTCCTTCCCAGCCACCTTTTTCAGTTCGTCAGTCCACCTGGCTAGCGGGCCTCCTACCCTCCGGTCTTCACTCTAGGACTTGTTAACTCCAACAGCCATCAGCACCCCTAGCACGAATAACTAATCGTATCGTGAGCGTATTGAGAGAATGAAGCAATACGATTGGCCGCCTACCTACTGTGAACCTGTGTATTTGAAGTCAGCCAATCGTAATGCTCCGTTCTCTCAATGCGTTCAAGATACGTTCAGAACGACCTGCGGCCCCCATGAGCGCGGGCCTGAGGGTGACGGGTAGAGCTGCCCGTCACCCTAGCAGAAGCAGGCCACGGCGGCGCACAGTGGATCGATTCATACAAATCGGCGGACATAGGAATCTTGAAACACTTTTTACTGATTTAAAAAAAACTAATATTGCCAATGTGTTTATCTTAATAATTATAGTCGAAAACAAATGGACACATTTTTGATTAGACTACAATTTAAAAAGATATTTGACAAAAACTGATTTCAATGTATGGAAAAGTACATTAAAAAAGGGATAGCTTGCGATTTTCGCGTGTTTTCTTATTTTAACGCTTATAGTGACATTTAATGGGTTGTTAGCGAAATATCTGCCAAACATTTTAGGTACCCCTAGGCACCCCTCTGGGAGCCATTTGACAAAATTTCATTTTTCTTATTTTCTTTGAGAAAATATATGTCTAGTTCGTTTTTTTACAGTTATAATTGTTAATAAACTACATTTTAGCTTAGTATTGTCCTACTCACATAAAATAATATGACTAGCATACGGGATCGGGAGTTTTTGAGAGATACTTATGCAGATTACTAAGCAGACAAAAATAATTTTGTCTTACTTCTTTAACAACATTTTTGTATTTTATAGTGATTTTTCATTAAGATTGGAGAAAACAATGTATTTAATCAAATAAAACAATAACGCGTTTTATAAAACATATATTATAGTTACAAAAATACAAAAACTTACTTATAGAAACAAAAGTGGTAAAAATAATAGCTTAAAATAAATAAAAATATATGATAGATATTTTTGTTTATTTTAAGCTACTATTTTTTGTCTACGTATTTCTAATTTATTCTTTAAACAAAACAAAAAACAAAATTAGAATTATATAAACTAAAAAATAGTAGCTTAAAATAAACAAAAATATATGACAAAGACGATTAAATTAAAACTATGTACTTACATTAAGTAATCAAACAAAATATGAAATATGTAGACAAAAAAAATTATTCATTATCCGAAGCTTCCGTTTCTAAATCTTCTTCTTCTTGCGCAGAGCCTAACAATTCATCAGTATCTATGAATTCAATTTCAGAAACTTCTAGAATGAGTAGATTTAAAGTTTCTTTAAACAATGCCTTCTTTTGCTTTTTATCCATTCGTGGCCGTATTTGTGCTAAAATTGGATCGGATGAAATGAGCAAATTATTTAGAACATCTTCATTGCAAGCAATGCTATTTATTTTACGTGAATGGTTTTCTCTGTATTTTCTGAAGTCTTTATTTCTTGACTCCGATACCTCTTCCGAAAGAAATCCTATCGGAACTATAGATAAATGTTGAATAATTTGCGGTCCGTGAACTAACAACTTATGAATACTTGATGGCATGTAGTACCAAGGGTACAATTCTATGTAAAGCTCTGCTGTCTGTGTACAATATAGCTCAAGCTCCTGTATGTTTATCTTTTCGCCTGACGATATGCACTGAAGAATTACGGCGAATCTTCGGACCAGATTAACGTCTAATCCAGTCAATAAAGCCGTTTTTTCTGGATCACCGAAGAATCGAGGAGCGCTATTTCCGTCGTTTGTTGTACCAGATCCTTGCTTTACCACATCAAGAAGTAGTCCAGTTTCGTTTCTGAATTTTTCTTGAATTTGGCGTTTTTTTGCCTCCATCATTTTTTTGTTTTCATCGCCTCTTGCTGCCCATGTTTTAAAATCCAACCTATATGAAATATGTAGAAGGCACTCCATACACCGGATCCAGGCATGCAGAGAACTTATTCCATATTTATAAATATCTTCACGGACTGGCTTTTCTTTTAATCTAGCCAAGTTATTCATTTCGGAAGGTCGAGCTTGGCATATATCACAAACAGATGCTGCTGTGCCCGAAATATATGACGTTATCTTACCGTCTATCATTCTTAACAGCAACTGATGTTTTATACTGCTATTTCCGCAGTTTGTAGGGACCAATTCTGAAATTTCATTTTCAAAAAAGTTCATTTCACTTAGCACGCTACACTCAGTCTCTTCCATGAACTTAAACATGATTGGCCGGCACAAAAAAGTGGAAGAAGGGCCCTCGTTTTGCCAAATAATTTCTCCATCTTCTTTACTTAATTTTATTGGCACTAAGCTGGCCATAAACACGCTATTCATACTCTCTTGATTACTT
This sequence comes from Eilema caniola, assembly GCA_949126895.1. Taxonomy (NCBI): domain Eukaryota; kingdom Metazoa; phylum Arthropoda; class Insecta; order Lepidoptera; family Erebidae; genus Eilema; species Eilema caniola. The sequence goes on along the minus strand of OX421490.1, from coordinate 1,719,716 downwards.
TTTTTTTGCTTATAAATACTTTGATCTGAAGCACCATCAAAGCCCCATTTGCTCACTAATACGAGGTGTTGGTTGTCGATAGCCGGAGAATCGGGTAGAGATTCAACAAGTCTTTTTGACGTAAGATCCAAAAGAGCTTGTAAACGGATTTTAGCGGATGTTTCTGTAACAATTATATCACTTTTGTCTGGATAACACTTCTTCTTTTCATTTTGTATCTTGTAGTAGCTCGGATACTTAGTTTTACCCTGTTTTAGGCTAAATTCTCTTAAAGCCATGTATCGCCACTTAGACAATTTCATTGTTACGTATAATGCTAATGCTTGCACTGCTGATATTTCTGTCAACGAGGTTTGTGATTCACTTTCAACTATATCCTTTATACTGGAAACTGATTCTGGATTTTCTATTAAATATTTTAATATTTCAGCAACATCTTGGTTTCCATTTGCTTTAAGAGCTGCAACAGTAGAGAACACTAGCTCTGTGACTTCACTTTTTGTACGTGTACGCGCTCCTTCCGTTCGTCTACGTTTTTGACGGTCACTAAGATCCTCGAATACTTTCCGAACTATCTTTTTTAGTAGATGTTGAGGCATCCATTGTAGAGGTAGACGGTAACTGTTCTTCAATTTCTGCTAATTCAGTGGATTTCATAAAAACTGATTGTTCGGTACTGGTACTGGGAACTGAAATATTTTCTTTAATAAATTGCGGCCACTGTATATTAGACTCAAGCCATGAAGAATTCTTTTTCATGAATTTTTCATGACAATTTTTGGAAACTTCCCATTTCGAATTTAATCGATAGCAGAATTGGCGACACCAATTCTGAAACTCCTTTAAGTCACTTTCACACAAGTTCAAGCTAGAGCTTGATATTAAAACATTGTATAAATAAAGGTGATCGTGAATATCTTCATGGGTGCGTAAAACAACATAAAGATCCAAGTAAGTGACAAAGCCATGGAAAGACATTATGATATCGTTCGCAGGGGGTGTCCAAAGTAGAACTGATTTATCACATTACGTTTTGTTCTTTTATAAGTTTTTACTAATTACCCTCATTAGTGTAAGGGTAATACTAATAAGCGTTGGTAATGACTTCTCAGTACAAGATAAAAGAGTAGGTACACTAATTAATTACTTTAATTATTACTATCTAATGGCACATTTGCAATAAACAAATTTAACCGAAATACTAATTGACTAATGAGTTCGTAATTATGAGTAAATTAAAACAATACAAAAAGAAGAGCAACAGGATTTTTTAATAATGCAAATACAAGATTGTACAAATTTTAAACATGTACAAACTTGTAAATACTAGTCACCACTTTAGAAAAATGTTGCTAAAGAATTAGGACAAAATTGTAGTCTCCTTATAAGATTATCACAAAAACTCACGATGATATTATTTTTGATGTGGTACTAAGTATTAGTATTAAGCTAAAATGTAGTTTATTAACAATTATAACTGTCCGCGTGGTTCCCGGCAGAGTAGAATTCGGGCCACCCCTTCTCTTCCCATGTGGTGTCGTACAAGGCGACTAAGGGATAGGGCTGATTAACTTTAACATCAGACAGATATGTACAGCCCAGACTCGGCCTCAGGTGCATGGCTCGAGTCAACATAGTGCCCGGAATACGGCAATAGGCTCACCCCCTATTACGTGGGACCGAATACAGATTGGTGAAATGTGGCTGTTAATTCACCTCTGCCTAACCCTCCGAGAATAAAGGCGTAATTATATGTATGTATAACTGTTAAAAAACGACCTAGACATATATTTTCTCAAAGAAAATAAGAAACACGATATTTTGTCATATAGCTCCCAAAGGGGTGCCTAGGGGTACCTAAAGTGTTTGGCAGATATTTTGCTAACAACCCATTAAATGTCACTATAAGCGTTAAAATAAGAAAACACGCGAAAATCGCAAGCTATCCCTTTTTTAATGTACTTTTCCATACATTGAAATCAGTTTTTGTCAAATATCTTTTTAAATTGAAGTCTAATCAAAAACGTGTCCCTTTGTTTTCGACTACAATTATTAAGATAAACACATTGGCAATAATAGTATTTTTTAAATCAGTAAAAAGTATTTCAAGATTCCTATGTCCGCCGATTTGTATGATTCGATCCCTTGTGCGGCGGCGCGCATCACGATGGCGAGTCGGGGACTACGTGGTTGCCCGTCACGGGCCAGAACGAGAGGGATGGCCCTGGATCAGCCGGGGTGCGAGGGATATGACGTCCGACGACCTCACCTTCGGCCTGGCACAACGACCCATGCGGTTTAGTCAGTTCGAGCCTCCTCCTCCGGCACCAGGGTAAAAAAATAACGTTTAAGATACGTATACGATAGTTGTTCGTAATAGGGGTACAGTCCTTCGACATATATTATGTGGTGAAATCAATTCCAGTTCAGCTTGCAAACTAATTAACAATTATGTAAATTGTAATCTAAATAGTATCCAAAAGTAGTTTGGACATTGTACTGGGTTATTTATTTAGTAATATATCACGAAGTTGATTTAAATGTTGGCAGATATGTTGTTATTAATTAACATTATTAGATTGCATACATACATAATAATATAACACGCCTATAAACCAGCGTTTCCCATTTACCGGGTCGTGACCCAGTACCGGGCCATCAAAATAATAATACCTGGTCGCACCTATCCCGCCCTTTAAAAAAAAACCTACTATCGTTTACCACATCGTAAATTAATTTAAATGAAGCTGGGTTTTCAACACTAGTTTACCTTAAAAATAAATATGGAAACCGACTTGAAGTGGAACCAGACCATAGGATAAAACTTTCGTCTTTTCCGCAAACTTCGAATCTTTAGTACAAAGATTAAGCAACAGCTCCATACTTCGCACTAAAATTTTGTGAATAAATACGTGATACCAAAACATTGTATGTACCTAGTATTAATTACACATTTCTTAAATTAATAAATTTATATTATTAAGTAACCAGTTTGGGTTAGAAAGTATTCAGTGGGTCACGAAGGGGCAGTGTGAATATTACCGGGCCATGGCAGAACAATGTTTGGGAAACACTGCCATAAATCTCCAGAGGGGTAGGCGGAGGTGTAGTAACACCCACGTTTCGCCAACTATGATTGTAACAAGGCAACCTTCCTTCTTTCTTCCTTCTTCAGGGTAATATCATCATCATTATCTGAGTATTGCTCCTGGACGATTCTGAGGTTGCTTTACAGCAGATTAGCATTGTTCTGGGAGTTTCCTTGCCTCGGAGAGCACGTTCAGCCGTCCGTAATTCAAACATCTCTGACAGTCGTTACGAATATGGAGCCCTAAAAGCTTCAATAAATGATCTAACCAATAATAACTGAATAGTCCATTCGCTTAGTGACTGTTTATAAAAACAATAGTAAACCAATAAACTAGGCTTACTGACTAACTAAGTAATCGTTAAATTTCGGTTATGAGTCTTTAAAATGAGTTTCAAAACACATCAAGACTGTTTGCGTTTAGTTTCTAACTGTACTATCAATCAATTAGCCCACTGCAGCCCACTGCTGGACATAGGCCTCTCCCAATGTGCGCCATTTCGTACGATCCTCCGCCTTCCGCATCCAGTCCGTCCCTGGCTTTTCAGGTCATCGCTCCACCTGGCTAGGGGGCGTCCTACCCTTCGTTTGCCTTCTCGCGGTCTCCACTCTAGGACTCGTCTGCTCCAACAGCCATCGGTCCTTCGACAGACGTGGCCAGCTCATTGCCACTTCAGCTTGCTTATTCTGCGAGCTATATCGTTAACTTGGGTTCATTGTCGGATGACCTCGCTTCGAATTCCATCCTTCAGAGAAACTCTAAGCATAGCTTGCTCCATGACCTGCTGCGCGACTTTAAGTTTATGGACTAGCCCTACCTAAAGCCCTAACTGAATGAAATACTACATTTGAAGGTCAAATGGTAGTCGCCTCACAAAAAGTTAGACTGGAAATATCGAACCCTGAACTCCGAGGTGAAAGTCTCAGGTTCAGGGAATAACACAAGAATGATGATATAATCCTACTAATATTATCAAAGAATTAGCATCGCTATTCAGCGTGGTAATGCCGCCAGCCTTTTGGGCACGGTACCAGTAGAGGTCGATGGGGAGGAATTTTTCGATGCCTAAAGTTGCAGTCTCTCCCCCTTTTTATGTTATTTTTGTAGCTTTATAGCATAATTTTTATTATTAAGTATTATTCTATAATATAATTGTAAAAAAAAAAACTAATATTATAATTGAATGAAATTTTGAAGCATTTACTATGCTAACTTTTCAAATCGATTAAGAATAGGAAAAAGTGAATGCCCAGGTGGGACTCGAACCCACGATCTTTCCCTTACTTCACCTGGGCATTCACTTTTTCCTATCTTAAACTAATATTATAGTCACGAAAGTTTGTAAGTATGTATGGATGTATGAATGTTTGTTACTCTTTCACGTAAAAACTACTGAATGGATTTTAATGAAAATATACAATAATATCTACATCTACACTACTATTATAAAGAGGAATGATTTGGATGTTTGTAATGAATAAACTCAAAAACTACTGTATCGATTTCAAAACAGCGTTACGTTCACCCTGAGTAACATAGGCTATATTGGATTTCCACGGGAACGTTTTTACCACCCGTGTCAAGCCGGGATGGATCGCTAGTAGCTTCTAAATCAGCTCCTCTAGACAAGTGGCGATTCGCTAGCCTGCGTTTGGTGGAATAGAACGATGAATGTATGGGATTTGACGCAAATGACAGTCGTTAACGCATGTCAAATAACGCCTGCTAGCGATTTGCCACTTGTCTAGAAGGGCAGAATAACACATAGGCTATAATTTATAACAATAACCGATATTATAGCTAAAACCGATATCCATGCGGGCGGAGACGCGGGCAAAAGGTAGTAATATAATAATTTCTTAAACAATTGCGGTATTGATTCCCGGTTGGGGTAAAATAGCGCCCCCCATCTCTTCCCGGGGGTGTCGCAGAAGGGAACTAAAGGATAGGGCTGCTCTCGATCCGACAGTAAACATACAGCCCAAAACAAAGTGCCTGTTGACGGCAATAGGCTCGCCCCCTGTTTGGGAACCGAAAATCGTAGTTGGCGAAATGTGGGTGTTAATTCACCTCTGCCTAGCCCTTCGGGGATTTGCAAGCGTGAGTATATGTATGTATATATAATTTCTTAAACACTTAAGGGGGAGTCTTTATATAATGTGTTTTTGATAACAACCGAGAAACAACCGCGGTAGCCTAGTGGTATGGGTAATGGACTGCTGAGACGAGGTCTCGGGTTCGATCCCAGGTTTTCCATGGCACACACCAATGACTTTTCGATGCTTTTCGAAGTTATGTGTGTATTTATCGCAGGTTTATAAGTGCCCGGTTAATGGCAATAGACTCGCCACCTATTACATTGGGACCTAAACATTGTAACGTAAAATATATTTTATGCTAGGGTTTTAATGAAAGGGTTAAATCAAGTGAATGAAATGTGACTATGAGAACCGTAAAAAGTAATTAATGTATACCTGGCTAGTTAGTGAGACAGAAATGAAAAGATGATTATAACAATTATCGATTATAATAGATAAAGAGCGTTACATAAATTTATAATGGGTATAGGTATTATAGAAATGAATCTCAGGGCGGATTCGCAATAAATATTCTGCCGAGGCGTTGTTTGATCCGTTGTGCAGAGATGGAAGTATGCACTTAGCTCGTTGACTCCCGGCTGCTGATGTTGCCGGCGTGCCAGGGTCCTCGCTGGTGTGCCTCACGACCGAATGATGGCGTGAAGCCCGGTGCGAAGACCCTGGAAAAAGAAAGAGTGCGGGTCAGTTTGTCACAAGGGAACTACGTCCAGTGACCCGCTAAAATAATAGCAGGTGAAGATATTCTCCCCAGCGGTAGAACAGCGTAGCTAGAAGCTATAAAAAGGAAGAAATAATTAAGCAGCGCAAGCTGGTGACGTGACCTCTGACCGTAGAGGTCATCGGTCTCGTGGCACTAAATAGTAGGCTGAAATAGCACAAAAAATGTTAAATAATGAAATATAGTAAGCCATACATTAAGCAGGCCGTAAGCTGCGCCGCTGAGAAGTCTTCACCTGTTGAAAGAAGTAGGAAATGTTGATCTCAAAACTTACCCGGTGCCGACAGCAGTTGGCCGCCGGGGTCAAAGCGACCTCCCACGGCAAGGATAGCCGAAGAAAGGGCCCACTTTAGCGCCGTGAATAGACACTTAGGTTAGTGTTGTCTAATCTCGCTCGCACAGCCATAGACAATTTATTAATTTAGTGTCGAAAATACTAAATTATCGACTATATTATAGAATTTATTTAAAATTGATTTATAAAAAATCCACAACGTTACAATACCCCCCCAATTAGTTCTGGGTTTTTGTTACCCAAAAACCCGATACTGGACTGCTCTATAAGATGCCTAATTTACGCTTACACATACATACTTCCTTACATACCTCCCCTATCATGTTCATCCATACTTAGCGGTTACCACTTCAGTAATGTAGCACACGCGTTCCTTTCAAAGAGAGTTTCCAGGTTAATAGGCACTGGAGACTCAGACGTAAATCGAACAAGATGGAAAACATTGAAATGTCACAGACAATTTCAATGGGAAGAAAAGGAGCAATCAAACCACTATATATTTTCAACTTTAAAAAGGGAAAGTGTTATGTTTTTAGTATAGGGCTTATTTTAGATGTATACATTACCGCATCTGCAATAAGGCTTATTTCACGAGTTTGCAAACCGCTCGGAAGAAGACATAACAAAAAGGGATGCAATGAGGCTTGTTTTTAAACTGAGTTTGCACGACCGCTCAGCATAATGGTATAAAACCATAAAACAGTACCCCGATACTGGTTGAATTCCCAGCTCGAAGAAAAAGGTATCTGTTGGTTTAAAACGCCAACAGATCCAACAAATGGTATAAAACCATAAAAATTCCCGGTGACTGGTTTAGTATCCCAGCACCAAGATAAGGTATCCGTTGGTTTAAAACGCCAACGGACCCAAAAACAACATCGGTTGGTTTAAAACGCCAACCGACCCACAACAACCATTACTAGGCAAAGCCTAATAATAAAGGAAAACGAACATGAAGTTCAAAGTTCCATCTCAAAGAGAGGAGAAAAGAAGAAGAAAATATATAGCAGTGGTAGGGTAATATGATTTAAAATAAAGTTAAATTTAGTCTAGCCATATAAGTGTCATTGTCAAATATGAACAATGCAAAAGTATAATTAACTACTTTTAAAAGTTATGACCAAGTCAAATTATTATTAAAAGAGTTATTTTCAAAGGAAAATGGCTTATTATTTGACCCACATACAGTGAGTATATATGCAAACATGAGTTGCAAAAGGAACGAGTGTTCAAAAAATTTAAAAGTTTCAAAAACTTACCAAAGTTTAAAAAAGTTCAAGAAATTAGAACCTAAGGTTCAACAAACAAATTAGTTTATTTAATGTTTTGTAGTCGTCGGCGTTTGTCTTGTGACCAAAAGTTCAAAAAAATTATTTACAAGTCAAGGAAACCATAAAGTCATTTTAGGGTTAACCCAAAGGACAAAAAAAATGTTTGCACAAAATCAAAATTTATGAAAAATTTCTAAGTTCCAGTTCCAACGAACAGAGATTTTAAAAATATTTAATATTTTTAATTAATTTATTTTTAATAATTTTATATTTTATTTTTTATTTAGTAGTATTCACCATATTGTAGTGAATAAGTGTTGATATAAAAACAACAGGAACATAATAATGAAACATCCATCCCAGGAAAAGTCAGACAACAGAATACGGAGGCAACCATAGGGTCAAAAGATATTGTAGGTATAATATGTAGCACAAAAGACCAAAAGTTGTTATTCTCAAAAGAATAATCTTATTTTGTTTAAAAAAAAAACAAGGCAATTTTGAAATAAAATTAGTAGTTTTTTAAAATTATACTACTGGCAACACTTTTTAATTGTCAAAATTATATGACGTTCGACAGTTTAAGTTACAATTTTCTTTTAGAACGATTTCAAAACAAAGTTTGATGAAATTAATTTGATGTTCTATTATAAGAACCAAAGATATAAGAAATAGAAAAACAGTACATTAGTAGGTACATGTGAAGACTCAACAGGATTTATGCGTATTTCAAGATATAAAAAGTTTTTGTAAAAAGTGTTCAAAGTTGGGTACATGAAATTAAAGTTATAACTGTTGACCCTTTTATAGGTAAAAGTGTATATATCATTACGACCATGTAGTGATTAAAAGGTTGCAGGCAGTGTACCAGCAAAGTACAATAACAAGAAGAAGTTTGAAAAATACAAGTTTTAATTATATTTTAAATTACAAGTATGTGTTGGTATATACTTGTTTGCCACAACAGTGGTGTAATATTATTTAGGTGCAATGTGAAGTTTATTGGAATTGAAAATTATGATTGAAACAATAGTGATTATTAGAACACAACAATTAAGTTGTTACTTTAAATTAATTGATTAGGTTAGGTTAACTTTATGTATTATTTTGTTTGATTAAAATGTTTTATGTGAAATATGTGGTTATTTGAATGACACTGCTATATATGTTTGAATTAAATGGATTACAATAGAAGCTTATTTAACAAGTAGGTAAAAACTTAATGAAGCACACAGTTTGTCATGAAAACTCCATTAATACACTAGTCATCATAAAACCCCACGTTGGGCGCCAATGTAACGTAAAATATATTTTATGCTAGGGTTTTAATGAAAGGGTTAAATCAAGTGAATGAAATGTGACTATGAGAACCGTAAAAAGTAATTAATGTATACCTGGCTAGTTAGTGAGACAGAAATGAAAAGATGATTATAACAATTATCGATTATAATAGATAAAGAGCGTTACATAAATTTATAATGGGTATAGGTATTATAGAAATGAATCTCAGGGCGGATTCGCAATAAATATTCTGCCGAGGCGTTGTTTGATCCGTTGTGCAGAGATGGAAGTATGCACTTAGCTCGTTGACTCCCGGCTGCTGATGTTGCCGGCGTGCCAGGGTCCTCGCTGGTGTGCCTCACGACCGAATGATGGCGTGAAGCCCGGTGCGAAGACCCTGGAAAAAGAAAGAGTGCGGGTCAGTTTGTCACAAGGGAACTACGTCCAGTGACCCGCTAAAATAATAGCAGGTGAAGATATTCTCCCCAGCGGTAGAACAGCGTAGCTAGAAGCTATAAAAAGGAAGAAATAATTAAGCAGCGCAAGCTGGTGACGTGACCTCTGACCGTAGAGGTCATCGGTCTCGTGGCACTAAATAGTAGGCTGAAATAGCACAAAAAATGTTAAATAATGAAATATAGTAAGCCATACATTAAGCAGGCCGTAAGCTGCGCCGCTGAGAAGTCTTCACCTGTTGAAAGAAGTAGGAAATGTTGATCTCAAAACTTACCCGGTGCCGACAGCAGTTGGCCGCCGGGGTCAAAGCGACCTCCCACGGCAAGGATAGCCGAAGAAAGGGCCCACTTTAGCGCCGTGAATAGACACTTAGGTTAGTGTTGTCTAATCTCGCTCGCACAGCCATAGACAATTTATTAATTTAGTGTCGAAAATACTAAATTATCGACTATATTATAGAATTTATTTAAAATTGATTTATAAAAAATCCACAACGTTACAACATAAACCGGCGAATTGTGGGTGCTTAGCACCTCTGCCTACCCCTTCGGGGATAAAAGGCGTGAGTTTATGTTATGTTATGTATGTTGATAATATAATATGATATATCTTTAAGTCAACCTTCGATCTTGTAAATGTCAGACTTTCGTTATTTCAATATTGTATCAAACAGATCTATAAAAATATTATGAGGAAATGTTTTTATCTTCAAAACAACATTGTGTTGCTAACGATTGTGTTAAATATAAAGGTAATTATACACTAGGAATGGTCGCATGTAATGTTACAGTACCTATAAATGAGTATTTTTGTTGTGAAATATGATTGTCAAGACGTTATATTATCTCTTAGATGTGTCATTTTTTTCTTGTTACAGAGCTTTTTATTTATTATTGTACTACATATTTTCATTCCAATGGGGATGCCGACGCAAAACTAATTGTAGATGGCATCAGCATATGACCAAACAATAATAACCAACTGTTCTGTGACAATAACAAACTCATAACTGTCAGATTTGAAGAGACAAACAATGAAATCTATATAGATGAAAGCTAACATTGGCCATTACGAGGCGCCCTCTGTAGGGATAAAAGCGCAGGCGGCATCCCCATTAGGAGTGAAACGTGACTATCATTCATTGAAATCAATTTAATTGTTTATCAGGTACAAGAAAACAGAAAGCTTAGTTTATGAGAGCTTACCCCAAGTTGTGTCGTGATAAATATTATTTATACTACCTACGTAGCAGACAAGCACACAGCCTACCTGATGGAAAGTGGTTACCGTGGCCTATGGACGTGTGCAACACCAGAGGAGACACATTCATGCTGACGACCTTGGAAGAGCGGAGAGTTTTGGTGCCGTCAGTGTAAAAGAGAAAGCAAGACAAGCCATTGTTCTTCCCACTGGCAGCACAAAAACTCTTCAGTGAGCTCTGGCTATCCTACTCACCGTCGGGAACACAACATGAGATTATTATGGCCGTGGTATTCTGTAGGAAGGAGCTACTACCCCAGTTCGATTGCTCAATTGAGACGGGAATACCGTCGTGTCCTGCCTCCTATAGGTCCCTTGCCTTCCTTCCTATATGTTCTTTCACGCATAAGGTTTTTGTATTAAATAGCTTATAGTGTATAAGTGGCTTAAGAAACGGTTGCCTAAACATTGTCAGTGTTCTAAATTGACAGAAATCTAGATCTGCAATATGATGAGTTGTTTGAATTGAAAAGATAATAATATATCTGTTTAAAATTGAGTATTTAATGAAATCTTGACTAAATCAAATTAAGCGATTACAGCTTACTTACGCTTGAAATTTCTTGAGATATTGGATACAATCGCCTTGCAAAGTTAGGTAATATTAGCCAGGTAAGTCTTAAGATGGGTGACCATTCTTAAGACACTGAAATCCCTCCGTGTTTCGGAGAGCACGTTAAGCCGTCGGTCTCCAACATCTATGGCATTCGTTACGGGTAGTTGAATCCCTAAAAAGTCCGACAACTTGTCTAATTCCAGAACTTTATTATCGCCAATGCGTTGTGAAGGTCAGACAGCAGTCGCTTCAAGAAAAATATCTATTTTCAACCGCGTCGCAGTTGGACTAGAAAAGCCCCGGATGTGACCGGGATTAACGCATGGAGGAATCAAGGATCAGACAGGCACACGGCTCATTTGATGGGAAGTTGTTACCGTCGTCTGGAACTATTCAACACCAGGGACGTTACACGCTTGCTGCCGATCCTGAAGAAACCTTCTAATGCCCTTCTTGAAGAACCCCAGGAGTTCATTCCACAGCTTGAGCGTGCGTGGGATGAAGTTCCTTCCATACCGCACGGTTGGCGCCGTTTAGAAATAGGATCTTCCTCAATTATGCAGAATACAAGAAATCGTTAAAGATAGTTCGATAAGGAAAATATTCTATGTCCTGTTTACAATGCCACAGGTTTTTATTTAAAAAAGAGGCAATTATGGCACGGTAAGCCGGACAACCGTTTAAGAATTGTCAAGTGTGAGTTGAGGTCACAGGGTTTTGGGATCTGTAAAATGATTTTATTCCCCACCAAAAAAAAGAGGTGTTTTACCATTTTGTTTTGCTTGTTTTTGTATTTATATAGGTGCATCTGTGTTATTAGCCATCGAATATCTTCCAAGCTCCCATTCGTATTGCTGTCAGAGAGATTTTCCCCTAGGCATGACCTTTCCTGGATCAGGTGAAAGTCCCTAAATAGACTTCGAACACAAGTCGGCCGAAGCAGGGTTATTTATATCACGGTGGTGCCCCATCTTACGAAAGACCTAAGCAATAGCCAGTCAGTTTATTAAATGTTGTAATAAACTTTACGGCTGAACATCATTCAGGCCGTTAATTGAATGGCGCTGTTCAGCTAACAGCCTAGGCAGTTAATTAAACGGCTGATTAAGCTAGATGGCTGTGACATATACGTATTGTAAGTTGTTATTTATTATTAAGTTTCTTTCTGCCATTGTATTAAATAAAAGGTAATCAGGTAATGATGTTGCAAGCATCTGAATAAATAAATACATAATCACGCTTTCCTGGAGGGTTAGGTTCAAAGTTAAAAGTTCTTTATTTGTTGAACATGGCGCAAAAAGTGATGTTTCAGTATAATGTAGGATCTCATATTCTGCCGGTTCTGGCGTACAAATTTTTTGATTTAATTAAATAATTATCAAATAATTACAGTACAATGCAAAATAATTCAAATCAGTATTAAGAAGTTTCTTTAGAAAAATCGTCAATTTTGTAATACCATTTATCATATAGCATGTCCTTTAAATTTCATATATATATATAGATATATTGTAAAAAAAAACCTATATATTTATCCGTGTAATATCTTTATCAAAAGCAATAAAATATAGGTTATACTTAAGTCTAGAAAATCATGTTATTTCAGTATTGAACCCTATACTAAAACTAGAATATTTAAATACAACGCTAGATTATCATAAAGATGGCTCCGTGTCGGAGTATTCGGTAAACCCCAAATATGATTCAGTGTGTTACGAATTTTTTTGTACGCGGATATTGCGTGCTGTAGACATAGTTTGATTTTGAAGTAGTTTTAAAACTGCCTGCCCCTCTAGACAAGTGGCGATTCGCTAGCCGGCGTTTGGTGGAATAAAATGACGAATGTATGAGATTTGACGTAAATGACAGTCGTTAACGTATGTCAAATACGTCAAATCCTATACATTCGTCATTCTATTCCATCAAACGCCTGCTAGCGAATTGCCACTTGTCTAGAGGGGCTGGTGGGTATACTGTAGAAATAAAAGTGTCTATCAGCCCTTGTCCCAATTATTTGTGATTGGCGCAACATGTCATACTCCTCCACACATTCCTGTCAGATGTCATTTCAATCAAGCCTTCTTTGACATATTTTCTTTCACGCAATCCATCCATTTTTTCTTGTTCTTACTTCTGCTCTTCTGCCCTCTACATTTATACTTTGGACCTTTTTATAACTTTCATCTTCTCATATGTCCGAACTATTGTTTAACTATCTAAAGAAATGGAAACCAAAATTATTAGGTTACCCTTACAGCTAAACGGAGTCGTTTCAAATAGAATTATGGAAAGAAAAAGGGCTGTTTTATTTTAACATCAGACAGATGTTTACCGCGCAGACTTAGCCTCAAATGCATGGCTCCAATCAATAATAGTGCCCGGAATACGGTAATAGGCTCACCCCCTATTACGTGGGACGGAATACAAATTGGTGAAATGTGGGTGTTGATTCACTTCTGCCTTACCCCGTCGGGGTCTACTGGGTTTTTTTATGCCACTTATGAGGCAGACAAGCACACGGCCCACCTGATTGGAAGTGGTTACCGTGGCCTATGGACGTTTGCAACACCAGGGGCATTACATTCGTGCTACCGACCCTGTAGATACCTCCTAATACCCTTTTTTGAAGAACCCCATATTGTAGTCGCTTGGGAAAACTACGGCAGGAAGTTCAATCCACAACCTGAGCGTGCGTGGGATAAAGTTCCTGCTGACTATAGTTTGTAATATATGTATGTAATGATCGGTTTCCGAAATTATCTATCGCCAGTGACTCCTAAGCCACTAATTGCTTTTGTTAGGTATCTTGATGTGACTTTTAATAGTTTTAACACAAACACATATTATAGAAATAAACAACACCTTAGAGTTTCTAAATAACAAAAATGTTTACCTTTTAATAGGTCTTCATTACCATCGACATTTAGACGTTATCCTGATTGCATCCGAGGCTGAGACGCCCTTTGGGCCTACCCCTTCTACTAGTGCCCGGCGGGGGCGCCATGGCCAGGCACTTGTTACTCACATAGCTAGGCTGTTGCCCTAAGACGTGGCCACACCAGCGAAGGCGACTCTCTTGTATTTTATCTACGATGTCACTTTTAAGTAGGTACCTAACCAAACGTGCTTAGATTATCGCCGCTTTTAAGCGCCTTATGTTACTTAAATTTCATAAAATGTCTGAAAGTCATTTAGCAACTTATCAGCAACATATTTAACTTAATTGTTTTAGACAGCAACAGACTGTGTTAAGTATTATTATGTTAACTGTTGCAATAAGTCATATGATAGCTGCGGTTTCGGTTTTAAATGGGAATAGTCTAATGGAGGTCGGGAATTTCCGCTTTTTGACCGACTGAGGAACTGCCAATCGTAATGTATATGTTCATCGGGCTCCACCCTGGACACCCTTTGAGCACGGGGGGAGACGGCAGCCAGTGGCCAATGTCGGCAAAGATGGTAGTCACTCTACAAAGGGCTGCTCGGAGGGTTTCCACTTGTCCTTCGGGCACTGTGGAGAACCGGTAAGGGATTGGCTGGTCGTCGATAGACTGTTGTCTGAGTAACCAACAATATTGCTACTTACGATTGGCAGTTCCTCTAGTATACATCTAGTGTCTATCTAGTGGCTATCTAGTGTCTATCTAGTGTCTGTCTAGTGTCTGTCTAGTGCCTAGTTAATGTATATCTAGTGTATATCTAGTGTCTTTATAGTATCTATCTAGTGTCTATCTAGTGTCTATCTAGTGTCTATCTAGGGTCTATCTAGTGTCTATCTAGTGTCTATCTAGTGTCTATCTAGTGTCTATCTAGTGTCTATCTAGTGTCTATCTAGTGTCTATCTAGTGTCTGTCTAGTGTCTATGTAGTGTCTATCTATAGTATATTTAGTGTCTATCTAGTGTCTTTATAGTGTTTATCTAGTGTCTGTCTAGTGTCTATCTAGTGTCTATCTAGTGTCTATTCAATGTCTTTCTAGTGTCTATCTAGTGTCTTTATAGTGTCTATCTAGTGTCTATCTACTGTCTATCTAGTGTCTATCTAGTGGTAGCGTCTATGTCCTACTAATATTATAAAGTATATAATAAGTTTAATATTATAAGTTTTTAAAGATGATATGGAAGCGAGAACCGGCTTTCCACGCGAGCGAAGCCGCTGTAAATAGTTAGTATCCAATATTATGTTTCCTTAGAAACATTTCCTTAAGAACAATCAAATCATAAATTGCGTGAATCATCTGAATCTTCTATACGCGAGTACAATTCACACACAAAAAATACTGAACCATTTTTGATGAAACATTTTTATCCAAATACCACTACATATTTTACTACGATTCGTCACGCGTCATACACGAGCTACTCAATGATACACCTACAAGTATAGACAAGTATAGTAAAAAACAAATCTTTACACCATGAGTCATTAGTTATTTCCCATAAAAATTGTTAAAATACCCATCATTTATGGACCATGAACTTATAATACTGTCATGTTCATATAAATGTACAATCCCATTGTTATTTGTTTGAATAATCTTAGCAAGCGACTTCGTTGTGTTGAGTATTTGTTGTAAGGTGAGGACACACTTGTAAAATAAAAAAAATGAAGTATCTTGTGGTCAGTGTGTCGCTTGTAAAATCCCGTATAAAAATGTTGGATGAACATTTGTATGGAACAAACATTCATCCTTATTTTACCCCATAGAAGCATAATTTCCAAATATCTTTAGTGGATGCTTACAAAATAAAGAATATTATCTAAGTACTGTGAAATTTTCAAGCTTGTAGGTCTAGTGGTTTAAGCTCTGCTTTGATGAATTAGTCAGTCGGGACAAGTCTTATGTATCGATTACTGACTCCACCACGCTAGAAACACTGATTAATTTCCGTTGCAAAGTAGATATTTATAAATATATTAGAATTCTCAGTGGAATTTTAAACTAATGAACAGATTTCGATGCGGATTATCATAACAAAAGACTTAGATATAAAAACTGCCGTTTGTTTGATCGCAATCAATTGAGTAGAACTGAAGATATGACCAAAATAACCGACACCCACGTGGTCGGAGCCGCGGGCATCAACTAGCATTCATATAAATGTAAAATCCCATTGTTTTTAGAAACCATTATTATTTTGTTTTTGTAAATTTATTGCACCTCCCAGATAGACAACTCAAATAGACAAAAGATATTAATTAATATTATATTATATTTTATTAGATAATTTATAGTAGTTTATGATATTGTTGCATAATAAGGGTTCTTATAATACGAGTGTGTTTTAAAAAAACGAGCCGAAGGCGAGTTTTTTTATTGTATCACACGAGTGTTATAAGACCAACTTATGTCCTGGCCGGATCGCCACCGTGGATCCTGGAAGCGAGGGCCCTTTCGGCACTATACCAGTTCCGAAAGGAGGCGCGGGAGCGGGGATTCGATCCCGAGCCCGAGGACATTCGGGCCGAGAAATCCCGGCTCCACCAGGTCATGGTGGCCGAGTGGAGCGACGACTTGGGCAACCACGCGCAGGGCACGCCGTGATTGCGGCGGTAAGACCCATCATGGGGGAGTGGCTAGAGAGGCCACACGGGAGCCTCTCGTACCGTCAGACGCAGATGATAACCGGGCACGGTTACTTCGGGCGGTATCTGCATCTGATGGGTATTGAGCCAACGCCCGAGTGCCATCACTGCGACGCGAGCGTGGACTCGGGGCTGCACACGCTCACCGAGTGTCCGGCGTTTGAGACGTCGAGGCGGGAGCTTGTGCAGGCCCTGGGGGTGAGAGTGCTCACGCTCTCCACCCTGCTCGCGGCGATGGTCCGCTGCGCGGATGCGTGGGCGGCCAGCGCCTCTTTCTGCGAGCAGGTCATGCTCGCGAAGGAGACAGCAGAGCGGGCGCGGCGCGGTGAGCGAGAAAGACTCGCTGACATCGCTGCTCGCGCCCGAAGGCGGCTCGGGCGTCGGAGGGCGCTTACAGACCTCCGCCCCCCATGAGCGCGGGCCTGAGGGTGACGGGTGGAGCCACCCGTCACCCTAGCAGAAGCAGGCCACGGCGGCGGCGCGCATCGTAGAACGATGCGCGCCTCCCCACACCGGGGTTGAGTCGGGGACGGCGTGGTCCCCACCTCCCGAGGAGGGCCAGACCGAAAGGGATGGCCCTGGGTCAGCCGGGGTGCGAGGGATATGTCGCAAGACAACCTCACCTTCGGCCTAGCACCTCGACCCACAGACGGCGTGCGGTTTAGTCGGTTCGAGTCCGACATAACCTACCCCTCCGGCTCCGGAGGGGCGGGTATCCGTGGGGATTTCCCCCACAATTAAAAAAAAAAAAAAAAAAAAACACCAACTTATGTACAGTGTCATACACTACTTTATCTACTCTCATACTATAATACATAAACTAATTTATTTTACAAACAAAACCAAACTTTGTTTAATTTAAATGTAAAAAAAAAATATGTTGGCGCCAAGCGCGTTTCCTTTTTTTTTCTTCCGAATCGGCCGTTTTTTTTAAAAGTAGAGGTTCAATCCATATGGCAGTTGTATAGGTGTATCGTTATGATTAAAAAGTTATTTTATCTACTCTGATACTACAATACAAAGATTATAAAATTGAAATCAAAACTCTTATGACAAACATTACGCACAGGCCAAAAAAATAGTTTTATTGCGATACAGGTCTTGTATGGCCTCCTATATCATTAAATAACTTTTTAATCATAACGATACACCTATAGAACTGCCATATGGACTGAACCTCTACTTAAAAAAAAACGGCCGATTCGGAAGAAAAATAAAGAAAACGCGCTTGGCGCCAACAATTTTTTTTTTTTACATTTAAATTAAACAAAGTTTGGTTTTGTTTGTAAAATAAATTAGTTTATGTATTATAGTATGAGAGTAGATAAAGTAGTGTATGACACTGTACATAACTTGGTCTTATAACACTCGTGTGATACTATAAAAAAACTCGCCTACGGCTCGTTTTTTTAAAACACACTCGTGTTATAAGAACCCTTATTATGCAACAGTATCATAAACTACTATTATGTTATGATATAGGTGTCCATATAAGACCTGTATCGTAATAAAACTTTTTTTTGGTCTGTGCGTAATGTTTGTCATAAGAGTTTTGATTTCAATTTTATAATCTTTGTATTATGGTATCAGAGTAGATAAAAATTATAATTAAATTAAATTAATAAATAATTAAATTAGATAATAATTAATTAATAATTCACTCAACAATACAGTTTCGACAAGTGTGTCCACGCACAACTTTAATATATTCAATATTTACTTTAAAAAAACATGTACCGTGCTATTTACACAATGATATTTTAAAATTAGCATTAATTAGTTACAATAAATTGAATAGATGTATTCTGTTGAGGAAATTAGAATCCCCCGAAACAGATTACAATAAAACATCCGTAAGGCGAGGTATGTCGTCGCCAATGTTTTACTAACCTTGGAATGGTAGCTAGGTTTATTCTTATATCAATCAATCAATTAACTCATTGTAGTCCACTGCTGGACAAAGACCTCTCCCAATGCTGGCAGGCTCTGGCCTACAGTGTCCACGCTGGTCAGACGGGTTGGTACAGGGTTTTATTTCGAGTGTTCCTTCTCTCACAGTGATATCGTCTATGTATGTTTTTTTTATATAACTGAGGTGGCAGACCCACCTGATGGTAAGTAGTTACCGTGGCCTATGGACGTGTGCAACACCAGGCGCGTCACACTCGAGCTACCGACCCTGTTAGAACAAAGAGTTTGTTCTAGTACTAGTTTGTTAAGACAAAGCAAGAATAGCCTTTGGTCTTCCCACTGACAGCATTAAAACTCTCCAGTGAGCTCTGGCTACCTTACTCACCGCCGGGAACACAACATGAGGTTATTACAACCGCGGTTCTCTGTAGGGCGGAGGTACTTCCCCAGTCGGACTGCTCAATTGGACGGAAATACTGTCGTGTCCTACCTCCTATCGAAATGTTTCCGTTAGTCGCTTCTTGCTCTGTCACCATTTAGATAATATATTTAGTAATAATTTCGAATTGCAATTATGATGTCGCTTGCTGATGGCAGGATTCCAAAAATCAACATCATCTAATTGTTAGTTATGCCCACCGCTATATTCTATCAAACAGTATAAAAAATGCTCCAATGGTGTAACTTGACGGCCTCATCAGATGCTTGTTCTCGCTTAAAGGACCCGGGACTGTAGGAAGAAGGAAACACGCGTCCTGGTGCAGAGTTCCAAGAATTTATAGCACGGCGAAGAAAACAGTCGCCGAACCGCTTGGTTTTTGATGGAATGCACCGTGTGAGGGTGTCATCAAAGCCCTGCACGTGTTGTCCTGTGCAGGAAAGGAGAGAGTGCGATTCCTTGGAAGAGCTCATCAGAACTTTTGGCACAGTAGAGATTGGCAGGTCTGTACTCTTAGGTGGTGAAAATAGAGCAATTGATATTATAGACTTAGACTGTGTTGGTTCTGGTGGAGTATAATAGGGCCTTCCCGTGGATATTGTAGATAAGGGGATGTTATTAAGTCATTAAACATACTCGATTATTATTTTCAAAGAGATTGCAGTTTTTTTATTGAACGTCCGTTCGTCTATGTCTGTTCTAGAGCAGCCAACTAGAACCACTTGTGTATTCGCATAGAATGTGCTCCAGGAACTTATGCGAGATAGGTCATTATTAATTTGAGATATCGCTTCTCTCAATAGAGCTCTGGGTGCCTGTGTAAATTTGCAAATCATTTGTATAAAGGTGGCAGCAGGAACGAAGTCCATTAGTGATGGAATTTATAAAAATCGAGAAAATTAAAGGAGAAAGAACGCTACCCTGGGGTACACCGTCACTTATATTACACCAGCTCAAAAAATTATCTTGGATGCGAATACGCTGCCGACGTCCACACAGGTAACTACGAAACCAATCTACAACCGTTAGAGATATGTTAAGAGAGGGGAGTACATACAATAAAATATCAAAGTCCACCGTATTGAAAGCGTTACTGAAGTCTAGTAAACAGAGAACAGTTACCTCCCCTTTTGTACCTAATGTCTTCTGTGATATTCAATAAAGCTGTAACTATACTATGACCAGCACGAAATCCGGACTGACAGGTATTGAGGAGATTATTTTGGAGATAAACACACTCAGTTGGTTATTGACGAGACGTTCGAGAACTTTAGATAGGAATGGCAATATGGATCAAGGGCAGTAATCGGTCAATAACAAGAGTTTGGATTTCTTCGGTTAAGGAGTAATTAAGGCATCTTTTCATGACAATGGAAAGGTACCGCTGGCTATGAAAAGTTTAGCATGTAACTAATAATTGGAAGTATTTCGTCAAGGATGAGAAGGATCATGTTCCGGCTGATACAGTCTGTACCAACAGCTTTGTATGTTATAGCCATGATGCTTTTCTTAACATTACAAGCGGTAAATTGATCAAAGACACATTGTGAGTGGTTACGAGTTGGAAGTGTCGAAAGATTTACATCTTTGGGCCCCTACCTGACGAATTATTATAATTACTTATATTATTTTACGCCTAAAACTAAAATTAATTATAATTTTATACAGATTTTATTGTAAACATCATAAAAATCTTGTGTCTTGATTGTATGTTGTGATAAATTTTGCGTTTTAATAAAGGTAACTTAATGGTTAATGAAGAGAAAGAAAAATTGATTTTTATTGCGGATAACAAGGAACATATCATCAACGGAAAATCTAAATTAGAATAAAAAAAAAGATAATTATAGCAATATCACCATGACAAAATATCGGTGGACCTGCAGCAACTCAGGAGGCGACCATGTCCGAACTCCTGGTTATCCTATAATCTATTTGCCATGGTTTCGTGGCAAAAATATTTTTATTTCTTATCTGTGGTCGCCGCCTGTGCAGATAACGGCGTGTGACGGGCACGTGACAAGATTTAAATTAATGACATTGTCAACGTGTCATGTCCTACGTGGCCCTAGAATACGTAGCACGGTGACACATAGAAATGTGCTTATTACATAACAATTTTATTATGAAATAGTCGGGTTTACGATCAAGAGGTCCTGGGTTGAAAACATGGCCAACACAGCCCGAATTGAGTACCTCTTTTTTGGAAGTCGGTACAAATGAGGCTAATCATTAAAATGCTATTAAGAGTTCGAGGCTAGGTGCTCTCGTTGTTCGGTAAACAATCACTAGGCTAAGTTACTTGGTTGCTATTTGAATGGGTGTCTTAGTAGTATTTCATTTGAGCGCTTGTGTGCTTCGAAGGGCACTTTATAAGTCGGTTTCGGCTGCCAACAGTCGTTAGGTCAAGACGATATGGGTGACTTGAAAAACTCTGTCAGTGGTTGCCCCCCTAACCACAACTCAGACTGAGAGATCAGATGTTAGTCGCATAATTACATAGCCGAAAACATCAAACCACATCGTATTTAAGTGGACGTTACACTCCGAGGTGAAGAAGAAGGCCTCAGATTCGACCGCGACTAACTCAAGGATGCTGATGATGATTGAAGCTTCTGATTAAGCTACAGATCAAGGCTGGCATTAAACACATAAGTCAATATTATACCGTGTCCGTCACGGTACAATTGATTCGATATGAACTCGGACTTGGCCAATAAATGACCTTTTTATGACTCAGATCCACAACTGTCTAAGTAGCAACTGTTTTATTTTGGTTAACATATTATCCGCGTGGTGATTGAGAAAGAATACAAGCATCACCACCCCATCTCATCCGAAGGGTGTCGTAAGAGGCGACTGACGGAAACATACGCAGACGATATCACTGCGAGAGACGTTAAACTCGAAGTGCAGGCTAAAGCTTCCCAACATAGGGAGAGGCCTTTGTCCAGCAGTGGAGTGCAATAGGCTAATTGATTGGGCAACATCATAGGGTTCATTACTAGCTGTAGCCACGACTCAATTGGATGAATAGATTAGGTTGGAAGACTATATATAGCAGTAAGCTGTGATGATGAGATATGCTAAGATGGGGCCATATTTGAATTGGCACAACAATTTTTTATTATGTTATTCCATTGTGTTTTTCTTGAAAAAATTATGTTTATTCCTACACCGTAACTATTTGAAATTTGGTTTGAGGGTATTTTGCCGTTAGAGCACAATTCTCTCGCATTTATAATTTTAATGGGAGTAGGTATTGCCGGTGCGGAAAATACCCACGGATATCTCCCCCCCCCCCCCCCCCCTCCCTCTGCAGCCGGAGGGGGAGGTTATGTCGGATTCGAACCGACTAAACCGCATGCCGTTTGTGGGTCGTTGTGCTAGGCCAAATGTGAGGTTGTCAGGCGACATATCCCTCGTACCCCGGCTGACCCAGGGCCATCCCTCTCGGTCTGGCCCTCGAGAGGGGCGTGCGTAAGTCTGTCTCACTCATCACGCCGCGCCCGCTCTGCTGTCTCCTTCACGAGCATGACCTGCTCGCAGAAGGAGGCACTGGCCGCCCACGCATCCGCGCAGCGGACCACGCCGCGAGCAGGGTGGAGAGCGTGAGCCCTCTCACCCCCAGGGCCGCCACAAGCTCCCGCCTCGGCGTCTCAAACGCCGGACACTCGGTGAGCGTGTGCAGCCCCGAGTCCACGCTCGCGTCGCAGTGATAGCTCTCGGGCGTTGGCTCTATGCCCATCAGATGCAAGATACCGCCCAAAGCTACCATCTGGTAATGATCTGCGTCTGACGGTACGAGAGGCTACCGTGTGGCCTCTCTAGCCACTCTCCCATGATGGGTCTTACCGCCGCAATCGGCGTGCCCTGGCATTGCCATTCCTGCTTTGTCTTCTACACTGACGGCATAGAAACTCTTCGTGCTTACAGGGTCAGCAGCACGATTATGACTCCTGGTGTTGCACACGTCCATAGGCCACGGTAATCACTTTCCATCAGGTGAGCTGTGTGGTTGTCTGCCACCTCAGTGGTAAAAAAAAAGTATTATGTAGGATATTCTACACAGCGCTCTCTACACTCACAGTAAGCATTGTATGGTGTCTACAACGCGGACAATACATATCTATTTTTCGTAAATATATACATATTATAAATGGTAAAATAGCAAGTAACGCCGCGGGCATATCATTGTACCTAATTAGTTTTCTACCTAATCGTTCTGTCAAATCATAGATCATATATTAAGAGATTTTAAATATATTAATCCAATAAACTATTATGGTATGTCAATAAATAATATATTATTGACAGATTAATAACATAATGCAGCCTGTTTTCGGTGCTGCCAGCCTTCCGTTTCGCACTTAAAAGGAGATAAAATAATTTTGTAACGTTATCATCATCATAATACTTGGATTCAAAATTTACGATTTGGAGCCTGAGATCTGCTTAATAAATGTGATTAGTATTTGTCGGAATTTTTGGGAGTGACTACTATCTGACCTCTACAACACACAGGCGATATAAAAGTTTTATAAAAAAACGTTATGTGAAAATTAAGAACTGATTTACAGTAATTAGAATTTTTAGGGCTCCGCCTACCTTATAAGTCAGCTTTTACGAGAGCAACTATTGTCTGACCTCTGCAACATACTGGCGAATTGAAGTTCTGTAGTTAGACCAGTTACCAGATCTGAACTACCTGGTTAAGCCGGTTTTTAAATTTGCGACTGCCACCTGTCCTCCAAACCCTACTATCACCTTTTAGGGACACTACCTATAACTAATACTACATATGTTTGTGGAGAGTTTTTGTGCTGTCAGTGGGAAGACCAAAGGCTATTCCTGCATTGTCTTCTACGCCGACGGCACAATTGAGCAGTCCATCTGGGGAAGTATCTCCGCTCTTCAGCATGCCGCGGCCGTAATAACTTCGTGTTGTATTTCCGACGGTGAGTAGGGTAGCCAGAGCTCACTGGAGGGTTTTTGCGCTGTCAGTGGGAAGACCAAAGGCTATTCCTGATTTGTCTTCTACACTGAAGGCACAGAAACTCTCTGTGTTTACAGGGTCGGCAGCACGAGTGTGACTCCCCTGGTGTTACACACGTCTATTTGCCACGGTAACCACTTTCCATCAGGTGGGCCTTGTGCTTGTCTGCCACTTCAATGGTATAAAAAAATAGAATCGATGGATTAATGTACTCTCTGAGGCAAAAAGTTCTCTCGTTATTGTCGAATCATAATCGTCCTTGTGTCAGTCTCGGTTGCATACGAGGTCTCAGAGTCAGGGCCAGCTTAAATATCACATGACTTGGTTTTCTCAATTATATTTCAAGCGACTGGCGTCTAACCTTCTAGTCTAAGTTGTGGGCAGAGATACTCAGGTCACCCATATAGCGAATATTGACAGTCGCAACCGATTTTTAACGTGCCCTCTGAAGCACGGAAGCGCTCAGATGTAAAACCAAAAACGGACACTTATCTAAATGTCAACTGCGCCTAGGTAACTTAACCCACCTTGAACCCTGGCCTGTTGTCGAATGTTTTAGTAAAATAATAATAAAGGCAGCTGATAAATTAAATTTAAAATTTATAATAATACTCTGTGCACCAAAATTATTATTGTGACAATTCCGAGAAAAATGCTACATATTACGCTCACTGAATATATGTCGCCGCGAACTTGTTTGATCAGCCGTTTAATTAACTGCCTAGGCTCTTTACTGAACGGCGGCCTTCAATTAGATGGCTGAATGATGTTTAGCCAGTTGATTAAACAGCTAGCTTCGATCGATGACACTTTACTTGCCTAGCCATTTAATTAAACAGTTAGAAAAATGACTTATTTCGGTATGGTTATAAAAAAATAACCATGAAGGCTTGATGCGGAAGCTACGCTCCACGTTCTAACCTAACCTATCCAAATCGGATTGCGTAGCTATAACAATAAACCTATCACTCAATCTCTGTGAATAAATCTGTCAATAAACCTCTGCCAACCCCCTCGGGGATTTACAGGAGTAAGTATGTGTATGTAATTTTCTATCTTATTTCGAAGTAGTGCCCCATCTTACGATTGTCCTAAGCATTAGCCAGCCAGGTTATTAAATATTGTAATAAACATTACGGCTGAATATCATTCAGGCCGTTAATTGAATGGCGCCGTTTAGTTAACTGCCTAGGCAGTTAATTGGACGGCTGATTAAGCTAGTTGGCGGCGACATATATAGTTAGTCATTTTACTTAATTATGTATCATAACAACATTAACTTGCATAAAAAACTCATATATGTAATAAAAAAAATCACAGTTAATGAGTAATTTGCATGCTTTTTGTTTTGTTAGAGCATGTGGGACTATTTGTCATCAAGTGCGTCATATTCATACATACCTACGTATTCGATTAAGAATAGGAAAAAGTGAATGCCCAGGTGGGACTGGAACCCACGACCTTTCCCTTACAGGGCCCACCTGGGCATTCACTTTTTCCTATTCTTAATCGATTTGAAAAGTTAGCATAGTAAATGCTTCAAAATTTCATTCAATTATTTGGGCGGAGTCATCAAAAAACAATGTTTAAAAATGATTGCAACATCATTCATTGTTTCCGATATTTCGTATAAATGTCGGTAGATGGCTCCCACCGTCGCCCTAAGACGGTAGTATAGGAGAATTTGGATAGCTTCAGGTGTGGCCCGGTGGCTCAGTGGTCAGAGCATTCCCCCTGTAAGGGAAAGATCGTGGGTTCGAGTCCCACCTGGGCATTCACTTTTTCCTATTCTTAATCGATTTGAAAAGTTAGCATAGTAAATGCTTCAAAATTTCATTCAATACCTACGTATTTTCGCGAAAACTGGGAATGATTGGAAACTCACTACTGCGCGAACGCAAGAGCACGACTGGAACTCCGCGAGCGTAAGAAGATATGGTGGTTTAAATTGACGTGTATACGTTGTATAAGGGTTTAAACAAAACACAACGAAATTGCACTTTAGGCGCGGATGTTGTATAATATAGTACGAGATCCCACTGCAGGATTGGTGCGCTCATCGACTTTTTGTTTAAAACCAAATTTTTATGTTTATTTATAATTAAGAGAATATATATTTACTCGGGTGCCTATCAAAATTTGGCCGCCATTACTTTTAATTAAATTATTTTTAATTGATTTTTGGTAAAATATTTCGTTTATTTATTTTTTAAATAAAATAACGTCTACATTACGGTAATTAATATGAAGATTCTAAAAAATCACGGTTGCCGTTGCGCACCTGGCCGCACCTCTTTGCAGCCAGGTGTAAACAGGTATGATTTCGATAAATTTATACGTTTATGACCTATATTTATTAATTATATGTCAAATTGAAGCTAATTCTATTCTATTAATTATCATATATAGTTGCTTAATTAAATCTGGCCGCAAATAAGGGTTAATGGCTGTTAAAGATACTAAATATTTAAGGTAGAGTGAAAGAGAGTTAGCGTGTAACATCATTTGTCAGACGAGGACAGCGATTGCCGGCTGTGCGACGCTTTTAAGCCATTGCGCATGCGTCGAACGTTAGTGTTCTCAACCACCGGGGAGTAATAGAGACGACTTATAATAAATACTCCAAAAAGTATGTAATTTTTTTCAATATGACAAATTTAAAAATTGCAACAGAAAATTAATATTGATTTGATATATCGACGGTCTATTTAGCAATTTGTCTAACTCCATATTTTTAGAGAGTGATTTTTTTAACATTTTGATGAAGCAATAATCCAATTACAAATTATTTGAATGATTCAAACTTAAATATTATATCTTTATTAGATATTAATGATATTAAATGGTTTTTTAAAATGATAATAAATTTTGAAGTAATTGTTTTTTTTCGTACAAATAAAAGATTCTCTAAAATGGAGTTAGACAATTTGTTAATTAAAACGTCGATATTTAATACTGATTAAAAAAAAAAAAAAACCAAGGTGACTTAAGTAAAAGAAAGTTTTATTGCGAAAGTATTATTTGAAAATTTTATTAGATTTTATTCAAGTATTTAATTGTCTATTACATATTAATTAAACATTTAAGCAAATAAAAAAATAAAATAAAAATCTTATAATTCTTATATTTCCGTAACTCTTATTTAAAAATCTGAATCATCGGAGCTTTCAGTTGTACTATCATCGGAGCTATCACTTTCATCGCTACAAATATCAGAATCGTCGTTATCGGAAGCTTTGTTCGTGGATTCACATAGCACACTATTAACTTGCGTTGGAGTTGAGTCTCCCAGGAACCATGTTGGTTTTAAAAAACCATCTAGTACCAGCCAGCCATTATTTTCTGGGCTGAATTACATAACATAAACATCTTGCATAAACATCTTGAGGTCTTTTATCAAACTGTTTACGTTATTAGATAGCACAGGTCCTTGTTCTTTGATATTCATTTGAATTTTCATTCATTCCTTGAAATTTAGCTAACAACGTGGTTTCCAAATTTTGGACTATTTGAATATATAATTTGTTTGCATTATTATTCATCTTTTATGGCTTGATCATAAAAAAATAATCAATAAATCTATTGCCGTTTACAGAATCATAAAATATGGTTTCGTTGTAGAGTAATTCCTTTTTTTCTACAAGATAGTAAGACAGCGTCACGATGTCATCACCCGACCTACGATGTCATTACCCGCCCTTGCCCCTTGCCGGACTTGACAGGTTAAATATTTATTATCTTTAACAGCCAGTAACCCTTATTTGCGGCCAGATTTAATTAAGCAACTATATATGATAATTAATAGAAAAAAAATAGCTTCAATTTGACATATAATTAATAAATATAGGTTATAAATGTATAAATTTATCGAAATCATACCTGTTTACACCTGGCTGCAAAGAGGTGCGGCCAGGTGCGCAACGGCAACCGTGATTTTTTAGAATCTTCATATTAATTACCGTGATGTAGACGTTATTTTATTAAAAAAATAAATAAACGAAATTTTTTACCAAAAATCAATTAAAAATAATTTAATTAAAAATAATGGCGGCCAAATTTTGATAGGCACCCGAGTAAATATATATTCTCTTAATTATAAACAAACATAAAAATTTGGTTTTAAACAAATAGTCGATGAGCGCACCAATCCTGCAGTGGGATCTTAGACTAATAGAAGTAATGAAAGTAATAAATATGGTTGCTTCAAATATTAATTACCATAATAATCTTAATTTAAGTACTAAATTTTTAATCATAACCGATTTAAGGAGGTAAATGCGCTTAAAAGTGCATCACGGACATACCACCGTTATTGAAATCTACCATATTTTTATTTTATTAAATGTTGTATTTAAGAGAAATGCATTTTCAGTAGTGGCTTCATATAAGCTAGTGTTCTTATTAAATGAAAAAAAATAGAATGGTCATAGATAAACGTTTTACATAGTGATTTCATGCGAAGAAACTAAAAATGCAGGCGGTGAAATTACCCATACGTTCACGCCTATTTCCCTCCGGTGTAAGCAGCGATAACACCCCGCCATTTGACTCTATCCTTACAGACTTTATGAGCTCCCTCCACTGTCATTAAGCCCGCCGGTATAGTGTACTTCTAAACATGTCTTCTTTTAATACTTTACCAATTTGGTCAGTAAGTTCTAAGAGTATAACCGGTTTCATATATTATTGCGGTGTTGGTTTCCGGGGGTAGAATAGGGCTACCCCACCTCTTCCCGGGAGTGCCGTAGAAGGGGACTAAGGGATAGGGCTGCTCACACAGCCTATGACCAAGGCCTTGATTGTATTGTAGTAGGTTCGGCCCCTATACGTGAAACTGAAAATTATAATTGGCGAAGTGTGGGTGTTAATACACCTCTGCTGAATTTGTTGGGTGTTAGGCGTATGTATGTATGTACAAGCACATGGCCAATCTGATGGAAAGTGGTTACCGTGGTCTATGGAGGTGTGCAACACCAGGGGAGTCACACTCGTGCTGCTAACCCTGTAAACACGGAGAGTTTCTGTGCCGCCAGTGTGGAAGACAAAGCAGAAATAACCTTTGGTTACCATTTAGCCACAAGCCCCTCCAGTAAAGGTAATCATTCTCTGGGCCTCTTTCCAGTTTTGGTCCCTATCCAATCGAACTACGATGCAGCTGAACTTCGATATTTTCCGTAAAGCTACTGCCATCTGACTTCCACAACCAATTGTCGATATAGTTCTGTAGATAGGTTAATAGGAATTTGGAAGGCTCCAACTACCCGTAACGACTACCATAGATGTTCGTAAGACAACAAGGACCGACGGCTTAACGTACAAATAGTCATATTCATGCGTACAAATGTTTACACTTCACAGAGGTTTCCACCTCCTCCAATGAAGGTAAACTACTTACTGTAACTATTGCAACTAATGCAATATCTATGCAATATCTTGTAGGATTTACATTAAATCCAATAAGATATTGCATTCTTTAATATGCAAATGAAGTAAATAATTTATTTTCAAGTTACAATTAATTAATCAAACCAATAATGTATTATAACTCATGAGAGATAATCAAAAACTGATATATAAATCGAATTATCTGGTAATTTATTCAGTCATAACTTACAAAAGTTTACAATAAATAATATTCATAAAATAATAAAGAAAATATTACAATTTTGGCATTACCACATTATGCAGTGTAGAAATTAGTGCTGTAATATCTATGTCACCGCAAACTAGCTTAATCAGCCGTCCAATTATCTGCCTAGGCAGTTAACTAAACGGCGGCATTCAATTAAAGGCCTGAATCATATTCAGCCGTCTCGTTAATTACATCATTTAATAACCTGACTGGCTAATGCTTAGACCAATCGTAAGATGGGGCACTACCTCGAAATAAGTTAGAAAATTATATACCTACATACATATACTTACACCTGTAAATCCCCGAGGAGGTAGACAGAGGTGTATTCACAGAAAGTTTGTAATAAGGTTATTGTGTCTTTCGGAATTTTGAACTTTGGAATTTTAAACTTTCGGTGTTCGAAATCAGTAATCGAATTTTGTACATATTTTTATTACGAGAATTGATTACTACAGATATATCGAGCCTCGGCCTTCTAATCCAAATAACCCCTATCGACGACAATGGGATGATATGACGGAAGTTAAGGTAATCAGCTGTTACGTAACGCAATCTACGTAAAACCCAGTAAATTATATTAATTAATATAATTGTGTTTATTGGTTAATTATTTGATCTAGATGAAAGAACGTGGGGCTATGAAAAGAGCGAATAGATATCACTATTATAATATACTAGCTGACCACGACGAACTTCGTACCGCCAATATTTAGCTGCACCCTCTGCTATATTAAACATGTAATATACATATAAACATTCCTCTTATGAATCACTATATCTAAAAAAAACCGTATCAAAATCCATTGCGTAGTTTTAAAGATTTAGAAGAAGCATACAAAGGTATATAGGGACAGAGAAAGCGACTTTGTTTTATACTATGTAGTGAAAAGCCGAAAAATAGTTATTAAACATGTACATTTATAACACATTTATTACTCTACCCAAAAGGTAAAGGCAATATGTATAATGCCCAGTCATTTTGGTTATTTGGATGATTTGTATCCAATTGCCCTCTAAAATTTGGCATTAGTCATAATAACCGGACATTTTGTATAATAATGTGAAATATCACTGCAATGTGCCCATTCCAGTGAGTAATCCAGTCCAATCACTGGATTGTCAGTCAGTTAAAGCGCGTTTAAAACACTGAAATATTGTGAACAGGAAACAGCACTGAACTGGATTGATTCTCTGGAATACTGGACTGAAATATTATAAACTGGGCCATTTCAATATATTACATATTTAGATATACAATGAATTTCAATCACTTAGCCTCTTGCAGTCCATTGCTAGACATAGGCCTCTACAGTTACATTTTCCACGCTGGCCAGACGGGTTGGTACAGCGTTTTATTTCGAGTGTTCCTTCTCTCGCAGTGATATCGTCTGCGTATGTTTCCGTCAGTCGCCTCTCACGACACCCTTCGGATGATATGGGGTGGTGATACTTGTATTCTTTCTCTTTCGGAGATAAACTCTTTTAGACGAGAATATTATTAAATCATCATAATCATCTCTCGCTAATCTCATGGCCCCACGAACAGATCTCAATATCTATTGTTTACAGAAGTGATTAACTGTTTTTATCAAAAGATCTAATTCACCGTACTCTTATTACAATAATCACAGAATTGTTTCCTGCAAGGTAACACAAGGGTACACAAGTATAATGTAATTAAACTGTCACTTTTAATTGGAAATAGACCATTATTTGTTTATAAATGTTACTGTTGAATGAGAATTACTAATTATGCAAGATAATTATTAACAGAAGTTAGGCTTACGCCGCGCCGTACAGAATACCGCAGCCATAATAACCTCGTGTTGTGTTCCCGGCGGTGAGTTAGTTAGCCAGAGCTTACTGGAGAGTTTTTGTGCTGTCAGTGGGAAGACCAAAGGCTATTTCTGCGTTGTGTTCTACACTAACGGTACAGAACCTTTATGTGTTTACAGGGTCGGCAGCACGAGTGTGACTCCTTTAGTGTTGCATACGTCCATAGGCCACGGTAACCACTTTCCATCAGCATGTGTATAAAAAAAGAGTGTACAGAACCCTAGGGTTAGGGTTAGGTTAGGATTTCCACGGCGGCAATGGAAGTCATGCTCGTACTCCCACCATTAGATCTGTTTATCCGCCAAGAAGCAACAACTGCGGCTATTCGCCTAAAGGCACTAAACCTATGGAGCGACAGGAATACACGTCATACATCACTGCTCACAGATCTCACAGCTGAGCTTGCCTATCATAGGAGCAATAAATGATCGTGTACCGAAACAGCACATATTTGATAAGAAATACAAAATCCAGCTCCATGAAGATCACCGCTGCGAGGCACTATGCCCAGCAGAAATGCGTATCTTCACAGATGGATCAAAAACGGATAAAGGCACGGGAGCCGGCGTCTTCTCAGAAGACCTCAACATCACCATCTCAAAACCGCTAGGGATCCACAACACAGTATTCCAAGCAGAATGCATGGGGATAACCCTGGCGGCTTCATCAGTAATGGCCAGGAGAGTGGAAGTAGTAGTGGCAGACGTATATTGTCGGACAGCATGGCCGTGCTGCTAGCCTTAAACAGCCACACTATAAACTCGGGACTAATACTGGAGTGCCATCTTAAATTAAACCAAATAGGCAACACCAACAACATAATCCGGCAATGGATCAAGGGCCACAGCGGCTCGCGCGGCAATGACGCAGCGGACGAGATTGCTAGGAGAGGATCTGACATGGTCGCAATGGGACCTGAGCCCATAATACCGATCCCCTTTGCATACCTACGAACCATCGTAAACAAACGAACGATAGATCAACACAACAGATACTGGACAAACCTGGAAGGATGCAGGCAGGCCAGGGAAACAATCCCTGTGCTTGACCATAGACTGACCCGGCGTCTTCAACAACTGTCAAAACAACAACTACGCATGGCTACAGCTGCCATCACGGGGCACGGCTCCTTTAATAAACACCTTTTTATTTTAGGAATCACCGACAGCCCTCTCTGCAGAGCCTGCATGAGAGAGGAGGAAACAGCGGCACATGTGCTCCTACACTGTCCTGCAACCGCCACATACAAGGCTAAGTACTTCAATAATACAGGTACGCTCCGGGAGATCACCAGCAGTGTGAAGAGCCTGCTGGCGTTCTTCAATGAGTTGGGGTGGATCGAGTGAAATGCCCACCCTCACGCAAAAACCACGCCATGACGTGGAGTTGCTGATACCAGCCCGTGTTACCATACCATACCCTAGGGTGCTTGATCCGGAACCTCCACATGGTGCACCCAGCCCTTTTAGACAAGTGCCAATACGTTTGATTGATCAATGTATGAGATTGGCAAACGTTGACGAAAATACGTTTTGAATAATATAATTTCACTAGTGCCAATAGTTCGTGAAAATATCAGTAGACGCCTCCACTATCGCCTCAAAGACAGATATAAAGGAAAAAATTGGATTGGTTAGGGCGAGGTCTGGTAGCTTAGTGACCAAATCATTGCCCCTGTAAGGCAAAAATCGCAGGTTCAAACCCCGCTTAGACCGATTCAATATTTTTTCTATCCATTCGTCATTCTATTCTGCAACGAATTGCCACTTGTCTAGAGGGGCTGAGATGGCATCACCTCGCTGTCGCCCTTTCCCGGGTGCAATACGGACATCGTAGGTACTTTTCACACCTGAGAGGGCCATCTTAAAAACGTAAAGCTTAACCAACGTTAGCTGGTAGTTGAATGAAACTCTGGCTGCATAGAGTTGGGAGGTTAATCGGCAGTTACTCCCAGAAAAGTACCATACTAACTTGCAGATGATAGGGCCTCGCAGAGTCATGCGGTTATTACAAAACGTCACCCAACCACCAAAAGCCATAAAAATCCCTAAAGCCATTTCTTAAAAGAATTTCCATATCCATAGCAGGCAAAACCGCGTGCAAAACCTACCTTCGCGGTATTTATTTGCACATCCTATCAGTTTCCTGGTAAGGCCTTCTTACATAACAACAGAGCTCAAAAATTCTTTTGTTCCTCGGCCTCAACTCTTGCGCATATAAAAAATGGCGCCGACTGAGTATTGGTGTCCATATCTCAGTTATTTATTAAAATCGGACGAGTACCATATGACCTTTGGGTGATGGAATGTACAGGTAGGAAGAAAAGTGTTGAGGAATATTGTTTGCACACGGCCTACGACGGGGCAATATTTTGTTAGACAACGATATTTAACATACATACACACATATAATCACGCCTTTATCCTCGGAGGGTTAGGCAGAGGTGAATTAAAACCCACATTTCACCAATCTGTATTCGGTCCCACGTAATAGGGGGTGAGCCTACTGCCGTATTCCGGGCACTATTGTTGACTCGAGCCATGCATCTGAAGCTGAGTCTGGGCTGTACATATCTGTCTGATGTTAAAGTTAATCAGCCCTATCCCTTAGTCGCCTTGTACGACACCACATGGGAAGAGAACGAGTGGCCCAAATTCTACTCTGCTGGGAATTATATAATTATTATTATTAATATTTAATTACAAGTGAAATATCTTATTTATGTAACTTAAAAAGTGACACTTATGATCATCTAGAATTTAGCTTCTACGCTTCCTTTTACTGCCAGGTTCACAAGGCAATAATAAGTAGTGCACGTAGTAATAAGTTAAGCCAGTGAAAACACACATACGCAATAATAGTCAAGCATTTCGTACTGGGGTAAGCAGATACAACATCAGAAAACACAAACCTGACATTTTAATCTAAAAACTGTACAGTTTTGATCTTGATCACACAAACGCTATGATTTATCTGTGCAGTTTGAACGATTCGATCGCATATATTTCTTGTAGCGCTTAGTGCAAATCTTTGTATGCGTAAATAGATGTAATGTCTACATAAACTGTGTTTTAGATAATTCGAAATACTTTAATCTTTTTTTATTTTCTCTTTTCAATGATATGATACAAAATCGTTTGATACATCATTATGATGGTGTAATATTAATATACCTCTTAAACTGTTAACACTTTTCTGACCGACTGTACTCGCATTCCTCTCAGTTGAAATATTAATATATTACTTCTCCATAACGTCTCTATCTTAAATTAACATAATGAGTCAAATATATACCTATATATTGATATTTAAACTACAATATACTATATTACGCATGATGTATATTACCTCTGTGGAGTAGTGAAAGAGTATTCTACTGCTAGTCCGCGGGTTCGTTTCCTGCTCGGTGCAAAAATTTGTATGTTTATTTGCATTGTTTTGGGTGTTTTCATGCCTCGGACTTGCAGACGAACATCTATTGCAGCCGTTACGGGTATTTGGAGCCCTCAGCTTATCATCAGGCGAGGTGAAGTCAAATTGACGTGTTTTATAAATATATAATAAAAAGAACTATATAATAATTGGTTGTAGAGGTCAAATAGCAGTCGCTTAAACGTAAAGTACCTATTAGATGCCTTCGACAGGTTGTAGCGACGTGAGGTCCGCATTATTGGAAATCCCAAAGTCACGAGCACCCTCGAGCATCTGCAGATGCGTAGGGATGTTGCTTCCTTGGCAGTATTTTACCGTCTCTACCATGGTGAATGTTTTGATGAGCTCTTAAAATTAGTGCCACCATCTTCTTTCCTACACAGCACAACACGTGCAGGGCTTAGATGTCACCTTCATACGGTGCAGAATCACCAAGCGGTTCGGAGACTCATTCTTATGCCGCACTATTAAGACCTGAAACTCCTTGCCAGCTTACGTGTTTCCCGAGTCCTTTAAGCAAGGCATAAAAAAGTATCTGATGAGGCCGTCAAGCTGAGTGCCACTATTGTTAACATGGTACGTGTTTGTAAAGGTGACCCTCTTTCCTGAGACTTTGCTTTCAGCTTTATCATCAGGCGAGTCAAATTGAAATGTCCTATACACAAAACCACGTCACAGTTAGACTTGAAATCTGAATTGGATAAACTCTCAGAGACTGTTGAAAACGTGGCGTTGATAATTCATTCATTGAAATCTGTTCAGCCATTTAGCCTCTAGAGATAAATAAAGAAACATACATACACACATACGCGCATAAGGGTAACGTCTAAATGTAGATGATGATGATGATGACATATGCGCTTTAAACCTTCGCTGCCGCAGTCGAGTAAAGAAACAGAAACAGAAACAGAAACAGAAACAGAAACAGAAACAGAAACAGAAACAGAAACAGAAACAGAAACAGAAACAGAAACAGAAACAGAAACAGAAACAGAAACAGAAACAGAAACAGAAACAGAAACAGAAACAGAAACAGAAACAGAAACAGAAACAGAAACAGAAACAGAAACAGAAACAGAAACAGAAACAGAAACAGAAACAGAAACAGAAACAGAAACAGAAACAGAAACAGAAACAGAAACAGAAACAGAAACAGAAACAGAAACAGAAACAGAAACAGAAACAGAAACAGAAACAGAAACAGAAACAGAAACAGAAACAGAAACAGAAACAGAAACAGAAACAGAAACAGAAACAGAAACAGAAACAGAAACAGAAACAGAAACAGAAACAGAAACAGAAACAGAAACAGAAACAGAAACAGAAACAGAAACAGAAACAGAAACAGAAACAGAAACAGAAACAGAAACAGAAACAGAAACAGAAACAGAAACAGAAACAGAAACAGAAACAGAAACAGAAACAGAAACAGAAACAGAAACAGAAACAGAAACAGAAACAGAAACAGAAACAGAAACAGAAACAGAAACAGAAACAGAAACAGAAACAGAAACAGAAACAGAAACAGAAACAGAAACAGAAACAGAAACAGAAACAGAAACAGAAACAGAAACAGAAACAGAAACAGAAACAGAAACAGAAACAGAAACAGAAACAGAAACAGAAACAGAAACAGAAACAGAAACAGAAACAGAAACAGAAACAGAAACAGAAACAGAAACAGAAACAGAAACAGAAACAGAAACAGAAACAGAAACAGAAACAGAAACAGAAACAGAAACAGAAACAGAAACAGAAACAGAAACAGAAACAGAAACAGAAACAGAAACAGAAACAGAAACAGAAACAGAAACAGAAACAGAAACAGAAACAGAAACAGAAACAGAAACAGAAACAGAAACAGAAACAGAAACAGAAACAGAAACAGAAACAGAAACAGAAACAGAAACAGAAACAGAAACAGAAACAGAAACAGAAACAGAAACAGAAACAGAAACAGAAACAGAAACAGAAACAGAAACAGAAACAGAAACAGAAACAGAAACAGAAACAGAAACAGAAACAGAAACAGAAACAGAAACAGAAACAGAAACAGAAACAGAAACAGAAACAGAAACAGAAACAGAAACAGAAACAGAAACAGAAACAGAAACAGAAACAGAAACAGAAACAGAAACAGAAACAGAAACAGAAACAGAAACAGAAACAGAAACAGAAACAGAAACAGAAACAGAAACAGAAACAGAAACAGAAACAGAAACAGAAACAGAAACAGAAACAGAAACAGAAACAGAAACAGAAGCAGAAGCAGAACCAGACGTAGAAGCAGATGCAGAAGCAGAAGCGGAAGCAGAAGCAGAAGCTGAAGTTGAAACAGAAACAGAATGCTCAGACAATGAATCTAATAACGAGTGCGAACCTGGTAATGTATGAAATATTATTAAAAAACATCCTTCTAACAATCCAGAAATAGCTGTTCTGCAAAGCAAGCAAACGAATATAGAAGAATACCTAATTATTTCACTCGTTGCCGGTGGAACAGCAGGCATTCTATATCAGTTAGTGGCAGTCCACTGCTGGGCATAGGCCTCTCCCAATGTTGGCAGACTCTGGCCTAATGTGTCCACGCTGGCCAGACGGGTTGGTACAGGGTTTCATTTCGAGGCCATAATAACCTCGTGTTGTGTTCCCGGCGGTGAGTAGTTTAGCCAGAGCTCACTGGAGAGTTTTGTGCTGTCAGTGGGAAGACCAAAGGCTATTCCTGCTTTATCTTCTACACTGATGGCACAGAAACTCTCTGCGATTACAGGGTCGGCAGCACGAGTGTGGCTCTCCCATGGTGTTGCACACGTCTACATTTTTTTGAAGACACAGATGCTTATTAAGACTTATTGAATAATTTGATTTCTCTGAATGGTAGCTGTTAATATGTATTGAACAAACATCCGGCCATGAGTATAGACAATCTGACAAAAACTTCTGTGGTTAGATACCTATACAGTATTATGTCATCTATGTCTATACTAATATTATAAATGCGAAAGTACTCTGTCTGTCTGTTTCACAGCTAAACCTCAGAACCAATTTTGATGAAATTTGGTATAGGGGTAGATTAGACCTCTAAAAGGCCATAGGCCATGTTTTGTCGCGATAACTGGCATCCATGCGGGCGGAGTCTCGGTTAAAAGTTAGTAATCAATACGTTTATGACAGGCTTAGTGCAAATATTTGTATGAATAAATACGTCTCTTTGCATTGGTCTGGTCGTGCCTCACAGAGCACGTTAAGCCGTCGGTCCTAGTTGACATACAAACATCTATGGCAGTCGTTACGGGTAGTTGGAGCCCTCAAAAGTCCAACAACTAGTCTAACTGTAATGCTTCGATATCGCCTTTGGGTTGTGAAGGTCAGATGGCAAGTGTTTAATGGAAAATAATGAAGTGCAGCCAATTCCACAGTTAGACTGGTAAAGCGGAACCCAGAATCCAAGGTGTAAACTTCGGATGCAACTGGAATTAACGCTAGGATGAAGAAGATTATTTTTATTAAACAAGACTATCAAGGAAGCCTAAACTCTGAAGTAACTCAAATGGTATGCACATTTTTTTTACCTAAAATTCTTTACAAAAATTCTATTGACATTTTGGTAGGTAAATATTGAGTTAACATTTAATATTATTTAATTAGGTACCTAGTGACATTTGTACTATTCATTTGTAGTCATTAATTATAGCTCATTAACGACATTTGAAGGTAGAATCATACATAGAACATGTATTATTTATATTTCTAGGAAGCTGATGCCTGGCTCACCACTTGCTGTGATTTTCCCTAGCGACTACAATATGGGGTTCTTCAAGAAGGGCATTTTCTACAGGGTCGGCAGCTCGAGTGTGACTCCCCTGGTGTTGCACACGTCCATAGGTGTCTGCTACCTAGGTGGCATAAAATATTGCTTGTGTTATTGGGTTGAACCCCATTGGAGCCATTGATAGTTAGGAGGTAGATTTTTTAAAGAGTTCTAGTAACTAACAGTACTAGTATCATACCGGGTGTAAGTGTAATGCTCCCGAAGCCGAAGGCCCCTGGTAGCACTCCGGGTACACTACATATCGCCATTTTTTTTTTTCGGCATATTTCGGCATATTTTTTTGATTTGGCGATAAATATATATTTTTTTTCTTTTTTTTTAACTCGACAGCCTCCGTGGCGTAGCAGTAGTGAAACGCTGCACAGGAGGCGCGGGTTCGATCCCCTTACAGTGTAAATATTTGTTTGCATGAATATGGGTATTTGCATTGGTCTGGTCGTGCTTCGGAGAGCACGTTAAGCCGTCGGTCCCGGTTGTCATACAAACATCTATGGCAGTCGTTAGCCCTCAAAAGTTCAACGTCTGGTCTAACTGCAAAGCTTCGATATCACCTTTGGGTTGTGGAGGTCAGATGAAAGTCGCTTTACAGAAAATGTCGAAGTTTAGCCAAATCCGCAGTTAGACTGGTAAAAGCGGAGCCCAGACTCCAAGTTGATAGCTTCGGATGTGACTGGGATTAACGCTAGGGTAAAAAGATTTTCCATTGTATTAAGAAAGCTCAATGAAACGACACTTTCATTAAAAAAACATCACGACAGAAAAAAAGGAAAAGGCGCCCGTGTGTTTTTTTTTTTCGTAGTGATGTTTTTTTAAGACATTACCGTTTCATTGGGCTTTTC
Organism: Eilema caniola; assembly: GCA_949126895.1. Taxonomy (NCBI): domain Eukaryota; kingdom Metazoa; phylum Arthropoda; class Insecta; order Lepidoptera; family Erebidae; genus Eilema; species Eilema caniola. Next base: position 1,680,186 of record OX421490.1, on the reverse strand, counting down.
TAATACGATGGTGAATAAATAATCCTAATTTAACGTATAATAATATTTAAAAAATGACAAAAATATATATTTTTGCACCAAATCGGAAAAAAAATTATGTCAATATGTAGTGTACCCAGAATACGACCAGGGGCCTTCGTCTTCGGGAGCGTTCCCCTTACAAACGGTATAACGAAGTTATGTATAAAGAAGTTTTTCTCTCCACATGATAGTATTCTCGCTAACCCTTCAGCTAAGCTAAATTGCTCGTATTAGGAGCGAGCCTGGGACCTTTCGATCCTATGGCCAACTAAAGCAATAAACTACCGATGGCGATGTTCAATTATTACTAATCTTTCTGAAAAATGAATCAGTTTATCAATAAATCATAAATTATAATTGACATCGCAAATGTGGTTCGTTAAATATGAATCAAGACTTAATTAGGTACTTAAGTATATAAGACTAGCTTGTACCCTCAGCTCTACTTTAATTTATCTATGTATTAAATATAGTAAGTCATGTTTATTAAGTCTTATAATATTCCTTCTTCATCCTATCGTTTATACCAGTCGCATCCGAAGCTTTTAACCTGGAGTCTGGGGTCCGCTTTTACCAGTCTAACTGCGGATTTGGCTAAACTTCGATATTTTTCGTGAAGCGACTGCCATCTGTCCTCCACAACCCAAAGGCGATATCGAAGCATTGCAGCTAGACCAGTTGTTGGATTTTTGAGGGCTCTAACTACCCGTAACGACTGCGATAGATGTTTGTATTGCAACCGAGACCGACGGCTTAACGTGCTCTCCGAGGCACGACCAGACCAATGCGAATACCCATATTCATGCATACAAATATTTGTACTGAGCGGGGATTGAACCTGCGCCTCCTGCGTAGCGGCCGCGTTCACTACCACTACGCCACGGAAGCTGTCAATAGTCTTATAGTCTTATAATATCTATTACCTATATATTATTATAGACCACAATTCTAAAATAATTATTAGGAAACTACCCTTTTCATTTTGTCTCTAGTTTAATTCAAAATGTAGGTAAAGGTTATTAATACCTTTGAACTCCATCCCATGGTTGCCTAGAAAAGATTGCCCTGGGCGATAAGGCCGCCATTTAAAAGCTACTAAACTGTGCCTACTACTATATTGTAATGTGTTCTTTCTTTTTTTACCATACAATAAAGAGATTTCATTCATAAATCATTCATTTATTCATTCATTCATTCACCTATTCATTCATTCGTTCATTCATTCACTCATACATTGGTTCTTTCATTCGTTCATTCGTTCATTCATTCATTCATTCATTCCACACGCGTGGATGTCGGTTATCGCGACTTTTGATCGTATCTCCAGTTCTACTCGACCGATGATTGTGATCAAACAAACAGAAGATTTCGACGAAGACCTTTCTAATATAATAACAATGTATATTCCCGGTAGTTCCCGGTGGAGTAAAATAGGACTATCCTATCTCTTCCCAGGGGTGTCGCAGAAGGGGACTATGGGATAGGGCTGCTCTCCGTCCGACAGTGAACATACAGCCCATGGCAAAGTGCTCGCTTGACGGTAATAGGCTCACCCCCTATTACGTGGGACTGAAAATCATAGTTGGCGAAATGTGGGTGTTAACACACCTCTGCTTACCCCTTCGGGGATTTTACAGTATATGTATATTTCAAATGATGTATGGGAATCTACCGGTTTCTTGACATTTATGATTACTGCTTCGCTCCTTTAGATAGTAGCGTGATGAAATATAGCTTATGTTACTCATACATAAATAATTAGCTTTCTATTGGTTTTTTTTTTTAATCGGCCCAGCCCCTCTAGACATGTGACAATTCGCTAGCTGGCGTTTGGTGGAATAGAATGACGAATTTATGGGATTTGACGTAAATGACAGTCGTTAACGCATGTCAAATACGTCAAATACTATACATTCATCATTTTATTCCATCAAACGCCTGCTAGCGAATTGCTACTTGTCTAAAGGGGCAGTAGTTTTAGAGCCCTATATACCTATAGAAAATACTTACAGACAAACAAATCTTTCCTCTGTTTAGGAACTTAGTATGTATAGAAGTAACTATAGATAGAAACTACTTTTGATTAAATTCATTACGAAAATTGATATTTTAGCAAAATGGTATTCTATTTTATTTAAATGAACCAATACGTCACGTTTGATAAAAGGATTTTCATAACGGTATTCATTTAGTTTCATAATAAATGAATCAATTATTTCTTTATAAAAACATTTCGTAAACATTGGAATGTAAAGTGTTTAAGGTTTTTGTAACATTTAGTAATGGCTTTTGATTGGTATCTTAATTCTTTGTAAGGGGATTGTAGCTTAGAGCGTTTTCCAATCCATCCAAAATCCAATATCGGTGTCGGATGCCGATGCCGACATCCGATAGCCGACAACTTGTGCTGTTTTCACATCTATCCGATAAAATCGGCCCGATACGGCCATTTGCTCGAAAGCACATACTAGTTAGGCATTCAATTAACGCGAAAAGACACGTAATAAAGACAATGTCATTAAGGCCGAAAATTACTTGCAGTCGCCGTTTCAGTCTCTTTGCGCTCCGATATCGGGCCAACATAGTAGTGTTAGCTCCGATAACCGATATCGGGCCGGACAATGTAAAAGACAGATACCTAATGTATCAGTCTTTTTCTTTACATTTGACTTCCTCCGATATGGGATGTCGGATATTGGATATCGGACAATGTGAAAACGCTCTTATAGTGGTATATTTACCGTAATATATCTTGTCCCTAGTCACAAACCGTACTTTATATGCGCAGTACGCGTTTTTTGTGTGTCGGCTACGGTGCTACGGCGACAGAGGAGCTCATATCCGACAATTATAGGTTACATCCACTGATCTTTATAACTAGCTGGACTGGCTATTCCATAGAAAATGACAGCTTACTTTTTGAGTCGATTTGAAGCGCCACCGTGAGTGTAATGTGTACTAATTAGTTCGGCTACGCCCGCGTGGATGTCGGATTTGTTGACATTTAAAAAATATGCTTGTTCTAACAACAGTGGTATGCACACCTTAAATCCCTAGGAATTGTCTGGTGTGCAATGTTTGCGTATTACAGTTACTCCTGTGAGTAGTAGCGTCATGATAGTAGCTTATGTGTTATTCTGATGTATAAGCTACATTATTGTAAAGTTTCATTAAAATCCATTCGGTAGTTTTTACGTGAAAGACTAACAAACATTCATACTTACATCCATACATACTCACAAACTTTCGCATTTATAATATTAGTAGGATAATAAAAAAATTCTAAAAAGGCCATATTCTTAATTTGATACATAAGACCCATCGTTTATATTAAAATATTGATACCAAGACAATTGTTGTCCATCATTAGTATTAGTTCCAAGTACACTCACTACTGCGCGCCGCAACTATCAGCGCCAATATGACTATTTTCAATTGGACACAATTTATGGGTACCGATCACAAGTCCAGCGAGTACTATTACAGGTCAGCCCCTCTAGACAAGTGGCAATTCGTTGACAGTTGTTTGGTGGAATAGAATGACGAATGTATGGGATTTGACGTATATGACAGTCGTTAACGCATGTCAAATCGTCGTCATTCTATTCCATCAAACGCCGGCTAGCGAATCGCCACTTGTCTAGAGGTGCTGTGTCTTAGTCACAAAGCGTACTGTATTTGCGCAGTACGCAATTTTTCGATGTCTTTCGATGATAACACGTGGTGCTACGGCGGCAGAAGAGCTCATATCCAACAAATGTGTCGTTGTACGAATGTGTCTTTACGCGTCGGGAGCAATTATTGATTGTCACACCAATCCGCGCGCGTCAGGGCCTCGTTGCTCTCAGGGTTTGAGTCCAAGATATATGCTGGGGACTATAATCGAGTAGGTTAACGTACTGCTAAGTTAAGTACCTCCTTAATACTATGCAGGACTTAGGATGGGTGACCATTCTTTACACGTTGAGACCCTTTAATGCCTCAGAGAGCATAGGTGGTTTTTAAGGATAGATAGCCTAAAAAGCCGGTTTGTATCATCTTTATTTAACCGACAATCTGGTCTAACTACAAAGTTAAAGTCATAAAATCATAGAACCTATCACTAATTTTCTGTTAGAAGAAATTAATGAATTAAAAAAAGAAAAAATAATCACAAAAAATAACAAATTACAAAAAGAAAAAATAATCACAAACAGTGTCAGAAGCCCAGGTTCGAACCAGGTACTATCTGAAACCGTAAGGACTTGCAGTCGAAGCTATTACCGCTAAGCTACGAAGCTTCTTAGCGGTTCTTAGTTTCTTAATCTTACAAAATAAACAATCTGTAGCTAATGTTGTAATCAATAATCAATAATCAATTTTATTTCGTTTAACATAGGTGGTACAAAGGTGTTACATTAAATAATATGGTCTTCCATGTTCCGCCTAACGGCATACGAAAATAATTATTCATTTTTACATAGTCAATATACCATTAACATTATCGAACAAAATTAGAATATAATTACGAAAATAATAAAAATAAAATGAATTGAAATTGTTATGTCATAGTTAGAGGTTGTCATTTAAAAATTCATTCACTGAGTAATAAGATTTTTCTACAAGAAAATTAAAGAGGCTGCGCTTAAATTCGCAGATATCTGGGCACGTCCGAATTTGCTTTGGTAGTTTATTATATAATTTTGGCGCCATTGCATACAGGCTCTTATGGAGAAATGTGGTCTTGGTACTCAGTAAGTGAAGTTTGTCAGAGCGGCGTTGACTTTCTATAATATTAAATTGCATGTTAGTTTTTACGAACATATTGACTTCATAAATATACAGAGATGGCAAAGGTAGAAGTCTTAGTTTTTTGAAATATGGTACACAGCTGTCTGTACGTTTCAGTCCACATATTGCCCTGAGACATTTTTTTTGTGCTATAAAAGCGCCGACTTGAACCCACTCCTAGCACAAGCAATTTAGCTTAGTTGGAGGGGTTAGAGGGAATATTAGTAATCTCGATAATTTCGGTTGCTAATATTCTTTTAAAAAAAAACTTCTGATGGAAACTGGTTACAGTGTGCCCCGAGGAGGGCCAGACCGAGAAAGGATGGTCCTGGGTCAGCCGGGGTGCGAGGGATATGTCGCATGACAACCTCACCTTTGGCCTAGCACTACGACCCAGAGACGGCGTGCGGTTTAGTCGGTTCGAGTTCGAGTCGGAGGGGTGGGTATCCGTGGGGATTGCCCGCACGTAAAAAAAACAGTGTGCTATATCAGAGGGGTCGCACTCGCGCTGCCGACCCTTTGAGATCCTTCTAATGCCTGCTTGAAGAACCCCATACTGTTGTAGTCGCTTGGGTAAACCACAGTATAAAGATTATGGTAAGGAATTACGTAGCCTCTCCATTTCTCTTCCATCATATCCCCTTCTTTCTTCCTACAGTCCTGGGTCCTTTAAACGGCTTTTTATTTAGTTTTTGGGTTATCTTCAAAAAATATTAAAACAGACACGATGATTTGAAATAATTTTCGTCATAAGAAATTTATGGCATTAGTAATGACCCTTATCCAGCTACATATAGAAAAACAGGTAGATAAAATAGAGAATCATAGGGTTTAGATGTCACCCTCAAACCGGTGCAAACAATTCCATCTAGAACCAAACGGTTTGGCGACTCTGCTCTTCGTCGTGCTCACGTGTTTCCTTCTTCCTATTGTCCCGGGTCCTTTAAGCGTGGAAAGGCATCTGATGAGGCCGTCAAGCTGAGGGCCACCTTTGTATTATTGTTGGTGTTTGTAATGGTGACCCTCTTTCCTGAATTATATATTGACGTGTCCTATATAAGAATATGGAGTTATATCAAAAATAAAAACACAAAAATTGCAATAATACGTATTTATTTTACACAACTTAAATCTTATTCGAAATAAAGATCTTTACACGAGATTGTTTTAATATATAATACAGGGTTCGTATAAATAAGAACGTAACTTAATTAAATCATACGGTGAATCAAATAATAACAACCACAGAGGTGAATAGTTTCACAGGGTGAGTAGAAATCGTGAAAATCGAAAATCAAAACAATTTAAAAATGGGATTTTTTGTGATATTTGTAAACCGTTTTACAATAAAAAATATTTATAGTTTCCATTCACCGTAAATAGTTTCACAGGGTGAGTAGAAATCGTGTTTTTTGTGATGTTTGAATAATGTTTACAGTAATTGTAATCATATTTATAGTTTCTATTCACCGTGAAACTATTTTCACTCACCGTGGAAGCAGTAACATTCATCCTGAAACTTAATATTCATCTTTCAACATTTCTATCAATCCTTTTTCACAGATAATACATCTTTAAAACATACAATAGTTTAGATGTCGTTGCCAACCATCAGTTTATAAGTACCTAGTAACAATAAACATAAATATGGAACTAAATTTCATATTAGTTAACAATTTGTAATAAAATTAAGGCACTCTTAGCACAATTTATTTTCACGTTGCCGCTATATATGAATAATTATACTATTTAGTTAGGTACTTAACTAAAAGTATACAATCTTGATGTGTCTTTTAATTTTTTATTTTTTAATGTTTTGTGTTGAAAAGCTAAGCTTAAAAATAAGACGCGAATTAAAACAGAAATCGACCATCGTTCAGTCAGTAATTTATTTGTTTAATATGTGTTTGTGTTAAAGACACATCCAGATTATTTATCTTTAGTTTATGTACGTAACCAAAAGGAGTATATTTTACGTTTATCAACGTAGACCGATATTCTTAGCAATTCATGGATTCTCCGTGCGGGTGGCCGGGTCCATGGCGTTGCTGAGTTGGGAACTCGGGACAGTGCCTGGGTCTTGCGACCCAGGTGTAGATTTAGAAGGGGTTGTTGATGTACATCAACCCCACCTTCACTATAATACGATACCAACAACGTGGAATTGGCAGTATCGTATAACAATGTATTACTTCTAAAATCAGTGAGATGACCTCTCCCTTATTCTTCAGACAGACTTAATAACACCTGATATTGGTTACATTTCATTGTTTTATTATTGCTTTTCATACAGTTTAGCAGTAATTTTAAAAATTAAAAAGAAGGTAATTCATAAAAATTGTACAATAAATAATGAGTTAAATTTCTGGTTCAGTTTATAGTTCACCATTGTGCGTCGTTATTTATAAATGATTTCATATAGCAAAGAGAAATAATCCTTAATTCAAAACAGAATTCAGAATGCTATTTCTAGGACATTCTATACAGCGCTATCTAGGACCAAAGTAAGCATAGATTAACTAGCTTGTAGTATGGATTTTAAAATGCGGATTAACATACTTAAATATATTTTTTATGTAAATACATGCATATTATATTGAAACACCCAGACCAATGCAAATATATATACAAATATTTGCACCGAGCGGGAGAAAATTATACATTCTTAATTTTATAATTTAGGAAGACTACATGTTAAAGCAATTGGAATATCTATCTACACCCTATGCAGTAAAAAGGGCAATGGTATGTACAGAAATACAGTAGTTCATATTCTGAGTTTTTATAGATATAATTATACGTTTTTTATTTATTTGAGATTCATATTATATTATTGGAAATCTCAGGTCGAATTTTAACAGTGAAAATATCACGATCAAGTTAACAAAGCTGGGTTTTATAGTATACAAAATTCACTGAAAATCTAATATATAAAATTCTCGTGTCACAGTTTTCGTTGCCATACTCCTCCGAAACGGCTTGACCGATTTTGATGAAATTTTGTGGGCATATCGGGTAGGTCTGAGAATCGGCCAACATCTATTTTTCATACCCCGATTCGCGATAACCGACATCCACGCGGGCGGAGCCGCGGGCGACAGCTAGTTAATAATCTATAGTCGATTAAACCTGAGAAGAATACGATCAAAGTAAACAAACCTGCATTCCTACATTTTACTTATGAGTTAAGTTAAATGTGTGAACTTAATTGATCATATTTTCACTAGGAAAGTTCAACCTTAGTGAATACACGCTTCATCGTGAAAAAAAATAAAGAATTCTATCATACAATCGTTAGAATGGCAAGACTTTTCGTGTATTAGGTTATCTATAATTGATAATAATAATTATCACTGTTAATATGAAATTGCTTACTTTGTAACTCGTATATGTTATCCCTGAAATAGATTCCCTGGGGTTGCTGGAACGAAATCAGAATTCCAAGCAGACAATTACTAGTATTTTAATATAATATATCGTACGGGTGAAGTATAACATTCAAATGTATAAATGCATATGATAAAAAAAAAGCTTAAAACTGGGTGGGGTCTCCTAAAATCTATTTGACACTTATTGTATAAACAGACTCTTAAAATTAAACGGCATATTTATAACTGGTATGTTTAAAACTGGTGGTATTTTATGAAATTAACACCTAGTTTCTATCATTTTTGTAAATATGTCTTCAATTAGGCCACTGCTGGACATAGGTCTCTCCTGATATTTGGAGGCATATTGATTGGCTTACTATTTCCTCTGTCATAGCAGTAGACTCTTAACGAGTGAGACAGATTTACATGAAACTAAGCGTAAGTATCGCAACATGGTTATTTCTGTGACACAGGTAAGAATAAATGGCAGTGTATAATATCCATTAAATAATGGAGGTAATGTTCTTCCTTAGACTGAATTTCACCAGTAAGAGAAAGAGGGCTACTACCATGTTTAGCAGTATTATTTTAATCTTACTTTGTGACTTTCATAGTGCGAATCGGACCGTCAGCGTCCGTCAAGATACTAGTGTTATATGATCAAACAGGATCAAACAGTATATCTTACTGTATTGGATATATTTAATTGTTAAATTTGTTAGATATTACGCTTGTTTTACAAGATATAGTACACAAATATCGAAGGACGGCAACTGTTCGAGAACGATTCACCCAACGAAAGTAAAGTAAATTTGAAATAGTATTACTTTTAAGAGATGATGGTAAGGTCCCAGTTCGAAATAAATCGGATTTTTTTATGGGGAAATTCAGTCTTAGTTAATATCTGGGTCTTAACGAAGAGACCCTTTAGAGCATCTCAGTATAAATCATGAAATCATTGTTTAATAAAAAATATTTCAATAATATCTAGCCCGCAGTGACTTACCTACATTAAAAAGATAAATGTCATGTCCAGAGTTCAAATTTGTAAAATCGGATCGTTAAAACCTGCGAAATATCGTTATAAAATAGCAATAAAACGATTGCATAATACGTGGCTTGCAATGGATTAATTGATTGATTATTTGTAACTAAAATAATCAATAACAATACATAAGTGGCAAGTTGTTTGTAGAATACAATAGAATATAATGAACAATGTACGGGATTGACACACGTGTACGACTATCACAAACGTTAAAATACGTGTCAGTCCTATTCAATGATCGTTCTTTTATATTCTACAAACGAATGGCCAGTAGCCTAAGGAGGCAGACCAAATATAACTGCTATTATATATAATCTCTAAATTGATTGAGTTACACGATATTCTAAAACACGATAGCGGTAAAGCACTTGGATAATTCTATACTAAATATTGCTTTTTATGATAATATAAGAGCACTTTTAAAGGCAAAATAGTAAAAAATTATATGCTTACGTCTTAAATTTTATTAGGCACTTTATTACATATATCGTGGTGAATAAAAATAGTAGGGTGAGTAAAAATCACAGACCCAGGGTGAATAGAAATACTACATACAATTTTTTTTTTAAATTGCCATACTACTTAATTATAATTGTGATAACTTGTAAAGATGTTTGAATATTTTTACTCAATAACGCTTAACAGATCTGGCTAAAATTTGGTACAGGGATAGATTATACCGTGGAATAACCAATAATCTTACTTTTTATCCTTGGAAGAAGTTCCTATGGGCTGCGGGTACGCCGCAGGCAACAGCTAGTTTAATATAAAGAGATACACGTACCTACAAGACAGGGACAGAAAATCCATTACAGTCACTTTTCTTTACCACACCCGCATGATAAAAGAAATTAAAGACTTTGTTTAATCATTCAATTCTTCCTCTCCATCTGACATTTCCTTCAACTGTCAAACTGACAGATGTCAGATATTGACAGCTGTCAAAAGTGACGGCTGTCATTTTCGATTTCCCTCCATACGGGATCATAGTTCTTTAAATAATAAATTTTCGTACACATTTACCTAAGCGACTAATTCCCTAAGCTTACTTTTTAAATATCTTACTTTTTTATTAACAGCGTTCTTGTAATTAGTTTTTGAATTATCAATAGTTTTCACAGTCTTGTTGTGTCTAATTTTGATTCTTTCGTTGAATAGTTCGTAGAAATTTGGTAGGGGTGTGTCGACTAAGAGTGGTGGGGGGAGGCTCTCGTTCATACGGTGGTGGAAGCTGGCAGCCATGTTTTGTATGAAGTGTGTGAACATGGCCGTTTCTGTGAACCACTCGAGGAAGAATTGATTCTGTTTCGATGATGCGGATTTGATAAATGATTCTTTCTGTAAGAAAAATTTTGTGGTTATTATATTTAAAGATTTAGAGTTTAGTTATAATTTTCTAATGAGGCCGTTAGGTAAGCTATGGAATGAAAATGCCCTGCTGTGGTTTTATAATATGGAGTTTTTCAGATGGGCATTAGATTTCTACAGGGTCAGCAGCGCGAGTGTGACTCCTCTGGTGTTGCACACGTCCATAGGCCACGGTAACCGTTTTCCATCAGATGAGCCGTGTTGTTGTCTGCCACTTTAGAAGTATAACTAAGGGGATATGGGGTCAGACAGAGCAAAAGAGGAGACAGCTTAAGTAACTATCCCTTGAGTAAAAGACAGGGACTTTTTAAGTACCTTACCGAATATATACCTTTTGATCGGCGGCGCGCATCGTAGGACGATGCCCCCCTCCCGAGGAGGGCCAGACCGAGAGGAATGGCCCTGGGTCAGCCGGGGTGCGAGGCATATGTCAAGAGACAACCTCACCTTCGGCCTAGCACATCGGCCCACAGACGGCGTGCGGTTTAGTCGGTTCGAGTCCGACATAACCTCCCCCTTCGGCTCCGAAGGGGGAGGATTTCCCGCACGTAAAAAAAACCCTTTTGACAACTCTTTTATATTCTTGTAATTTTTTTATAACGCCTAATTTTTTTAGTTTAATAAGCTACTTTTGCTTGTAATAAACAAGAAGCAGATTATACTTACATCAAAAACAACATCTCCTCTCCCAAGCTCTCCGTCTTTCAACTCCCTCACAGCGAAAAACTGCCAGAAATCTCCCAATATGTCTACAAAGAACCTCAGGAAAGCTTCAGATATCATGACATTTCTTGTCTTATTGTCCTGAGGGTCCCGGTTCTTGGCTGTCTCCATTTGGAGGGAGGTCTTGAGAGACTTGTAGCAGGAGGTAGGCAGGATTGTGGACTCATCGCCTTGGTAGAATAGGACTTTTGATGGGTGTGTTAAGTCCAATAGCATACCCTGTAGGAAAAGAGAAAGGGTCAATCTATATTTAAACATATAAATAAAATAGGAGTGTTTGTTCGTAATATTGAAATACGTTTTTTACTACATATAACATAACATTAACTCACGACTTTATCCCCGAAGGGGTAGGCAGAGGTGCACCCACATTTCGCCAGTTTATGTTTCGGTCCCAATGTAATAGGTGGCGACCTATTGCCATTAACCGGGCACTTATAAACTTGCGATAAATACACACATAACTTCGAATAGCATCGAAAAGTCATTGGTGTGCGCCATGGTAAAACCTGGGCCCGAACCCGAGACCTCGTCTCAGCAGTCCATTACCCATACCACTATATACACCAAAATAACATTGTTAACAATTTTTTGTCTGTCTGTCTGTTTGTTTGTTCCAGGTAATATCTCAAATGGCTAGACCTATTTTGACCGGACTTTTATTGGCAGGTAGCTGATGTAATAAGGAGTAACTTAGGCTACTTTTATTTTAGTAAAATAGCTTTGAATCAACGCTAAGCGATAACCAACATCCACGCGGGCGGAGCTGAAGGCAACAGCTAGTTATACATAAATATTAAACCCTTACTATTTATTTACTGATTATTCGACGAGTTCCCACTTTGCCAAACACTCCTCCAAAAATACACATACCTCACCCCACCCTCTTCAAACACGCTCCTCTCTTAAACATGTTTCCTTCCTCAGATTAACAAATACTCTTATACCTAAGGACACATATCTAGGCCCTAAGTCGCTAGACAAACGAACAACTAGCGACCTCGGATTGCTATGTAATAATCGATGCTTGGTAAATATGAGCTCGTCCACCGCCGAAGCACCCCGTGGTAGCCTCAATACACCCAAAAAACGTGCACTGCGCGTATAGAGCATTATTTTAGGTCCAATATATATGTCCCGGGGTATAGCTCCCCCTTCAACGTACCTCCTCAAAGCTCACATCCGTCAAATCCACCTCTGTTCCAGGTGCTCGCAGTAACCCCGCCAGGAGAGGCAGGGGAGCCTCTAAGACCTCCCGTTGGATCTCGCGGGGTACCATGGAGATGAGAGGTTGCTGCCATACGAAAGGGTATAGGGAAGATTGGAGGGCTTCCACGCACATCGATACTAGTCTGTGGAAGGAAATAAGACTGTCATTTATGACGTGTTTTACATACAAGAGGAAATTTTACTTTTTAAATAGATAAAGAATGAGTTTAATATTTCATCCCTCAAAAACATATTCGTGACATTATAATAAGCCTTTAGAAGTACACATATAGTTGGATTTACTATACTTTTAATGTATTATTACAAGATTTTAGACAACAGCGCCATCTATTAAACAAAAGACCCTTTAACACCCTTTACACATTTAACTAATATTACTACTACTCGACAACGGATGGCAACTTCTAGAATTAATACGGCTATCACTCGCTAGATGTCAGTATACAGTGCCATCTATCGAAAAATAAAAACAATTTTCTTTATTCGACTATTACTACTCGATAAAAGATGGCGACACTATCCTACATTTTATTTCTAACTATTCAATAATAGATGGCGGCAGTAGAACAACTTTTATTAACGCTACTATGCGACAATAGATGGCGACACTATACCAATTATGAACATACCTCATATTATGTCCTATAATGATGACCTTTCTCTCCAAAAGTAGAGAAGCGAAGACTTTGATTAGCAGACCAGCACCGAGCACGTCTAACACTGCGGATATACTGTCTTCATCTATGCGAGGTTCTATGGGCCGTTTGATTGATTTCATTCTGAAAAAAATATAGTACAATTTTAATATCACTGAAAATGAAGCAATACGTATATTCACACCTGTAATTTCCTGAAGAGCTCGGCAGAGGTGTATTAAAACCCATAATATTACGCCAACTATGGTTTTCAATCCTTGGGATATTGAGGGACGAGTATATTGCTGACAAGCGAGCTCTTTGCCACACAAGTCTTTTAAATTATGATTACTTACCCACCTAATGGAAAGTGATACCGTATCGTTAAGCCGTCGGTCTAGGTCGCCATACGAACATCTATGGCAGTCATACGGGTAAACGGACAACTGATCTAACTGCAATCGTTCGATATCGCTGTGTTATGAAAATCAGATGGCAGTCGCAGTTCAGCTGCTCCCCGTTAAACTGGAAAAGACAGACCTCAGACTCGCAAGGCGAAATAACTAACTTTTATTAACTACAGGAGGTAGGACACGACGGTAATGCCGTCCAATTGAGCAGTCCGACCGGGGAAGTACCCTAATGAATACCGAGGCCATAATAACCTCGTGTTGTGTTCCCGGCGGTGATTAATGTAGCCAGAGCTCACTGGAGAGTTTTTGTACTGTCAGTGGGAAGAACTAAGGCTTTTCCTGATTTATCTTCTACACTGACGACACATAAACTCTCAGTACTAACAGGGTAGGCAGCGCGAGTGTGACGCCCCTGGTTTAGCACACGTCCATAGGCCACGGTAATCACTTTCCATCAGATGGGCCGTGTGCTTGTCTTCCACCTAAGTGTTATGAAAATAAAAACTCACCTAGGAACTTCCAGACTCAAATTAACACTCATAATTCCATTATTATTCTCCACATCGCTGTAATTCTCTTTCTCTGCAATTCTCTTTTCTGGCAAAGTCTTGCTCTTTTTCCTACACTCTTCTATGTCAAATTCTTTGCCGTAGCGAGTGTTGGTATAGAGGATGGAGATCTCCTCTCCGGGATTTGGGAAGTCTGTGTCGAAGAGTTGTTGAAGTAAGGTGTGGATTTCTAGTTCTGAGCGGCCGTGGTGAGATTCTATTTCCTCTAGCACCTGAAATATGAAAATGGTATTCATATTACAAATAAATATAATTGAAATATCTCTTTGTAACGTTAAAATACCAGTTTTTTGATGAATTCACTATATGAATGTATACACCTATATAAAAAAGTGCCTGTTTTTTTATAAAGAATTAGCAAAACGGCTGATCGACGCCACGCGTGACCAGAGGGCTGGTTATTATCTTGCACAGAGGATAAGCTTTGCCATCCAACATGGCATTATGTATGTAAAAAAGCCTCCGAGAGTTCTTGATCAACAAATCATACTACTCAGTTAATGAATTTATTAATCATACCAACACTGTGAATTGACATATTACATTAGACAAGTATTTGAATTTTTTTATTTTTTTTGTTAATTTACTTCTATAATTACAATTGACATATTATTATTCTCATTTACGGACGGAAATTATTTGAAACAATTTTGACATTCAACTATGAATTCATGTGTATTGCATAATTCTTTTCTTTAGGTTAGTGGGTATGGTTAGTGGTTTAAATAATGACATCAAAATATTTATACTTTCATTTTAATTTTAAGTCTGTGATTATTGTACGTCTAACTAGGCATGTTACAGCGGCACTAACTTTAATTATGTATATGACAACATCTACCTACTACTAATACCTGTGACAAACAATAAATACATTTGAATTTGAATTATTTATTTTAGATTATTTTAATAATAGCTTCCAGTTTTAAATGTAATTATATAAAAAATCCTTTTTTTCTGTCAGGGTGTTCTTTGCACAGCGTAAACTCTGAAACGGCTGGTCCAATTTGAAGAGATTTTTAATATAGACAGCTGTTATTATTATGTATAACTTTGAACTGTTTAATAAAAAAAAAATTAGGGTTGTGTAAATGTGTGTAATTGGGACAAAGGCAAGTAGATACTGATTAGAGTTCCGATAACTGAGTGATTCTAAGTATAAATGAAATGAAAGTTTATTTGTCAGAATATGGGTGAATAGGTAAATAAATTTGATATGTTTGCTTTTTTGATTCAGGTGCAAGCCATACTCAACCAATGTGTGGCGTACAAAAATAAGTCATACAATTAAAATTACATTATTTGATACTTAAAATTATGATATAAATGATAATATAAAATGTCAATATTAATGACACAATTTACCATTATTTAAGAATTCGTCAACACTATAAGAATATTTATCCATTAGTAATGTAAACAATTTTCTTTTAAATGTATGGATGGACTTCATTTCTTTGAGGCTATTTGGTAAGTTAATGGTAACAGGTATGCAGGTTTTTTTTTTCAACAAGGCATATGTTACAATATGATATTCAATTCTATCGAATGGCAAGCTACCATTTAGGTTTGTTTTTGTTCAAATATTAGTAATATTGATTTCTTGGCGTGGAAATAATGGTTGTTCAAAAATCCAATGATGCAGCTTGACGGCCTTATAAGCTGCTTATGCACGCCCCGCTTAAATGACCCGAGACTGTAGGAAGAAGTTTAATTGTATCTTTAATATATTCGTACACATACCTTGTAATAAAATCCAGGGGCTCTGTACCTTCCGATGACACAGTAGCATAGTGGAAGACAGGTGGTCGCTCCCTCGGGAAGTACTCGGCGACAGTATCTGTAAATATACATGAAAAATTGGTTAGATTATTGTAAATATTCATTATGTTACTAAGGAGAGTTCCACGTAGCTATGTTTGAATTTAAGACATAAAAAATAACTTGAATACCAGTGGAGCTCCACGTAAAGTATTAATACCATCCGCGAACCACAGGAGGCCATTAAGGGATAAAAGTTGTCGAGGTGTGGAGCCCTCCGACACAAAGGTATGACGACCAGGCAAGGTAACCAGCAGGGCTAACATGCGCGCGTCGTCAAATATCTCTAATCGAGATGAGATATCATCTCGAGTCTTCTCGAGCGAAGTAACGTCGACATATTTTGTCGCGTCAAACTTTTTCAATTATTGTCTATGGCATACACATTTTTTAAACATGTTAGTTGCTGTTTTCACATTTATCCGATAAAATCGGCCCGATACGGCCATTTGCTCGAAAGCACAGACTAGTTAGGGACGCTAGGTATGAAAAAAGAGAAAAAATAGTGCAAACAATTTTCGACCTTATTGACATGACATGCTATTGAATTTTTTTTCTTATATTCGTGATCAGCGTCATCAATAAATGCGAAAAGACACGTAACAAAGGAAATGTCATTAAGGTCGAAAATGGCTTGCAGTCGCTGTTTTGGTCCAAAATGAACCGAGCTCAAGAAAAGAATATACGAGATAACTTCTCGTCGACCAAATGAACGACGGGAGACAAAACAATTTAAATGTCAAAATTCGAGTAAATAAGGGCACGTATGTTACAATTTGCAGACACCAAGTAGAGATGATTTCTCGAAGTCGAGTTATGTCGACATCTGACAGATCGCCACGAAATTTGCCATGTTACCAACAGTCGATATCGACATAAAACGGCAAAATGCCTCGAGATAGCTATCTCGTGGCGCGCATGTTAGCCCTGCATGTTACCAACAGTCGACATATCGACATAAAACGGCAAAATGCCTCGAGATAGCTATCTCGTGGCGCGCATGTTAGCCCTGCATGTTACCAACAGTCGACATATCGACATAAAACGGCAAAATGCCTCGAGATAGCTATCTCGTGGCGCGCATGTTAGCCCTGCAGGCTTGGCGGGCCGAGGGCCAACGATTGTCGTTGGGGTATTGTCTATGTATTGTACCAGTATGAGAACTTCACTTTCGCGATGCAGGATTTGTAGTGCCGTAGTAGTTCGACTCGATGTCGCTAGATGGCGCTAGGAATATGTGTCACAAATTAATCTCTGTTTTGAATTTTGTCAAGATTCGTTTGGTAGTTTTTAGTGTTTCAAACTTTTACTTATATAGTAGAATTAATAAGGCATAAGATTATTTTGTACGTGCGGAAATCACCTCAGACTCCGCCGAAGCCGGCAGGGAGTGACCGTATCGGACTCGAACCGACTAAAACCGCACGCCGTCTTGAGTCTGCAGTTGCCAGAGTTGAAATAACCGTTGAAATATCTCTCTCACCCCGGCTGAGTCAGGGAAATCTCCGTTTTCTTGATGACTCTTCTGCTAGGGTGGACGGCGGCTCCATCATTCACACCCAAGCCTGTGCTCACGGAGGTATTTGAGCGGAGTTTGACGCAATTGGTATTGCACACATCCATAGGTCACAGTAACCGTTTTCCATCAGGTGTGCTGTTCGCTGGTCTGCCACCTATTAGTATAAGAACTCACCCATAAGCCCTCTCTCCCCTCTCATCAGTGAGCACAAGAGAGTAGCACTGCAGACTCTTGGCGTCGACAGACCATTCGCTTTTGGGGGCGGCGCTCATGGTCTCCGGGAAGACTAAATTCTCAATATGGGGCGGTACACGAACCTGGAATTTTGGGAAGATATTATGTGAAAGATATAGGAATAAATAAACTTGAATTCTATGTTATACATATACATATATAACATAAAGCAAAGTCGCTTTCTCTGTCCCTATATCCCTTTGTATGATTAAATCTTTAAAACTACGCAACGGATTTTGATGTGGGTTTTTTTAATAGACAGAGTGATTCAAGATGATGGTTTATATGTATAATACATGTTTAATATAATTTAGGGTGCAGCGGGAACGGGATCTGACGCCACGCGGGCGGAAAAATATTGGCGGTACGAAGTTCGCCGGGTCAGCTAGTATATCACTACATAGTATAAAACAAAGTCGCTTTCTCTGTCCCTATATCCCTTTGTATGCTTAAATCTTTAAAACTACGCAACGGATTTTGACGTGGTTTTTTTAATAGATAGAGTGATTCAAAAGAAAGGTTTATATGTATAATACATGTTTAATATAGTAGAGGGTACAGCGGGAACGGGATCTGACGCCACGCGGGCGGAAAAATATTGGCGGTACGAAGTTCGCCAGGTCAGTTAGTACGATAATTGAATATAAATCGGCTTATAATAAAAACCTAGATTCGTTCATGGCACATTTCGAAACACCGCCAATTTAACTACATGCATTTGCGCGAAATTTATAAATTTTCAAATAACGTATGGAAATTTTCCAGATTTGTTGACATATATTTCACGCCTAAATCACTGAACCGTTTTGATTAAATAGTATACGGGTAGATTAGACCTTGAGAAAGGACATAGGCTATGTTTTGTCGCGATAAACGACATCCACGCGAGCGGAACCGCGGTTTACAGTTAGTATTATATAGAAGTAAGTAAAGTATCACCAACCTGACTAGGAAAAGCACTCTTCACATACGCCTGCCCCGTCATGTAATTCAGGCCCACTAACAGACACAAATCAAACAATCCCTTCTCCCTTGGTTCAAAGGGCAGATCTATACAGCCTGCCTTCTCATCTATACTAAGGTTGTCTATACTGTCCCGACTACTGTCAAGCATGTCTTTCATAGATAGAAGATTGCCTTTGGAATCTGTTAGGTTATATTTGGAGTCTGTGTCCATTTTTGCGATGTTGCCCTGTAAAGAGAAGAAATGATTAGTAACAACTCTGAGGCCTGCTAATTTATAAGGTGGTCAAAATTCGGTTTCGAATCGTTTTCATTGATTTCGTGATCCTCTTGGACGTTTAATTTAATTTTGACAGCCAATTGAATTGGAATCAAATCTTTACAAATTAGCAGAATTCTATTTCTTGTAATGTACGCTATAACGGAATTTAAAAGCACTTAATATGCCAAATTTTTCTATAAATTCAAATCCAGACACGATGCTGTTTTAGTAGGTTGAAAAAAAATTCAATTCAATTTATGATTACCTGAGAAGTTCTAAAACTTTTCCAAGATCTAAACGTGGCGTAAGGATTGTCTGGAACTTCAGACTTGTACGAACAGACCGAAGTTTGGTTCCTCAACCGCTTGATATTCTTCGGGTCCAAGTACGCTACCCTGGTGGACACCCTGCGTACGTAGTTCTTGCGCTTCTCTGTCAAACTGCGGGTCAGCTTTACTGATTCTGAAATTGGAAAAGGTGAATTAAATATAATTTATTAGCAAAATATATTACTCATTCTATATAAGATCTTCATATTTAGTACACACGTAAAAGATGATAAAAGGTATCGAACGCTTATTTGAAAACCTTTTCCTTGAAGAAATTAACGTTTACCTCGGATATTTAAAAAAGGCTTGGCTTACAAGTATATTAACCCTATCCTGAACACAAAAATATTTTATTTGGATGACCCCAAACAAAAATATTTATGCTTCTCTGGACGCAAAAACTGCAAAACTTTTAGACCACAGTGAAGAGCAGGCAAGGGGTGGGCTGGTTTTCGCCACCCTCGCCGGCGTTACGCACTGCCCCTTTCCGAGATATATCCCCATCTTATCTTTCTCAAATCTTATCTCAAAACCGTGGATGGCTCAGGGTCAGCAGCATAAGAGGTTGAGTAGAACCGAAGATATGACCAAAAGCCACGATAACCGACACGAACGAAGCCGCGGGCATGTTTATATACATACCTTCACTGGTGCTCGAATCGGAGTGTTCAGTCGGAAAGCTGCCGGGTTTGTTCTCGTCCATATTGCACACAGCCGTCACTGTCTCGAAGAGCTCGTTCATCAGACAGTTGAGCTGGAACAGAAAGAAAATTATCGTTAATTAAAGCTATTTAGACCAATAGACTAGCTGTACCCCTACCATAAACAACTATCGTAATCGTATCGTAGACGTATTGAGAGAACTAAGCACTGCGATTGGTCGCCTGCCTGCTGTGAATCTAGGTGTATGTGAAGCCGACCAATAGCAAAGGTCCGTTATCTCAATACGCTCTTTAAAAAAATACGTTGGTAGTCGAAAGGTGAACATGCTGTCTCGAGATTAAATTAGCGAGACGTTTTAATTTACCCAATTCTCTTGAACACCAGCTGACCCTGAGAGATCTACAGTTTTTAGATGGACTCATCATGCTTGCTTCTGTTGGGATTACAGGTAACCCCCAGGCCTGCATTCAGAGATCCAGTCGGCCATTTGCTTGCTCTCCACTATGCCCTATGCTATGGAGGCTTCAGAGCACGTGGAGAGCCTCCGTGCTGCCCTCTACATGGTTACTCCCGCCTCGACCAGAATTGGCCGTAGGCACCACGTGGAGGTTCGTGGAATTCGTACGAGTGCCACACTGTGTAAGTTCTGGCCAATTGGCGTTCGACTCACTCTCAAACACCATAGGACAGAACTGAGGCAGGGTCTCAGTCGCAAATACTTCCGAGCAATCATTAAATATGAATCGAGCTATATATTTATACCATGATCGCGTTAATTCCCATTTATATTATTGTATGCACTTATCAGTCAGCTAACCTTTGGGCTTTTTGGTCCTTCATAATGCAAGGAAAAAGTATACCGTAAGTGGATGGATTGAGTTATTATTAAAACTACTATAAATATAAGACAAAGTCACTTATTACTTCACAACGCTAGATGGTTCTATAAAGGCATTTTTGTTTTTAAAAAAAAAATGAATATAGCGGACTTACTGATGAAATGTTATGCCATTTAAATTGTTTATATGTTTATATACAATTTGTACATCTTTCCGGCTACGGCTAAATAAGCTAGTTGGCGGCGACATAATATATATAAGTATCCATTGAATCCTCCATGTACATGTAATAAATTTCTAGTGCATTTATAAGGGGGTTTTCAGCAGATACGTAGAATACGCCCACCATCTTTGATTCCCCGGGACTTAAACCACTATTTTTCGACCAATTGACTTGTCGGTTAATTGTCATTGTCGACCTAAGGTGTTCACGATAATTGGTCGACAGATTTATTGATCGACATTATATAGTCGACACATTTTTGCTCGACATGAGCTTATGTCGACAATGACAAGTGACCGACAAGTCATATACCTACATTTTTATTAGTTAAGCTATACTTTGGGTTTTATAGCTGTGTAGAATGTCATAGAATATTTATATATGTATGTTCCCAAAGGAGTGGGTGATTCCAGCAACAACTAGGTATATGTAACTAAAATAATTTTCCTCATACTACAATATCAATTTACAGTACTCTCGGGTAAGTCCTCAATAATAACATACAATGTTATTTTTAACCGACTGTAATTTTAAAGCAGAGTGCCTACTGTACTTACAAACGTTGCAAATTAGTAAAAGTAGAAAAAGAGAATGTGCTAGCATGATGGCTAATTATGAGTCGGACTTACGATCGAGAGGTTCCGGATTCTAATCCTGGTCATAACAATTTAGCTTAGTTTGAGGAGTTAGAGTGAATATAAGTGATTTCGGCCGCTAAAAATCTTAATTTTTTTTTTCATACTACTAAAGTCGCAGACCTGCACACGGCCCACCTGATGTAAAGCGGTTACCGTGACCTACACCAGGGGAGTCACACTCATGCTGCCAACCCTGTAAACACAGAAAGTTTCTGTGCCGTCAGCCGTCAGTATAGAAGACAGAGCGGGAATAGCCTTTGGTCTTCCCACTGACAGCACAAAACCTCTCCAATGAGCTCTAGCTACCCTACTCACCGCCGGAAAGACAACACGATGTTATTATGCCGTGGTATTATGTAGGGCGGAGGTACTTCCCTAGTCGGACTGCTCAGTTACCTCTCCTATTTGAAGTAATTTGAAAGATGAATATTGTTGAATGAATATTTATTATTTATTATCGTCTGAACGCAATGTTTTCATACATACATACATATTTATATTCACGCTTGTAAATTTCCGAAAGGGGTAAACAGAGGAATAGGAAAGAGAAATATCATTTTTCACAAAGATAAATAAAATTTTAGTCTGTAATCTAATAGCACAGACATAAATTCACGCCTGTAAACCCTTGAAAGGTAGGCAGAGGTATATAACATCCACATTTCGCTAGCTATTTTCGGTCCCATGTAATATGGGGCGGGCTTGTTACCAATTACCGACAAGCAGGCACTTAGTCATGGACTTCATGTTTACTGTCGGATGGAGACCAGGCCACCGATTCTGCTAATTTTATGACATAACAAAACCACTATCATACCACTGACATTGCATAGAATGTCATTAAATTTTAGACTTTATGCCTAAGTTTTAACGTTCAAAATAAAAAGAGAAAGAGTTTATAACATTTTTCTTTCACTCTACAAGGTTGTCATTTAATTTTAGACTTTAATCGTATAGTATTAAAGTCTAAAGTTAATAGGCATTGGTTACAGTGTCTGTGTTACCGCAGTGGCTTTGCTATGGTAAAAATAATAGCAGAATTAGCGCCCAGCCCTATCCCTTAGTCTCCTTCTACGAGACCCACGGCAAGAGATGGAGTTTCCTTATTCTACTCCACCGGGAACCAACACAAAGAAGATTAATAATCTAGAATAAGACATTTTATCCCTGGAATATTATGTTTTACCATGGCACATAAATGCCGCGTGGTTCCCGGCAGAGTAGAATTTGGGCCACCCCTTCTCTTCCCATGTGACGTACAAGGCGACTAAGGGATAGGGCTGATTAACTTTAACATCAGACAGATATGTACAGCCCAGACTCAGCCTCAGATGCATGGCTCGAGTCAACAATAGTGCCCGGAATACGGCAATAGGCTCACCCCCTATTACGTGGGACCGAATACAGATTGGTGAAATGTGGGTGTTAATTCACCTCTGCTTAACCCTCCGGGGACAAAGGCGTGATTATATGTATGTATGTATGTATGTACCATGGCACACACCAAAGAAATTCGATGCTTTTCGAAGTTATGTGTGTATTTATCGCAGGTTTATAAGTGCCCGGTTAATGGCAATAGGCTCGCTACCTATTACATTGGGACCTAAACATAAACTGGCGAAACGTGGGCGCTAGCACCTCTGTTTACCCCTTCGGGGATATAGGCGTGAGTTTATATGTATATTATGTTCCTATAGCAAGCGGGTACGGGAACAGAATTGCAGGCAGATGGAGCCACTGGTATTAGTTAGTAAATATTTAATATTGTGACTATTAACTAAATTATCTATAACAACCGACCTTGTCTACATATTGCACTTCCTGATTCATACACAAACACACACACCAACATAAATTAATTACCTTTTAACTCCATCTTGAATCATATTATAGAAGAAGACACAACACAAAAAAGTCTTTCACAAAGACAAAGAATTTATTTAAAAAAAATGTTTTATGTTATATTTTTTTTTTCGATTTTACACTAATATAGTACACAATAGTAGCGAATAAAATAATGATTTTTTTTTAAAATACATAATGAACCGCATAAAGTCAAAAAATGGAAAATCTAACACTAAATAAAAAAATCACTTCAAAATTCTATTACATTTTTATACCTAGAATCACAAGTCTATAAAAGCATGTAAGAAAAGTATCTATCTAGCAAAACTATAGCCAGTTTTTTAATTAGCACACAATAGTTTAAACCACTTTAGACACTTCTCATATCTCCACCAAATAGTAAAAAAAAAACTTTAGCCACTATTTTAGTACAAATATTTTTTTCATTATCAAAACTGTAGTAATTTTTTTATTGCCACAATTTTTTTGACAAATCTTTAGCCAGTTTTTTATGCAATTAATTGTTTTAAGAGAGCTGTGCAATACCAACTAATGTGGTTGAATCACAAAACATAATGGTTCTTGGAGCGATAACACGACAGGAATACGATCGGTATAATATGACTAATATGAGTTTATGCTGGACAGCACAATTCAGTACCCTTATTAGGCTTGACTAACCGTAACTACACGCGTCTGTGTTAGCCGACACGTTTAAGTTGGTTCAGTTTTAGGCCAGGGCAGGATTTAGACTGGTCAGACAGCTATTTAGTTCAAAAGCGAATTAGTTTTATCCAGATTTGGTCAAAATGTGATTAATAAAAAAAGCGAATCACTGCGACGCGACGCGAACGACGATTCGGAGCTGCACACGCTCACCGAGTGTCCGGCGTTGGAGACCCTGGGGGTGAGAGTGCTCACGCTCTCCATTCAGCTCGGGGCGGTGGTCTGCTGCGCGGAAGCGTGGGCAGCCATCGCCTCCCTCTACGGGCAAGTGATGCTCGTGAAGGAGACAGCAGAGCGGGCGCGGTGCGATGAGCGAGAAAGACTCGCGGACGTCGCGAAGGATGTCCTCCCCATACCGAGAGGGATGGCCCTGGGTCAGCCGGGGTGCTGGGGATATGTCGTCGACAACCTCACCTTCGGCATAGCACTACGACCCATAGACAGCGCGCGGTTTAGTCGGAGCCCGGTTTTGTCGGATTTCACGCAATTAAAAAAAGCGAATTAGTCTTATCGAGACGTAATCTTATATCTTCTAACTCTGGAAGGCTAGCAGTATTACTTTAATCTTACTTTGTGAATCTGACTCGGTCAGAGTTAGATTCACACTACGAAATTCTAAGATATGGTGGTAGTTGGTAGCTCCAGTTCTATCTTCTTCGTCACATAATGGGGATGACGCCTACGCTTTTATCCCTACAAAGGCGCCTTGTAATGGCCAATGTTAGCTGTCATCTACGTACATTTCATTGTTTGTGTCTTCAAATCTGACAGCTATGAGTTTGTTATTGACACTGAACAGGGCCAACAAAACCACTGCGGCACCACAAACACTGTAACCAATGCCATTTAACTGTAGACTTTACTGGTATGCTATTAAAGCCTAAAATTAAATGACAATCTTGTAGAGTGAATGAAAAATGTTATAAACTCTTTTTTTCCATTTTTAACTTTAACACTCAGCTATAAAGTCTAGAATTTAACAGCATTTTGTGCAATGTCAGCGGTGTGACAGTGGTTTTGGAATAGGTGGCCAGATGGTTGTTGTTGTTTGGTCATATGCTGCTGCCATCTACAATTAGTTTTGCGTCGACATCGCCATTGAAATTCACCGTCTAATCACGTTACGTCGCGTTTGAAACTCGTTTTCCATCAGAATAGTGCGTCTGTATATAAAATTATCCTTATTGGTACAATGCACATGTAGGTATTGGTCATATCTGTGTCACTTTGTCCTTTATGTAATGTTATTCATATTAGGCATATATGTGGCAGCTTGGTAACTATATCAATACTAGCTTTTACTCACGGCTCCGTCCGCGTGGATATCGGTTATGGCGACCAAACATAGCCTATGTCCTTTATCAAAGCGTATCAAAATCGGTTCAGTGGTTTAGGCGTGAAAGACGGGCAAATTTATAATATTACTATGGATTAGTTTATTTGTTTGGTTGAACGCCCCGATCTTAGGAACTACTGGTTAAAATTGAAAAGGTATTTTTATGTTGAATAGTCGGTTTTAGTGAGGAAGGTTCTAGGTTATATATTATCACGCTACTACCCAAGGGAGAACAGCAGGTGGTAGCTTATATAACTTCAAAAATATTTTTTCCAATTTACATACAAAAGTAAGTATAGCAAATTTTTCAAATATTCATAGTTATATTCACGCGCATAAATCCCCGAAGGGGTACGCAGAGGTGTATTAACTCCCACATATCGTTACTTACGATTTTCGCACACATGTAATAGGGTTATATATAAGGAAGAATAAAATGTATCCTAGTAATATTATAAACGCGAAAGCTCGTAAGTATGTATGTTTGTTACTCTTTCACGTAAAAACTACTGAATGGATTTTAATAAAACTTTACAATAATATAGCTTATACATCAGAATAACACATAGGCTATAATAAATAACGATGACCGACATCCACGCGGACGGAGCCGCGGTCAAAAGCTACAAGTGTAACTAATTATATTTCGTTTAACCTGAATATTAACATCTTATGTATCACTTAAACAGGCGATTGAGTCACAAGTCATAACGCTCATCTAAATTCATCAATCTATTCAAAATTTCACATTCATTTGTAAGATTATTTAGCATTTAATAGAAAGATTATATCGCTTTATATGCAATCGGGTTTTTAGACCATTATAATTTAGGTAATGTAACGTTTCTGTTTATGCGCATAAATTATAATTTGTTACTATTAGAAGAGCTTCCTGATGGTTACTTATTGTACAAATATTGACAGTGTCTAGATAAAATAGACACTTTCTCGGTGTATGTGTAGGAGTTAGGACAAGACGGTAATTCCGTCCAATTGAGCAATCCGACTGGGGAAGTACCTCCGCTTTACAGAATACCGCGGCCATAATAACCTCGTGTTGTGTTCCCGGCGATGAGTAGGGTAGCCAGAGCTCACTGGAGAGATTTTGTGCTGTCAGTGGGACGACCAAAGGCTTGTCCTGCTTTATCTAAAACACTGACGGCACAGAAACTCTCTGTACTAACAGGGTCAGCAGCGCGAGTGTGACGCCCCTGTTGTTGCACATGTCCACAGGCCACGGTAACCAATTTCCATCAGGTGGGCCGTGTACGTGTCAGACATATGTGGTACAAAAAAAATGTGTACTATGCATGAGGTATCAGGTTCAATCCTTAGTCGAAGAGCAATTTAAAAAGCCAACTTAAATTTATATGATGTACATAGGTATCTTTCAGCAAATATTAAGTACTCCCGAATCAGCTTTTAGTCTAAGTTTGGTTTATATAATCATTTATAAGGTACTTATACAAATGGTACGATGGGACTGGTGTGTATATATATTTTGTTTTATACACAATTGAGATGGCCGACAAGCACACGGCCCATCTGATGGAAAGTGGTTACCGTGACCTAAGGACGTGTGCAACACCAGGGGAGTAACAATCCTGTTGCCGACCCTGTAAACATAGACGGTCTTATTACAAAACACGGACTAACTGTAAAACCAGGTTTAAATCGTCTTTAGACCATGGTCTAAATAAAATCATATTACAAAAAGCGTTTTAGTAGTAAACCATAGATCATCTTTGGTCTAAAGATAAACCTGCGTGACCCCTAGTTTAGCGTTGGTTTAAAGTGTAATCACAATAATCGCATACGTCAGAGTTGTCGTTTTTTAGGTTTTCATTATTTAGCTTGTGATTATTCGTACATATTTTTGCTCGTAATATTAATGCAGTTGATGAAATGGATATCGAAGATATTATTATCGTGAAGTTACTGGACATACCACGCTTACCTAACAGAAATTTTCAAAACGTTTTATTATATGATTTGTTGATTTAATTAGTGATTATTCTGAGGCTATGTCATATTTTGACTTACTTTTTCTTCAGAACTCCAACTTTCGGCTCTTCTTTTATTTTGTTGTTCCATCATAATTAACTTTACATACAACATTCAACTTCAGTATAAAATTTCGTAATTCGTTTCGAACATCGTGTAAAACTTCGCTCCGTTTCAATGCATACATCTTCCAATATTTTATAACAATGATTGCTAAATAAAGGCATGATAGTGATATTTTATTACTTAATAAAGAATAACTATTATCCATGAAGTTGCATTTAATGAAAATATATGTTTTAAATATATTTTTCACCAATTTTAGTAAATATTACTTTATCAATGACTTCAAAAAATTCTGCTTTCGGAGGATACGGAACGTTGCGATTGTCATAATGAACGAACAATATTTGTAGTAATCTGTGGTTTTTATTGAAGCCAAGGTTTAAACCATGGTACTAAGTAGTCTACGGTTTATTCAGTTTTTGTAATAAGAAGAAGTTTAAACCATGGTCTAGAGATTAAGCCTAGACTTTATAGTTCGGGATTAAACCAAACTTAATTCTGTTTTTTGTAATAAGGCCGAGAGAGTTTATGTGTCGTCAGTATAGAAGATAAAGCAGGAATAATATTATAAAAAAAAGAACAGGAATTAACGCGATCATGGTATAGGTACTTACATAACTTTGATTGCCTGACGTTTCGACAAGGTTACACCGGCCGTGGTCTCAGGTTGACTGAGCGTAATCAGCATTTGACCACGGCATGTGTAACCGTTCTCTTAATTATTATATCATGGTATCAAGCGGTAGCCTAGTGGTATGGGTAATGGACTGCTGAGACGAGGTCTCGGGTTCGATCCCAGGTTTTACCATGGCACACACCGATGACTTTTCGATGCTTTTCGAAGTTATGTGTGTATTTATCGCAGGTTTATAAGTGCCCAGTTAATGGCAATAGGCTCGCCACCTATTACATTGGGACCTAAACATAAACGCGCGAAATGTGGGTGTTAGCACCTCTGCCTACCCCTTCGGGGATATAGGCGTGAGTTTATGTGTGCGTGTGTGTGTATCAAGTAAGAATAGCCTCTGGTCTTTCTACTGACAGCGCAAAAACTCTCAAGTGAGCTCTGGCTCACTTATTTTGAACCCAAATCAAACCACCAGTCGGTTATTCATCCTTCTTTTTACGCGCGGAAAATCCCCACGTATACCTACCCCTCCTCCGGAGCCGGAGGGGGAGGTTATGTCAGACTCGAACCGACTAAACCACACGCCGTCTGTGGGTCGTAGTGCTAGGCCGAAAGTGAGGTTGTCATGCGACATATCCCTCGCACCCCGGCTGCCACAGGGCCATTCCTCTCGGTCTGGCCCTCCTCGGGAGGGGGGACCACGTGGTCCCCGTCTCGTCCCCGGTATAGAGGGGAGTCAGTTAGTCAACCTAGTTAATTTGTTTAATGTGATTTTTTTTTTAATTTCACTAATTATTAACATAAATATAATATTTCAGTAGGTACTATTTAACAAAAATAGAGACCAATTCGTAGTGATGACATGACGATGATGATTCACGAATGACTGGTTCCCTATCATAACATTCGGTCCCAATAATGCTAGGTCATTACTAATATTATTATGTCGATAAAGATTCATTGCCTAGTGTTGCACTGCTGACATATCGATAAGATGCAAAGATAAATATTATAGTACCCGACTTGGGAACCCCGTGGTCCCCCTACTAAATTAACGATGCTTTGACCCTCAGGTTAGGTTGTCTTAGTCCCAAATGTCCCATACACCCCATTACGTTTAACACTTAGATTTGAGTCACTAAGTATTTAGTAGTGACTATTATTGTTCCACCATTTTATTTTGTAACTTCAAAAAATATTGCGTACGCAAATATAATATCGACATAATTAGCTACTATCATTTTCACTAATTACTTTAAGACAATTTAACGCTAACATCATAAGCGCCGACATCTGTTATCTTAGCAAATGCGTTATAATAACAAAATTTCACATTCTGTGTCAACGTAGACATGTAATAATAGATGTATATTGGTCAGACGTGTCAGTTATCTCGATTGACCGCACTGCGGGATCATAACAAACGCATATACGCGGCCCCGAGCAATAGAAAAAACTCAGAGCTAGATTAAATTTTCAAAAAACAAGACAGACAGGGTCTTCTTTTTTTATATCACTCAGGCGATAGGCAAGCGCACGGCTCACGTTTTTTTTATATATCGGATACATCAATTTGACTTTACCTCGCCTGATGGTAAGCTGAAGGCAAAGTCTCAGGAAAGAGGGCCACCATTATATACACGAGCCATGTTAACAATGGTGGCAATCAGCTTGACGGCGTCATGAGATGCTTTTTCACACCCCGCTTAAAGGACCCGGGACTGTAGGAAGAGGGAAGCACGTGAGCAGGCAAGGAATTCCAGGTCTTAATGGTGCGACAAAGTAAAGAGTCACCGAACCGCTTGGTTCTTGAAGGAATGTTCTGCACCGTATAGGGGTGACATCTAAGTCCTGCACGTGTCGTCCTTTATAGGAAGGGTGGGGCTAATTGGAATAGCTCTTCAGAACATTCACCATGGTAGAGACGGTAAAACACCTGATGGAAAATGGTTAACGTGGCCTATGTAATGGTCGTGTGTAACACCAGGAGCGTCACACTCGTGCTGTGTACCCTGTACGAACATTCTAATGCCCTTTTAGAAGAACTCCATGTTGTAGTCGCTTGGGAAAACCACAGCAGGAAGGTCATTCCACAACCTAGGCGTGCGTGGGATGAAGTTCCTTTCATACATCGTGTAATGATGAATTCCCTGCGCAGGCATATAAAACGAAGTTAAATAAAGAATCGATCAAACTTCTGCCATTCTTTGCATTATACCACGTACTTCATAAGATTACTTGTTATACTGTGATTATACGCTTCTTATTTTGTTTTAAGGGGCCCCTTCTAAACCCACACTTGGGTCGCAAGTCCCAGGCACTGTCCCGAGTTCCGAACTCAGCACGGATCCATGGATTGCTAAGAATGTCGTCTCTCTCTCTCTCTAATACAGCTTTTATGTGAGCACCTGTCGTGCTACTCCAAGGGAAAGCCTAAGCCAATTCGTTAGTTCCTCAATCATTAGGTGTACTGGCTTCCTGGTGAGGTCAAATTACCCACACATATCTTGATGAGGCCTGTTTGCTACCCTCATACTATAATTAAAAACAAAACCCGACTGATGCTAAAAAGATCGAAACAAGCTTTATAGCATGCGGTACTCATTAATTTTCATCTGGTTTGAGATTAGCAAATGAGTACCGCCTGCTATAAAGCTTGTTTCGATCTTTTTAGCATCAGTCGGGTTTTTGTTTTTAATAATGCATTTTATACTATTAATTAAGTTTTCGGGATATTTACCATGTAATGATTTATCAAGTTTCCGATATTTCGGCACTGTTGCAAGCGCCATGATCACGGAAGAACTGAAGTACTGGCGGTTGACGGAGAAAAGTTTTAAGCGCAGACATATCGGTCTACCCTCTTACGCACTCTTTTGTGACGCGTTACATTGTCAGTACCACTACCACTGGTTTCACTAGAACTGCAAACTCGATCACGACTCACTACACTCACAGTATCTATACCGATAATTCATTTTATTTTATACTTTTTAGTTATGACATATATATTTTTGTAATTGTCTTCTAATTGCCTTCATTTTGATACCCCACCTGGTTATTTTTTTTTTTATCACCTACATTTTGGCGTCAAAAGCTTTTGTTCATATTTTATGTACCCAAGAACACTTGGGCAATAAATACCTTTCATTTGAGACAAGAATCATTGAAATCCGTCCTGTAGTTCAGAAGATATGAGGTAATAAAGAATATTACAAACATACATACAAACATACACGATACGCACGAAAAACATAACCCTTATTGGCAGTCGGGTAAAAAAGCTGATGCAACTTCAATTCAAATGGGTGGACTTTTGTGAACTTTTAAGAGGTGTGTCAGAGGGTCAAGTCACTTCACTCATTTGGAGTGAGAAATCTGGAGTTTGGGTCATTCACATGATGTATGATTGATAGCATTTACGATAAACGTGTATAAATAGCTTCGAATGTTAATTACGCCACAGTATGACTGTATTTTTTTATACCACTTCGATGACAGAACAGCTCACGGTCCACCTGAAGGAAAGTGGTCGCCGTGGCCTATGAACGTGTGCAATAGGAAGTCACACATACGAGATGCCTGAGGTCATCCGAGAATTTTAGGCTGAAAATGCCAATGCATTCTACTGACTTTGTAGACAAGTCATTCACTGTCAGGGCTGTGCGCTTGTGGAATGCACTGCCACTGAACATCAGGCGGGCAAAAACCCTTAATAACTTTGATAGTATGGTAAAGGACCACTACTTACCATCGTGTACACCTATATAGCTCACTATTCATAAGCTCACCTATTATTAAACCTTCATACTGGTATGTACCAACTATTTATTTTATACCCATATCTATTTATGTGGTACATATATTTATAATACGTTACGTATAGCGGTATATTTATGATTTTTGTCAAACTCTGAAGGATGGCGGTGATTAATGGCAGGCCACTATGGCATTTTGTTAGCGCTATGCAGATTAGCTAAATATATAGGTATCTATTGGATCCTCCATGTAGAGGCACTCATAATATACACATATGGTGCACATGGTTTTCAATAGATACGAAGAATACGCCCACCATCTGTTATTATCTTTGATTCCCCGGGACTTAACCATTGCACAGTGAACATATAAAGTGAAATATCACATGGATAGTTACTGGCATATATCTTGAACCAAGTCGCGAAAAAATAATAATATATGCTTGGTGGATATGAGCTCCTCCACCGCGTACTACTCATTTATACATACATACATATGATCACGCCTTTATCCCCGGAGGTTTAGGCAGAGGTGAATTAACACCCACATTTCAGCAATCTGTATTTGGTCCCACGTAATAGGGGGTGAGCCTATTGCCGTATTCCGGGCACTATTGTTGACTCGAGCCATGCATTCGAGGCTGAGTCTGGGCTGTACATATTTGTCTGTAAATGTTTGTTCCTTAGTCACCTTGTACGACACCACATGGGACGAGAAGGGGTGGCCCTAATTCTACTCTACCGGATAATAGAAAGTATATAGTACAAAATGTGCTTTATTTTCTTATAAAACTGACGTGGCAGACAAGCACACGGCCCACCTGATAGTAAGTGGTTACCGAGGCATATGGACGTGTGCAACACCAGGGGAGTCACACTCGCGCTGCCGACCCTGTATACACACAGAGTTTCTGTGCCGTCAGCGTAGTAGAAAAAGCAGGAATAGCCTTTGGTCTTCCCACTGACAGTACAAAATCTCCCCAGTGAACTCTGGCTACCCTACTCACCCCTCATCTGGTACACACAGTACATGGATTTTGGGTGTCTTCTGAAGGCAAGCGCGGTGCACTATGCTGGTGGACGAGCTCAAATCCAACAATAATTGATTATATCAAACCAATCCGCACGTCATATTCTCCTGTCCCTCTAGACTTGGGCTCAAGATAGGTACATGGCTAGAGGTATGAGTGAAGTTCACGTGTTTGGATTAGAGGTTCATACTTCAGGTATAAAAGGAGGGTGCTTTTTTATTCAATCACACCAGAATTATTGAGTAAATCTGGATGAAACGTGGCAATGAGATTAATTATACTCTGCAAAGTATATAGGAATACTCTTTACGACAGTTAAAAAATGATAAGAAAACATAAATGTATATTTTATTTAACATTTAATTGATTCTTACTTATCATACTCTTCAAGGTGCTTGATAATCTCAAAAAATAACGGCCACCCATTCAAATCTTGACCGTTAATTGCTATCCTTAACCCCTAACGGGCGCGTGCACAGAAATTCGCGGTACAATCAATTTTGACCTTAGTTTCAGTGGAGATAGAGATTATAGTGTTGTTTGTTGTTTAAGAGTTAGGATGTATAGTATATTTATAGATGTACTTATCAATGTGTCATATTGGTGTTAATTCGGCATGTCCACCCGACTAAACTAAACTAAACTAAAAATTATCTTATTTTAGTTTAGTTCAACGCTGTGTCTATTCGGTTTGGCCACCGAACTAAAAATAGTGCATGCATTTTTAGTCAAGGTCACACGACTAAATTGAATAAACCCTTTTTAATCTGTGAATTCAATGAACGAATGACAACGTCCTTGTTGTTGAAGTGTGAGAGAGACAACTTAACTTCTTGTCAAAAAACGTGTTCAAATTCAAACGTGACCGTAAATTAAACCAAAACAACAAACTTGGCGGCATGGTAATGGGAATATTACGTGAAAAGAGGAAAAATAAACAATGTATGTGTATGTCACAATCACAAAAAAATCCTCTTCGCTTAATTTAAGGTGATTTTCAAGTATCTCTAACAGGAACTTGGCCGCTGATGACCCTAAAGATTTTTTTTAAATTTACGGTCGGCCATCTCAAACGGATTTGATGCATCCTTCGACCGAAGCAACCTGGCCCGTTCTTCCCGATTTCTGTAAAACAAATAAATTTCTGACCTTAAAATAAATTTCAAACCCAACCTTTATGATAATAGTTAATTTTTCAATTATTTTTATTGTTACACAATTTTTACATATATTACAGATGTATTGGCAAATATTAAATTAAATTAATAAAGTAACTATATATACACAATACTAAATATAATAAAAAAACTAAAACTAAAAGTTAAAATGCGTCGTGGAATTCATCCGCATCGCATGCCTCTTTTGGTAGCGTTCCCAGAAGACTAGCAGCATTGCCACGTTGTATGGCAATACTTAATCTCTGACCTGAAATGAGGCCAGCCTTCTGGTCACGAGACGCGTCAGCCATACATTTCGCAATCTCCCTGAAGAGATTGCGGGCGCTTGGACCCCAAGGCCCAAACGTTTCGACTCCAAACGGCACACATTCATAATCTCCAATAAGATTGGAGTATTTGCGCCGCTTAACAGCCGCTGCAGAAGCTGCAGCGGCACCGGCACTGCTAGCAGTGCCAGTTATATGGGTAGGGGCAATGGTGTCGACGCATGTTGCGTCCCACACCAGAGTCCTACCCATTTTCCAAGGCATTATTGGCATACCATCCAGTCTCTTGCCATCGTCGCGCGCCAAACCGTTTGGTTCAAGCACAGCTGGCATACCAGCAATGACAAGAGCACGGCGGATTATTTCGTTGAGGCTGGCGTGCCGTGGAATTCGCCCCGCGATCCTGCAGCATGACAGGCCATGGTGTCCGAGTCGGTCAACTGCTTCTCCACAATGACATTGATGCGTAATTTTTAAATGCTAGGTCAGTTTTGAACGAATAAACACATATTTAGTTGATAAATTTTCTTATTTACCTTTCTTGCTCCTCGAAAAAAGCAGCCACAACGCATACGTTCATTTTTCTGTAATTTAAATATTTCAACCAGCACAAACAATCAGCAGAACAAGGTTTAGTTTAGTTTAATCGCGACCAAAAATATGGCCACTAAAATAAGTCGGATTTTAGTTTGACAGGAATAAAATTTTGCCTTACCGAATAGCAAAATGGAGGATTTCACTAAATTGAATTCGACTAAACTAAAAATAGTTTAGTCCTGTCAAATTAAGTTAGTTGGTGTTTTCCCGAATAAGAAACCGCAATTTGACGTGACTAAACTAATTATAGTTTAGTTTAGTCGGAATTTTGCCAACCCGAATCGACACCATTGACATTTAAATGTGATATAGTATTTTTTACTTCAGTTAAATTAATTTAATTAAATATTTCCTATCATTTTATAAGATATAAAATGAGCTCTCGGAGCTTTGTGTGATTACTTGTTACCCGACTGCGCCCTAGGGAGGGTTATTTTTTTCGAGAGTATGTGTGTATGTATGTATGTATAATTGTTTGGCACGCTCTGCAGCTTGAACAGTTCGATGGATTTTAGCTTTAGAGGCGTCGTTAGATTGGTATTTGGTGAGAGTGACACTGAGTATATCAAAATAAAAATAAAACAAAATGGCGGATTTCTCGCGCCAAATTTAAATGTTTTTCACTCAAATTTATCGAGTGGGGTATCAAAATGAAGTAAATTAGAAGACGATTATAAAAATATATATGTCAGAACTGAAAAGTATAAAACAAAATTATGAAAAATAAAAAAAAACCAACTGATGCTTTATAGCAGTCGGTGCCCATTTGCAAATCTCAAAACAGATTAAAATTAATGGGTACCGTCTGCTATACAACTTGTTTCGATCTTTTCAGCATCAGTCGGGTTTTTTATTTTTAATTATTATACATAAATTGCATATACGACAGCCTCCTTGGCGTAGCGGTAGTGAACGCGGCCGTTACGCAGGAGGCGCGGGTTCGATCCCCGCTCAGTGCAAATATTTGTATGCGTGAATATGTATATTTGCATTGGTCTGGGTGTTTCTATGTATAATATGTATGTATTTACAAAAAAAAAGCGTATCTAAGTATGTTTATCCGCATTCTGGATTCCATAACACAAGCTAGTTAAGCTATGCTTACCATGGGTCTAGATAGCGTTGTGTGAAATGTTGTGGAATATTTATTTATTATTTAATTAGTTGTTTTTTTATATTTCAACGGTTTCCTGGATGGTTTAAAAAAAGCATCAGTGCAACACCAGGGGCGTCCTTCTAATGCCCTTGAAGAACCCCAGATTGTAGTGGCTTGGGGAAACCACAGCAGGAATTCTTTCCACAGCTAAAGTCTGCGAGGGATGAAGTTCCTATCATACGTGACTGTGCGTACTGGTTAAGTCGCAACGTGTGAGGATGGATTTCCTGCCTGGGGCAAGATGCGATGACAGAATGTAGCCGTGTGCATAATGTCGAACAATACATCTGAACAAACACCATTTTAACATAACATAACATAAACTCACGCCTTTATCCCCGAAGGGGTAGGCAGAGGTGCTAGCACCCATATTTCGCCGGTTTATGTTTTGGTCCCAATGTTATAGGTGGCGAGCCTATTGCCATTAACTGGGCACTTATAAACCTGCGATAAATACACACATAACTTCGAAAAACATCGAAGAGTCATTGGTGTGTGCCATGGAAAACCTGGGATGAACCCGAGACCTCGTCTCAGCAGTCCATTACCCATACCACTAGGCTACCGCAGCTGTTAACACCATTTTACAGGTGGTAAATTCAGATCATATCATAAACGCAAAAGTTTGTAAGTATGGATGGATGGGTGATGTTTGTTACTCTTTCACGTAAAAACTACTGAATGGATTTTAATGAAACTTTACAATAATATAGCTTATACATCAGAAGAACACATAGGCTACAATTTATAAAGATAGGTAACCGATATTATAGCGAGTCGCGAGCAAAAGCTAGTCTAGTTTTAAATCGAGACACAGAACTGAGAATCTTTATGGAATACAGGGGCCTGAGTCCTGGGTTCAATATCCTGGTCAGACACATCTATCTGCAGTAGTATTCCGACTAATTTAGATCAACTTTGATGTTACCGAATTATGTAGTGATTAAAATTATCTATTAATTTTCAAAACATTGGCGGTGTCTACAAAGTGGTATCTTATCAACAAACAAAAGGCCGGTATTCTTCCGTTTGATAAGTTAACTCGGTTTCGACGGTGAGTTTGAAAGGATGACCTAATGGGCTGTACTAATCATCATCAATCTGTGTGGTGACGGAAAAAGAATACAAGTATCACAACCTCATCTCATCCGAAGGGTGTCGTAAGAGGCGACTGACGGAAACATACGCAGACGATATCACTGCGAGAGAAGGAACACTCGAAATAAAACCCTGTACCAACCCGTCTGGCCAGCGTGGACACTGTAGGCCAGAGGCTCCCAATATTGGGAGAGACCTATGTCCAGCAGTGGTTTGCAATAGGCTAATTGATTGATATCATCATTATCCTATATTTGTCCTGGTTTTATTCGAGGCCAAATCCGAGGTCAGTTATTTTTTCCACTATTTTTACTGAAATTGGAAAGAGCTTATCGGAACATTCATCATGATAGAGACAGTAAAATATTACTAAAGAGACTAATTTCTACCTCGAAACTAATTAATTAGAACGAGTACAGGCAGATGATGAAAGATAGAAAACCACTTGAAAAACCAAATCAGGGAGTTCATCCCCCACAGCATGAGCGTGCGCGGGATTAAGTTCCTGTCTTACTCTTATTTGACTTATAGGTACGACTTTTATGGACATGACTGCCGTCTACCTTCACAACCCAAAGCCGAAAACGGAAAAATATATTAGGACAGAACTGCCATACGCAGTGTTCACCTGCATGTCGCGTGTGACGACTTCTGCACTGTAAATAAATACTCATGAGAGATAAGAAATATCTTTACTTTTTACATTCACTTCTCTATTTTTATTCTAAATTCGGTATTTTTATCGATGTTATTACAAGCTAGTTTTAACAATACCGAAAAAGCGTTCAAAGGGCAGAAATAGGCTAAATAGTTACCACGCGTTTCCCGCTTACATATCTTAACATATTTTTCTGTTGACGTAAATCACCCACCAGTATTGGGTGCCAATCAGTAGGTCAACCGGCTTGTGGCAGTCCCATACACTCTTGGTAGAGCCCTATTCTTTGAGCGTATTGTGAGGTACTGTACATCATAAGGTCAAGTCAACGGCTACTACTCCCTGCAAAGACCTCACAGATAACGAAAGTAAGTAAATATTAAACAAAGATAAAAAAATATTGAGCGGGTTTAAAAGAAATCGCAAATGTTATCAAACAGAGGCGTCCAACCGTCTGATTGTATAATTGAAAGTAGGTTGTTTAGAGCGGTAAGTTAAAAGGATGTACCAGTAATCGCCCGCTTGCAAATAGCCGTTTTGCATATTGGTATTCATTTTCAGATAAGAAGGAGACATATGAAGACCATAAAATGGCTTCTTGTTTATTATTTCATTCATATTTAATCTGCAACGTTCATATTCTGGTGGCATTTGCTACTGATGTTGCAACAACAAAAAAAGACGAGTCGAATAGTATTAGTGGGGTATTTACTAACCCGAGGAAAGCCAGACCGAGAGGGATGGCCCTGGGTCAGCCGGGGTGCGAGGGATATGTCGCATGACAACCTCACCTTCGGCCTAGCACTACGACCCAGAGACGGCGTGCGGTTTAGTCGGTTCGAGTCCGACATAACCTCCCCTTCCGGCTCCTGAGGCGTGGGTATCCGTGGGGATTGCCCGCACGTAAAAAAAAGGGGGTATTGACTAAAATGATATTTTACCAACAACACAGCGTTAATAGGTATTTATAATGTTCTTTATACCAATAGTTCATGATTTCCATCTAATAAACCTGAATTTAAAGCAAAATAAAGCGAAAACTACAAATAAGTTTACTATTTTTATTTTTATTTCAGTGTGGCTCAAATGAACATACAAAATGGCCTTCTTAGACCTACAGATCATTTTATTTGGACTAGCAGGAATCCTTTAGGCCACCATTGTAACTGTGTTTTGCAACTAGTTAAGAATTTTTTCTTACCACAAGTGGCAGACATAATCACGGTCCACCTGATGGAAACTGGTTACCGTGGCCTATGGACGTGTGCAACGCCAGGAATACAAATGGTCATCTTGTCTCTTAATCAGATTAAAAACGCAGATAGTAGGTCTGTCTTCGTAACGTCATGGTAACCACGTAATTTTCCTACCGGTAACCCATGAAAAGATTGTCATTTAATCCCTTAACTAAGTGACAAACTAAGAGGTACCTATAATTTTTATGCAGACAAGCCCACGGCCCACCTTTTCAAAAGTTATTACCGCGGCCTATGGACGTGTTGCAACAGGGAGTCACACTCGTGCTGCCGACTCTGCCTGAACAGAGAGTTTCTATGCCGTCAGCGCACAATACAAAGCAGAACAAGCCTTTGGTCTTCCCACTGACAGCACAAAAACTCTCCAGTGAGCCCTGGCTACTCTACTCACCGCAGGGGACACAACACGAGGTTATTATGGTCGCGGTATTCTTTTTCATAATCACCTTCTTGAAGAACGCCGTATTGCGGTCGCTTGGGAAAACCATAGCAGGGAGTTCATCCCACAGATTGAGCGTGCGTGGGATGAAGTTCATTCATTCGTATCAATTAGCCTAAGTATTGCAATCCACTGCTGAATATGGTTTTTGAAGTAGTTTTATACTTTTAATAATTGCAATTACAATTTGAAATACAATGAGGAAATATATATATATTTATTTATGGTCAAATTGGGTATTTGACTGACTAGTCAAATTAGTTACCTTTTACTAAACGTCAAAACGATAAGTTATAAGGAAAATTGTATGAAAAATTTATTTGTGACGTCATAATATTAAATAGTCAAATCATGTACTATTAAAGGTTGGGTGGACGATTTTAATCGTCCACCCAACCTTTAATAGTAAATAAGAACGATAGAATACGAACCGACGCATTTGTATTCACGCTTTTACTATTCTTAATTTAATAAGTTCAGATAAATATTTTATTTTAACTACAGGAAAATACCCAATTATAATTAGAAGGGTTGCCCGTTAGACAATTATGGAATTCCCATTGTTGATGGGCAAAGGTCGTGAGGCTCCATGATTATTTGCCTTTACACTTACGGAAGCATCGGTCCAGTAGCTTAGTGGTGAAGGAGTTGGCCTTACGATCGAGAGGTCCACGGCTCGAATCCTGGACATTACACAACATACGTGAACGCACCCATAACTCATGCGATTTACCTTAGCTGAAGGGATTAGATGGAATATTAGTAATCGCGGTTTAAATAGAAAAAAAAATAATCTGTCTAGACGGGGTTTTAATTCGCGATCTTTGCCTTACAAGGGCAATGCTTTGCACACTAAACTACCAGACCTAGCCCTAACCAATCTGAATTTCTCCTTTTATATTTCTTTCTGCTTCTTCTTCTTTAATTTCAGTTGTTAATATTTATGAAGTAACAAAATTCAGTGTCACGCACTGAATTTTTATATCTTCGTAGATAAAAATTCTCGTTCAGTCGCGTATGGTCAAATTTGCAATCGGTCACGTGACTGACAAACCGTCCAAATTGTATTAGGTCAAATGGCCTATTGTAATAACTTCTATATATACAAACATAATCAAAAGTATGTATTGAGACATGCCTTCGTCCATTATTATTTGATTTCTTATCAAAAAACGTGCACAAGTCACAATTTAATTTAATTAAGTTCGAAATCTCATCTCGCCCAATTATGACATAATATACCTACATCATTATACTAGACTGATAATGCTTATCAGTCATTGTAGTTATAACAAAGAATTCTTATGACGCCAAGAATATGTAAGACGTATTACGCAGCGGAGTAATTATAAGCGAACATTATTACAAAGATCCTACTTAATATTATAAAACACGAAAGTTTGATAAGTATGGATAGATGGATGTTTGGTACTCTTTCACGTAAAAACTACTAAATGGATTTTAATAAAGCTTTACAATAATATAGCTTATACATCAGAATAACACATTGGCTACAATTTGTACCCATAACCGACATCCACGCGCGCGGAGCCGCGATCATAAGCTACTAATACATAGTCCATTGAAATCTTACTTTTTTGGGTTTAACGTGTATTTATCAGAATTATTTAAACCCTTTTTTGAAGATAGCGGCCGTGGCACAAGGGTTGCATCACCACAAAATTGGATGTAACTTGAAACTGACCCCCTTTTCATATCTAAACTAGA
The DNA here is from genome assembly GCA_949126895.1 of Eilema caniola. NCBI lineage: Eukaryota > Metazoa > Arthropoda > Insecta > Lepidoptera > Erebidae > Eilema > Eilema caniola. The sequence continues at coordinate 1,638,777 of OX421490.1, read as the reverse complement.
AAATTGCATCCTCTGATCCTCGTTCTTCATCACCACTCGGAGACACACAAAGATACTGCATTCGACCACTGGCCTACACCGAGTACTTATTTAATTATAATATTTAATTATAATTTTCATAATTGAACAATTAAGTATCTTATGCAAGATTTATGGAGGGCCATTAGATTTATAATTATTTACTTATAACTTTAAAACTACAACAATTTAAGTCGTATACCTATGTACAAAATCTGATTGTTATCAATGAAGGCTGAATTATGTTTGGAAATATGTAACATACCTACATGAGTAATTTTGGAGTTACAATTGTAATTTGCATCTCTTAACATTATTTACTAGCTGTTGACCGCGGCTCCGCTTGCGTGGATATCGGTTATACCGAACAAATATAGCCTATGTCCTTTTCCAAAGTCTAATCTCTACCCCTGAGCCAAATTTCATCAAAATCGGTTCATTGGTTTTGGCGTGAAAGTGTATCAAACATACAGACAGAGTTAGTATTGCATTTATGATATAAGTGTTTCCCCCCTCGTGCCCCGTGTACGGTTTCCATCCGTCTGGGCGTGCTTCGAAAAATCTAAGAAATATATTACATGCATTTTCTTTAGTTAAGTTTTTTTTAATTAAACTTTAAGTATGGTGTTGCAAATTAATGTCAAAACATGTTAATTTAACTGTTGTTGTTGTTTAATTATTATTTGTTTAAAAATAAAGCTAAATATTTTATACTCTCCTTTTTTGTGTTCCGCAAATTCTGCCAGTGTGTATAGTTTTCAAACAATGTTTGGGAATCTGCCGGATGTGGTAGTATTTAAGATTACTGCTCCGTTCCACTTTAATTACATATGCGCAAAATACCCCCGATTAAATCCCCTCACCCTCATCCGACCTAGGGCCACCTCTTTCGATCTGGCCCTCCTTGGGTATGGGGACCACACATTTCGCTCCTGGTCCCACTTCCACCCCGCCGCCTCCTTCAAGAGCAGAACTTGCTCACAAAAGGAGGCGCCCGGCCGCCCACGCATCCACGCAGCGGACCATCGCCGCGAGCAAGGTGGCGAGCGTGAGAGTTCTCACTCCCAAGATCTGCTCCGTACCCTGGAGTACTAACGAGATGTTATATCGTTCAACAAAAAAATATTTTATCAATTCAAACCAGTCGTTCCTGAGATTAGTGCGGTCAAACAAATAATGGCGCCTATAATTAAAAAGGTATCCTATCATCATCAGCCAGCCCGTATTTTATTTACTTTTGGTCGTGCATAACGTCCTGTGAGGGCTTTATTGTCCCATTTAATCATAAAGACACATAATAATTATTTTGTGATAGCATTAATAATGCAATCAAAGTCAGTGGGAACGTTCCTACAATATATTAGTCGGACTATATCACAAACTAGCAATCGAGGAAATATTCTGTACAATCAATCACTCACACTTATGTATTCCTTTGGACTATATATATGTCGCCGCCAACACTCAATCAGCACTCAAACGATCTGCCGTTCAATGAACCGCCTAGGCAGTTAACTAAACGTCGCCATTCAATGAACGGCCTGAATGATATTCAGCCGTAACGTTTATTACAAAATTTAATAACCTGGCTGGCTAGTGCTTAGGCCATTCGTAAGATGGGGCACTACCTCGAAATAAGACAGAAAATTACATACATATATATACTCACACCTGTTAATCCCTGAGGGGATAGGCAGAGGTGTGTGTTACCCAATCCGATTTAGATAGGTTAGGTTAGAAGGTCTAATGCACATAATGACTCGCACTGGTACCGTGGGGTATCAGTCAGCTGCAATCAATACACTATTATGAAGTTATTTACACAATGTTTGGTTCAATAAAGCTTTGATATTGACCAGTATTGACAGACATCTGTCTCCAAACGGTATACAATACGTAAGATTAAAGTATTGTTGTGTATATAAAAACAATCACAAGTATGACGTTCACATGACCTAGATAACAGTACTGTTTACATACATATGCCAAGAGACAACAGCCAGCTGATTTCGAGGAATTTCAAATTGCCCTTTTTTCTGAATACATCATCAATTTCAAGAGCTCCGATCAATACGAATGAAGTTTTTAAAACATTTTGCATACTAAACATTCAAATCGATTCCGACAGTTCGTTAGTATATCGGTAGACGCCTCAAAGACTATAGAGGAGGACAACAAAGGAGAAATTTGGATTGGTTCGGGCTACGTCTGGTAGTTTAATGGTCAAAGCATTGGCCCTGTAACGCTAAGATTGCCGGTTCAAACCCCGCCTAGACCGATTCAATATTTTTCCTACCTTAATCGAGCTAAAAAAAGAAGTTCAATAAAGTTCAGTTCCGGCAATCCTTAGGCACTTAATTCGGGGTTGAAAAATTGCCTATGTTAAATTACTCCAGACCTATAAATGTACAAAATTTCAACCACATATGTCCGAGCCGTTTGTGCGTGGTTGAGTAGTAAACATCTAAATAATATCTTCAGCTATCCGGATACAATTACTGCCAACTGCCAACAATCAACGTCCTTATCTTGAAATTACAAGGTAGAATTTAGTAGGTACTTATATATAGTGATTGATTAATAATTTCATTGTAGACTTACCATTATGTGTTTAGGTTAATGTAAAATTTTGCATGCCGGGCATCATTCCAGCGGAGTATGTGGAACAAACTACTGATTTATACCAACACACTAAATGTAATACCATACTTCAAGCAAATAAATCCCATTTCATTTCATTTCATTTCATTTCATTTCATTTCACAATAAATTACTCAACTGTCTAAAGATTTGAACGAACTGGTTGTGAACTTGTGACCTAACGCATGTGGGCTCCTATCTATCGGTGTTTATGACGATTGCATAATTAGGTTTGATAAATGAACGCACCGGGAATTGAACACTAATGATCAGTAGGTAATTTTATACATATCTCGTATGGCAAAGAATCAAATAAAAACATGGTTATCCACTGAAATACACATAATAAGTACCGAATATTTACGTTTTTTACAATATTTTATCCACATTACAACTATTTAGTTTTCTGCAGCGACGGCACGGAATCTCTCTATCCTAACAGGCTCGACAGCATGCCTGTGTAATCTCTGTTGCATACGTCCATAGGCCACGGTGACTACTTTCCATCAGGTGGCCCGTGTACGTGTCTGCCACTGAATTGGTATTAAAAAAATACTATGAGAACCAAAATAGTGCCTTGTGGGACACCATTCTTTTAATACTACTAGCAGCTACTGTCTTCTAAAGCCTTTATCACCTATTACGCATTTGTTGCACAAACAATAACATACTATTCACATAAAACTTTTATCTTCATAATCCTCGCGATAGAAAATTCTATGCTTGACCTGGTCAAAAGCCTTTGTTAAAACCAGACTAACTATTAAACGATTTCAGCTTATTTTTTGTAGGCTTACGTTGTGTGAGCGAATGTGGCGGAAGCCATACTGTCGGTTACTCAGTATATCGTGTCCTTCAATGTTATTTACAAACTATGTTTTAATTAGACGCTCCATTACCTTTAAATTATGCTAGATATGAATATAATTCGGTAAGACAGATCTATCTTAAATAGATGGATCGCATTATGTGTGTGTTTTATGTATGAAGACAGAAGATTCGAGCCAAAAAATATTGACGAACGCGTTGCGATTGAAACGAATCTGTATAAGGTTCTAGTAGCTGTTGCTGCGGCTTGGTCTCGTTTCTACAAGCCAAGGGAACCTTCATCTTCACACGCGTACTATGTTAACAATGGTGGCACACAGCTTGACGGCCTCATCAGATGCTTTTTCACGCCCTGCTTAAAGGACCCAGGACTGTAGAAAGAAGGAAACACGTAAGCTGGCAATGAGTTCCAGGTCTTAATGATGCGACGAAGGAAAGAGTCACCGAACCGCTTGGTTCTTGAAGGAATGTTCTTCACCGTATGCGGGAAACATCTAAACCCTGCACGTGTTATCCTTTATAGGAAAGGAGAGGGTAGGACTAATTGTACTCTACTGGAACATTAACTGCCTTTTGAACTCCACAATCCACTGGAGATAACGAAGCTTTGCAGTTATTGTTCGTACTATGCCACGCGTGAGTCCGCGGAGGGTTAACTGACCAAAAGTGCAAGTGGAACAGGATCAGAATTCAACGCGAGCGGAGCCGCGACCAACAGCTAGTGGTAATTAAAAACCGTTGGCAATTCCTAAGCATCGGAAACTCCCCACAAAGAAAGTTCTCTTAGAGACTCTCATGGACGCATTATATAAATGATACATATACCGATCGTGATTCATTACTGCCATGTTAAAAATACACCATGAGTCATGGTACTATGACTCTAATATCGCGGGTATTTGACTTGCGTATCAACGCAGAATTTAAACCACTGGGACCAGAAATGTTTACTTATGTCAGCGTCTAGCGTTAATCCCAGTCTCTGGGGTCCGCTTTTACCAGTCTGTAACAAATGCCTGGCAATAGTGCCTCTGCCATGAAGGCTCATGAAGTTCTGACTTGACGTCGTAGGGGTGACATGCTTGCTAATAGTCTCACGACCATGGGCGTCTAAGATCGTGCGAAGTGGTGGAGGAAGAGCCGGTAGGTTGACCCTGAACTCCGAATGCGCCTCACAGATGCAATCAGGGAAATACGTCTCCATGATGATGAATACTTTTATGTCGTATGGGGATTTCTTTCTTTTAGGGGGGTTAAAACAGTTATTTCATGGCGAGTGAATCTACAAACTTTGAAATTTTGTCTTGATTTTTGTTGAAAGCTTATAAATGAAAGTAAGTTTACGAGATTTTTTGTAACTTTATCCTTAAAAATAATTATGTCGTTATTCGTCTTGAATTAACGGTTGAAAGTTTATATGGAAAATAGGTCACTTTTGGAGGATGGATTAGAAATATAGATTTGGATTGAAATAGATCGGTCGCTTCAAGTAAATCCCTTGGTTTATGGGTTAGTCATGATTTATCGAAAAAATAACAATCGAATTTAGAACCTCCTCCTTTATTGAAGTCGGTTAGGTTAAAATAACGTTTTACCATGCTATTATCAACGAAAATATTCCGGGGGGAGATAGGCAGTTAATTGAACGGCTGATTAGGCTAATAGTACATATAGATTCTGAACTCACGCTGCAATCGGGTTTTATGACTACTTTTTATACTTTTTCGCGTGCAAACCCTCGGTAGGCAGTTTGTTACGGTTATGTTAAAAATACACCATGACTCAGACTTTTCTATGGCACTATAGCACACCCTGTTCAGCTTGCCGTCGCAATTTTCTGTAAAGGTCACAACACTCCCTCGTCAAACCCTAAACTCTATAAATAGAATATAAATGGGTGTTTTTATTTGAAAGGAAATGGATAAAAGCTTTTCGATTGCTTAATGACTTACTTCTATACCTTTTTACCCGATTTCCAAGAAGGGTTATGTTTTTCGCGCGTATCTTGTATGTATATGTTTCTAATATTCTTTATTAGCTCATATCTTCTGAACTACTATACGGATTTCAATGGTTTATGTCTCAAATGAAAGGTATTATTCTCCCAAGTGTTTTAGGGTACATAAAATGTAAACAAAAGCTATATGATGGATTTTTGGCGCCAAAAGTAGGTATGCTATCAAAAAAATATTGTCACTCAAACTTATTTTATATTCGACCTGTTAATTGAGTATACCCTGCAGGATGGTATGAAACTATGGTATAGTCCAGATAATCCACCATTCAAGATGCTAAGAAATCCAAAATGGTGGTCCCTACACCTTGATTGAGAATTTTTTAAGTCTAGGTTGAAGGACTCGGGATTGTTAGAAGAGAGAAACAAGTAGTATCTGGCATCGTTCGTAAGTTTTAAATGATAACCAAGTTGGTAAGTATATAAGGTTAGGCAATTGCACCCTTAGGGTGGGAGACCATTTCCCCCTTTTCGGAGACAAGATAGATATGGAGGTCTTCTCGAGATGGCTCCGTATCAGCCGGGGAGCAAGGCAAATGCGCCACACCCCAATGTCTCTTAACATCCGATGTGCCATGTGGTTTAAGTCGATTCGAGGCCACGCCATGGGGATAACCGCATGAAGAAGATGAGTGAACATCCTTAACACATTAAGTCACCTCAGAAATCACATTAAGCCGTCGATCCCCGTGGTCATAGGAATATATATGGCATTCAATACGGGTAGTTGCATGCAGCAAAAAGTTCCACAACTGGTCTACAATCCCAAGAGAAGAAAGAAAGAAAGCGTGTACCAGAACTCCCTCTATTAATTAATAGTTATAGCGGTTTGCAAATGAGATTGGTTTGGCCCTCAAAGAATTTGGGCCACCACTTCTCTTCCCATGTGGTGTCGTACAAGGCGACTAAGGGTTAGGGCTGATTAACTTTAACATCAAACAGATATGTACAACCCAGACTCACCCTCAGATGCATGGCTCGAGTCAACAATAGTGCCCGGAATACGGCAATAGGCTCACCCCCTGTTACGTGGGACCGAATACAGATTGGTGAAATGTGGGTGTTAATTCACCTCTGCCTAACCCTCCGGGGATAAAGCCGTGATTATATATGAAAGGCCCCATACACCTATATATGGCCACAATACGTTCCACATTAAAATGCATCATTATGGTCACAAATAATGTATATATGTATGTCTCCTCTGTCGTTAAACATGTAAAGAGACAATTAAAATATCACGCTGTATAATTTTGCACAATAAAAAAGAAAAAAACTAAACTTCCTGCGTAATTATTATGACATCATACCTGCAATAGACTCCATTCAGTCGACGTCACACCATAAGTACACAATCACTTTAATAGCACAGATTATTCAAGAAATAATCGGTCAATTAAAAAGTATAAATTTTGTCTCTTGTACTTTATTGTCTTCTAATGTGTTCCTTTTTTAAAACGCTGTCAATTTTTAACAAATGTCAGTTCACTTTTTAATTATCAAACGGTTAATACTGTTCGTAATTCAAAAATGACAGAAACAGTTATCTGTAATTCGTAAAATAAAATTTTGTAACACTTGAACACCATTTTCACTCACAAATTAAGTTTCTAAACGTCAACTATTTGCTAAAATCTATAAAGCACATCGAAATATTTTATTCTATCTCCATTTCAAACACAACATATAATAAATCCACCATTTTTAAACACAAAAGATTGTTTTCTTAACGAAGCGGCAGCGACCTTCTCTTCGCATAGACAGATAACTAATTAAAATCGAAAATATAATTATTCACTTCATTCTACTTATCACGGCCTTGTTACAAATTTTGTTTATGCAATATTTGGCTGATTGTTTCAGAACGGAGCGTCACATTTTTTAAGAAGCAGTGCTGTTCTGACAGCGCGCGAATGACGAATGCCGCTTGGCATGCAAAGAATTATCGTGTTGGTATACATGACGCTGATTTGTTTTTCTCTTTATTTAGGGCATCTCGTCAGATGGTGAAATAAAAGAGAAGTCTTAGAAATTAAGGTCACGATTCGACCAGTAAATCTCTGAACGAATTAGCAGATTTGTTTTAGCACCCACATTTAGCCAACAATGATTCGGTCCCACGTAATAAGAATTGAGCCGAGCTGGCACTTTGTAATAAGCTGTGTTTATTGTCGGATGAAAAACAGCCTTATAATTTAGATGCCTCCTAGGACACCTACGGAAACAGATGTAGTGACCCTATTCTTCGCCACCGGGATTAAATACAGCAACAGTCACCATAAAGGATAGATTAAGTATAGATGCCCTTTTTCACGTCCCTTTTTTCATTCTCACCCTAGCGCCAATCATGGTTGCATACATGCAAAGCGTATACTTTCAGGCACAGAAAAGATTTTAGTAATACGTCCATGGTGCACTATAACCTTCTCTGCCCTAGTCCCCTATACATATATGTGCCCATTGGACCCCCGATAGAAGACTTGGTAATTTTTTGTATTTATGAGAGCGAAAGCTGGTCGTACCCGCCAAATTTAAAAGGAAAGGAAATCCAGTCTCTTACCGGTTTGCAGATGAGGTTGGCTTGTACCCCAAGACCTTGTAGGGGTACCCCATGTAAACTCGTCTCAAATCATCGCATGATCTACTATCACGTTGTACATTGTAATGAATCATGGAATCGATTATAACCAGGTGCGATTGTTTGCAAATGTTGCGAATACAATCGATTCCATTGATAAACTGTTGTAAGATGTGCTAATGGAGTTAGCAACATAAGTATATTTTATTTTATTGTTACGTTATGTTGTAATGATCGTAACCCACGTTTAATTTCTAATTTACTTCGTTTATGTTACACAGGACTATTCAGAATATAACAAAATGTAATCAATTTCTGACAAAAATTTTGACTTCAATATTGGCGCCACTTTTTGTTGCTAGCCACAGAGGGCATTAAAGGACATCTACTATTACGGTCTAAAATGTCAACCTAAGTAAAAATGCAATATCCTTTTTGAACCAAACCAGAGGACCTGTAGGTAGATACTCTCAGTTTTATTAAAGTTAAAAAATAATAATCTTCATACATTTTCAATAATGTGGATTGTCACAAACATAATGATAGACTAAGACCCGTGTTCCACAATGATAATCAGCCCTGAATTAATTAGAACTAATTTCACTGTGAGAGTCGATTTACAACTGAGCGTTGTTCTGGCATTAGGGCCTGACAGTTTACCGTGTATCGCCGGTAACAGATCATTTAGACCTTCAGTGCCTAATGAGTCACCAAATGAATGGACACCACATAACATGGACATTTCATTTGTACGTTAATAATGAATTTAATTGAGAATGTATGTTTTGAAGCGTTTTCATGCCTATCCTAGTAAAATCGACCGCAATGGTCCTAAAACTTTGCGGCCATAATAAAAACAATCTGGTAAGGACAAGCTCTTACAGAACTTCTTTTTCTTTGGCCGATACTTTACTTTGTTAAAGGTTATTAATATTGTTTCCCCTTCATGTAAACCAACCCTTAACTGCTAATGTACAACCATGTGAGTAACAAGATACATTCAGTTAGATATAATTGTTATGTACAAGCGAGCACAACAATGTTGCCCGCTAATTTATTTTTATGCTAGCATCTATATTCGAGAAAGGAATGTTTGAATCGGGCATGTAGAGAGCCTATTATTATAATGTGCGCCATTGCTCCCGATTCTTTGCCTTCCGAAAGATAGGTGTCGATATAAAATATGAGGCAAGGGAAATATGTAACTCGGTAAGGGACAACCTGCGCTTACAGCCACCAATGAGAATGTATAAAAACAAAAAAATGGATTTGCATTGTTCTGGGTGTTGCTATGTTTGTAATGAATAAACCCAAAAACCACTATGCCGATTTCACAAATTCTTTCACCATTGGAAAGCTACATTCAGCCTGAGTAACGTAGGCTATATTGATTTTAATGGGAACGTTTTGAACCCGTACGAAGCCGGGGCAGATTGCTAGTGTTTAATATGTATATATGTATTTACAAACAAAGTTCTTAGTATGTTTATTCGTTTTCTAAATCCCCTAAAACAAGCTATACTTAGAGTCTAGATATCACTATGTAGAATGTCGTAGACTAGAATATGAAAATGGAAGAAGCTAAAGGTGTATGTCCGAATCGTAGTCGGTGAAACCATATATACAGTCTCTGCATAGGTGTATGCCAGTCAAAGTGAAATACCGACACTAACAATGCACTTGTTATACATTTCGTAGTGAGACTTAAATCAATAGGTAATTTTTTTTCGATCATAATGCCTTATTAAAAACTCTATGACAAAAACACTTATGCGACCTCATTTTAATGCCCCTTTATAGATGAGATCCACCAAAAATTGAGGCCAAAAGGATACGTACGCACTCATAATTATTTCAGTTGCAATTAAAATTCTTAACACTTCTATCACTGTCTGTACTAAAAACCTTTCCATCTCTGTCTTTCCCTGCGAAAACTATTCCTATCCTTATCGAACATTGTTTGATTAACTTCAACTACTCCTATTCGTTCTAATTTCCGCCGTATGACTCTATAGTTAAAGTTTATTCCACAATGAATAAACATAACAAAGATGAACTAGAATACTGGGGTACAATTGTACTCTATTTAGTTGTGCATAAGGTATATTTCAGCATAAAGATATAGAAATATAATGACTTTATGAGTAATGGTTCAAAAACAGTGATAGTGGCAGGAACAGAATTTTGACTCACGTTTTCTTGTAAGGTCGGAAAGATACAAGTTATCTCATAAACATAAACATTGGAAACTATTAAAAAAAAAAACAAGCTGTTGTGCTCGATTCCGCTTATGTGGACGTCGATTTTTATTTAAATATTTGGTCCATCAATTGACAGCCATACGCAACGGTAAAAAGCTTCATTCGCATTAGTTCCATTGCTCAGTTCCATGATCGTAAGACTGCGAATTTTTTTTCGCATTAGTACCATTTATACGTCGTTTGAAAAGGTACTAATGCGAAAATTCGCTGTAGTACAATCATGGAAATGAGCAATGGAACTAATGCGAACGAACAGGTAAAAAGGTGAGGTGCAGCCCTCTTCTCTCATCTTTTTGATGCTATTGTCCTTAAATTTATGGGCCCCAACGTCAAGTTGGGGCCCATCAATTTAAGGATAGATGCTTTTTCATGCCCCGCTTGAAGAACTTTATCGCATCTTTTGGTCATTATCTCCGATTCTCCTTAACCAATGAGTAGCTTTCTAGTAGGTATTTATAGATTTCCTAAAGACGCTCTAGATGGCGCAGCCGGCACTTTTTGTAAGACTTTCAGTAGGTACTTTACTTTAAGTCCGTTTTCAGCTGACGACCAGCCTTGTCCACATCCATTCTTAAAGCCCTAATCCATTGATTTCGTTGTGTAATATCTTGTGGAATCATGTAATGTCATTTTATTTTAAAAAAAAGACGGGTTGCACTCTGGGAGTGCCGGCAGAAGTGAAAACATTTTCTTTTGTTCTTTCTTCGTTATATACATAGAAAAAGATAAAAAAGAACATACCATACCATACATACATAATATAGCGCTAATCATAGAACCTATCACTTATTTTCTGCTAATTTTCTGTCAGAAGAAATTAATAAATTATGAAAAGAAATAATAATCACGTAAAATGATAAATTACAGAAAGAAAAAATTATCATAAAAAGTAATAAATTACAAAAAGAAAAAATAATCACCAAAAGTAATAAATTATAATAAGAAAAAACAATCACAAAAAATCCCTGAAAGCCAGGTGATTTGAACCCGATACTATCTGAAACTATAAGAACTTCCAGTCGAAGTGCTTACCGTTTAAGCTACGACGCTATCTATTGTAATTTGCAAAATACATAGTCCGTAGTTCTGTACCTAATCTTGCATGACGTCAGTCGTCGGTTACGGTTCAAAGGTCAACTAATCCTGACGCTTCCTTAACATTTTACACCCATCCAACGCCGCTAAAGAAGTTTTCACTTCAAAAAAGTTAAAATAAATATGACGCTTCCTCACATCTATTGGCGATGTGAGCAACTAACTGCTTTCACGACACAACAACACTAAAGCTTCGAACAGATGGCGTTGTCACAAATAAAATACCGTGCGAAGCTCGGTCATCCAGGTATGTATTATTAACTAAAATTATGTAGGTATGAACTTTTTGAGGTTATTGTGTTACATACAAACTTCAACGCTTTAGAAACAGCAATCAATCAAATTAAGACATTCGGTCAGTTTATGTTCAAGTTCAGTACCAAAAGCTATACTAGCGCCATCTCCTGATGATTTTAAAAACCAATTGATTATAATACCTACTGGAAAACTGCTCATTGCGATACGGAAGATTTAGAGTCGGACCATAACATTTCTTACATAACTGCATTAAAATCTGTCCAGTAGTTTTTGTGTTCATCACAAATAAAAAGGTAATTAAAAAAAAAGTAAAAATATTTCTGGTTTTTATATCAGGGACCCAAAAAGCACCTGAGCACCTGTACCGACATCTATCACCCTTATAATTAATTATGAGTTTACCAGGGCACGAATGGGCCTTACATATGGGGCAAGTGGGCTCTATACATAGGGGATGAATGGGCCCTCAATACGGAATGAACTTTATGAGGGCAAACTAATGTCAATATTGTTATTTAAACTGTCAATGTGAGCATGATAAGGAATGTATAGTAATATCAAACATGTATCAAAGTAGTAACAATTTTTTACGCCGCGTTGTAGTGGCCCTACTGTGTCAAAAGTATAGGAATAGATTTTGAAATAAAACTACTTTTGAACGGATTCAAACATAACACAACATAAACTCACGCTTTTATCCCCGAAGGGGTAGGCAGAGGTGCTAGCACTCACATTTCGCCAGTTTATGTTTAGGTCCCAATGTATTAGGTGGCGAGCCTATTGCCATTACCCGGGCACTTATAAACCTGCGATAAATACACACATAAATTCGAAAAACATCGAAAAGTCATTGATGTGTGCCTGGGATCGAACCCGAGACCTCGTCTCAGCAGTCCATTACCCATACCACTAGGCTACCGCGGTTTTGTTTTTGTCTATAGCGATTTATTTGTTATTATTTACTTTTAGACCGACGTTTCGGCTCCTAAATACTAACAGTCTTATTCATAAAAAATGCTTATGGAAGGTTTATAGCGTACATTAGTTAAAACGTCTCATAACGCTATAATAGGTATTTTAAAATATTGTATTCATAACTGCTCTATAAACCTTCGATAACTAGGTATAGTGTCGCTATAAGAGATTAATAAATGAAAATGTTGCGACTTGGTTAAAAAATTTAGATATCATTGAAATTCTTAAGTCCTTTCTGCCTTGTTATTTGATGAGTCTGTTTATTATGCATTACTAACGCTTATATTATAATAATATTTGCTTCATAAGATCATGTTACAAGAACTGGTGAAAGAGCGGTTCGGTGTGCTGGAAAATAAAAACACCGACACGAACACTAACGCGAAGGTGGCGGCGTGGGCTCGTTTACACAATATTATTGGTATTAAAACTTCCCAATATCGCAGACTCCCAATATTTTCAATAGCTTCAAGTACATCTAGGCTTTGTAAAGCTTGCATTGTGGAAGACACTGAGAAACACTCTGCCGCAATAAAATTACCACAATCTCCAAAAAATAACTGACCTTGATTAGTAATAATAATAATAAAGGCTTGTCTGGAAACAAATCAGAGATATTCGAGTTATATTCAATAATTCACCAAACTAATGCGAACAAAGCAACGATGCTAGTCATGCTAAATAAATAGTATTAAAATCAAAGCTTTCATCGATATTTTGCGAACAGCTGTCAAAGTAACATCAGCTGTTGCGCAGGTCGGCCATCTTTTCTCCTAATATTGCTTTATAGCACGGCTATAGTAGGTTCCTGCCTTCCATAACTTATACGAAGTTTATCGAGGGTTTATAGAGCGTATTAGTGCTAAAATGCTGTTATGAATACAAATTTTCGACGATCACCTTATAGCAGTCTTATAAACCTCCCATAACTTTTTATGAATAAGACTGTAATAAAATAAAAGTAAACAGGTACGTAATAACAAATAAACGGCGATAGAATCCGTAAGGTTTTATTTCAATGAGTTATATTCGAGTAAGCTTTAGAAAATATCAGTATAGAGTTTGTAAAAAGAGTTTGTATAAACAGTGGTATAAAAAAAAGACGGGTTGCACTCTGGGAGTGCCGATAGAAGTGAAAACTTTTTCTTTCTTTCTTTCTTCGTTATATACACAGATAAAGACAAAAAAACATACCATACCATACCTATAATACAGCGCCAATCATAGACCCTATCACTAATTTTCTGCTAATTTTCTATCAGAAGAAATGAATAAATTACAAAAAGATAAAATAATCACAAAAAGTAATAAATTACAAAAAGAAAAAATAATCACAAAAAGTGTCATAAGGCCAGGTTTGAACCCGGTACTATCTGAAACCATAAAGACTTACAGTCGAAGCGTTTACCGCTATGCTGCGAAGCTATTTATCGTATATTGCAAAATGGACAGCTTTTTTTTTTTTTTTTTTTTTTTTTTTTTTTTTTTTTTTTACGTGCGGGAAATCCCCACGGATACCCACCCCTCCGAAGCCGGAGGGGTAGGTTATGTCGGACTCGAACCGACTAAACCGCACGCCGTCTGTGGGTCGATGTGCTAGGCCGGAGGTGAGGTTGTCTTTTGACATATCCCTCGCACCCCGGCTGACCCAGGGCCATTCCTCTCGGTCTGGCCCTCCTCGGGAGGGGGGACCACAAGGTCCCCGACTCGACCCCGGTATGGGGGGGGCGCGCATCGTCCTACGATGCGCGCCGCCGCCGTGGCCTGCTTCTGCTAGGGTGACGAGCGGCTCCACTCGTCACCCTCAGGCCCGCGCTCATGGGGGGCGGAGGTCGGTTTGCGCCCTCCGACGCCCGAGCCGCCTTCGAACGCGGCGAGCGATGTCCGCGAGTCTTTCTCGCTCGCTGCGCCGCGCCCGCTCTGCTGTCTCCTTCACGAGCATGACCTGCTCGCAGAAGGAGGCGCTGGCCGCCCACGCATCCGCGCAGCGGACCATCGCCGCGAGCAGGGTGGAGAGCGTGAGCACTCTCACCCCCAGGGCCGTCACAAGCTCCCGCCTCGGCGCTTCAAACGCCGGACACTCGGTGAGCGTGTGCAGCCCCGAGTCCACGCTCGCGTCGCAGTGATGGCACTCGGGCGTTGGCTCTATGCCCATCAGATGCAGGTACCGCCCGAAGTTACCGTGTCCGGTAATGACCTGCGTCTGACGGTACGAGAGGCCACCGTGTGGCCTCTCTAGCCACTCCCCCATGATGGGTCTTACCGCCGCAATCACGGCGTGCCCTGCGCGTGGTTGCTCAAGTCGTAGCTCCCACTCGGTCACCATGGCCCTGTGGAGCCGGGACTTCTCGGCCCGAATTTCTTCGGGCTCGGGATCGAGTCCCCGCTCCCGCACCTCCTTTCGGAACCGATAGAGTGCCGAAAGGGTCCTCGCTTCCAGGATCCACGGTGGCGATCCGGCCAGGAGACTCTCCGCTTCAAAGGATATCGTGCGGTACCCTCTGATGGTCCTGGAGGCCGTCGTCCTCTGCGCCGCGTGGAGCAGAGGCAGGAATCTGGCCCCCAGGGTGTCCGCCCATACGGGGCACCCATATAGGGCCATGGACCGCACGACACCCGTGTAGAGTCTCCTGCAGGAGTCCTCTGGGCCCCTCAAGTTGGGCAACAGCCTGCCCAAGGCATTCGCCGTTGCCACCAACTTGGGGCGCAGACTTCGGAAATGTTCTCCGAAGTCCCATCGACCGTCAAGCACCAGCCCCAGGTATTTCAACCGGGGCTTGATGTCGATGGGAGTGCCTCCCACTGTAAGGCTGGCTCCCGGGTCTGGCCTGCGCCGAGGGCCATGAAAGAACATGGCCTCGGATTTGTGCAGAGCCACCTCGAGACCCAGCCGCCGGATCCGTTCCACGACTTGAGCAACCGCGGTCGTGGCCCTCAGGGTCGCCTCGCGGTGTGTAGCCCCGCCCACCGTCACCAGCGTGTCGTCCGCGTAACACGTGACGGTGGCACCGTACGCGAAGTCACCGCGAAGCACCCAGTCGTAACCGATGTTCCACAGCAGCGGCCCCAGGACCGATCCCTGTGGAACACCGCACGACATCTCGCGCCTACCGACTCCGGTCGAACTCGGGTAGACGACGGCTCTCCCCGTCAGGTATGCCCCGACTATGCGGCGGAGGTAGAGAGGCACATCGTGATACACGAGCGCCTCTCTAATGCAACTCCAGGGCAAGGTGTTAAACGCGTTGGAGATGTCCAGGGACACCGCCAACATCACCTCGCCCCGAGCGACCGCACCCTCCGCCAGAGTCCTCACACGCATGATGGCATCCACAGTGGAACGCCACCGGCGGAACCCGAACTGGGTATTCGCCAGGTCCGGCCCCACTCTAGAGAGATGCTCGACGAGGCGCTTGGCAATGACTCTTTCGAAGAGCTTGCCCACCTCGTCGAGCAGCACTATGGGCCGGTACCCGGACGGCTCGTCCGCCGGGCGCCCCATCTTGCGGATGAGGACCAGTTTCCCCGTCCTCCACATCTTCGGAAACTGGCCCCGCTCCAAACATGCGCTGAGGAACCCTCTCAGTCGGGGTTCGAGACCGTCTTCCCCTAGAGCTAGGACCCACGCGCGGCCTGGAATGCCGTCGGGTCCCGGGGCG
This sequence comes from Eilema caniola, assembly GCA_949126895.1. Classification (NCBI taxonomy): domain Eukaryota; kingdom Metazoa; phylum Arthropoda; class Insecta; order Lepidoptera; family Erebidae; genus Eilema; species Eilema caniola. The sequence continues at coordinate 1,622,451 of OX421490.1, read as the reverse complement.
GTGTTCTTTTTGGCTCCAAGCCTTTGCACCGCCAGCTCTAGTTCTACCCGAGTGACCTCGGGCACATCGTCGTCAATCACCGCACCGGGCGCCATAGGCGACCGAGTCGGCGGAGCCATCTGCGGCGGAACATGTTCCGCTCGCGCCGGGAACAGGGTTTCGACCACTCCCCCGAGCAGAGCCGGCTCGAGCACCTGGGTCAGCGGAGGGGCCCGGGGGCGCAGCTTTTGTCTTACCATAAGGTAAGGCCGCCCCCATGGGTCCCGCTCCAGCGTCTCCAGGAGCTCCCGGTAACAAGCGGCCTTGGACCGCTTGATCTCCGCTCGGAGGGCATTCCTGGCCTCCCTGTATCCCTCGTGAAGCTCCGCCAGTCGGGACTCCGAGTCTGCGGGGCGGCTACGCCTCCTACGGAATCGAGCCCACCGGCGGTGCGTGATCACGCAGGCTTGACGCAGCCTCGCGATCTCCGCATTCCACCAGTAGACCCGACGCCTCGGATTATAGGCTGGAGCCCTAGGCATACCCGCATCGCAGACACGTGTCATGGCCTCCCGGAACCACGCCGCTTCATCGTCGACATCGACAGGCCTGTCCGGCGCAATGGCCCAGGCCTGTACGATGGCGGCTTCCAGGAGGTCCTCCCGATTCAGTCGCCCCAGCACCCAGCGCGGCTCGCGTTGGGCCGTTGCGACCGGCGTATTCCCCGCGGGAGGGGAGACATCAAACCGAACATATCGGTGGTCCGACAAAGTCTCCACCTCCGCGGCGACACGCCAGTCCCGCACGCGAAGTGACAGGGAAGCGCTCGCGAACGAAAGGTCTATGATCGACCTGCGCTCCCCCGACACAAACGTGGCTTCGGCCCCGCGGTTCTGGAGAACTAGACCGAGGGTATCGGCCAAGCTCTCCAGAGCCCTGCCTCGCGCGTCCGTGCGCCGGGAACCCCAGGCCACAGACCAGGCGTTGAAATCCCCGAGCACGAGAACCGGGCGAGGTATACAGGCATTGACGACGTCGGTCAGCCGCTCCAGCGACCGCCGATAATGCCCGATTAGTCGGTGTAATCTTGGCGCGAAATAAACGGCCACGACCGCAATCTCCCCTACACGCGCCGCTACGATGCCATGCTCCCTTGCGATTACTACAAGGGGAGGGGCACCCGCAGCGGCGTTATGCACCAGTGCCGCCAAGCCATCCAGGTCGACCACCCAGGCGGGCCCGAGTGGTCGGTGAGTGTATGGCTCGGCGACAGCGGCGACGTGAACGGACCACTGTGCCATGCTCTGGAGCAGAAGTGCCTGAGCATCGACACCGTGGCCCAAGTTCGCCTGCAGGATGCGGAGCTGGGGATCCATTATGGAACCATCTCCGCATCCCGCCCCGAACTATTGGCGGAACGCCCGCCTCGCGGCTTCGGCTCCCCGCGGGTGCAGGCCTTGCTGCCAACCCTGTGGTCGGCCGGCTTGCCCTCCGCCGCACAGCTAAAACAGTGCGGCGGAGCTTCGCAACCACCGGCCCTATGACCGGGTTGGCCACAGCGGAAGCAACGGTCGCCGACCGTCACCTCCGCCGTGCACTGCACTCCCACGTGGCCGACCGACAGGCACCTGAAGCACCTGGCCGGTCGGTCCTGTAGAAGGCGTACCCGCACCCCTACAACTCCGCCCACCGCGAGGGTCCGCATGTCGGCAGCCTTTTGGGCTGCTGCGATGGGGCAGCCGACAACTACTGCCCCCTGTCCGCGACGGCCGTAGCGGATTGCTCCGACCTTGACCGCTTCAGGGGGGCAGCCCCCGGCCTCCGCCACGGTGACCCGGATTTCGTCGACCGTGATGGAGTCGTCCAGGTCCGAAATGCGAAGCTCTGCGCACTTGATGGGCCTGGACACCCGGACGTCGGCTGCGTCGAGCGTCTCCCTCAGCCTAGCCGCTATGGCATCAGCCTTGGGACCGCTCGAAGCGCCAGGGACGTGGATGAGCCGGGCACCCGTCCGAGTGTGTGTCACTCGGAGGGTCCCCGCCACGTCGAGGGATCTCATATCGATGAGGCCCCTCGCCTGCTTAACCAGAGCAGTGTACTGCACGCCCCTCTCCGCAGCCTCCGGTGTCATCGTTAAGACGACAGCGGTGGTGCGGGGGACGCGCAGCGCTCCTGGCGCTCCCTTCGCTGCAGCCTGGGCCTTCTTGGCCCTTTTGGCTGCCTTCTTTTTGGCGTTCCGCCTTTTCTTTGCCTCGCCGACTACCTCCCAGCCCCCCGCCGGTGCGGAGCTGGTGGAGGCAGCCGGGGCCGGAATTGGTGTCGGTGCCGGGGCCGGGGCTGGGGCAGAGGACGTTTTTCCCCTGCCCTTCCCCTTTCCCTTGCCCTTGGCACCCAAGGCCGGCGCGGCGATAGTGGCCGGAGCGGGAGCAGCAGCAGGCGCAGTGGCAGTGGGACCACCGCGCGTGGGGCCCCTCTTCACCGCTCCGGCGTACCCCCCGGTCGACGACGCCAGGGGCGGACGGTGGATGGAGGCCATGATGGCCTCCAGACAACACCGCGTCCGCTCCTCATGAGCCGCCTGCCGCGCCTCCTGTGCCGCCTGAGCCGCCGCCATCCGCTTTTCCATGGCGGCCAAAGCCGCCATGCAGGCCTCCAACGGGCCCGACGGCTCTGCGGGCTGGGTCAGCTCCAGCCTTCGGCAGCACAGCGGCGAAATGTCCCGCTCTTCCGGCCGCTCAGGCGACTCGTCCCGCAGGGGCGACCTCGATCGCGCCGGCGACGTCTGCCCTCTGAGTGCCGGCTGCGCCGCCGACATGCGTGCCGCCGACCGCGTGACACGCCCTTCCGGCAGCCTGATGAGCTCGACCCGGCGTTGGCCCAGCTGGGACCGCTCCTCGCGGGCCTCAGCCAGTTCCGCCCTCAACAGGTCGAACTCATCTACCAGGCGCCTCACCGCCTGACACAAGCGGTCCTTGCAAAATGGACAGTCTATAGCTAACATTGTATGACGTCAGTCGTCGGTTACGGTCAAAAGGTCAAGACATCCTGACGCGCGAGTTTAACAATTTTTACCCATCCAACGCCGCTAAAGAAGTTTTCACTTCAAAAACAAATATACTAATATATATTATGTTCATTGATAAGATAAGATACAAAAATATTCGAAACAAAGCCAGGAAATGACACACTACATATTTTGATAACAGACACCATCGACTACCGCCATCTATATTACAGTACACGAACTATACTACATTCAGTTAGGTTCTTTATTATAGGTAAACAATCTTGAGGTGACTTTTTATAAAAACACATATTTAACAAATAAACTAGACTTGCTAACTAACTAACTAGTGGTTCAATTTCAGTTTTAGTCTTTAAAATGAGTTTCTAAGCAGAAAAATTTTAATAAACTGAGTTTGAATTAAATTTTTAAGCACTTTTTACGCTAAATATTCAAATCGATTTAAATAGGAAAAATTGAATTGGTCTAGGCGGTGTTTGAACCCCCGATCTTTGCCTTACAGGGGCAACGCTTTGACCACTAAGCTACCAGACCTCGCCCTAACCAATCCAAATTTCTCCTTTATATCTGTCTTTGAGGCGACAGTGGAGGCTTCAACCGAGTCTTTCGAACTATCGGAACCAATGAATGATTTTTCAATCATTTTTAAACATCGATTTTTGACTAGTCCGCCCATACAATTTGAATTAAATTATTAAGCATTACAGGGGCAATGCTTTGACCATTAAGCTACCAGACTGCGCCCTAACTAATCCAAATTTATTCTTCAAAAATCTGGCAACTTACATTTAGTTAGGTACCTTTTTTTTTTACGTGCGGGAAATCCCCACGGAGCCGAAGGGGGAGGTTATGTCAGACTCGAACCGACTAAACCACACGCCGTCTGTGGGTCGATGTGCTAGGCCGGAGGTGAGGTTGTCTTTTGATATATCCCTCGCACCCCGGCTGACCCAGGGCCATCCCTGTCGGTCTGACGCTCCTCGGGAGGGCGGACCACATGGTCCCCAACTCGCCCCCGGTATGGGGGGGGGGTGCGCATCGTCCTACGATGCGCGCCGCCGCCGTGGCCTGCTTCTGCTAGGGTGACGAGCGGCTCCACCCGTCACCCTCAGGCCCGCGCTCATGGGGGGCGGAGGTCGGTTTGCGCCCTCCAAACGCCCGAGCCGCCTTCGAAGTAAGGTACCTAACCGAATTGAGTGTTCTTACTAAGCTAAAGCTAACACTCCTAAGTCATAGATAGACTCTTCTTTCCAACATGATTTCGGTATCACCACAGTCCCGGGTCCTGTGGCCTGAGGAGGTCAGCCGTGGTGCGAGGGATATGCACTGTATCTACGTCACCTTCAGCCTTGCACTGCGACCCACAGAGGGTAAAAAAAAACAGTCCCGGGTTCTGAAAGCGGCGCGTGAAAAAGCATCTGATAAGACCTTCAAGCTGAGTGCCACCATTGTAACATTGTTGGTGTCTGTAATGGTGACCCTATTTCCTGAAACTTTGCCTTCAGCTTACTATCAGAGGAGGTGATGAAATATTAAAATGTAACAATTGTGGCACTCAGCTTGACGGCCTCATCAGATGCATTCTCACGCTCCGCTTAAAGGACCCAGGACTATGGGAAGAAGGAAACACGTGAGCTGGCAAGGAATTCCATTTCTTAATAGTGCGGCAAAGGAAAGAGTCACCGAACCGCTTGGTTCTAGATTAGGCTTCAATTGTAAAGCTTAGGCTGTTTAGTACTAAAATGTATCAAGAGATGGCGTTACTATCGGCTAGTTTTTACAATGAATAGAGTATATAAAACCTGTGGAACTCTATTGTACCCAAGGCCTCTACAATAAAATTCAGTTGAGTGTGACTTTTTGAAATATGAAATGACTATTTTTATTACCCTGTCTAACATTGGTGTATTAAGCATTAGACCTGTAATTAAGTGCTAGTAATAGAAATTGCCAGATTTCCCGTTAACTCCTCCAGCTAAGCTAAATTGCTTGTCAGGAGTGGGTTTGGGTCGGTAGTGTTATAGCTAAAATTCGAATCTCTGTTTTTCACTTCGACTTTTAGTAATTTCGTTTACAATAAATATATATACAAAGGTTACGTCAATTTGACTTCACCTCCCCTAATGGTAAGCTGAAGGCAAAGTCTCAGGAAAGAGGTACACCATTACAAACACGTACCATGTTAACAATTGTGGCACTCAGCTTGAAGGCCTCATCAAAAGAGGATTGTCGTCTGCGCACCGCGCGACACCCATCGGTGTCAGTAGTGCTGCGACCTGCCCGGCTATGCACTTGCTGACCCCTGAACGCAATCCAACCGAGATTGGATTGCCACCCGACCGAAATTTGTGATATATTCGTGCCATCACATTTCTACCACCAGTTAAATTTCTTTAAAAATATCCTTTCATGCCTGCAAATACCCGAAGGGGAAGGCAGATGTGTATATTATTACCCACTTTAAAATGGTTCCAGGCAGAGTAGAATTTGGGCTATCCCACCTTTTCCGATGCGCTTTCGTACAAGGCGACTAAGGGCTAGATATCAGACAGATATATACAACCCAGACTCAGCCTCAGATATATGGCTCGAAACAAAAATAGCGCCCAAAATAGGCTCCGCCCACTATAATGTGGGACCAGAAACCATGACGAAATGTGGGTGTCCATACACATCTGCCTACCCTTCGGTATCTACACTTCTACACTACTATTATAAAGAGGAAAGATTTGTAATTTGTATGTTTGTAATGAATAAACTCAAAAACTGCTGTGCCGATTTCAACAATCCTTTAACCATTGGAAAGCTACATTCAACCTGAGTAACGTAGGCTATATTGGATTTCCACGGGAACGCTTTTACCACCCATGCGAAGCCGGGGCGGATCGTATATGATATAAATAGTATAAAACAAAGTTGCTTTCTCTGTCCCTATATCCCTTTGTATGCTTAAATCTTTAAAACTACGCAACGGATTTTGATGCGGTTTTTTTTTAATAGATGGTGTGATTCAAGAGGAAAGTTTATATGTATAATACATGTTTAATATAGTAGAGGGTGCAGCGGGAACGGGATCTAACGCCACGCGGGCGGAGAAATATTGGCGGTACGAAGTTCGCTGGATCAGCTAGTGATATAATAATAAATACTCACATTCTCTCTGTCCATATCCAGCTGATCATCCCTCTTCGGCAGCGTGAAGGTTATCCCCTCAGTTCTCGGTCTAACCCTCTTCACCTCAGTACTGTATTTAATATCAGACCTCAACTTCGATACCAATATCGGTTTCGGTCTCATAGAAACGGATTTCTTGACTTCGGACTCCGGGAAACCGTTTTCGAAGTTCTGGCGTAATTTCGCGAAGTCGGTGAGGGCGGGTTCTTCTTTGGACACCAGGGGTTGTGATGGTGTTGGGTCGTATTCGAATGGGATGTCGTAGATGCTTTGGTTCTGTAATAGAAGAAAAAATAGGTTAGTCTCAAATCATTCAGATTACTTGCTAACAAAAAGATGTGCCTTGTAAGGGCATTCTATTCAACGAATACAAAATTGTTGATGTCTAATTTAATGATTATTAAATTATTATTATTTGTGACAGGATTTTCGCTGCTACTAAGGTGGCAGACAAGCACACGGCGCACCTGATGAATAGTGGTTACCGTGGCCTATGGACGTGTGCAACACCAGGGGAGTCACACTCGTGCTGCCGGTCCTGTAAACACAGAGAATTTCAGTGCCGTCAGTGTAGAAGACAAAGCAGGAGTAGTCTTTGGTCTTCCCACTGACAGCACAAAAACTCTCCAGTGAACTCTGGCTACCTTTTTTTTTACGTGCGGGAAATCCCCACAGATACCCCCCCCCCCCTTCGAAGCCGAAGGGGGAGGTTATGTCGGACTCGAACCGACTAAACCGCACGCCGTCTGTGGGTCGATGCGTGAAGGTGAGGTTGTCAGATCTGGCTACCCTACTCACCGTCGGGAACACAACACGAGGTTACTATGGCCGCGGTATTCTGAGAGCGGAGGTACTTCCCCAGTCGGACTGCTCAAATGGACCGAAATACCGTCTTGTCCTACTTCCTACAATTCTCCTGTAGATATTTTCTATCCACCCTCATTCCAAAATCTTTACATCTTCAAAAAAAATTAGGATGCATATTTTATCTTATATTTATGTATATACAGTGGTGGACACATAATTAAAGACACTTGGAGGATATTAATTTTTCAAAGTTTACCTGTCCTATATTTTTTTATTATAATGCAATAGGAGCTTGCAATTTTAATTAAATTACTCTATCGGTTATCTTGAAATGTTAGAAATGAAATAAACGGAACAAGGAAATCGTCTTCAAAATTTATTAAGTTTATCTTTATTGTAGATAGTATGAACTAATGCAAAGACTTGGCCAATTAATTAAAGACACACAAATTAAGAAACCATAAAAAAATAAATATTGTGAATATTAAGATGAACTTGACTTAAATTAGTTTTAGATGTATAATAAGAACATAAAACTATGTTATTAATATTTTGTCGCACGTCCTTTATCAGTAATGACAGCCTGACACCGCGTAGGCATTGAAGCCATCAAATTATTACAGGTTTCAAACGAAATCTGCTCCCATGCCTCCTCAAATACCGTGTAAAGTTGGTGCACATTACTTATACGTTTTTTTGACACTATTTTCTTCACATAGGACCATAAGTTTTCGATTGGGTTAATATCAGGACTGTACGGTGGCCAATCTAAAACTGTTACTGATTGGCTCCTAAGGAATTCTTTGACCACAGCTGAAGTGTGTTTTGGATCGTTGTCATGTTGGAAAGTCCATATCACTGGCAAATTATCCTCGGCATAAGGTAACATGGTTTCTTCTAAAATATTCTTATATTGAAATTTATCCATGTTACCTTCTATTTTTTTTATAGGTCCCACACCGTAACCAGAAAAACACCCCCAAACTTTAATATTACCCCCTCCATGTTTGGCTATTTTCTTTGTGTATTTTGGGTCCATTTCTTTTTTTGGAGGACGTGTCACGTACACTTTTCCATCAGAATTAACCATATTAATTTTAGTTTCGTCGGAAAAAAGCACATTTTTCCACTGTCGTTCTGTCCAATGTGCATATTTTTTGGCAAATGTTTGGCAAATGTTTGACACTCCTCTAGACCCCCCTGCACCGAATACTTCTAAGCGAATAACTTCTGAGCCTTTGAAAGGGTCTTTTTTAGCCAACAATGCTATTCTTGAGCCTTCTCGCGGGGTTATTTTTCTCGGTCTAGGTTTCCTAGGCACGTTTTCCGTAGTACTAAACTTATTATAATGCCGGATAGCGTTCATAACCATATCTTTAGAGCATCGCAAATGATCTGCAATTTTCCTGTACGACCAACCTTTGTCATGAAAATTGAGAATTATCTATCTCGTAGAAGGATCGCAACTTTTGCTTTTTCCTATACTACGAGTATATTTCAATTTAAATTTTACAATAAAACTTAAAGCCAGCTTTAAACTGAGCTAGTTTTTGCGTGTCACAATAATTCGCGGCAAAATGGAAAAAAATTAAATGCTCCTTTTATTTTTATTTTAAATTTAGAACACGGAATACGTACTGTCTTTAATTAAATGGCCAGCGGCAAATGCACCGAAAAAGTTTGTGTTACATTTGAAAAAGGATTTAAGACTAAACTATTGCTTATATACCTTTTATACTGTTCTCATTTAAAAAATACGACATCAATTTATGTAGAATAATAATAAGAACAGAATTTATTCATATCTTGGGTATCTAAACATCATTTATTTTGATGTATGTGTTCAACATAAAGGGTGTCTTTAATTATGTGACCACCACTGTATGTAGGAAGTATAATTGTAAAATTCTATCATTTCCGTCAGTCAAGCATTCATGCGGCGTCCATTAATTACGTGAGGTAATTTAAAAAAATACTTTCTTGACAATTTTTTTTATTCAATGCGTCAAATTTTCAAAATCCTGGAGTGTCCCACGAGCAAAATCGAATCTAATGTGTACTATAATTTATTTTCTACTACTACATTGAGGCCATAAGTGAACCAAAATAAACGACTTCCTATTATTTTTGTTACCTATGTGACGATAGATATATTATAATTTTATTGTAGTTAAAAATATTATACAATACTTCTCCATTTTTTTCCGTCTCAATTTGTACTAACAATTTGATATCAGGGTCCTGTTTAATGTAAAATAAGCAAATATTCAATATTTTATTAGCCAAGCGGCCTTGTCGTTCTGCTGAGTCCGTTCCCACTTCTAAAGAGACAAATAATACCACCTATTTGTTTGCATCTGGCGTGTTGTTTGATGCTGGAATGTTGATGGAGGAAGTCGCGTCGTAATCAATCGAGTTCACAGAATCCTGGTAAGATATTCACTTGCGAAATTTATATAATAATATGGTAATTATAGCATTTTCATTTCTATTAACTGCTTACGCAAAGGCTTAATTGTACGTAGAAAATCTTTTTAAATATTATTCGAAAATAAGCAGGAACCTGGCCTCAGAACACTGCATAATAAATACTCAGGATATTGGTAACATTGCAAGAACCTGAGTGGTTATATTGAAATATTGTTTTTGTGCAAGATGATTCGCTAATTTTTTCTGTCATACATTATAAAGTCAAAATAAATCTAATAAATATTGCTTACAAAATGCAGAAGTTTGGTTTAGAAGGCAGAAGAAACTTCAAATTTTTTGACCGTTCCCCTTAACATCTAGGCTAATAGATGTTTGTAATCTTTATGATAAAATATACACACACCGGCAAAATTAGCGGAAAAAAGGAGAGTATTAAATAGTTAGCTTTTTTTTTTAACAAATAATAATTAAACATGAAACAACAGTTAACATGTTCTGACATTGATTTGCAAGACCATACTTAAAGTTTATTTTTAAACAAATAGTAATTAGACATGAAACAGTCTAATTACTATTTGTTTAAAAATAAAGCTAACTACTTTATACTTTCTTTTTTTTTGTGTTCCGCTAATTCTGACGGTGTGTGTATTTTTTAACCATAATAAAAAAAAATCGGTGCAGAATCACACTCAGTTTCGACCTTAGTTCATAGTACAAACTGTCTTCCAAAATTACGTTATGTTTACCGAGACTTCCTTGCCCCAAGTTGGTAGAGAGAATCAAGACTATTACCAAATCTCACGGTATTACAGGCCGGCCCCTAAAGAACATCAAAATAAATGTTTTATTAAAATATTATACGGCGTGAGTGTCACTTTCTCTAAATGTGCAATCATCCGCTGTACTCGACACTCCGTTTGAGGGCGTAATTATGTTTAATTCAATTTAGGATAATTTTTTCTCGAGAACGGCTCTGTTTTTGATCGTCAGGCGCGAATTATATGGAAAAGATATAAGGAGGTGAATCGAAATCCATGTTAGGCATAAGTTAGTTAGTTTTTGTATCTATCGTGAACAAATACATAAATATTTTTAAAAGAATACCGTTAGACTTTAGAACAAACAGACAAGAATTTCAAAAATATTTGGTTTGAAATTGTCAATTTAACACCAACCCAAGTTTTTTTTATCAATATCTTCAATGTAAAGACACAACCAATTAACTATTTTAACTGAATTTAAACTGTATTTGGATTTTAATGTCTTTTTTAGCGGGAGCCATATACTTTTTTGCAACTAAAACAGTAGTTACGTCTTATGATATCAGTTATCTACAGTAAATATCTAATCAAATTCACCACATCAACTTCGGAGATAACCCGGAAGAAATAAACCGACAGACTTTTTTGAAGTGAAAACTTCTTTAGCGGCGTTGGATGGGTGTAAAATGTTAAGGAAGCGTCAGGATTAGTTGACCTTTGAACCGTAACCGACGACTGACGTCATCCAAGATTAGGTACAGACTATGTATTTTGCAAGTTACGTAGATAGCGACGTAGCTTAAACGGTAAGCACGTCGACTGTAAGTCCTTATAGTTTCAGATAGTATCGGGTTCAAACCACCTGGCCTTCAGGGATTTTTTGTGATTGTTTTTTCTTATTATAATTTATTACGTTTGGTGATTATTTTTTCTTTTTGTAATTTATTACTTTTTATGATAATTTTTTCTTTTTGTAATTTATTATTTTTTGTGATTCTGACAGAAAATTTGCAGAAAATAAGTGATAGGTTCTATGATTAGCGCTATATTATAGGTATGGTATGGTATGTTCTTTTTTATCTTTTTCTATGTATATAACGAAGAAAGAAAAAAAGAAAATGTTTTCACTTCTGCCGGCACTCCCAGAGTGCAACCCGTCTTTTTTTTTTATTACTTACTATTAGATAGATATGTATGGCCGCAGAATAAAAGAATAACATAGAATTCTTTTAGTCTAAGGCCCGTATTTCAGAATGTTATTACGCTGAATATCAATTTATCTGGGGAATGAAGTGACAAACTTGACAGGTTGTCTGGCAGATTGAGTATACAATTTTTACTCAGATGAATAGAGATCAGCTGAGTGACTGAGTAGCATTCAAGAATACGGGCCTATGTGAATCGTGTACCTATAATAGTAGTTTATGATACTGTTGCATAATAAGGGTTCTTCTAATAAGGGTTCGAGTTTTTTATAGTATCACACGAGTGTTATAAGACCAAGTTATGTACAGTGTCATACACTACTTTATCTAATCTCATACTATAATACATAAACTAATTTATTTTACAAACAAAACCAAACTTTGTTTAATTTCAATGTAAAATGTTGGCGCCAAGGCGCAAACATCGATTGCGCATGCGTGTTTCTTCTTTTTTTCTTCCGAATCGGCGGATTCTTTTTTTAAGGTAGCGGTTCAGTTAGGATGGAGGTTGTATAGGTGTATCGTTATGATTAAAAAGTTATTTAATGATATAGGTGTCCATACAAGACCTGTATCGTAATAAAACCTTTTTTTTGGCCTATGCGTAATGTTTGTCATAAGAGTTTTGATTTCAATTTTATAATCTTTGTATTATAGTATCAGAGTAGATAAACATTTTTATTCATTATGCAACAACTATTATTTTAACGTTACAAACAAACATTCCAATTTTATTTCTATAGATAGATTACACTATGTAATGTGTAGGTAAGGAGTCAATGACCTGTTTGCGGTTTTGCGGTAAGCAGACATGTCTCAAACCATTGAAAATGAAAGTGAATTACGTCCACTTGTCGATGATTACTGATTGTGGTTGATTTCACTCCTGATAACACTCATCGCTCATCAATTAGTCTTAATAGAGGAATTTAAACCATTTTATACGTGAATACAAGCTTTCGCACGCTTGGGTGTTGCTTACTTATTATTTTTTGGTAATATCTCCTATTCTAATTGCAATCAAACGTACCTACGTTAGTTTTTGAAGTGAAAACTTCTTTAGCGGCGTTGGATGGGTAAAAAGTGTTAAACTCGCGTCAGGATTGAACCGTAACCGACAACTGACGTCATACAACATTACAACAGCTACAGATTGTTTATTGTGTTAGGTGCGTTAAGAAGTTTCCTAGCCTAGCGGTAAGCGCTTCGACTGTAAGTCCTTATCTTTTCAGATAGTACCCGGTTCGAATCTGGGCTTCTGACACTTTTTTTGTCAATTTTTTCTATTTGTAATTTATTACTTTTGTGATTATTTTTTCTTTTTGTAATTCATTAAATTCTTCTTTCAGAAAATTAGTGATAGGTTCTATGATTGGCGCTATATTATAGGTATAGTATGGTATGGTGTGTTCTTTTTATTTTTTTCTCTGTATTTAACGAAGAAAGAAAGAAAGAAAAAGTTTTCGCTTCTGCCGGCACTCCCGGAGTGCAACCCTTCTTTTTTTAATCAAGACCTTTCTAACAAAGAAACCGCATCTAAGCCATTATTTTAGGGTACATCAACGTCGCGAACAAATTTGCCGGAGCAAGCCTCTCTTTGTGATACCCCGTTGTCGCACAAGTTATGCAAAATGCTTTTATAAGACGTGCTAGCATGTTGTACAGTGACAAATATTAAATGTTGATTTGTTCAGCGAATCTCTCAGACACTTTAAAACACTAGCCATAGAGTGTCTCTGTAAATCATTATGTGTATTTAAGCTTATAATTACCTTTCTATTTTTACTGCATCTTCTCTAACATGAAACTTATGAACAAAATACTGTAAGGGGAAGACACTGTCTCCTGCACAGGAGTCAGGGCATTCTAACTAATTGTATACTAGTTTTTTATGTCAATAAAGATCATTAGATAATATTATCATTTAGATTTCCTTGGTATAGTTAATAAGTAGATATAATTATGTATACTTTAACACAATTAACTATATGATCTGTATCTGTCAGTCTGTATTTGAGAAGTGTTGTCTATTTTAATGTTGTTATAAAGGACTGTTTGTTTCTAAATAAATAAAAGTAGCACAACGGCTGACCATGGGCCTCAATAACTCTTTCACTCCATCATCTGAAGACCTGAGACGGCTTGAACGGGAAGTTCGCGATTTTGTTACATCCCATTACAATAAACCTGTCGTCACATCAATTTGACTTCAACTTGCGTGATGGTAAACTGAAAGCAATATCTCACATAGGAGGGTCACCATTACAGACACCAACATTGTTACAATGGTGGCCATCATCTCGAGACCGACATAACCGCTTCCACCGGGCGATGGGAGGTATCAACAGGGATTTCTTTTTTTTTATACCACTGAGTTAGCAGACAACACCAGGGGAGTTACACTCATGCTGCCGACCCTGTAAACGCGGAGTTTCTGTACCGTCAGCGTAGGAGACATAACATAAACTCACGCCTTTATCCCCGAAGGGGTAAGCAGAGGTGCTAGCACCCACATTTCGCCGGTTTGTGTCTTGGTCCCAATGTAATAGGTGGCGAGCCTATTGCCATTAACTGGGCACTTATAAACCTGCGATAATAACACACATAACTTCGAAAAGCATCTAAAAGTCATTGGTGTGTGCCATGGAAAACCTGGGATCGAACCCGAGACCTCGTCTCAGCAGTCCATTACCCATACCACTAGGCTACCGCGGTGTAGGAGACAAAGCAGGAATATATAATTTATTCTTCCTAATGACAGCACAAGAACTCTCCAGTGAGCTCTGGCTACCCTACTCACCGTCGGAAACACAACACGAGGTTATTATGGCCGCGGTATTCTGTAGGGCGGAGGTATTTCCCCAGTCGGACTGCTCAATTGAACGGAAATACCGTCGTGTCCTACCTCCTACTGTTCAATTACCTTATTTATTTAAGTAGTTCGAGGATCCAGTTGAAAACCGGCGCCGGGTACTCGTGCCCCGGCATCTTGCTGAACTGGCTCCTTTTTTCCTTTATGCAGCATAAATGTGCACATATTATATATGTTTATATTATCTGTGGCTATATTTATAAGATGCATATTTTTTTAAATTATTATTGTTATTAATTTGATACATGTTTGTGCTACAGAAAAAAAAATAAAGTGTGTTTTCTTTCTTTCTTTTTTTCTTTCTTCTAAATGTAAATCACGCACAATCTTACCTCCTATTAAAAAAGGTATAATACCTTTACTAACTTCCTTATAACGTACACAGGTAGTACAAAAGTGTACCGGACGTACAGCGAAGTGGTTGAACGAGTAATAACGCGTACAATTACTTTCACGGCAACAGGTTTGGGGTTATCGAGTGCGATTATTCGTCCGATATCTCGTTTACGGTAAGACGGTTACGGTTTTTTGTGTGCTGTGGCGCTTCCTGCTCCGGTAGGGGAGGGGGAGCCAGCCTATGTTTTTTTTTTCGTACGGGAAGTCCCCACGGATAATCCGGAGCCGGAGAGTCTAGACACATCTACACACACACGACTACATGGTAAAAAGTATTACATGTATTAAATATAATGCACAATGGGCGGCCTTATCGCTAACAGCGATTTCTTCCAGGCAACCTTTGGATGGATAGAAGCAAAAGAGATGACAGGGTAGCGCACAATTATTTTTTCCTTTTTTAAAGTAAAAGGAACAAGTAAATAAGTTAGATATATAAGCATCTTATATATCAGTCAAGTTTGAAATATATACATATACTACATAGTGTGTCAATACAATGTACATAAAATACATAATAATACATAATATTTACAATACATACTACTAAGTATCTAAATTATATACTATAGAACATTTTAAATACACGAAATTACAGATCATAGCTGGTCAGGGGAAGATAGATATTGTTCTTTTAACATTCTTTTAAAAGACTCTAAAGATTGTGCTCGTTTTATATGTAACGGCAGTGCATTCCACAGGCGAACTGCCTGTATAGTGAAAGATTTATCGTAGAAGCTAGTAAAGTGCAGCGGCATTGCTAGCCTCAAATTCTCCGATGATCACAGAAATCTCGTATGTGTGTCACCAAGGAACTTGAACCGTTCTTTGAGATAATAGGGAGTACAAGGATTAAACAGTACGTTGTATAATAAAGAAAGTATATGAGTATTCCGACGAAGGCGAATTGGGAGCCACTTGAGTTTGTTACGGAATTCGGACACATGTGGCCTTGAAAATAAAGGGCCTCTGATAAGATACCTAAGAATATGACTATCTCAGATATCGATACCTAAATACAACACACTGATTACAATATGATGCAATGATCATGCACCGTATCGGGGTTGCCACTTCCGCCGTTTTGTTCACGATACAAGTGTGCATGAGTAACTCCTTTAGTTGGCAACACTGGCTCTCAAACTAGTGCGCTGACCCTTGCCGTATAGAGCGGAAATATCTCTCTCTGTCTCATCCTTCACGCGCCGTCGTCAAATCACACATTATTTACCTCAAATTCCTGTTGGTTTTTTTGATGTGGTAATACTAGACGTAAACTATCATTTGCTGACAGTTCTGGTTGTGGTTCGCGGCGGTAGTGACCGCGGCCGCTACGCTGGAGGCGCGGATTCGATCCCCGCTTAGTGCAAATATTTGTATGCATGAATATAATATTTGCATTGGTCTGTTACTATTTATAATATGTATGCATTTACAAAAAAAAATGTATTAAGTTTGTATATCCGCATTCTAAGTTCCATAACACAAGCTAGTTAACCATACGCTTACCATGGGTCTAGATAGCGTTGTGTGAAATGTTGTGGAATATGTTAGTGTTGGGATGACAATCGATGACGAAAGTGTATTGTTTGACAGAATTTAAACGTTTACAATTAACAATAACCGGCCAAGCGCGGCCAGTTAAAGTTAGCGTAAAGTTTTGACATCAAAAATAATGTCAAAAGTTTACGCTATAAAACAGTTAAAAAAACTGTTGTCAAATGGTGCAACCTATTTTTTAGATGACCGGTACTTTAACTGCACTGTAATGTTAAAGTAAGATGGTGCAACCTAGCCTTAATGTACATGGATTTACAAAAAATCTAAGTAAGTTAGAGTGTTAGTCTATACTAACATGGTAAAGAGAAAAATTTGGAAGTTTGTTTGTGATGAGTAGGCTCAGAAACTACTGGACCGATTTTAAAAATTCTTCCACCATTATGAAGTGACATTCTTCGTGAGTAACATAGGCTAGATTGTATTTTCAAGAAGTTTAGGGTTCTGTACGATATTCACAGAAACGTTTTTGCCACCCGTACGAAGTCAGGCAGGGTTGCTATAGTCCGGTTTTTTAATTCAGATAGTAAATTGACAACTGCAAATGTCAAACTGTGATTTAATGATGCTTTTAGTGCTTAGTTAGTAGACAACTTTCGATACTGGTGGCATATGACTATTTTTTAATTGCAATAAACCAGCAATAGGTACAGGTAATGTCATTTTACTATCTGAAATTAAAAAAAAAAACAGACTATAGTGTACAATAAAGTTTTATTTTATTTTATGTTTATTCGCACCTAAGAGCACATAAAAGCTAGTTATACTATCCGTGGATTGCGTCTAGATATCTTTGTGTATAATGTCCTAACTCTGCATTGAACAGGGGGTCTTAAGATCAGCTAACACTTTGACAAGCACTGTATCGAACAGATGCAGGTTCGTATTATATGAAGTAAGGTTGCAGGCCTTATTTGTACAGTTAACATTGAATACCAGCGACCAGACACAAGATGTTTATTTTTGGATAAGAAATGCTGTGAAAAAATAACTTTGTGACAAATATGTTTGGCCTACACACTTGTTTGCTAATAATAAACAGTCCCGGATCCTTTAAGCGGGGTGTGAAAAGATATCTCTCCAGGCCTTCAAGGTAGGAGCCGCCATTCTAGCGACAACATCTGTAATGGAAGCCACTATTCTTTGGACTGCACCCCAGCTTGTAAGTCAGCAATGACTGAAACCTAAAAACCGTAGTACCTCGGGTCATGGTACGGGTTCTGCCATTTCGCGGCCATAATAACCTCTTGTTGTGTTCCCGGTGGTGATTAGGGTAGCCAGAGCTCACTGAAGAGGTTTTGTGCTGTCAGTGGGAAGACTAAAGACTATTTTTGCTTCGTCTTCTACCCTGACGGCACAGAAACTCTCTGTTCTAACAGGGTCGGCAGCACGAGTGTGACTCCCCTGGTGTTGCACACTTCCATAGGCAACCACTTACCATCAGGTGGGCCGTGTGATTGTCTACCACCTCAGTTGTATATTTTAAAAAACCAAGCCTAAATAACTTTACTTTTTTTTTTCAAGAACGGTACCTACACCGGCAAACTGCTTGACAATTTAGGTACTCTACTTTTTTTTTTTTTTTTTTTTTTTATGCCACTTAGGCGGCAGACAAGCACACGGCCCACCTGATGGGAAGTGGTTACCGTGGCCTATGGACGTTTGCAACACCAGGGGCGTCACAATCGTGCTACCGACCCTGTAGATACCTTCTAATACCCTTCTTGAAGAACCCCATATTGTAGTCGCTTGGGAAAACCACGGCAGGAAGTTCATTCCACAACCTGAGCGTGCGTGGGATGAAGTTCCTTTCAAAACGCACGGTGCGTACCATTTCCGGTCGCAGTGTGTGAGGATGAATTCCCTGCCTATGGCGAGTGGTGCGATGATAGAATGCAGCGGTGGGCATCATGTCAAACAATTCATCTGAGCACAAACCATTGTATAGGCGGTAGAACACACACAGCGAGGCAAAGTCTCTTCTGAGGCTGAGAGGTTCCACATCGCCTGTGAGTATGGGATTGTCGACGAGCCTCAACGCCCGTCTTTGCAATGAGTCGAAGGGGCCAAGCTGGTATGCAGGCGCTCCGGCAAAAAGGTGACAGCAGTACTCCATGTGGGGCCGAATTTGTGCCTTATAAAGCAGAAGTCGTTGCCCCGCAGTGAAGTACTGCTTCGCCCTGTTGAGCACTCCAAGTTTCTTTGAGGCCAGCTTGACCTTGTCCTCCAAATGGTTGCGGAACTGAACGTCGCTTGAGATGTCGACACCTAGGATCCCAATACTCGAAGAGATGGAAAGTGGTGTGCCCAGGAATTGCGGCGCTACAATAAATGGGGTTTTCTTAGCGGTGAATACACATACTTGTGTCTTAGTGGGGTTAAATTGGACTAGGTTAAGTCGACCCCAATCGGATACTCCCGAGAGAGTAGTCTCGATTTCAGACACAAGTTGTTCGCGTCTCTTCTCCACCTCGAATTGAGGGATATTTGCACGACCCGTGTAACACGTATCCCCGGTACTGTCGTCCGCATAGCAATGAATAGATCCATCAGACAGCATGTCATTGATATGCAGCAGAAACAGCGTCGGGGACAACACGGAGCCTTGTGGGACACCAGCGTTTATGTCCATGCGTTCCGAGCAGCTGCCATCGACGACGGCTTGGATACTTCTGTTGGACAAAAAGCTGGCAATCCATTCGCAAAGTCCCTCGGGGAGTCCGTAGCGTGGCAACTTCGAAAGAAGACCTCTGTGCCAGACCCGGTCAAAGGCCTTTGCTATATCGAGGCTGACCGCTAGTGCCTCGCCCCGACTCTCGATAGCTTGCGCCCATCGGTGTGTGAGATACACAAGAAGGTCACCAGTGGAGCGACGGTGGCGAAAGCCATACTGTCGGTCGCTCAGTAGGTCGTTTCCCTCAAGGTATCCCAGGAGCTGTGCGTTAATCACACGCTCCATTACCTTCGAGAGAAGGGAGGTTATAGCAATAGGCCTGTAATTGGACGGGTCTGTCCTGTCGCCTTTCTTAGGCACAGGATGCACGAATGCAGTCTTCCACGAGGCTGGGACTTGTCTCGCGGAGTAAGAGAGCGCGAAAAGCCGTGTAAGTACTGGACACAATTCGGGGGCACAGTGCTTGAGCACCATCGCCGGTATACCATCCGGCCCACTCGACTTCCGAACATCCAGGGACTTGAGTTCCCGCCGAACCACCCGTTGCGTGATTTTAATTTCAGACATGAAAGTACCACAGTCGGGGACAATAGGTGGCTCGGCATTCCCGTCGTTCATCGTCGAGTTTGACGCAAAGAGATTACCTAAAAGATCGGCTTTCTCCTTAGCGCCATGAGCTAGGCTACCGTCGGGTTTTTGCAGCGGCGGAAGGCAGGAATGGCAGAAGTTTCCCTCGGCAGCTTTGGCGAGTGACCAAAATGCTCGACTACCGGATGGGTAACGAGTAAGCCGCTCGCCAATTCCACCGATGAACTCAAACTTCGCCCTGGCAGTAGCTTCCGGAGTACACGTTTTTTGTGTGTCTTTTGAGGATAGTGTGGGGTGCCACGGTGGCGGAGGAGCTCAAGTCCACCAAGGATAGATTATAACAAACCAATTTGCGCGCGCTAGGAACCCGTTTCTCTTGCGACTTGGGGTAGAAATATATGTGGCGATATACCATGTACCATGTACCAGCGCAGGAACTTCACTTTCGCGATGCAGGATTTGTATTATCGTAGTAGTTCTGCTTGATGTCGCTAGATGGCGCTGGGTACATGTGGTATCGCCACATATATATATACCGATTACTACATTACTTCTTCATTCGTGAAACCAGTACCCCTAGCAGGAACATTTAGCGTAATCGTATCGTAGACGTATTGAGAGAACGAAGCGATGCTATTGGCCGCCTGCCTACTGTGAACTTGTGTGTGTGTGAAGCTGGCCAATCGCAGTGCTCCGTTCTCTCAATATGTTTACGATAAGAATATGATCGTTGAATATAATTCTTCAGGCTTTCACGGCCGGCGTTGCATGTAGAATATACTGCTTCCGGGCTGTTTGGCCGTGGTCTATGTGAAACTTGCGTTCCAGACGTTTCGTCGATCACTGCGGTCGACATCTTAAGTGACGCAGGTCCGGGCGACGACGAGTTCGGAGACCTTGCCTCGTCGGCGGCTGAGTTGCACCACTGAAGATGTCGACCGCAGTGATCGACGAAACGTCTGGAACGCAAGTTTCACATACACCACGGCCAAACAGCCCGGAAGCAGTATATTCTACAATATGATCGTTGTTCATGCTAGGGGTACAGAAAACTCAGTGTAGTTGAACTCGAGCTGGTGAGCTGGTAAAATAGAGCCGTTGAAGTTAAAAAATTAAAATTTCAATCCATGTGTGCAGACTAGAGCTATTTATTTATCGAAATCAAGGCTGAATTCAACTCGATATACCTAAGATTAATGACTAATACTTAATTAACGTATCAAGAATCAAGTTTCATATAAACCTGTATTAATTTCAACTAGTTTATTTTTTTATGTCTTAGTCTGCCAATAGATTTCACTCTAAATAATAATAGTTCTATAAATATTCTATGTAGATTATTCTAGATCACACATAGATATCTAGTACGTGACTACCTTAACAAGATTGTATATGAACCTAGATTTGTACAGCCTCTGTGGCGTGGCAGTAGTGAACGCGTTCGCTACGCAGGCGGTGCGCGTTCGTTTCCCGTTTAATACAAATTGCATGCATTGGTCTGGTCGTGCCTTAGAGAGCACGTTTAGCCGTGGGTCCCTGTGTGTTACGAACCTATGGCAGTCGTTACGGGTATTTGGAGCCCTAAAACTCCTACAAATGGTCTAACTACAATATTTTGATATTGCCAATGAGTTGTGGAGGTCAGGAACACCACATTCAGCGTAGACAAACTTATCTCGATTGAATTGGGATTGCCTTTGATAGAAGATCCTGCTAATATTATAAACGCTTGTATGGATGGATGTTTGTTACTCTTTCACGTAAAAACTACAGAATGGATTTCAATGAAACTTTACAATAATATAGCTAATACATCAGAATAACACATAAGCTATATAACATCACGCTACTACTCAAGGGAGCGGAGCTGTGATTATTAATGCTCAATACTCAATACATTTATTGCGTTCCATAATGTGATACATTTCGATGTCATATTAATATTATTAAGTTACAATTATGGACCCTGTCGGGCACAGCACAATGTTTGGAGAGAGAGAATTATCTGTTGTGCACAGTTTCGATTCTATAATTTTAATTTTGGATATATTATTTATCTATTTGTTTCCATTCATTTAATGTAATAGTCTCAATTTTATTTCATTTTGTTTGATGAGTGATGATGTGAGTAGATGATAATGTCATAATAGTCGAGGACATAGTTGAGTCTAGAGGTGAATTAATTGCTCAATATCATCGGCCCAACACTAAGCGATAACCAACATCCACGCGGGCGGAGACGAGAGCAACAGCTAGTATTCACATAATTTGCTTGATTGAAAGGTACCTACATATTTCGTGGCCATTGTTAAAACTGCTAGTAGAATGTTATCTTTTATTGACAAAGCCCATAGCAAAAAAATCTTTACGAAATCCAGATATCTTGTTATCCCATGTGGTAATAGAGAACCACCCCATCTCATCCAAAGGGTGTCGTAAGAGGCGACTGACGGAAACATACGCAGACGATAGCACTGCGAGAGAAGGAACACTCGAAATTAAACGCTTTACCAACCCGTCTGGCTCCTCCCAACTTTGTGTGACCCTTTATCTTGTGGAGAACTGCAATAAGGTAACTGTTTGGTCTAGATATAAAATCCGAGAATTATTCTCTATAGGATTTCGCAGTAAATCTGACATTTGCGTTAACGTAACCAAAGACACAGCCTAAAAACCAGTTAGAACCGTCAATAAATAGTGTATCAAAGTAAATTAATAGTCGTTTAAAATTTCCATAATGTTACGAAACAAAATGGACTCCGAGTTCTAATCTGAAGAGAAATAGCGGACATGTTGCGTAATTGAGATAGCTTTATTTACGAAATGTTTGTTAGGAAATAACTATCTTGTTCTATTTTCCTACTAAGGTAGTAGATAAGCACGGTTACACAGTAGCAACACCAGAAGAGTCACACTCGAGATACCGACCCTGTAAACACAGAGAGTTTCTGTATCGTCAGTGTAGAAGACAAAGTAGGAATAGCCTTTAGTCTTCCCACTGACAGCACAAAAACTGTCCAGTGAGCTCTGGCTACCCTACTCACCGCCGAGAACACAACACGAGGTTCTTATGGCCGCGGTATTCTGTAGGGCGAAGGTAAATCCTCAGTAGGACAGCTCAATTGGACGGAAATACTGTCGTGTCCTACCTTCTAAGAAAATTTATTTATTTATTTATTTATTAGGCTTTCAACATTGAGTACACCATTTTACTAACAATTACATGCAATTTTGAATCTGTTGAGTGTATTGGGTCCCGTCAAAGTCTTGAGGGCCTCCCCAAAGGAATGGGGGCGGGGATGAGCGCTACGCACCTGCAAACCCCACATCTACACTCGGAGACCAGCCTATCCCTTGACTGCTCTTCACCGTGCCCTCTGCTTGTTCCAAGCGACTACAATATGGGGTTCTTCAAGAAAGGCATTAGAAGGTTTCTTCAGGATCGGCAGCGCGAGTGTGACGCCCCTAGTGACACGTCAATATGCCAAGGTAACCACTTTTCATCAGGTGTATAAAGAAATAGAGGGACGCGTGGAAAGCATCCGAACAGCCTTCTACAGAACTGCTCCCGCCAAATGTATTTGATTCTTTCCTTGGGAGAGAACACACCCAAACTCGTCAAATCTAGGCTGCTGATTGACGGGCAAGACCCTGGCGCAGACTATCCTCTTGAGGGTGGGAGGTCTCAAACGTTTTTGTAAAAGCCGTACAAGTGAAACCAAAAGGGGGAGGAGTAGGTGGATTCCGGACTCTGGGATGAAAACCAGATGCAACCAATCGTCGTTTATTTACTTTTTCTTTTTATACCACTTAGATGGCAGACAAGCATACGGCCCACCTGATGGAAAGTGATTACCGTGGCTTATGGACGCGTGCAACACCAGAGGCATCCCACTCGCGCTGCCTGCCCTATTCTGTTCTGTGCCGTCAGTGTAGAAGATAACGCAATACTTGTCGAGAATTCCCGTTAAAATAATAATGTGTTTCTTTAGCTATATCGGTCCCGAGTTGTGGTTAGGGATCAAGCACTGACAGAGATGTTCAAGTCGCTCATATAGGCCTGTATGGACCGATTTTTAACGTGCACGGAAGCGCTCAAATGAAATACCACTGAACCGGTCACTCATCCGAATGGCAACCCACTAATTGTGTACCGACCAGTGAGCGCACTTGAGCGCTTCATATAAGGTACATTGTTTACTAATATGCACAAGTATCTATCACTTGGCATTCTACTTAGAAGTAGTTTGACCTACTAAGATATGCGATAGTTCTAACAATGGTAGGGCTGCCCCAACAGTTCACTGTTTTAGTCAGATGGTTACTGAGTCACAAGCTTTTGTTTAGATTTAATTATATAGAATTTGGCACATATATATTCGCGGCTGTAAATCTTTGGAGGGATAGGTAGAAGTGTATGATACGACTTGAACAACCACGCGCAGGGCACGCCGCCTCCTTCTGCGAGCAGGTCATGCTCGTGAAGGAGACAGCAGAGAGGGCGCGGCGCAGCGAGTGAGAGAGACTCGCAGACATCGCTGCCCGCGTTCGAAGGCGGCTCGGGCGTCGGAGGGCGCAGACCGACCTCCGCCCCCCATAGTCGCGGGGGCGAGTCGGGGACCACGTGGTCCCCCCTCCCGAGGAGGGCCAGACCGAGAGGAATGGCCCTGGGTCAGCCGGGGTGCGAGGGATCTGTCGCGAGACAACCTCACCTTCGGCCTAGCACATCGACCCACAGACGACGTGCGGTTTAGTCGGTTCGAGTCCGACATAACCTCTCCCTTCGGCTTCGAAGGGGGGGGGGGGGGTATCCGTGGGGAGTTCCAGCACGTAAAAAAAAACATCCATATTTCGTCAACTATGATTTTCGATCCCACGTTTAGAGGGCTCTTAGTAATGGGCTGTATGTTTACCGTTGATGGAGAACAGCCCTATCCCTATCCCTCAGCTGGGGTCGGCAGTATAACTACGAAACAGCGGAACAGATTTTTGCCCTGAAGGGTGTGCTATCTGACCTCCACTATCAACCTCCTAGATATACAGTAAGAGCAGGCTACCGGACTTTTTAGGGCTCAGACTCTCCAAGGCGCGGATGAGCCTCATTTTGTTTTGAATAATCACCTATCTAAAGACTGAACAAGGCTGAGTCCTACTTAAAAATAATATTTCTTATGTGCCTTACAATCTGAAGTACAATTCTCCTAATAAAAAAATATTCAAAATTCAATATCGATCTGTCAATACAAATTAAATGTCAAAAACGATTACAATTAACAAGATAGGAAGATCATTGACATCGAGTCGTTTATAACATTGGATTCAGGTAAAATTAATGAATAAATTTCTATTACTTAAAAGAATTGGCCGCCTTTTCATTCAAATCGTGACGTTTTTGACATGTTGGTAGAATTTTGAATGCCATTTTATTACGAGAATTGGCCTCATACAACATTTATCTTCTACACTGACGGCACAGAAACTCTCTGTGTTTACAGGGTCGGCAGCGGCAGTGTGTCGCCCCTGGTGTTGCACACGTCCATAGGCTGGTTGCGTGCTTGTTTGACACCTAAGTAGTATAAAAAGAAATTGAAGACTTGATGAAAGACAATATTTTAAATGTGACAACCCTAGTCCACGCTAGTTAACGTAACATTTTGTCTATTGTATTACAAACATTGAACCCGTTCACAATTGTACATTCTCGTACCTGAACACTTACACCGGCCATCGTATTCTGGGTAACTCTCGAAAATATCTATAACGGATATCCACCGGAAATATCCGTCTATCAGGTTTTAAACGGCATATATCTTGACCCCAAACCACGAGAGACACAAGGCCCTAGCACGTACAGATTAGATTAGTATACAGTTAAACCTCAACAACCTGGATAAGACCTGGATAAGCGAGAGTTCAAGGGAGCACAATCTCCTTCTCGCTTATAGAGGTTTCTCACTATCCCGAGTTTCTCGCTAATGCTACCTGCATTAGCCAGAAACTTGGGTAGCGTTTCTCTCTTACAGAGCAAGTTATAGCAAGTACGAATGTAGTAAATATGTAATATGATAAAATTATTTGCATAATATGCACAACATATATGTACATATATATATATATTTGTAATAGTGTGTAGTATAAGTTACCTACGTTCATTAGATTTCAACATATAAGTACATATTTTTATTGTAGCCATAGTTCCTCCTAAAAATTATAAATAAAAAAGATTGACTGTTGCTTATAGAGGTATAGATACATAGCAGTATCACTTACGGACTTACGGAGGTCCATGAGGGGAAAACGACTCTCTCTTACAGAGGTTTCTGTTTCTCGCTTAGAGGTTTTGTGAGCTTAAAATGACGGGCCCTGGCTACTCTCACTTACAGAGTTTTCTCACTTATCCAGTCTCATTCTCATATCTCGTTCCCATTTCTGTGCCATCAGTGTAGAAGATAAAGCAGGAATAGCCTTTGGTGTTCCCACTGACAGCATAAAAACTCTCCAGTGAGTTCTGGCTAGCCTACTCACCGCCGGGAACACAACACGAGGTTATTATGGCCGCGGTATTGCGTAGGGCGGAGGTACTTCCCCAGACGGCCTGCTCAATTGGACGGAAAAACCGTCGGGTCCTACCTCCTTTAAAATTTAATTAGAGGTGGTACAGGATAGCATATTAAGTTAGCTTGCATCTACAAGATCTTAATGAGGCCCCACACCTCCCAATATGGTGGTACTTTTACCATTTATATGCTAAAAGAGAATGTACAATACAATTATGTCGTTGCATGTGAAAAAGAAAGCACAAAGTGATTTTAAGTGTTAACTGCATGTTTTATGATTGTCAGAGCACTCAGTACTTGGTTTATCTTTTACATACATACCCACACTCAAGGCCGGGTTGCAGTCGTTTTTAACATATTTATAACAAGCGAATTATGCCAATTAAAAAGCATATTTTAAGCAAGCACAGCTAAACCGTCTGGAAGCGTGTAAAGACGGTAACACGATTCATAATATTTGCTTCGATAGAAATTAACGTCAAACATGGCTCTAAAATGCTCCAAATGGCTATTTGAAACACATTCTAGACTTATACGCCCTCATTTAATAATTTCGAGGCTTGTATATTAAAAAATAGAACATAAATATATCTATGGACTGACAAAGTTTAATTTTATCACGCAATTATTTTTTTCTTTCAAAAAACATCAAAATCCTCTGCTTTCAATATGACATTTGACATTTGACGCCGCGTCAAAAATAGCTATTAATATTGTACATTCCAATATAAACATCAGCTTACTCGCACGTAACGCGTATTTTGAGCCATCTTTTCCAATGCATTTTGTTAGAATTACTGTGTCTATACAGTATATACAGTCAAAATCTAGAGTAGACAGAGACAGGAGTCCTCTATCAACTTCTTACACACTTCACGAATTTCCTTTAGTGTAATTAAACCTTTATTTGTTTTAGAATTTAACTAAACAGATAATGCAAATTAAGATAGCATAAACCTCCGCTTAATTAAAAGTTATCTAAACGAATTATATAATTTTATAAAAATGAGGGCCACCATTTTATAGACACCAATAATGTTCAAAGCGAAAACGTAGCCCTCGGTTTGATCAGATGTTTGTCAATAAGACTTCACCTCGCCTGATGGTAAGCTAAAGGCAAAGTCTCAGGACCATTACAGACACAACAATATTACAATGGTGGCCCTCAGCTTGGCAGCATCACGGCTAGAATCATTCGTTCGCTATAACCTTACCTTTTTTTTTTTTTTAACGTGAGGGAAAATCCTTCATGGATGCTATGCCGGACTCCTACCGACTAAAAAACCCTCACGTACCGCCTAATAGCCTGCGGTTGGTAGCCCCGGGTAAGCCCTCGGAAGGATGTCCCAGAACTACCAACAGACATACGGCTGCGGCCTCACCTGGGAGGTTCGGGTGTTGTCCCGCGTCTATGGGGGGGGGGGGGGGTGTCACCCCGCTTCTTGGGGGGGGGCGTGCGTGATCTCTCACGTCACGCTGCCGTCATGGGCCTGCTTCTGTAAGGACGGTGAGCAGCCCACTCACCGTCCTCAGGACCCCGGTCATGGAGGCCGATGGTCTTCGGCGAAGACACGTCGGCGGCGCCCAAGCCGCCGACTGCGGAACTCGGGTGGGAGAGTTCTCTCCCGCTCCCGCCCCGCCGCCTCTTTCGCGAGCATGAGCTATAACCTTACCTACATAAATTGTCACCAATGAACACGAAACATCGAATATAGTACTCCCTATTTAGATAGCGGCTTAAAGAAAAAGAAATTTGTATCAGTAGAGCAATGACCTAAGTGACCTGTACTATCATTTCTTTGTTGGTACAAGTAGGTGGGTTTAGTTTGCAAACTTACTTGACCTACTGAGATAAGCTTGTTTTCACGTAATGCTGCAACTTAAGTAGACATATTTACCGCCGAGGTAGACATTCTACTACTGAACCGCCGATGCACATGAATCCGTGTGGTGACGGAGAAAGAATACAAGTATCACCACACCATCTCAACCGAAGGGTGTCGTAAGAGGCGACTGACGGAAACATACGCAGACGATATCACTGCGAAAGTAAACTAAAAGAACTATCGAAATAAAACCCTATACCAACGTAAAATTGAATACAGGTTTCCTCGATACAGGCTTTGCCTAGTGAGGAAGCCATCGGATAGTTAAACCATACCAAATCTAGTCTGCAGCATTTATGCATAACGTCTTACATAAACTAATGTTATACCTATTATACCTTGTAAGTCTTCTAGTTAATAAGTGTGAGCATTTTTGTATTTTCATTGTGTATTGCTGCTGTAATAAATACATTTTCATTTTTTCATTTTTTTTTTTCAAAAGTAGACCAAAGCCTCTTAATATTGGGAGAGGCCTATGTATTAATTAAAATGATTCCCATCCAAATCGATTAAAGATAGAAAAAAGTGAATGCCCAGGTTGGACTCGAACCCACGATCTTTCCCTTACAGGGGGAATGCTCTGTCCACTGAGCCACCGGGCCACACCTGAAGCTATCCAAATTCTCCTATACTACCGTCTTAGGGCGACGGTGGGAGGCATCTACCGACATTCATACGAAATATCGGAAACAATGAATGTTGTTGCAATCATTCTGTAAGGGAAAGATCCCCCTGTAAGGGAAAGATCGTGGGTTCGAGTCCCACCTGAGCATTCACTTTTTCCTATCTTTAATCGATTTGAAAAGTTAGCATAGTAAATGCTTCAAAATTTCATTCAATTATTTGGGCGTAGTCATCAAAAAACAATGTTTAAAAATGATTGCAACATCATTCATTGTTTCCGATATTTCGTATGAATGTCGGTGGATGCCTCCCACCGTCGCCCTAAGACGGTAGTATAGGAGAATTTGGATAGCTTCAGATGTGGCCCGGTGGCTCAGTGGTCAGAGCATTCCCCCTGTAAGGGAAAGATCGTGGGTTCGAGTCCCACCTGGGCATTCACTTTTTCCTATCTTTAATCGATTTGAAAAGTTAGCATAGTAAATGCTTCAAAATTTCATTCAATTCCCATCCAATTAAGCAGTCCGACTGGGGTAGTACATACAGAATACCGCGGCCATAATAACCTCGTGTTGCGTTCCCGGCGGTGAGAAGGGAAGCCAGTACTCACTGGAGACGTTTTGTGCTGTCAGTGGGAAGACCAAAGGCTATTCCTGCTTTGTTTTCTACACTGACAATACAGAAACTCTCTGTGTTTACAGGGTCGGTACGAGTGTGACTACCCTAGTGTTGCACACGTCGATAGGCCATAATAACCACTTACCATCAGGTGGGCCGTGTGCTTGTCTGCCACCTCAGTGGTCTTAAAAAAAGGCAAAACTGCCATCTGCTTTTATCCTTCAACCCTTCGATAGCTTCCTCTACTGTTACAATACCTTTTATGCCAGCCCATAAAAGAAATATTGACGTCTAAAAAGTTTACTGTGATACACAGGATGGCCGTGTTGGTTCCCGGTGGAGTAGAAAGGCCAACCCATCTTTTCCCGTGGGTGTCCTAGAAGGCGACAAAGGGATAGGGCTGCTCTCCATCCGATAGTTAACTACGGGCCATTTTGAATTAAATTTAAAAGCATTTTGCATGCTTAATATTCAAATCGATTTAATCGAAAAAATTGAATCGGTCCAGGCGGGGTTTGAACCCACGATCTTTGCCATACAGGGGCAATGCTTTGACCACTAAGCTACCAGACCTCGCCCTAACCTTGCTTCTTCTACTCGTATATCTGTCTTTGAGGCGACAGTGGAGTGTGTCTACCGATATTCTTACGAACTATCAGAACCAATTAATTATTTTTCAATCATTTTTAAACGCATTTTTTGCCTACTCCGCCTATACATTTTTTAATATTTTTTTAAGCGTTATTGATGTTAAATATTCAAATCAATTTAAATAGAAAAAAAGGCAAAGGTTGCGGGTTTAAACCACGCCTAGACCGATTTAACTTTTTCTATTTAAATCATACAGGCCATTGACAAAGTGCCCGAAGACAATAGGCTTTTGGTGCCACACGACAGTTTGGCACCAAAAGCTATAGCTGCACAATGCACAGCCTGTCATAAAGTCCGCTTGAGGCTTTCCCCTTATTACGTGGGTCCGAAAATAATAGTTGGCGAAATGTGGATGTTAACACACATCTGCTTACCCCTTCGGGGACTTACAGACGTAAATATATGTATGTATCTTATCAAGAAATATGTTAAAATGAAGGAATTCCCATCTTACTAACAGGAAAATGTTCGTCTGCTGGGATTCTCGGTAAAAACCCAACGTAAAGTTGATATGATATCAGCAAAGACATGGGAATCCTTAAATACTGATCGGTTACTCATTAAGATGCTGACTTAGGTAAGTACTCTCTCTCTCTCTATTGGTCGTGCAGTCAATGACCTGAAATAATATGATTCTCGATCCTCTTCTCGCTAAGCGAACACTATCATGGGCTTTATGCTTACTCTTGGATGAAGACCAGCCCTATCCGTTAGTCGCCCTCTACGAAATCCACGGGAGGAGATGGATTGGTCCCTCTCCACCGGGAACCAACTCGGAACCAACGATTTAGTCCTTTAAGTGGCATGTCAAAAAGCAACTGACAAAACCGTCAAGCTGAGTGCCACCATTGTGACATTAGTGGTGTCTGTAATGGTGTTCCTCTTTCCTGGGACTATGCCTTCAGCTTACCAACAGGCGAAGTAAAGTCACATCGACGTGTCCTATAAAAAAAAATATTTTTGTTCATTCTTTCGGTTTTAGATCCCTAAGAATTACCGTTTGGACTTTGGAGAAGCCTATGTCCAGGATTGAACTGCAATAGGCAAATTTGTTGATTGAAGTACGAGATACCTCTCCTTGAAAACGTTTCCGAAGATTCCAGAACAAACAAATACGCTCTGAGCCGTAGCACATATCTTATTAATTGATTCACCCTTGGCCGTAATTCTCTCGGGGCTTATCAGCAGGGTAATGCGGTGCCAATCTGTCTACTGGGCACGACATTGGCGTATACTAGATCAAACTTTGAGTAGTTTACATTGAGAGCCGTAGTCTAGAACGATACTCATAGTAGGAGAGGCGTAGAAGAAAATTCGGTAGTTACTCGAGCGCGTCAGTAATACAAGTGAGTTTTTGAAGTGAAAACTTCTTTAGCGGCGTTGGATGGGTGTAAAATGTTAAGGAAGCGTCAGGATTAGTTGACCTTTGAACCGACGACTGACGTCATACAAGATTGATACAGACTATCTATTTTGCAATTTACAATAGATAACGTCGTAGCTTAAACGGTAAGCACTTCGACTGTAAGTCCTTATAGTTTCAGATAGTATCGGGTTCAAACCACCTGGCCTTCAGGAATTTTTTGTGATTGTTTTTTCTTATTATAATTTATTTCTTTTGGTGATTATTTTTTCTTTTTGTAATTTATTACTTTTTATGATAATTTTTTCTTTCTGTAATTTATTATTTTTTGTGATTATTTTTTCTTTTCATAATTTATTAATTTCTTCTGACAGAAAATTAGCAGAAAATAAGTGATAGGTTCTATGATTAGCGCTATATTATAGGTATGGTATGTTCTTTTTTATCTTTTTCTATGTATATAACGAAGAAAGAAAAAAAGAAAATGTTTTCACTTCTGCCGGCACTCCCAGAGTGCAACCCGTCTTTTTTTTATATTACTTAGGTGGCATACAATCGCTGCCCGCGTTCGAAGGCGGCTCGGGCGTTGGAGGGCGCAAACCGACCTCCGCCCCCCATGAGCGCGGGCCTGAGGGTGACGGGTGGACCCGCTCGTCACCCTAGCAGAAGGCCACGGCGGCGGCGGCGCGCATCGTAGGACGATGCGCGCCCTCCGCCCATACCGGGGGCGAGTCGGGGACCGCGGGGTCCTCCCTTCCGAGGAGGGCCAGACCGAGAGGAATGGCCTTGGTTCAGCCGGAGTGCGAGGGATATATCGCGAGACAACCTCATCTTCGGCCTAGCACATAGACCCACAGAAGGCGGGTCGGAAATAACCTCCCCCTCCGTCTCCGGAAGAGAGGGGGTATCCGTGGGGATTACCCGCACGTAAAAAAAATAAAAAGCACACGGCTCACCTGATGGAAAGTGGTTACCGTTACTATGGAAGTATCCAACACTAGAGACGTTACACTCGCGCGGCTGATCCTAAAGAAAACTTCTAAAGACCTTCTTGAAGAACCTCATATCACTACAATATGAGGTTCTTCAAGAAGGCTTGGGACAACCATAACATAATTTACAAGTTCCTCCAGCCAGTCAGAGCCATTAATAGTGAGTGCGCAAATCATGACGGTAGTGTTTTCATCTAGGGGACGCGAGTTAGATTCTGCTCAGTGCAAATATTTTATGCATATTTACATTATTCTGAGTATTTCCCTGTCTCGGAGAGCACACACAATCACCCGTCGGACCAGTTTTTCGTTCGAACATATTCTTATGGTTATTGTTAGTTGGAATCCTGGTAGTCCGAAAACTGATCTAATTGTAATACTTCGATATTACCATGGGGTTGTGGAGGTCAGATGGCTGACGTTTCACGAAAAGTATCAAACGAAGGTCAGTTAAATACGCAGTTTTTCTTTCCTAAAACCTAAGTATCATTCGTTACAATTATTTCATTTGTGCCAATGTAAGGACACGATAAAAGCGTGATTATGTTTGTAAACGACGAGAATGTTTATAACGTCGATAACCTGCGTATACGCAGCTCATACTCCAAGCTACTAAACTATATTGTTTAAACGTATACCGCCTTGCTGTTATGATAATCAATAATTTAGTAAAATATGTCATACTGATAGTACTAGGCATTTATCTTTACGCAGGAAAGTTTCGCTTGGTAATTAACCACGTAGATATAGTAACAGGATTTTTTTTTGCTAAAAACGATCGATTTTTTTTTTGTAATAAATATAGTACCCGTTAATATGTCTTCATCTCGCCTAGTAAGCTAAAGGTAAAGTTTCAGGAAAGAGGATCAGGATTACAGATATCAACAACGTGACAATGGTGGCGTTCAGCTTGACGGCCACATCAGATGCACTTACACGTGCAGCTTAAATGAGCCAGGACTGTAGGAAGAAGGAAACACGTGAGCTGGTGAAGAGTTCTAAGGCTTTCAATCAATTAATTTAATTATCGCAGTCTACTGCTGAGCATAGGCCTCTCCCAATATTGAGAGGCTTAATTGACGGATGGCTTAATAAAGAAGAGTTCACCGAACTGCTTGGTTTTCATCGTCTTATTGTCATTTAAATGTCAACAATGCCTATGTTTACTGTTGAATGGAGAACAGCATATCCCTTAATCGCCTTTTATGACAACCACAGGAAAGGACGGGGTGTCCCTATTATGTTCCACCGGGAACCAACACGGCACTTTCAGTCTCTTTATTACTAGAAGAAGCCGTGTGGTTCCCGGCAAAATACAATTTGGGCCACCACTTCTCTTCCTATGTGGTGTCGTACAAGGCGACTAAGGGATAGGGCTGATTAACTTTAACATTAGACAGATATGTACAGCCCAGACTCAGCCACAGATGCACGGCTCGAGTCAACAATAGTGCCCGGAATACGGCAATAGACTCACCCCCTGTTACGTGGGACCGAATACAGATTGGTGTAATGTGGGTGTTAATTCACCTCTGCCTAACCCTCCGGGGATAAAGGCGTGATTATATGTATGTATGTATGTATGTATGTATGTATTACTAGAAGTCATTAGTACAT
The DNA here is from genome assembly GCA_949126895.1 of Eilema caniola. Taxonomy (NCBI): domain Eukaryota; kingdom Metazoa; phylum Arthropoda; class Insecta; order Lepidoptera; family Erebidae; genus Eilema; species Eilema caniola. Next base: position 1,588,678 of record OX421490.1, on the reverse strand, counting down.
GTGCCAAAAAACGTGTCTCCACCGTCCGCAAAAGTTTTTTTTAATGTAGGTAATTTAAGAAGTTTATTTCGTGCCGTCACAAACGTGAGTGCGATAATATGCCCAATGATGTAGATAATAGAGTTCATTGGTCAAACATTCGACCTTAAGATTAAATTGTTTAAGCTTTAGATTTTATGGATGGTCATCCAATGTTGACATTCTATAGTGTAAGAGCTGGTGGCTAAATTTTGCATGTTAATATGAAGTTACCAAAGAGATGCAACGGATATTCGGCTGCTATCCGGTATCCGGCCTATCCGGCCATTATTTTACTATCCGGCCGAATACCGGATAGTTGCGCACTATCCGGCCGGATACCGAATAGTGATTCTGTTTGGTATTTAACTTTGAAAAATGCTTAGTATACAAGAAAACAACAACAAATAAATAAACACAGAATGAAGTACGACTTACGAGTTCACAATTACGTATTCACTACTATACATTAAACACAAAAAAAAACTTATCTATTCTACAAAATAGGCGGGTGCACGTGAACTGCATACGAAATAGTTCCGTACACTAACCTAATAAAACACGTTCCTTGCCTAGAAAACGATCCGCGCGAACCTATAATACGTAACAGGTTGAAACCTACACGACGCGCCCGCCGCTAAACCAAAATGTAGGTATCGATAGGCAGGCTGAATATTCGGCGGCCGGATACCGGATATTCGGCCGGTGATCAGGCCGAATATCCGGTATCCGGCCAAACAACTATCCGTTGCATCTTTAGTTACCATTGTCTACATAAGTCTACTGAAAAGTTACATTTGGGGTCGCAAAAGTCAGAGAACGAAATTTTTTCCCAGGAACATAGCTGGGGTCAGATAATCAATTATTTGCAGTCCACTGCTGGACATAAGGCTTAAGGTAGGCCTTACGTTTAGGCCCAGCAGTTGATTGCAATAAGGCTAATGGATTATGACATAATTAGTGAAAAGTTGATAGGCGTAGAAAATGGAAACATTTGGACGTTGCCTACCCCAATGGTAAAGAGACGTGACTGTTCTTTCTTTTTTTCTGTATATTTCATCACCCCAGTCCCGTCAAAAAATGTACTCAATATGCGCTGCACGCATTTTTTTATGGTTTTCGAGGAAAGTGCGGGGTGCTACGATGGCGGAGGAGTTAAATCCACCAATTTTTTTTTGAAGTGAAAACTTCTTTAGCTGCTTTGGATGGGTAAAAATTGTTAAATTCGCGCGTCAGGATCACTTGACCTTTGACCCGTAACTGACGACTTTGTAGGACGACAATAACGCGATGCAACATTCCTAGCTACAGAGTGTTTATTTTGCTAGGTACGTTAAGAACCTTCGTAGCTTGGCGGTAAGCGCTTCGACTGTAAGTCCTTATGGTTTCAGATAGTACCGGGTTCGAACCTGGGCTTCTGACACTTTTTGTGATTATTTTTTTTTTGTAATTTATTACTTTTTGTGATTATTTTTTCTGTTTGTAATTTATTAATTTCTTCTGACAGAAAGTGAAAATTAGTGATAGGTTCTATGATTGGCGCTATATTATAGGTATGGTATGGTATGGTATGTTCTTCTTATCTTTTTCTCTGTATATAACGAAGAAAGAATGAAAGAAAAAGTTTACACTTCCGCCGGCACTCCCGGAGTGCAACCCGTCTTTTTTTTATACCACTAGGTGGCAGACGGCCCACCTAATGGAAAGTGCTCTATGGACGTATGTCTCACTCGTGCTGCCGACCGTGAAGAAATCTTCTAATGCCCTTCTTAAATAACCCGATGTTGTAGTCGCTTAAGAAAAATTACAGCTTATATCATTCCAATGGTAATCTGTAACTATTTTCCAATTATTAAGTAGTCTGTGCAAGATATCCGGGATCTATAGATAACAAGTGCGTAGTTTTTTAATACCTTTAGGCCCTTACTATATTTATCCTTTACTTATAAAAAAAATACACAGGGTAATGGAAAATGTCTTGTGTATTTTTTTTTCAATAAGTGCGTACGTTTGCTAGTCACTGGCTCTTAAACAAATAATTTCTATCTAACTAATAACTAATAACAGTTGATGATTGTACAAACACGTGCGATTCCTTATTATTGTATTTTATTACACACTTATGCTTCTGTATCCCTGAAGAGGTAGGCAGAAGTATATATGACATCTACATTTTGCGAGTCTTTTTACAAACTCAACCTTTAAATTATCAGGTATCTTGTATTTTTTTTCTCCTAGCTTTAATTCCAATCGCATCCGGAGCTTTCAGCTTGGAGTCTGGGGCCCGCTTCACCAGTCTACTGCTGAACATAGGCCTCTCCTATAGACTTCCAGAACGACCGATCTAAAGCAGCCCGCTTCCAAATCACTACATAGTATAAAACAAAGTCGCTTTCTCCGTCCCTATATCCCTTTGTATGCTTAAATCTTTTAAACTACGCAACGGATTTTGAAGCGGTTTTTTTTAATAGATAGAGTGATTCAAGAGGTAGGTTTATATGTATAATACATGCTTAATATAGTAGAGGGATCCGACGCCACGCGGGCGGAAAAATATTGGCGGTACGAAGTTCGCCGGGTCAGATAGTTGATAATATTTGCGGAAATATTTCTTGACAAACTGGGATATATATAAGCCTGTTTCGCCTATATGGGCTCGCATATAGTCAGATCTAAATCCCATCATTTAGGTACCTAATTAAAATGTTTACTTATTAATAACTTAATAAAAAAATACACTATTATTAAAACATCGATTAAAGTTACAACGAACTAAAAGAACTTTTATTTAATGTTACTTGCTGATATGGAACCCTTCATGGGAGAGTCCGACTCGCACTTGACCGCTATTATTATAATCACAATTGGACCTATTGACGCTGCAATTATAAAAACAAACATATACTAATAAATATTTTCTTCCGATCTATAGTAAAGGTACGATATAATCAATATATTATTAATAATTATTGACAAATAACACTTGATCTCAAATTTAATTAATTGATAGCAAAATAGTTATGTTTTGATGGATGGGTCTGAGATAACTCAGATATCTAAACAATGAGATTTATTGAGTTTTATTAATAACCCAATGTCGTGGGTAATTGAATAAACAACTTGTTACTTAGGATGATGTGGCGAAGAGTAAAGAATTTCAAAAGGGAAGCCGGTGGGAAATCAATTACCTCGATCGTCATGCACCATGACGATCGAGGTAATTCGTCATGCGACATGCGACCTATAGGTAGTGTTAGGCACATTTTCACAGCAACTAGTTGTTGCCCGCGGCTCCGCCCGCGTAAATGTCGGTTACCGCGACCAAACACAGCCTATGTCCTTTCTCAAGCTCTAATTCGAAATTTCATTAAAATCGGTTCAGTGATTTACAGACAGACACACACTTTCCTATCTACATCTACAGTACTATTATAAAGAGGAAAGATTTGTAAGTTTGTAATCAATAAACTCAAAAACTACTGTGCCGATTTCAAAAATTCTTTCACCATTGTTAAGCTACATACACCCTGAGTAACATAGGCTTTCCACGGGAACGTTTTTACCACCCGTGCGAAGCCGGGGCGGATCGCTAATATTTAATATTAGTATGGATTAACCCGAGTGCTGTCTAATCAGATGGGCTGTGTTGTCTAACCACAATAGCTATACAGCTGAAATTCCTACATACAAAAAACATACGCATATTCAAGCCTGTCAATCCCCGAAGGAGTAGATAGGAGTATATTAATCCCCACATTTCACTAAATATGATTTTTGGTCCCATGTCCCACAGGGGGCGAGCTTTTTGCCGTCACGAGATTTTGTCAATGACTGTATGTTCACATTGTTCACTGTCGAATGGCTAAAAGATCGAAACAGATTTGACAGAAGGCGATACCCATTAATTTTTTTTTTTGAGGCGCAGTTTCGATCCCCGCTCAGTGCAAATATGTGTATGCATGAATATGGGTATTTGCATTGGTCTGGTCGTGCCTCGGAGAGCACGTTAAGCCGGCGGTCCCGGTTGTCATACAAACATCTATGGCGTTATGGGTAGTTGGTGCCTTCAAAAATCCAACAACTGGTCTAGCTGCAATGCTTCGGTATCGCCTTTGGGTTGTGGAGGTCAGATGGTAGTGGCTTCACGGAAAATATCGAAGTTTAGCCAAAGTCCGCAGCTAGACTGGTAAAAAGCGGACCCCAGACTTCAAGTTGAAAATGATTTGGATGCGATTGGGATTAAACGCTTGGATGAAGCAGAGATTGGCAATTTGCAATTGGCAATTGGCAATAGGCCTCCCATCAACTTGCTTCGAACGTTTAGACAGCTGTCGGATTTACTCATTTCGATCTTTTAACAGCAGTCGTGATTTTTTAATTGACATTTGCCCGACACTGCCTATAGGGTCAGGAATCGGGTTATAGGGACTCCTTCCCACCGTCAGTCCCGGTTTCTTTTTAATATTATAGGCCGGCAAATTCACTCCACTCCGCTTGATGGTAAGCTGGGGTGCAGTCCAGAGAATAGTGGCCACCATTACAGATGCTGTCCCTAGAACGGAGGTCTTGAAGGCCTCATTAGCTACTTTTCCATGCGCCGCTTAAAGGATCCGGCACTGTAGGAAGAAGGAAACACATGAGCTGGTGAAGACCTCTAGGACTTCATGGTGTGGCAAAGAAAAGACTCACTGGTCCGGTTGGGTCTTGATAGAATTGTCCCGGGGTGCGAGGAAAGTCTCATGGATCACCTTACACACCAGTATCTGAAGGCCGGCGACGGCGTGCGGATTTAGTCGGTTCGAGTACGGTCGGCGGTGTGGGATATCAATGGCGATTTCCGCACTTAATAAAAGGAGGAAATTTGATGGTATTGATGGACTTTTAAGTCACTGTTTTCGAACGTAACTTAATGCGTGTTTTTTTACTTAATCTTTTAAATAGTATAGTAATTAGTATGTATCGCTACAGAATAAATATTATATTTCCTTTAATAAAAAACGTCTCTACAAGGGCACTTACTAACTCTGATTGCGTGGTAATTATTTATAATAAATTCAAGACTTATTCGAAACAAAATCAGTCCTCATTCGAAGTTATCCAGAATTAGTCGGTTTTTTTTTTAATAGACATATCAATACGACTTCACCTCGCCTGATATTAAACTGAAGGCAAAGTCTCAAGAAAGAGGGTCATCATTACAGGTACCAACAATATTAAGGAGGCCCCTCAGGTTGAGGCCCCATCAGATACTATTATACCCCGCTTAAAGAAACTGGGACTGTAGGAAGAAGGAAACAAATATCAATCATTTAGAATATACTGCTTCCGGGTTGTTTGGCCGTGGTCCATAAAACTTGCGTTTCAGACGTTTCGTCGATCACTGCGGTCGACATCTTCAGTGGGGCAGGTCAATCAATCAGCCTATGGCAGTCCACATAGGCCACTCCCAATGGTGCTAGGTACTATCTCCACGCTCGCCAGACAGATTGGTACAGAGTTTTATTTCAAACTCGCTTTTGCCCGCGGCTAAGCCCGCTTGGATGTCGGTTATCGCGACCAAATATAGCATATTTCCTTCCTCAAAGTCTTATCTACCCCTATACCAAATTTCATCAAAATCGGTTCAGTTTTTTAGGCGTGAAAGACGGACAAACAGACACACACATATACTTTCTCATTTATAATATTAGTATAGATTTTCCTTCTCTCGCAGTGATATCGTCTGCGTATGTTTCCGTCAGTCGCCTCTTACGACGCCCTTCGGATGAGATGGGGTGGTGATACTTGTATTCTTTCTCCGTCACCACACGGATAACACGCGTGATCGTAAAATTTCCGATCGTACATGAAAATTTTTTTTGAAGTGAAAATTTCTTTAACGCCGTTGGATGAGTGTAAAATGTTAAGGAAGCGTCAGGATTAGTTGACCTTTGAACCGTAACCGACGACTGACGTCATACAAGATTGGTACAGACTATGTATTTTGCAATTTACAGTAGATAGCGTCGTAGCTTATACGGTAAGCACTTCGACTGTAAGTCCTTATAGTTTCAGATAGTATCGGGTTCAAACCACCTGGCCTTCAGGGATTTTTTGTGATTGTTTTTTCTTATTATAATTTATTACTTTTGGTGATTATTTTTTCTTTTTGTAATTTATTACTTTTTTATGATTATTTTTTCTTTCTGTAATTTATAATTTTTTGTGATTATTTTTTCTTTTCATAATTTATTAATTTCTTCTGACAGAGAATTAGCAGAAAATAAGTGATAGGTTCTATGATTAGCGCTATATTATAGGTATGGTATGATATGTTCTTTTTTATCTTTTTCTATGTATATAACGAAGAAAGAAAAAAAGGAAAATGTTTTCACTTCTGCCGGCACTCCCAGAGTGCAACCCGTCTTTTTTTTAGTGTTCCGTACCTACCCAAAGGGTAAAAACGGGACCCTATTACTAAGACTTCGCTGTCCGTCCCTCTGTCCGTCTGTCGCCAGGCTGTATCTCAAGAACCGTAATAGCTAGACAGTTGAAATTTTCACAGATTGTGTATTTCTGTTGCCGCTATAAAGACAAATACTAAAAACAAAATCATAATGATAATTAATGGGGTAATTAATTATCATTACCCCCTTAATAATCCCATATAAAAAACGTGATATTTTAGCCTTTTTTATGGCTTTTATATATAGCCTTTTTCTGGTACGGAATGGAAGGAGTACCTTACCCTTCGTGCGCGAGTCCGACTCGAACTTGGCCGGTTTTTATTATCTTTCTTTCCTGTTTTCACAAATAAATCTCCAATAATCACAAGCATAATTGTGTTATGTAGTGTCTGTCAATATATTCATACCGAAACGGTGATCTCATTGCTGTATTATGAAATATTTCAATGGAAAATTTCTCAAAACAATAAACAAGGTCGGCCGGGCCATCGCGGGCCATCAGGGGGCCCTGTTATCTAAATCTTGTGAATGACAGTAAGTATGTTATTATTAAAGACATTAACTGGCGAATGTTCACGACTTTGTCCGGCTATTTTAATAATCTCCGAGAGAATCAAAGAATCAAAGAATCAATTTCGTTTATTCAGTTTAGGTACATAAAGAGCACATATGAACGTCAAAATTTTACAATAATGTCAAGAAATTACTAATATAATATTAAATTAAGTAAATAAATCATTTGAAAATGATTCTTTCGCTGGTTCGGTAAGTTGGTTCTACTGAGAAGAGACCAGCAAGAAACTCAGTGCACAATATAATAGTTTCTTTTTTTAAAACAATTTGTTTTTTTTTTTTCATAGGTTTATATTGTGCGAACTTTGTAATATCCTTTTTTCATTAAAGTCTTTTTTACTTCGATTTTAAACTTATTTAGTGGCATGTCAACCAACTCTTGAGGAATTTTATTAAGCATTTTAATACTGTTACCTACAAATGAATTACCAACCTTTTGAAGTCTGAGTTTTGGCACTACAAATTTATTTTTGTACTCGTATTATAATTGTGTACAAAGGAAAGCAAGAGCATCGCTGTGAAATGACTTGGGCTCTTTTCTCGCTATGGGGCACACTCGGTGGAGCCCCTACAACCAGAGGGCCCCAGACAATCCTTTTTTTTTTTTTCAAAAATTCCTCAAAATAATGCATTAGGTCGGATGGAGCATCAAGGGCCCTGTTATTTAATCCTTATGAATGACAATCTCATATTATTAAAGAGATTAACTAGGGAATGTTCGCGACTATGTTCTGTTCTTGTAATTATCCCTGAGTGGAAAGCTACCACAAGTGACTCGTCCGTTAAATGTCTTTGGCCGCTTTCACGCGATGGGGCCCCACACACTACGTGGGCCCCATGTACGTAGTGACGCTCTATACATGACTTTTAGTCATAAAAAATCTAAATAAGTATAAAGAACAAGATTGGGCAGGTCCTCGCAGACCATCAAGGGCCCTGTTATTCAGATCTTTGACTCATAAATAACAGTAGGATGGATATTATTTATTATTGAAGATTATGGATTATGGATTTTTACGGCTTTGTCCGGCTATTTTAATAATTCCCGATAGGCAAGCCATCGGAAGAGCTTCGTCCATTAAATGAATTGGCACATTTGATAGTTGCAGGTCACTTCCTTCTAGCGTTTCCTACTGCAACTAGTTTGAAAGGAAATCGATAGTTTACAAACTTTCTTATTGATTAAGATAGGAAAAAGTTCATTGTTTCCGATATTTCGTATGAATGTCGGTGGATGCCTCCCACCGTCGCCCTAAGACGGTAGTATAGGAGAATTTGGATAGCTTCAGGTGTGGCCCGGTGGCTCAGTGGTCAGAGCATTCCCCCTGTAAGGGAAAGATCGTGGGTTCGAGTCCCACCTGGGCATTCACTTTTTCCTATCTTAATCGATTTGAAAAGTTAGCATAATAAATGCTTCAAAATTTCATTCGATTATTTGGGCGGAGTCATCATAAAACAATGTTTAAAAATGATTGCAACATCATTCATTGTTTCCGATATTTCGTATGAATGTCGGTAGATGGCTCCCACCGTCGCCCTAAGACGGTAGTATAGGAGAATTTGGAGAGCTTCAGGTGTGGCCCGGTGGCTCAGTGGTCAGAGCATTCCCCCTGTAAGGGAAAGATCGTGGGTTCGAGTCCCACCTGGGCATTCACTTTTCCTATCTTAATCGATTTGAACAGTTAACATAGTAAATGCTTCAAAATTTAATTCTTTCTTATTTTCAATGTAGAGTATGTTTTACAATTTAGTTGAAGGTTTACGTTATGTACCCACATTTGTGTTGTTTTACCTCCTCGCCTGATGGTAAGCTGAAGGCAAAGTCTCGGGAAAGAGGGCCACCATAACATACACGTACCATGTTGGCCGTCAAGCTGAGTGCCACCACAACGGTGGCACTCAGCTTGACGGCCTCATCAGATGATTTTTCAAGCCCCGCTTAAAAGACCCGGGACTGTAGGAAGAAGGAAACACGTGAGCTGGCAAGAAGTTCCAGATCATAATGGTGCAACAAAGAAAGGAGTCACAAAACCGCTTGGTTCTTGAAGTGTCATAGCATATAGTTTTATAGCTTAGTTAGCTTAGGCAGCCTTAGGCTTGTTCGACCAATCAAACAACTAGCCCACCGAAGTCCACTCCTGGACATAGACCTCTCCCAATTTGCGCTAAGTATTGCCCGCACCTCCACCTTCCGCATTCAGTCAATCTGTGCCAGCCACCTTTTTCAGGTCGTCAGTTCACCTGGCTAGGAGGCGTCCCCATTTACGTTTTCCACCTGGCTGTGACCACTCTAGGACTCATTTTCTCTAACTGCCTTCGGTAATTCGACAGTGGCCAGAAATATCGTTACACAACAGATAATACAATTTTACTTATTCGTTTATAGGGCAGTTATATCGCACTCGAACCTACTAAATCCGCACAACGTTTTCTTATGATACCAAAAATGAGATTGCCATCTATCGCACACAGACAAAGTCAGGGACATCCCTGGTTTCTTTTTGATCCCCATCCCTGGTTTCTTTCTTTCTCATCCGATGGGGTAATCCCATCGGATATTATATAAGTACCGACTTAAATTTTAATTTAATTCAAATGTGGAGGCGAACGGACATCACGCTCTGAGTTGTCGGCGGTGCACTGGGAGGTTTCCACGTCACCACGCTCTGAATGATATCATAAGCAGGGCCCTCGTATCGGCAAACGTTCCCTGTGTGCTGGAGCCTCCAGGTCTGAGCAGGTCAGACGGTAAGAGGCCAGACGGGCTGACTTTGGTGCCCTGGAAGAACGGCAAGTGTCTAATTTGGGATGCAACTTGCGTCAACACAGTAGCCGCCAGCCACCTCAGTCGCACCGTTCAAGCTCCGTCTGCCGCGGCGGAAGAAGCCAGCTCAAAAAAGACCATCAAATATGCCGAGTTAAAGCCATTGTACCACTTTGTGCCGATAGCGGTGGAGACCTTGGGGTGCTGGAGTAGGGAGGCCAAAACCTTCATAAAAGAAGTCGGAAAGAGGCTCATAGAGGCAACTGGTGACTCCCGCTCCGTCGCGTTCCTGATGCAAAGGCTAGCCATCGCAATCCAGCGTGGCAACGCGGCGAGTGTGATGGGTACTTTTGCGCCGGGAACGGTCAGGGGCGGGTTATTTGATTAATTATTAATTTATTGACTTAGTATTTTGTATATTACCACACCTCGGAAGCTCTCGGAAAAATGTATGAAACAATCGCGTTGTAATTACTACAAACATAGCTCGTGTACATGCACGGTAGTGTTGATGTGTGAGAAAATTAGAAATGTCATGGATGGCACTATTTGAAATTTGAGCTAATTTTCGAGTGAGATAGCGTGATTTTTCTCACTCTATCCCCTTGGTGTCATGATTTACGTCACATCCGACGGAGGCGACAATCCTGTTGTTACAAAAAGTCATCTAAATCATTTTAACATTAAAACGTATTTCCATCTTTTTCTTCGCTTCGGAAGAAAAGACTACGGCGATACATTTTGGTCCTGTCAAACAATGAATTTTTTCATTAATTATAAATAGTCTCCGTTCCGATCGGTCTCGAAAGCACATTTTTTAACCGATTGTCACCAAACATGGCATACATGTTCTTTGATTTAAAACATCATTTTTGCCTAGAGCTTTTTTAGTCGGAGGAGAAAAGGGGTGCCTTTTCTGTCGCGTTATTTATGAACGGATATTGATGATTTTTGGCTGAAATATCTGAACATGATTCCTTACAGGTAGTTGTGGAAAAAAAAACATGAGAAAAGGCGGAGACGTTTGTTGTGGCTTTTTTAAGAACGGATTGACAATATTTATTGGTGAAATATTCAGGCAGCTATAAATTAAAGAAAGCTATAAATGAAAGAACGTATCGTATAATAGAAATAAAAGTGAGGATACCAGATTTGATCTGCATATGCCAAAAAATGATCTGGAACTCTTTACAGAACTACTAGTATTTATCTCTTAGTAATGAATGCTCCATTGCCAAGGGTGAGGTAGAACATTTCTTTATAAATGGTGTTTTTATTACGTACCAAGGTTTCTGAACCTCAACTGTATGACACTGATTTTATGCCCGGTTTTTGTAATAACTATCCTAATACTTATTTAGAATTGTCAACGGCGAGTAGGAAATTAGAAAAATGGCAGTTGAGCACACTTTAATTTAATAGTGTTAATTTATTTAAGTATCAATTATAATTAATACTAAATTTAGAAACAAATGGTTTTAACCGCTCTATACTTTATAAAATTTAAGAATCATTATTTTGACAGCTCACGCCTATGAAGTGTGGCATTTTTTTTCGATTTGAATGTATCACAATTAATATCGTCCATCGTGGATTCCGTCATTGCCAGGTACCGCCCATTTTTTAACCCTAGAATGTATACTGATACTGATCTAAATCTGCATCATATGCTTTTGAGTTATAATCTTTATAATGTTAAAAAAATAATACACCTATAATCAATATCGGTCCAGCATAATGTCACTTAACATGCTAGTTCTAGAGTTATTTTCTAAAAAAACCCGGACTATATGAAAATTATTGTAATTGATAAGATTTTTCACGAATTTATTCCTGGGCGAACCTGGCATCCAGTTCATTAGTTTTTTTTTATACTGTCCATTGATGACCCTTGGTGGAACTTGTTGTTACACATATTGAGAACACTTGTACTTTTTCTACAGTATTTATTATTGAACCTGACCAGTTTCGCAATGTTTATGAACATTTCTAGTCGTAAACACCTCTAGTGTTTAAGATTAGAAACATTTCAAAAACATCAATGTAAACTTTTGAAGTTACCATAAGGCGAAACCGGTCAGGTTCAATAATAAATACTGTAGAAAAAGTACAAATGTTCTTACTATGTGTAGTTCATTAGTTATTTATACAAAAAGGCAAGATGCATTTGAGGGTTAAATTTCACTATAGTCATGTGTGAAAGAGAGGACGCCTTAAAAACCGAAGCTACCCGAACTTTTCACTCTTCTTCCCGAAGTGCCGTTCCTACACATTTTACTGGCGACAACCTTTGTTTTAGGCGCCCATGAAAGCGCCCATGATTTTGACGTGCGGGGAGAGGAAATGAAATCGGTGGGAGGGGGTGAGCTTCCATTCTGTACGCTAGTACTATTATCTATTCTGTGATATTACGTATATCATTCTGGAAATTATACTCATTCAAATTCATAAAATCATTTATTCCATAAAAATATTAAATTTGTTTGGAATCGTCATTTTTTTTCCCCTACCGTGCAGTGCGTGACATGGCAACTACTGAGAAACACTGCCCAAAAAACTCAGTAGGAATCCTTTTTAAAAAAAAACGTCGTCATGTATATACAATCATTTTCTTGTGTTGACTTAGAGCTACTTAATCCCAAGCATTTTTGTCATTCAAATAGTCTGAAATGTTATAATATGCTCTGCTACACAATTTGGCCTTAATTGTTGTTTTAAATTTATTTATGGATAATGTTCTAATTTCATTGGGAAGATTATTGTAGAATCTAATACATTGCCCCATAAAAGAGTTGCTTATTTTTTGGAGACGAGTAGTATGTAACACAAGATTACCTTTATGTCTAGTATTTTTACCATGTATATCACTCTTTTTAGTAAAGGAGTCTATATTTTTATGCACATAAAGTAAATTTTCATAAATAAATTGCGAAATAACCGTAAGAATGTTTATTTCTTTGAATTTTTCTCTTAGAGACATTCTAGGACCAAGTTGGTATATTGCTCTTAAGGTGATTTTCCACCAGAGGAGCGAGACGAGACGAGGCGAGGAGAGAATTGAAATTTGTATGGCAAATTTTCAATCCTCTCCCAGCGTATCTTTGGTGAAAACAGTGTGGATTGACGAGAATATGCGAGGCGTGAATTGAAATATTTGTTTGTGCAAAAATAAACCGTATTGGTTCCGATATAGAGTATAAATCATCTTCAACGTGATTTTTCACCAGAGTGGCTAGGCTAGGCGAGGCGATGAGAGAATTGAAATATGTATAACAAATTTTCAATCCTCACCCAGTGCATCTTTGGTGGAAACAGTGTGGATTGACGTGAATATTGCCGCCTAATTTTTGTTCGGAGTTTTCGGCATTAACGCTAGAATAAAGTTAAATCGAGCATTGTGTGTAAGCTGTCTAAAATACATTTATATATGAAGCATACGGGCGGCGGGGCGCGGCGGTCACGCGCGAGCTCGCGATGGCAATTTTTAGTGGAAAAGGGTCAGTGCGATTTCAATTCTCTTCTCGCCTAGTCTCGTCTCGCCCCTCTGGTGGAAAAGCACCTTTACAGCTCTCTTTTGCAATACAAAGATGGTATTAATGTCCGCAGAATTACCCCAGAGAAGAATTCCATATGACATAACACTATGGAAATAACTAAAATAAACTATTCTAGCTGTCTCAATATCAGTAAGCCGTCTAATTGTTTTTACTGCATATGCTGCGGAACTTAATTTGCCTGATAATTTTTCAATCTGCGGTCCCCACTGCAGTTTTGAGTCAATAGTGATACCCAAAAATACAGCAGTCCCCGCAGGGTCCAACCCAGATCCATTAAGTTGTACATTAGTAGCTACCTGCCTTACATTAGGTGTTGAGAATTTGATTACTTTAGTTTTTTTATCATTCAAAAGGTTTAGCCGTGAAAGACGGACAAACAGACACACACACACATTTTCCCATTTATAATAATATATTAGTATGGATTCTGTTTGCGGAACCTCAGTTACTAACTCCGATTCACACTTAATCGGACATATCCTTTTTTCCCACATGTTTAAGAACATTATGAGACACAGTATGCGCCTATAGTAACACATTTTCCTTGACACACCCATTCATAGTCGTGCTATTAATAGCTCCCCTCTATTATTAATAATAATAATGGCTTAATATAGATTGACGGAAACCATAAGGAAATGTAATTGACTAACATATTGGCTTAGACTTATACAAACTCTATAACAAAGTAAGTGTCATTATAAATCGGCGTAGTGGATGATAAATCATATTTTTCTAATCGATTAAGACAGGAAAAATTAAATCGGTTTAGGCGGGATTCGATCCTGCGATCTTTCTCTTGCAGGGAGAATGCTCTGACCACTGAGACACCAAACCATGCCAGGCATGGTTCAGTGTCCCAGTGGTCAGAGCATTCTTTCAGTCATCGAATTTACTATTATTATTATTGCAATCAATCAGGCAGGCAGTTAAAAAAAGACGGGTTGCACTCTGGGAGTGCCGGCAGAAGTGAAAACTTTTTCTTTCTTTCGTTATATATATACATAGAAAAACCATAGAACCTATCACGAATACCATAATCATAGAACCTATCATGAATTTTCTGCTAATTTTCTATCAGAAGAAATTAATAAATCACAAAAAGATAAAATAATCACAAAAAGTAATAAATAAATTACAAAAAAAAAACACAAAAATTGTCAAAAGGCCAGATTTGAACCCGGTACCATCTGAAACCATAAGGACTTACAGTCGAAGCTTTTACCGCTATGCTGCGAAGCTATTTATCGTTTATTGCAAAATAGATAGTCTATAGCTAATATTGTATGACGTCAGTCATCGGTTACGGTTCAAAGGTCAAGCGATCCTGACGCGCGTTTAACATTTTTTACCCATCCAACGCCGCTAAAGAAGTTTTCACTTCATAAAACTGATAGTTGCCTGTATCCTATTTCTAGGTCTTGTTCTTCTGTTTTATTAAAAATGTATACAGCTCGTTTTTGAATTGGTTGACCGTCTGTGCTGATATGACGTCATCGGGCATTTTATTCCAATTTCTAACCACTCTGTTGCTGAAGAAGTGCTTGTGTGGATTATTACTGGATAGGCTGGTACAGAGTTTAAGGTGGTGACCCCTCCGCCGATCATTTGTATTAAAACACAAGCATTTTCTAGAGGTCCGGCAAGTTATAGTGTCTATGCAAGATCTTGTAAGTCTCTATCAGATTTCCCCGGTCACGACGTTCCTTCAGAGATGTCAACATAAGCAGTTCTAGTCTTCCCTCGTAAGGTCGTCCCGTAAGTTGTCTGGGAATCTTTGTGAAACTGCTTTGCACCTTCTCCAGTAGTTGTATGTCCTATATAATCATCATCATCATCATCATCATATCAGCCACACACAGTCCACTGCTGATCATAGGCCTCTCCTATGGACTTCCAGAACGACCGATCTAAAGCAGCCTAATCCTATATTTTCCTACCATAATTTGATTGATAAATCGCTGGGACGGACTGGATGCGGAAGGCGGAGGATCGTACGAAATGGTGCACATTGGGATAGGTTATGTCCAGCAGTGGACTGCAGTGGGCTAATTCATTGATTGAATCGATTTGAATAGATACCATGTTAAATGCTTTAAAATTTCATTCAATTTTTCATATAAATCTTTGAAATGCAAAAGTGACTCTGTCTGTCTGTCCTTACGCTTTCAACTGGCCTACACCATTGGGCCGACCTTAATGAAATTTGGTACAGAGATGAAATAGAGCTTGGGATGCACACATTGTCAGTTTAAATAACAATATTGACACTAACTTACACACACAAAACGCGTATTTCACGCCGTCTCTTGCTATGCATTTTGTTAGCAAATACTGTTTGGTTATTTTTAGATACAAGATGGTTTGGGTAAACAAATAGCATTAGGGGAGTGTGTGCTGATGGGGATTGTGAGGGTGAGACTTCCGCTTTCACCCACCTCAAGTAATAAGAGAATCCAACTAATCCATAATAACTTCAATGCGAAAGTAACTCTGTCTGTATGATACGCTTTCACGCCTAAACCACTGAACCGATTTTGATAAATTTTGGTATAGGGGTAGAATAGACCTTGAGAAAGGAAATATGCTATGTTTGGTCGCGAAACTGACATCCACGCGGGCGGAGCAGCGGGCAAAAGCTAGTATTATGTAAGTATGAGAAAGTTTGTGAAGATGTTTGTTTGTTTATTATTAAATCATTATCTAACGGCTGAACGGATCCGGCTGAAATTTGATAGATTATATATAGCTTGGAATAGTTTATTATAATATAGGCTATTTTTATACTAGAAATAGGCTATCACGGGTAGTGGATATGGGATTTTACGTGGAGTCTTGGGCATCTACTATTGCAGATAGTGGGAACGGGATTTAACGTGGAGTCATCTACTTGCTTTTATACCTACTAATCGTCAAACGGTAAGTTATAAGGAAAATTGTATGAACATTTTATTTGTGACGTCATAATTTATAATAGTCAAATCATTTACTATTTATAGGTTAGGTGGCTGATTAATAATAAATGAGAACGATAAAATAATAACCGACACAACTGTTATCACTCTTTTACCATTATTAATTTAATAATTTCATCTAAATATTGTTTTATTACAACAGGAAAATTGGGTATTTTTTTAGTTAAAAAGGTCGGCAGCACGAGTGTGGCTCCCCTGGTGTTGCACACGACCATAGGCCACGGTAACAATTTCCATCAGGTGGGCCGCGTGCTTGTCTGCCATCTTAGTGGTAACAAAAAGGGTTAAATTTTATTTCGATCTAATTCAATCTCGATCTAATTTCAATCTCCCAAATGTCAAAACAATGAATCCTGTTTCGAGAACTGCTCTGTATCTTAAAAAAGTGAGTTAATAAAACCACCAACATCGTACATCACAGCTGATTCACCAGTTCGGAAACGTTAACAAACAAAAAAAAAAGAACATTAATACGGAAATACGAAAATTTCAATAAAATACTATTATAAAATAATACAAAGGTCATAACAATAGACAAAGTAATATACAAACTACCGCATTTTTTACATTACACGTTTCACAAGCTACGCCTCTTCAATTGTTTGGTGGAAAGTGGTAACCACACCAATTCACACTCGCGCTGCCGACCCTGTAAACACAGAGAGTTTCTGTGCCGTCAGTGTAGAAGACAAAGCAGGAATAGCTATTGGTCTTCTGACAACACAGAAACTCCTCAGTGAGCTCTGGCTACCCTACTCACCGCCAGGAACACAACACGGGGTTTATATGGCCGCAGTATTCTGTAAGGCCACAAATTTCGACTGGGTGGGTACCACCGTGCACGATTACGAAAAACCCTCTATAGTAGTCCAATCCCGAATGTATTGCGATCTCGTTATAATTAATGTTAAGCTTACGTAAGTTTCAATTCAAACCATTAGTTCCTGATCTATAAGATAGGAAAAAGTGAAACGACTCAGGCGAGACTTGAAACCGCGACCAGTTCTCTACAGGGGAATGCTCTGACCACAGAGCTAGCAAGTCACGCCAAGTGCTCCAAATTTTCCTGTATACCCTGTATACCATCTTCGGGCGATTCGCTCTTTAAGGTACCGGTCGCGGGTTCAAGTCCTGCTTGAGTCCATTCACTTTTTCCTAAACTAATCAATTTTAATAGTTAGGATACTAATTGCTTTTAACATTCAAGAGTAGTTCAGAAACAAACAAAAAACTTTTCAGCTTCATAATATTATGTATACTAGCTTCTGCCCGCGACTGCGCCCATGCGGATGTAGGTTTTCGCGACCAAACATTGCCTATGACCGTTCTCAAGGTCTAATCTACCACTATACCAAATTTCATCAAAATCGGTTCAGTAGTTTAGGCGTGAAAGCGTAACAGACGAACAGAGTTACTTTCGCATTTATAATAATAGTATGTATAACTTTTGTCGATTAACGGAACTATTTATAGGACACGGTAACCACTTTCCAGCAGGTGGCCTACCTGCTGGAAATGGCTTGTCTGCCTCCTAAGTGGTTTAAAAATAATAAACAAAAAATAATAATTAAATCGTACCAGTAGTTCCTGACATTTTCGAGTTCAACCAAACAAAGAATCTCTTCAGCTTCATAATATTAAGTCTATATATAACATATATATGTCGCCGTCCAATTAACTGCCTAGGCAGTTAATTAAAAGGCGCCATTCAATTAACGGCCTGAATGATATTCAGCCGTCTCCTTAATTACATCATTTAATAACTTGGCTAGCTAATGCTAATGCCAATCGCAAAATGGGGCACTTGCTCGAAATAAGGTAAAAACTTACATACATATACTTACACCTGTAAATTCCCGAGGGGGTAGACAGAGGTGTAGGTAATCATAGAAAATTAATGATAGGTTTATTATATGTTTTTTTATAACTGTTAAATTGAATGGCTAGTAGTTAAACGTCATCGATCCAAGGTATTTGCGTAACCGTTCAATTAAATGGCTGAACACCATTCAGACCGTTAATTGAAAGGCGCCGTTTAGTTAACTGCCTAGGCAGTTAATTGGACGGCTGATTAAGCTAGTTGGCGGCGACACATATGTATATAATATATATGTATAAGTATAGATTAAATACAATTAACCTTATAAAAAGCTATTACGGTAAAAATACTCTTACTATTACGAGCATCCATTACGTGCGCTGTTGAATAATACTCATGCGTAGAGTATTTTATTATCATAATAATTATACTGATGGCTCAGATCCGAGCCAGTGGGTCCACACTCCGATGTTTGCACTTAACGGAATCGAACTCACTTCCGGCTTGACTTACGAGTTAGGTGTTGAAAGAGAAAAAGAGTTTGGGGGGTTTTAAAATATTATTACTAGCTTTTGCCCGCGGCTCAGCCCGCGTGTATGTCGGTTATCGCGACCAAACTAAGCCTATGTCCTTTCTCAAGGTCTAATCTACCCCTATACCAAATTTCATTAAAACCGGTTCAGTGGTTCCAATTTCTTCAATAAAACGGCAATTTCATATGTAACGACCTATTATTAGTGTGGATAGAAAAAAAGTTGTGATTGGTTCCCAGTGGAGAAGAATATTTGTTGAAGTGAAAACTTCTTTAGCGGCGTTGGATGGGTGTAAAATGTTAAGGAAGCGTCAGGATTAGTTGACTTTTGAACCGTAACCGACGACTGACGTCATACAAGATTAGGTACAGACTATCTATTTTGCAAGTTACGATAGATAGCGTCGTAGCTTAAACGGTAAGCACTTCGACTGTAAGTCCTTATAGTTTCAGATAGTATCGGGTTCAAACCACCTGGCCTTCAGGGATTTTTTGTGATTGTTTTTTCTTATTATAATTTATTACTTTTGGTGATTATTTTTTCTTTTTGTAATTTATTACTTTTTATGATTATTTTTTCTTTCTGTAATTTATTATTTTTTGTGGTTATTTTTTCTTTTCATAATTTATTAATTTCTTCTGACAGAAAATTAGCAGAAAATAAGTGATAGGTTCTATGATTAGCGCTATATTATAGGTATGGTATGGTATGTTCTTTTTTATCTTTTTCTATGTATATAACGAAGAAAGAAAAAAAGAAAATGTTTTCACTTCTGCCGGCACTCCCAGAGTGCAACCCGTCTTTTTTTATTTATTTATTTCATTAGGTGTACAAACAGTTCACAATCATAGTACAGCAACTTAGATCTATAATAATGTTTTTGACCTAGAATGCGAACCTAAACAGTACACACAGCATGCAATACATTACGAAGCAGAAACAACGCTACATTAGGAATGTAGATTATATAGATTCCAATTGAAAGGCATATGTACCCTTCAACTAGAATCCACATGCACAAAGAGAAATGCTTGACAATTAAATTTACTTTCAGAAGAGCATATCACCAAACACACAAATCATTGGAAAACGAATTCACTGAGTACAATTTATACCTATTACAATATTCTTACGGAATGAGATGTAGTTAGTGTTGTACAAATCGACATCAACAGTTATGCCCGCAACGCTGTCACCGGAAACGACCAAGTCATTGTAAGCACGACACATTCGGGTCAGAGGGTTATAGAAGGAAGTGTTATATAAATATTTAACAGGACCGAACTCTTCCCGTGGGTGAAGTAAAAGGCGACCAAGGGATAGGGCTATTCTCCATTCGACAGTAAACATGCAAACCCCGACTAATTACTAACTTGTTGGCCATAGGCTCGCCCCCTATTACGTACGAAAACCTCGAAACCTTGGTGAGTCCTTGCATTTGTATCGGAAAAAGTTGAGATTCAAAACGGAACTTGAAATCGCGATCCTTTCAGGTAGAATGCTCTGACCCAACTGAGTATGCGACGCAAAGCCGAACATGATGATTCTCGCAATAACATCGGCTGGGTATATAAATATAATTTCTACCAAAACATATATACAACAAACTTTCTTTTACGATGTAGTATCACATCATTGAAGCAATCACATTCTCGTTTATTTAATGCGAGGTAAAAGTGCGCGCGCGCATATACGCGTGAGTGGTTCAACTAGTATAGTTGTTATGTGTTTGATGTTTGATCAACATTCGCGCGCATAATTTATCTTTTTAATCCAGATTCCTGCCGGAGTTTGTTACGCCGTTTCTTCTCCACCAGCGCCTTGGGAGCGTCGGGACATCAATAAGAAACAAACATTTTGTTCTACATTGAACAAACTCTCTTTAATTGACTTCCCCATGGGTCGGACAAACTAGATAAATTTCTTTTTCACTTCAGAAACTCGAAAATGTAAGTATTGCTGCGTAAAAAAAGTGAGCAAAATGACTGCCTGAGACAAAGTAACTTTTTATTTATAAATTTTTAATGAAGAGTACCAACCATAGATTTCGAAAAAAGTTGGAAAACTTTCGAACTACACTGCACTCTGTGTCTTTCCCGTCCTTAAAAAGAGCGAGGGAAAAACACAAGTAATTTGAAGATCGAATTTCGAAATTCGTCCCCAAAGAGAACTCGTTCTAAAACGCGTAAACTAAATCTGAAAGTATTTCTAAATGGATAACCATATTATTTATTTCAATTATTTAATGTATTATTGTATACGAAAATGAGTAACGCAAAAGTATTTATAATCAACTAGCTGACCCGGCGAACTTCGTACCGCCAATATTTTTCCGCCCGCGTGGCGTCAGATCCCGTTCCCGCTGCACCCTTTACTATATTAAACATGTATTATACATATAAACCTTCCTCTTGAATCACTATCTATTATAAAAACCGCATCAAAATCCGTTGCGTAGTTTTAAAGATTGAAGCATACAAAGGGATATAGGGACAGAGAAAGCGACTTTGTTTTATACTATGTAGTGATACTTGATGCATAAGTACATTCATAAAATTATTTCCATTTTCAATATTTGAAAAATTAAACATCAGAGACGCTGTCTTTGAACGCACCTTAAAAATTGCGGGAATAGAAAGTAAAGTATCGAATAAGATTAAAAATATTAAAATAATCATAAAAGATGAGCGATACTGGCGACGAAGTCAGGATTTTAACCCCAGAAGAGTTGAAACAGCAAGCTACTTATGCGGAATATAGTTGCCTTCCTGAGAAGTCTCGCTAGAAATATTTGAAAGCATACCATATCTTCAATAAAAGGAGACTTACAAAGGGTGCGACGAGACATGTTCGGTGACTGCGTTACTATCGTATTGTATAAAATTTGCCGAATTTGCAGAACTGCAATAACTACACCGATAATTAATACACTTCTACCTAGCCCGACATTCATGTATGCAGGGCCTGATTAACCCGCGATTAAGCCGCGGTAACCTACTGGTACGGGTAATGGACTGCTGAGACGCGGTCTCGGGTTCGATCCCAGGTTTTCCATGGCACACACCACTGACTTTTCGATGCTTTTCGAAGTTATGTGTGTATTTATCGCAGGTTTATAAGTGCTCAGTTAATGGCAATAGGCTCGCCAGCTATTACATTGGGACCTAAGACGCGCGTACATCAAACACTGAATCGAATCGCTCCGTGGTCGAGCGGATGGGTGAGCTGGCAACAGAGTGCCTAGTGCGAGTTTTGTTTAATCCGCCTCGCAATAACGGACGTAAATTTAACTTCACTTTTTATGGGATATTCGGAATTTCAACAGTGCAGCCTATAGTCGCGCCATGTTGAAATTTTCACACTACTACTCTACCCACTACTTTTTTAGGCCGTCCGTAAGCGCCCTCATAATTAGCCTAGCGCGATTAGAACTCTTGATCAGTCACTGCATGTATGTAGCAAGCGAAGTTCACTCGTGTACCAAAGGTCTTAACAAGCCACGTATGAGTGTATAAATTAAATTTAAAACACGAAGACGAACCAAAAGAAACACTCGTCACAGCTGTGCCCATAGTAAACAAACAAATGGTATAAGACAACAGTGTGACGTCATCGGCGTAACAGTACGCGTTGTGTGCACGCATTAAACTATAGTACGATGATTCTTCAATTATATTTGTAAAACTTTCGGGTAGTTTGACCATGATTTTGTAATTTTCAAGGGCATTTCCTACATTTATTTTTTGTTTATTTTTCTCATATTACTAATTAGTAAGTCTATTGTTAATGAATGGACAATATGAATATTATTCTAATTCCTAATATTTTTTACAGTATGAATTTCGTGACCACACCAATATTTTTTTAACTTTGTTTTAAATTTCACATAATTAAAGGACAAAGAGAAAAATAATATGCTACATAAGCAATCAGATATTAAGCAAATAAATTCTCGTCAGTGCTCTGATATAAAAAAAATACAATATTTTGCCATTTTAAGATAAAGTAGTGCCTAAATATATATTTCTTTTATTATTTAAATACATACGTGGTGTATGTTAGCAGAAGAAAAAAACAAATATTGTATTATGAACTATGACAACACATTTTTTTTAAATATCTACTGTATACATATTATGCAATAATTAAAGTTATATTTGTAGCAAAAAATTAGTTCTTTATTATGTGTAGTATGTGTAAAATATTACTACAAAAAATATCTAAATAACAACGAAAACCGTATCAAATTCCGTTACAAGAAGATAGCAAACAGACAGACGGACATGTAAATGTGATTATATTATTTAATATTATGTTATTATGACGATAACAAAAACCGTAAATTAAGAAAAATATTTAAAAAATCGGATAAGTGTACGTTAGCCTCGAATATCGAGTGTTCCGTATGTATAGGTATTTTTGACTATCGCAGCGGAGGCAACTCAGATCTCGGAGATCGTTCAATGACCTCCTTCAGCAGCAGTGCCCTTCTGTAAGCATACAGCCTCGAGTACAGCGCTGCGACATAATTGATAGAGGTTTTTTTATTTTATATGGGACACGTCAAGTTGACTTCACCTTGCCTAATGGTAAAAAAAAAACAATTTAGATTGTGCAAGATACCACAAACGAGATGTCCTAGGGTCAGCCGGGGTATGAAGGAAATGCCTTATTATGCTACCTTCATTCCGACATTCGAGACCCAGGACGGCATGCGGATTGAGTTTGATATAACCACCCGACGGCCATCGGGGGGTATCCGTGGGGATTTCCGCACGAAAAAAAAGAGAACAGACGGAACCCTAAAACTATATTTTTCAGTTAGCTTGTTTAATTTAAGTTAATGTTAATGTCAAAGTTTTATTATTCGAACGTTGAAACAACGTTCACACTGAGACAAAAGGTAGTTTAAAATTAAGAAAGTCCGGTTATGACGCCATTTTAAGTAATGAAATTGTTTTTATTCTGTTTATAATTATAAAGAATTATATTGTATTACGTGGAAGTGTATTTTAGTCATCTTTCATCTTCCGATCCCGTACAAAAAAGGTTTGGACGGGATCGGAAAAAGATGACTCCGTCCAAATCATGCAATTTGGAGACCGAAGCCTGCTTTCCGACTCTTTCTCATACTTTCCTCCTTATTTGGTTTATCTTGGCTTTTACGGTTGCTGCCGTTTCACCCCTCAACTCTTTTTTAAAGTACGGGAATCCTCATCAAGGGTTATTAGCTGTCAAAGGTGAGATTACCTCTGGCATATCCCTCACGCCCCGACTGAACCAGGACCTCCTCGGGAGCGTCACTCCTTAATCCCGAGAGACAAGCCTGCACTAGAGTATCGTCCGTCAATGTGCAAGTGTATACCACCTTATTGTAGGAGGTAGGACCCAACGGTATTTCCATCCAATTGAGCAGTCCGACTGGGGAAGTACCTTGGCCCTACAGAATACCGCGGCCATAATAACCTCGTTTTATGTTCCTGGCGTGGAGCAGGGTAGCCAGAGCTCATTGGAGAGTTTTTGTGCTGCCAGTTGGAAGACCAAAGGCTATTCCTGCTTTGTCTTCTACACTGACGGCACAGAAACTCTGTGTTTACAGGGCCGGCTGCACGAGTGTGACTTCCCTGGTGTTGCACACGTCCATAGGCCACGGTAACGACTATCCATCAGATGGAGCGTGTGCTACTCTGCCACCTCAACAGTATAACAAGAAAATAAGCCAGAAACGAAAGCCATAATAGTATGCAAATATTCTAAGTACATATAAGTAAAACCATTAGTAAAACTAATCCTTAGTTCAAACCATTAGCATTTGAAAAGGATAAAATATTCAAAATTACTGTGACAATGATTTATGAGTTCTGTATGGATATGTTACAACGTTAGGTAGTTCGGATGGGTTCTCAATTCCCATCGATTTCTTTTTGCCTTAGAGCGCCTACAAATTTGCTGAGAGGAAACGCTTCAATGCCAATGAGGTGCGCCAGCCACGCCACTACTAGTTTTCATACAATTTCTAGAAGCGTACTAGCAGCGTCACTGGTGTACGTTAATGGCGTTGCGACTGCTTCTTCACGACTCTAATTTAAAAGGGCCCTAACAATAGAGCGATAAAACGCTATTTTAAAACCGAAACCGATTCAGGAGGAATTGAGAACGAGACAATCGCGAATAATCCGTTCGGAGATGGCTTGAACAGTTAAGAAAGCGAAGCGACTTCTATCTGACCTTATAACCGCGTTAGGACAACCAGCGACAGGAGGCTTGCAGGTGAGGTGAGATTGGCTCCCATTTTGTTGGGATATATGCGCCTAGTTGTTGACTTATCTACAATTGTACAATGAGAAGAAGGTTGCAATAGTGAGTGGAATCACGTAGGAGCTATCTAGACGTGTTTTTAGACCTTCTAACGCAGGCTTGCAGGTGTTTTATAGATAACTACTAGTTGCCTAATAGTATTAAATGGTTTGAATTAATAGTAATAATATTGTTTTATTTTTTATTTACGATAGACTTGCGATTGACCACTTTCTAGCCTGTTGGTAGGTGATGATTTTATAATGTAGGTGAATATTAGCGACCGAAAACACTTATATTTCCTCTAACCCCTCCAACTAAGCTAAATTGCTTGTGCTAGGATTGGTTTCAAGTCGGTAGTGGCCAGAATTCGAACTCGGGACCTCTTTCTTGATCGTAATGCCGATTTCCTAACCACTAAGCCACCACCACTTCACCCCGATAGATGTTAAGATCACCATAATAGATTCCAACAATGATCTAAGAATTTTATAGCAAACTAGCTGTCGCCCGCGGCTCCGCCCGCGTGGATTTCGGTTATCGCGAATCGGGGTATGAAAAATAGATGTTGGCCGATTCTCAGACCTACCCGATATGCCCACAAAATTTCATGAGAATCGGTCGAGCCGTTTCGGAGGAGTTTGGGAACGAAAACTGTGACACGAGAATTTTATATATTAGATTTTACTAGACATTAGCAAAATTGCGGCGATTTGCTGAGGTGGCCATAAGTTGAAGTTGAATGATCTAAGCTCCCCTCAACGAAACGAATGTATATTCATGACGTGTTAAGTAACTCAGCTGATCAGGGCATTCTTCCAATAAGGACTGGTCGCGTTGTTTAAGTCCAGCTTTGGATATTTCCTTTTTCCGATCCTTTTTCGCGTGACCAAAGGGCTGGCCTATTTTTTGCAGAACGGATTGGCATTGCCATCCAACGGGGAAATGCCACCAGCCTTTTGGGCACATTATCAGTTGACATCGGAAATTCTTTGACGCCTAAACTCTTTGACCTCTTTTATATTCTTGTAAATATTTAATTAATACATTTTAGTTTTAGTTTAACATTTAAAAATTATTAATTAATTGAAAAATAATCTATGTCAACCTATGTTTTTTATACCAGAAATATATTATTGTGGACTTCAAGAACGAGCTGAGTATTTAGGGCAAGCGAAGCCGTGCTTGATAGACAGTAAAAACTATTATTTATTATTTATTAAACTAATTATAAGCCAAACCTCATCGCCAACACTTATCCCACAAAATCCCAAACTCATGCGCACAGTACATTAACAAAACGTTATGTTCCGCATAGCCCACACCACTTTCCCTAGCACTGACAATAGACTTTCGCTATTGCCTCCAGCTCACTGATTGGCTATAATTAATCAATTGAAGACTCTTTTGAAGTTAATTAGTTCATGTTTGAGCGGTTAGCCATTAGGCTTTTGTCTCACTGCGTATTGGAGAGCGATCTTTGTAAAACTAATGTTAACTAAATAACAATGGCCTTATTTTTTTATACCACTTAGGTGGCAGACAAACACACGGTCTACCTGATGGAAAGTGTTCACCGTGGCCTATGGACGCAACACCAGGGGCGTCACACGTGTTGTCGACCCTGTAAACACGGAGAGTTTCTGTGCTTAGATGGCTGACAAGTACACGGCCCACCTGGCGGAAAGCGGTTACCGTGGCCTATGGACGTGTGCAACGGGAGTCACACTTGCGCTGCCAACCCTGTTATTACAAAAGGTTTCTGTGCCGTCAGTGTAGAATATAAAGCAGGACAAGCCTTTAGTCTGCCCACATTTATCGCGAAAAAGAGGTTCAAATAGGGAATGAAAACTTGTATAAAAGTTCGCCATTTTTGAAAATAACCTCACGAAATTTGGTACACAGATAAATTTACTGAAAGGACATAGGCTACGTTTGGTCTTGAGAACCAACATCCACACCTCATCCAATCCTCATTTACAGCATTTCCAATCAGCTCGCCACTTGGCACTTTCTCTTGAACTTATGAATTTCTAATGACTGTAATGACACTTAAGTACCAACTACATTGATATACAATCATTATTAGTTCCCACACGCAGGTTATTAATGGCTTGGAAAACTGACAGAAAGTATAGATTTAATGTCAAGTTTTAATTTGCCAATTTAAAATGTCACAATGACGTTTAGGATTCTTTCCTTGTTAAAACTTTCATTTCGCAATGCAAAATTTGAAGACCAATGCTAACCACAGAATGAAAAGTAACTGAATTGAGATTCAATCGGGAACTGACTATATAAGTAAATAGTCTAAATACAATCCCCTTATGGTGTAATTTAGGTCGGCCTGTGTACTTATCCGGGAAGTTACTTGCCCCGAGAGACCCTATAGAGTACTTAAAATCCCTATGATGCTATATCAATGGGATAGGAGAATTTGGATGACTTCAGGTGTGACCTGGTGGCTCAGTGGTCAGAGCATTCCCCCTGTAAGGGAAAGATCGTGGGTTCGAGTCACACCTGGGCATTCACTTTTTCCTATCTTAATCGATTTGAAAAGTTAGCATAGTAAATGCTTCAAAATTTCATTCAATTATTTGGGCGGAGTCATCCAAAAAACAATGTTTAAAAATGATTGCAACATCATTCATTGTTTCTGATATTTCGTATGAATGTCGGTAGATGCCTCCCACCGTCGCCCTAAGACGGTAGTATAGGAGAATTTGGATAGCTTCAGGTGTGGCCCGGTGGCTCAGTGGTCAGAGCATTCCCCCTGTAAGGGAAAGATCGTGGGTTCGAGTACCACCTGGGCATTCACTTTTTCCTATCTTAATCGATTTGAAAAGTTAGCATAGTAAATGCTTCAAAATTTCATTCAATATCTATGGGTATTTGAAGAACATAAATATGAGCTTATATATACTTTAAAATATAAGAATAGCATATAAGTATCACCACCCCATCTCAAACGGAAAACTACGCAGGCGATATCACCACGACAGAAGGAACCCTGTACCAACCCGTCTGGCCAACGTGGACGCAGTTGGCCAATGCCAGCCAACATTGGGAGAGGCCTATCAAGTAGACTGCGAAGGGCTAATAGAATGATTAATCATCACCCCATCTCATCCGAAGGGTGTCATAAGAAGCGACAACCGGAAAAATACGCAGACGATATCACTGCGAGAGAAGAAAATTTCGATATATTCGTTCGTGTATCACTGCCCAATCGGGTTCCAGTTGAAAACCAGCGCCAGTTTTCTACCCGGCATATGCTGAACTGGACACCCATTTGGTGCGTTTTGCGTCACACTGTTATTGGTCGTGCGCATGCTGTGTTTGGAGTTAGGAAGCCAGTTTTATTACTGATGAGTGGACATGCTTCCAATCATCATCATCATCATATCAGCCATACGCAGTCCACTGCTGAACATAGGCCTCTCCCATAGACTTCCAGAATGACCGATCTGGAATGGCGACCGCGTACGGGCAAACGTAGTGTAGGACGCCCAACGGCCAGGTGGAAGGACGACCTCATCAAGGTCGCCGGGAAGCGCTGGATGCGGGCTGCGTTAGATGCTTCCAATACTTCCAACAAATTGTTGATGTATAATTTCTGTATTGTGTGACTACTACGCACTAAATAAACGTTTCTTTCTTTCATATTAAAACCCTGTACCAACCCGTCTGGCCAGCGTGAAAACAATAGGACAGAGACAGCCAATGTTGGGAGATGCTTGCAAAATTATTGATTGATCTCTAATTGACTACACCAAGGCCATTATCTAGAGCCGCCATTTTAACTAAACTAAAGCAGCTTCCTTCACGGATGATAGAATAATCCACACCGACTTACAAGTGAGTCGTTTTGCAAGTCATCTAGCCGGATGACCGGCCGCGTCGAATGTGTTTAACCTAGAAATTGTTAAACGTGGGAACTATTGAACTGACGGTACAGTACAATGTACTTTCTGTTTATGGCTTGCTACTTGGGACAGAATATCGAGGCTTTAGTTTTTTTGAAGTGAAAACTTCTTTAGCGGCGTTGGATGGGTAAAAAGTGTTAAACTCGCGTCAGGATTATTTAACCTTTGAACCGTAACCGACGACTGACGTCATACAACATTACAACAGCTACAGATTGTTTATTTTGTTAGATGCGTTAAGAAGCTTCGTATTTCAGTTTCAGATACTACCGGGTTCGAACCTGAGCATCAGACACTTTTTGTGATTATTTTTTCTTCAATATTCATATATTTCTTCTGACAGAAAATTAGTGATAGGTTCTATGATTGGCGCTATATTATAGGTATGGTATGGTGTATTCTTTTTATCTTTTTCTCTGTATATAACGAAGAAAGAAAACGTTTTCACTTCTGCCGGCACTCCAGGAGTGCAACCCGTCTTTTTTTTTTATACCACTGAGGTGACAGACAATCACACGGTGATGGAAAGTGTACTGTAAGCACAGAGTTTCTGTGCCGTCATGGTAAAAGACAAAGCAGGAATAGCCTTTGGTCTTCCCACTGACAGTACAAAAACTCTCCAGGACGCTCCGGCTACCCTACTCACCGAAGGGAACGCAACACGAGGTTATTATTGCCACGGTATTCTGTTCCAATTGAGCAGTTCGCAGAAGTTCGGCAATACCGTCGTGTTCCACCTCCCACATGTTCGTCTCGGGGTTTTACATCCAAACACAAAATAAACTAGCACTGAAAATGTAAGGGGTCATGAGAACCACGGTGTTTCCATCTTGTCCCTGTAACCTGCTTCTCCTAGGGTGGCAGGTAACCCTACCGATCACTTCCAGGCCTGCGCTTATGAAGAAAGGACATCGTTAAGCAACCTCTGACATCTGAGTAACCTTCACAGTGCTGTGTGCTTTCTCAGGCTCGGCGGGCCGAGAGAATCCTAAGTCTCTTCTGGGATCGTTTGCTGTCTTAGGGCCCCACTGTAAAGGTGCTTTTCCATCAGAGAGGCGAGACGAGACGAGGCGAGAAGAGAATTGAAATCGCACTGACCCTTTTCCACAAAAAATTGTCATCGCGAGCTCGCGCGTGACCGCCGCGCCCCGCCGCCCGTATGCTTCATATATAAATGTATTTTAGACAGCTCATACACAATGCTCGATATAACTTTATTCTAGCGTCAATGCCGAAAACTCCGAACAAAAATTAGGCGTCAATATTCTCGTCAATCCACACTGTTTCCACCAAAGATACGCTGGGAGAGAATTTAAAATTTGCCATACAAATTTCAATTCTCGCCACGTCTCGTCTCGCCCCTCTGGTGGAAAATCACGTTAAGAGCCGCGGCCGGCAGCGGCCGACAGCGGTCCGCAGCGGCCAGAATTTGTTATTAGAAGTGATTGCGAGTGCTCGCGCAGCCTCGCGGCGACGCTTTACTCCTTCTATACCTTCAAATGACTATATGACCTCTCCCGTTGAATGTGATTCGAAATGCTTCGTAAAACATTCCTCCAAACATTCGTCGGTAGCTTAGTGGTTAAGGAGTCGGCCTTAGGATCGAGAGGTCCCAGATTCGAATCCTGGCCATTACACTACCGGCGTGAACCCACTCCTAACACAAGCAATTGAGCTTAGTTGGAACGTGTGCGAAGTTAGCACCGCACTTTGAAGTTACAAATATTTTGAAGGTTGTTCCAGGTTGTTCTAAGTTTGTTCTACTTTGTTCCAAAACGGCATAAGGCTGAGAAAGAAACTTTCAGAGAAAACTGGAAAAACAACGATTTTAGAGCTGGCACCGCACTTTTAAGGTATCGCGATTCTGGCGGTTGTTCTGTGTTGTGCTAGGTTTGTTCTATATTGTTCCAAAATATTGCGGTCGGGAGAAAATTATGTTTTCGAAATTTGGAGAAAATTTATCATACAATTGATAACTCACTTTTTAAAAATCGCGATTCAACGAGTTATTCTAAGTGGTTCTAGGCATGTCTCAGATTGGTTCAAATGCGTTCCACATTGTTCTCCAGCGTATCTTGTTCGAAAAAAAATATTTTTTCGAACACTTCCAGAAAATTGATTTTTTTGCTGCCACCTCAATTTCGAGAAATCGCTATTACGTGGGTGTTTTGAGTTGTTCTAGCTTATTTCTAGATTTTTCGAGGCTTTTTCTCCCTTTCTTCTACGATGGCTCGTTCGAAAATAATTTATTGTTCAGAAATTCAAGAAAATTTATTTTCGAGCTGTTATCGCATATTCAAGACATCGCGGTTTAAGCGGTTGTACTAAGTTTTTAGTTAGTTATGTGTGACATTGTTCTGAAATATCTCGCTTGAATAAAAATGGCTTTTCGACAATTAAAAAAAAAACGATTATTAAACCTACATCCCACTTTCGAATAACTTTTCCTGCACGAAATTGCTGATAATGTAAATTCAATCTACAAATTCGGATTTTTTTTTGTTGTTTCATTATCGTTGCATTATTCTAGGATATTAGTACAACCCAGCATAACCTGAATTTTTGCGATTGAAAATTGCAGTCGCCAATGATAAGGTAATGAACCTTTTTTCCTCCACGAAATTTATGATAATGTCCTTAAATATTCTAATTTGAAGAACATATTTTTTCTGCTGTTAGTGCATTGTACTAAGATGCTAGCACAACTCGACACAACTATATTAATATATTATATATATTATACAATAAAAATTGCAGTTGCAAATGTAAAGGTGATGAACCTTTTTTCCTTTACAAATTCTACGACAATGTCGATTAAATATTCTAATTCGAAGGAACAATTTTTTCTACGGGCAGTGCATTGCACTAGGATGCTAGCACAACTCAGCACAACCTTTATTTTTGCGAAAAAAATTGCAGTCTCGCCTGCGAAGGTGTTAAACAATTTTTCGCGAACGGAATCCATGATGATCGAATTGCAACATTGAAATTAATCTGAATATTTTTTTTTATTGGTTGTGCATTGTACTAGGATATTAACACGACTCGACTGCAATAAAAAATTGCAGTCGCAAATGTAAAGGTAATGAACCTTTTCTCCCTTACAAATTCTACGACAATGCATCTCAATGAAAAAGCCTCGAAAAATCTAGAAATAAGCTAGAACAACTCAGAACACCCACGTAATAGCGATTTCTCGAAATTGAGGTGGCAGTAAAAAAATCAATTTTCTGGAAGTTTTCGAAAAATTATTTATTTTCGAACCAGATACGCTGGAGAACAATGTGAAACGCATTTGAACCAATCTGAGACATGCCTAGAACCACTTAGAATAACTTGTTGAATTGCGATTTTTAAAAAGTGGGTTATCAATTGTATATCTAATAAATTTTCTCCAAATTTCGAAAACATAATTTTCTCCCGAACGCAATATTTTGGAACAATGTCGAACAAACTCAGAATAAACAATACGATTGCGATAGCTCGAAAATGTGGTGCCAGCTCGAAAATTATTTACCGCAAATTTTTTGAAAAAAAGAATAAACATTTGAAAGTGATATTTTGGAACAATATAGAACAAACCTAGCACAACACAGAACAACCGCCAGAATCGCGATACCTCAAAAGTGCGGTGCCAGCTCTAAAATCGTTGTTTTTCCAGTTTTCTCTGAAAGTTTCTTTCTCAGCCCTATGCCGTTTTGGAACAAAGTAGAACAAACTTAGAACAACCTGGAACAACCTTCAAACTATTTGTAACTTGAAAGCGCGGTGCCAACTTCGCACACGTTTAGTTGGATGGGGTTAGAGGGAATTTTAGTAATTTCGATAATTTCAGTTGTTAATATTCTTTAAAAAAAAAAAGAAAACTGCCGACGGCTGCGCTTTCAGTGGAGATGTTATAGTACGGGATAGACTATAAGGGAAAAATAAAAATAATAATAAAATACAATAATAATGAATCCAATAACTTATGGCACGTCAGAATTATTATATACTTCCTGCCTATAGCAAACAGGAATGCGAAACCCCCATAGATAAAGCACCATAGGGATTTCAAGTCCCTATTGTTGCTCCAAAGATACACAATAAACAATAGCATAACAACAAATAATATAAATAAATAATATAACGACAAATAGTTTATAACACGGAAGATATCTTTCACAATGAAAATTGAATCGATAGTTACTCATCCATACCAAATATTATAAATGCGAAAGTAACTCTGTCTATCTGTCTGTCTGTCTGTCTGTAGGTATGTTACGCTTTAACGCCTTAATCACTAAACCGATCTTGATGAAATTTAGTACAAAGGTGTATTAGAGCTTAAGAACGGACATAGGCTACCTTTTATCCCGAGAAAAGGGGTTTAGGGGGGGGAATAGGGGATGAAAGTTTGTCAATTTTGAAGATATCCTCATTCAATTAGATAGATTAGAGCTTGGGAACGGCCATAGGCTAAAATTTATCGCGAAAAAGGGGGTAGTAGGGGGGGGGGGGATAGGGTCAGGGGACGACAGTTTGTCATTTTTGAAAATATCCTGATGAAATAGATATACAGATGGACTAGCTATTGCCCGCGGCTCCCCCCGCGTGGATGTCGCTTAGAGTTGAGCCGACGCTATTGAGCATTAAATTCGCCTTCTTCCTACTCACCTCTATATTCGACTCTCTACTCAACTTTCTACTCGCCTCTATACTGGAATTCATACTCGAATCTTTACTGACTTCTCTGCTCACCTCTCTACTCGACTCTGTACTTTCCTCTATACTCGCCTATCCATCGGCCTCTCTACTCTCATCTCTACTCGCCCATCCACTCGATTCTCCATACGCCACTCTAAAAAAATATATCTTACTATTTATCCCCTATTCACCCCCTTTTTTTAGGCAGAGTCAAGATACGCCTTTCATTCTCCATCATAATAATCTTTGCATTGAAATAAAACGTCTTTTAACGGAGTCTATCTCCATTTATTTGGTAGCTTTTGCCTGCGGTTCCTCCCGGGTGAGTGTCGGTCATCGCGACCAAACGTACTCCGTGTCCTTTCTCAAGGTCTAATCTACCTCTTTTCCAAATTTTATCAAAATCGGTTCAGTAGTTTGGCCGTGAAAGACTGATAAACAGACACACATACACTTTGCCATTCACCAAAATATTAGTACCTACCTATGGATTTTTTTTTATGCCACTTAGGTGGAAGACAAGCACACGGCCCACCTGCATTTACATTAAGCCCGACGTTTGGGCTACTTTTCAGTAGTCATGGTCACGTAGTGATGACTAAAAATGTTAATTGTCACATAGTTTGGAGTGTAAGTAATCTCGAAATACATCGTTAGTAATTAATGTAGGTCGTACGTCAAAATACCTTCGGGCTAAACGTAAATAATACCAAATATATCTCCCTACAGTCCCGGATTCTTTAAGCGGGGCGTGAAAAAGCATCTGATGAGGCCGTCATGCTGTGTGACACCATTGTAACATTTGTAACATGGTACGTGTCTGTAATGATAACCCTCTTTCCTGAGACTTTGCCTTCAGCTTACCATCAGGCGAGGTAAAGTCCAATTGACGTGTCCTATACAAAAAAAATCCAATAAAATGTGGTTTTATTGCAATGTAACTTACTTATCTGAAGTATCCGCGAAAATCACTTATGATTTTCGCGGATACTTCAGACAGAATCTTAGCGGTGTTTCTAAAAATTAACTTCCGCTCGTTTGGTGTGTACGCGGCCTAAGTATAATTGTGTATTCCGTGACATTCCTCGCGTTGAAATGGCATCAATTATTTGCTGACACAGTTAGTGTGTTAGTGCGATTGAGGGCAGAAGAGTACCGTAAAAAACTCTGTTAATAGTAATATACGGCAGTTTCAGTGACTGTGTGGGGTTCAATTCCCACTCAGTTCAAAAATTTTATGTATGAATATGTATATTTGTATTGGTCTAGGTGTTTCTGTGCCTCGGAGAGCACGTTAAGCCGTCGGTCCCGGTTGGAGCCCTCAAAATCTGACTAGTCTAACTACAGAAATTCAATATCGCCAATTCATGGTGGAGGTCAAATGGCAGTCGCTTCACGGAAAATATTGAAGTTCAGCCGCATCAAAGTTAGACTGGAAAGCCGATCAAAACGGAGTTGGAAAAATGCTCAGAGGATTATGATAATTTTAAATTCGGATTCTGTTCCCACTACCCATGGCTTGCCAGGGATAAAAAATTTTCTTATGTGTTATTCCATACTATAATCTATACCTGTATTAAATTTCAGCCAAATCGGCTCAGCCGTTTGAGTATGATTGTAATTAAGTAAGAAATATTTTCACACATAAAATATTTATAATACTAGCTTTGTGGATGTCGGTTATCGCGGTCAAACATAGCCTATGTCCTTTCTCAAGGTGTAATCTACCCCTACACAAAAATTCATCAAAATCGGTTCAGTGGTTTAGACGTGACAGATGGACATATAGACTCACACATACACTTTCCTATTTCTAATATTTGTATGAATTACCAGCCAATCCATCCCGACTTCGTATGTTGCATACTCCGAAACCCTTTACGGGGGGTAAAAGGAGCCATATTATATGCCCGAATTTTATCATTTTCAACTAATCTTATCTGCGGATTTGTTAATATTTATGATCACTGCTCCGCTCGCTTGGGTAGGTAGTAGCGTGATGACATATAGCCTAAATTTTCCTCGATCAACTGGCTATTCAACACAAAAATAATATTTTAATTCGAACCTGTAATTCCTGAGATTAACGCATTCAAAAGTTCTTTATTAATGCAAATAAAACCCCGTTGACGCGATTTTCTGGGGTCCGGAGGTAAAACGCGTCTTAAGGTGATTTTCCACCAGAGGGGCGAGACGAGACGAGGCGAGGAGAGAATTGAAATTTGTATGGCAAATTTTCAATCCTCTCCCAGCGTATCTTTGGTGGAAACAGTGTGGATTGACGAGAATATGCGAGGCGTGAATTTAAATATTTGTTTGTGCAAAAATGAACCGTATTGGTTCCTATGTAGAGTATAAATCACCTTCAAGGTGATTTTCCACCAGAGTGGCTAGGCGAGGCGAGGCGAGGAGACAATTGAAATTTGTATAACAAACTTTCAACCCTCTCCCAGTGCATCTTTGGTGAAAAGTGTGGATTGACGAGAATATTGACGCCTAATTTTTGTTCGGAGTTTTCGGCATTGATGCTAGAACAAAGTTATATCGAGCATTGTGTGTGACCTTTATGCGGGCAATCGTAATAAGCGGGAAATGGAAAATCAAACGTATAGACACTTAGTAGGAAGTGTGACTAGAATGTATAATGTATAAATATGTAATAATATTATGACAATGTGAGCAGTAGTTTATAATGTGTCAATATATTGTGTATTCAAATAGCTGTGTCAAGCTGACATTCCTGGGACCATAATACCGTTGAGACATGAATAGACTGCTTAGATTCAGATCGATATTGCGGTAGAGTTGTATTGGAGCCCCTTCAAGACCTTCGGGGCCCGCTGTGACCCCATACCCCGCTTGCATGAGTTGACAGCTTGAACTGGAATATTAAGTAGTGATCAATACAGCGTGAGAGCTGTATGAGGGGCCCCATCGAGTTCTTTGTGGCATACTGAGTATCATACATTGTGCTTGCATTGGTAAAACTGGAGTGTCATCAATCTAGAGGTAAATGAAAAGGGGCCTCTCCAAGACCTTCGGGCCCGGTCTAGCGGTCCATTTATACAGGCCCAGTGTATGGCTGACCCATACACTGCGCCTGTATAAGTGGATGGTTAAAAATGGAGTGTACATCAATAGTCCACCCAGTGCTAGCCTTAGTATTGCAGACCCCGTCTGCTAACTGGGCGATGTCGAGACGCACAAGAACTTCACCCCTTCGAAGGAGGCTTTACCGTGGCCTGCAGTTGGACCCACCATGATTCTTGGGGGACAAGTGCCACACACTGGGCCTGCACGAGTGGACAGTTGCTTTTAATGCAGAGATCCCCTGGGATAATGAAAGAAAGAAAATATTTTATTCAAACATAAACCAATGAAATTAGAACATCGTCCATAATTTTTGAAACAACTATTAAGGCCAAATTGTGTATCAGGGCATTATAACATTGCAGACTATATGAATGACAAAAATGCTTAGGATTAAGTCGCTCTAAATCAACACAAGAAAAAATTGTACCTACATGACAATGTTTTTTTTTAAAACAAAGGATGCCTAATGAGTTTTCTGGCAGTGTTTCCCAGTAGTTGCCATGTCACGCACTGCACGGTAGGGGAAAAAATAATGACAATTCCAAACAAATTTATATTTTTATGGAATAAATGTTTTTCTGAATTTGAATTTGATTAAGCCCCAAACAAGCCGGTAAGGGTGGTTATATCTGACTCGAACCTACTAAAATCGCCCGCCTTTTGTGTCTTCAGTTACCGGAGCTGGGATAGCCAGATCTCTCGCACTCCGGCCAACCAATGGCCATCTCTGAGAATCCCCCGCAAAAGAGGACAGCTGATATTCCCGCGTAGCTGCGTAACATTAGGGACTAGCCCACATCTAGTGTTGGTGCATATACTAGGCAGCTAGCTAGCAGCAGGCTACTTAGGCAGTATAAAATCACGAATACACTGAGATTGGGAGTTCGTCTCTAACTGGGCGATATCCATTGCAAGAGGGAACAATCCCTGCCTCATACACCTTGTTATTTGCCTCCTAATTGAGACCACTAAGCCAGTAGCTTAGCGGTAAAGAGTCAGTTCACGATCGAGAGGTCCTTCTATTACTCTTTTAAAAAGAAAAAAAAAATAGGTTCGGTGTCTGTATCTCACGGGAGCGGACTGAGCGGATCCACGGGCATCAGCTAGTCACAAATCTACGCCACAACACAACCGCCGATGCGTTTAAGGACACTGAGACGACACGGTTCGCTAACTGAGAACTGAACCCGCGATAAATCAGCCAACCGTGTACTGAGTCATCAGGTTACTTCGTACGGGTTTTTATTTAGAATCTACAGAAACCACAGCAGGAGACATGTGAACAAACTTAAGATATCACATTTTCATAGGGACTGAACGCCTTTCTCTGTCCGGGATAGGTAGAGACGTCGATTTTGATTAGGTACTTGACTAAAGCTTAACAATCATGTACTGAATATTAATAAAAATACAAATAAACTAGGATACCTAGTGGTACGATTTCAGTTTATCCATACTAATATTATAAATGCGAAAGTAACTCTGTATGTCTGTCTGTATGTTACGTTTTCACGCCTAAACCACTGAACCAATTTTGATGAAATTTGGTATAGTGGTAGATTAGACCTTGAGAAAGGACATAGGATATGTTTGGTCGCGATAACCGATATCCACGCGGGCGGAACCGCGGGCAACAGCTACTACTTTACAGTCCTTAAAATGAGTCCTTAAAACAGAAAAATATTAAGAAATTTAGTTTTTGAATCCTAATTCCTACTAATAATATAAACACGAAAGTATGGATGGATGGATAGATAAATGTTGGTTACTCTTTTACTTAAAAACTACTAAATACATTCATGAACTTCATACCGCCAATATTTTTCCGCCCGCGTGGCGTCAGATCCCATTCCCGCTGCACCCTCTACTATATTAAACATGTATTATACATATAAACCTTCCTCTTTAATCAGTCTATCTATTT
The DNA here is from genome assembly GCA_949126895.1 of Eilema caniola. Taxonomy (NCBI): domain Eukaryota; kingdom Metazoa; phylum Arthropoda; class Insecta; order Lepidoptera; family Erebidae; genus Eilema; species Eilema caniola. Next base: position 1,550,067 of record OX421490.1, on the reverse strand, counting down.
AAAAAAAACCGCACCAAATCCGTTGCGTAGTTTTAAAGATTTAAGTATACAAAGGGATTTAGGGACAGAGAAAGCGACTTTGTTTTATACTATGTAGTGATAGTGATAACTTATACATCAGAATAACACATAGGCTACAATTTATAACGATAAACGATAGTAAAACATATAAAAAAGACACATCAAAATTGTTTACGGAGTCAACAGCCCGAAAGTCTCTACGATTCGCACGAACTTAAATGATTTTCACTTAAGTTTGTGCGAAAAGACCTCCCGCCTCCCCCCGCCCTCACCCTCCTTTGGGAGCATTGTTTGTATATTTCGGCAGAAACGCTTTTCTTCTTGAAACCACTACAGTGACCTAGCTCAAGGTTAAACTAACTGTACTTCAAAATATTCGCAGACGCACAATAATAAGAGTAATCAAATGGTATAATTATAACAAAAATGGCAGGTATGACTAAGTTTGCCTTGTGATTCACTACGATAACGGTAAACCGCAGTTTTGTAAGAACTAACCCGTTTCATGATTTATTATTAAGTTTAGATCTTTGTATAGAAACCTACGGCCGATAACAAAGCGCACGCTTTTCTGTAATAAGTTCGCTACGCCCGGGTTGCCTCTGGACCCGCTTCGCCGCCTGGGCCTCGTTTCTCTCCCAACTTGGGTGCAAGATAATATGTCGGTGATTATAGCTATGGAGTTGAGGGTGAGCGCAAACCAACCCATACTTGCAAACAGGTACACCCAATGATTGACGGACGATTCCTTTCAAAGTTGGGAGGTTCCGTAAAAGCTAAAATTCACCAAATTGTGGCGAGGCAATCGGACTATAGGCTCCACAGTGAAAGCTTTGAATTGTAAATGGGAGTAGATAATGAAGAAAATGATGATGATTAATAGAAATAATTGGTACCAAGTTATACCTTTTTCTTTATCCTAGCGTTAATCCCAGTCGCATCCGAAGCTATCAGCTTGGAGTCTGGGGTCCGCTTTTACCAGTCCAACTGCGGACTTGGCTAAACTTCGACTGCATTTTCCGTGAAGCGACTGCCATATGACCTTCACAACCCAAAAGTGATTGCAGTTAGACCAGTTTTTGGCCTTTTGAGGACCCAATACCCGTAACAACTGCCATGTATATTTGTATGGCAACCAGGACCGAATGCGCAGCGGCCGCGTTCACTAGCTCTATGCAACGGAGGCTGTCCTTTTTATCTATTTACACAGAAATAACGAAATATCATCTCACCATAGATTAATAGCGAGAAGGCCGCCCATTGTACATTTAATGTATACTTGCTACCTACTTGTCTCTACTGTAAATCAAATGGTGTACAATAAAGTATTATATATCTATCTAATATTTAATGTTTGTAAATATGTAGACCTAAAATACAAAAAGACGGGTTGCACTCTGGGAGTGCCGGCAGAAGTGAAAACATTTTATTTTTTCTTTCTTCTTTATATACATAGATAAAGATAAAAAGAACATACCATACCATACCTATAATATAGCGACAATCATAGAACCTATCACTAATTTTCTGCTAAATTTCTGTCAGAAGAAATTAATAAATTACAAAAAGAAAAGATAATCATAATAAGTAATAAATTACAAAAAGAAAAAATAATCACAAAAAATCCCTGAAGGCCAGGTGGTTTGAACCCGATACTTTCTGAAACTATAAGGACTTACAGTCGAAGTGCTTACCGTTTAAGCTACGACGCTATCTATCGTAACTTGCAAAATAGATAGTCTGTACCTAATCTTGTATGACGTCAGTTGTCGGTTACGGTTCAAAGGTCAACTAATCCTGACGCTTCCTTAACATTTTACACCCATCCAACGCCGCTAAAGAAGTTTTCACTTCAAAAATACCCGTTAAGTTTCTTGCCGAAGTCTTCTCAGGTCGGGGCCGCGTTTCGAACCGGTGGTCCATTTGCTAAACTGGTCTGGATTTTATTTTTTTAAACTTGACGTTTTGTAAGTGCCGTTTTAATAGTCTATACAGAATAAATGATTTTTGACTTTGACTTTAAAATATAGGAAAAATTTGATTCGGTCTAGGCGGGGTTTGAACCCGCGATCTTTGCCTTACAAGGGCAATGCTTTAGCCACTAATCTACCAGACCTCGCGTAAACCAATCCAAATTTCTCCTATATCTGCTTTAAGGATTTTCCTATATTACACATATACAATATATACAACTTACTTAATCGATTTGAATATATTTAGCACGCCAAATGATTTAAAATGTCATTCAAATCATCTCACGATTTTTCTTAACATACTAAAAATATTAACAAATATGAATATGGGTCATTTAATATACTGAACTTTTCCTTTTATTGAAGCAATTGATTTGATGTCATTGAATAACATTCGTGAATAATTAGGTAAATTAATCTGTTTGTTACATACTCGATTACACAGAAACGGCTGGATGTATATGGCTATAATTATACACACAGGTAGGAATAATGATTTCATGTCTAACTTAGCTATTGCGGGCATTTGATTTATTTAAGCTTTTATTGGAGGGACCGCGGTGTGACCACCGTTCTCTGAGAAAAAATCTCGCGCCTGAACCTCGTCTGTTATTAAGAAGGTGCACCGACTGGGATAGACTAGGGCCTCCAGACTTTTTGAAGTGAAAACTTCTTTAGCGGCGTTGGATGGGTGTAAAATGTTAAGGAAGCGTCAGGATTAGTTGACCTTTGAACCGTAACCGGCGACTGACGTCATACAAGATTAGGTACAGACATGTATTTTGCAAATTACAATAGATACGTCGTAGCTTAAACGGTAAGCACTTCGACTGGAAGTCCTTATAGTTTCAGATAGTATCGGGTTCAAATCACCTGGCTTTCAGGGATTTTTTGTGATTGTTTCTTCTTATATATTACTTTTGGTGTATATTTATTACTTTTGGTGATAATTTTTTCTTTCTGTAATTTATTATTTTATGTGATTATTTTTCTTTTCATAATTTATTAATTTCTTCTGACAGAAAATTAGCAGAAAATAAGTGATAGGTTCTATGATTAGCGCTATATTATATGTATCGTATGGTATGTTCATTTTTATCTTTTTCTATGCATATAACGAAGAAAGAACAAAAGAAAATGTTTTCACTTCTGCCGGCACTCCCAGAGTGCAACCCGTCTTTTTTTTTATACCACTTAGTTGGCAGAGAGGCACACGGCCCACCTAATAGAAAGTGGTCACCGTGGGCTATGGACGTGTGTAACACCAGGGGAGTCACACTCGCGCTGTCGACCCTGTAGGAACTTTTTAATGCCCCTCTTGAAGAACCCCATATTGTAGGCGCTTGGAAAATCCACGGCATAGAGTTCATTCCACAGTTTAAGCGCGTGATGAAGTTTCTTTCACACCAGACTATAATCCCCGTGCCAAACGTACCAAACAGTATCCATTCATTCAAGCCTTTGGTTTTTTTTTTATACCATTTATGTAGCAGATTAACACATGGCCCACCTGATGGGAAGCGGTTACCTTGGACTATAGACGTGTGCAACACTAGGGAAGGCACACTCGTGCTGCCGACCCTGTAAACACAGAGAGTTTCTGTGTCGCCAGTGTAGAAAGACAAAGCTGTACAAAGCTTTGGTCTTCCCACTGACAGCACAAAGTGAGCTCTGGCTACCCTACTCACCGCCGGGAACACAACACGAGATTATTATGACCGCGGTATTTTGTAGGGCGGAGAAACACCGTCGTGTCCTTCCTCCTTATAATACTACAAATTCTATAGTCAGACAGATATGTACAGCCCAGACTCAGTCTCAGATGCATAGCTCGAGTCAACAATATTGCCCGGAATACGGCAATAGGCTCACCTATTACGTGGGACCGAATACAGATTGGTGAAATGTGGGTGTTAATTCACTTCTGCCTAACACTCCGCGGATAAAGGCATAATTATATGTATGTATGTATGTCAATAGTCAGATTATCGTGATTAAATTGTTTATCGGACGGATTGGATTATCATTATGATAACAGATTTTTTGTTGCAATAATTATAATAGATTAGAATCTGGGACTATAGAGAGACGTAGAGAAAATAGACGAAACAACAGCTGGGTTAGTTCCCGGTGGAATAGAATAGGACTAGAGGTGATTCTCCACCAGAGGGGCGAGACGAGACGAGGCGAGAAGAGAATTGAAATCGCACTGACCCTTTTCCACTAAAAATTGCCATCGCGAGAGGATTGAAAATTTTGAAAATTTATACAAATTTCAATTCTCTCCTTGCCTCACCTCGCCTAGCCACTCTGGTGGAAAATCACCTTGAAGGCGATTTATACTCTATGTCGGAACCAATACGGTTCATTTTTGCACAAACAAATATTTCAATTCATGCCTCGCATATTCTCGTCAATCCACACTGTTTCCACCAAAGATACGCTGGGAGAGGATTGAAAATTTGCCATACAAATTTCAATTCTCTCCTCGCCTCGCCTCGTCTCGTCACTCTGGTGGAAAATCACCTTTATCCATCTCTTTCCGGGGGTGCCGTAGAAGGGGACTAAGGGATAGGAATGTTCTCCGTCGGACAGTATTCAGCCCTTAACAAAGCGCCCGCTTGACAGCGATAGGCTTGCCCCCTATTACGCCTAACCCTTCACCTCTGCCTAACCCTTCGTAGACGACACTATTGACCAGCAAGAGTAAACGGCATCGCAGCCAACCGCCAGTGAGTCTAAGATGTTAAATTCACCACTAAACCGATGATACATACATATAATCACGCCTTTATCCCCGGAGGGTTAGGCAGAGGTGAACACATTTCACCAATCTGTATTCGGTCCCACGTAATAGGGGGTGAGCCTATTACCGTATTCCGGGCACTATTGTTGACTCGAGCCATGAATTTGAGGCCGAGTCAGGGCTGTACATATTTGTCTGATGTTTAACAGCCCTATCCCTTAGTCGCCTTGTACGACACCACATGGGAAGAGAAGGGGTGGTCCGAATTCAACTCTGCCGGGAACCACCCGGCTAATAGACCAATGATTCCATACAAAAAAGAGACAAAACCCAACTAATCCACCAAACGACTCTGTTTATCCTCTTGAGAATTAACAGGCGTGGTTATAGCACTTGAGCGATAAGTGTACAGACGACGACAGACAGACAGAGCACTGTTTGTTCTTATTTTAGTACGTTGCACCGTGAGTCATTAAGATCAGTAATAGTACTTAGGGCTTGCGCGTACGCAGGGCATATTACACGCCCTCTAAGATGGACTTTTTACCGGACTGCGTTAACGAGGGTTATGATTTATGCGTGTATCTAGCCTGAGTCGCGTAGCTGTAGTATTTTTAACTGCTACGCGAGGGCACGGGTTCGTATCCCGCTCAATGCATGAATATGTCTATTTGCATTTGGTCTGGGTGTTATCGTGGCTCGGCACGTTAACATGAAAATCAATAGCCATTGTTGCATAGGAGAAACGGGTGAAATGACATAGAAGGGCTGGTCACCCATCTGGTCAATAGAGTCCCTACTGGCATATAAGCGGGTATGTTTGTGATATAGTTAGAAAAATTTCATCATCCAGGACGAGACTTGAACATGTGACCAGTTTTTAACAAATTAATGGTCTCAAAGTCGCTTCTATCTAGCTAACAGCTGTTAAATTAAAAGAAAAAAACTACACCAGATGTTTAATTCATTTTAATAAAAATCTGTTGAAAGTTTTGATTAAATCCTAATCTCCACAGTATTCTTATTACACAATTTTCATTAAAATTATGACCATTTTCGATATTAAGGGCATTGATATTAGAAGGAATTTGAATTTTGAACAGATCTTTAACGGAGTTATTACAAACTTATTTTAAAACTTACCTCGTTCCTCTTCAGCCTCAAATCATCCATACTCTTGCTGGTTTTCAACGTGTTTAGTGTTCCATATTCATTCTTCTTCACTACTTTGATATCATCCTCGGAATACGGCACATCATATATATGTTCGTCCACGTAAAACTCAGAATTTTTCACCACACACTTACAGCTCAAATGACACTTAAAACGATCCTCTTTTCCCTCATTTACGGTACACTTAACACACTTAGTATGCTTTGGCAGCCGTTCTAGACTATCTGTACTAGAACTACAGCATGCGGTCAAAGAATTATGGTTTTCAGAGTTCAAACGGGTGTATGGTAAACTTGACGTAGAATTGTTAGTAATGGCACAGTTAAGAGAATTCAGGCAACGAGATAAAGGGTCTGATCCTGATGTTTGGTTAGGAAGCAACGTTCGGTTTGTTATGTCTAGAATTTCTGTACATAAATAATGGATTTCTTTTGGCTTTTTTGGAGTATTTTGAACTTTGTCTGGTTTTTCTGCGGTTGCTTCCCTTTTTTGGGTTAATAGCGTTTCTAATTTTTCTAACTTTCTCATAGCTTCTTTTTTCTGTTCTTCAATATTTTCTTCTTGTATCGTTACTTTTGAGTTCAAAGACCTTGGAGGCTTTTTCGGTGGTGGTCCCATAGGCAGAGGTTGTTTCAAAGCTTTTTTGAGGGTATCAGTTAATTTTAAATGAGGATTTTTACGTTCTAACCGTATAGTTTCACTGGAGTTGCAGAATTCATCCATAGCAGCTAAATTAGTTTTTTCTGATGATAGCTCAAACTGGGAACGAAGCTTTTTTATACGGCCAGCTTTTTCATCTTCCACATTTTCAGTCTCGGAACTAACTCCGCTATCGGTCATAGCATCTTGTTTATCGGTTTCTTTTTTCTTCGGTTTCACTACTTGTGCGTACTGTTGTAAAATATGTTGAGGGACTTCCGAGTCCGGTATCGAGTCAACTAGAATTTGTTCATCGGAATTTGTTATAGACTGTCTACAAGGAACAAAGTTTTCTTTCCTCATCTGTTCTTCAAGAAAATTACCAAGCCTTTTAAGTCTATCTTTACTTAATTTGTGCTCCATTTTTAAAGAAAAATCACTGGTTTCAGACCTACCGTTGCAGCTACCATGCCTTTTGGGACTGTTACTAGTTATTTTCTGACTTCTATCACACCGAAATGCATGACTTCTATGCAATTTTTTACCAGGATCACTTATTTGACGTGATAATGTATTTTTTGTATCACTTACACTACGTTTCACGTCAACTTTGTTGTACAAGTAACTACTGTTTGGTTTCGGTGAACATTTGTCGCTGCTTTCTGACTCATTTCTGATATCCTTATTAGGCGATATATTACAATCGGTAATTTCTGCGTTTTCCTTCCCAATATTGACAGCAATACCATGTTTATGCTTATACAATTGCGACTCGATTCTGACCGGCACGCTGTCGTGGTTCAAATTCTCGAATCTACTCTTTATTTGTTGAACTCTGTTCTTAGAAGACGATATCATTTCGATTTGACATAATACATTTTTATTGGCACTATAATAATAAGCTATCACACATACGCTTTCAACACTTTGAAACAAAACACACGTTAAAATTTATTTTCAAAAATTTCCGACGAAACATGTAAACATTAAACACTTGTCTTTTTTTTTTCAAAAACACCGTTTGTTGCACCAGGCGTTAGCTTATACTAATCCTATATCAAAATAATCCACCGGAGTAGGAAGTTGCACGATAGAATAGTTTTTTATTGCGAAAGTGGAACGACGATTGTTATTTTACCCGATGTTAACTATTTTGAAACAATGCACTTGACAGAAAGTTTACATAAACATTATTCCGTATTCGTGGTTCGTGCGATCGTCAGGGCACGGCAACGACATGCCACTTGTGGGGTTACCACACTCGAAGTGCATTCTGCCAAGTGCAAAGTCAAGGCGAGTCTTATCTTTATAGAAAGTTTATTGATATAAGTCCGTTCATCTGAACTACAGATTGCAAATCCAGTCTAAATTTTCAAATGAAAGACGTCTTTGTCTAATATTTGAATTATATTATAATTCAGTATTTTCCTTGAGTTAGAATAATTAAAGAGTAAAACAGTTGCGTCGGTTTTTAATTGTTTTTATTTATTTTTAATCATCCACCCAACCTGTAATCGTGAATGATTGATTAATTTGATTAAATTTTATTGTACGTCAAGACAAATTGTATATAAAGCTTAAAAATATACAACAAAAAATATTTTATTCGTCATATTATGACTAATGGTTTTTATTCTAAGCTTGTGGTTTTCCTTGCACACGAATTTAGTACCTATTCGTGTAGAAGACAAAAATATTAGGTAATACCTACATAATTGAAAGCTTGTAACTAGTAATTCTAAGATTCATTTTAAAATTATCAAGGACATGCTTTTGCCCGTGGTTCAGCCCGTCGGTTATCGCTATAATATCGTTATAAATTGTAGCCTATGAGCCTATGTGTTATTCTTATGTATAAGCTATATTATTATAAAGTTTCATTAAAATCCATTCAGTAGTTTTTACGTGATAGAGTAACAAACATCCATCCATTCTTACAAACTTTCGCGTTTCTGATATTAACTTGAGGGGTGGTTACATCTTCGGTTTTAAATTACTGGATTTCCTAGATAACACTAAGGCACTAATATACGACAGTTTTAGCTCTCCAGGACCGTTCCTGATAGCCTTATTAAAAGATTAATATCGCGAGTGCAAATCTTTACATGTTTCTTCTCTAATACACTAGTTGTTGTCCCCACCCATACGAGCCTATTCCCGGAATAAAATAGTAGCCTCCGTGATATTCCAGACTGTAATTGTATCCCAGTACCAAATTTCAGTCTGATCCGTTAAGCCGTTAAAGCGTGATTGAATAACAATCATCCAAATTCAAATTTATAATATTATAGTAAGCAGTAAATGATTTAAAAGATGTTTCAATTATCATGAGAATAAGTAATGCTCGATTACATTAAAAAAAATTATATACCACTTATGTGGCAGACAAGCACACGGTCCACCTGTGGTTACCGTGGCCTATAGACGTATGCAACACCACGGGCGTTACACTCGCGCTGCCGACTCTGAAGAAGCCTGCTAATGCCCTAAGTTGCACTATTATCATACATGTCGTATGTTAAAAATCTCCCCAAAAGCAGGCAGAATTTTTTATCTTGATAACGACCAGCTGATTCCGTTACTCGTTATATAGTTCGGATATTCCCTTAATTTAAAGTTTTAGGTTTTTAATTTTTTTCCCATAATTATTTTTCTGTATTTAAGTACAAATATTTGTTGCTTTGATAGAATATTTAGTACTTACAAATATAGTTAAGTAGAACTATTTAGCAGCTAGTGGTTTGGTTGTAGTCAACAATTTATTAAAAATGTAAACATGTATTTATAATGTATCCGAACGTATAATCTTTTCTTTATTGAAGTGACATCTATTGCCTAGTAGCAAAGAAATAAATTTAACAATTTGTACACAAATAAAAGTAGGTAGTTGATACCTTTGCAACATTTATTCATTACTATAAGTTAAAATCATACAATAGGCTTCACATCAGTGTTATATCGGTACGTAGTTGGGTGTTCATTTTTTTAAATTTCATTTTGTTTTTAGTACATCGTCGTTGTCAAGAAACATGTAAGATTTTAATTTAAAAATCGCTAGCACAAATAAAAAAAATAGGAAGTTAAATATATATGAAAAACATAAACATTCAAACCAAGGTTGAAGTAGCGCCATCTTTAGCAACATAAGCGAATGTTGCACTTGAAGAATTATATCTAGTAGTTGTTTAGGTAGTTTTAAGCATTTATAATAGATGGCGCTGTTTGAATTTTTCATGAAAATGAATGTATACACATTTTCGAATGGTAAAATAATAATATTACTCTGAACATTATTATACAGAAACACTGACATCAATAATCATAAATTATAGTTTTAATACTCTATTGAGAGGTTCCAATCGGTGCACAATTGAGTCGTCGCCGTCGGTCCCGTTTGCCTGTACCACAGATAACATAAGAATTATACTATATTATTTGTGATACAATATACAACATAATACTTTGTACAGATATATACGGTTATAAAATATAATAAGTACAAATATCCATATAGATATCTTATAGCGATGTAGACAAGGTACAGCTACCATCATATATCTTGACCCCAAATTGAGAGAGCAACGAAGCCGAACGAATCTCAGATAATATAATATAATTATGATACAATACAATACAAATTAAATGGTAACACTTCTAACTTCAAGAAGCGCAGGCAACGTTTTAGTTCAGGAATTACAACTAGATGGCGACATTGTTTTGGTAAACTATTTATAATTTTCAGTATTAAAATTAACTTATCTTATATATATATATATCACTACATAGTATAAAACAAAGTCACTTTCTCTGTCCCTATGTCCCTTTGTATGCTTAAATCTTTAAAACTACGCAACGGATTTTGATGCGGTTTTTTTTAATAGTTAGAGTGATTCAAGAGGAAGGTTTATATGTATAATACATTTTTAATATAGTTGAGGGTGCAGCGGGAACGGGATCTGACGCCACGCGGGTGGATAAATATTGGCGGTACGAAGTTCGCCGGGTCAGCTAGTCAACAATAAAGCATACACTAAGTAAACATCTTATTGAGCATGACTGAATAAAACTATAAATATTCTGATCTATATTGATTCTGTCTGATAAACGGATGAGCAGACGCATTTCGCAGAAAAAAAGGCAGCTTCTTGTCACTGAGCTTGACTGGATCCTGAACCACATTTCCCAATGGGGCTCTGAGAACTTGGTTGACTTCAATGCCAAGAAGACGCAGGCAAGTGCGTTTACAGCAAAGGTATGTTCTTTCCTTCTCCATCCCACTCTTCAGAGCCCGCCACTGCCACTGTAAGACAACCTCAATATTCTCGGTATGAATGTTTGCTGCAAACTAAATAACAAAAACTACTTCGAGAGTTTCGTCAAAACAGCCTCGCGTAAACTCGGAGTCCTGAACAGAGTGAGACGGTTTTTCACGCCGGAGCAACGGTTTCTTCTATACAAGACACAAATTCGTTCCTGCGTGGAATTCCGCTCGAATCTCTGGGATGGATCCGCAAAGTATTTATTAGATGCTCTCGACAGGTTGCAGCGACGTGTGGTCCGGAAACCCTGAGCTTACGAGTACCCTCAAGTCTTTGCAGATGCGTAGAGATGTTGCTTCCTTGGCCATGGTTCTCTCGCTCGCAGCGCTCTTCGCTCTCTATCATGGTGAATGTTCTGATGAGCTATTCCAATTAGTCCCACCCTCTCCCTTCCTATACAGGACGACACGTGCAGGACTTAGATGTCACAACCAAACAAACATTCCTTCAAGAACCCAGCGGTTCGGTGACTCTTCCCTTTGTCGCACCATTAAGACCTGGAATTCCTTGCCAGCTCAGTCTTCCTACAGTCCGGGGTCCTTTAAGCGGGGTGTGAAAATGCATCTGATGAGGCCGTCAAGCTGAGTGCCACCATTGTTAACAGGGCACGTGTATATAATGGTGGCACTCTTTCCTGAGACTTTGCCTTCAGCTTACCATCAGGCGAGGTAAAGTCAAAATTACGTGTCCTGTATTAAAAAAAAAAGTTACAGACAATGCGTTATGTCGCTAGATGGCACAAAAGAAAAAAAATAGCACTATTGTCACGAAATCTTTATTTATTACATTACCAACGAGTTTTATATGCTTATGTGCTTACTTTATCTCGTGTGTAAGTTCTGAAATAATGTACGTGATTCTAAGTCAGCAAGTATGCGTTTTAACATGATTTTAACTTTTTCATTTCTTTAATCATTTATTACATATATTCCGGCAGGAATCGGATTATAGGGACTCCTCACCACTGATTTCTACTCAGTGCAAATGCATGAATGAATATATGTATGTATATTTGCATTGGTCTGGGTGTTTTTATTTAAGTATACTAAGATTGTATTTAGAAAAAAAAGTTTCTAAGAATGTTTATCCGCGATTCTAGTTCTAGATCCCATAATATAAGCTAGTTAAGGTATGCTTACTTCAGGTACAGTATCTATAAGCCTTCTTTTAATTTAATTTTTAATCTATTTTCCTTTCTGACGCTATAACTCCAGAACGCACGAACCGATTTCCACGGCTTTGCATTCGTTGGAAAGGTCTCGGGCTCAGTGAGGTGTATAGCAAAGAAAATTCAGGAAAAATTTCAACAGAAAAGCGGGAAAGCGATAATTGACATCCACGCGGGCGGAGCCGCGGGCAACAGCTAGTGCTAAATACAAATAAAAACAAATTGAAAAATATGAGCGGAGTAGTCAAAAATCAATTCTTCAAAAATGATTGAAAAATCATTCATTGGTAGACACTCCACTGTCGCCTCAAAGACAGAAGGAGAAATTTTTAATTGATTAGGGCGAAGTCTGGTAGCCCCTGTAAGGCAGTGATTACGGGTTAGAGCCCCGCATAGACCGATTCTATTTTTCTATTTAAATCGAACCCACCAGTAAGTAGTTCATTCAACATCTTTACGCACACTAACTAGAGAGGCCACACGGTGGCCTCTCGTACCGTCAGACGCAGGTCATTACCGGACACGGTAACTTCGGGCGGTACCTGCATCTGATGGGCATAGAGCCAACGCCCGATAGTGCCGTCACTGCGACGCGAGCGCGGACTCAGGGCTGCACACGCTCACCGAGTGTCCGGCGTTTGAATCGCCGAGGCGGGAGCTTGTGGCGACCCTGAGGGTGAGAGTGCTCAAGCTCTGCACCCTGCTCGTGGCGATGGTACGCTGCGCGGATGCGTGGGCGGCCAGCGTCTTTTTCTGCGAGCAGGTCATGCTCGCGAAGGAGATAGCAGAGCGGGCGCGGCGCAGCGAGCGAGAAAGACTCGCGGACATCGCTGGCCGCGTTCGAAGGTGGCTCGGGCGTCGGAGGGCGCAAACCGACCTCCGCCCCCCATGAGCGCGGGTCTGAGGGTGATGGGTGGATCCGCTCGTCGCCCTAGCTGAAGCAGGCCACGGCGGCGGCACGCGGGGGCGAGTCGGGGACCGTGTGTTCCCCCCTCCCGAGGAGGCCCAGACCGAGAGGAATGGCCCTGGGTCAGCCGGGGTGCGAGGGAAATGTCACAAGACAACCTCACCTTCGGCCTAGCACATCGACCCACAGACGGCGTGCGGTTTAGTCGGTTCGATTCCGACATAACCTCCCCCTTCGGCTCCGAAGGGGGGTATCCGTGGGGATTTCACGCACGTAAAAAAAAAGAAACGCACAGAAACTTAGTCAAGAGACAGGGTTGTCACAACAAAAGGTAATTTGATTTTCAAGTGCCTTCCTACTCCATCAACGGACCAGAAGAAAGACAAGACTGTGACTGTGTGTGTGACTGTTAGTAATAAAAAGACTGCCTGGTGCCTTGGGTCTAGATATCGCTGTGTAGAGTGTCGTAAAATATTTATATAAGATAAATGATGGTTACCATACTACTCAAAGACGATTCTATGGAAAAAAACCTGCCAAAAACTAAACATAATTTCTATTTATAACTACGAATATTTGAATAGCATAGTATCTATAGAATTATCTATAATTCATATATTAACAGTTACTTATCAGATATACATACTTGACTACTAAATAATATGTAATTTAAAAACTGGATTCTATCATAGTCAACGCGAGAATCTATTTGATGTGCGGAATCCAATGATCTGCTATTAAAATGAAGAGCCTAGCTTACTCAGCCGTTCTATTAAACGCCTATACTGTTAAATAGCCGACGCTGTTCAATTAACAGTCTGAATGATATTCAGCCGTAACGTTTTTTACAACATTTAACAAACTGGCTGGCTAATGCTTAGGCCATTCGTATGATAGGCTACCAACCCAAAATAAGAAAGAACGTTAGAAATAGAAGAATTATATTATATTATCTGTGGTAATAAATTTAATAATGATAATATAATAATAAATATGGCAAAACATTTCACACAACGCTATCTAGACTCATGGTAAGCATAGATTAACTAGCTTGTGTTATGAAATCTAGAATGCGGATAAACATACTTAGATACTTTTTTTTAGTAAATATATACATAATATACATACAAATATTTGCACTGATCGGGGATCGAACCCACGCCTCCTGCGTATTGACCGCGTTCACTACCGCAACGCCACAGAGGTTTATTGAGCAGCTGCGAAATTCGAGTTGGATAGGTTAGGATAGAAGGTTAATGCCCGGCATTAACCTTCTCACTTTATAACTAATGTTTATAACCATACAGAAATAAGTAATTTGCCTAGTTGTTTGATTAAATGGCTAGGTAAGTACCTACCTAATTAAACGTCATTGATCCAAGACATTTGCCTAACGGCCTCAGCGGAGGCGCGCATCGAAGGACGATGCGCGCCTCCCCACACCGGGGGTTGAGTCAGGGACCGCGTGGTCCCCCCCTTCCCGAGGAGGGCCAGACGAAGAGGGATGGCCCTGGGTCAGTCGGGGTGCGAGGGATATGTCGCATGACAACCTCACCTTCGGCCTAGCACTACGACCCAGAGACGGCGTGCGGTTTAGTCGGTTCGAGTCCGACATAACCTCCCCCTCCGGCTCCGGAGGGGTGGGTAGCTGTGGGGTCTTCCCGCACGTAAAAAAAAAAACCGTTTAATCAAAAAGAGCCTAGAGGCTCTAGGCTCGTTTTGATTAAATTGTTGATTGAATGGCTAATTTAGTTTTAATGGCAGTGTATGCAAATATCACTCATTGAAATAAAACCGCTTTTAACGGATTCTTTCGCTACAAGCCTGGGATCCAGTCTTAATTAAGTCTACAAGCAAATTATAACAAGACTTAACGACATAGTGAGCTCATTTTGAGTAAATTAAATAGTAACACCAACAATTTGTCATGATTCAGGTACTTTGAGATAACTTACACTTCAAACTATATGACAACTACCACCTTTAGCCATCCCGTGACCATGGCTGCTGAGAAGTAGCCAAAACGTTGGGTTTAACTTAAATAATATAAATAAATACACTTACGGACTGAATTCTAACCTAATCTATCCAAGTCGGGGTGCTCTGAGTCGGGGTGTTAACCATAATGAAGTAATTTGAAGCATAAAAACCAAAGAAAAATAATTAGTTACAATTCAACGAATGACTACAAAAAAAAGGCGGGTTGCACTCTGGGAGTGCCGGCAGAAGTGAAAACATTTTCTTTTTTTCTTTCTTCGTTATATACATAGAAAAAGATAAAAAGAACATAGTGCTACGCCCGGCGCTTGGCCACTTCAATATATGGCCAAATTTCCATAGGAGTGAGCGAGACGGCACTATAGAAAGAGACAGCATGCCTTGACGTCACTGTTCTAGAAGGAATGGAATGAATAGAACGAGACGTCAGGCTAGAAAGAGACAGCATGCCTTGACGTCACTGTTCTAGAAGGAATGGAATGAATAGAAAGAGACACAAGACCTAATAGAACCTCCCAGAAAGTTCCTGTCTTTTTCAGAACGTACCTGTCTTTTCTCGATCTTTCGCTACTCGGCCGCACCTTATATAAAAGGCGAGCTAACAGCCGCTGCTGAAGTTAGTCCATGACTATACTCCGCACGCCGAATCATGATCCCTATGACGTTTCAACTGACAGTTGTATTAGTTATGCGAAACAATTTCGATAAAATACTGTTTTTTCAGGCAAATGTCATGTCATTCAGCCAGGTCATTCAACATAATAAGCAATATTTATTTATTTTGAAAATAGACTACGCGCATTGATGGACATAAAACACTAGATAAAAAAGTAACAGCCTTATTATATTTTATTTTACTATACTTTAATTTTTATTCAAATTGCATAATTTAAAGAATTTAAAATTCTTTTTGAATTGAATTTTAAAGAATTCATAATTAGCTGGCAATTATGGATTACACTGACTGGGATCGAGATGTACAATACGACAAGATCATTGACCAACCGTTAATAATAAACGTCACGGATAGCTGCAGTTCAGACTCAGATTTTGAAGATCCGATTGACCCTGTATCAGATTCAGATTGATATAAATAAAATACAAACTCAAAGCATTTGTTTTATATTTCCAACAAATTATCGATATTTTGTTTATCGATGTGTCCCTTCTTAGTCGATAACAGCTTGACGACGTAACTTTTGCAGCACATACCATGTACATTTGCATTGAGTTTTTTTCTATTATTTCCGAACATTACGTAATAATTTCTTAATATTCACTTTTATAATTTACAATTGTACACAATTATGATTTTTTCGTCTTTTTAATGGACCTCTAAAGGATTTGATGTGATAGGACGTCAGTACAATGTTAAGCGCTAACGAACTGTCATACGGATCATCATTCAGCGTGCGGATTATAGTATTCGAAGCGATCAAAGCGATAAAGTGTACGAAGCGATACAGTGCGATTATACAAGTGACTGTGTATTGTGTAAGGAAGAGTTTTCGAAGTTCTACGCGCTTTGCTGTAGTTTAAGTGCAGCTGAATAAAATCTGTCTTCAACGGTTGTCCTCGCATTTTCTATTTAAACCGACCCCCACGCTCGTAACAATACCATACCATACCTATAATATAGCACCAATCATATAACCTATCACTAATTTTCTGCTAATTTTCTGTCAGAAGAAATTAATAAATTACAAAAAGAAAAGATAATCACAATAAGTAATAAATTACAAAAAGAGAAAAACAATCACAAAAAATCCCTGAAGGCCAGGTGGTTTGAACCCGATACTATCTGAAACTATAAGGACTTACAGTCGAAGTGCTTACCGTTTAAACTACGACGCTATCTATCGTAACTTGCAAAATATATAGTCTGTACCTAATCTTGTATGACGTCAGTCGTCAGTTACGGTTCAAAGGTCAACTAATCCTGACGCTTCCTTAACATTTTACACCCATCCAACGCCGCTAAAGAAGTTTTCACTTCAAAAATCTGTCGTAGTAGTGGTCATTCGAAGATGTGTCTTGTCTAAGTATTGTCTGTCGAACAATCGTCTGTCGAAGTAGTGGTCATTCGAAGGTGTGTGTTGTCTAATAATTGTCTGTCGAAGCAATGACTTGTCGATCTATGCGTTTTCGAAGTTCGCTACATGTCGATGTATTGTACTGTCGAAATTCAGTCCGTAACTCAGATAGAGACACAGAGATTGCGTCTAAAATTTGCCACAAGGCAAACCTTAGGTCTGCTGCTATGACCGACAGAGTGATATCTAATGAAATAAATTAGGATAGAACGACTATACGCAGTGTACACCTGCACGTCGCGCGTGTCGACTTTTCCCCTGTAAATTAATACTCACGAGAGATAAAACCTTTATTCTTCAAATTTACTTCACTATTTTTATTCTACAATTAAAAATAGCACAATATGGCATTATTCACGGTAGGTACTTTTAACGATGTTATTACAAGCTAGTCTTAACAGTACTGAGTAAGCGTTCGAAAGGTCCTGTCTCATAGGACAGGAATTGATCAAAAAGTTGCCACGCGTTTCCCGCTCAAATGGCCGTTCTATCCTTCAATATGTGGTTTTTTTTTTTGAAGTTTTTTGGCTTGGTTACAAGACCTTTAAGCCATGTCTTTATTTAGTTTTGTTTATTCACTTTTCATGACGATGACGATGAGTGATGATTGCCATGACGATGACGATGAGTGATGATTTCTGCTTCATTAAAGTTGTGGGGACTTTACTGAAAGCTCCCCCAGGAGATTTGGAACGAACACGAAATGTCACAATTCACCTTAATATCCCACTTTCTTTACTACACTTGTGTGAATTGTCCAAGACGTTATGTCTAAAAATCCACCATTTTTACTCATAAAAACTTCAATTCACACCAATTTCGAAAAATAAAATAATACCGCGAAGTGCGTTTTCCCGCGCTCGCGCCAAAACTCGATAATCTGTGATGGTATTTGTGGGTATTAGGTACCGCAAGAAAATGAAATGTACTTACATACATTGTACTTTAGCTGGCAACATACTTAGGTCATACATTATCTAATTACATTACAATTCCTATGTTTTATGAATATTTATTACTTATAAGAAGTTATATATTTCTAATACTTACTGTATATACTTAAATTATCATACAAATAAGGCAACGTAGTGTCAGTTGTTGAAATAACAAATGTATAATTGAAAGCCTCTGTGTCATAGTGGTAAGTAGTGAACGCGACCGCTACGCAAGAGACGCGGGTTCGATCCCCGCTCAATGCAAAAATTTGTATGTATGAATATGGGTATTTGTATTGGTCTGGTCGGAAAATATGGAAGTTCAGCCAAATCCGCAGTTAGACTGATAAAACGGACCCAGACTCCAAAATAAAAGCTTCAGAGGCTACTGGGATTAACGCTGGGATGAAGAATTGCTGTTGCCCGCGGCTCCGCCCGCGTGGATGTCGGTTATCGCCTAGTGTTGAGCCGACGCTATTGAGCATTAAATTCGCCTCTCTGCTCAATTTTATCCTCGACTATTTTGACATTAATGATCACTGTTGCGCTATTATATATATTCATTTTAACAAAACATTTAAATACATCTACAAAAAAATAATTAAATATATTTAAAAATATAAAAAATAGTGTCCCACCGGCAGTTAGGGCTCCAGGGAGAGGAACTTCCTCACTATACGTGCCGTGCCTAACAGAACTGCCTTCTACATCAAGCCCTTGAGCCAGCTGTCTAACGAGAGCTTCATAAGATATTGATCGAGGCTCTTGGCGATAAGTCCGTGAACTGAGATAACTATCGGTACAATAATAGCTGAGTCCACATCCCACATGTCGACAATCTCATGGGCTAAGTCTAAATACTTCATTTGTTTTTCTTTTTCTACCTTCAAGAGATTCTCGTCATGAGGGATAGTAACATCAACTATTATTAGATCTATTAGTATATTTATATATTAGTAGGATGGATCTTGACCTTTGTTCTTAAGGATAGTAAATATCGCCGTACAATTATTATAATATGTATCTAATTATAGTAGGTAATAAACAACAAGACATAAGTCTGCAATAAATTAATTAGCAATAAAAATAACTCAGACAAATTGTGAAACCCGGCTAGGGTTGCCAACCATACGTACCACACACGCTCAAGCTCTGGAATGAACTCCTTTGTCGCGAAAAGAAAAGGTTTCTTGAATAGCCCTTTCGCGAAACTGAGGGTTTCTTTCAGGGTTCAATAGCTTGAATGCAAGGGATGTCCATGATTGCTGATTACCAGTGATTCTGTCATCTCGCACCGTAGATCTCCTCCTGTAGACAATGAAAATATCTGTTACTCTCAAAGAGTAAGTTGATAACCTCTTGTATCTTATAGCACACATGTGCTTAACGATCCATGACACACAACACGCATCGTACTTTAAAGGCATGATGCGCCTACATTGAGTCCCCTCCGTGGGACAAGCAATGGATCTCTCAAAATTGGTACATATCTCACCGCAAGTTGGTTCCAACCTTATGAATTGCGGGTGTCGATCTTCAGGCTCGACTGGGCGACTTCTGCTTTAATCGCCCACCCGGGCCAGCATGAAGACCGCAGGCAAGCGATGAAACGCATATCTGGTACAGGACAAAATTGCTACGATGCAAACTAAATACACAAAAGGTTACCAACCTTCGAATCCTTCGTACAGACGCGCTATCTCCTAGATCCGTAAAATCGCACCGTTTGCTTTTGATTTACTCATTTATACTTGATAGTAAAGAAAATAGAATTATATAGATTGAGCTGCCAGTGAAACCAACCAAAGAGTACGAATCCTAAAAAGTTTGTATTTCGTGAAGGAACTTCGCGACATCCTTGATGTAGATTTCTCAAGCGACTACAATATGGGGCTCTTCAAGAAGGGCATTAGAAGGTATCGCGCGTGAGTGACGCCTCTGGTATTGCACACGTCCATAGGCCAAAATTACCACTTTCCATCAGCTGAATCGTGTGTTTGCATGCCAGATAAGTGGAATATAGAAAAAGAAATTAAAGTAGTCGTGTACATTGGAGATGTTAAAAAAAAATTCCATTTTATAAAAAATACTAATTGTTGCCCGCGGATCCTGGATGTCGATTATCGCGACCAAACATGACCTATGTCCATTCTCAAGGTCCAATCTACCCCTATACCAAATTAAATCAAAATCGGTCAAGTGGTTTAAGCGTGAAAGACAAACAAACAGACCCACACATACACTTTCCCATCCCACTTGATCAAATTCCTGTCTATTCGCGATGGGCGCATAAACTACTGTCCCTCTAGACAAGTGGCCAACAAATTGCCACTTTTCTTGGCTGAACAGATTTCGATGCGGTTCTTTTAATTACACAGGTCTTGGTTAGACTTCAAATATGCTGTTGTTCGATTGCAATGGATCCAGTAAAACTGGAGATATGATAAAACAACGATAACCTTCTAAACAGGATGGATTGCATTAGCTACATATATATACAATCACACCTGTAAATCCTTGAAGGGATAGACTGAGATGTATTAAACACCCATTTTTCACCAACTGTGATTTACAGTCCCACGTAATAGGGGCATTTTGTAATAGGTAGTCGCCTTCTAGGACACCCACGGGAAGAGATGGGTTGGCGTTTCTATTCCACCGGGAACCAACTCGGCCATAGTACATCTAAAAAGAGATGGGTTGGCGTTTCTATTCCACCGGGAACCAACTCGGCCATAGTACATCCAAAAAGAGATGGGTTGGCGTTTCTATTCCACCGGGAACCAACTCGGCCATAGTACATCTAAAAAGAGATGGGTTGGCGTTTCTATTCCACCGGGAACCAACTTAGCTATAGTACATCTAAAAAGAGATGGGTTGGCGTTTCTATTCCACTGGGAACCAACTCGGCTATAGTACATTTAAAAAGAAATGGGTTGGCGTTTCTATTCCACCGGGAACCAACTCAGCTAAAGTACATCTAAAAAACTAAGAAGAGGGTCAATTATTCAAATCGATGAAAATAAGAAAAATTGACAGTGTAGTGTAGTGTAGCCGCGTGGTTCCCGGCAGAGTAGAATTTAGGCCACCCCTTCTCTTCCCATGTGGTGTCGTACAAGACGACTAAGGGATAGGGCTGATTAACTTCAACATCAGACGGATATGTACAGCCCAGACTCAGCCTCAGATGCATGGCTTGAGTCAACAATAGTGCCCGGAATACGGCAATAGGCTCACCCCCTGTTACGTGGGACCGAATACAGATTGGTGTAATGTGGGTGTTAATTGACCTCTGTCTAATCCTCCGGGGATAACCGCGTGATTATATGTATGTATGTCAGTTCAGGCAGGATTTATACCCACGATCTTACCCTTACAGAGGAATGCTCTGACTCCTGAGCCACCAAACCACACCTGAAGCCATCAATAGCATATTAAAATCTTTAAAATTTTATTTGATAGTCAATTATGTTCTTATTGCAATTATTTAATAGTAAAAAATCTTACTCAGCATCTTAGAGACTGATATAAAAGATTATATCAAAGCACAATGACCCCCTTTTTAGGTTGCGGTTTGAATGAATGAAGTTCTATTATTAGGACGCGGGGTTTTACAAGACAAATATTATTGTTGGACGTGTTTTTGTCAATAGTTTAGCGGTTATGGGCCATACTTACTTAATTATCTGGATGTGCTGGGTTCAAATCCTGGTCATTAGGAAGACGTGAACGCCTCTTCACAAAAACAGTTTACGGGAATATTATTAGTAATTTCGTTTGGATTACATTTTTAAGCATTTTTCATACTACATTTTCAAATCCATTTAAATATAAAAAAATGAATCGGTCCAGGCGGGGTTTGAACCCGCGATCTTTGCCATACAGGGGCAATGCTTTGACCACTAAGCTACCAGACCTCGCCCTAACCAATCCAAATGTCACCTTCTATATCTGTCTTTGAGGCGACAGTGGAGTGTGTCTACCGATATTCTTACGAACTATCGGAACCTATGAATGATTGTCAAAGCATTGCCCCTGTAAGGCAAAAATCGCGGGTTCAAATCCCGCCTAGACCGTTTATTTTTTTTTGTATTTAAATCGATAATTTCGGTTGCTTTCAGTATTGGTTCCCGGTGGCGAAGAATAAGACCACGCTAACAATGTCAATGTCGTAAGTATTGTTAATACTAACGTACCATATTCAAAGTCATAATGAATAAGATTGAAACATAATACAATTGAGTTATACCGAATAGAAAAAAATACAAAATAAATCCAATTTTCATAAAATTAATAACTATGTCAATAAATATGTAATGTCATTATGAATAAAATTTCGAATTTCATGATCATCACCTATAACAATTTCACGTAAGGATTGTGCTGATTTCAATAGATTGTATCGCGCAAATTTTCCATGATCTATTACGCTTTTGTGATTTTATTTTCCAGTTTTTACTGTGACGTAAGTACTTTTTTAGGGTTCCGTAGGCAAATGGATTCGTTATGTTTGTGTGTCCGTCTGTATGTTATAATCATTTTTTTCCGAAACTATAAGAACTATGCTGTTGAAACTTGGTAAGTAGATGTTTTCTGTGAACTTTCACACAAAAATAGAAAAAAAGACAATACATTTTGGCGGCTCCCCGTACTTAGAACTGATACTCAAATCATTTTTTTCATGAAACCCATACGTGTGGGGTGGGGTTGCTATGGATAGGTCTTCAAAAATGGTTTTGAGATTTCAAATACACACATCAACATGGTCTAGGGATATTTCAATTAAACCTAAATAACTAAAATTATATTAACTTTTGTTAAGATACCTACACATTAAAATAAACCTTGTTTAATAGCCTATCTAATCGGAAAATAAACTTTTAGATATAGTTAAATTTAAAAATATTTATATCTTAACTTAATAATTTGCGAGAGAGACACTTCCAAAGTGGTAAAATGTGTGTCCCCTCCTGTAACTTCTAAAATAAGAGAATGATAAAACTAAAAAAAATTAAATGATGTACATTACCATGTAAACAGCGACAGAAAATTGGTTTGAACGAGATCTTGTAAGTAGTTTTTTTAATACGAAAAAACTACACTAGCATTAAAACATCTATCAAAGTTACAACGTACTACAAGAAATTTTATATTATGTTACTAGCTGACCCGGCGAACTTCGTACCGCCAATATTTATCCGCTTGCGTGGCGTCAGATCCCGTTCCCGCTGCACCCTCTACTATATTAAACATGTATTATACGGTTCTCTATTTTTATTCCTAAAATTTTATGTCATAATTTAACATTGCATAATGTTACTTGTACATTATTTACGCATAATACTCATTTGCCATAACTTTTTAAGCATATTTTTTTTACTTCTATTTACTATAAGCATAATATTTTATAAGCATAATATCCCAAAGCATAAGTTTACTTAAGCATAACGACGCATAACCATAACTATTCCGAAAAAATCACTACAAAATTTTTATTCACAATATTACACTATTTTATACATTGCTCTCGTCAAACTTGTAGGCGCATCAAAGTTCATTTAACCTTCGTTCATTTAAGTTCATTTAAGCTTCGCTACGCTCCGCTACGCTCCGCTACGCTCCGCTCCCGCATTAGCCTTCTAACCTAACCTATCCGAGTCGGGGTGCCCTAAAGTCCAGATTGCATCCAGATCCTTGCCAGCTTGCTAGCACCATGTTAGCAGGCGTTTATCATTATACCAAATAACTATTAGACAAATAAACAATATGCTTTACAACTTTATGCATATCAATGTTATGAATAAAAACATTAGGATATACAATATATATGCTTAATAACACAGTATGCTAAAAACCAATTATGGCACACTATTATTATGACAAAGAAAATTATGCCTAATTTGTCATGGCAATTTAAATTAGGACAAAAACTATTATGACAAAAGATGGAATCCCGTTATACATATAAACCTTCCTCTTGAATCACTCTATCTATTAAAAAACCCGCATCAAAATCCGTTGCGTAGTTTTAAAGATTTAAGCATAAAAGGGATTTAGGGACAGAGAAAGCGACTTTGTTTTATACTATGTAGTGACTTGATGATGATACGGAACCCTTCATGGGCGAGTCCGACTCGTGCTTGACCGCTTTTTTTTCGAATATTTTATGTGGTCTACGTACTTTTTAAATGATTGAACGTATGAGTATTATTATTGATATCAAACCGCTTCTTAGTATTGTTAATTTGGTTCAACCACAAAAAACTTATAAATAACAGTTTCCATTGATGAATCATAAAAATATTTTTCCATTAAGTACTCTGATTTAGACTTTTGACCAAGGCCGGATCAAATAACGATAAGATATCTTTTTTTTTAAATTATGTTTTTAAATTGACTGTTTGCGTCAATGCCTCGACCCTATCGAGACGGACCTTGTTTTGCAAATTTTCGGGGAATTCTCAAAACAACCTTTTATCGTCTACAACCCAGATATATTGCTGGGAAACCCGACTTGACATTATCACAAATATTCATGAGAATATTGACCGCAGGCCGAAGACGTTTCCGTGAAATTAAAATTAGTTTAATGTTTTAATATTGAAAACAAAATATAGAAATAATTAGTTACTTTAAATGTATTATTTATACAGCCTTCGATTGCTACACAGGGGGCGCTGGTTCGATTCCAGCTCAGTTCACATATTTGTGTGCATGAATACGTGTATTTGTATTGGCCTAGGTGTTTCTATTTTTTACATGTGCATGTTTATCTGCATTCTAGTACCCATAACAGTTAAGCTATGCTTTCTTTGGTTCTAAATAGCGCTGTGTAGAATGTCATATAATATTTATTTATTGAACGGTAAGTCCCAGTTGCTATAAAACATCTAAGGCTTTCGTTACGGGTAGTTGCAGCCCTTAAAAGTTCAATTACTGGTCTAACTGCAATGCATCGATATATCACTAATGGTTTGTGGCATTTGGTGTGGGAATTCCCGACATTTTCAAGGTCCCGGGACTCGAGACAGCTTTCGATCAAAGTCTCGGGAATTCCCGGGACTCCGAGACAACATAATTCAATTATAAATAATTTATCAGGTAACGAAATCTTGCAAATTAATTGAATCTTCATGTCGTAGACTCTAGTCCGGGCGCCCTGCCCCTCTAGACAAGTGGCAATTCGCTAGTTGGCGTTTGGTGGAATAGAATGACGAATATATGGGATTTGACGTATATGACAGTCGTTAACGTATGTCAAATACGTCAAATCCCATACATTCGTCATTCTATTCCATCAAACGCCGGTTAGCGAATTGTCACTTGTCTAGAGGGGCTGGACCATTTTTACAAGTGATTTACATACATAAACATAATATAGTTTACATTGGTTCCTACTAACTAATTTGTTTATTAACTAATTGGTTCGTACGACGAATCAAATTCCTCCATCGAGTAGTAAAATTTTGGTGAGACACTCAAGTTTTGTCTTTCAGGATTCTCTATTGTGGTAGCTAACAAGGGTAAATATTTCAGTGTGACAATTTTCAAAAATATATTTGTTTCAAAAATCATTGGTTTTTAATAAATTTTGAGATACCTTGTAATTAACATCCTCCTTCTAACATGATACCATCAAAAATAATTACTATCGGATTTTTTCTATACTATTATAAAATTGTAAAGTAGCCAGATTTCGTTTGCCAATTAGTTGGCAAGAAACGAAGATAAAATCAGCATCGTAGTTAATATTTATTTAGATAATTTAATACCCACATGGTCCTATAAATTGCGGGATACGTTATCCTGGCCCTTCTCTCAGAAACTGAATCCCATGTCACATCATTTGGAATTTTTTGTAACACAATACTTCACAATTTCGTCTATCGTGTCTCGTCTCGAGTCTCGACACGGAAGTCCCGGGACCCGAGACAACTAACTTCGAGACACGAGACTTCCCGGGACCGAAAGCCTAGTTGTGGCGGCCATATACAGCAGACGTTTCACAGGAATTATCGAAGTTCAGCCAACTCCGCAGTTGACTGGTAAAGCGGACCCTAGACTCCGAGGCGAAAGCTTCAGAAGCGACTGGGATTAACGGTAGGTAAGAAGAAGTAGCAGTATACACAGCGTAGACGGGACCCGTATCACACACACGGAACCCAGAAATTATAACGAAGCCATGAGAAAGGATCGAAATACTTTTAAAAAGTAAAATTTCGCGTGACGTCGTTTGCAAACTGGTTTTATATAAATATATAATTTATTCCACATTAAACATGGCGATATTACAAGACCCTAATCGTTGATCAGCTTCACAGAGGGTCAGTCAACCCAGGGACCGATTCAGTTACTAATATCACCATTAAAACGCGTGAATTCAGTTTGATTGATGCCAGGTTTACATTATTACAGTCCAGAAATTCCACTCCCAGGTTTAAATTGTAACACCACTAAGATTTTTTTTTCTTTGTAGGAGGTGGATAGAGCGCGACGATATTACCGTCCAATTAAGCAGTCCGACTGGAGAAGCCGTCGCCCTACAGAATACCGCGGCCATAATAACCTCGTGTTGTGTTCCCGGCGGTGAGTAGGGTAGCCAGAGCTCACTGGACAGTTTTTGTGCTGTCATTGGGAAGACCAAAGGCTATTCCAGCTTTATCTTCTAAACTGACGGCACAAAAACTCTTTGTGTTTACAGGGTCGGCAGCACGAGTGTGACTCCCTTGGTGTCGCACACGTCCATAGGCCACGGTAACCATTTTCCAGGTGGACCGTGTGCGTGTCTGCCACCGCAATGTTATAATAAAGTAAACCAACTCTTAAAATAATCAATTTAGCTTAGCTAAAAGGATTAACGGCAATATTAGTAATTTCGGTCACTATTACCACAGATAATACCTAATAATATATAATTCTTTTACAGATACACAATCAGGAACAAAAATGGTTACGCTCGTAACTTCCAAAAGCAGGCACGCAACTTTTGTTTGCAAGAGTTGTAACTAGATGGCGATTAGTTTGATTGTTTTGGCTTAGCAAACTTTTTTAATGTTTTATTATTAAAAATTAACTTTTCAAATATAATATATTGAATATGACTGAATAAAACTATAAATATTCTAATCTATATTGGTTCTGCCAGATTCTACAGTCATTGTAAAAGTTACAGATTTAATAAACTATGCCGATAGATGGCGGTTTCCTAAAATAACACTATTGTCACGTAATCTTTATTTATTACATTACCAACGAGTTTTATATGCTAAAATGCTTACATTGTCATGTGTTTAAGTTCTGAAATAATTTACGTGATTCTAAATAGGGAAATAAGCGTTTCAAATTTTTATTTGTTGAAATGAGTTTTCTAGTGCCATCTATAGATTTTTAGGTATTACAAAAGAGATTTTCTTAGTATCGGTACCCTTTTTTTACGTGTGGGAAATCCCCACGGATACCTTCCCACCCCCTCCGAAGCCGGAGGGGGAGGTTATGTCGGACTCGAACCGACTTAACCGCACGCCGTCTGTGGGTCGATGTGCTAGGCCGAAGATGAGGTTGTCTCGCGACATATCTCTCGCACCCCGGCTGACTCAGGGCCAATCCACACGGTCTGGTGGTCCCCGAATCGCCTTCGGTATTTGGGGGCGCATCGTGCTACGATGCGCGCCGTCGCCGTGGCCTGCTTCTGCTAGGGTGACGAGCGACTCCACCCGTCAGCCTCAGACCCGCGCTCATGGGGAGCGGAGGTCGGTCTACGCCCTCCGACGCCCGAGCCGCTATCGGTCTATGCTAGTACTGCCCCTCTAGACAAGTGGCAATTCGCTAGCCGACGTTTGATGGAATAGAATGACGAATGTATGGGACTTGACGTATTTGACATGCGTTAACGACTGTCATATACGTCAAATCCCATAAATATTCGCCATTCTATTCCACCAAACGCCAGCTAGCGAATTTCCACTTGTCTAGAAGCACTGTAAAGAAATGTTTTCTAATCGCACGTTTTAAAATCATAAGTTCGCCGAATTGGGCACCAACCACGGTACGACTACCTGAGGAATAATCGCAACTCTAACCATGGTTCTACGTAAGCGATTATTTCAAAACCCCTACATTTACGTCAATTGTTATGGAATATTATACTTATGCGTGGGTGTTTGGGAATCGCGGGTTTTCTTTATCGGCAATGCCAACCGATCAGCACCCTGAATAATGTTTTTTTTTGGTCAGTACTAATTACTTTACATGTTTAAATTATCGTATTGAACTGTCATCGCTATTACAATGTTTCTAGCGGTTTATAAGGACCATTAGCGTAGATGTCGGTTATCGCGACCAAACATAGCCTATGTTCTTTCTCAAAGTCTAATCTACCCCTATACCAAATTTCATCAAAATTGGTTCAGTGATTTAGCCGTGTAAAACGGACAAACAGACACACTCACACACACACACTTTCCCATTGATAATTTTAGTATGTATGTTCTAGAATATCACTCAGCTGAATCTAGATTAATCTGAAGAATAATTGTATAGACCATCTGCTAGAAAACCTTTCAAATTTGTCAATATTTCCTGCTTTGTTCAGATAATCTTTCTTACAACAATCTTTTCCCAGATAAATCGAGGTTCAGCTGAGTGGCATTATAAATTACGGGCAGTACAGGTAGGCAGATGATGATCATCTGCCTACCCTTTTCCCAATTATTTACGGTCAGCGCAACATGTCATGCTTCTCCACACATTTCTGTCAGATGTCATTTAAATCACTCCCTTGCCGTATCCTGTTTCACACAATCCATTCATCTTTTTTGAAAGAAAGAAAAAAGAAAAAAATGTGTTTATTTCAGCTAACTGCAGCACACAAAACAGATCAACCCAAATACAAAACTTATACTAAGTATATTGATGACGAATACATTATAGATAATTTTACATAGGTAATTTCATTTAAATATTCTTTTATTACACACAGTTAAATTTTCATAAGGTAAGAAAACAGTAAATTTAAACTATCTATAAATCAGTTCCATATTAGTGTTTTTTTTCCGATAACATTATGGTTCCCAGTTCTAAGTTCTAAGTTAAGTTTTTGAAACCTCTTTATACATACTTTGAACCTTTTTCTTCCTACAGTCCCGGGTCCTTTAAGCGGGGCGTGAAAAAGCATCTTATGAGGCCGTCAAGCTGAGTGCCACCATTGTTAACATGGTACGTGTATGTAATAGTGACCCTCTTTCCTGAGACTGAGACAGCATAACATCAGGCGAGGTGAAGTCAAATTGACGTGTCCTAAATAAAAAAAGGTACTTTCATCTTTTCTCATAGTATGTCCATACCACGATAGTCACTCACTTCACAATATTTCATTCACTGGTGTTACTTTCAAACTTTCTCTAACTACAAAAAATTATAATCAATCAATCAATTAGCCCACTGCAGTCCACTGCTGGACCTAGGCCTCCCCCAATGTGCATGATTTCGTACGATCCTCCGCCTTCCGCATCCAGTCCGTCCCAGCCACCTTTTTCAGATCATCGGTCCATCTGGCTAGGGGGCGTCCTCTACCCATTATAATTGCACCATTATGCATGCTACCCATTATGAATAATAAAAATTATAAATAAGAAAATAACTCTGTCCGTCTCATCCACACGCCCTGGTCCTAATTATTTGGGGTCATTTCCTCAGTTACTCCCTTGTTTGCCATATCATCTCTCAAGCAATCCATCCGTCTTTTCTTGGACTCAACTTGGTACTCTGTCCGTCTATAGTTAGTTACTTAGTTAGTTTGTCTGGGCGGTTCCGCACTTAGCCTCTTGATTGGGCCATTGTGCGTACCATCTTACCTCTCATTCCAACCAACCCAGATCCTCCCAAAAAGCCAGCAGCCTTTTCAGGTTTCCACATGCTTCCCGGAGTGACGCTGGTGACTGGAGGAATTTCGCCCGTTGTGCGGCCACGCTCGTGCACTCTGTAAGCACATGCTGTGGCGTTTCTTCTGCCCCCATGCAGCCTCTGCATAGGGGGTTGTCCGTCACACCTATTGTAAACAGATGCTTGTTTAGGGGACAGTGACCGGTCAAGATGCCTGTGACCTTGCGGATTTGGTCCCTTTTTAGCCTAATGAGGTTTCGGCTAAACGTTTTTGGTGCTACCGGAACTGCATTCTTCGTTTGCCTGCATCCTTCAGTGTTTGTCCATTCTGTTTGATGGGTTTCTTCTGTACTTTTTCGTAGCCAAGTTTTGACCTGTGCTTGAGGTATGGGTAGTATTGGTTCCGGTCCATATACTGTCGACCCTGATCCTCTCTTGGCCAATTCATCGGCTGCGTCGTTGCCGAGGGAGTTGCTGTGTCCCTTGATCCATTGCAGCGTGACCCTGTTCGTGTTTGCAATGGATTGGAGTGTGTTATGACATTCCAATATGAGGACAGAGGTTATGGTGTTGCTTTGGAGAGCTTGGAGTACGGATGCACTGTCTGATATAATCTTTATATCTAGATCTCTGACATCTCTGGCGGCAATCGTCTCCGCTGCTCTCGTTATGCCAATACATTCGGCTTGAAATATTGTGCTTAGTTTGTCCAAGGTGGTTGTTCTTTTGATATTTAAGTCATTCGAGAAGACGCCTGCTCCGGTGCCATGCGTGGTTTTGGAGCCGTCTGTATATATCCTAACTTCTTTGACGCCAGAGCTATCTATTTTTTCTTCCGAAAGTTGGATATGATACTTCCTTTCGAAGACGTGGTGACATGGTATTCTGTCTATGGGAGCCTCGAGAAGTGGTATCTTCTTTAGGATTCCCTGTAGAATTTTTGAATGCTTTGTTCCATTATTCTCTTTCCAAAGCCCATTATTTTTCAGTCTTAAGGCTGTTGCTTTGGCCTCCTCCTGTATGATGAGATGCAGCGGTCTTAGGTTTAGGAGGTGCTCTAGTGCGACTGATGGGGTGGTTCTCATGCATCCAGTGGCTGCTGTACTCGCTAGGCGTTGTAAACTCTGGAGCTTTTCTTTCACAGTGATCAGTTCTGTTCTGGGCCACCATACAACTGATCCATAGGTTAGAGAAGGTCTGATAATTGCCGTATACAGCCAAAGTGTTATCTTTGTGTTAAGACCCCAGTTCTTACCAACGTGTCTTCTGCATTGCCAGAAAGTTATACAGGCCTTTTTCATCTTAGCATTTATGTGGCTAGCCCAATTCAACTTGTTGTCAAGTATGATGCCCAGATATTTAACTTGAGTTGTTAGAGCCAGTTTGGTGTTAAATAGTTTTTTTGGTAGTTGTAGTTCTGGTAGCTTTCTTTTGTTGGTGAAAAGGATAAGTTCTGTTTTTTTCGGGTTTACTGATAGTCGGTGTTCTTCGCACCATTGTTCCACAATCTGAAGGGCTGACCGCATGATTTTGCATAGCACGTTCTCAGCCGTTCCGCTTATCAGTATTGCAAGATCATCCGCGTACCCGATGGTGGTGTATCCTCTCTCATTTAGTCTCTTTAGGAGGCTGTCTACTACTATATTCCATAAAAGTGGTGATAGGACGCCTCCCTGGGGGCACCCTTTGACTACTTTTGCTCTTGTGGTAGTGCTCATCACTATCTGGACCGCTCTTTTGCTTATTAGCTGAGTGATCCAGTACCTTATGGTTGATTCTACCCTACGCCTTCGCAAGGCTTCGTTAATGCTGCTGTGTGCCGTTTTGTCGAAAGCCCCTTCTATGTCTATGAAAGTAGCTAGTGTTGAGGCTTTATTTGTGATAGCCGATTCTATCTTATGCACTATCATGTGCAGTGCAGACTCTGTTGATCTACCTTTCCTGTATGCATGTTGCTGAGGATGAAGTGGGTTGTCTTTTAGTGTTCCATCCCTTAGGTATCGATCTACTAGTCTCTCCAGCGTTTTGAGGAGGAATGATGTGAGACTAATGGGCTTGAATAATTTGGGATGTGTGTAGTCCTCCTTACCTGGTTTTGGTAGGAAGACTATTTTTGCTTCTCTCCATACTCTGGGTATATATTTGAAAGCAATGCAGGCCCTGTAGATTGGAAGTAGATATTTTGCTATCTTTGTCAGTTGCCATTGTAGTAGAGCTGGGAATATTCCATCCAGCCCTGCAGACTTGAAAGGTTTGAAGCTTTTTATAGCCCATTCTATTTTGTCTGCAGTTACTACCTTGTTTGCGATTTCCCATTCTTGGGTTGTTGGTACACTGTAGTGTTCCGGTGGCCAGTCGATTGAGTTGGTGAATGGTGTTACCTGACAACCAGGAAAGTGGGTTTCCAGCAGTACTGCGCTGGTTTCACTGTCCGTTTTGGTGTAAGTGCCGTCCTCTCTCTTAATTGAGCCCATGAGGTTGAGTTCCCCCTTGGCCAGGACTTTCCTTACTCTTGCGGCTTGGTTTGTCGAATTTATGCTACTACAGAAACTCTGCCATGCCTCAGTTCTTCGATACCTGATGCGTTTCTTGTAGTGCTTTTGTGCGTTTTTGTATTTGTCCCAGTCCTCAGGGATTCTGGTGTCTTTTGCTCGGTTGTAGAGCTTTCTCAAACCTCCACGTAGTCGTTCGAGTTCTGGCCCCCACCAGGAGCTCTTTTCTGGACCTTTGGGTGTTACGAATGGACATGCTGGCTCATAACTTTCCAGTAGAGCTGCAGTGAAAAACTGTACATTGCGTTCAATGTTATCCGTACTAAGTGTTGCGTCGGGTAGTTGTGAATCACTTAGTCTTTTGTTTAGTGCGTTGGTGTACCGTGTTATATCTGTTTTACGGGGGTTACGATATGTGACAGGGTCTGCTAGTTTACATTGTATTTGAAAGCAAATTCGGCGATGGTCTGCAAAGGATGGGTCCTTTGACACGTGCCAACCCTTAATAAGGTTGGCTGCCGAGTGTGTTGCTAGCGTGATATCAATGATGGTTTGACACCATGACGTTACGAAAGTAGGTTCCGTGCCTACATTCATGATGTTTAGGTTGGTTTGGAATAAGTATTCAGTTAGTAACTCACCTCTCTTGTTCGCGTCCTTACTTCCCCACAGAGGATGGTGAGCATTGCAGTCTGTGCCGATGATTAAGTCCCAGGTGTGAGCCTCGCAGTGTTGTACCAGGTCGGCTAGCTCCTTTGGAGGTGGTTCACCTTCGCCCGGCATATACACTGAAGCTAGTACTAGGGTGGTTGGATTATCTGAATGGATTTTCACAGCAGTGAGATCTCTAGAACAGAATTGGTTAAGCAGAGTGGTGTTTATAGCGTTAGGTACAAAGATGCAGGTTCTCGGTTTTTCAACCGTCGTATCTCGTATTAACTTACCGCCTATGTTGTTTAGACCGCAGATTACGTTCTTATTGATCCAGGGCTCCTGGATTAGGGCTACGGTCTTTTTATTTACCTCCAGCACTCTGCGTAGAGTGGCCGTTGCTGCTTGTTTGTGCTGGAGGTTTGTCTGGATGACGTTTATGGGATCAGGGGCTGGTGTGGACGTCATCGTCATCGTTGACGTGTCCTCCCTCTTGCAGCGGCGAGCTAGACTCCATCTCGCTCTTGCTCTTTCGAGGAGCCTCTGTTGGCTCTTGAGCTGGAGTCCCTGCCGCTGTTCCTTCCCCGGCCGGTGCTTCTTCTTGGGAGAAGAAGCGAATGTACCCACTTCCCGACATGTGAGCAACTCGGCGGTCCCTGGTGGTTATGGCATCTTTCTGGTCTTCGGGAATTCCCAGAATTAGGTGTACCACCTTTTCTTTAGAGTTCGGGTCAGTGGTTTGGTCATCCACTGTCATGTCGTAACACTGCCAGGTATCCACTTTGTACCACGGATTTTGGGCACAAAGCACTCTGCGCAATGTTACGGCTTCGGTAATGCGAGTGTGGAGAAGAAGCCCGGCTTTCAGCCGCTTCTTCAGGTCACACTGCTTGACTACGGCCAAGGTGGTTTCCGGTATCGGGGACGTAATGCTTCTTACAGCTTTTTCAAGCCAGGTAAGAGCATTTACGTCTTCACACCACATCGCCAGCACCCCTTCCAATAGGAAGGGTCTTCCGCGGAAAGATGGAGCTTGCGCACCCGATACTGTTGACGACAACACCGACTGTAGGATGCTGTCGTCAATAGCCTCCCTCAGCTGGTCTGCCTGGGGTTTGGTAAGGTTCCTCGGCGGAACGGTAGTGACCGCTACTCGCAGATGCGACTGACTGGCATCCGCGTAGCTTACCGTCCGCTTGGTTCGCGAGTCAGTTTTCGCGCGTTTGGCTTCCCCTCTGGGGGACCGGGTATCATCCAGACGAGCGCGCTTCGAAGAAACACGCTCGTTCTGGACGGGCCCCGCCCCCTTTTGTTCCTTTTCAGGAAAATTGGGAGCCATCGCAGCGTTCCGTTGACCCCGAGCACCCCTGGGTTTCCTCTTGTTCTGCTTGCTCGGTGGTGGTGTAGGGGCTGCGGCTACTGCCGTCCCCTTTGAGGTGGATGGTGTGGGTTCGCGCTGCGTCTCCGCTGCTGTGGCACCCAACCCTGTCGTCTTTTTTGTAGGTTGCAAGGCCTCCCTTCTCGCGCGCCTGTTGGGGCGACTGCGTTCCGTTCGGCCGAGCCCTTTTTTGGTAGCGGCCGCTGTCGGCTGAGCATCCCTTTTGCAAGGGCGCTTGTGACCGACAACGGTCCATTGTACGACACTCGTGGTGTTCGTTACAGGTATAGCCTCCGAGAGGCTGGACAGGTCCAGGCTTGAGCCCGGTCCTGAACACAGGTTGCCCCCCCAGAATACGAGGGGCAGACTGAGCGAGGCTCAGTGAGGGATTCTCCGCAAGCGGTACCCTCCTGGGGTAGTGAATTTTTGTCCTGTGCGTTCATTGTAGTTTGGGGCAGAGGTTTACTCACACTTCCTGCCCTAGGTGAGTGTGGTAAAGCTTTCTGGGGGAATTTAGTGCCCCACGGCAATGTCTGCCGGGATGTGGTTTTAGGCCGCCACGGTTCGGCACATTATATTATAAATACATAATGATAGATACATATATAAGTTGTTTAAAAATAAATAAATAGACAATTACATAGATAGAAAAAGCCACGGCCTGTGGTGGCCCGGTCGGGTTAGTTAACCGCCGCCCGTTGTTCGGCGTTGTTGCTCCATTAGCACCACCCAGGGGACACGTGTAGGGTGGGCCTAGGAATAGGTGGTAAGTCCTACGGACGTTGAGCAACCTGGCCCCCAACTGTCCGTCTATCTTTCTATTTATTTGTGAATGAAAATTTAAGACAACTTGCAGAAAATCAAATTAGATATTTTATTGCCTGCTAGCATTTGAACGCGGCTCCGCCCGCGTGGATGTCGGATATCGCGATCAAACCTAGCCTATTTCCTTTCTCAAGGTCTAATCTAATAATACCAAATTTCATCAAAATCTGTTTAGTGCTTTAGGCTTGAAAGACGGATAAACAGACACGCACACGCACTCTCATTTATAATATTAGTATGGATCAGTATGGATGTATCTTTAATTAGCTTATCGCAGTCCAGTACTGGCCATAGGCCTCTCCCAATGTTGGCAGGCTCTGGCCTACAGTGTCCACGCTGGCCAGACGGGTTGGTACCGGATCTGAATTCTACGCAGGCGGAGCCGCGGGAAAACAGCTAGTAGCTAATAACTGGAAGCTCATAGTGCCGTCATAGTTGTTTATCAGTAAAAGCTTGTTTAACGAGATGTTATGATATCATAATTATATACTGATCACGAAAGAATAACAAGGCCAAAGGTGTTTTATATTTAATTTTATTACCTAGAAGCACATCATCTTAACTTGTACTTTGGAGCCCCAAGGCCCACCCTTTATCTTGATTTGCCTTATATTGACTTTTAAGGGAGCAACTGCCATATGACCTCCCAACTGAGAAAAATTAAAACAGCACATTTAATGACTTGTATCTACATCCACACTACTATTATAAAGAGGAATGATTTGTATTTTTGTATGTTTGTAATGAATAAACTCAAAAACTACTGTGCCGATTTCAAAAATTCTTTCACTATTGGAAAGCTACATTCACCCTGAGTAACATGGGCTATATTGGATTTCCACGGGAACGTTTTACCACCCGTGTGAATCCGGGCGGATCGTTGGTAATAAAGTGAAGTAGGTAGGAAACGACGGTATTTCCGTCCAATTGAGCAGTCCGACTGGGGAGGTACCTCCGCCCTATAGAATACTGCGGTCATAATACCCTCGTGTTATGTTCCCAGCGGTGAGTAGGGTAGCCAGAGCTCACTGGAGGTTGTTCTGCCAGTGGGAAGAGCTAAGGCTTCTCCTGCTTAATCTTCTACATTGACAGCAAAGAAACTCTCTGTTCTAACAGGGTCGGTAGCGCAAGTGTGGCTCCCATGGTGTTGCACACGTCCATAGGTCACGGTAACCACCTTCCTTGTGCTTGTCTGCCAACTAAGTGGTATAAAAAATAAGTAAATATATCTACAAATAATATAGGCTAGTCCCTTGGTACGTGGGACCAAAGTGGCTATTTATGTAAGATCTATGTACTATATATGGCAATCAAATTAATCTATCACAGTCCTCTGCTGGACATAGGCCTCTCCCAATGTTGGGAGGCTCTGGCGTACTGTGTCCACGCTGGCCAGACGGGTCGGTACAGGGTTTTATTTCGAGTGTTCCTTCTCTCGCAGTGATATCGTCTGCGTATGTTTCCGTCAGTCGCCTCTTACGACACCCTTCGGATGAGATGGGGTGGTGATACTTGTATTTCTCCTCACGTATAACTGTTCGGGAGAAAAACTGTATGTGTGAATGTGAATTAGAGAGGTTTTACCCCTAATGATAACCCCCCCATACCGGGAGCCAGTCGGGAACCGCGTGGTCGCCTCTCCGGAGGAGGGCCAGACCGAGAAGAATGGCCCTGCGTTAGCCGGGGCGCGAGGGATATGTCGCGAAACAACCTCACCTTCGGTCTAGCACATCGACCCACAGACGGCGTGCAGTTCAGTTGGTTCGAGTCCGACATAACCTCCCCCTCGGGCTCCGTGGGGATTTCCCGCACGTAAAATAACCCCTAATGAATAAAGAAAATCTTCAGTGACTCACAGGTATTAGGTCACCTTTGAGTTGCATACATGAGTAAACAAAAGGGCTCAGGTTTGTGGTATAAAAACCAGAGAATCGTTGCAATGCTGGTACTAAACAATGTATTGTATTCTTAGAACGGAAAAGTTTGCATTCGATAAATCTTCCATAGTAGTCAGGCCGTTGATTCTGCTAAAACAAAATCACTGTCATCACTGTCAGTCATACCACAGATTAAAAAAATGATATTAATTTGCTTCTTCATCCTAGCGTTAATTCCAGTCGCACCTGAAGTTTTCAACTTGCGAGTCTGGGGTCCACTTTTACCAGTCCAACTGCGGATTTGACTGAACTTCGACATTTTCCTTGAAGCGATTGCCATCTGACCTCAATAACCCAAAGGCGATATCGAAGCATTGCAGTTAGACCAGTTGTTGGACTTTTAAGGGTTCCAACTACCCGTAACGACTGTCATAGATGTTCGTATAGCTCTCGAGACTGAAGGCTTAACGTGTTTTCCGAGGCACGACCAGACAAATGCAAATACCTATATTCACCTACTTAATTGCTGTATGTTTATTACTCTTTATCATTTAGTAAAGTGAAGTTAGAGGTCGGACACGACGGTATTTCCGCCCAATTGAGCAGTCCGACTGGGGAGGTACCTCCGCCCTACAGATACTTTAAGATTTAGCATCACTTTAAAGTCTAAAATTAAATTGAATATTTTTGCGGTAACCATAGTTGACAGTGCATGGTTTTGTATTATCAGAATCGATGCCCAGGGCTAACAATATTTTTTGTCTGTACTAAAATATGCGGTTCTTCAAGAATTAGCAGTAGGAATGCCTCAAGGTATGACGCCGTAGACCCTAAAATATGGCATAAGTATTCGTTGCCCGCGTTGTCGGTTAAAATACCGATCTCGTTCCGACGACCCAAATCCATTAAGTCCTGGTGTTCCTCACCAGCTCACGTGTTTCCCTCTTCCTACAGTCCCGGGTCCTTTAAGCGGGGCGTGTACAAGCATCTGATGAGGCCGTCAAGTTGAGTGCCACCATTGTTAACATGGTAGGCGTCTGTAATGGTGACCCTCTTCCCTGAGACGCCTTCAGCTTACCGTCAGGCGAGGTGAAACCAAATCGACGTCTCCTATATTAAAAAAAACTTATTCCCAGAATAAAAAGCAGCCTCAATCACATTTTGTGTCTTTGTTAGACAATATTCTCTCAGTAAATTATAAAATGAAGTTCCTTGAAGTTCTCACACAGAAACTTCAAGGAACTTCGAATAATCATTTATGTGCTGGATGATCATGAAAAAAATTTTAGGCTCACAGAAATACTTATGCCATGATGTTCTTTGACCACGTTCTACAGAAACCTTTATCCAGGATAAAAAGAAACCATCCATTCACTGTTATCTTGGAGGTTAATTGAAATCTGCTGACACACCTGGCCACTAAGGGCTGGACATCTCTGAGGCACACAAGAGAACCATCACCGAGTCAGCTCAAGCCTGCGGACTGGACAGTGGAATTTACGGGAGCGCCTGGCCTTGCAGACCGTCTCTAGATAAGCGGCTAGCCTGCTCTCTGGCGATATCAGCTCTAAGCACTAACGTCTACACTACCCTAGGACTCACGCTGAAACTTTAGTAAAGGGCCAGGGAATAAATAATTTTAATTGTTAATCTTTTAATTATTACCCTGGCCCCCGTTTCTGCTAATTTTATGACATAACAAGACCACTGTCATACCACTGACATTGTATAAATGTCATTAAATATTAGACATTATTACTGAGCTTTAAAGTCCAAAATGAAAGGAGAAAGAGTTTATAAAAAAATTCATTCACTACAAGGTAGTCATTTAATTTTATACTTTAATATTATAGCCGCGTGGTTCCCGGCAGACTAGAATTTGGGCCACCCCTTCTCTTCCCATGTGGTGTCGTACAAGGCGACTAAGGGATAGGGCTGATTAACTTTAACATCAGACAGATATGTACAGCCCAGACTCAGCCTCAAATGCATGGCTCGAGTCAACAATAGTGCCCGGAATACGGCAATAGGCCCACCCCCTATTACGTGGGACCGAATACAGATTGGTGAATTTGGGTGTTAATTCACCTCTGCTTAACCCTCCGGGGATAAAGGCGTGATTATATGTATGTATGTTATAGGGGTCCAGTCTAAAGTTAAATGGGATTGGTTACAGTGTATGTGGCACTGCAGTAGTTTTGCTATGATAAAAGAATGGCAGAATCAGGGCCCCGGTCTCTGTGACCCTCCTGTTACGGAAGGAAGAATCAAATCACAGCTGCCATACTGCGTTACGGAAGCAATATCTCAACCTTAGAATTATTAATTTGATTTCATCGTAATATATGTACATATTTGCATATAAGTTATTCATTAGGTTTTCCCTAGCGATGATGAATGTTATTTCAAGAACTCATATGTTTGTGACATTGTATTTATGACAAGCTGTTGTCCGCGGCTCCGCCCGCGTGATGTCGGTTATCGCGACCAAACATAGCCTATGTCCTTTCTCAAGGTCTAATCTACCCCTATACCAATTTTAATCAAAGTCGGTTCAGTGGTTTATACTTGAAAGCGTAACATACAGACACACAGACAGACAGTCAGAGTTACTTTCGCATTTATAATATTAGTATGGATTAGGTCGTTACATATGAAATTGCCGTTTTATTGAAGAAATTGGAGGACACCCAATTTGCAGTACTAACATTTTTGCATTTGTTTTAGGTATGACAAAACCAAATTTTATGTTTTTTTTTTTTGTGTATGAATGAAACAACATTAAGCTAAAAGCAACTTTTATTATCAATCAATTAGCCCACTGCAGTCCACTGCTGGACATAGGCCTCCCCCAATGTGCGCCATTTCGTACGATCCTCCGCCTTCCGCATCCAGTCCGTCCCAGCCACCTTTTTCAGGTCATCGGTCCATCTGGCCAGGGGGCGTCCTACCCTTCGTTTGCCTTCTCGCGGTCTCTACTCTAGGACTCGTCTGCTCCAACGGCCATCGGTCCTTCGACAGACGTGGCCAGCCAATTGCCCAACTTTTATTACATTTTTGAGAAATGCAACTGTAAAAAAGTAATACGAAATTTATCATCAAAATGGATAGCATTTAAGAAGTACTGTTTTTGAAGATCGAACTTAATTTTTCAAGCGGCCAATAAAAAACAAAATTTAACACAGAGTTGTGCAATCTAGAAATCACCTTTCAAACAAATATATAAATAATGGAAATAGCTATTGAATTACAGGAATAACGAACTCATGAATCTGTAAGAAAATTTCGGCAATTTCATAGGTAAAGACCTAAAATTAGTACGGATAGCGTCGGTAGTCGGTAGATAATCGCAGTTAAGTACATTTGTGTACTATCTTATAATACACAAATGTACTTAAACCAGTAGATCCAACGCCTCGGATTATAGGCTGCAGTCCTAGGCATACCCGCATCGCAGACAAGTGTCATAGCCTCCCGGAACCACGCCGCTTCATCGTCGATGTTGACAGGCCTGTCCGGCTCAATAGCCCAGGCCTGTACGATGGCGGATTCAATTGCCCCAGCACCCAGCGCGGCTCGCGTTGGGCCGTTGCGACCGGCGTATCCCCCGCGGGATGGGAGACATCCAACCAAACGTATCGGTGGTCCGACAGAGTCTCCACCTCCGCGACGACACGCCAGTCCCGTACGCGGAGTGACAGGGAAGCGCTCGCGAACGAAAGGTCTATGATCGACCTGCGCTCGCCCGACACAAACGTGGCTTCGGCCCCGCGATTCTGGAGAACTAGACCGAGACTGTCGGCCCAGCCCTCCAGAGCCCTGCCTCGCGTGTCCGTGCGCCGGGAACCCCAAGCCCCCGACCAGGCGTTGAAATCCCCGAGCACAAGAACCGGACGAGTTCTGCACCAGTGCCGCCGAACCATCCAGATCGACCACCCAGGCGGGCCTGAGTGGTCGGTGAGTGTATGGCTCGGCGACAACGGCGACGTGTATGGACGACTGTGCCATGCTCTGGAGCAGAAGTGCCTGCAGGATGCGGAGCTGGGGATCCATTATGGAACCATCTCCGCATGCCGCCCCGAACCATTGGCGGAACGCCCGCCTCGCGCCTTCGGCTCGGTCGGCCTGCTTGCCCTCCGCCGCACACCTAAAACAGTGCGGCGGAGCTTCGTAACTGCCGGCCCTATGACCCGGTTGGCCACAGCGGAAGCAACGGTCGCCGACCGTCACCACCGCCGTGCACTGCACTCCCACATGGGCGACCAACAGGCACCTAAAGCACCTGACCGGCCGACCCTGTAGGAGGCATGCTCGTACCACTCCTACGCCGCCCACCGCGCCCGCTAGGTGTGTTACGGACGGCCTAAAATTATTGAGTAGAGTAATAGTGTGAAAATTTCAACAAATGCACAACAATGCTGCACTGTTTAAATTAGGAATTTCCCATACAAAATGAAGTTAAAATTAACGCTTTCCCATACAAAATGAAGTTAAAATTTGCGCCCGTTATTTTTGTTCTACGTGCGCTTTTTAAATTTTTAAAATTTACTTTTATAATTAGGAACTCTCAAGTGCAGTTTTAGTGTTTTGTCTCGGTCTAGTTGCAATATGTAGGGTAGATGAAATGATGGTAGATTAGTGCATAAGAAGACACGATTTCTGCGCGCCCGCCCTCCTGATCCTCGCGCCCTAGGCTGCAGCCTAATTAGCCTAAGGGTTAATCAGGCCCTGCGCTCGTAACTTCCAAAAGCAGGCACGCAAAAACGCATTTGACCGCGGCTCCGCCCGCGTGTATGTCGGATATCGCGATCAAACCTAGCCTATTTCCTTTCTCAAGGTCTAATCTACCCCTATACCAAATTTCATCAAAATCGGTTTAGTGGTTTAGGCTTGAAAGACGGATAAACAGACACATACACGCACTCTCATTTATAATATTAGTATGGATCAGTATGGATGTATCTTTAATTAGCTTATCGCAGTCCAGCGCTGGACATAGGCCTCTCCCAATGTTGGGAGGCTCTGGCTTACTGTCTCCACGCTGGCCAGACTGGTTGGTACAGGGTTTTATTTCGAGTGTTCCTTCTCTCGCAGTGATATCGTCTGCGTATGTTTCCGTCAGTCGCCTCTTACGATACCCTTCGGATGAGATTGGGTGGTGATACTTGTATTCTTTTTCCGTCATGTGGTGGTGTAGGTGGGTGAACCGGATCTGAATTCTACGCAGGCGGAGCCGCGGGAAAACAGCTAGTAGCTAATAACTGGAAGCTCATAGTGCCGTCATAGTTGTTTATCAGTAAAAGCTTGTTTAACGAGATGTTATGATATCATAATTATATACTGATCACGAAAGAATAACAAGGCCAAAGGTGTTTTATATTTAATTTTATTACGTAGAAGCACATCATCTTAACTTGTACTTTGGAGCCCCAAGGCCCACCCTATATCTTGATTTGACTTATATTGGCTTTTGTTGGAGCAACTGCCATATGACCACCCAACTCAGAAAAATTAAAACAGCACATTTAATGACTTGTATTTACATCTACACTACTATTATAAAGAGGAAAGATTTATATTTTTGTATGTTTGTAATGGATAAACTCAAAAACTACTGTGTCTATTTCAAAAATTCTTTCACCATTGGAAAGCTACATTCACCCTGAGTAACATAGGCTATATTGGATTACCATGGGAACGTTTTACTACCCGTGTGAATCCGGGCGGATCGTTGGTAATAAAGTGAAGGAGGTAGGAAACGACGGTATTTCCGTCCAATTGAGCAGTCCGACTGGGGAGGTACCTCCGCCCTATAGAATACTGCGGCCATAATAACCTCGTGTTATGTTCCCAGCGGTGAGTAGGGTAGCCAGAGCTCACTGGAGAGTTTTTGTTCTGCCAGTGGGAAGAGCTAAGGCTTGTTCTGCTTTATCTTCTACATTGACGGTATAGAAACTCTCTGTTCTAACAGGGTCGGTAGCGCAAGTGTGGCTCCCATGGTGTTGCACACGTCCATAGGTCACGGTAACCACCTTCCTTGTGCTTGTCTGCCAACTAAGTGGTATAAAAAAGAAGTAAATATATCTACAAATAAGATAGGCTAGTCCCTTGGTACGTGGGACCAAAGTGGCTACTTATGTAAGATCTATGTACTATATATGGCAATCAAATTAATCCATCACAGTCCTCTGCTGGACATAGGCCTCTCCCAATGTTGGGAGGCTCTGGCGTACTGTCTCCACGCTGGCCAGACGGGTTGGTACAGGGTTTTATTTCGAGTGTTCCTTCTCTCGCAGTGATATCGTCTGCGTATGTTTCCGTCAGTCGCCTCTTACGACACCCTTCGGATGAGATGGGGTGGTGATACTTGTATTTCTCCTCACGTATAACTGTTCGGGAGAAAAACTGTATGTGTGAATGTGAATTAGAGAGGTTTTACCCGTAATGATAACCCCCCCATACCGGGAGCCAGTCGGGAACCGCGTGGTCCCCTCTCCGCAGGAGGGCCAGACCGAGAAGAATGGCCCTGCGTTAGCCGGGGCGCGAGGGATATGTCGCGAGACAACCTCACCTTCGGCCTAGCACAACGACCCACAGACGGCGTGCAGTTTAGTTGGTTCGAGTCCGACATAACCTCCCCCTCCGTCTCCGTGGGGATTTCCGCACGTAGAAAAAAACCCCTACAGTCTTATTACAAAAAACCTAAAAAGTACTGGTTTAAACCAAGACTATAAAGTCTAGGATTGTTACGGTAACAACGTTAGTACCAGGTATGAAGAAAACTTCAGTGACTCACAGGTATTAGGTCACCTTTGAGTTGCACACATGAGTAAACAAAAGGGCTCTGGTTTGTGGTATAAAAACCCATGAATCGTTGCAATGCTGGTACTAAACAATGTATTGTATTCTTAGAACGGAAAAGTTTGCATTCGATAAATCTTCCATAGTAGTCAGGCCGTTGATTCTGCTAAAACAAAATCACTGTCACCACTGTCAGTCATACCACAGACAAAAAAAAAGGATAATCAATTGGCTTCTTCATCCCAGTGTTAATCGCAGTCGCATCTGAAGTTTTCAACTTGGAGTCTGGGGTCCGCTTTTACCAGTGTAACTGCGGATTTGACTGAACTTCGACATTTTCCTTGAAGCGATTGCCATCTGACCTCAATAACTCAAAGGCGATATCGAAGCATTGCAGTTAGACCAGTTGTTGGACTTTTAAGGGTTCCAACTACCCGTAACGACTGCCATAGATGTTCGTTTAGCTCTCGAGACCGAAGGCTTAACGTGTTTTCCGAGGCACGACCAGACAAATGCAAATACCTATATTCACCTACTTAATTGCTGTATGTTTATTACTCTTTATCATTTAGTAAAGTGAAGTTAGAGGTAGGACACGACGGTATTTCCGCCCAATTGAGCAGTCCGACTGGGGAGGTACCTCCGCCCTACAGATACTTTAAGATTTAGCATCACTTTAAAGTCTAAAATTAAATTGAATATTTTTGCGGTAACCATAGTTGACAGTGCATGGTTTTGTATTATCAGAATCGATGCCCAGGGCTAACAATATTTTTTGTCTGTACTAAAATATGCGGTTCTTCAAGAATTAGCAGTAGGAATGCCTCAAGGTATGACGCCGTAGACCCTAAAATATGGCATAAGTATTCGTTGCCCGCGTTGTCGGTTAAAATACCGATCTCGTTCCGACGACCCAAATCCATTAAGTCCTGGTGTTCCTCACCAGCTCACGT
This sequence comes from Eilema caniola, assembly GCA_949126895.1. Taxonomy (NCBI): domain Eukaryota; kingdom Metazoa; phylum Arthropoda; class Insecta; order Lepidoptera; family Erebidae; genus Eilema; species Eilema caniola. The sequence continues at coordinate 1,505,238 of OX421490.1, read as the reverse complement.
GTTTCCCTCTTCCTACAGTCCCGGGTCCTTTAAGCGGGGCGTGTACAAGCATCTGATGAGGCCGTCAAGTTGAGTGCCACCATTGTTAACATGGTAGGCGTCTGTAATGGTGACCCTCTTCCCTGAGACGCCTTCAGCTTACCGTCAGGCGAGGTGAAACCAAATCGACGTCTCCTATATTAAAAAAAACTTATTCCCAGAATAAAAAGCAGCCTCAATCACATTTTGTGTCTTTGTTAGACAATATTCTTTCAGTAAATTATAAAATGAAGTTCCTTGAAGTTCTCACACAGAAACTTCAAGGAACTTCGAATAATCATTTATGTGCTGGATGATCATGAAAAAATTTTTAGGCTCACAGAAATACTTATTCCGTGATGTTCTTTGACCACGTTCTACAGAAACCATTATCCAGGATAAAAAGAAACCATCCATTCACTGTTATCTTGGAGGTTAATTGAAATCTGCTGACACACCTGGCCACTAAGGGCTGGACATCTCTGAGGCACACAAGAGAACCATCACCGAGTCAGCTCAAGCCTGCGGACTGGACAGTGGAATTTACGGGAGCGCCTGGCCTTGCAGACCGTCTCTAGATAAGCGGCTAGCCTGCTCTCTGGCGATATCAGCTCTAAGCACTAACGTCTACACTACCCTAGGACTCACGCTGAAACTTTAGTAAAGGGCCAGGGAATATCATCATTGTTATATTATACGTAATCATAAAATATGATTAACGTAAAATGGGTACTAGATCACTTAAAATAAGGAAACTAAAACCTTTGTACTAATCTCATACTAAATGTATGGGAGGGTTTAATGTCAAAATGTAAGATGCCTCTCGTTAGATTTTTAAAAAGTTATTGATGACATTTTACTCATTAGGTAACGTACTTTCGATATCAGTTTAAAGTTTTTTGATATCTGTAATAGTTACGGAATAATCGAATGGACACACTTAACGATTACACCCTGTATACAGCCCAGACTCAGCCTCAGATGCATGGCTCGAGTCAACAATAGTACCCGGAATAGGTACGGCAATAGGCTCACCCCCTATTACGTGGGACCGAATACAGATTGGTGAATTTGGGTGTTAATTCACCTCTGCTTAACCCTCCGGGGATAAAGGCGTGATTATATGTATGTATGTTATAGGAGTCAAGTCTAAAGTTAAATGGGATTGGTTACAGTGTATGTGGCACTGCAGTAGTTTTGCTATGATAAAAGAATTTCAGAATCAGGGCCCCGGTCTCTGTGACCCTCCCGTTACGGAAGGAAGAATCAAATCACAGCTGCCATACTGCGTTACGGAAGCAATATCTCAACCTTAGAATTATTAATTTGATTTCATAGTAATATATGTACATATTTGCATATAAGTTATTCATTAGGTTTTCCCTAGCGATGATGAATGTTATTTTAAGAACTCATATGTTTGTGACATTGTATTTATGACAAGCTGTTGTCCGCGGCTCCGCCCGCGTGATGTCGGTTATCGCGACGAAACATAGCCTATGTCCTTTCTCAAGGTGTTATCTATCCTATACTAAATTTCATCAAGATCGGTTCAGTGGTTAGGGCGTGAAAGCGAACATAGAGTCAGACAGACAGACAGACAGAGTTACTTTCGTATTTATAATAAATACTAGCTTTTGCCCGCGGCTCCGCCCGCGTGGATGTCGGTTATCGCGACCAAACATAGCCTATGTCCTTTCTCAAGGTCTAATCTACCCCTATACCAATTTTAATCAAAGTCGGTTCAGTGGTTTATACTTGAAAGCGTAACATACAGACAGTCAGAGTTACTTTCGCATTTATAATAATTAGTATGGATTAGGTCGTTACATATGAAATTGCCGTTTTATTGAAGAAATTGGAGGACACCCAATTTGCAGTACTAACATTTTTGCATTTGTTTTAGGTATGACAAAACCAAATTTTATGTATTTTTTTTTTGTGTATGAATGAAACAACTTTAAGCTAACAGCAACTTTTATTATCAATCAATTAGCCCACTGCAGTCCACTGCTGGACATAAGCCTCCCCCAATGTGCGCCATTTCGTACGATCCTCCGCCTTCCGCATCCAGTCCGTCCCACCCACCTTTTTCAGGTCATCGGTCCATCTGGCAAGGGGGCGTCCTACCCTTCGTTTGCCTTCTCGCGGTCTCCACTCTAGGACTCGTCTGCTCCAACAGCCATCGGTCCTTCGACAGACGTGGCCAGCCAATTGCCCAACTTTTATTACATTTTTGAAAAATGCAACTGTAAAAAAGTAATACGAAATTTATCATCAAAATGGATAGCATTTAAGAAGTACTGTTTTTGAAGATCGAATTTAATTTATCAAGCGGCCAATAAAAACAAAATTTAACACAGATTTGTACAATCTTGAAATCAACTTTCAAAAAAATATATAAATAATGGAAATAGCTATTGAATTACAGGAATAACGAACTCTGTAAGAATCTGTAAGAGAGAAAATTTCGGCAATTTCATAGGTAAAGACCTAAAATTAGTACGGCGTCGGTAGTCGGTAGAAAAGCTCAGTTAAGTACATTTGTGTACTATCTTATAGTACAAGTGTATTTATTTAAGGAACATCCGAATCGATTAAGATAGGTAAAAGTGAATAGCTCAGGCGGGACTCGAACCCGCGATCTTTCCCTTACAGGGGGAATGCTCTGACCACTGAGCCATCGAGCTATGCCTGAAGCTATCCAAATTCTCCTATACAACCGTCTTGAGCGATTCACTTTTTTCTATCTTTATCTAATTCTAATTTGAAAAGTAAGCATAAGTACCTACTACATACATATAATCAGGGTTAGGCAGAGGTGAATTAACACCCACATTTCACCAATCTGTATTCGGTCCCACCCACGTAATAGGGGGTGAGCCTATTGCCGTATTCCGGGCACTATTGTTGACTCGAGCCATGCATCTGACGCTGAGTCTGGGCTGGACATATCTGTCTGATGTTAAAGTTAGCCCTATCCCTTAATCGCCTTGTACAACATTGGAAAAGAAGGGGTGGCCCAAATTCTACCCAGCCGGGGAACCACGCGGCTACCTACTAATTGTGTCAAAATTTCATTGAAAAACCGAATGACTGCACATGTACTCGAGTGGGGTCTCAAATAAAAGCCCATCACGTGCACATAACAAAATTTATAATATAAGATTAATTAAAAAAGAGTACAATAAAAATTAAATTAACAATTAAAAAAACCGCCGTCACAAAAAAACCTTCAAATAGTTGAAAATAAATTATGTTGGTTAACCCATTGACTTTGATACATAGCGTTGCCATGTCGGGGGAACTTGGATCGTTCCGACGACGGATGGGTCCCCCGACACGGCAACGCTTGAATCAAAATATTACTAGATGTATCAAAGTTGGGCTAACGCATACAATTTACACTCGAGAGCAATGAATCCGGGTCACTCAAAGAATCCAAAAAATCTCGGAAAGTAAGAATGCTAGGTTAATGCAATAAATTGTATTTAATAGACAATTTAATACTCCTTAAATGAAAGTATTAAAACTTCTTAGTTATTGTAAAGTTATATCATAAAAAAATCAAATTTGAAAAGGGAACACTGTCGAAGATGGAACTACGAAATTACAGGATTTGTTTTTGCTTTTGTTTGTAATCTGTCATTTATGTTGGTACATAAACCAGGTTGATAGTGCTCAATATTCATTATTCAAGCTGAAATCATGTCGCTTACACTTGAAGAATGCACCAGAATACTTACATTGGTGGAAACCGGCCGGAGTCAGCGCGATACAGCCAGGACTGTCGGTGTGTCGCTGTCAACAGTACAAAGAGTTCTCCGACGTTACGAAGAAACTGGTTCTAACCTACGCAGACCAGGAACGGGCAGAACTAGGTGTACCACAGCACGAGAAGACCGATACTTGGTGAACACCATGCTTCGAAATCGCTTTCTCACAGGAACTGAACTCACAAATCAGTTTCGACGCCTCGGAGGAAGTAACCCAAGTGCATGGACAGTAAGACGTCGGCTTGCTGAATCTAACTTAAAACCCCTTAGACCTGCAAACGGCCCTAAACTGGAGCGTGGCCATCGTATTTCAAGACTAAGATATGCCCAGAACCACGTAAATTGGAGTATTGAAGATTGGTCGAAAGTTATGTTCTCCGACGAATCAAAATTTATGCTCTACAAGCACGATGGAAGACACAGAGTGTATAGAAGACCAGGGGAAAGATTCAAGCAAGCATGCATCGAAGAAAAAGTAGCCTACGGTGGTGGGTCTGTACTTGTGTGGGCCGGAATTTCCTCTGAAAGTCGCACAGAGCTGGTGATCATAGAAAACGGCTCTTTAACTAGCGTAAGATATGTGGAAGAAATCCTCAACGAACACGTTGGTCCATTTATGGTCAATTTGGGTGAGGATGATATATTTATGCATGACAATGCCCGACCTCATACAGGTAGGATTGTGAATGACTACCTTCAAGAGATGAACATTACTTGTATGGAGTGGCCAGCGCGCAGCCCGGATATCAACCCGATCGAGCATGTTTGGGACGAGCTAGGGAGATGCGTAAAACAACGAAACCCTCCCCCAATCACGCTTCCTGAGCTCAAAATTGCTCTCACAGAGGAATGGGAGAATATTCCCCAAAATCGTATAAGGAACTTGGTGTACAGCATGCCAAACCGCGTAAACGCAGTAATGGAAGCACGAGGAGGTAATACGAAGTATTGAAATTCAAGAAAATCGTCATAAAGTTCAAAAATTTCATGTTTCCTATTTTTGTTTTAAGGAGAGATCAGCAGTTTTTTTTCTTTATGTAATTTTGTGTAAATAAAATGTATGGTGACTCATATTTTTTTAACTTTCATTTAAGGAGTATTAAATTGTCTATTAAATACAATTTATTGAATTAACCAGCATTCTTACTTTCCGAGATTTTTTGGATTCTTTGAGTGACCCGGATTCATTGCTCTCGAGTGTATTTTCAACTTTGAGGAGGTATTTTTTGAGTGTACATACATCTTTGTGAACATACTTACATCTTTGTGTACATACATCTTTGTGAACATACATCTTTGTGTACATACATCTTTGTGTACATACATCTTTTTGTACATACAGCTTTGTGTACATACATCTTTGTGTATATACATCTTTGTGTACATACATCTTTGTGTACATACATCTTTGTGTACAAACATCTTTTGTGTACATGCATCTTTGCTCGTGCATGCGAAATAAGTGAATATAGATGATTGAGCCTCCACATTTTGTCGTATGTCGTTGTTCTGTGAAGCTCGTGTTAAAACAACATGTGGCCGCGCCCTAGGCTTCTAAAAAAAGGCGACTCTCTTATAAGCGATAATACTTAACTAGTGGAAAGGTTAAAAAAATTATGAAATTTACATCATAGCCATTAATGAAACCACAATTTTTTGATGAATTTTAAGTGAATCTCCGTAACTCGATATTAATGAGATACCATATTATGTTTATAATCAATGAAGGGTCACGTGAATAAATGTTAATGAATAGGAAATTATTTCCTTCTTAAGTGATTCTATTAATAGAATGATGCTTTGTCGACTGCCTCTGATCATAGTGCTGACTTATTAGCGCCGTTTACACGTACAGATTTGAACCGCGCATCGGGACTATATTCCAAACCGCCGGTTCGATCTGTCGGTTTAGACTGCGGATCGAACTGTGTTGATATATTACGACTAAATTATATCCACAGTTCGGAACGACAGACGTTTCACAATCCTGTGTTGTTAAAAAAATTAAATCCCATGTGGTAGGAGCGTTGGCTGGGTTCTAAGTCGGATTAGACAGCATCTAAAGACATCAAATATGGGAAAAGAAACACACATACCAATGATAAAATAATTATGAAACAATTTTCCAGAACTGTTTAATGGCCTTCGTGCCCCAAGCCGACATTTCACGATAATATCTTATATATCGTTCCCGGCGCGTCGCTTACATTTACACGTTCGTTACGAACTGACGGTTTAGGACTGGCACGTGGTAAATCCTCCGTTCTACATGGACACAATTTTTTTGACCCCGGTAAATGAATCTGACATTTTAAAAACTATAAATTCTTTGAATAATACAAAATCAACAGGCTATGATCACCTCCGAACTGACATTTTGAAATTATGTGCACCAATGATAACTGCTCCCTTATGTCACATTGTTAATCTATCACTTATGCAAGGACACTTCCCCACTAGATTAAAACAATCAGTCGTCAAACCAATACATAAAAAGGGTGATACTAGTGATATGAACAATTATAGACCGATTACTCTGGTTTCTATTTTATCTAAAATATTCGAAAAAATAATGCACGACAAACTATATAATTTTCTAGAGAATAATAATATTCTCAAATCTGAACAAAATGGTTTCAGAAAAAACCATTCGACTACCTTAGCATGTTATCAATTTACAAAATTAATTACTGACAATCTCAATAAGAAAAACAGTGTAGTTTCAATATTTCTAGACATGTCCAAGGCGTTCGACTTTGTGAACCATAAATTATTACTACACAAGCTTGAGAGATATGGAATCCGCGGAATAGCACTGAATTGGCTCAAAAGTTACCTAAGTAATCACTATCAATGTGTAGAAATACTTAGCATATCTGGAAAATATAATTCAACCTCCAGGTCAGACTTTCAATTACTAAATAGTTCTGGAGTACCGCAGGGGAGTATCCTTGGCCCCTTGTTGTTCATTTTGTACATAAATGACTTACCTGATGTGACTGAACATAACTGCGTACTATACGCTGATGACATTGCTCTAATTATAGAAGACAATAATAAAAATGACCTAGAGCATAAGGTGAACAAAGCGTTGGATAATATGGTTAATTGGTTGGATTGTAATTACCTAAAAGTTAATTTTAATAAGACACATATGGTACAATTTCTGACTTATAATAGCAAACCTACTAAGCTTAATATACAATATAAAGACAAAATAGTCGAAAAACTAGAAGCAACTTCATTTCTGGGAATTACTATTGACAAACATTGTAACTGGAAACAGCATATTGAAAATGTTTGCCAAAGTTTGGAGAGGTTTGTTTATGCACTATATCGTTTGAGCCAAATATCAAGAAACTGCTCTCAATGCATATCACGGATATGTCTCGTCAAAATTAAGATATGCACTCATAATATGGGGCAATTCTGTAGAGGCCAACCGAGCATTCATTGTTCAGAAAAAATGTATACGAGCAATATTTGGCTTACAGCAAACAGACAGTTGTAAGGAATATTTTAAAAAGTACAATATACTACCACTGCCTAGTCTGTACATCTTTGAGATTTGTGTTTTCGTACGCAGTCATATGCATCTATTTTGTAAGCACAATGACGCCGTAGTTACTTACTTACTTACTTACTGCCAGCAGGGGACGCCGCAACCGGACGGGTGATCTGCCCTTCATTGTGGGCCATTTCACCCATTTCCCCTATTTTTCCTGTAAGGGATAGGGGTGTCCGGCAATCACGGCGCTTCGTCGAACCTACCTGTTTCCTTGCAAAAACTTACAATCTGTTCCACCCTCAGATTGGAAAAGTCTTCCAAATCTAATTCATCCGTTCCCATGATTTCCCATCTTTTCAGCGCGTACATGGGGCATTCGGCCAGCAGGTGGATGCTAGTTTCCTCGGCATCCCTGCACTCCGGGCATCTGGGATCAGTCTTCACTCCTATTAGTGTCAGGTGCCTGTTCAATCGGCAGTGTCCTGTTATCACTTCTACGACAAGCCTCATGTTTCTTCTAGATAGTTTCATAAGTTGGCTTGTTCTTTTTGTGTCTAAACTTTTTATGAACATTTTCGACTGTCTCATGACAGGCGATGATTTCCATCTTCGGTTGGTCTCCGCCACTATGCTCCGGCTGATGACTCCTTTGGTGATTTTGTGGGCTATTGGCAGCCTGGGTTCAGGGCCCACCTGGTTTACATCAGCTCCTTTCCTGGCCAGCTCGTCAGCTACCTCGTTGCCCGTGTTACCCTCGTGTCCGGGTACCCAAGCAATCGTTACGTCGGTTGCTATGGCCAGTCTTTTCAATGCCTTTTTACATTCCTTTACCATTGCCGAGGTGGTCTCTATTTTGTCCAGAGCTTTCAGCGCAGCTTGGCTATCACTGTAGAGTGTGATCTTCTCGGCATTCAGGTCCTTTATTATTTCCGCGCACTCCTTAATGGCAAAGATTTCTGCTTGGAATACACTTGCAAACTTACCCAATGGTATTGATCTGTTTATCTCTGTCCCGTCCTCACATTTAATGTGCACTCCAGAGCCAGAGAGCTTTGTTGTTTCCTTTCTGGAGCCGTCTGTGTAACAGATAGTGCCATTTGTGTCTATCTTCCAGTCGTCTCTGTGTCCTATATGTACTCTGTATTTCTTGTCAAATGTTCTCTCTTTCTTGATTAGGTCATTATTCGCGAGAATCATTGACAGTTTGTCTTCGTAACCCTGACTTATCTTGGCATGGCCTTCGTCGAATGCGTTTGCTGTCCAGAGGCCAATGCTTTTTAGTTTGAACCATAGTTCAACTGCTTTCTTTTTTGCCTCTAGGTCTAGTGGGTTAAGTCCCAGTATTATCTCTAGCGCGGCAGTGGGTGTTGTTCTCATTGCACCAGTGGTCATTAGTGCTGCCATTCTTTGGACCTTGTCTAGTTCTTTTTTATTGCTCCCTGTGTTGGCTCTGTGCCACCATGCCAGAGCACCGTGCAGGACTCTTGGCATAATTATGGCCTTATAGATCCACAATACTATAGCTGGTTTTATACCCCAGGTTCTTCCTATAGCTCTTTTGCACTGCATCATAGCCATTTTGGCCTTCGAGCATGCGTTGCTTATGTGGTTCTTGAATGTTAGTTTGCTGTCCAGTGTCACACCCAGGTATTTGACCTCTTTTACATTTTCAAGGTTATGACCGTCAAGTTTTACTGGTTCAGCCTGTCCTAGTTTTCTTTTCCTCGTGAAGAGTACTAGTTTGGTTTTATCGGGGTTCAGGTTTAGGCCTTTACTCCTGCACCATTCTAGTGCTTTGTTGAGCCCCCTGTTCATGATGTTACATATGACACTGAGGACATTTCCTGTTATCAGAAGCACACCATCATCAGAGTATACCTGTGTGTATATATGCATTCTGTTTATCTTGTTTACTAATTCGTCTATTAGCAGGCACCATAGTAGGGGTGATAGGCATCCTCCTTGGGGGAAGCCTCTCCTTGCTATAACTGTGCGTGTTGTTCCCGCTAGCTCGGCCTGTATCAGTCGTTGGTTCAGCATATTTCTTATCCAACCTGATATATCTTTGTTTATACCTTCACGGTTTAGGGTTTCCTCGATTGAGACTGGGGTCGCCTTGTCGAAGGCGCCCTCGACGTCGAAGAAGCATCCTAGTGCATATTGTGTGTTGCTTATCGATCTCTGTATCCTGTTGACCAAATTATGCAGGGCGGTCTCGATGGACTTGCCTTCCATGTATGCATGTAGGTTCTGGTGGAGTGGAGATCCACTTACGGCGACTTGCTCTCTTATTAGTCTGTCTAGTATCTTCTCTAGGGTTTTGAGTAGAAATGAGGAGAGGCTTATGCATCTAAACGCTTTGGCCTCTTGATACGTTTCCTTTCCGGGTTTCGGTATGAATACCGCCCCGCACTTCCCTCCATTTCCTAGGAATGTATTTCAGTCTGATGCTGCTGTTGTACAGCTCCAGGAGGTCGTCTTCTATATACTTGATGGCTTTTTGGAGCATTCTCGGGAAGATGCCGTCCGGCCCGGCCGCCTTGTATGGCTGGAACGAACGAATGCTCCATAGTAGGTGCTCTTTGGTGATAAGTGTCTTTACCTCGGTCTTCTCCGGGTTCTCTGTGTCGGCACTTGTTTCGTTGCCTGTATACTCCTCACTTTCGGGAAAATGTGTTTCCAACATTATTTCCAGTATCCTTTCTGAGTCCGATATGAGTTCGTTCCCTTTCCTTATGCTGCCTAATTTGCAGGTACTGGTTTTTGGGAACATTTTGGCAAGTCTTGCTGCGTCAGGGTATTTCTCGACACCTTCGCAGAAGGATTTCCAGCCATTTCTGTTCTCTCTTCTGCATTCTGTTTAGAAACTGTTTCTTTCTCTCCTGTACATGAGCCAACTTTCCTCGTCACCCCTTCTGAGTGCTTTCCTGAGGGCTCGCCTGGTCTTCCTTCTCCTTCCTCTTCTTCTCTAATGCCCTTGTCCACCATGGTTGGCCTTTGCCTGGTTTTATCTCCCTGAGTGGGCATGCTTCGTGGTATGCCTCTCTGAGAGCAACATCCAGTCGGCTGGTTTCTCTTTCTACATCTTTGATATCCTTTATCGAGTTCCGATCTGCTGGATTCCACTTCTTCATATGATTTTCAAATGTCGTCCAGTCGGTTTTCCTCGCGTTTCTTGTCATGGTCTTCTCGATTTCGGCTCCCAAACTAAAGGTTATTCGTCTGTGATCCGACTTCGAGTCTCTTTCGTCCACTTTCCATTCTGAGATGTGTTGGCTAATCCTATCTGTGGCGACTGTGATGTCCAGCACCTCTTTCCGGTTTTTCGTAACGAATGTCGGAGTGTTACCCTCGTTCAGTACGTCAAAACCTGCTGAGTTTAAGAAATCTAAGAGTAATTCACCTTTCTTATTGCAGTTGGTGCTACCCCACACCACGTGGTGAGCGTTGGCGTCGCAACCTAGAATAATGGGAATATTCTTACCGTGGTATTTCCTTGTAATCTCTTCCATTTCTGGCGATGGTGGTTTGTAGGCTTCTTCGCTGGGTAGGTAAGCGGAGACTATAAGCACCCTAACCTTGTCACCTGTGTTGAACTGCATTGTTGCTGTGGCGCTAGCTAGGTCACTGTAACAATCTGCCTTTATTAGTCCTAACGATCTTGCCCTACTGCTGGCGTATATGCATGCCCTGGGGGTTGACTCACCATTTTCATGGTAGATGATTTCGCCTCCCAGGGAGCTCAGCCCAGAGACGCGTCCTTTGGCGACGTACGGCTCTTGCAGTAGGGCCATGTCTATTTTCTCATTACCACATGTCTGCAGAATTCGATCATCGCGTCGCGACAGTGGTGGAGATTAACTTGAACTATTCTTATTTTTTGTGTGTTTGTTTGTGGTGTGTTATTGTTTGTGTTCATGTGTGTGTGAGTGTGTTATGAGTGTCTGTTGATGAGTGCTCCTGCTCCCTCCATACTCCGCATTACGTAGGAGGACTCTTTTCCATCTAAGGCGGTAGCAATAATGCCACGCTTGGTGGAGGAGTCCGGTCACTACGTTTTGCAGACTTTGCTTTGACGTCCGGACGTGGATCTTGGCGGGGCGTTCTAGTTCCGGGTGGGGCCTCTTTCGAGGTTCCCGGCCGGGATTCGTTCCCCCCGCTTCCAACCGACGCCACCTGCGTGTGCGGTGCTTGTGGTGTGCTGCTTGGGTTGGGGCGCTTAAGTTGCGGCGTACCTGTGTCAGCTGAGCCCACCTGCGGGGCTGCAGGCTGATCGGTACTACCGCTTGACTCCAAACCCGGTGTCTTTGTGTGGTGGACGGGACATATACATCTAGCTTGTGCGGACTTTTCCGGATCTTGTGCTGCCTTACTCAGGGCGCGGGTGTAGACCACCGTTGCCTGGTGGTTAAGCCAAGCGTCTTGGGAGGCAATCTTGGGGACCCCCACCACAAGTCGTACTCCCAGAGGAAGCACTTCCTTGTGAATGAGGTTCCATTCTGAAATTCTCAGATCCTCTTCCCGGTCGCAATTCTGGACTTTTATCAGTTCCAGGGGGTCGATCCTGATGCCACCTGCGTTACCGGGTAGCCATATGGCTACTTTATAGAGATCGAGCTTTTTGGGTCTTAAAGGGATACCCTTGAACTTCCCGAAGTCGCACCCCAGGAGCCATGTCATCGCCTCCTCGGTTTTCGGGCTAACAAGGAAGTATCCTTCTGCCACTAGACCCGAGGCGACGAATTGTAGGCATCGACCGTTGACTCCGTTCAGCGCGGCGATCTCGATCAGGTCGACTAGACGTGTCCTGATCTCCGCAGTGGCAATGGACGAGACAACACGTCCATTGCCGCCCCATCACCTCGTTCGATGATGACCGAGAGCTCACCTTGACCCGCGGTGGGTTTCCGTGGGCCCTCGGTCTTTGGGGCCTGATGTCTAGGCCGCTTCGTAGGACGTTGCTGCGTCCGCTCTCCAGGGTCCGTACCCTGTCTTTTCATCTTTTGGGCCCTCTTACCTGAGTCTTCCATCGGCGCTCCCGAACTGGTCGACGCGCCGAGTTGGGATCCTGTACGTGTAAGCGCAGTTATTCTGTGGTATGACGCCTGATGGATCACCGCGTTTAAATAACGCACAGCGACGCATGATTGACTTGAATATGCAATACACTATACTGCACTATACTCTAACAATGAGTAAATAATTCACAACGAATTGGAGGTTTCATTAATAATCCTGGCCGAAAACTTTCCATATTTAAATGCGACGTTATTCTTATTAGAAACAGCTGTCTACTGCAATGATTTATTATAAACTGGTCTGATGTCTGTTTTTCTGTTGTCGCGTGTGCTTAAAAAGGAAGTCCAACTTGATATTCGCCACAAGTGTATTTATATTATTCCCACCTGAAAGACAGCAAGCTCTCTAATGAAATAATCTACTCTACTTGAAAATCGTTTAAATCTTTTTGAGGTACAGGACCCTGGTGTTGGACGGAACTAATGACTAAGGAGTCTGCTTATATACTTGTGTATAAGGTACAATAAATAAGTAAAATAAATGAATAAAGGAGATCTATACAGAATCAATTTTATTTGAGTTTGACGTGGCTCGACAGTTGAGTTTCGACAGTTGAGTCTCGACAGGTGAGTTTCGACAGTTGAGTCTCGACACATGAGTCTCGACACATGAGTCTCGACAGATGAGTCTCGACATTTGGACTGCACCAGTGTGAGTTGAGCTTAAAGGCACTTCCTCATATTTCTAGATTGCCGTAACTAGGGCGACCATTCGAACCCGTTATAACTACCGGGTTTCGTATAACGAAATTTTTTGATTGTTTATAATTAGTACCAGCACCATAAACTTAATAATACACGAAAGAAACAATGCCATAAATTCATCTATCAATATCTCTATGGAACAATACCTATACAAACACAAATATTATAAAGAGGAGTATTACATTATGGTACAAGTGTGTAAAGTTAGTGATTACCGCTGAGGCGACATTGAGAGCCCGAGCCATGAGGCAAGGGTCTAAAGAGAGCCGAAGACGGTAATCAACAGTACCCACGTGTATCATACGACGTTTTTCATTTTGCTTGTGAGTAATATAATACTAAAATAGATATTTACCCTTGCAGTTTTCGGATAGTAAATATTCCATAAGCTTAAGGACTTCCCATCAATCACATCATATATCGGACGTTGTTCAGCATACTACTACGCCCGGCGCTTGGCCACTTCAATATATGGCCAAATTTCCATAGGAGTGAGCGAGACGGCACTATAGAAAGAGACAGCATGCCTTGACGTCATTGTTCTAGAAGGAATCGAATGAATAGAACGAGACGTCAGGCTAGAAAGACACACAAGACCCAATAGAACCTTCCAGAAAGTTCCTGTCTTTTTCAGAACGTACCTGTCTTTTCTCGATCTTTCGCTACTCGGCCGCGCCCGATATAAAAGGCGAGCTAACAGCCTCCGCTCAAGTTAGTTTACGACTAGTATTCGAAGCGATCAAAGCGATAAAGTGTGCGAAGCGATACAGTGCGATTTATACAAGTGACTGTGTATTGTGTAAGGAAGAGTTTTGAATTTCTACGCGCTTTGCTGTAATTTAAGTGCAGCTGAATAAAATCTGTCTTTAACGGTTTTGCTTGCATTTTCTATTTAAACCGACCCCCACGCTCGTAACAATACCTATGTGTATTTATCGGGCGGTGTACTAGGTACATAAATCGTTTTCTTCATAACTAGTACATACTTGAAGTCATTTTAATTAATAACTATAATTTTACCAGTAAAAACTAATTGCGAAGCTTTTTGGTACTGGCGGACAGGTGGGAATAATAAAAAAAATCGCTTACCACAGACTAAAAATGGTGAATTTACTAAAAGTTTTAATTTAAACAGAGAGAAAACAAAAGTTATTTGATTAAAAGTTTTGTTTATTATACCTACACGTAAAAGATGAAATTTTCTATTAAAATACGAAGTTGCATGAAATGAACAAACAATAGGTAGATACATTAATTTATTTGTTATATTGAACACGATCTTTTTGTATCTATTTTTTTTAAGAATAATGCAACTCAACCAATTAAATTAAAAAAGTAATTATCCCACTCGTGATTAAATAACAAAAAAGACCACAGTTTGATAATAGGTATCATTATGTGCCTAATTTCGGTGAGATTAGAGCCACATTATGAGCAAGTGAAATAATATGATTTTTATTTTCGATGTAATTAATAAACTAGAAAACTACTGGACGAATTAAAATAGAAATTACTAATAGAAAATCATATTAGGGGTCATCCATAAATTACGTCAATTTGCTATATATCATAACGCTGCTACTCAAAGGAGCAAAACAGTAATCACAAATCTGAACAAATTCGACAGATTCCCGTACATTATTTGATATCAATTAAATTAGGGTTAGGCAGAGATGTATTAACCCCCACATTTCGCCAAATATGACTTTCAGTCTCACGTAATGGAGAGCGAGCCTATTGCCTTCAAGTGGGCTGTATGTTTACTGTCGGATGGAGAGCAGCCCTATCCCTTAATCCCCTTCTGCGACACCCATGGGGAGAGATGGGGGGCGCTATTCTACTGCACCGGGAACCAACACGGTACATTATATGGGTTTAATATATTATCACGGGAAAGCTGGGGAGGGAGGGTCAGCTGAACAGAAGATGAAGATCACGTGTTAAACTCGCGTCAGGATCACGTGTCCTTTGACCCGTAACCGACGACTTTGTAGGACAATATGACGTCACACAACATTCCTAGCTACTGAGTGTTTATTTTGCTAGGTACGCTAAGAAGCTTAGCTAGCTTAGCGGTAAGCCCTAGTATTTATAGTTTAAGGGACTGAAATCTGGACTCCTTCGAAAAATGACTTATTAGGGAATAATTCAGCCACAGCTTCCATTAACTGATTAGATGTGTTGCCAGTGGCACTACCTTTTTGGAACCAAGTCCTATAATTAAATCAGTTAAATGTTGCGGCCTGGAGGCCAAAAAATTCCTTATAATGTAACAATAACGATCACTGTTTAAAAATTTCCGCAATTTCTTTCTTATGTTCGAAAAAGTAAGGTCCTATTATGCCTTGAGCAGACATAGCAGAAACTTCCCATGACTATGGGCCTATGTAGTGGCTTTTGATGTTTTAATTTAGGGTTATTGACGTAAAACTAGTTTGTTGACGTGACCGTTCAACTAGAATGTTGACCTCGGCACTTAAAGATTTGTGGACACGGTTTGAGGCGTGTCTGCAGCGCGAGGAAGGACATCTTTATTTTCTGATGGCAAGGCAGTTCCACCGCCAAGTCGAGCAAAAAAAATCCGGCCCGGTTGTATCATCCTTTTCTCGAAGCAATTCAGACCATTTCCGACCCCCTATAACTTCGTTGTGGATATAACTAAAAGCCTGAATTTTCAGCACCCAAGCAGGCATTGTATAAACTCGATATATTTTAAACTTCAATCAATTTGAACCAGTGCTTTAAGAATTATAATGAGTCAAAGTTTCTTAATTTTGCCACTCACTGACTGACCGATCATCAAAATTCTAAGGTATTTCTAGCAAGAAGATGCTTCAAATTTAGAATATAAATAGTGTTTAGTGTATGAATCAAGAAAAACGTCAAAAATAGTGATACGGTCAATATAATATGTTGTTAGGTTAGATTATTACGTAGCAACTTAAGACAGAAGGTCCCTTAAGTAGTGACTGAATAAAATAATAAGCGACTTGGTATGACATGGATCTCACAACTTTTTACGATAGAACAACTGAGGCGAGACTTGGCATTTTTGACAAGTATTTTTATTTTTATAAAATATTATTTTTAAGAAATACCTCTCCATTTATTACTTTTTTTAAATATAATCATTAATTTTGAAAATTATTTTTAGTTTTTATTTTTATTGCATTTTGTGACCCCCTGCCTCGCTTGGACACTCTGTATTTATAAAACTGAAGTATTTTTGTTTGAACGCAGAAATCTCAGGAAATACGAGTTCGAATTGAAAAATTGTTTTTGTGTTCGATAGTCCGTTCATCAAGGATATATATCATTACGCTACTACATAAGGGAGGGGAGCAGTAACAATAATTGTCAAAAAATATGTTACATGAAAATTAATTAATAACGGCCCTTAGCAATGCTTCATGCTTTGAAGAATGCTACGGGCAAAGCCGGGGCGGGTCGGCTATTAATATTATAAGGCTGAAAAGTTTGTTAGTTTGGTGGAATACGTTAATCTCAGAAATTAAAGGAACAAGCTAGCGGAGCAGCGATCATACTTAATGATTTTCACACGATATTTAAAGAATAATAAATTGGAGATGATACGGGGTTTGAAAGAGGTCGGGCGTAATGGTATTTGCGTCAAATTGAGCAGTCCGAATAGGGAAGTACCTCCGCCCTACAGATTACCGCGTCATAATAACCTCGTGTAGTGTTCCCGGCGGTGAGTAGGGTAGCCAGAGCTCACTGGAGAGTTTTTGTGCTGTCAGTGGGAAGACCAAAGGCTTGTCCTGCTTTGTCTTCTACACTGACGGCACAGAAACTCTCTGTGCTTACAGGGTCGGCAGCACGAGTGTGACTACACTGGTGTTGCACACGTCCATAGACCACCTATTATTGGTTGGGTACAACCGGAGATTTATCCAAATGTCGTTATTTCCAACGTTCGTGCGAAGCCGTGAGCGTCAGCTAGTAAACTTAACATACTTGTTCCATTTTGTAGTTATATATTAATAAACTAGTTGATATTCAAACAAACTAACATATCATTAATATTTAACTATATAGAGTAAGGTAGTGACGTATTTAAAGCAATTACTTTTAAACAATATGTATGTTAAGAACGCTAATACATATTCATATTATAAATCTATCTTATAATTGTAAGAGCGTTTTCACACTCATCCGATATCAGTGTCGGATGCCGATAGCCGATATCCGATAGCCGACACCTTGTGCTGTTTTCACATTTATCCGATAAAATCGGCCCGTTACGGCCATTTGCTCAAAAGCACAGACTAGTTAGGGATACTAGGAGTAAAAAAAAAGAAGAAAAGAAGTATTGACATGAGATGGTATCGAGTTTTTTTGAAGTGAAAACTTCTTTAGCGGCGTTGGATGGGTGTAAAATGTTAAGGAAGCGTCAGGATTAGTTGACCTTTGAACCGTAACCGACGACTGACGTCATACAAGATTAGGTACAGACTATGTATTTTGCAACTTACAATAGATATCGTCGTAGCTTAAACGGTAAGCACGTCGACTGTAAGTCCTTATAGTTTCAGATAGTATCGGGTTCAAACCACCTGGCCTTCAGGAATTTTTTGTGATTGTTTTTTTTTTTATTATAATTTATTACTTTTGGTGATTATTTTTTCTTTTTGTAATTTATTACTTTTTATGATAATTTTTTCTTTTTGTAATTTATTATTTTTTGTGATTATTTTTTCTTTTTATAATTTATTAATTATTTGGCTGCAGTGGAGGGGAAGTCATTCTTAAGGTTGATTTGAAGAATGCCTTTAATTCAGTGAATAGGGACACATTGTTGACACAATTGAAATTGGAAACCCTCAAAATTTATAATTTTTTCTGGCAATGCTATAGGTACCCCTCAAAATTACTATACAAGGACAACGTTTTAGAATCATCAGTGGGATGTCAACAAGGTGACCCTCTTGGGCCACTCCTTTTCAGCCTCGCTATACACCCTATAATTCGGCAGCTAAATTCCAAATTTAACATATGGTATCTAGATGACGGGACCTTAGGAGGAGACGTTAATACAGTTATAAATGACTTGGCTTTTCTAAAAGATGAATTTAGATCCATTGGTTTACAATTGAATCCAACTAAATGTGAAATTTATCTTGATGATAATATTGACAGCATTTCGACACTATCAAAATTCAATGTTTTGGCCCCAAATTTAAAAATTGATCAAAAAACTTCTCTCCGTCTTCTTGGGTCCCCAATCTTAGAGGAAGCATATGACTCTTTCGTAGAAGAAAAAATTCAAAATTTCTATGATGTTTCGGACCGGTTGCAACAAATTAACATCCATTCTGCTTTCACAATAATTCGGTATTGTCTTTTTGTCCCTAAATTTACACATGTTCTCCGTTCAACTCAACTTTTTAAGTATTTGGCTCTTTTAGGTAAAATGGATAGTGTGATTCAAAACACACTTTGCAAAATTCTAAATGTGGATATGAACGACCGAGTCTGGCTTCAGGCATCCATGCCTGTTCGTCTAGGCGGGCTCGGCGCTCGCAAAATTACCGACGTAAGTCTACCAGCTTTTTTATCTTCGGTGCATGGCACGGATGATTTAGTTAGAAAAATCCTAACCCCTAGCCTAACTATTTCAGAAGTGCCAGGCAAGGCCGAAGCTTTAAGAGCTTGGAAAATGTTTTGCCCAAACGCTGATTTGCCAGCCAACCCATCTTCCCAGAGACAATGGGACGTGCCGCTCTGCAACATGGTAAGAAAACATCTCCTTTCTACGTCTTCCAATGTTGCGAAGCGTGCTCGCCTTTTGGCTGTGGGGGAATGGGAATCCGGTGTTTGGCTGCAGGCCCTACCATCGCCCAACATAGGTACCATGTTGGACGAAAACACCTTCCGTATCGCTGCTTGCCTTCGTTTAGGTGCTCCTTGCGTTTCTCCGCATCGATGTCGCTGTGGAGAAGAAGTTGGTAGCCTTGGACACCATGGTCTCTCATGCAGTAGGAGCGCGGGACGGCTTTCACGGCACGCGTACATCAATGACATAATCCGTCGGGCTCTTGTCACCGCCGGGGTTCCAGCCGTTTTAGAACCTGCTGGTCTGGCGCGTGATGATGTCAAGAGGCCGGATGGAATGTCTTTGGTGCCTTGGAAGATGGGAAGGCATTTGGTGTGGGATGCAACATGTGCTGACACCCTTGCGCCTTCACATCTTCCAGGGACTGGGGACTGTGCCTGCGCTGCTGCTGCTTCGGCAGAGACCCTCAAACGGCGCAAATATCGTAGTTTAAGTGATAATTACATATTTGAGCCGTTTGGGGTCGAGACGCTGGGATCATGGGGTCCAAGTGCCCGTCTATTATTTAAAGACATTTCCAAACGGTTAATAGACGCTACCCGTGACCAGAGGGCTGGTTTATTCCTTGCGCAAAGGATCAGTATTGCCATTCAACGTGGCAATGCCGCCAGCCTTCTGGCCACCCTCCCAGTTGACATCGATGGTGAGGAATTCTTTGACGCCTGAACCTGCTGGTTTGTATATTTTATGTATTTATTGTTTTTATATTTTTTATTTAAATAATCCTAATGTACATATTGTAAATAATTATTGTTACCTAATAAAATATTAGAACTATTTATTAATTTCTTCTGACAGAAAATTAGCAGAAAATAAGTGATAGGTTCTATGATTAGCGCTATATTATAGGTATGGTATGGTATGTTCTTTTTTATCTTTTTCTATGTATATAACGAAGAAAGAAAAAAAGAAAATGTTTTCACTTCTGCCGGCACTCCCAGAGTGCAACCCTTATTTTTTTTTCACTTATATTCGTGATCATCAATTAAAGCGAAAAGACATGTAAATCAGAAAATGTCCTTATGGTCGAAAATTGTTTGCCAGTCGCTGTTTTAGTCTCTTGGTGTTCCGATATCGGGCCAAAATAGTGGTGTTGGCTCCGATAACCGATATTGGGACAATGTGAAATAGAGATAGATATCTCATACATTTGACTTCCTCCATTATCGGATGTCGGATATCGGATATCGGATGGGTGTGAAAATGCTTTAATTGTGGTGACGAGAATGGACTGAATAATTATTATATTAAAGGAAGTTTGAAAGTGGCACCAGCGAATGAAAAATTGAGAAGCGAGAGACTATCGAGGTGTGGACATATTATGAGAAGAGAGGAAAGTAATGTTGTAAGGAAGGTTCGAAGTATGAATGTATAGGGCTTCAGGAGCAGAGGTAAGCCCAAGAAAAGATGGATAGATTGCTTGAAAGATGATATGGCAAAGAAGGGAGTATGGAGGACATTGACATGTTGCGCCGCCCCCAAATAATTCGGACCTGCCCCTCTAGACAATTGGCAATTCGCTAGCCGGCGTTTGGTGGAATAGAATCACAAGTATATGGGATTTGACGTATATGACAGGCGTTAACGCATGTCAAATACGTCAAATCCCATACATTCGTCATTATATTCCATCAAACGCCGGCTAGCGAATTGCCACTTGTCTGATGGGCAGGACAGGTAGATGATGACGTACTGAACTGTGATAGCTAGACAGTTGTAATTTTCATAGATAATGAGTTTACTGATGCCGCTATAGTAACAAATACTAGACAGATAATATTCTTCGTGAGCAAATCCGGCTCGCACCCGGCTGGATTTCAATGTACATCCGAACACATGACGTCGAGAAGGTTTTCGCACGATTAAAAATAACACTTTTGCATAAAAATATAAGTAAGTATTAATTTCTTTTTTAAAATATAATATAATAATAGAATATTTTTGCAAATATATATAATTATGTGCATATTATTATATGGTAACACAGACATAAACAATTATTTTAATGTTTTATTGTAAACTAACCGTTGCCCACCGGCCCGCGTGTACCTATTGTTGTTATCGGGCCCAAACATAACCTATCTTCTTTTCCAAGCTCTAATCTATCTGTATACTAAATTTCATTAGATTATGTACCTATAATAATGATGAATTTTCATATAAACTTCACCTCATAATTCAACTCTTTCAACCCTTTTTTTTCGCAATAAAAGATAGCTTATATCCGTTCCCAAGCTTGAGTCTAGCTCTGTACAAAATTTCATCAAGATCGGTTCAGTGGTTTGCGTGTGAAAACGTAACATACAGACAGAGTAACTTTCGTATTGATAAAATTAAGCATGGATGTTTTCATGTTAAAACTGACGTCAAACTGATGTCTAAAATGATAAGACCTTTTTTTTAATTCGTTCGTGAGATCTAGCCTTTTAATTAAATCTTAATGGAAAAGAAAAATACTATATCTATGAATCTTAATGACCATAAAAAAACTGCATAGGTACTGAATAGGTTTTGACTGACAATGCCGTGGGACGGAATTGTGACGGAGAAAGAATATCAAAACCCTATCTCATTCGAAGGGTGTCGTGAGAGGCGACTTGCGGAAAAATATGCAGATGATATCACTGCGAGAGATGGACAGCTTGAAATAAAGCCCTGTACCAACCCGTCTGGCCAGCGTGGAGACAGTAAGCATAGTATATATATAACACCTTGTGCTTTTTTCACATTTATCCGATAAAATCGGCCCGAAACGGCCATTTGCTCGAAAGTACAGATTGGTTAGAGTTTTTTTTTCTTATATTCGTGATCAGCGTCATCAATTAACGCGAAAAGACACTAACTAAGAAAATGTCATTGAAGTCGAAAACTGCTTGCAGTCCTTATTTTGATATCGGGCCAAAACAGTGGTGTTGACTCCGATAATCGATTATGGGCCGGACAATGTGAAAGAGAGATACATGTGTCATACATTTGGTCTGGTCATCCCTTCAGCCCAACTAGCGGTAAAGCAGTAGCGTGATACGCTCCCCCTTTTCGAGGATTGATGCGGACACCATACTTCCCACACCCAAGGTTGCCATCTTAAAACTGTTCAAGTCCAAGGGTGCCCTTATACCCGATTATTGTGATCTGTAACGGTGGCGTACGGTTATAGCCAGGTCCAGTTGGGCAATTGACAGACGAGAGAAATAAGTATCGAAGGGGATTTCCATGCGAAATTTTGGACAGGTTTTATTTCTACACAATATATAACATAATACTTTTATCAATAACTGAATGTATCTGGGTTCCATTTTTTTTCTAAACATAATGTGTTTATTTACAATATGTAAATTAGAATTATTTAAATAAAAATATGAAAACGATACATAGTATACACAAACCTGTAAAAATGCCCGCTGAGTTTCTTGCCGGAGTCTTCTCAGGTCGGGGCCGCGTTTCGAACCGGTGGTCCATTTGCTAAACTAGTCTAGATTTTTTTTTAAACTTGACGTTTTGTAAGTACCGTTTTAATGGTCTATGCAGAATAAATTATTTTTGACTTTTGACTTTGACTTTGTAAGTTCAAACGTCAAAGAATTCCTCCCATCGACGTCAACTGGGCGGGTGGGCAGAAGGCTGGCGGCATTGCCACGCTGTATGGCAATACCGATCCTTTGCGTAAAAAATAAACCAGCCCTCTGGTCACGGGTAGCGTCTATTAACCGTTTGGAAATATATTTTTTTTCTTTCTTTAATAAAAATAACGTCTTTTATTTTTTTTCTTGGATCCTATGATCCCAGCGTCTTGACCCCAAATGAATCGGATGAATGAATGCCCCAAATGAATCGGATGAATGAATGAATGAATGAATCGGATGAGATCGGGAATAACATGAGAATGATATTTATATTTGTAATAAAATAACTTCCTTTTTTGTAATTGTTATATATTGTTCGAGATGATAAGATTATTAATAAAGTAAAAGATTTTTTTAGAAGTGAAAACTTCTTTCGCGGCCTTGGATCGGTAAAAAGTGTTAAACTCGCGTCAGGATCGCTTGACCTTTGAACCGTAACCGACGACTGACGTCATACGACATTAGCAACAGATTGTTTGTTTTGTTAGATATACTATGAAGCTTCGTAGTTTAGCTGTAAGCGTTGCGACTGTAAGTCCTCATGGTTTCAGATAGTACCGGGTTCGAACCTGAGCTTCTGACACTTTTTGTGATTATCTTTTCTTTTTGTACTTTGTTACTTGTGGAGAATTACTTTTCTTTTTGTAATTCATTTATTTCTTCTGACAAAAATTAGTGATAGGTTCTATGATTGACGCTATAATTATTATAGGTATGGTATGGTATGTTCTTTTGTTCTTTTTCTCGTATATAACGAAGAAAGAAAGAAAGAATAAGTTTTCTCTTCTCTCGGCACTCCCGGAGTGCAACCCGTGTTTTTTTTTAATATATATACTCAATGAATAAAGTGGAAATACCATTTTTTTTGCTTTTTTTTCCTCAATAATACTATTGAAAGCACGTGTTCTTAAAACGTATTATAACTAAATCGGGCCCCTGAATTATTCGACGTCTATAAAACGTATCAAGAAGCTATCGATTACCGGGTAGAAACTCTAAAATTATCTCATGACAATAAACATTTCATCTAAAAATCCGTTGTAAAAAACTAGATTGCGCTATAAGAATTTAGTTTTAGGGGAAATTGACAAGTATATTAGTTAACGAGCCTAAAACAACATTCTCAATCAAGTTAACCAAGTGATGAAATTGATAAAGAACGTGTAGGTAAAACTGCACATTGGATTTTGACGAGCATTAAAAGCGGATGTGGAACATCCGGCTTTTACACCTGATCCCATTAGTCCAATCACAGATAATATAATTCTTATACAGATGCACAATGCTCAATCGGAAACAAAAAGTGGTTACACTCTTAACTTCAAAAAGCAGGCAGCCAGCTTTTGTTTGCAAGAGCTGTAACTAGATGGGTACAATGTTTTAGCAAACTTTTCTAATTTTTACCATTGAATTTTAGAACACGAAAGTTCTAGCTACCACTACAATTTTTTCCCACGTATACCTACTTCGAGAAGCCATCGAAATATTCAAGCATCCCAACAACTTCAACCGGAAAAACGAGGGATTTCTGCTCCAAAAAGATTGGTACCCAGCACTGAGAGCCACTCGGTATCACAGTGCAAACGACCAATCAGGATCGAGTACGTCGGTGCCACAGCTCTCGACCAATCAGAATCGAGTGAGTCGATTCCCCACTCCGACCGCGCCTATAAATAAGCCAGCTTCGCATCAGTCGCAACTCAGCCGCCGACGAGGCAAGGTCTCCGAACTCGTCGTCGCCCGGACCTGCGCCACTGAAGATGTCGACCGCAGTGATCGATGAAACGTCTGGAACGCAAGTTTCACATAGACCACGTCCAAACAGCCCGGAAGCAGTATATTCTACATGCAACGCCGGCCGTGAAAGCCTGAAGACTTATATTAAAAATTAACTTATCAAAAATAAAACATACACTAAACACAATATTGAACCTGACTGAATAAAACTATAAGTATTCTAATCTATATTGATTATGCCAGATTCTGCAGTGATTGTAAAAGACACAGACAGACAGACTTAATGCACCTTGCCGTTAGATGGCGGTTTCCTAAAATAGCACTATTGTCACGAAATCTTTATTTATTACATTACCAACAAATTTTTAATTACATGCTTACATTTTCAAGTGATTAAATTCTGAAATAATTTACCTGATTATAAATAGGGAGATAAGTGCGTTTTAACTTTTTTATTTTTCTCTGTGCCATCTATTGATTTTTGAGTATTACTAAAGATATTTTCTTAGTAGCGGTACCCCATGGTACAATCTAGTGATAGGACCACATGGATATGCACTGGCGAAAAATAGTAATGGTTGGGTTATAAATGCAATAAAATGGGTATCTATTTGCATTGGTCTCGTCGTGCCTCGGAGAGCACGTTAAGCCGTCGGTCCCGGTTGCCATACGAATATCTATGGCAGTTGCTACGCGTAGTTGGAGCCCTAAAAAGTTCAAAAACCCAATACAAAATACGACCAGCCCAATATATACAAATATTTGCACTGAGCGGGGATCGAATTCGCGCCACCTACGAAGCGGCCTCGTTCATTACCGCTACGCCACGGAATCTGGCTGTGTGCCAGTCAACCCAAGATCCTCCAAGTCCTCGGAAACCCAAAATGGAGCCGGCGGGGAACCAGTCAGACTTGAAATATCTTAAACCACACACAGTATGAACTCTTCAGTGTGCTGAAGGAGAGATGGCCAGAAACATATCTCTCGCAACCCGGTTGACCCAGGGTCATCTTTGACTTCAAGATGACCAAGACCCCTCAGGTGGAGGAACCACGGTGGTTACGTCTTGCCTGCAGATATCGCGCCATCGCTTTGACCTGCTTCTGCTAGGGTAACAGGCGACTCCATTTATTACCCCCAAGGCCGCGCTCATGAGGTCTTAATGTTTGCATTATATAGCCCTAAGCTTCTGCGGTCATCTCTTAGAGAGGTCATCATTCTTATACCACTTAGTTGGCAGACACGGCCCGCTCAATGGAAAGTGGTTACCGTGGCCTATGGACGTGTGCAACACCAGGCGCGTCAAGCTTTCGCTACAGATCCTTCAAGAACCTTCTAATGTCCTTCTTGAAGAACCCCCTATTGTAAAAGCGTGAAAAACCACCAAAATCAACTGGCAGGGAGTTCATTCCCCAGCTTAAGCTTGCTGTGGCTGAAGTTCCTTTTATACCTGGCTGTGTACTACTCCCATTCTTAACGGACTGGATTATGGATCCAACAGGATGGATTCCCTGCTTTTGGCACAAGATCTTTAGGCTCCAAAGTGCATATTGCAACCAAAACTGGCTCTAAGGTGAAGGTGACCCCTGCCTATCTAGTTTTCAACATTTAAGCTATTATGACAGTGCATCATTTATTATTTTTAATTAAGAAAACAAGTACTAACTGCATAATTAGTAACTACATGACTTAAAAGATATTTTGTATACTTGTCTAGTAGCAAAAATTATGATATAACTGTGCAGCAGTGTAAACACAGTAGCTTTTTTAAGGAGGTAGGACAGAACGGTATTTCCGTCCGATTGAGCAGTCCGACTGGGAAAGTACCTCGGTCTTAAAGAAAACCGCGGCCATAATCCGTTAATAATAGTCAATCAATCAATCAATCAGCCCACTGCAGTCTACTGCTGGACATAGGCTTCTCCCAATGCTCGCGATTTCGTCCGATCCTCCGCCTTCGGCATCCAGTCTGTGCCAGTCCAGTCTGTGGCAAGGGCGCGTCCTACCTTTTGCCTGCCTTCTCGTGGTCTCTAGCTACCTCACCTTCGGCTTTGCACTGCGACACTCAGAAGGCATGCGGTTTGGTCGGTTCGAGTCCGACATAACCACCCCCTCCGGCTCCGTGGGGATTTCCTACACAATAAAAAAAGGGCTTTTAGTAGGTATCCATAATTGTATGCCAATACGCTATTTGCAACATTAAAAAAATACTACAAATAATAGTCATCCTATCAGATAATAGCGTAAAAAGATATTTAAAACTATAAATTAAACTAAAATAAGCATATTTTTTGAGAATTTCGCTTAAAAATATCTAATATTTTTTCGAATTTTTATCTGTGACGAAAACGCTCTGTGGTCGATCACAGCACTGCTGACGTCACACGCAAGTAAACACGGCTTTGTGACAGAACAGAACAGAAGAGATTTATAGACGTATTTGTACATTGTGCAACTACACACCATTTATACACCACAAATTCACAAAGTTTGAAGAAAAACTTTATTATTTACTTTGACTTCACTGCTTTAAAATTATACAAAATGTTTACTTGCGTGTGACGTCACGTAATGCTCCATACAAGGCAACAGCGTTTTTCGCGCATTTTTGAGAATTTAAACTTTAACATCGATTTTTTGTTAAAATTCGTTGATTTTTTTTAAAATATCGATGTAGTGTGCATGTTATATGCTAAGGAGTAATTTAAAATGGTTTTCCAAAATTTGTCAAATACCCTATTGTGTGCCATAATAATCACAAAATATTGTATGCTGATCAAATTATGTAAAAGACAATCTTTGTACCTATATTTCACAATAAAGCATTTGAATTTGAATTACCTACTTCTTAGGCTTTAGTTGCACCATACTACCTGTTAAAGTAAGAGGTTTGCGTCAAATTTAACATTAACAGTAACACTGACTCTCAGGCATTTCAGAAATTAGCCGGAACAAACAGACAGACAGACAGACAAAAATTGTAAAAAATGTTATTTTGATGTATGTACCGTATTATATTCATATACATGGAGTAAAAACGGTTATTTCAATATTACAAACAGACGTTAGCGTAACGTTCATAACTCAAAAACTACCCAATCAATTTTCATCGGTTTTTTTTAAAATGAAAGCTTAGTGTCCAAAGGGGTGCAGAAAAATAGGATATCAAATACAAACGAGCGGAGCCGCGGCAAAAAGCTAGTATGCATAGAATAGATGTGGTAATACTTAGACGTAAGCTATCATTTGCTGTCAGTTCTTATGTCAGTCAGTTGGGATGACAATCGATGACGAAAGTGTATTGTTTGACAGAATTTAAACGTTTACAATTAACAAGAACCGGCCAAGCGTGGCCAGTTAAAGTTAGCGTTAAATTTATTTATTTTATTTTAATTTTAACTGTTGTCAAATGGTGCAACCTATTTTATACCTGACCTTTTTTTTACTTGCGGGAAATCCCCACGGATACCCGGTGTTCTATGCGTTCTATGCTCCGGAGCCGGAGGTGGAGGTTATGTCGGACTCGAACCGACTAAACCGCATGCCGTCTCTGGGTCGTAGTGCTAGGCCGAAAGTGAGGTTGTCATGTGACATATCCCTCGCACCCCGGCTGACCCAGGGCCATCCCTCTCGGTCTGGCCCTCCTCGGAAATGTTTTTATTTTATACCTGACCAGTACTTTAACTGCACCTAGCCTTAGTAGGTATTCCCTCTAACCCGGGTACGCTAAATTGCTTGTTTTTGGAGGGGCGTCACTACATTGATTACAGGCATCGATAATATTATTCAGGTACTTGATTTGTTTTTTTTTTATACCACTTAGGGGTAGACAAGCACACGGCCCACCTGATGGTAAGTTGTTACCGTGGCCTAAGCACGTGTGGAACATCAGGGGCGTCACACTCGTGCTGCCGATTCTGAAAAAACCTTCTAATGCCCTTTATGAAGAACCCCATATTGTAGTCGCTTGGGAAATCCACAGCAGGGAGTTTCATACCACAGCTTGAGCGTGCGTGGGATGAAGTTCCTTTAATACCGCACGATTCGCACTATGGTGCACGATTCCGCACGATTCGCACTAAGATGAATTCCCTGCCTATGGTGAGCGGTGCGATGATAGAATGTAGCTGTGGGCATCATGTCAAACAACGAAAGAGCTCACTGAAGAGTTTTTTTCCTATCAGTGGGAAGACCAAAAGCTATTTCTGCTTTGTCTTCTACGTTGACAGCACATAAACTCTGTGTTTACAGGCTCGGCAGTACGATTGTGATTCTCTTGATGTTGCATACGTTCATAAGCCACGGTAACCACTTTCCATTAGGTGGGTTGTGAGCTTGTCTACCACCTAAGTAGTATAAAAAAAGCAAATTAAGTGCCTAAATAATATTATCGATGCTTGTAATCAATGAAGTGAAGCCCCTCCAAAAAACAAGCAATTTAGCGTACCCGGGTTAGAGGGAATACCTACTAAGGCTAGGTTGCACCATCTTACTGGTCAGCCATAAAATAGGTTGCATCTTTTGACAACAGTTAAAATGACGTCAACATTTTACGCTAATTTTTGGCCACGCACAAACCATTGTATAGGCGGTGAAACACACAGTGAGCCATAGTATCTTGACTTAGCGGGAGCGCTAGTCTAACCTCTCAAACCCATAAACCATCAGATGTAACAACGGCTTGCAGTTGACGTTGACAGTTGATTTTCACCACGAAAGATCATAGTGGAACCCGTATGCTAGGAATATGGTTCATACTCCTCTCAGAAAGGTTCTTGATGCCGTTGGCAGCACAGGTATTGCACATGCCACTAAGCCGCTGTAGTAAATGGTAAAGAAAACCATACTTTTAGCCTATTTAGGGCTACTCCATCTCTTCCAGGGGGTGTCGTACCAGGGGACTAAGGGATAGGGCTGCTTTCCATCCGACAATTAGAATACAACTCATGACAAGCTCATGCTTGACGGTAATACGTCCCATTACCAAACCGATAATCATGTTTAGCAAAGAGTAGGTGTAGGTTCTAATATAACTCTGCCCAACCCGGAGATTTACAACCATGAATATTTATGTTATTCTCGTAACTAGTTCAAAGTACCTGTAATTCTACTCACCAATTATCGTATAATCAGCTTGAAGAATCACCAGTGACGTAGATACACAGTGTTTAGAGAGAATGGCTGCGTATTGCAGTTGGGCCAAACCGCCCGCCGCGAACGTACGCTATCGCAAATGGCGTGAAAAAAGTCTTTTAAAAAAGTTGCATGAATTTCGTAATATATTTTTTTTGTGATTGATATTTTTTGTGTTTTTGCAAAGTGTGGATTTGTGTGAGTGGTTCGTGGATTCGGATAAGGGATTTTTTATATTCAGGTTAGTAATTTTTTTTTTAAATATGGGCTTTTATCTGACTCCCAACAAAAATGTTTCTAATATTATTTTATTTTTGTGAAAGGTTATATTTTATTATTTTTATTTAATTTTTAAATAATTATTAGTAATAATAATTGTTAAATAAAACTCTTATATTAAATGAATTTTTATCAACAAATTACGATCACAATAAAATTTTACTATCAGGAAAATTATTAGATAATAATTATTAACTAAGTTAAACTTACGTAAATCTTATTTGAATTAAAAAAAAAAAAAATTAATGACAATAAGTAAAATTCTTGAATATTTAACGTATTTGTATTATGCTGGGTTATGTCACTTTTGCTAATATAACGCTTTCACCGTAGGGGGATATGTAGGGCACTCGGTCACGAAAGTGTTCACCGAGATGAATGTTCTCATGATGCATTTAAACAAAGATATTACTTTCGTTTTTAAAGCACACTTATGTTCACATTTTCAATTTAGAATTTTAAATATGACGATACGTTTTTATTTATTTTGTTTGCATAATTTGAAAATAGAATTTTGTTTCAATTATTTTGTTTTGAACATTTTATTAGTGAAATACTTTCTTTAATCATTAAAACCGTTCTTTTTTTCAAAAAAAATATTGTCATTTTTTGGAATTCATTATGCATTGTTAGTAATTAGCGGATAAGAATTAAAACTTCAACTGAGTATCCTATTAGATAAGTTACTAATTAAATGAAAGTTTCATAAATTAATTTTCATAAATATTTATTAATTTAGACATTCTAGTACACTTCAGACATTTATTTAATTAATACACTTTAGCAATTATTGCCCTGTCTGTCTGTTTTTTGGATTATAATTGCTTAGCGGTAGAGTTTTTAGCTGCTGAGTCAATCGCCAGTTCGATGCCCGTTCGGTTCAAATAAAATATGTTATCTATGCAGGTACGCATGAATTGTATGAATATGTATATTAGCCATGGTCTGGTTCTTTATGTGTGTAATAATATATTATGTATGTTAATCAAACCTAGTAAACGGCAAAATACAGCAAGACTTAACGACACAGTGAGCTCATTCTGCGTAAATAGTAACACCAACATTTCAGCATGATACTTTGAGATAACTTACACTTCAAGCTATATGATAACTACCATCCGTAGTCAAACCGCGAACATGACTGCTGAAAAGTAGCCGAAACGTCGGTCTAAAAGTAAATAATAACACATAAATCACAATAGGATCCGTTAAAAAGTGTTTTTATTTCAATGTATGTATGTATTTATAAAAAAAAATACGGGTTGCACTCTGGGAGTGCCGGCAGAACTGAAAACATTTTCTTTTTTTCTTTCTTCGTTATATACATAGAAAAAGATAAAAAAGAACATACCATACCTATAATATAGCGCTAATCATAGAACCTATCACTTATTTTCTGCTAATTTTCTGTCAGAAGAAATTAATAAATTATGAAAAGAAAAAATAAACACAAAAAGTAATAAATTACAGAAAGAAAAAATAATCATAAAAAGTAATAAATTACAAAAAGAAAAAATAATCACAAAAAGTTTCAGAAGGCCAGGTGGTTTGAACCCGATACTATCTGAAACTATAAGGACTTACAGTCGAAGTGCTTACCGTTTAAGCTACGACGCTATCTATGGTAAATTGCAAAATAGATAGTATTTACCTAATCTTGTATGACGTCAGTCGTCGGTTACGGTTCAAAGGTCAACTAATCCTGACGCTTCCTTAACATTTTACACCCATCCAACGCCGCTAAAGAAGTTTTCACTTCAAAAACAGTACCTATTCTAAAATCCATATTAGAAGCTATTTAAGCTACGCTTTTGATCTAAAGTTGGAGCCGGTTTTTCAGTGTAACTGCGATTTGGGTGAACTTAAATATTTTCCATGAAGCCATTTTACATCCACAAGTCAAGTCAAAGTGACAGTCAAAGATTTTTATTCAATCTAGAAAAACATTATTGTTTCTTATTGACTTCAATAAATACTACCTAACCTAAGTTTACCGCCGCTTCCAAGGCGCTGGTGGAGAAGAAACGGCGCAACAAACTCCACTGCGGCATTTTTTCAGACATCAATTTACAATATTTATATCCTTTAAGCTAAATGTGGAAGAATCTACATTTATCTCGTGTCTAATGAACAAAATATAAAATAAAATAAAAACTTTATAATAAAATAATTAACCTAAGTTACAATATGACTTATGTTCAGTATTATAAAATAAAATAGTAATCCATACTAATATTATAAATGCGAAAGTAACTCTGTCTGTCTGTCTGTATGTTACGCTTTCACGCCTAAACCATTGATCCGATTTTGATGAAATTTGGCATATTAGTAGATTAGACCTCGAGAAAGGACATAGGCTTTGTTTGGTCGTGATAACCGACATACACGCGGGCGGAGCCGCGGGAAAAAGCTAGTTTTATAATAAAATAATTAACCTAAGTTACAATATGACTTATGTTCAGTATTATATAATAAAATGGTAACTTTATAATAAAATAATTAACCTAAGTTACAATATGACTTATGTTCAGTATTATGCCGAAACTACAGCATTCTAGGAGGTACCTGCGCCATGCTCAAGGCAGGCGTTTTTGTCTTTAAGATAGTCATATGTCTCATAGTATGCTTACTTATTAATATTATATATTATAATAATAATTACACTGGTGAAACTGGTCGGACTTCTGAGGCCTCCAACTACCCGTAACGACTGCCATAGATGTTCGTATGGCAAACGGGACCGACTCACGACGGCTCTCCGAGGCACGGAAATTTCCAAGAAAAGTTGTAAATATTTCTGCGCCTCACGGCATAATGTGCTGTACCAAAAAATATTACAACACCTTTAATGTAACCATGTTCTATAGAAATAGAATTTGATTTGATTTGAAAGTAAAGTAAAGTATGCTATTCAAAATAAATGAATTTTTCTTTCTTTCTTTCTTTCTTTCTTCTTTCTAAATAACAGTATCACTATTTAATTTAAAATAATAATAATATTATCCATACTTACATTTAAATAAAATTGTAGTGTATCTTTATAATATTGAAATCACTGTTTTTTTAATACATGCATATGAAAATAATACGGTACTTGCACCAAAATATATTTTTTTTACAATTTTTGGCCGTCTGTCTGCCTGTCTGTTTGTTCCGGCTAAACTCTGAAATGGCTGGATCGATTATGTTGGGACTTTTAGTGGCAGGTAGCTCATGTAATAAGGAGTAACTTAGGCTCCATTTATTTTAGTAAAATAGCGTTGCATCTACACTAAGTGACAACCGACATCCATGCTGGCGAAGCCGCGGGCAACAGCTAGTTAATATTATAGTCTTCTACATCGAAATATTATTGCTAATTAGACATTTCGCAGGAAGTGACGCATGGCCTAGATATTACCTACATATTTGTTTATTGGAAGAGAATCTTAATAGCCAACCAAGCTAATATTGGTTAGGTACAGTTTGTTAACTCGTACATATAATTAACTTTGAGGGGTCCCTATACGAATAGTAATCCACGAAACATTATTACCAAGTCGTGTCGGTACCCGGTGGTTTTTTTATGTGAATACAAGACACAACATTAGCTACAGATTGTTTATTTTGTTAGGTACGCTAAGAAGCTTCGTAGCTTAGCGGTAAGCGCTTCGACTGTAAGTCCTTATGGTAGATAGTACCGGGTTCGTACCTGGGCTTCTGACACTTTTTGTGATAATTTTTTCTTTTTGTAATTAATAATATTTTTAATTCATTAATTTCTTCTAACAGAAAATTAGTGATAGGTTCTATGATTGGCGCTATATAATAGGTATGGTATGGTATATTCTTTTTATCTTTTTCTCTGAATATAACGAAGAAAGAAAGAAGGAAAGGAAGAAAGAAAGAAAGAAAAATAGAAAAGTTTTCACTTCCGCCGGCACTCCCGGAGTGCAACCTGTCTTTTTTATATAGGACACGTCAATTTGACTTCACCTCGCCTGATGGTGGAATAGAAACACCCTAGCTCTTTCTTTAGGCGCCGTTACAGGCGATTAAGGGATAGGGCAGTTCTCCATCCGACTGTCAACATACAGCCCATGAAAAAGTGCCCTTTAGACGGTATTAGGTTCGCTTCCTATTACGTGGAACCGAAAATAATAATTGGCGAAAAGTGGGTGTTATTGCTAAGACCTCTGCCTACCCCTTAGCTGATTTACAGGCGTGAGCATGTGGTGTTTATTGCTAAGATGTGACGGACTCACTGCAGGTAGTGTCGCCATGACACCAAACGTAGTGTTGAAGGTATAAATTAATTCCCGATACCACCGGCAGTGTTGCAGGTATGAATTATTTTCCAACCGTACCACTGATAGTGTCAAGGGTGTAAATTAATTCCCAGTTATACCACCGGTAGTGCCAGGGGTATGAACGAATTCCTCATGACACTACCGGTAGTGTCAAGGGTATAAATTAATTCCTTATGACACCACCGGTAGTGTCAAGAGTGTAAATTAATTTCCCATGGTACCAGATGTAGTGTCAAAGTTATAAAATTATTCCCAATTATACCACTGGTAGTGTCGAGAGTATAAAAATAATACCCAACGATACTACTGACAGTGTCAAGGGTATAAATCAATTGCCTATGATACCACCGGTAGTGCCAGGGGTAAAAACTAATTCTCCATGACACTACTGGTAGTATCAAGGTTATTTTTCGTAGTTTTAAAGTAATAAATATAATGATTTTTTAGATTTAATCTGATTGATCAGGTCTAAAACTGAGTTTCTCCTTTATTTTTTAACCGACCTCAAAAAGGAGCAGTTTCTCAATTCGATTGGTATTCTGCCTCTTCCTCCATTGTCTGGAATAATTTTTTCTTTACTCCAAAAACTGAGTGTTTTGGATCCCCAAATTATCTTTGGTATAAGTAGTGTATCTTTCGCTATACGAAAAAAATCATGCGTAAATCCTAACTGCACCCAAAATTCGTACTAAGGAGACTGCCGCTCTTCTATTGTGTCTGCGACTGCTGTCTGACTTCCCAGCCTAAGCTTGTCTAACATACATAAAAGTCATTTACTTTTAGCTCGATTTTATTCATGACAATACATACAAACTTATTATCTTGTTCTCGCTCGTAAATAGTTTGTATCTCAAATTACTATGCATGTTAACACTGTCTTAACACGAGCGATTGTAATAACTATTATATTATATATTATAGTATTATCATGTTAAAGTAAGCACTTAGATTAAATTCTCAGCATTGTATAATTATAATAAGAAGATAGGACACGACGGTATTTCCGTCCAATTGAGCAGTAGGTGGAAGTACCTCCGCCCAACAGAATACCGCAGCCATAATAACCTCGTGTTGTGTTCCCGGCGGTGAGTAGGGTAGCCAGAGCTCACTGGAGAGTTTTTGTGCTGTCAGTGGGAAGAACAAAGACTTATCCTGGTTTATCTTTGGTTGACTGGTAGAGAATGCCTACGGCATTAAGTCTGCCTATGTACTTGTGCATAAAGTTTAATAAATAAAAAATCTTCTACACTGACGGCACAGAAACTCTTTTTTCTAACAGGGTCGACAGCGCGAATGTGACGTCCCTGGTGTTGCACACGTCCATAGGCCACAGTAACCACTTTCCATCAGGTGGGCAGTGCCGTGTGCTTGTCTGCCACCTAAGTGGTGTAAAAAAAAAAAGAACTCCGTCTCAAGTTCAAGTATTTCTTAACTTTCTGGGGTTGTCTCACCAATGTAGAATTAAAAAATAAAAATATTTCGATTTTGATTTCATTTGTATGATAGTACTGAACCCTTTATATTAAATGTTACTCAAGTTTGCCAGTTTCTATATTTGATCAGTCATTTTTTCAAAAATTACATCATCAATTTTATTAGCGCATATGTTGACCCCTGCCTACCCACTTACACGGGCCTAACATACTTGGTGTGTACTCATTTTGTTTTACAACAAGATTTATGTATCAGAGGAGGATAAAGTGCCCACTGGACAGCATCATAATTAGTGAAATGTGGGTGTTAATACCCCTCTGCCTAGTCCTTCTTGTATTTGAAGGCGTGAATATATTATGTACTTATCTATAAACACATTTTATAACAACCATTCATGTTAGTTGTACAGTTAACTTGTCCGTCTGTCTGTAGACACTTTCAAGTACTCAAACACTAAATGCCCGTCGGCGAAAGCCTACGAAAACTCTCTTTGGTTCTTTCACCCATTGAATTTGCGTTAAGTGATATTTTAGATTGGGTTTTGTATAAAAACCTACTAGATGTTGTGTAAATATATGTATGTATGTATGTATATGTATGCCTACTGCCTGAGGTATACATCTTGTATACCCTCTTACAATCAAATCTCCACATTGTACACTAGACTTTGCCTCTAATTTTATAGCAATTCCTCTGCGCACTCCCGGGTTTGCTGGAAGAAAACTCAACTCGGAGTTAAGCTAGCTTTTGTAAATTATGTATCACTATATTCTATAAATGTCAAATATGTGTACAATAAAGAATAAATAAAAAAATAATAAAATTAATTATTTATATATTATTAATTGTATTTACCTACATACAATTAATAACTTTATTATATAGTATTATA
Organism: Eilema caniola; assembly: GCA_949126895.1. Classification (NCBI taxonomy): domain Eukaryota; kingdom Metazoa; phylum Arthropoda; class Insecta; order Lepidoptera; family Erebidae; genus Eilema; species Eilema caniola. The sequence goes on along the minus strand of OX421490.1, from coordinate 1,468,912 downwards.
TACCCGCGTAAAAATCTGTTTATTAGTTTTCGCTTCATTATGGATAAATGAATAAGAAATAAAAAAAGTAATTCAGAATGAAATAGAATAGTGGTATTATATACCACTAGCTGTTGCCCGCGGCTCCGCCCGCGTGGATGTCGGTTATCGCGACCAAACATAGCCTATGTCCTTTCTCAAGGGCTAATCTACCACTATACCAAATTTCATCAAAATCGGTTCAGTGGTTTAGGCGTGAAAACGTAACATACAGACAGACAGAGTTACTTTCGCATTTATAATATTAGTATGGATTCTGCTATTGTTCCATCATTCAATTATGTTATGTGTCTTTCTGTGGTGTACATAAATCATAAATGAAATAAATAAACAAATAATTCAGCACTAGCATTCACTTCTAGCACAAGCAATTTAGCTTAGTTGGAGAGGTTAGAGGAAATATCAGTAATTTCGATAATTTCGGTGGCTAATATTCTTTAAAAAAATACTTATAAAATTATCATTCTATAACAGCGTAGATTTAGAAATGAAACACATAATCCCACCTTTTTTATCTTCGCTGCGATTAAGCAAAAATGTGCAAAACACATTTGCAAAATTACTCAAAGATCGATTGAAAAGCACGCAGAAATACGAGTTTATTACCATATTGCGCAGTGGGTGATTATCACACAGGTGTCGTGAGTTCAACACCGGTATTCGAACTTTAGACGTACGTGTACAGTCAGTCACAGCCCTATCCCTTAGTCGCCTCCTACGACACCCACAGGAAGATTTGGAGTCACCCTATTGTACTCCACCGGGAACCTACACGTCATAGATAAACAAAATTTAAAAAAAAACATTCGTACTTAAATTAAAAAAAAAACCTGTTATTTTCACATTACAGATAGACACTTCAAAGTTATTTATATGTATAGATATTTTTTGATTACAGTCATTAGTCACTATAGACATTAACTTGAAAAGACAAGATACTATGTTTATCCACAGGCAATCTGTTTACGGTATTTTAATCTATAAAAAATACCTTAAAAAGCCGGCCAAGCGCGAATTGGACTCGCGAGTTAGGTTCCGTAGCATTATCAGTGTTAAGTATTTGTTGGAATAGCGGCAACAGAAATACATCATCTGAGAAAATTTCAACTGTCTAGCTATCGCGGTAGAAATATGGTAAAACCAATAATCCTGTGAAATTGAAGGAGAGCGCCACTTTTCCTTCAATAATTTTAAATAGTGCTAATTTTTTTTTTATTTGTAATAAGAAACAATATGCATTTAATAGCGACCAAAACAAAGATTTCATGAAATAGCGAATGTAGAAACTACGCTATATGCGCCATTTTATGAAATCTTTAGTTATAGTCTAGTCGACAAGTTGATAATGGTACAAAATAGAGATACTGCTCTTAAAATTATGTGCGAAAGCTCATTGGATCCGTAATGACTCCGGGAGTTAGGAACTTTTTATTGGAAATTTCTTAAATATTAATAGTTTATGGAATATTGGCAAAAAACGAAATGCCATTTTTTTTCATCTTTAATTGTTTATAACTTTGCAATTTTGTATGTGCTAATACACGCTTTTGGCACATTTCGGCACATTCCGGAACCAACGAGCTATCGCACAAAATTTTAAGAGCAGTATCTCTATTTTGTACCATTTTCAATTTGTCGACTAGACTATTTCACTATAGGTGCAGACTGCTCCCTAGCACAGAATAGATAATTGTCCCTAGACAAGTTGCAATTCGTTGGCTGGCGTATAGTTGCTTTAATATAAAAAATTATCGCCGAATGTGTTGCTAAGCGTAAATCTCGAGAACAGCTGAACCGATTTCGCTAATTCTTTTTTTAAATATTCCATGCAGCACGGGGATGCTTCTTACACAGAGAAAAATTAAAAAAACAGTCTGAAAATGCCTAAAAACAACACTTTTCTATACTCCCATACAAACGATTCGTAATAATACTTAAAAGTAAATTTGAACTTTAGTCACATCATAAATTTCAAGTGTGAGTGAAGAGGTTCCGGGAAGGTAAAGCAATCGAGTGACGCATAATGGCTTAGGAGTGCTACGGGGTTGAAGTTTGCCGTGGACAAAGCCGAGGCGGGTCAGCTAGAATAGAATAGTATTTTGACGTCGTATTCCCAATGTTAGGAGGTTCTGCCCTACTGTGTCCACGCTGGCCAGACGGGTTGGTTTTATTTAGAGTGTTCCTTCCCTCGCAGTGATATCGTCTGCGTATTTTCCGTCACCACACGGATAGTAGTATGTCAATCCCATACATTGATCAATGAAATCCATTTCTAAAAACGTATTGTCACCTTTCTACACAAGAAAGACAGCGGGCACTTTGAAATAGGGTACCGCTTTTAACCTTTTTATACGGTACCCTAAAAATTATCGCTTGTAATTTAATTTTTCTCATGTTTTTATTGTAAATTTGTAATTATTTATTGTCTATTTGACTTCTTGTTGCCACAGCACTAGTGGGACCGGTGGCTGTCACGTGGTGCTGCGACGACAATCCTCTATTAATGAGGCCGTCAAACTCAATGTCACCATTGTTTTACAATTTTTGATATTATTTTAATTTTATATAAAAATTTTTTAAAGTAGTATAATATTATTTTATTATTTTTTATTGTATCAACTCTTAAATACTTGAGAAGTTAAATAGGTTCGTAAGATTAGTATATATATATATATATAATATTTTAATCTTATTTTGTTACTTTCATAGTGTGAGTCGGGCCGTCACGTCAGCATGCGTCAGGACACTCAGGGTACAAGTGTTAAATAGTCAAACTGGGTCAAACAGTATATCTTACTGTAGTGGATATATTTATTTGTTTAATTTGTTAGATTTTATGCTTGTCTCACAAGGTTCGAGAACGATTCACACAATGAATGTAAAGTAAAATTGAAATAATATTACTTTTAAGATGGTGGTAAGGTCGCTTTCTATCACACAAAAACGTTGATGAACTCAAAGTATAATAGTTAATTAGTAATAATCTATATTCTAGGATATTCTACACAGCGTTATATAGACGCTTTTAGAAGATTTCACTTTAAAAATGCTAAATACCTATCGCTTCTTGGCAATGTAATTTGTTACAATATGAAAATATCTGTTTTGAGAAACGAAGCGAAAGACACACCAGTTATTTAAGGCACAGGTGAATACGCATACCAGCCCTTCTAGACAAGTGGCAATTCGTTGGCCGGTGTTTGATGGAATAGAATGACGAATGTATGAGATTTGACGTATTTGACAGACATTAACGCATGTCTAGAGGGCTGGTCTACCTATTCACCTGTGTCTTACATAACATTCCCTCTAGACAAGTTACAGTTCGTTGACCGGTGTTTGATGGAATAGAATGACGAATGTATGAGATTTGACGTATTAGACAGACATTAACGCATATCTAGAGGGCTGGTCTGCCTATTCACCTGTGCCTTACATAACATCTCTTCTAGACAAGTGTCAGTTCGTTGGCCGGTGTTTGATGGAATAGAATGACGAATGTATGGGATTTGACGTATTAGACAGACATTAACGCATATCTAGACGGCTGGTCTGCCTATTCACCTGTGCCTTACATAACATCTCTTCTAGACAAGTGACAGTTCGTTGACCGGTGTTTGATGGAATAGAATGACGAATGTATGGGATTTGACGTATTTGACAGTCGTTTTCGCATGTCATAAACGTCAAATCCCATACATTCGTCTTTATATTCCATCAAACGCCGGCTAACGAATTTCTATGTGTCTAGAGGGGCTTTAGAGTTCCACCTCGCAGTACACACATTGGCCAAATTAAGAAAATTTAAGGATAGAATCAAATAGCGGTCTGTTGTCTCTGTAACTCGGTAAAAAACAGGCATGAGCGCGTAATGTATGTGATGAATTTTATAATTTTGGATTTCTGGTATTGCTTATTTCGGTAGGTACCATAAGAGTTTTCTAGGGCAAGATGTGGACACCGAGGTTCCTAATCAAGGGGCCACCCGTCCAACCGGAGATGGCCCTAGGTCAGCCGAGGTGCGAGGGGTTTGTTTAAGGTAATCTTACACCCCGGTATCTGAAGACCTTATTTCGTTTTAAGTCGGTTCGAGTACGACATAACCACCGGAAGGCGGGGTTCTAAGTAATGCTAAATTGCAGCTTAGTATCTGTGGTAGAAATATCGTCAAAATCTACTATTCTGGAGTTAAACTGAAACATGCTGAAAGTCCTATCCTACATATATTATAAACGCGAATGTTTTTAAGCATGGATGTTTGTTATTCTTTCACGTAAAAACTACTAAATGGATTTTTATGAAACTTTACAATAATATAGCTTATACATCAGAATAAGACATAGGCTACAATTTATAACGGTAACCGATATTGTAGCGGTAACCGACATCCCCGCGAGCAAAAGCTAGTAACAATTAAAAAGATAGACAGACAGTCAGACAGACATTTTTTATATTTTAGATTAAAAATACTATGTAAATTTATCCCAAGTATATTTTTAATTTTTATCAGAATTCTAGAAACCCACTACACAATGGGATAAGATAGCACCGTGCAGAATATCACGTGAATATTTAGAAAAATGAATAATTTATTATTTTATTATTATTTTATTCTTCCGTATCTACTCACCGAAATTTGCAAATTTGTAAATGTATTTTATATTATTATATACCGTATTTGTTTTACATACTTTACATAATTAAATACAATCCTATGATAATTATATTATACTTTAATATTTTGTTTAACCATTGTATTTTATAGTGAAAAATAATAAAAAAGTATTACTATTGTGTTTTAAAGTAAAATGTCTGTATTTACATATACATTTTTTCAGTTCACTTGCTCATAATATAATATACCTATTATCAAACTGTAGTTTTTTGATTGTTATTAAATCACGAGTGGAATAATGACTTTTTTAAATTTTACTGAATGAGTTTCATAATTCTTAAAAAAAAAATTAGACAAAGAGATCGCGTTCAATAGAACAATTATTATACCTATATATTGCTTATTAATTTAATGCAACTACGAATTTAAATTGAAAATTTAATTTTGTACGTGTATAATAAACAAAACTTATACTCAAATATAACTTTTGTTTTCTCTCTGTTTAAAACTTTAAGTAAATTTACCATTTTGCCCACGCTATTGAAAAATAGAAACCTCATTCTTTTAATCTGCGGCTAGTGTTTTTTTTTATTCCCGCCAGTCCGCCAGTACCAAAAAGTTTCGCAATTCGTTTTTACTGTCAAAATTATCGTTATTTATTAATTAAATGTCTAAAAGTATATACTAGTTATGAAGAAAACCATTCATGTACCTAGTATACAGCGCGATATATACACATATACTTGTACAACGTCCGATATATGATGTGATTGATGTGAAGTCCTTTAGCTTATGGAATATTTACTATCTGAAAACTGCAAGGGTAAATATCTATTTTAGTGTTAGATTATTCACGTCGTATGGTACACGGAAGTATTGTTGATTACCGTCTTCGGCTTTCTTTAGACAATATTCTCAGTACCTCAGCGGTAATCACCAACTTTACACACTTGTGCCATAATCTACTGTCACTACATAGCAGTCCCTATATCCCTTTGTATGCTTAAATCTTTAAAACTATGCAACGGATTTGGATGCGGTTTTTTTAATAGATAGAGTGATTGAAGAGGAAAGTTTATATGTATAATACATGCTTAATATAGTAGCGGGTGCAGCGGGAGCGGGATCTGACGCCACGCGGGCGGAAAAATATTGGCGGTACGAAGTTCGCCGGGTCAGCTAGTTATTAATAAACTGTATTTTAAATAAAACATATAAAAAAAACGCATCAGGATTGTTTACGTTTGGTTGGTAAAGGTAATAAAATAAAATTATTTAAAGAAAAAAAGGAAACCATTGTTATGCAAATTTGTTCTCACTATTTTGTACAAGCGCCCCTAATGTTTAATTTTATCAATATATCCGCTTTTTAATCGTACATAATCTAATGTTTTGTCAAGCCACGTCCTTGGACCACCAAATATATTTAATAACAGCTTTTTCACATACCAAGCTAATAAAACGAATTGGAGTGTCTGTTTGTAATTTTTTTCTGTCTGTCTGTCTGTCTGTATGTTCCGGTTAATCTCTGAAATGGCTAAACTGATTTTGGTGGGACTTTTATTGGCAGGTAGCTGATTTAATAAGAAGTAATTTAGGCTACTTTTATTTCAAAAAATAGCGTTTACACTAAGCTATAACCGACATCCATCCATCTCACTGGTGGTAGAAATTTAATGGCACAAATTCGTCACAAATTTCGGCCGGGTGGGTACCACCATTCACGATTGCGAAAAAATCTCCATAGTAATCCAATCTCGGTTGGTTTGCGTTCAGGGGTCAGCAAGTGCAGCCGGGCAGGGGAGATTGTTGTCGCAGCACTAGTGGGACCGGTGGGTGTCATTCGGTGCGCAGACGACAATCCTTTTTTGATGAGGCCGTCAAGCTGAGTGCCACTATTGTTAACACAGTACGTGTATGTAATGGTGACCCTCTTTCCTGAGACTTTATATGAAAAAGAAGCAATATACCAATTGATAGATGGACTGGTTATTGGGACAGGCTTTCCTCTTGGGTTTAGGAGGTTACACGTAAGTCACTTTCACAAATGCCGTGCAGTAGCCTTTATCGAACAATTATTTGTATCAGAAAAGACGAAACTCATTCCTGAATTTGTCACCTCTGGATCATCCCACGCACGCTCAAGATGTGGAAAGAACTCCCTGCTGAGGTTTTCCCAAGCGATTACAATATGGGGTTCTTCAAGAAGGGCATTAGAAAGTTTCTTGAGGGCCGGCAGCGCGTGTGGAGTGACGCCTCTAGTGTTGCACATGTCCATAGGCCACGGTAACTACTTCCCATCAGATGGGCCGTGTTCTTGTCTGCCACATATCTGAGGTAATATGGACCCTTATACAAATGCCTTCCCCCTAAATTTTATGACTCAGTGGTTGAATTATATTTTATTCAACGCCTTACATGCGTAAGTGGACATAAACGTGATTAACCTGATATATTTCTTATCATATCTTGTCTTATCTCATCTTATCTTATCAATTGAAGATGTTGCTTCAACACCTACTATCATTTGTCTATACATACATATATTATGTAAATCTCTTAAGAGGTGGGCAGAGGTGTATTAAGACATACATTTTGTTGACTATGATTTTCGGTTCCGCCTAATGCCATCGGGCATTAGGCACTTCCTATTAGTAGGGCGCTTTGCCTTGAGTATTGAAAGTTCTCAAACATTTTTTTATATAGGATAAGTCAATTTTACTTCACCTCGCCTGATGGTAAGCTGAAGTCAAAGTCCCAGAAAAGAGGGTCACCATTACATACACGTACCAAGTTAACAATGGTGGCACTCAGCTTGACGGCCTCATCAGATGCTTTTTCACGCCCCGCTTAAAGGAACAAGGATTTTTTTTATACCACTGAGGTGGCAGACAAGCACACGGCCCGCATGATGGCAAGTGGTTACCGTGGCCAGGAGTACACTCGTACTGCCGACCCTGTAAACATAGTGAGTTTCTGGGCCGTCAGCGTAGAAGATAAAGCAGGAATAGCCTTTGGTCTTGCTACTAACACCACAAAAACTCTCCAGTAAGCTCTGGCTACCCTACTCACCGCCGGGAACACAACACGAGGTTATAATTAGTATTCTCTAGGGCGGAGGTACTTCCCCAGTCGGACTGCTCAATTGGACGGAATACCGTCGTGTCCTATCTGTTCACTGTTCGGTAAGCGATTGATGGATTAAGTTACCTAGGTGAAGGTTACCATCGGGATGGGTGACTGTTTAGTGGTGTTATATATGAGCACTTCCGTGCTTCGGAGGGCTTATTGAAATACGGTCCAAGCTGTTAACAGTCGTTAGGTCGAGACGGAGGCCTATATGGGCGACCTGGCCCCCAATTCTGCTAATTTTATGACATAACAAAACCACTATCATACCGCTGACATTGCATTAAATGTCATTTAATTTTAGACTTTATAGCTGAGTGTTAAAGTGCAAAATGAAAAGAGGAAGAGTAAATAACATTTTTTCAGTCACAATACAAGATTGTCATTTAATTTTAGACTTTAAGAGTATAGATGTAAAGTCTAAAATTAAATGGCACTGGCAACAGTGTCTATGGTACCGCAGTGGTTTTAATATATGTTATTAATAATAGCAGAATCAGGGCCCTGAACAGCTATGACACAGGTTGGCCACTAACCAATAAAAAGAGAGTGATCTTTAAAAACTTTCACATTTCCAATATTATAAGTCTTCAGGCTTTCACGGCCAGCGTTGCATGTAGAATAAGTATACTGTTTCCGGGCTGTTTGGCCGTTGTCTATGTGAAACTTGCGTTCCAGACGTTTCGTCGATCACTGCGGTCGACATCTTCAGTGGCGCAGCTCCGAAGTCGTCGTCGCCCGGACCTGCGCCACTGAAGATGTTGACCGCAGTGATTGACGAAACGTCTGGAATGCAAGTTTCACATAAACCACGGCCAAACAGCCCGGAAACAGTATTTTCTACATACTTTCTTATATTAGTTTGAATGTAGTATTCTGTGAATACTAGTCTAGCTTAATATGCATCTTGTTAAACTGGGTTATGCTGGCATTTGTACAATGACCTCGATAACACTTAGTGTTTTTTGACACGTGAATTCTTTTGAGATTCACGCGAGTTTATTGTGCAGCATAAAATATGCTCATGGGCGGAGGAGTAGTCAAAAATTAATGTTTTAAAATGATTTTATATCGTTCATTGGTTTCGATAGTTCGTAAGAATATCGGTAGACACACTCCACTGTCGCCTCAAAGACAGATATAGAAGGAAAAATTTGAATTGGTTTGGGCGAGGTCCGGTAGCTTAGTGGTCAAAGCATTGCCCCTGTAAGGCAGAAATTGCAGGTTCAGACCCCGCCTAGACCGATTAAATTTTTCCTATTTATTAGAATACTAGCTGACCCGGCGAACTTCGTACCGCCAATATTTTTCCAGCCGCGTGGCGTCAGATCCCGTTCCCGCTGCACTCTTTACTATATTAAACATGTATTATACATATAAACCTTCCTCTTGAATCACTCTATCTATTAAAAAACCGCATCAAAATCCGTTACGTAGTTTTTAAGATTTAAGCATACAAAGGGATATAGAGACAGAGAAAGCGACTTTGTTTTATACTTTGTAGTGATTTATCATGCGAAATGCTTTTAAAATACATTCTAAATAATCAAAATTGGTTCGGTGTTTGTTTGATGCGCAACAGACAGCCAAGAGTTACTCTCATGTTTATAACAAACTAGCTGACCCGGTGAACTTCGTACTGCCAATATTTTTCTGCCCGCGTGGCGTCAGATCCCGTTCCGTTGCACCCTCTACTATATTAAACATGTATTATGCATATAAACCTTCCTCTTGAATCACTCTATCTATTTAAAATAGCCGCATCAAAATCTGTTGTGTAGTTTTGAAGATTTAAGCATACAAAGGGATATAGGTACAGAGAAAGCGACTTTGTTTTATACTAGGTATGTTGTGATAGTGAAGTGTGAGTTAGCACTAATATCATACCACAGACTACCATTACAGAACAGTCTTGCTAAAATCAGTACAGGTGGCCACAAAACTTTTCACTAAAAAAAATTCAGATTAAAGATTGCAATATAATTGCCTGACCGCAGCATCGAATCGAGAGCCACGGCGCGTCACAAGTCTACCGTTATAACCATCTCTATTAGAAAGCTTTCAAAACATCACAATAAGTAGTCTTGCATAGTAGCGGTCAGTTTCTAAGGCGGTTAACCAAACTACATGGTCTATAAAGCGTAACAAAATGAACTCATAACTTTGTTTGATGTCTTGATATCGGAAAATCTGTGTAGGTTAAAAAATAAAAATATACTGGGTGAACCAATAATCTAAATCTAGTAGTAAAGATTTCAAAAATTGGTTTCGACGTCTATGCTAACCGTACCACATTGCAGTAAGCAGCTGACTTTTGAAAGTCAATGACCGGTGGGTGTTTCGTAGGTAAGTTTCGTGAGCCGACGCGCGAGTTAAGGAACCCTATACTACTCACATTAGCTTTGTCAGCTAATAACATTCGATGCAATGCAACAGTTTAATCTAGCACACGCTTGGTTTATATAAATGATGAATTAGCAATAAATTTGTATATGAGATCAATAAGTTATCAATAGAATTAATTACTGTTTTATACTAATAACAAGCTGTTATGTTATTAAAGTATTTTTTTAAATAACTTCAGTGTCGTTCACTTAATTCGCGCGTATCACAACTCGAGAGTCCCCAAATTCCAAATTGCGACCCTGTGGTAGCGTTAGCATACAAACACGAGCGTAATATTAAATAATTTATGAAAAATTAACATAACTTATTTTTTTTTCGGGAAATGTTACTGATAGTGATTAACCCCCAAATTTCCTAGAGATGATTTTGTTACACCTTATATTCACTTTATCTGTGTAGTGACGGAGAAAGAATGCAAGTCGCTTGTCTGGGAGCAAATCCGCCGACAAACACACCGTGGGAAGCCGTCTTAATATTGTTTTTCCCAGTAATTATATTTTTTTTTTGTTTCGAATATAAAACATATTATTTATTTTATTTATATAAAACGTGAAATTTAACGTGCTAACTTTGGCACGTTCAATTTCACGTGTTAGGTATATATCTTAAAGAATGAAAACAAATGAATAACTGATGTTTATACGTAGCTGTGTCCTATGTAGTAAGCACACAAAGTTTTTTGTTGTTTTTTTATTTATTATATCGGACATGTCAATTTGTCTTCACCTCGCCTGATGGTAAGCTAAAGGCAAAGTCTTAGGAAAGAGGGTCACCATTACATACACGTGCTGTGTTAACAATGGTAGCACTCAGCTTGACGGCCTCATTAGATGATTATTCACGCCCCGCTTAAAGGACCCGGGACTGTCGGAAGAAGATTAATTTCATACTATAGCAGAGTTCAAGAGAAGCGGTATCTTAGTGTTTAAGAAGTCGGTCTTTCGATCGAAATGGTCCGGTTTCAAATCCTGGTTATTACACTACCGACGTGAACCCACTACATATTTAAATCAATGCTTATTTAAAAACAAATGCTAACTTATATGAGACACGTCAATATAACTCCACCTTTCCTGATGGTAAACTAAAGCAAAGTATCAATAAGGGGACCACTAACAATGTTGCAATTGTGTCCTTCAGCTTGACGGCCTCATCAGATGCTTTTCCATGCTTAAAGGACCCGGGACTGTAGGAAGAAGGGAAGCACGAGAGCTGGTGATGAATTCCAAGAGTTTATGGTGCGGCATAGGAAAGAGTTGCTGGTTCCTGATTCTCTACTAGTCTGCGAATGTAGTCCACTGCACGTCCAATGTTCAATTTAGACTGGTGACTTTTCTCTTAAAAACTAGAAAATCTTTTAATTATATCTTAAAAACGGATCATGCTTTTTTTGTCTGATTTAAAATGACCTTCACTCTGGAATTTGCGGTTGAATTTTGCTTCGATTCGCTTCGACTGCGCTAGTATGAATTGACCCTAAACGAGAAGACCATAAAGCGTATTTTTTTTTAATTTTTGAGGCTCATTAAGGCATTTACCTAACTAGCCATCCTAAGCAAAGTCTATAATAAATTATGTATGTATAAATATGTATGTTTTTGACGCAAAACCTGTTAGCACCTACTGTAGAATTTATGATTACACTTAATTTAATACAATTAATATTGTATGAACAATATAAGTTAAGTAATATTAGGTAATTAAGTATTTTTTATAGTAAAATTTGCTGTTGCCCGCGGCTCCGCCCGCGTGGATGTCGGTTATCGCTTAGTGTTGAGTCAACGATATTTTTCTATAATGAAAGTAACCTAAGTTACTCATTACATCAGCTACCTGCCAATAAAAGTCACGTCAAAATCGGTCCAGCCATTTCAGAGATTAGCCGGAATAAACAGACAGACAGTCGAACCTATCTACTAAAATCCCAAAAAGTAACATCTAGTATTTTTATGGCATCAATCGATAATGTCAATCATAAGGATAAAATCTTTCTATGAAACATGGTAAATTAAACAAAAAAAAAGACGGGTTGCACTCTGGGAGTGCCGACAGAAGTAAAACTTTTTCTTTCTTTCTTTCTTCGTTACATACATAGATATAAGATAAAAAAAACATTATTTAATACAGCGCCAATCATAGACCCTATCACTAATTTTCTGCTAATTTTCTATCAGAAGAAATTAATAAATTACAAAAAGATAAAATAATCACAAAAAGTAATAAATTACAAAAAGAAAAAATAATCTACAAAAAGCGTCAGAAGGCCAGGGTTGAACCCGGTACTATCTGAAACCATAAGGACTTACAGTCGAAGCTTTTACCGCTATGCTGCGAAGCTATTTAGTGTATACAGCAAAATGGACAGTCTATAGCTAATATTTTATGACGTCAGTCGTCGGTTACGGTCCAAAGGTCAAGCGATCCTGACGCGCGAGTTTAACCATTTTTACCCATCCAACGCCGCTAAAGAAGTTTTCATTTCAAAAAAACAAAACCAAATGTTTCCTTTAAGTGTAATTCGCTATCCTCAGTATTTAGAGTACTTCGCCTCCAGGTAAGGATAAAATCTCCCATCCTGTGTACAATGTTTTTCAACTACCCTTGCAATTTTCAGATAGTAAACATTCCATAACGTTAAGGGCTTCACATCAATCACATCATATATCGGACGTTGTACAAAATTTCTTGCTTTGTCTTCTACACTGACGGCACAGAAACTCTCTGTATTTACAGGGTCGGCAGCACGAGGGTGACTCCCCTGGTGTAGCACACGTCCATAAGCCACGGTAACCACTTTCCATCAGGTGGGTTGGGTGTTCTGTAAAATACCGAAATCGTACAATTCAATACAAGTAAATGACCTTCTTTATTATAAATAGTAATCACATACGTCGGGAAATTCATATTTTTCTCCCACCATGAAATAGTTGATTTCCTTCAGAGTTATATTATAGAATCTATTGCACAGTTATGGTGACAGAACGAGTTTTAGTACCTATATGGAAATTGAAGGTTTTCTTATGTATGTAATGTTGTACATACATGCCTATGTTCTTACCTCAGAAAATAAATTATAATCTTTATTTTATTGACAGCCTCTGTGGCGTGCCGTTTATGAACGCGGACGATACGCAGGAGGCGCGGGTTCGATCCCCGCTCATTGCAAATATTTTTATGCATGACTATATATATTTGCATTGCGTGGGTGTTTCTATGTATATTATGTACTAGCTTTTGCCCGTGGCTCGACGCGCGTGTATGTCGGTTACCACGACCAAACATACTCTATGTCCTTTCTCAAGATCTAATCTACCCCCTATAGCAAATATCATCAAAATCATGATAGAATCCATTCAGGTCCGTTTAAAAAAAAAAAACTGATTTACAAGCATAACTAACTTATAATTTTACAAGTTACCTACTTGTATACTTGTAGTATATATTACATAGTAAGTACATGGTGTTGATAAATGTCATTTTCGCGACAGTACCAGTTGTCGCCAAAGGTCATTAAAAGTAATTACGTGTCGGAGGACAATGTCGGTAATTGCTTCAATCTGTTATGATGACTTATGACGAGCTCAAAATAAATAGGTTTTATTAAACATGTTAAGTATTTGTATTGACAACTAGTAGCATTATTTCGGTTTCACTCGGAAAATTAAACAAAAAATGGATTCGTAATATTGGACACGTCAATTTGACTTCACCTCGCCTGATGGTAAGCTCAAGATAAAGTCTCAGGACCAGTCACCGTTAGAGACACCGACAATTTTACAATAGTGGCCTGCGCTTGAAAATCTCACCATTAATTCCTGGAATTCCTTGCTAGCTTACGTGTTTCCTTCTTCTTACAGTCCCGGGTCCTTCAAGCGGTGCATGAAAAAGCATCTGATGAGGCTATCAACCAGAAGGTCACCTTTGTTAACATGGTAAAGGCAAATTGACGTGTCCTATGGAAAAAAATCTGAAGCAATCAAATTGTTCAGCATTTAGAGGTGATATGCAAACGAAATTCTTGTAATAAAACCAGCTTTTAACGGAAGGTGCCAACCATTATTTAAGGTTTGATAAACCACAGATTCTCACTAAAGAGCATAGATACGTACCATAATGATCCGCGAGTCTTTTGAAATTGAAAAACATTCAAATTCAAATAGAGAAGATGGTTGGAGCGTACCAGCAGCCTGGGACACAGTCATTCATTTAACCAAACCTAGTAAACAGCAAAATGCAGCAAAACTTAACGACACAGTGAGCTCATTCTGCGTAAATAGTAACACCAACAATTCATCGTGATTCGGGTACTTTGAGATAACTTACACTTCAAACTATATAACAACTACCATCCTTAAACAAACCGCGTACATGACTGCTGAAAAGTAGCCTAAACGTCGGTCTAAAAATCAATAATAATAAATAAATCACGATAGAATTAGAATTAAAAAGTGGTTTTATTTCAATGAGTAATATTCGCGTAAACTTTAGAAAAAAAAATTCTTTTAAGTATACATTCAGCCATGTTTATATACTTAGTGGTTTTCCATACATAATGCAAAGACTGGTATATAGGAATGTCTTTAATATAACGGCAGGGACCTGTCCATGCGGTTAGGCAATGTCTCGTTTTATCTTACGTCAGAAGGTGAACTGGTCTGAACTGTTATTGTAAACATATTTTTCTATTATTTTTTAAACATTTTACTGACGATTGTATGTTTAATGGCTGGCAAATAACTTGACAATGTAGCTACGCAGAATCTGTTCTTAAGGTTTCGTACTCAAAGGGTAAAAATCACAGAAAAATATTAGCATAGAACGGCCTTGTGACCGGGCAAACGCGTGGTAACTTTTTAGCTAATTTCTGCACTATGAGCATAACATAAACTCACACCTATATCCCCGAAGGGGTAGGCAGAGGTGCTAGCACCCACATTTCGCCAGTTTATGTTTAGGTCCCAATGTAATAGATGGCGATCCTATTGCTTTTAACCGGGCACTTATAAACCTGCCATAAATACACACATAGCTTCGAAAAGCATCGAAAAGTCATTGGTGTGTGCCATCGTAAAACCTGGGATCGAACCCGAGACCTCGTCTCAGCAGTCCATTACCCATACCACTAGGCTGCCGCGGATTACTAGAACTTTTGAACTGCACTATGAGACAGGAACTTTTGAACGCTTACTCGTTTCTGTTGAGACTAGCTTGTAATAACATCGTTATAAATACCGTGAATAGCCATATTGTGCTATTTAGAAATAGAAAGGTATTCCTTATCTCTCGTAAATATTTATTTACAGGGGAAAAGTTTCCACGCTTGATATGCAGGTGAACACTGCGTATGGCCATTTTATCCGAACATATTTCTGAGATAAATCGCCTTTTAGGTACTAAGACTCTGCTATCCGTCTCTGTCTGTAGAAATATAATACCCCCTGCTGGATGCTACTCTTTCTGTGGGAAATGTGGGATTCAGTCGATTTCAGTGCATCATTTACAATGGATTGCTACCCAGGAACGGGACCAATCACCTCTCACGACACCCTTCGGATGTGATGGGGTGGTGATACTTGCATTCTTTTTCCATCACCTCCATCACAGGATAGGTACAATAATATCTCTACTATTCTATATATATAGCTGTGTATGTACATTGGAAATATGAAAATAGCGACGCCATTGAAATTAAAAAAACACCCAAAATTTTAATAGTGAAAATGGTTGGAACGTACCAGCAGCCTGGGACCCAGTTATTCACTTAATCAAACCTAGTAAACAGCAAAATACAGCAAGACTTAACGACACAGTGAGCTCAGTCTGCGTAAATAGTAACACCAACAATTCAGCATGATTCGGGTACTTTGAGATAACTTACTTAAAAATTCACTTCAAACTAAATAACAACTGCTATTCCTTAGTTAAACCGCCAACATGGTTTCTGAAAAGTAGCCGAAACGTCGGTCTAAAAGTAAATAATAACAAATAAATAAAAAGTGATGTTATTTCAATATTAAAACACTTGGATTATGTTACCGACATAGAACATTTTATTTTTGAATTCTTGTCTGTTTGTGAACGATGGACGTAAAAGTTACTGCCCCTCTAGACAAGTGGCAATTCGCTAGCAGGCGTTTGATGGAATAGAATGACGAATGTATGGGATTTGACGTATTTGACATGCGTTAACAACTGTCAATTACGTCATATCCTATACATTTGTCATTCTATTCCACCGAACGCCGGCTAGCGAATTGCCACTTGTCTATAGGGGCAGGATGCAGTTTTTTTTTCGTTTAAATTGCACTAGCCAGATTTAGAGACTCAAGTTTCTTTGATCACACTCCGTTGAGTAGAAACGGAGGTATGAGTAAACAAGCGGAGCCGCAGTCTTACGCCAGTTTATGATAATATTGTCATGTTTATATAAATGAAGAGTTGTTTTTACGTCTGTCAGTCTATTTAAGTCCAATCTAGACTTTTATCAGTCTAGCTTAACCTTGGGCATTGCAAAATTGTCATAAATATTTTTAATTGCAAATACCGTGGGAACCATTCATCTCAGGAATAAAAATATAACAAAAATTCACACTAATATTATAATTTTGTTTCTTTATCACGTCTGTGATTAAACTACAGAACCGATTCAGTTGACATTTCGTAAAGAGACAGAATAGAGTTTGAAAAAGGTTCACATCGGGATTTTTTTTGTACCACTTAGGTGGCAGACAAGCACACGCCCCACATGATGGAAAGTGGTTTCCGTGGCCTATGGACGTGTGCAACACCAGGGGCGGCACACTCGCGCTGCCGACCCTGTAGACACAGATAGTTTCGGTGCCGTCAGTGTAGAAGATAAAGCAGGAATAGCCTTTAGTCTTTCCACTGACAGCACAAAAACTCGCCAGTGAGCTTGTTTGTATGAAAGGTTTTCATTTTCTGAAATGTTATAAGCATATTATTATGATAATAAAATAGGTTAGGGAACACTGGCCAGATTGTTCTTAGCGTTATCATTCGCAAGACAATATATGGCTTTTTTTAGGTGCGGGAAATCCCCACGGATACCCACCCCTCCGGTGCCGGACGGGGAGGTTATGTTGGACTCGAACCGACTAAACCGCACGGCGCCGTCTCTGGGTCGTAGTGCTAGGCCGAAGGTGAGGTTGTCATGCGACATATCCCTCACACCCCGGCTGGCCTCTCGGTCTGGCCCTCCTCGGGAGACATTATATGGCAGTTGTTACGGGTAGATTGGAGCCCTAAAAATTCCAACAGCTGGTCTGACTGATCTTCGTCGCTTCACGGAAAATATAGAAGTTCAGCTGTAACAGTTTCTCAGTTTTCCCATAACCATTTCTACCGGTTTGTTCTGCAGCAGCCAATTTGAAACTGGAATCTACTACCAAGCGCAAGTTTCCAAATAGCTTTAACTTAGGTATCTTGAAGACTATATAATTAAGTGAACGGGTATTAACGCGATCAAGGTAGTTCGTTTGGCCTATGTAGGAACTACCCCAGCTGCAATCTATCTTATAGACACCAGCCCCTCTAGGCAAGTGGCAAATCGCTAGCCGGCGCGGCGTTTGGTGGAATAGAATGACGTATGTATGGGATTTGACATATTTGACATACGTTAACGACTGTCAGAAACGTCAAATCCCATATATTCTAGAGTCTAAAGGGGCTGGACACTATAAGGCCAAGCGCGCACTACAATTTTAATTTTTGCGACACGATTTTAGAATCGCGCTGTAAGATATCGCAGAAAATTCACTGTGCGCACTGCGATGTCAAATGTCGATGAATTGTTCATTCTCAACATGAATTTCGTACCAGTCGCTTGTCTTACTTTGCTCCTTTGGAGAAGTAGAAAAAAGAAAAGAAGAAACATTTCAATATTGGATGCATTCTTTTACAGCTGAAAGACATATTAAAGGTTTTTTTTTATCTAAAACATTAACACACATATTAAAACATTATTAAGCGTCGGTAGCTTAATGGTTAAGGAGCCGGCCTTACGATCGAGAGGTCTCGGGTTCGAATCCTGGCCATTATACTACCGACGTGAACCCACTCCTAGAACAAGCAATTTAGCTTAGTTGGAGGGTTTAGAGGGAATATTATTAATTTCGATAATTTCGGTTGCTAATATTCTTTTTTTTTTAAACAAAAAGAAAAAGAAAAAACATAATGGACTTCGCCTATATCCTAAAAAATCTTTGGCTATTAAAGCATGAAGATTCAAACATTTGACAAATTACTGAGTTGGACCTCGTATTGAATATAAAAATACAAACAGATGAAGAACCTACTACTCCACGGATTCGAAGACGGCGCGCGTGTACCGCTGAGCCAGTCAGCCTGTGACCACGGCCGGTGTAAACTGGTCGAAACGTCAGGCAATCAAAGTTATGAAAGCACCTATACCATGATCACGTTAATTAAGACGGTATTTCCGTCCAATTGAGCAGTCGGACTGAGGAAGTACCTCTGCCCTACAGAATACCGCGGCCATAATAACCTCTTGTTGTGTTCCCGGCGGTGAGTAGGGTAGCCAGAGCTCACTGGAGAGTTTTTGTGCTGTCAGTGGAAAGACCAAAGCTATTTCTGTTTTGTCTTCTACACTGACGGCACAGAAACTCTCAGTGTTTACAGGGTCAGCAGCACGAGCGTGACTTCCTTGGTTTTGCACACGTCTATAGACCACGGTAACCACTTTCCATCAGATGGACCGTGTGCTAGTCTGCCACCTCATTGGTATAAAAAAAAAGCCACCATAAAAAATTGAATTTCAAATCAGATTTACGCGGAGGGGAGCATGTTCTGTGAGCCCCATAATCGCGGGCGGAGCCGTGGGCATTGACGTCATCACCATTTTCAGTATATAACTTGTTTATGTAAATCAGGCAATTCTGGATATAATTAGTATTTATAACTAACCAAGCTTAGACACTGTTAAATAAGATAAAGTTTTTATAAAAATCATCTTCAACAAAACTTAATTATAATATGTATTTTTATATAAATATAAATTCTATACAAATAAATAATATTGAAGTGTATGCCTGGGATATCTTTCTATACTAATATTATGAAGCTGAAGAGTTTTTTGGTTAATTTGGTTGAATTAATCTCAGTAACTACAGGTTCGAATCGACAAATTCTTTGTGTTAAATAGCCCGTTTATCGAGGAAGTTTACAGGCCAAATATCATCACGCTACTGTGCAATAACATGCAGGCGATGCCGCGGTCGTTAGCTAGTGTATGTAAAAACAAGAAATAATAGATAAAGGTCTTTTTTTTAGGGTAATCCCCACAATAATATTATAACATAAACACGATGATTTTAATTTACGTCATAAGAAATTTATGACATTAGCGACTGTTAAGGCGATGTCGTATCTAGGTATCTGTGGATGTACTAAGCAACCAGACCTCGCCCGAACTAATTCAAATTTCTGCACAAATATAGAAGGAGAAACTTGACTATGACTTTGACTTTGTAAGGCAAAGATCACGGGTTCAAACCCCGCCTAGACCACCTCAAACTGTTCCTATTTTAATCAATTTTGCTAAAAGTTTACAATCGCGCCAGGTTTTTTTTTTTAAATTCGGTCCATCAATTGATTGCACCACGCAAGATGGTAAAAACTAAGGTGTAGTTCAAAAGATACGGACCATCTTTTCGGATGATATTGAACTTTAAATAGTGGTCCATAAATTGATGGCTTTGATAGAGCTTTTTCACGCCCCGATTGAAGAATCTGGGATTGTAAGAAAAGGGTGAATTTATATTGATGTGTCCTATGGAAAAAATATAGGACTATGCCTTAATGCATTAGTCTAATTTACTAAAATTGTAGGAAATTATATTTTTTTTATAGACATCGATGGTAAACATAATAAAGTCCAATCAAAGACTTCTGGTTAGTGCGTCAGTAACATAATTATAGTTTACTCATAAGTAGACAAGCAATTTAGATACATATCTATACTAAAATTATAAATGGGAAATTGTGTGTGTGTCTGTTTGTCCGTCTTTCACACCTAAAGCATTGAACCGATTTTGATGAAATTAGACTTTGAGAAAGGACATAGGCTATGTTTGGTCGCTGACATCCACGCGGGCGAAGCCGCGGGCAAAAACTAGTATTCACATAAATACATACCAGCGGTGTGGTCCCTATAACCCGATTCCTGCCGGCTTCCCAATGGGTCGCATAGTTCATGACAAACTAGATCGAGTTGATTTTTTATTGGCTTTCCTTTTGAAAATGTTCATTTCCTTTTGAAAATGTTCAGTCTTCGTCATATACATACATACGCTCACGCCTATTTCATTCCAGGGTAGGCAGCGACAACAGCCCGCCATTTGACCCTATCCTTACCCACTTCATCTAGGGCACGCCGTGATTGCGGCGGTAAGACCCATCATGGGGGAGTGGCTTGAGAGGCCGCACGGTGGCCTCTCGTACCGTCAGACGCAGGTCATTACCGGACATGGTAACTTCGGGCGGTACCTGCATCTGATGGGCATAGAGCCAACGCCCGAGTGCCATCACTGCGACGCGAGCGTGGACTCGGGGCTGCACACGCTCACCGAGTGTCCGGCGTTTGAGACGCCGAGGCGGGAGCTTGTGACGGCCCTGGGGGTGAGAGTGCTCACGCTCTCCACCCTGCTCGCGCCTCCTTCCGCGAGCAGGTCATTCTCGCGAAGGAGACAGCAGAGCGGGCGCGGCGCAATGAGCGAGAAAGACTCGCTGACATCGTTGCACGCGCTCGAAGGCGGCTCGGGCGTCGGAGGGCGCAGCCCCCCATGAGCGCGGGCCTCGGGGTGACGGGTGGACTGTGGAGCTGCCCGTCACCCTAGCAGAAGCACACCGAGGTTGAGTCGGGGACCGCGTGGTCCCCCCTCCCAAAAAGGGCCAGACCGAGAGAAATGGCCCTGGGTCAGCCGGGGTGCGAGGGATGTGTCGCGAGATAACCTCCCCCTCCGGCTCCGGAGGGGGTGGGTATACGTGGGGATTTCACGCACCTAAAAAAAACGTTATTAATTTCTTCCAATACCAAACCATCATTATTTATCGATTCATGATCGAGGCATAAATATACGAGACAGCATGACGAGGACCGTGTTCGATCCCGACTATAAAAGTTACTTTTATTAGAGAAGATGGTTGGAGTGTACCAGCAAAATACAGCAATACTTAACGACACAGTGAGCTTATCTGCGTAAATAGTAACACTAACAATTCATCATGATTCGGGTACTTTGAGATGGTTCTCTATTTTTATTCCTAAAATTTTATGTCATAATTTAACATTGCATAATGTTACTTGTCATAACATTATTTACGCATAATACTCATTTGCCATAACTTTTTAAGCATACTTTTTTTACTCCTATTTACTATAAGCATAATATTTAATAAGCATAATATCCCAAAGCATAAGTTTACTTAAGCATAACGACACATAACCATAACTATTCCGAAAAAATCACTACAATTTTTTTATTATCAACTAGCTGACCCGCCTCGGCTTCGCCCGTGGCATACTTCAAGCCCGTAGCACCCCTAAGCCATTATGCGTCACTCATTTTTTTTGCCTGCCCGGAATCTCTGCACATTTTTTCTCTGCGTAAGAACCATCCTTGTACTGCAAGGAATATTCTAAAAAAAGAATTAGCGCAATCGGTTCAGCTGTTCTCGAGATTTGCGCTTAGCAACACATTTAGCGATTCATTTTTATGTAATAGATATTACACTATTTTATACATAGATCTCGTCAAACTTGTAGGCGCATCAAAGTTCATTTAACCTAATGTTCTTTTGACCTAATTGGTCGACGGAGCCCCGCTACGCGGGGCTCCTACTTCTGGGGGGTTTATAAAAAAATAACCACGAAGGCCTAATGCGGGAGCTTCGCTACGCTCCGCTCCCGCATTAGCCTTCTAACCTAACCTATCCGAGTCGGGGTGCCCTAAAGTCCAGATTGCATCCAGATCCTTGCCAGCTTGCTAGCACCATGTTAGCAGGCGTTTATCATTATACCAAATAACTATTAGACAAATATACAATATGCTTTACAACTTTATGCATATCAATGTTATGAATAAAAACATTAGGATATATAATATTTATGCTTAATAACACAGTATGCTAAAAACCAATTATGGCACACTATTATTATGACAAAGAAAATTATGCCTAATTTGTTATGGCAATTTAAATTAGGACAAATATTATTATGACAAAAGATGGAATCCCCTTTGAGATAACTTACACTTCAAACTATATAACAACTACCAACCTTAGTTAAAACGCGAACATGACTGCTGAAAATTAGCCGAAACGTCGGTCTGAAAGTAAATAATAACAAATAAATCGCAATAGGATCCGTTAAAAAGTTACTTTTTGTAAAGATATTTCAATTTATAAAGAAGAAACAACTGTGTGTATCTTCTTCAATGAAAACACTTGTACTATTCCACATTATTTATTAAATTCCTGACCGGTCTCGCCTTGATAATGCCGTAAGGCGAAACCGGTCAGGAATTTAATAAATAATGTGGAATAGTACAAGTGTTTTCATTAAAGATGTGTAGCAAGTTCCACCAAGTGCCATCAATCAACAGTACAATATAATTGAATAATTGTAACACTTGTACTTTTCCACACTTTATTTTATTTTTATTTTTAACCTGACCGGTTTCACCTCAATGCCGTGAGGTGAAACCGGTCAGGTTAAAAATAAAAATAAAATAAAGTGTTGAAAAGTATAAGTGTTATAATTATTCAATATGTGTAGCAGATTCCACCAAGTGCCATCAATCTCCAGTATAAACAGTCAGGACAATATAATTAACAGCAACTGTGTGTATATCAAAAATGTTTTCGCAGCTAGATTATAGAATTAAATTAAGTGAGATTACTTATTCTATTTACTGGAGGTAGACAGGTAGGACACGACTGGGGAAGTACCTCTACCCTTCAGAATACTGCAGCCATAATAACCTCATGGTAGCCCGAGCTTATAGATTGCTTTATCTTCTACACTGACGGCACAGAAACTCTCTTCCTTACAGGATCGGCATCACGAGTGTAACTTCTCTGGTGGTACACACGTTCACAGGTCACGGTAATCACTTTCAATCAGGTGGGCCGTGTGTTTGTCTATCACTAAAGTGGTATAAAAAGGAAGTTTGGCAAGTTTATTATATAATTATAGAGGCGTAAAACATATATACATAGGAGTTAAAATTTCACAAAAAACATGATGAATCAAGATTATAGTTGTTTATTTGAATAACTTATCTATTTTTAACTATGTTGGTTATTATATGGAATATTTGAGTCTATTTTAATAAAACATGCCAGTGATTAATATGAAACGAAACAACGTGTTTTGAATATAGTTAGTTTATTGTTATTAACATTATAAAATTGTCATTGAAATTAAACGACTTTTTAAAGGATTCTATCGCAATTTATTTGTTACTAAGTAGCTGTTGCCCGCTAAGTGCTGAGTCAATGCTATTTTTCTAAAATAAAAATAGCCTAAGCCACTCCTTATTACATCAGCAACCTGCCAATAAAAGTCCTGTCAAAATCGGTCCAGCCATTTCAGAGATTATCCGGAACAAGCAGACAGATAGACAAAGTATTATATTCTTATGCATATAGTAAAAAATGATTATTTCAATATTAAAAATACACACGCAAATGTATGGGTTTCGTACATAATCCCGAAAGTTAAATAATCTAATAACAATGTATTCAACTTAATGAGGGGGGGGGGGGAGGGACAATAGACCGTTAGTATTTTTACGTAGTAATACGTTGACGTATTCATATTTCGACCTAATTACCAGCGACAATTTGATATTTCGACCAATCATTGTCGACCCATTGCATTTTCCACGTAATAGTACCTCGAGGTATTAATGTTTCGACCTAACGTAACAGCGACAATTAGATCGCCCGAGCAATCACTGTCGTGTTATGTACGAAACCCCAAATGTATAGATTATTTACTTTTAGCCCGACGTTTGGGCTACTTTTCAGCAGTCATGTTCGCGGTTTGACTAAGGATGGTAAGGTAATTGTCACATAGGTAGTAATTGATTTTATTGTAGTGTAATGAATAATTAATTGAAATAAAAAAAAAAACTTTAATTTTCTTCAGGTTTGAGATTTGCAAATGGGTACCGCCTGCTAGAAAACTTTTTTCGATTTTTTCAGCATCAGTCGGATGTTTTGTTTTTAGTAATTTATTTTATTTTATTCTTTTAGACATGACTAATATATTTTTGTAATCGTATTTTTTAATTGCCTTCATTTTGATAAATTTGAGTGAAAATTTTTTTTTGCCTCATACATTTTCAAAAATCCAACATATAGCATTTGCTCATGTTTTATGTACCCAAAAACACTCAAGCAATGAATACCTTTCATTTGAGACATGAATCATTAAAATCCGTACGTTGGTTCAGAAGATATGAGGTAATAAAGAATATTACAAACATACATACAAACATACAAGATACGCGCGAAAAACATAACCCTTCTTGGCAGTCGGTTAAAAAGTGGTTTTATTTCAATGATTGATATTGGCGTAAACTTTTGAAAATATCATTATACAATTTATTAATTGATAATAAATGCACAGGGATCTTACCAACTTCTCTTCAAAGTTGAAACATTAATGTACATGTTGTGTAAATTAATACCAATGAAAATATTATATTGTTGATTGATGGCACTTAGTGGAATTTGTTGTTACACATATTGACAACACTAGTTTTTTTTTTTTTTTTTTACGTGCGGGAAATCCCCACGGATACCCACCCCTCCGGAGGCGGAGGGGTAGGTTATGTCGGACTCGAACCGACTAAACCGCACGCTGTCTGTGGGTCGATGTGCTAGGCCGGAGGTGAGGTTGTCTTTTGACATATCCCTCGCACCCCGGCTGACCCAGGGCCATTCCTCTTGGTCTGGCCCTCCTCGGGAGGGGGGACCACGCGGTCCCCGACTCGCCCCCGGTATGGGGGGGGCGCGCATCGTCCTACGATGCGCGCCGCCGCCGTGACCTGCTTCTGCTAGGGTGACGAGCGGCTCCACCCGTCACCCTCAGGCCCGCGCTCATGGGGGGCGGAGGTCGGTTTGCGCCCTTCGACGCCCGAGCCGCCTTCGAACGCGGCCAGCGATGTCCGCGAGTCTTTCTCGCTTGCTGCGCCGCGCCCGCTCTGCTGTCTCCTTCACGAGCATGACCTGCTCGCAGAAGGAGGCGCTGGCCGCCCACGCGAGCAGGGTGGAGAGCGTGAGCACTCTCACCCCCAGGGCCGTCACAAGCTCCCGCCTCGGCGCTTCAAACGCCGGACACTCGGTGAGCGTGTGCAGCCCCGAGTCCACGCTCGCGTCGCAGTGATGGCACTCGGGCGTTGGCTCTATGCCCATCAGATGCAGGTACCGCCCGAAGTTACCGTGTCCGGTAATGACCTGCGTCTGACGGTACGAGAGGCCACCGTGTGGCCTCTCTAGCCACTCCCCCATGATGGGTCTTACCGCCGCAATCACGGCGTGCCCTTGACAACACTAGTACCTATTCCATAGTATTTGAGTTTTGGCGGGTTCACGAAAATGCAGCATCAAGCTTTTATTTTATTTTTTCGAAATTTATGTGAATTTTTAAAAGTTTTTATGTATGAAAATGGTGGATTTTTAGACATAACGTCTTAGACAAGTGTGGGAAAGTGGCATATTACAGTGAATTGTGACTTTTCGTGTTCGATCCAAATCTCCCTAGGGAGCTTCTAGTAAAGGCCCACAACTTTACTGAGGCAGTAATCATCTCATTGATCGTCATCATCATCATCATCATAGTCATTAATATCATCAATAAATGAAGATATTATTTATATAAATGAAGATAGGCATTATGGATTTTGTATCCAATTGCCAACAAAAAAAAAAATAAAAAAAATCCATAGTATTTATTATTGAACCTGACCGGTTTCCCCTTACGGCAACTTCGAAGGTTTACAATGATGTTAATGAACATTTCTAGTCTTAAACACCAGCTTGATTAACATTATTCTTGTGTGGGTAGTTTAAAAATTTTACTATACCTACCAGTTAAAAACTTTTTCCCCAAAATGTGGAGAATAATTATTTATAAGTTTGCTCGAAAGATTAATAGTTTTAAAATAATTAAAATATTATGTACATGAGTTTGAATCACAATATCAAGAAATAATTATAAATGACAAATTAACAATGTAATATGAAAATAATAATGTAGAATTAAAAAAATGTCAAACGCAAATTAATCAAATGGAAATTAAAAATGTCAGTGTTGTACTAAATTAAGAGAAATAAATTACAGTAAGAAATAAAAATGAATTTAATTACGAAATAAAATAAAATTAATAGCTACATAGATGTCATAATCTATTGCAAGATAATATACCGTTTCTGTCTGTTTGTAGTACTCTATTTTACCAAATAAATCAATCTGGGAGGTAGAACATGACGGTATTTCCGTCCAATTGAGCAGTCCTACTGGGGCGGTACCTCTGCCCTACAGAATACCGCGGAAATAATAACCTCTTGTGTTTTTAGCGGTGAGTAGGGTAGCCAGAGCTCACTGGAGAGTTTTTTGCTGTCAGTGGGAAGACCAAAGGCTATTCCTGCTTTGTGTTCTACACTGACGGAACAGAAACTCTCTGTGTTTACACGGTGTTGCACACGTCCATAGGCCACGGTGACCACTTTCCATCGGGTAAGGCGTGTGCTCCTCTGCCACTTAAGTGGTATAGAATAAGAAGTAGTAGCCATTTTTTGCGCCACATAGAAATGTCACTTGCTGCGTTTATAAGTTTGTCTATAGTCTAAGGCAGGTTTTTCAACACTTACGAATATATTATCATGCATAAATACATACAAAATATTATAATCACGGCTTTATCACACATTTCACCAATCTGTATTCGGTCCCACGTAATAGGGGGTGAGCCTATTGCCGTATTCCGCGCACTATTGTTGACTGGAGCCATGCATCTGAGGCTGAGTCTGGGCTGTACATATCTGTCTGATGTTAAAGTTAATCAGCCCTATCCCTTAGTCGCCTTGTACGACACCACATGGGACGAGAAGGGGTGGCCCAAATTCTACTCTGCCGGGAACCACGCAGAAAGGTTTCGATCTAGTCATTCTCAAGATATAACTGTATATTTTTTCATGTTTGCTATCATGAATTTATGGTACACAAACCGGTACATTTTCAAGACTCTAGTCAAACATATGGCTTGATGTTTTTTCAAGAATCATGTCTAGTGGCTCTGATAAAATAACAGTAATACCTATATTATTATAGTGATCGCGTTAAATCCCGTTAACATCATTATAAACTAAGTTTTACCCGAGGCACCGCCCGCGTGGATGACGGTTATCGCGACCAAACATAGCCTATGTCCTTTCTCAAGGTCTAGTCTACCCCTATACCAAATTTCATCAAATAGAAAGACAGACAGACAGACTTAGAATATTATATTTAAATGAACATCCAAATCCAGCTGAGCTAAATCGCATGCAAGCTTTTCTAAGGTTGCAGACAAGCACACCTATGTTACCGTGGCCTAGGGACGTGTGCAACACCGCGGGAGTCATACTCGTGCTGCCGACCCTGTAAACACAGAGAGTTTCTGCGCCGTGAGTGTAGAAGACAAAGCAGGAATAGCCTTTTATATTTTCAATGACAGCACAAAAACTCTTCAGTGAGCTCTGACTACCCTAACCACCGAGAACACAACACGAGGTTATTATGGCCGCGATATTCTGTAGAGCGGAGATACTTCCCCAGTCGGACTGCTCAAAATGACAGCGGAGGGAGCTCATCAAGTGTGTAAGGATAGAAGGAGATAACTGATTGTCCAGATGGGTCTTTAGTCGTTTCGGACCGTGAGCGGTTCGGACCGCGGTGTGAATTGCCCAAGAGCTGTTTTTCAATGAGTCCTTTCGCACCGCGGTTCGAATCGCCCAAGAACTTTTGGTAATGGGTTGATTCGGACCACAGTATAGGGATCATTGTTTCACTTTTTGGATAGGTGAAGTCGGACAGAAAAGACATGTAGTTTTATTGTACATTCCTTACATTACAACCAGGCACAAAATAACAAAAAATAATTTATCAATTACATTTGTCATAAGCCCGCTACATAAAATATTGGTGCTATTGCACTGTACATTTTTTTACTGGTAACCTATTGAAATATCGAATTTCTGTTACCCGAATCTTAAAACCCCGAAAACGGTTGGTAGAACTTTTAAAAGACAGATGTAATGAATGACAACTTTCTATAATTCCGTTTTTAATTTCCCAGATGAAATCAATTTCCAGGTGCACTAAAACCAAATTTTCAAATAGTATTTTTTTGTTTCCCATATTGTCATAATCCAGATTCTCAGAATATTTTTTTGTTTCCCATCGTACCATTTTCCAAATAAACTATCACCAAATTTTCATAATCTTATTATTTGGTTCCCATACAATCGTGTTCCAGTTAAACTATATACAATTATAGTAAAACTCACTAAATTTATACGATTCATTTATTAGGTACAGTAAGTAATTTAGAAATTTACTTCAATTTTTAAATTTCACTTAAATTTTCTTTAATTTTTTAAGTTTCTGCAGTTTTTCCTCCTTTTGTATATACTTTTTCCTCCTTTTCACTTGTGGTTCACCTAGTATCATTTTTTCTATATCAGATTCTATTATAATCGCTTAATTCTTCGAAATTAATTATCGTTAACACCCCGACTCAGTGCAATCCTGCAATCCATTTTTTTTAAACCACCCAGAAGTAGGAGCCCCGCGAAGCGGGGCTCCGTCGAGCTTAGTTAGTAGACGCCATATGAGGTTTAGTTTTAGGTTTAAAAATCTGGATATTGTTTGTCTGAATATCAATTAACTACATTTCAAAAATTTGCGTTTTAAATATTCGGGTTTCGTGTATATGGATTACGGTCATGTGGATTTTGTGTATTTAGATTTCGTGTGTCTGGAACTCGTTCATCTGGATTATAAAACGTCGTACAAATGAATAAATAGGCAAATGAAATTCGGAGTTGCGATTATATGGCAAATAAAACTTCGAAATTTGAAAAAACGGGATTATGAAAAAATGGCCAAACGTTTTCGGGATTATGATATTCGGAATATTCAAATTCGGGATTAAAATAGGTAACCTTTTTTACTTACTAAATATATTGATTAACTTAAAATACTTATAGTAAACAATGTTAAATAGATGCAAAAAGGTGCACGCGCAAGTACATTCTAAGAATTTCTTTAATAGCCTTAATTTTTTCCGGATCCGGCTTCATTCGATTTTTATCAAACACATGCCCTAAATACTTAACTTCCTCCACAAAAAATCTACGTTTTTCTTTATTGAATTTTAAATTGATTTCTCTCGATCTTTCAAGTAAACGTTTTAACCTCCGATCGTGAATTTCCTTCTGAGAACCCCATACAATTATGTCGTCAATATAACTCTCTACTCCTTCGAAGTCTTTCAGAAGTTGTCATATTTTAGCATGAAACACTTCAGAAGCACAGGTTACCCCAAAACAAAACCTTAGGAATTAGAATCTGCCGAATGGAGTAGCGAATGTGCACAGGTCTGCACTCTCATCATCCAGCTGTATAGTCCAAAACCCCGCGTTGGCATCCAGCACCGAGAAGTAACGCGCACCGTGCTGGCGGGTGGCTAGCTCCGCTACAGTAGGCAGTTGGAAGTGCGCGCGCTGTACCGTGCGGTTCAATTCACGTGCATCTAAACACACTCGAATACCATTATTCTTTTTTGCAACTAATACTAACGGATGCACCCAACGAGTGGGGTGACTAACCTTGCTGATGTCCCCATTCTGTTCCATGGCATTCAATTCACTTTTTAAACTGTCGCGTAACCCGTGAGGAACTTTGTGAGCACAAATAACAGGTGGAACCGATTTATCGATTACTATATTATGATATTACCCTAGCAGACACCCTAAGCTTTTAAATAGATCACTGTAATCTGAAATCTGAATAGATCTAAGACGTTTAACGAGCCCCATAGTCTCACACGATTCAAAGCCCTCTGTGCCAATCAGGTTCACCAACAAACTAGACTGCACACTCGCCGCCTCCTTGTCTACACCTAACGCCTTCACAAACAATTGAAATCGCTGTTTCCACTTTTTCCATACCTCGGCACGGCCAGCCGGTCCTCCGGCGCTGTCCAAACCTAATTCCGCGGATGGTCGGGCGTGCTCCATTGCAATCACAAATATTGCGCATGAAAATGCTAATTATGATAATATTAAATCGAATACCGCTGTCACCATGTTGTAAATTCAATGGAACCACCAAGCACCGGACCACAACTGACATTTATTCAAAGACAACCTCGTTGTCGTTAGATATCCTAATCTGTGATAACATGTTGATCAAACTGTGATTTTAAACCATTACCGTCTTACTATAAAAATATAACTAATATTACACTTGTTATACACTTTTCTCATCGTCTGTACAAATAAATAAAAGTTTAAATCAGGATCTACAATATGAGTATTAAGTACTTTCGCTCAATGCTTCGAATCGACCCATTCCAAAAGATACCTTGGGCTATTCGCACCGCTCCAACCACTGCGGTGTGAATGGTCCTATTCAGAAATAGTACTTGGGCGATTCGAACCGCGGTTCGAAAATGCGTGGTGCGAAACGACTAAAGACCCGTCCAGATAGCTGACTGTTGGCTGAGCCCACCTGAAATAGACTTGAGTATATTAATTTACATTATGTAGATATTGGTTCCCAATAGTTGCATAATTGGGCTAACCCATCTCTTTCCGTGGGTGTCGCAGAAGGCGCCTAAGAGAAAGGGCTGTACTCCGTCCGACAGATGTTGACTAAGTGCCCGGCTCGGCGGCAAAAGGCTCGCCCCCTATTAAATCGATCGAAAATATTGGTTGGCGCAATATGGGTGTTAATACACCTCTGCCTGCCCCTTCGGGGATTTACAGGCGTGAGTATTTATATGTATGTAAGCTTAAGTTTAACTTGCAATTTATATAATTCGAGTCTAACCTTGCAGCTCGATTCTGAAGTAGATAACCTAAACCCCCTATTTCGTGGGATCGAAAATCATATCAGACGAAATGTCAGTGTTTATACACTACAGCCTACGACCTATGGAGATTAACAGGCGTGATTATGTACGTATGTATCGTTGCGTGAAACTGCTATGAAGTACTTCAGAAGTTAAATCGCTCACCGTGAAGGTATCGCCATGATTACTTACCTCCTTTTTGTCGATGCTCTGATTCTGACCGTAATTATTAAATAATAGCTATATTATGATCATTATTATTAAAATGAGGGGCCTTAAGTTGTTGTAGGTTAACGCATTACAAGGTAAAGCAAGAGGTGCATTCGTCAACAGATTATCGTAGCAGACAAGGTGGTATTGTTCAGATATTATTGGCATCTTACAGTGTAAGAATATTGGCTATTTTCTCAAACTGAATTGTCAGTCTTTACGCACAGAATCCAAACTAATATAATAAATGGGAAAGTATGTGTGTAAGTCTGTTTGTCCGTCTTTCACGGCTAAACCACTGAATCGAATTTTATGAAATTTGGTATGGGGGTAGATTAGACCTTGGGAAAGGACATAGGCTATATTTGGTCGTGATAACCGACATCCACGCGGGCGGACGTTCCTATAAGGCTGGCAGCATTGCCACGTTGGGTGGCAATGCTTTTCCTCTGAGCAAGATAATAACCGGCCTTCTGGTCACGCGATCTTTGTATTGAAAGCGGGCACTTGAACCCCATATCCCCAACGTTTTAACCTTAAGCGGCTCAAAAACATAATCACCTGTTAAGTTACAGTATTTGCGACGTTTGAAGTTTTATATACCACTAGCGATACGCCCCGCCTTCGCACTGGTGGTACAAACGTTCCCATGGAAGTCCAATATAGCCTATGTTACTCAGGGTGAATGTAGCTTTCCAATGGTGAAAGAATTTTTGAAATCGGCTCAGTAGTTTTTGCGTTTCTTCATTACAAACATACCACCTGACAGCCTCCTTGGCGTAGCGGTAGTGAACGCGGCCGCTACGCAGGTGGTGCGGGTTCGATCCCCGCTCAGTGCAAATATTTGTATGCATGAATATGTATATTTGCATTGGTCTGGGTGTTTCTATGTATAATATGTATGTATTTACAAAGAAAAACTGTATTTAAGTATGTTTATTCGCATTCTAGATTCCATAACACAAGCTAGTTAAGCTATGCTTACCATGGGTCTAGATAGCGTTGTGTGTAATGTTGTGGAATATTTATTAATCTTTCCACTCGCCTCCCTATTCGCCTCTCTACTCAACCCTTAACTATATTTATTTATTGAATGAAATTTTGAAACATTTACTATGCTAACCTTTTCAAATCGATTAAGATAGGAAAAGTGAATCGCGCAGGTGGGACTCGAACCCACGAACCCACTATGTTTATTCGCATTCTAGATTCCATAACACAAGCTAGTTAAGCTATGCTTACCATAGGTCTAGATAGCGTTGTGTGTAATTGTGGAATATTTATTTATTGAATGAAATTTTGAAGCATTTAGGTGAATCGCTCAGGTGGGACTCGAACCCACGATCTTTCCCTTACAGGGGGAATACCTGAAGCTATTTATTTATTATTTATTTATTTATACAAATCTTTCCTCTTTATATAGTAGTATAGATGTATGATGTATCATGATGATGATGATAGATGTATATAAATAAATAATGATAAAATCCTGTTTATACTGGACATCTATTGAATAAAACACTTCACTTGTACTTTTTCAAACTTTATTTTTATTTTTAACCTCAACGATTTTACCTCACGGCAGAGTAGAATTAGGTCCACCCCTTCCCTTCCCATGTGGTTTCGTACAAGGCGGCTAAGGGATAGGGCTGATTAACTTTAACATCAAAAAGCCACAGATGCATGGCTCGAGTCAACAATAGTGTCCGGAATACGGCAATAGGCTCACCCCCTATTACGTGGGACCGAATACAGATTGGTAAAATGTGGATGTTAATTCACCTGTGCCTAACTCTTTGAGGATGAAGGCGTGATTATATGTATGTATGTACATAATAAAGTACAAGTGCTATTTTTATTCAATATATGATGAAATCAGTTTAAAGTCTTATTTCAATACAGGAATGTACCCAACTATATAACTTAATTACTAGTAGCATTATAAATATCAAGCTATTTGCATTAACATATGCAGATATAAAAGCGCATAATATCAGATATCTATTTTTACATATTACTCTATCTGTGTATAAAATGTTAACAGTTGTAACTATTAATTGAATAATTATGCCATCATTATGGTACACAAATTACATACGTATGAGTAACAACATAAATATTTTCTGTTTTAATATCTTCTTCATCCTAGAGCAAGATACGCCTTTCACCGCAGTAGCCTAGTGGTATGGGTAATGGACTGCTGAGCCGAGGTCTCGGGTTCGATCCCAGGTTTTCCATGGCACACACCAATGACTTTTCAATGCTTTTCGAAGCTATATGTGTATTTATCGCAGGTTTATAAGTGCCCAGTTAATGGCAATAGGCTCGCCACCTATTACATTGGGACCTAAACATAAACTGGTGAGATGTGGGTGCTAGCACCTCTGTCTACCCCTTCGGGGATAAAGGCGTGTGTTTATATGTATGTCATAATAATCTTAGCATTGAAATAAAACCTTTTTTTAACAGATTCTAGCGTGATTTATCATAAATCATCATCATCATCATCATCATCATTAACATATAAAGGTGTACAGCATGTCGCACAGAAATTTCCGCAGGCAACATTGTCTATCAATCAAAACTATATAAGCGTTTTTAACAATTATTATGCCCAAGAAATTGAAAAAAAATATGAAAAATTAAGGCAAACATGTCAAAGTTAAAATGAGCTAAAATCAAAATGTCAAACTTACATATTGAATCTAAGATATTCAACTTCAATTTTTGGTATATGGCAAGCCTAAGATATTAAATAAACATGAAGATTAAAGTAAACATGTCAAAAGTTAAAATAAGTCAAAAATTACAGAATATGTCATAAATGTAATATGTAGACGTTTGGGCTACTTATCACACGACCATGCGTGGTGTTGTGTTCCCGGCTGGTAAAAAGGGTAGCCCGAGCTCACTAGAGGCTCCTTGTGCTATCAGTGGGAAGACAAAAAGCTATTCCTGCTTTGTCTTCTACACTGACCGCACAGAAACTTTCTGTGTTTACTGGGACGGCAGCACAAGTGTGACTCCCCTGGTGTTGCACACGTCCGTAGGCCACAGTAACCACTTTCCGTCAGGTGTGCCGTGTGGTTCCAGCATACTGGTATAAACAAAAAAAAAGCCTATCGCTGGTCCGCTACTGGACATAGGAATATCACAATAATGATTCCACGCCGACCAGGCGTGTTAGTACAGGGTTTTATTTCGAGTGTTCCTTCTCTCGCAGTGATATCGTCTGCGTATGTTTCCGTCAGTCGCCTCTTACGACACCCTTCGGATGAGATGAGGTGGTGATACTCGTGTTCTTTCTTCATCGCCACACGGATTATAAGCTAAAGTATAACTAATTCGCTACTATACAGTACGTATCTAGACCGACATAGCGTAGTCTGTCGTAACCTGCCCACACCGGTTCTAGCGCTCCACTGAACTTGTACTACTGAGGAAAATTCACTTTCAAATGGTTCCTCGATTGGTTATTCCGCCATTCTTGATATAAGGAGTATAAGAGTGATAGTGAATGCAGTATGATGTGTTAATACGTTAAAATAGTTTTGTTTCAAATTGAAACTAATTTTACTAATAAACAAAGAAATAAAATGTTCGTCAAATGAAATTATTATATTATAAACTTTAGATAATGTTCATATCAATTTAAATAGAAAATATTGAATCGATCTAGGCGGGGTTTGAACTCGCAATCTTAACCTTACAGGGGTAATGCTTTGACCAGTAAGCTACCAGACCAATGTTGTACTGCAAATAGTCGCCTTGTACGACACCGCATGGGAAGAGAAGGGGTGGCCCAAATTCTACTCATCAACAATCCCGTACCTAAGCTGAAAGAGACCTACACTTTCCCTTCAATAGTGTCAAATCGTGCGAAATTGTCTTCGATGTGTAGGACATGTCAATTTTACTTCACCTCGCCTGATGGTAAGATGAAGGCAAAGTTTCAGGAAAGAGGGTCACCATTACATACACGTACCATGTTAACAATAGTGGCACTCAGCTTGACGGCCTCATGAGATGCTTTTTCACGCCCCGCTTAAAGGACCCGGGACTGTAGGACGAGGGAAACACGTGAGCTAGCAAGGAGTTCCAGGTCTTAATGGTGCGACAAAGAAGGGAGTCACCAAACCACTGCTGGGTTCTTGAAAGAATATTCTGCACCGTATGCGGGTGACATCTAAGCCCTATTTAACAGGCCAATTAGACAGTTTGCATTCGACAATGATATCTGCACTTAGTGGTCACACAAACAATTGTACTGGACCTACACTTGCACTTGTTGTGATCAAGGTACGAAGTAGGTAGACTGAATTCACAATTGGGCACACCACTTCTCATATTTATGTTAATTATATTTTGTTTATTTTTCAATATGCATGTTTAATTAAGCACTTTATTTCAATTTGTTTTTTTATATGATCAGCCGTTGGTCAGCGGTGTTTATTTTTGTGTATTGTAAATCGGACGATGTACCCACAGTACAGGCTTGTCCAGCGTGGGGCCATTAAAAAAAAGTTACTATTTCCGCAATTTACGGCATTTATAGTTTTACCATGGGGTACCGATATGAAGAAATTATCTTTTAGTACCCAAAAATGAATAGATGGCACTGGTAGACTCATTTAAAGAAATAAAAAAGTTAAAACGCTTATTTGCTGACTTACAATCACGTAATTATTACAGAACTTATACACTTGATAATGTAAAAAAACTCGTTGGTAATGTAATAAATAAAGATTTCGTGACAATCCTGCTATTTATTTATTAATTAATTTTTGTGCCATCTAGCGGTGCAGGGTATTATATTTGTCACTTTTAAAATTACTGCAGAATTTGCCAGAATCAATATAAATTAGAATATTAGTAGTTTTATTCACTCATACTTAATAATGTGTTTTGAGTATGTTTTATTTTTGATGAGTTAATTTTAAAACTAAAAATTAAAAAAAAATTGCCAAAACAATGTCGCCATCTAGTTATAACTCCTGAACTAAAAAGCTGCCTGCTTGCTTTTCGAAGTTACGAGTGTGACCATTTTTTGTTCCTGATTGTGCATCTGTATAAGAATTATATTATATTATCTGTGGTTTTAATTTACGTGTAACGTGGACATTCAGACGATGGGGTTAGTCCAAATTAAACCCTTTATTAGGTTCCTTGTGCTACCTAATGTACAAAGAAATACGGGAACCACAAGACTACATTTAAGTGGCGGATGTATTTATTTGCTCAAAAACGTCACCTTGATTTTTAATCACAACATTATAATTATATAAGATCACTTTTGCAGGAGGTACGACAGTATTTCCGTCCAATTGAGCAGTCCGACTGGGGAAGTACCTCCGCCCTACAGAATACCGCGGCCATAATAACCTCGTGTTGTGTTCCTGGCGGTGAGTAGGGTAGCCAGAGCTCACTGAAGAGTTTTTGCGCAGTCAATGGGAAGACCTAACGCTTGTCCTGCTTTATCTTCTATACTGACGCCACAGAAACTCTCTGTTCTAACAGGGTCGACAGCGAGTGTGACATCTTTGGTGTTGAACACGTCCATAGGCCACGGTAACCACTTTCCATGAGGTGGGCCGTGTGCTTGTCTGTCACCTAACTGGATTAGAAAAAATAATTAATAGTCTTTATTAGGTTCCTTGTGATACCTAATGTACAAAGAAATACGAGACCCATAAGACTACATTTAAGTGGCGGATGTATTTATTTGCTCAAAAACGTCACCTTGATTTTTAATAACAACATTATACTTATCTAAGATCACTTTTGAAAGGATTCTGTCTCGATTTATTTAATATTTACATTCAAATCAAGCAAAAAGCAAAATACAGGAAGACCTAACGACACAGTGAGCTCATTCGACGTAAATAGTAACACAAACAATCCATCATGATTCGGGTACTTTGAGATAACTTACACTCCAAACTATGTTACTACTAACACAGTATTACTACTACATACAGTAGCGCGACAAATATACTTACACAGAGCAACGGAGGGGAACTTGCGACGCGTCGGGGGGCGCGGACGCGCTGTCCGCAAAAACCCGTCTTTTGCGAGAACGTTCGCTGAGGGCTACCATAGCCGCGTTTGGTATCGCTCGCGTTACAATTATTAAGATTGTTTTCATTTTATATCATAATGGTGCACTATTGTTCCGTATACGGATGTCTTTCGACATCAAGTGCCAATAAAGACATACCATTTCATTGATTTCCCCGTGACGCGAGGTAAGTTTATTTCTATAATTTCAAAGTAACATTCAGAATCTATCGATAGAAGTTACGAAAAATGTAGGTAAATAAACATCAACATTAAAAGAGTTTTAAATTCTTTTATGGAAATAATAGGTATTATGAATCAAAAATCAATAATTATTCAGTACCTACCTACAACTATTTTCTCTCGTCGACAATCGTCGCATTTCCGAATGCAAACGAATGCTGATTTACAATAGTACCTATCCATCAATTATTAGATTTATCGTGTTTAATAATAATTAATCTAAAACCGTCTAAAAATAAAGTGTCACGAAAGTATCTTGCAGTACAACACATGTAAATGTATTTCAAATAAATGATTGCATAATAATTACATTTAATTCCTTTTTTGTTCTTTTCTGACAACCCTTGCACATTTGCGACGAATAGCGTAGGTACTTACGCGAGCGGCAGCATCGTCCGACATCAAAGGCGTTTCTCCACTGCATATAGTAGTAACACTGTGCTATTACCATCTTTAGTCGCCCGCGACCATGGATGCTGAAAAGTAGCCGAAACCTCGGGCTAATTATAAATAATATCAAATAAATCGCTATAGATTCTGCTAAAAGTGGTTTTATTTATTATTATTTAGACAGTAGCACTACATTATATTTAGGTGAACATTTTAAAGTTTCCTCAACACACCGCGAGTAGCAAAGGAAACCGACGACGTAACGTGCGTGCGCGCAGGGCCGTAACACCGTGTATTAGGCAACTGTACAATTATAATGACTATGCATTAACTTCATAAGGAGAAAATTTGTTGGAAGAAATACAGAAACGTACTGACACACCTCTTTGCCATTCTGTTATAGACAGGGGGTGCCTTGGGCAACTGCTCCCAGAAAAATGGCCTATGGCGGCCATTTTTTTTACGTGCGTGAAATTCTCTTGCATTCCGGAGCCGGAGGGGGAGGTTATGTCGGACTCCGACTAAACCGCACGCCCTCTGTGGGTCGTTGTGCTAGATCAAAGGTGAGGTTGTCTCGCGACATATCCCTCGCACTCCGGCTGACCCAGGGGACCCTGAGAGGCCATTATAAAATCGTAAAGGTAGAAAATCAGCCGAAATGTTAGGGATATGTGTTTTTTTTAATAAATTCACCTCGCCTGAAGGCAAAGTCTCAGGAAAAAGGGTCACCATTACGT
Organism: Eilema caniola; assembly: GCA_949126895.1. Taxonomy (NCBI): domain Eukaryota; kingdom Metazoa; phylum Arthropoda; class Insecta; order Lepidoptera; family Erebidae; genus Eilema; species Eilema caniola. The sequence goes on along the minus strand of OX421490.1, from coordinate 1,429,919 downwards.
ACACGCATTCAGCTTCGCGCCCTCGACAGTCGAGGATTGTCGTCGCAGCACCGCCACCGGTCTCACTAATGCTGCGAACACAATCCCCCCTGCCCGGCTATGGTAGTGATTCAGGATTTGAACCATTCCAACGCAGCACCGACTCCGTAGCCACTTAAATACCGGGCAAACCGGGTCAAATGGGGCTACCTGGATGCAGCAGGCAGGGGCTGTAACTGTGACGAACCTCTGCAAACAATAAGCCAAACAATGGCCAATCTATTGTTTCCGCTGTGCCCCAATACTTGCACAATGGAGGGCTTCAACAAGGTTAATACGAAGGCAATCAGTGTCGCTGGACACATTCAATTGCGCTGAAAATTGCCATCAGCTCGATGAAGGAGAAGACTTAGCGAAGATTAAATTACGAAACGATCATTATAATCTATATTTTCTTGTTCATTTCAGGTAAATCCAGATACCTGATTATTGGACGGCGAATGAGGAGCTTTAATACAAGTAAGATATATATAACACTCACAGAATATAGCTCATTGACCTAAAACTTTTATTCCGGTTAACTCAGTGCCAACTGCTTCCGGAGGGGGGCTGGACGTAAAGGCTCTGCCGGTTTCCCAGACCCCCTCCAAGAAAGGCGATGCGGGAGTGCCGCTGGGTCGTTTAGTGGGTATACCGGGAATCTGTTCCCGGGGAATCCCACATATCCCTCTCGTCCCCCGACGGGAGGGAATGCGTAACGCATTTTTCCCAGCGAGGAAAAAAAAGGGACATCTGCTTCGATCTAGCCCTCTTCGAGTGTGGTGTCCCCGTCTAGACCCTGGGAATGGGGACGTGCCCATAGCACCGCCACCCCAGCTTCTGCTAGTGTTACAAGCGTATCCAGCTGTTACCCTCATTTTAGACGGGTCAACATGTAATTATATATACATCTATATCTATAAATCTACACATCTATACCTACATATAAATAAAATTGGAGTGTTCGTTTGTTATATTGAAATAACCGTTTTTTACTACATGCATATGAATATAATACGGTACATACATTACCATTTTTGTCTGTCTGTCTGTCTGTCTGTTTGTTTTGCTAATCTCTGAAATAGCTTGACAGATTTTGACGGGACTTTTATTGGCACGTAGCTGATGTAATAAGGAGTAACTAAGGCGCTTTTATTTTAGAAAAGTAGCATTCACTCAACACTAAGCGATAACCGACATCCACGCGGGCGGAGCCACGGGCAACAGCTAGTCAATTATATAACAATCACACTAATTTTATGATCGTTATTATAAAGTTAACAATTAACATACCATAATTACTAATTGCCCAGTAATTGTATATAAAGTATTATTTAGATCTTGTTTTTTCATGTTCCTGGTATGCAATAAAATAAATAAATGTTCTAGGTAATTGATGTATAATTATTTAAATAAAAAGAATATAAAAATAATAAGTACATAATACACTCGAGAGCAATGAATCCGGGTCACTCAAAGAATCCAAAAAATCTCGGAAAGTAAGAATGCTAGGTTAATTCAATAAATTGTATTTAATAGACAATTTAATACTCCTTAAATGAAAGTTAAAAAATATGAGTCACCATACATTTTATTTACACAAAATTACATAAAGAAAAAAAACTGCTGATCTCTCCTTAAAACAAAAATAGGAAACATGAAATTTTTGAACTTTATGACGATTTTCTTGAATTTCAATACTTCGTATTACCTCCTCGTGCTTCCATTACTGCGTTTACGCGGTTTGGCATGCTGTACACCAAGTTCCTTATACGATTTTGGGGAATATTCTCCCATTCCTCTGTGAGAGCAATTTTGAGCTCAGGAAGCGTGATTGGGGGAGGGTTTCGTTGTTTTACGCATCTCCCTAGCTCGTCCCAAGCATGCTCGATCGGGTTGATATCCGGGCTGCGCGCTGGCCACTCCATACAAGTAATGTTCATCTCTTGAAGGTAGTCATTCACAATCCTACCTGTATGAGGTCGGGCATTGTCATGCATAAATATAGCATCCTCACCCAAATTGACCATAAATGGACCAACGTGTTCGTTGAGGATTTCTTCCACATATCTTACGCTAGTTAAAGAGCCGTTTTCTATGATCACCAGCTCTGTGCGACTTTCAGAGGAAATTCCGGCCCACACAAGTACAGACCCACCACCGTAGGCTACTTTTTCTTCGATGCATGCTTGCTTGAATCTTTCCCCTGGTCTTCTATACACTCTGTGTCTTCCATCGTGCTTGTAGAGCATAAATTTTGATTCGTCGGAGAACATAACTTTCGACCAATCTTCAATACTCCAATTTACGTGGTTCTGGGCATATCTTAGTCTTGAAATACGATGGCCACGCTCCAGTTTAGGGCCGTTTGCAGGTCTAAGGGGTTTTAAGTTAGATTCAGCAAGCCGACGTCTTACTGTCCATGCACTTGGGTTACTTCCTCCGAGGCGTCGAAACTGATTTGTGAGTTCAGTTCCTGTGAGAAAGCGATTTCGAAGCATGGTGTTCACCAAGTATCGGTCTTCTCGTGCTGTGGTACACCTAGTTCTGCCCGTTCCTGGTCTGCGTAGGTTAGAACCAGTTTCTTCGTAACGTCGGAGAACTCTTTGTACTGTTGACAGCGACACACCGACAGTCCTGGCTGTATCGCGCTGACTCCGGCCGGTTTCCACCAATGTAAGTATTCTGGTGCATTCTTCAAGTGTAAGCGACATGATTTCAGCTTGAATAATGAATATTGAGCACTATCAACCTGGTTTATGTACCAACATAAATGACAGATTACAAACAAAAGCAAAAACAAATCCTGTAATTTCGTAGTTCCATCTTCGACAGTGTTCCCTTTTCAAATTTGATTTTTTTATGATATAACTTTACAATAACTAAGAAGTTTTAATACTTTCATTTAAGGAGTATTAAATTGTCTATTAAATACAATTTATTGCATTAACCTAGCATTCTTACTTTCCGAGATTTTTTGGATTCTTTGAGTGACCCGGATTCATTGCTCTCGAGTGTATATACAAACCAGCAGGTTCAGGCGTCAAAGAATTTCTCCCCATTGATGTCAACTGGGAGGGTGGCCAGAAGGCTGGCGGCATTGCCACGTTGAATGGCAATACTGATCCTTTGCGCAAGAAATAATATAAATATTGTACAAAGGTGTATAGATTCATTCAGGTTATTGCAGGCAGAAGAATGAACTATCTACTAAAACGATACTGGTCTAATTTTTACAATCATACATAATAATCACGTCTTTATCCCCGGAGGGTTAGGCAGAGGTGAATTAAAACCCACATAACACCAATAATTGTATTCAGTCCCACGCAATAGGGAGTGAGCCTATTGCCGTATTCCAGGCACTATTGTTGACTTCAGCCATGAATTTGAGGCTGAGTCTGTACATATCTGTCTGATGTTAATGCCCTATCCCTTAGACGCCTTGTACGACACCGCATGGGAAGAGAAGGGGTGGCCCAAATTCTACTCTGCTTGAACCATACACAATAATAATACGCTCATTATACATACAGTCACCCGCAAACGATGCAGAACATTCCTTATAGAACCAAGAGGTTCGGTGACTCTTCCCTTTGTCGCACCATTAAGACCTGGAACTCCTTGCCAGCTCACGTGTTTCCCTCTTCCTACAGTCCCGGGTCCTAAAAGCGGGGCGTGAAAAAGCATCTGATGAGGTCGTCAAGTTGAGTGCCACCATTGTTAACTTGGCACGTGTATATAATGGTGGCCCTCGTTCCTGAGACTTCGCCTTCAGCTTACCATCAGGCGAGGAAAAGTCAAATAGGCGTGTCCTATAAAAAAAAAGACGGGTTGCACTCTGGGAGTGCCGGCAGAAGTGAAAACATTTTATTTTTTCTTTCTTCGTACCATACCTATAATATAGCGCTAATCATAGAACCTATCACTTATTTTCTGCTAATTTTCTGTTTTTAGAAGAAATTAATAAATTATGAAAAGAAAAAATAATCACAAAAAATAAATTAATTAAAGAAAAAAAAATCATAAAAAGTAATAAATTACAAAAAGAAAAAATAATCACCAAAAGTAATAAATTATAATAAGAAAAAACAATCACAAAAAATCCCTGAAGGCCAGGTGGTTTGAACCCGATACTATCTGAAACTATAAGGACTCACAGTCGAAGTGCTTACCGTTTAAGCTACGACGCTATTTATTGTAAATTGCAAAATAGATAGTCTGTACCAATCTTGTATGACGTCAGTCGTCGGTTACGGTTCAAAGGTCAACCAATCCTGACGCTTCCTTAACATTTTACACCCATCCAACGCCGCTAAAGAAGTTTTCACTTCAAAAATACAGACTATAATACATAAGAAATACATATATACACATTTACATATAATATATCTAAATATACATAACTCAAAGGTGTCTAACTCACTGACATAGTGATCTATCAACGCACAGCCCAAACCACTGGACGGATCGGGCTGAAATTTGGCATGCAGGTAGACGTTATGACGTAGGCATCCGCTATGAAAGGTTTTTGATTAATTCTACCCCTAAGGGGATAAAATAGGGGATGAAAGTTTGCATGAAACTTTGTCAATTTTAAACCGATCGGGCTGAGACTTTGCATGCATAAAGCTATATACTATCTTGACTCAACGCTAAGCGATAATTGATATCCACGTGGGCGGAGCCGCGTGCAACAGCTAGTTACTTATATACTCATATTATTGGAACATACCTATTGGATTATGGATTGTGGAAACATAAATTTTTATTTACCTACATACTTAATTTTAAATATGTATGCATTTAAGATCACATTTAATATGTATTTGCACTATATAATTTTGAGTGTGTTATCATTAATTACGGGAAATGATTCGATATAATGGTATTATTATACCACTTAAAGTAAAGCCTGTTTTATTTAATTACTAAAAAACTTTACGAGTGCTTTTTATCCCTGGAATAGTCACTTTTTTTATGTGTACAAAATGTCCGTAACGAACACCTATAGTCTGTTTTTTAAATTTCAGATAGTAAAAATGTTATGGCAATTAAAAAATAGTCATGTGGCACCAGTATCGAAAATTATCAATAAATTAAATTTACTAAAGATTTTTGTTGGTTATTTTATAGTTAGTTTATATGGATAGTGTACGAAACTAAAAGACTTATTTAATTTTAACTTTTTTCTTAAAATATAATAAAGCCAAACCACGTGTATATAGGCCACAAACATTGTCGATAGTTTCGAGCACGTCACTTGCTAGCAAGCACTAGAACCTGGTATCATTATTTCACAATTTGACATTTCCAGTGGTCAATTTACTATCTGAAATTAAAAAACGGACTATAAGTTTAATTTTGACAGATCATATCATACCTATATACATACAGAATACCGGTCTTTTACACATGCAGCTTTTTCTTATTCAGTGTGAATAAATATATCTACTTAGATAAACATTTTCTTTAGTAAGTGGTACATATTACGCCCAGACCGACCACCCGACAGACAGAATACACCAGATTTTTATAGTTTTGTATGATTCAAATAACGCGCGTTTTTTTACATGTAGCGGTTTCTTTCTTAAATATAAATATATAAAAGTGCGTAAGTTGAGAGGCAAATTTAAATAACCTAAAACGTAACGCTATTGGTAGGAAGTGCCGACCAATAGCATATCGATTCAGAATGCACTCTGACGTCGTACCCTATAATAAAAAATATCTATTGTCTAGTGTCTATTTGTTGTGAATAATTGTCCTGTTGCATTATTAAATTGAAATAAAACACAAAATATTAATAATTTACAATCCGAAACATTTTTGCAGCTATCCACCACACCATATAGTTGTTTAGTGTCAAATACGTTGACGTCACGACAAGAGCGCCAACATGGCGGTCGTTTGAAAAGCTGATATCAGCCTACTATTTTAATATATAATTGAAAACAAATCAAATGTTGTTTGTTCGGCACTGTTTCTTTTTTAATATTTATTACACAAATGATGGAAATAATTATTTAAAAATATAAAAACAAAACATGTATAAGTCGCGCTGCCGACCCTGTTCGAACGAAAAGTTTTCTGTGCCATCATTGTAGACGATAAAGCAGGACAAGCCTTTGATCTTCCCACTGACAGCACAAAAACTCTCCAATGAGCTCTGGCTACCCTACTTACTGCCGGGAACACAACCCGAGGTTATTATGGCCGCAGTATTCTGTATATAGAGCGGAGGTACTTCCTCAGTCGTACTGCTTATTCGGACGGAAATACCGTCGTGTTCTACCTCCTACAGGCTCCATTATTCCGTATTGTCGAATTTTTAGTACTCCAACTACGTTCGTAAGCAACGGAGACTTCTCCTGAACACGGATTTAGAATATTATAAAAAAAAATATCTTGCATAAAATCTCTGTCATAGTTGTAAGGGCAATATATCTTTTATATAAAATCTTGTTCTGTTACGCCAATTAAGTGTTGTTTATGTGAAAAGGATGTCGCATACATACAAAAAACCTTTAGTAATTTATTAACCTTTATTAAAGTACAGTCACTCAGATGTGGTTTAGTTCAATATTAAGTTTAATTAGAAACTTTTTTATAAAGCAACAAAATATGTAATGTGTTAACGTCTCTGGTGTAGCGGTAGTGAACACGTACGCTACACTGAAGGTGCGGGTTTGATCCCGGCTCAATGCAAATATTTGTATGCATGAATATGGGTATTTGCATTGGTCTGGTCGGTCTCGGAGAGCACGTTAAGCCGTCGGTCTCGGTTGTCATACGAACATGTATGGCAGTCGTTATGCGTTCAATAACTAGTCTAACTGCAATGCTTCGATATCGCCTTTAGGTTGTGGAGGTCAGATGGCAGTCGCTTCACGGAAAATATCGAAGTTCAGATACATCCGCAGTTAGACTGGTGAGAGCGGACCCCAGACTTCAAGTTGAAAGCTTCGAACGCGACTGGGATAAATACTAGGAGAAAGAAGAAGAAGGAACTATGTAATGTTTAAACTTGAGCTCTAAAATAACAAGACTACTGAGAAAAGCCAATTTATTAAATTAAAACTTGTTAACGCACGCTTTAATTGGGGACTAGCCTGACGAGACCGTTACGAAAAGTGTGATCGGGTTATTAATTAATGAAATTTTTAATGGTGGTACAAATTTGATGGCACAAATTTGCACGATTGCGAAAAACCCTTCATAGTAATCCAATCTCGGATGGATTGCGTTCAGGGGTCAGCAAATGCATAGCCGGGCAGGGGGGATTGTGGTCGCAGCACTAGTGGGACCGGTGGGTGTCACGCGGTGCGCTGACGACATTTCTCTTTTTTTGAGGCCGTCAAGCTAAGTGCTTGTTAACATGGTACGTGTATGTAATGGTGACCCTCTTTCCTGAGACTTTGCCTTCGGCTTAAAACTTAGCTACATTGACCGCATCCTCCGTCAGCTCATTCCGATCGGCAATCGGTATAGGGGCACAGCGGGCTTCACAGGAGGTGATCCATCGACTACAGGGGAACGCCACAGTCATCCTCCCTCCGCGTCCAGGTAGCCCCATTTTACTTAGGTTCGTCCTATAGCAGTAGACCCGACACCTCAACCTATTTAGGAACTTCCAGATGGCCCAAATCAGTTCATGCTCTGGTGGTAGGCTCTCTGCAGGCTGAATGTTTTCTGCAGGAGGTGCTTTTAGCATGAGCTTCTGGCACCGAACGCTCTTGGTTCGGCCTTCTACAGCAGTAGTACTGTTTATGCTAAACAACTGCTATGAGAGCTACCCCGCCGCCCGCCCCCGCGGGTTCTACGCACTTGGTGCCGCCATATTCATTCTGTAGTCCACCGTCTTACTGACAAACACGGTTTCTTGTTTTACTATTGTTTCTTGTAATTATTAATTATAATATTTAAGTAAAAGGGGTTTAATTTGGAGGAATCCCAGACGAGTACAACGATGGGAGCTCCTGCGACTTTTGCAGATAACGTTTCTGAGGCTGACTGTACATGTACCATAAACATCGAATATTTTTACAAGTATTGTTTTTAAGTATTTAAATATATTAACATAGAACTTTATACGAAATAGACCCAATAAAATTAATAACCTTGTATTTAGATAATATATGTAGTACGAAGTTATATTTTATCTATTATTTTAAAACTGAAGAGTTCGTTTGTTTGGTTGAACGCCCAAATCTCAAAAAATACAGGTTCGAATTGAAAAATTCTTTTCAGAAGGTGATAAGTTACATATTATCATCACGCTATTACTCAAGTGATCATAAACTGTCAACAAATTCGACAGATTTCCATATATTATTTAAAAAAATTAAAATGACTGGCAGGCAATTATATGTCTTCAGGCTTTCACGGCCGGCGTTGCATGTAGAATAAACTGCTTCCGGGCTGTTTGGCCGTGGTCTATATGAAACTTGCGTTCCACACGTTTCGTCGATCACTGTGGTCGATATCTTCATTGGCGCAGGTTCGGGCGGCGACGAGTGCGTAGACCTCTCCTCGTCGGGTACCTGAGGACCAGAAACAGTATATTCTACGTGTAATATATTGGCTTAAAGGGGTGATACGGGGTTTCCAGGCCACGGAAGAAGCCAGGGCGGGTCGGCTAGTACTGTCGTAAAATTTTAAATAAGTCGAGTCTGTACTTTGAATATGTAAAAAAAAATCTTGGGTTAAGTTATATTAACGAAACTAAACATTTCGATTAAGATAGGAAATATTGAACCGATTCAGGCGGGATTCGAACCCATGATCATCGAACCATGCCTGAATACTGAACACAATTTTTTTTGGAAATTCTTGTCTTTTTATTCGCTATAGACGCACAAACTACTGAACTGAGTTGGATGTAACTTTTTTTATAGAAAGTTCTTAATCGAACTTATACTCTTACCTGAGTTTTATCACAATCGGTTGAGTAAAACCGGAGATATGACCAAAAAAACGCTAAGGAGTGAAATGCATTACCCAAATCTGAGTTTCCTGATACCTAAAACTTGGATATCTTCAAGAGTTGAGTGGATAGGTCACTTCTAGGCAAGCGTGCTCTACCATTGACTACATCGTCACTACGTCGCCAGGTGATATGTCCATAAAAATTACCGGCATTCGCGTAGAGCCGTACGTTTTAGCTAGTGTATCGAATTTAGTCAACTACGCCAAAGCGCAAATCGTCTAAATAGAAAAAAACAGGCTTTATTCAGTATTTATTACATACTATAAACCGAATCCTGTTTTTATATGTATAATATTATAAAACAAACCAATTATTTCTGTAGGTATATAAAACATGATAGTTGTACAGCAAAAAAATGGTATAAATAAGTCATAAATAAAGTGCGTAGGTATGTTAAGTTTAATAGCTATTTATTTGCACGTTATGGAGGGTTTTTTTTTCATGTGACCCCCCCTCCGGAGCCGGAGATGGAGGTTATGTCGGACTCGAACCGACTAAACCGCACGCCGTCTGTGGGTCGATGTGCTAGGCCGAAGGTGAGGTTGTCTCGCGACATATCCCTCGCACCCCGGCTGACCAAAGTCAAAGTCAAAAATCATTTTATTCTGTATAGACCATTAAAACGGTACTTACAAAGCGTCAAGTTTAAAAAAAAAATCTAGACTAGTTTAGCATATGGACCACCGGCTCGAAACGCGGCCCCGACCTGAGAAGACTCCGGCAAGAAACTCAGCGGGCATTTTTTTTTTTGGTCTATTTACAAACATTTGCTTAGTCTACTTAGTCTAATTACAATAGTTTGCTTGAGTAGCATAGTTGAGCGAACAGCTTATTTCCAAGCTTGTTTATCATCTAAATATTCTTGGATTTTATAATAGCCTTTTTGGCACAGTTTAGTCTTAATTACATTTTTAAATTTATTTACAGGTAAATCTCTAATTTCATTAGGGAGCTTGTTGAAAAAGCGTATACAGTTGCCCCGGAAAGAATTACTAATTTTATGGAGTCTACTATCACAAGCTACAAGATTGTTTTTATGTCTTGTGTTTATATTATGCCTGTCACAAACTCTTGAAAATTTAGAGATATTTTTCCTTACATACATCAGGTTCTCGAAGATGTATTGTGACACTACGGTTAGAATGTCTATTTCTTTAAACTTTTCTCGAAGGGAAACTCTTGGGCCCAAATTATAAATAGCTCTCACAGCCCGCTTTTGTAAAATGAATATTGTGTTTAAATCCGCGGAATTACCCCAAAGGAGAATTCCGTAGCTTAAAATACTATGAAAATAACTGAACCATTCCTGGACCAACCCAGAGCCATTCCTCTCGGTCTGGCCCTCCTCGGACGTAATGGAGGATCTTATGATACGAGTAATTGTGACTTTTTGTTTTCGAACCAAATCTCCCTAGGGAGCTTCTAGTAAAGGCCCACAACTTTACTGAGGCAGTAATCATCTCATTGATCGCCATCATCATTAATGTCATCAATCCATTATCATCATCATCAAAAAATGAAGATATATATATATATATATATATATATATATATATATATATATATATATATATATATATATATATAAATGAAGACGTGACTTAAAGATCCAGTGACCTGGTCATAAAAACCCAGAAAAAAAATGTATTCTTAAAAAAAAATATTATAATTTTCGCGCCACGCACTGCCAAGCACTGACAAAATCTTTACTAGTACATTGTAGTATTACTAGTACATTGTCTTTATATCGCAAAGGTATTCAAGCAGAAACATTTTTGCTATTGCGTTCCATTTTTAGTAGTTTATGATACTTTTGCATAATAAGGGTTCTTATAACACGAGTTTTTTTATTGTTTCACACGTGTGTAATATGAGCAAGGCGCTGGTGGAGAAGGAACGGCGCAACAAACTCCACTGCAGCTTAATCAGCCAATTAACTGCCTATGCTTTTTACTGAACGGCGCCGTTCAATTAACGGCCTGAATGGTATTCAGCCATTTAATTAAACGTTGGATCGATGACGTTTAATTTCTTGCCTAGCCATTTAATTAAACCGTTACAAAATTTACTTATTTCTGAATAGTTATAAAAAAATCTGTGAATACACCTCTGTCTACCCCCTCGGTAATTTACAAGGTGTGAGTACATATATCTATGTATGTAATTTTCTATTCATTTCGAGGTAATGCCCCATCTTACGATTGGCCTAAGCATAAGCCAGCCAGGTTATTAAATGATGTAATTAACGTTACGGCTGAATATCATTCAGGCCGTTAATTGAATGGCGCCGTTTAGTTAACTGCCTAGGCAGTTAATTGGACGGCTGATTAAGCTAGTTGATGGCGACATATATAAGTTAAACCGACTCATTTATTTTATTTTATGATTGAATTTAACTGATGATATCTGATCCACTAGTATTATAGGTATTCGGTGCTTGTAGCTTCGGCTCTTCGGCATAAACAAGATTTAAAATAATTGATAGTCACATAAGTGTCTTTTTAACGATATATTGACTTTATATCAATAAATAACCCGATTACTTGACATTTATATTAAGTGTTAAAAGGTAGATATAAGTTACAGTATTTACCCAATAATATCTTTCTTTCTAGTTTGTTTGTTTAAGTGATATTCTTAGGAAGTAAGTAGTTCGCATAGAAAAATTCTTTTGTCAACACACTTGCTCATAAACTGGCTCTAATAGCACCGCAGTTAGGCACATAATGACACCTATAATCACACTGTGGCTCTTTGATTGTTATAATTCACAAGTGAGTTATAGATAATTGTTTTTAAATTTTATTGGTTTAGGTGAATTTTGCTTGAAAAAAGTTTTGATACAAATAGGTCGTGTTCAATAGTACAAATAAATTAATATAGTTATTATTACTTGCTCATTTCATGTAACTTCGTATTTGAATAGATAATTTCAACTTGTATGTGTTTAATAAACAAAACTTTCACTCAAATAACTATTCAATTTTGTTTTCTCTGTAATAACTTTAAATCACCTATTTAGTCCGCGATTAATAAAAAAAGTAACCTCTTTTAGTCTATGGCCAATCGATAGGAAAATTTTTTTTTCCGCTATTGCGAAAAAGAATTTCTCAACTCGTTTTCACTTTTGAAATATTAGTTGTTTATTAATTACAATGTTTATAAGTAGTTACTACTTATGAAGAAAATGAAAATTATGTTTTACAACGTCCGATATATGATGTGATTCATGTGAAGCCCTTAACGTTATGGAAAGTTTGCTACCTGAAAACTGCAGGGGTAAATATCTATTTTAGCATTAATCTATTCACAAGAGTGTTGAAAATCTTCGATTGATTCACGTGTGTTTTAATGATTACCGTCCTCGGCTCTTTCAACACTCGCCTCAGCGGTAATCATCAACTTCACACACTTACAAACCATAATGTACTATTATTTTGAATACTACTCAAGGGAGGGGAGCAGCAACATTTATTAAGGTATTTTATTTATTAATAGTTAATTAAAACGGTACATGGCCAATTACAGTAATTAACTTAAGCTAAATTACATATTTAACACCTTAAATCACTGAATTTGGATGGAACACATCCTTGCGTACTTACTCGCGCAGAACTTAACACATACATGCATAACTTCCATCCATTCATCTGCAAACACGTCACAGTCAGGGTACGCTGACAGGAGGTCATTAAGTACTTTCAGCGTTCGACACACTGGCGCCTCCGCTCTGGCGACTGTTCGGTAAGGGGGCCGGGCAAACAGGCAGTGGCGACGGCTTACACGGTGTTCTGTATATTTGTTGGGAACATATAAACGGCAGAATAGGTTGTGCAAGTCCGGACAATCCATGCTTCTGTGAAAGGGGAACGCCCCTTCTTACCTCCAGTGATTTAAAGCCTAATGAACCCAACAGGTAGTTGGTGGGGTACCTTCATGAATGGGTATACTTGGTACAGATTTTAAATAGTAATCGGAGAAATATCTTCTGCACTTTCTCAAGCATCAATATCTGACCAGCCACGTAGGGACACCAACTGCCCTCCAGCTTACACCTAACCAAGAAAGTACATCTAAGCACCATAAGAGCGTTTTCACACTCATCCGATATCCGATATCGGTGTCATAAGCCGATAGCCAACATCCGATAGGCGACATGTTGTGCTGTTTTCACATTTATCCGATAAAATCGACCCAATACGGCCATTTGCTCGAAGCCACAGACTAGTCAAGGATGCTAGTAGTAAAAAAAAGAAAAAAAGTGCAAGCAATTTTTTTCGACCTTATTGACATGACATGGTATCGAGTTTTTTTTTCTTATATTCGTGATCAAAAGACATGTAACTCAGAAAATGTCCTTAAGGTCGAATATTGCTGTTTTAGTCTCTTTGTGTTCCGATATCGGGTCAAAACAGTGGTGTTGGGTCCGATAGCCGATATCGGGCCGGACAATGTGAAAGAGAGATACATATCTCATACATTAGACTTCCTCCGATATCGGATGTCGGATATCGGATGAGTGTGAAAACGCTCTTACGTGGGGGTGCCGGAAGTCGTGAGGGTTCCGTAACAAGAATCCCAAGCGTCTATAGGACTCTCTAGCTAGGGTGAATATATGGTCCCTAAATGTCAGGCCGCCATCGAAAGTTACTCCCAGATCCCTCACGCTAACAACCCTAGTAATTTCGTCGTCTATTTTAAGATACCGTTATTTCGTTAAATATTTAAAAGCCAAGGCATGGGGTACCGATACTATATATAATATAGTATAATCGTCGATATAATCGTCTTCTAATTGCCTTCATTTTGATACCCCAGTCGATTAATTTGAGTAAAAAAAATGTTTATAGCACATACATTTTGGCGCCAAAATACCAACATATGGCTTTTATTTATATTTTATGTGCCCAATAACACTTGAACAATAAATACCTTTCATTTGAGATATAAATCATTGGAATCCGTACGGTGGTTCACAAGATATGAGGTAATAAAGAATATTACAAACATACATACAAACAGACAAGACACGCGCGAAAAACATAACCCCTCTTGGCAGTCGAGTAAAAAGTAGCCGTAACGTCGGGCTAAACGTAAATAAATCAAATAAATCGCTGTATAATCAGGTAAAAAGTGGTTTTACTTCATTTCGTTATGTTACTAAACCCAAATAAATTCGAATTCTCGTTTGCTTGTTTGCTATAGACACAAAAACTTATGTTTGGACGCAATCGGTTGAATAAAACCGGAGATATGAGATATAATTGTCAAGGTTAATATTGGTGACATCCACAAAAGTATTAACATAATACCCTTGCAGCCATCGATACAAACTTCCGCCTATATAATAATCGTATTAATATATACACACACCGGTAGAATTAGCGGAAAACAAAAAAAGGAGGGCATAAAATAGTAAGCTTTATTTTTAAACAAATAATAATTAAACATGAAACTATAATAACATGTTTAATAACCAGTGTTTCCCCCTCGTGCCCTTGATTAAGGTTTCCATCCGTCTGGGCATGCTGCGAATGATGTTGTCAATGATTTCTTGGCGCAATCTCTGCCATTCTTCAACTAATGTGTTTCGCAGCTCGCCCAGATTGTTAGGTGATGATATTCTAGATTTGACACTCGTCTTTAGCAAGATCCAAACGTGTTCAGTCGGATACATATCCGGGGATCGTGCTAGCCACTCCATCGCTGTAACACCAACATGGTTTAGGTATGCCTGTACTGAGCGAGCACTGTGAGCCCGAGAATTATCATGCGTTAAAATGAAGTCGTTACCAATAAATGGGGCAAATGGCACAACATGTTCCTCTAAAATCTCCCCGATATACCGATCAGCAGTCAGATTTCCGCCGTCGACTACCATTAACTCCGTGCCAGCTCGTAAACATATCCCTACCCAGATCGTAATTTTGTGTAATGCTAATTCGGCCGGTGTGTGTATAAATTACGCGTCACATTGTTTGCGCGCGATGGACTCCTAAACTACTTTACCGATTTTAATCAAATTTGCACACCTTGCGCAGTTTAATCCAAGTTCAAAGATAGGATAGCTAACATCTCAATTTAAAGTCACAATCAGAATTCCACGCGGGCGGAGCAGCGGGCAACTGCTAGTAATCCCACTTTTATTATAAATGCGAAAGTTTTTATGTAAGTACGGATTGATAAATGGATGTTTGTTACTCATTAATGTGAAAACTACTTAATGGATTTCAATGAAACTTTACAATAATATAGCTTATACATAAGAATAACACATAGGCAACAATTTATAACGATAACCGCCATCCACGCGGGCGGAGCACACACAACAGCTAGTAAAATATTATTTAAACAGATCAGCCCCTCTAGACAAGTGGCAATTCGCTAACCGGCGTTTGATGGAATAGAATGACGAATGTATGGGATTAGACGTATTTGACATGCGTTAACGACTGTCATATACGTCAAATCCCATATATTCGTCATTCTATTCCAGGGGCTGATTGCTAGTGATCAACAGGTTTGACATAAAAATGTATTCAAGCTAAGCAGTTGTTGACAAGGCCTACGTATGTATTAGGTCTTGGTCGCAGCCTAGCAAAATTACTAATAATATAGTAAGCGGCATATATCTCGTAAATATATGTAATCTTCATTCGTGTGGTGACGTAGAAAGAATACAAGTATCACCACCCCATCTCATCCGAAGGGTGTCGTTAGAGGCGACTGACGGAAACATACGCAGACGATATTACTGCGAGAGAAGGAACACTCGAAATAAAACTCTGTACCACGTGGAAACAGTAAATCAAAAGCTTATCTTTCAGAGAGGCCCGTGTCCAGCTCTGGGCTCTGGTAGACTAATTGATTGATATGTAAACGAGTTGCTGTTGGAATGAGTCGCGAGTCCATTAGTCAGATGGATTGACGACCTGAAGAAGGTGGCTGGAACAGACTGAATGCGGAGGATCGGGTGCAATGGCGCATATTGGAAGAGTCCTATATCCAGTATTGATCCTAAGCCGCGCAAGAAACGAGGTCTTACGTTTGATATTATCTACATATGATTGGTGAATTTAAGCTCCGTCGCCGCCGTAGATCCCCTGCTATCCTCAGAAGATAATAAAAAACGCGTACTGCGCATCATCACTACATAGTATAAAACAATGTCGCTTTCTCTGTCCCTATATCCCTTTGTATGCTTAAATATTTAAAACTACGCAACAGATTTTGATGTGGTTTTTTTAAATAGATAGAGTGATTCAAGAGGAAGGTTTATATGTATAATACTTGTTTAATATAATAAAGGGTGCAGCGGGAACGGAATCTGACGCCACGCGGGCGGAAAAATATTGGCGGTACGGAATTCGCCGGGTCAGCTAGTATATATTATATATATAGCACAATTTGTGACGTGCTTGGGGCAATATAATATGTCGGTAAATATACCTAGATACGAGTACTAAACCTTGTGAACTAAAATTACCTACTATGCTCAAGTCAGATGAATTTAACCTCAATTTAAGAGTGCTCTGACGACTGTGTAACATACGGCTGCTTCAAAAATAATGCATTAAATGAAATACAACTCACTAAGTAATCACAAAATCTCAGAAATATCATAAAAAATTTTTTTTTTCTTTTTTTGATTTTTTTTTCGGTTTACCTAGCATTATCTATTCTCCATTGTATTATGCAAGCTCAATGAAATACAATTTCATAAAAAAAAAACAACAATACAGAAGAAGCAGATGGCGCCTAGCGCGTTGGTGTTTTTTTGATGAAATTGCCGTTTCAATGAGCTTTAGTAAAACGATGGAGAATAAAATAATGCGAAAAAAAAGTTTTTTCACGAAATCGAAAATAAATTACTCCAATATGTAGTGTGTGACCGCTGGGGAGTAAAAGTTCTCGAATGGCGACCGCGAACTGGAAAACGAAGTGTAGGACGGCCCCCCACTCGATGGACCGATGACATTAAAACGGTCGCAGGAAGTCAGTGGATGGTGAGGGCAAGAGATCGGTCGTCATGGCACTCTTTTGGGGAGGCCTATGTCCAGGAGTGGACGTCTATTGGCTGATAGATAGATAGATATGTAGTGTACCCGGAGTACTACCACGGGCCTTCAGCTTCGGGAACGTTCTCCTTACACCTGGTATGTGCCATAAAATGGTAATAGTCTCATAGTCAATTTGACGTGTCAGTTTTATTATTATTGCAAAGTATCTACATACTATCTTAAATATTGTAATGTTATTTTAAAGTACCCTGCCGAAAGGATATATAGAAGACCCTATTACTAAAATAACTATTTACAAATTTCAAACCCGATGAAAATTAATGGATACCGCCTGCTATATAGCTTGTTTCGATCTTTTCAGCGTCAGACGGGTTTTTATTTTTAATATTTTATTTTATTAAATAAAGCCTGTTAATTGATTACACGCTGCTGGATAATTAGAAGCTAGGATATAGCCCAGATGATAAGAACCACCACTCGAGATGATGAGAAACCCAAAATAGTTGTCCGTACCCTGACGGCCGTGATATATACTTTTTCATGATCCGCTTAAAGAACCTGGCATCGTAATAAGAGGGAAATACGTGTGCGGTAAATCTGTCCACATCTTTGCTGTCTCGGGGTTGGGAGATCAGACGACAGTCGCACCTATAAATGTTCAAAAAGTTCAATTTAAACGGAATTTAAAAAACGTCAGATAAAAATAAAAATCTAATCTAGCCTCGACTTGAGAAGACTTGAGAGACACTTGCAAGAAACTCTAAATACAATAGTTTGCTTGAGTAGCATAGTTTAGCGAACAGCTCATTTACAAGCTCAAATTACATTTTTAAATTTATCCACAAGTTAATCTCTAATTTCATTAGGGAGCTTGTTAAAAAAAGTGTATACAGTTGCCCCGGAAAGAATCACTAATTTCATGGAGTCTACTATCACAAGCTTCAAGATTGTTTTTATGTCTAGTATTTATATTATGCCTGCGTCAATACTTAAACCTAAGAACACTGTTGATTCCACAAGGTTCAACACTTGTTCATAGTTGATAATGCTTACTTTGGGTTGGGTCTAGGCAGTGCTGTGTACTATGCAGTAGAATATTTATTATATACTAGATGTTGTCGGTTATCGCGACCAAATATAACCTATGTCCTTACTCAAGGTCTAATCTACCCCTATCTCAAATTTCAACAAAATCGGTTCAGTTGTTTAGGCGTAAAAGACGGACAAACAGACACACACATACACTTTGCCTATTATAATATTAGTATGAATCTGATACCGGCGGATTTGCATGTAAGGCTTAATCAGAAGGTTTAGTGACAGTGGAGGTAGCTTTTCAAGTGTGTAAGGACAGTAGCAGATAACTGGCTGTTGTCTCTACCCCACTGCTACCCCAGAAGGAAATAGGCGAGATTATATTTCATTTCCCAGCGACCTAGATGAGGTCGTCCTTCCACCTGGCCGTTGGGCGTCCTACACTACGTTTGCCCGTACGCGGTCGCCATTCCAGAACTTTTTTGATCCATCGGCCATCTGTTCTTCTGGATGCGGGCTGCTTTAAATCCGTTGTTCTGGAAGTCCATAGGAGAGGCCTATGTTCAGCAGTTGACTATATGTGGCTGATATGATTATTGAGATTTTGATTATCTTATTTATCTGTATTTAAAGCAAAACAAACTGTAATTTTTATTATACAGAACGGCGAAACATCAATGTCGGTTTTTTTTAAACTTTTTAAATACTTACATTTTTATTACTACTTATATAAGTAGATATTAACTTTAAATAGTCGCATACACCACCTGTTATTACATACGTCTAATAAACTCGATTTAAGTGGTTTGACCTCAACAAGTATCTTGTCACGGAGGTCGCACTACAATCATGTTCAAGTATCAAAATTATACCTGCGACTATGCTGAAAAGAATAGAATTGGTTTCCTAATGTTGACAGATGGGCATTTTCAACTAGTTAGATAGTAAATTACGGTATTGCGAAGCAGTTGTAGCTTAGTAGTTAAGTTAGTTTTACGATGGAGAGGGCCTGGGTTCGAATCCTGCCCATTACATAGCGTATACAAGCAATTTGACTTAGCTAGAGGGAGTAACGGAAATTCTAGTAATTTCATTTATTTTTTTAGGTAGGGATGCTAGGGATGAGAAAAAGTGAAAAAATATTGCACGCAATTTTCGACCTTGTTGACATGACACAGTATCGAGTTTCTTGCTAGTACTACATACGCCTTCGAGGATTTTATAAAAAAAAAATGTTGTGTTACCGGCGGTGAGTAGGGCCAGAGCTCACTGGAGAGTTTTTGTGCTGTCAATGGGGACACCAAAGGCTACTCCTACTTTGTCTTCTACATTGACGGCACATAAACACTCTGTGTTTAGAGGGTCAGCAGCGCGAGTGTGACTCCTCTGATGTTGCACACGTCCATTGGCCACGGTAACCAGTTTCCTTCAGGTGGACCGTGTGGTTGTCTGCCTGTTAGCCAGATGGACTGACAACTTGGCGTGGTTAGGCGTGAGTTTATGTTTTTTGTTATGTTTATGTTAAAAATGGATCATCCACGTGAAATAGTGGGTGGGGTGAGCCTATTGCCGCTAGCGGGCACTGTCATGACCTTTATGTTTGGTATCGGATAGAGAACAGCTCATACCTTAGTCACCTTCTACGACACCCAGGGAAGAGATGCGGTGGTACTTTTCTACTCCACTGGGTACTTACGTTTTTTGATATTTGTAAGTGTCCATATTATACACTTACAAATATCAAAGGACGTGATTATGTGTGATTTATTTGCTCAATTAGACGGAAATACCGTCCTGTCCTACCGCCTACAAAATCGAATAAGTCTATAACTTTGAATTTAACTTAAGCATAATGTTTTACCTGAATATTCTCCGAGGCTCCGAAGTATAACGTCTTGCTATGTCTGCTATGAGCCAATATCTCGGCATCTCGCGTCGTAACATCTTACATAACGGTTACGCAACACCTGTGACATACAGACACACAGCCCCACTTCCTATGCTTGTATATATTAAGTAAACTTATGATACGGGACCGGTTATTTAGAAATGGACTGTTTCGAGGCGTTTTTGAAATCTAAAATATATATAACTCAAAGGTAACTGACTGACTGAAATAGTGATCTGCCACGGCGGCGGTGCGCATCGTAGGACGATGCGCGCCTCCCCACACCGGGGTTGAGTCGGGGACCACGTGGTCTCCCCTCCCGAGGAGGGCCAGACCGAGAGAGATGGCCCTGGGTCAGCCGGGGTGCGAGGGATATGTCGCATGACAACCTCACCTTCGGCCTAGCACTACGACCCAGAGACGGCGTGCGGTTTAGTCGGTTCGAGTCCGACATAACCTCCCCCTTCGGCTCCGAAGGGTGGGGGGGTATCCGTGGAGATATCCGTGGAGAGTGGGTTCGAGTCCCACCTGAGCGATTCACTTTTTCCCATCTTAATCACATTGAATATTAACCCAAGACTAGAAAGGTCACGTCTACACTCAGACCGTCATATGCCGATGTCCAAGGCTCCGAGAGCTTTCAAAGCAAAGGTAAGGTTAAGTCGAATTAACGTGTCCTATATAAAATCGTGGATTCTAATCCCGCGTGAACCGATACAATTTTTTCTATCTTAATCAATTTGAATACACAATTTACTTCCTACTATACTGGATAGCCGCGTGGTTCCCGGCAGAGTAGAATTTGGGCCACCCCTTCTCTTCCCATGTGGTGTCGTACAAGGCGACTAAGGGATAGGGCTGATTAACTTCAACATCAGAAAAATACGTACAGCCCAGACTCAGCCTCAGATGCATGGCTCGAGTCAACAATAGTGCCCGGAATACGGCAATAGGCTCACCCCTATTACGTGGGACCGAATACAGATTGGTGAAATGTGGGTGTTAATTCACTTCTGCCTAACCCTCCGAGGGATAAAGGTGTGATTATATGTATGTACTATATTGGATCGGCGCCCGACACAGATATCGGATCGGATTATGTGAAAACACTTTAACAAAAGGTTTCAATTCAAAAAATATCATACCTAATTCTAGTTTTTACTACACTTGGCGCTTCACCTGTTTTTGTTCGTAGAGATTTCTAATCAATAATTTTTACATCCATAGTAATATTAGTTATAAATGCAAAAGTAGCTCTGTCTATTACGCTTTCACGCCTAAACCACTGAACCGATTTTGATGAAATTTGGTATAGCGATAGATTAGAGTTTGAGAAAGGACATAGGCTACGTTTAGCCGCGATAACAGCTAGTATTATATATCTTCTAAGCGTTTAAGTGCTCGTGGCCAGATGTGCTTACTGTTCGGTGAACAATCAGTAAGTTAAGCTAGTTAGGAGCGGTTGCCATTCGGATGGGTGACCGCTATTTCATCTGAGCGATTTCGTGCTATCGTTAGGTCAAGACGGAGACCTATATGGGCAACCTGAATAACTTTATTGGTCACTAATCACAACTCAGGGCTAGGAGGCCAGACATCAGTCGTTCTGAATAGAGTCCAAAAAATCGAGTCTTATTTTTTTTTATAACACTGATGTGGCAGATAAGCACACGGTCCACCTGATGGAAAGTGGTTACCGTGGCCAATGGACTTGTGCAACACCAGGGGAGTCACACTCGTGGCGCCGACCCTGTAAACACAGAGTTTCTGTGCCGTCAGTATAGAAGACAAAGCAGGAATTTTTGGTCTTCCCACTGAACAACAATTAGGTACTCATTTTTGTTCAAGAACTTTGCCGGCACTTTTACTCTACATTTAACAGCGATTTGACCAAAAAATTACCAAAGAAACTGTTATATAAACTTTTCTCTGACAATGAAATTACAGACAACGCCGGTGAACAAATTATATGTATAATAATTTATTTGAAACAAGTAGGTAATTTAGTTCTAGTCACGCAACGAGAATAAAAAATAACAGTTTATTTTGATTATTATTGGCTGAAGAAGTTAGTTTACGACGAAAACAAAAGTAATGACAAGGTTTTATTTCGAGTGTTCCTTCTCTCGCAGTGATATCGTCTGCCTATGTTGCCATCAGTCGCCTCTAAGAGCGTTTTCACACTCATCCGATATCCGATATCGGTGTCGGACGCCGATAGCCAACCTCCAATAGCCGACAGACACCTTGTGCTGTTTTTACATTTATCGGCAATTTGCTCGATAGCACAGACTAGTTAGGGATGCTAGTAGTAAAAAAAAGATAGCAAGCAATTTTCGACCTTATTGACATGACATGGTATCGAGTTTTTTTTCTCATATTCGTGATCAGCGTCATCAATTAAAGCGAAAAGACATGTAACTCAGAAAATGTCATTAAGGTCGAAAATTGCTTGCAGTCGCTTTTTTAGTTTCTTTGTCAAAACAGTGGTGTTGGCTCCGATAACCGATATCGGGACAATGTGAAAGAGAGATACATATCTCATACATTTGACTTCCTCCGATATCGGATGTCGGATATCGGATATCGGATCAGCGTGAAAACGCTCTTACGACACCCTTCGGATGAGATGGGGTGGTGATACTGGGATTCTTTCTTCGTCACCACACGGTGTGACTTCTACAACTAACAGTTTAATTCTTCGTGATAGCTTCAAAATTCTTGATTGTGGTAGCTAACGTGAGCTAATCTCAAGGTGGCGTCGCATCGCGCATCTCTTAGGAGATTAGTAGTGGTGGGCAATATGGGGACACCAAAAAGGAACATCCCGAAAGATGGCCCTGGATAGAAATATGCTAGTAGTAGTTATCTCGTTTCCGTCAACTAAAAATTAATGTCTGACATTGTTATTAGATGAGATTTTCTGTAATTTTAATTGACTAATTTAATGTAAACACGGACATCTAGAATTTTGACAGCATATAATAATCTACACTTTCCCCTACTTCTAATAAATATGTAATTAATTATTAAATGCCCATTTATACTGTTAATTCTCTAATATGAGAATATTGCATGTCAATTTGGCTGAAATATGGTGAATCTAATGCATAAACTGTAATAACTATGTACCCATATATCGCAATAAAATGAATTTGAATTTGAATTTGAACTAATGCCCCTTTTTTTTTACGTGCGGGAGATCCCCACGGATACCCACCCCTCCGGAGCCGGAGGGGGAGGTTATGTCGGACTCGAACCGACTAAACCGCACGCTGTCTCTGGGTCGTAGTGCTAGGCCGAAGGTGAGGTTGTCGTGCGACAAATCCCTCGCACCCCGGCTGACCCAGGGCCATCCTTCTCGGTCTGGCCCTCCTCGGGAAAGGGGGGACCACGCGGTCCCCGACTCAACCCCGGTGTGGGACTAATGACCCAAACGGCGTGCGGCCGGTGCTGTCCCACCGGCTAGTTGTCAAAGTCAATTTTGAGGATTACTTTTGAATGCATGCATATATGTATGTACACACTATGCAAGAAATGTTTGTTGATATCCCAGCTCCCAGATGCAGATAATTACATTATAATAAGATGTCACTATGTATCTCATTTTAAGCGAACTATGTTCTTATGAGGAATAAAGTTCTTTAAACCGAATGATTTTTACTCAATCTAGAACAACATGATTGCCTTTCATTGACGTCAATAAATGGTGGAGAAGAAACAGCGCAACAAACTCCACTGTGTCATTTTTTAAGACGTCATCTTACAATATTTATATCCTTAAGGCTAAATGTCGATGAATCTACACTTGTCTCGTGTCATGAACAAAAGTATTTAAAAAGAAAAAAAAACTTTATATAAGTTGTTTTGATCAAACATTGCCTACCTAAGTATGTCCTTTTTCCAAACTCTAGTTATTTTCTTATATAGGTCACGTCAATATGACATCACCTCGTCTGATGGTAAGCTGAAGACAAAGTCTCAAGAAAGAGGGTAACCATTACCATCTATCTCTATACCAATTTTCATTAAAATCATGAAATTTTAATGATGAAACGCAGCCAAAATGTAAATAATATTAATAATTCGCAATTAAATCCGTTAATAAATGATTTTATTTCAATCATTAAAATCTGTTCAGTGGTTTAGGCATGCAAACGTAACAGACTGTTTATTTCGCATTAATTAAGTATGGATTTATAAGTCGCAACAGAGCTCAGAACTTGAACCGTCAATGTGACAGGTTGATCTTTAAACCATACAGTTTCAACATTTATGAATATATTTTGTATTGAAGTGATATGTAGGTCATTTATACTAATTATAAAATGAAGTGCGCCATGGTCAATATAATTTAGATTGACAGAAAACCAAATTTTCTTTAACTAGATAATTGTATATAATTTTAAAATCTTGCTACCTATGGGAACTTATTACAGGAAAACCAAAATACTCTGTGTGTTATTCCACACTACAATCTATCCTTTAACTGAATTTCAGCCCGATCCGCTCAGCCGTCTCATTGTGATTTAAAAATAAACATCCAGACATGTCAACAAACTTTCACATTTATTTAAATAAATACTAGCTTTTGCCCTTGGCTCCACCCGCGTTGATGTCTGTTATCGTTATAAATTGCAGCCTATTGTAAAGTTTCATTCAAATGCATTCAGTAGTTTTTACGTGAAAGAGAATACAAACTTTCGATGTCCGCGAGTCTTTCTCGCTCGCTGCGCCGCGCCCGCTCTGCTGTCTCCTTCACGAGCATGACCTGCTCGCAGAAGGAGGCGCTGGCCGCCCACGCATCCGCGCAGCGGACCATCGCCGCGAGCAGGGTGGAGAGCGTGAGCACTCTCACCCCCAGGGCCGTCACAAGCTCCCGCCTCGGCGTTCCGAACGCCGGACACTCGGTGAGCGTGTGCAGCCCCGAGTCCACGCTCGTGTCGCAGTGATGACACTCGGGCGTTGGCTCTATGCCCATCAGATGCAGGTACCGCCCGAAGTTACCGTGTCCGGTAATGAACTGCGTCTGACGGTACGAGAGGCCACGGTGTTGCCTCTCTAGCCACTCCCCCATGATGGGTCTTACCGCCGCAATTACGATAATAGACACTAACAATGTTACAATAGTGGCCTTCAGATGCTTTTACCCTGCCTAAAGGACCCGGGACTGTAGGAAGTAGAAAACACGTGAGCTGACTTCATAATGCTGCAAAGAAAAGAGTCGCCGAACCGCTTGATTCATGATGGAATTGGGCATTCAAATGACAATATGGCGGTTTAATATTCAGTTATTCATTACCTATAGTCGATCTAGAACATGCCTTTATTAGGTATTCTGCACGCGAGTTGCTAGTAGCCAATTAGAAGAGCTCCTAATATCTCAAGATTACGCGATTGGCTGCGTATGATGCGTGTCGTAACGTGAATTATTTATACATTAGAATTAAGTGCATATATATTGTCAATACTAGTAGCCAGACAATTATAGGAGAGGAGACAACACTTAACCTAATTCGATCAGTGACCCGTTCGATAAAACTACAATTTACAAATTACAAGTACAATTCGATGTACATTGCGTAGGTAATTGGTCATTTAAATAGGTTTTATAATATATGGCCAATTAACTACGTAGTGTACATCGAACTGTACTTGTAATTTTTAAATTGTAGTTTTAAGAAACGGGCCCCAGATCATTCGCTTTTCTTAGAGCGTTTCACAACCGACATCCGACATCAGAGGAAGTTAAATGGATGACATAATATGTATCTCTCTTTCATATTGTCTGGCCCGATATCGGTTATCGGAGTCAACATTACTGTTTTGGCCCGATATCGGATCACAAAGAGACCAAAACAGCGACTGCAAGCAATTTTCAACCTTTAATGATATTTTCTTTCACGAACATTAATCTGACATTATTCTTTTGACATTTTTACCTAATTCTTATAATTTACTTCAATATCCCAACTTTCCATTCGACATTATTTATTTGACATTTGTATTGTACTGGACATTTTTTAATTATTTTCTTTTTTTAGATTAGTTTAATGATTATTCATCTAATTATTTGACGAACTGTAACTAAGTACCTACTTTTAATTAATGTATTTGTAATGCAGTATAGTGTAATGCGTAATTTAATGTACAGCATATAAGCGCTTTGGTGTAGACTGTAAGCTTATATTGCTAATAATAATAAATAAATAATTAAGAAAAAAAAACTCGATATTATGTCATGTCAATAAGGTCGAAAATTGCTTGCTCTTTTTTTTTCATCCCTAGCATCCCTAACTAGTCTTTGCTTTCGAGCAAATGGCCGTATCGGGCCGATTTTATCGGATAAATTTGAAAACAGCACAAAGTGTTGGCTATCGGTGTCCGACGCCGATATCGGATATCGGATGAATGTGAAAACACTCTTACAGTCCCGGGTCCTATAAGCGAGGTGTGAAAAAAGCATCTGATGAGGCCGTCAAGCTGAGTGCCACCATTGTAAACATGGCACGTGTATGTAATGGTGACCCTCTTTCCTGAGGTAATGCCTTGTGGGTGGGTAGAAATTTGGCCTTCCTTGTTTGAATATTTTTGTAACGTATTAGTGTAATGTGTTAGGTATGTATTTCATTTTGTATAGTTTAAAGTGTAATGTATATTTTTTAATATCCTCATAGTATGTTAGCGACACGGTATTGTATTAGCACAAGTACAAACCTTCGTGGTTTTTTTTAATGTGCTATATAAATTCAATCTGTAACTAATGTTTTGTTTTTGACAATAAACGAAAAAATATATATATATATAGGACAAACTGAAGGCAAAACCTTCAGTTTATCTACTATCAGACGAGGTCAAGTCATATTAACTTGACCTATATAAAAATATATTTAAATAATTATGTTGCACTCAGTCACAGCTAGACCTATTGACACCAATCCAATAATTAACTGTCGAATCCGGTTGTTGTATGTAGGTATAATTTATATGTGAATAAGTACTGATATTTTAAAAAGTAATGTGTACTTATTCAATTATCGTATTATCGAAAATCAACAGAACTAAAATTTAACAAGATAGGTAATAGGTATACTTGCATTGTAGCAGTTTTACGCCAATTTGACTTCAATTTTTATTTCTCTATTCACTTATTTTTTGGGTCCCATGTCCAAAGGTTAAAAACGGGACCCTATTATTAAGACTTCGCTGTCCGTCCGTCCGTCCGTCTGTCACCTGGCTGTATCTCAAGAACCGTAATACAATCGATTAAAGATAGGAAAAAGTGAATGCCCAGGTGGGACTCGAACCCACGATCTTTCCCTTACAGGGGGAATGCTCTGACCACTGAGCCACCGGGCCACACCTGAAGCTATCCAAATTCTCCTATACTACCGTCTTAGGGCGACGGTGGGAGGCATCTACCGACATTAATACGAAATATCGGAAACAATGAATGATGTTGCAATCATTTTTTTAAACATTGTTTTTTGATGACTCCGCCCAAATAATTGAATGAATTTTTGAAACATTTACTATGCTAACTTTTCGAATCGATTAAAGATAGGAAAAAGTGAATGCCCAGGTGGGACTCGAACCCACGATCTTTCCCTTACAGGGGGAATGCTCTGACCACTGAGCCACCGGGTCACACCTGAAGTCATCCAAATTCTCCTATACTACCGTCTTAGGGCGACGGTGGGAGGCATCTACCGACATTAATACGAAATATCCCCACCTGGGCATTCACTTTTTCCTATCTTTAATCGATTCGAAAAGTTAGCATAGTAAATGCTTCAAAATTTCATTCAACCGTAATACAGTTGAAATGTTCACAGATTGTGTATTTCTGTTGCCGCTATAACAACAAATACTAAAAACAAAATAATAATTAAGAGGGCTCCCATACAAAAAACGTGATATTTGTGAAACAGAACCTTCGTGCGCTAGTCTGACTCGCACTTGGCCGGTTTTTTTATTTACGCCTGTGATCCCCAAAACGGTTGGCAGAGTTGTATTAATTAACACCCATATTTCGCCAACTGTAGATTGAACTCCTTGCAGTGGTTTTAGCAATCGACTTCAAAATGGAGTTCTTCAAGAAGGGCATTAAAAGGCTTCTCCAGAGTTGGTAGCACAAGTGTGACCCTGGTGTTACACACGTTTATAGGTCATGGTAATCACTTGCCATCATGTGGGCCGTGTGCTTGTCTGCCACATAAATGGTATAAAAAAGACGGGTTGCACTCTGGGAGTGCAGGCAGAAGTAAAAACTTTTTCATTCTTTCTGTCTTCGTTATATACATAGAAAAAGATAAAAAGAACATACCATATCATACCATACCTATAATATAGCGCCAATCATAGAACCTATCACTAATTTTCTGCAAATTATTTGTCAGAAGAAATTAATAAATTACAAAAAGAAAAAAAAATCACAAAATGTAATAAATTACAAAAAGAAAAAATAATCACAGAAAGTTTCAGAAGGCCAGGTTTGAACCCGGTACTATCTGAAACCATAAGAACTTACAGTCGAAGCGTTTACCGTTAAGCTACGACGCTATTTATCATATCTTGCAAAATAGACAGTCTCTACCTATCGTTGTATGACGTCAGTCGGTTACGGTTCAAAGGTCAAGTAATCCTGACGCGAGTTGAAAACTTTTTACCCATCCAACGCCGCTAAAGAAATTTTCACTTCAAAAACTACGATGTACGATCCCACAGTATATGCCTGCTATGGTAACAGCGCAGACTGACCTCCGCCCCCCATGAGCGCGGGCCTGAGGGTGACGGGTGGAGCCGCCCGTCACCCTAGCAGAAGCAGGCCACGGCGGCGGCGCGCATCGTAGGACGATGCGCGCCTCCCCACACCGGGGTTGAGTCGGGGACCGCGTGGCCCCCCCTTCCCGAGGAGGGATAGACCGAGAGGGATGGCCCTGGGTCAGCCGGGGTGCGAGGGATATGTCGCATGACAACCTCACCTTCGGCCTAGCACTACGACCCAGAGACGGCGTGCGGTTTAGTCGGTTCGAGTCCGACATAACCTACCCCTCCGGCTCCGGAGGGGTGGGTATCCGTGGGGATTTCCCGCACGTAAAAAAAAAAAAAGCTATGGTAACAGTCTCGTTCGCTAACGAGACTGTTACCATAGCAGGGACTTTGTCAAGCGCAGTTTGATTACTGTCGGTTGGAGAATTCCCTTAGTCGTCTTCTGCTACATCCCCGGGAAGAGATGGGGAGGCCCTTTTCTACTTCCCGGGAAGTCCGGGAACCTAAAATTAACACATAGATATAGCCATAGTCATATGCCACTTAGATTGGTAGCTTTTTTTTGTTTTTACGTGCTGGAAATCCCCACGGATACCCCCCCCTTCGGAGCCGAAAGGGGAGGTTATGTCGGACTCCAACCGACTAAACCGCACGCCGTCTGTGGGTAGATGTGCTAGGCCGGAGGTGAGGTTGTCTTTTGACATATCCGTCGCACCCCGGCTGACCCAGGGCCATTCCTCTCAGTCTGGCCCTCCTCGGGAGGGGGGACCACGCGGTCCCCGACTCGCCCCCGGTATGGGGGGGGCGCGCATCGTCCTACGATGCATGCCGCCGCCGTGGCTTGCTTCTGCTAGAGTGACGAGCGGCTCCACCCGTCACCCTCAGGCCCGCGCTCATGGGGGGCGGAGGTTGGTTTGCGCCCTCCGACGCCCGAGCCGCCTTCGAACGCGGCCAGCGATGTCCGCGAGTCTTTCTCGCTCGCTGCGCCACGCCCGCTCTGCTGTCTCCTTCACGAGCATGACCTGCTCGCAGAAGGAGGCGCTGGCCGCCCACGCATCCGCGCAGCGGACCATCGCCGCGAGCAGGGTGGAGAGCGTGAGCACTCTCACCCCCAGGGCCGTCACAAGCTCCCGCCTCGGCGTTTCAAACGCCGGCTTAGATTGGTAGCTGACGATGAATCAATGTGTTGGATATAATATACTAATTTATTTTATTTGTTTGTCCACAGGGCACTCTACACGACCGCGCTCACTTCACGGGTATGTAATTCTTTAATGATATGAGACATGAATTAAGAATACAGAATATATAAGGAGTAAAGAACATGTCCGCTCACTTGGGCGTTCTATAACATTATGACTAGTTGACGAACAAATCCGAAAACAATATTGTCGTCAATTGCTTGTGTGCGTAAGGGATGTGGTGGGGCGCGTTATTTGACCTTAGACAAGCTCTAAACTCCATTCGATTACATACTTAACTAAACGTAAGCAATCTTGATGTGTTTTTTTAAATGTTTATTTAAAAAAGTCAGTTTATTTATATTTTTCCGTTTAGAAACCCATTTTAAAGACTAAAAACCAAAGTTGATTTTTAGCCTTTAAAAGGATCCACTAATTATTCAGTTAGTTAGCTCAGTTCATTTGTTTAATGTGTTTGTATAAAAAGTAGGTACAAGATAACTTTTTACGTACTTAACCGAATTGAGTAGGTATAGGTAATGTCATCTCAATACTATAGCATTCTCAAAATTGTACCTTATGCCTGAAGTTATCTCTCACAGATAATATATTATAATTCTTATACAGATGCACAATCAGGGAACGAAAAATGGTTACACTCGTAACTTTGAAAAGCAGGCAGGCAGCTTTTTAGTTCAGGAGTTATAACTAGATGGCGCTGTCAAATTTGTACCTTATGTCTGAAGTTACCTATACCACAGATAATACAATATAATTCTTGTACAGATGCACAATCAAGAACAAAAAATGGTTACACTCGTAACTTCGAAAAGCAGGCAGGCAGCTTTTTAGTTCAGGAGTTATAACTAGATGGCGACATTGTTTTAAAAACTTTTCTTATTTTTAGTAATAAAGGCCTTTACTTCATTCTCGTTTACACTCTGCGCATGTTTAAATGAGACAGAATAGCCTTACAAGGGGTTGCTAGGGTTAATTTTATACAACGTAAATACCTGTGAATTTCATGATCATATTTTAGTAAGGGGAAGGGTAGAAGTACTTTATACCGGTGGGCATAAAGTACTTCTGATCTGCATACAAGGATTCATGACAGTAGAGGGAGCTCATGAAGTGTGTGAGGATAGAGTCAAGTGGTGGACTGTTGTCGCTGGTTACTCTGGAGGGGAGAAGGCGTGAGCGTGAGTGACTCCATAAAATTAGTAATTCTTTCTGGGGCAAACAGGGAATTAACTGTGAACAAATTTAAAAATGTAATTTGTTGACAGTTCGATTGCTCCGACGTCGTCTCAAAGACATATTTAAAAGGAGAAATTTGGATTAGTCTGGTAGCTTAGTGGTCAAAGCATTGCCCCTGTAAGGCAAAGATCGCGGGTTCAAACCCCGCCTAGACCGATTCAGTTTTTTTTTTTTAATCGAATGTAGTTATGACTAGACTGTGCCAAAAAAGCTATTATAAAATGTAAGAATATTTATATGACTAACAAGCTTGCAAATAGGCTGTTCGCTCAACTATGCTACTCAAGCAAACTATTGTATTTAGACAAAGTAGACCAAGTTGTAAATAGACCAAAGAAAAATTACCGCTAAGTTTCTTGCCGGAGTCTTCTCAGGTCGGCGCCGAGTTTCGAACCGGTGGTCCATTTGCTAAACTAGTCTGTAAGTGCAGATTTCATGGTCTATACAGAATGAATGATTTTTGACTTTCACTATTAACAATGGAAGGTATTTTTGTAAAGATTAATTTTAATTAAACTAAAAGCCGTTAGATGTAATAAGAACCAGCATTGTCCAGTCACTTTCATATTTCTAAGTATCACCGGTTTAACCAAGTTTTTTACCCAAATTATTAAGAGGTGAATGCACTATGATTCATGCAATAACTTGTACAAACGATACCCTAATTACTGAGTACGGAGGTACCTTAGGCTGACCACACACATTCAATAATATTGACATCCCATAGATTTTAAATGGGAAAGTGTTTGTGTGTCTGTTTGTCCGTCTTTCACGGCTAAACCGCTGAACCGATTTTGATGAAATTTGGTATGGGGGTAGATTAGACCTTGAGAAAGGACATAGGCTATTTTTTGGTCGTGATAACCCACATTTACGCTGGTGGAGTCGCCTGCAAAAGCTAGTAAGGCATAAATAATGCACACATACAATTTTGTTAGACATATCTATTTTTTGTCAATTTGCCTAGCATACGAAACGCCGTATCAGTCCTTTAATCCATAATATGCAAACAATTTATTAATTTCCAATTAACTTATGGAAATCTTTAGATTTATGATTGATTTGTTTAGATTTATGATCACTGTTCCGCTTCCTTAGGTATTAGCGTGATGATATATGGTCTATAACCTTCCTCAATAAATGGACTATTGAACACAAAAAGAATTTTGCAAATTGAACCAGTAGTTCCTGAGATTAGTGCGTTCAACGAGCCATAGAGACAAAAAAACTGAAGATTTATTTAAGTATACTCTTTATGCGCAGAACACGTTTTTTCTCCAATTCAATCATAACATATATCGTGACTTGGGGTAAATATGTCGCCGCCAACTAGCTTAATCAGCCGTCCAATTAGCTGCCTAGGCAGTTAACTAAACGGCGCCATTCAATTAACGGCCTGAATGGTGTTCAGCCATTTAATTAAACGGCTAGGCAAATAGCTTGGATCGATGACGTTGAACTACTTGCCTAGCCATTTAATTAAACAGTTATAAAAATTACTAATTTCTGCATGAAT
This sequence comes from Eilema caniola, assembly GCA_949126895.1. NCBI lineage: Eukaryota > Metazoa > Arthropoda > Insecta > Lepidoptera > Erebidae > Eilema > Eilema caniola. Next base: position 1,397,242 of record OX421490.1, on the reverse strand, counting down.
ATAAAAAAAAATAACCACGAAGGCTTAATGCGGGAGCGGAGCGTAGTTTCCGCATTAACCAAGTCGGATTGCGCAGCTATCACAATAACCCTATAACTTATTGTCTGTAAATACACCTCTGTCTACCCCCTCAGGGATTTACAGGTGTAAGTATAAGTATGTATGTATGTTATTTTCTATCTTATATCGTGGTAGTGCCCCATCTTACGATTGGCCTAAGCATTAGCCAGCCAGGTTGTTAAATGATGTAATAAACGTTACGGCTGAATATCATTCAGGCCGTTAATTGAATGGCGCCGTTTAGTTAACTGCCTAGGCAGCTAATTGGACGGCTGATTTAGCTAGTTGGCGGCGACATATATACCAGGTGTAAGGGCAACGCTCCCGAAGCCAAAAGGTCCCTGGTAGTACTCTGGGTACACAATATAGTAGCATATTTTTTTCGATTTGGTGAAAAAAAAAGGTTTCTTTTTCTTTTTTTTACCTTTTTCCGTTTTCCCAGCATTATTTATTCTCCATCGTATTAGAAAAGCTCAATGAAACGACAATTTCATAAAAAAAAAACATCACTACAGAAAAAACAAATGGCGCCAAGAGCGTGCTTCTTTTGTAGTGATGTTTATCTTCTTATATATAAAACTAGCTGTTGCCCGCGGCTCCGCCCGCGTGGATGTCGGTTATCGCTTAGTGTTGATCCGACGCCATTGAGCATTAAATTCGCCTCTCTACTCAACTTTGTCCTCAACTATGGACTCACTTCTGTTCTCGACTTTCTACTCGCCTCTATACTTGAATTTATACTCGACTCTCTACTGACTTCTCTGTTCCCCTCTCTACTCGACTTTGTACTCTTCTCTATACTCGCCTTTCCATTGGCCTCTCTACTTGCCCATCCTTTCGATTCTCTTTTCGCCTCTCTACTTGACTCTCCCCACTCGCCTATCTACTCGAACCTCTACTAAACTCTCTATTCAATCTCTACTCGCCACTACATTCATCTTTCCACTCGCCTCCCTATTCGCCTCTCTACTCAATCCTTTACTGCATTCTATTTGATTCTATACTCGCCTCTCCACTGGCTCTTCAGTCGCATATCTACTCGCCCCTGTAGTCGACTCTACTCGACTTTCGATCTTTACACGCCTATCCACTCGTCCCTATAACAATCTCTACTCGCCTCTCCACTCGCTTTTATATTTGGTTCGCTACTCGACTATGTCCGTTCCGAAGCTCTAATTTACCTTTGTACCAAATTTCATGAGGACATCTTAAAAGAAATTCTTACTATTTATGCCATATTCAACCCCTTTTTTGTGCCATTGAAAAATGAGAAATTTTAATCCCATAGCCCTATTCCCCTTCCCCCCCCCCCCCCCCCTTCTACCGCTTTTTGCGCTAAAAGGTAGCCTATGTCCGTTCCCAAGCTCTAAACTATCTCTGTACCAAATTTCATCAGGAAATCTTCAAAAATGACAATCTTTGATCCCAAGGCCCTAGTCCCCCCTCCTTCTATCCCTCTTTTTGCGATAAAAGGTAGCCTGTGTCCATTCCCAAGCTGTAAACTATCTCTGTACCAAATTTCATTAGGAAATCTTCAAAAATGACAATCTTTGATCCCAAGGCCCTAGTTCGCCCTCCTTCTATCCCTCTTTTTGCGATAAAAGGTAGCCTATGTCCATTCCCAAGCTCTAAACTATCTCTGTATCAAATTTCATCAGAAAATTTTCTAAAACGATAAACTTTTATCCCAAGGCCCTGGTCCCCCTCCCCTTTTTTCCCCTTTTCACGATAAAAGGTAGCCTATGTCCGTTCCCAAGCTCTAAACTATCTCTCATCAGGAAATCTTCAAAAATGACAATCTTTCATCCCAAGGCCCTAGTCCCCCCCTTCTATCCCCCTTTTTGCGATAAAAGGTAGTCTATGTCCGTTTCCAAGCTCTAAACTATCTCTGTACCAAATTTCATCAGGAAATCTTCTAAAACGATAAACTTTTATCCCAAGGCCCTGGTCCCCCCCTCTTCTTCCCCCCATTTCGCGATAAAAGGTAGCCTATGTCCGTTCCCAAGCTCTAAACTATCTCTGTACCAAATTTCATCAGGAAATCTTCTAAAACGATAAACTTTTATTCCAAGGCCCTGGTCCCCCCCTTCTTCCTCCCTTTTCGCGATAAAAGGTAGCCTATGTCCGTTGCCAAGCTCTAAACTATCTCTGTATCAAATTTAATTAAGAAATCTTCAAAAATGAAAAACTTTCATACCAAGACCCTAGTCCGCCCCCCTTCTACCCCCCTTTTCGCGATAAAAGGTAGCCTATATCCTTTCCCAAGCTCCAAACTATCTCTGTACCAAATTTCATAAGGAAATCTTCTAAAACGATAAACTTTTATCCCAAGGCCCTGGCCCCCCCCTTCTTCCCCCCATTTCGCGATAAAAGGTAGCCTATGTCCGTTCCCAAGCTCTAAACTATCTCTGTACCAAATTTCATCAGGAAATCTTCTAAAACGATAAACTTTTATCCCAAGGCCCTGGTCCCCCCTTTTCGCGATAAAAGGTAGCCTATGTCCGTTCCCAAGCTCTAATCTACCTCTGTACCAAATTTCATTAGGATATCTTCAGAAATGACAAACTTTCATAAAAACTTTCATCCCCTATTTCCCCCCCTTCAACCCCCTTTCTCGTGATAAAAGGTAGCCTATGTCCGTTCTCAAGCTCTAATATACCACTGTACCAAATTTCATCAAGATCGGTTCAGTGGTTTAGGCGTGAAAGCGTAACATACAGACAGACAGACAGACAGACAGACAGACAGACAGAGTTACTTTCGCATTTATAATATTAGTATGGATTCTCGTGTCACAGTTTTCGTTGCCAAACTCCTCCGAAACAGCTCGACCGATTCTCATGAAATTTTGTGGGCATATCTGGTAGGTCTGAGAATCGGCCAACATCTATTTTTCATACCCCGATTCGCGATAACCGACATCCACGCGGGCGGAGCCGCGGGCGACAGCTAGTTTTTTATGAAATTGCCGTTTTATTGAGCTTTAGTAATACGATGGAGAATAAATAATGCGAAAAAATCTAAAAAAAATGTATATACCCCATCTAAAAAAATATGCCAATATGTAGTGTAGGTACCCACTCCACTTACACCCGGTATGCCGGTAACTATGTCTACGTCCAGTATAAATTCATGTCTCAACTGTAGCCGGATTTACTCAGCGAATTCCACACCAGTCACTGTTCACAAGAGGTTAACTAAACCCAATGACGTATTTATATAGACATGGCATGCAGGAACATCGCGGGTCTCAAAAACGGCGCCAACACTAAGTTATAAAAAAGCTACTTACTCGCGTGAAGAAAGGGAAAGAAAATTTAATATGACAGGATGACAGCATACGGGTTACCTGTTGCTAGAGGGAGAGCATCATCACCGAAATTCAGACGTTATTCTGATGGCATCCGACGCTGAGGAGCCCTCAGAGCTCAGGGTCGTTGTAGTTAGAGGGAGATGTATATACTTATATCCTCCTTATTTACGTCAGATGTCACACTCCCAGGGAAATAAACTCGTAAGTACGAACACGTTAATTTAGTAAAGATGTATACGGCCAATTTTTTCATAATTTTCTGAGGTAAAATGAAGAATCTATACAAAAAAACATTCGCTTCGTCAATGTAGAAATATGCCTGTTTAAACAGTTTCTTTTCTTTACTGCAAAGTTAACGTTTTCAACTTACTCCTTCAATTTTCTGCGGGTGTGATGTATAAAGACTTATTACATATTATTATATTTACACATGGTTACGTTATGATTATTATGCTTAGCGCACTACGGCGATTAGTGCTTAGTCAGGACAATTGTTCATATTTTAGCTGTCATCTTAAAGTGCGGACAGCGTATCTATAGTTTATATCGTTGCCTTAACTAAGTTCAACTCAACGATTTACAGTTAACTTTCACGCAAAGTGCTAACTGGGTCACAACGGAATACCTCGATTTGATCTTTTTTTTTTACTTAGCCGACTCGAAAGTTTCATATAATAAGGTACTATTACAACGGTAGTATCGTTTGTAGAAATAAGAGTGGTTACCTATTAATAATACGTTTTTAATGGTCTATTTTTTATCTATTCGTTTTTTTAGTATTAGTTTTTATTTATCAGATTCGATTGTGTTTTATTTAGTGTTAGTTTATTATTATTTACTAGCTGACCCGGCCAACTTCGTACCGACAATCTTTTTCCGCCCGCGTAGAGTCAGATCTTGTTCCCGCTGCACCCTCTACTATATTAAACATGTATTATACATATAAACCTTCCTCTTGAATCACTCTATCTATTAAAAAAAGACGGGTTGCACTCTGGGAGTGCCGGCAGAAGTGAAAACATTTCCTTTTTTTCTTTCTTCGTTATATACATAGAAAAAGATAAAAAAGAACATACCATACGATACCTATTATATAGCGCTAATCATAGAACCTATCACTTATTTTCTGCTAATTTTCTGTCAGAAGAAATTAATAAATTAGGAAAAGAAAAAATAATCACAAAAAATAATAAATTACAGAAAGAAAAAATAATCATAAAAAGTAATAAATTACAAAAAGACAAAATAATCACCAAAAGTAATAAATTATAATAAGAAAAACAATCACAAAAAATCCCTGAAGGCCAGGTGGTTTGAACCCGATATTATCTGAAACTATAAGGACTTACAGTCGAAGTTCCTACCGTTTAAGCTACGACGCTATCTATCGTAACTTGCAAAATAGATAGTCTGTATCTAATCTAGTATGACGTCAGTCGTCGGTTACGTTTCAAAGGTCAACTAATCCTGACGCTTCCTTAACATTTTACACCCATCCAACGCCGCTAAAGAAGTTTTCACTTCAGAAAAACCTCATCAAAATCCGTTGCGTAGTTTTAAATATTAGCATACCAAGCATACCAAGGGATATAGGGACAGAGAAAGCGACTTTGTTTTATACTATGTATATGTAGTGTTGAACACTGATCTCGACGGGCTTAGTGACAATGGCTGCTGAAAACTAAACAAAATCTTCATTTTAGCGATAATCTGAGTCATATCTAAAGCTTTCAGCTCAAAGTCCAGGGTCCGCTGTTCTCTTCTATATGTTTCTTGAAGCAACTGCTATCTTACCTCCGCAACCCATTAGCAATATCATAACATTGTAGTTTGACCAGTTATTGGACCTTTTTACGGCCCCAACTACCCGTCAAATATGTTAGTATAATAACCGACAGCTTAACGTGCTCTCTGAGGTACGACCAGACCAATGCCCTCTTTAGTCCTCATTTAAGTCCGTTATCAATCAATTAGCTTATCATAGTCCACTGCTGGACATAGGCCTCTCCCAATGTAGGGAGGCTACTACCCAGGCTACTATCTAGACCTACAGTACCACGCTGGCCAGCCGGGTTGGTACAGGGTTTCATTTCGAGTGTTCCTTCTCTCGCAGTGATATCGTCTGCGTATGTTTCCGTCAGTCGCCTCTTACGACACCCTTCGGATGAGATGGGGTGGTGATACTACACGTATAATTCTTATAAAGCTCCAACAATTTTTTTCCGGAAAAGGTAAAAACAGAGAGATCTCTAACTGTAATATTTCACGATTTGAGTGCCTTAAGCCAACGAACTTACTAGAGGTCAATGACCATGCACTTTTTGTTAAAGCTCTGCTGATGACACATGTAATGACGTCGTTATAATATGATATGCCATTGGCAGGTGTTGCTTCACTGCGGTGCAGTTACAAACCGGTCAAGTGCGAGTCGGATGCTCGTTATTAAGGGTTCCGTAGTTGCCTATCACAATAATGCGGAATCCAAAGAGATTTCTTATTAAATTGGGGATTATTATTAATAGGGATGTTTATTAGGTAAAAAAGAAAAAAACTACAACTGAAGGTTATAAAACGACGAAACATTACATGGGGGCAGGGGGTGTAGGAAGGTATCATAACACGCTATTTTTAAACTGAAAAGTCTAGTTTTTTTTTAAAGAAGAAGCTGAAGAAGCTTGTGAAGTGTGTAAGGTTAGAAACTGTGTCTCTGCCGACTCCCGAGGGAAATACGCGTGAGCGTATATGTACGTGCCGGCCCTTTTTTTTACGTGCGGGAAATCCCCACGGATACTCCCGCTCCGGAGCCGGAGGGGGAGGTTATGACGGACTCGAACCGACTAAACCGCACGCCGTCTGTGGGTCGTTGTGTTAGGCCGAAGGTGAGGTTGTCTTGCGATATATCCCTCGCACCCCGGCTGACCCAGGGCCATTACTCTCGGTCTGGCCCTCCTCGGGAGGGGGAACCACGCGGTCCCCGCTGAAAAGTCTAGTCTAGTGTGTCTAGATATTTTTACTATGGTCCTTAATTTCAGAATATTCTAAAAAAAATAAGAATCTTTGTGGGTATCTACTAAAAATACACGTGATTTTGGGGATGGGGGGGGGAGTAGTCTTAAACTTAATCACGTCTCACCAAGGGGGAGAGGGTCCATTTGTTAAACAAGTCTTTTTATGTATTGGGTTATGTAAATATAACGTCTTAATTCAATGGTCTTTTTGACTTTTAACTTCGTCACAAACCAGCAATGAAATCTAAAAATAACTTTCTACACTGACAAGTTATTTGCCAGTCATTCTGTGGGGTACATACCTACTTCCTCTTGATGGTAAGTGGACTCACTCACGTGAGCAGCCGACCTTGTATATACACTCGAGAGCAATGAATCCGGGTCACTCAAAGAATCCAAAAAATCTCGGAAAGTAAGAATGCTAGGTTAATTCAATAAATTGTATTTAATAGACAATTTAATACTCCTTAAATGAAAGTTAAAAAAATATGAGTCACCATACATTTTATTTACACAAAATTACATAAAGAAAAAATACTGCTGATCTCTCCTTAAAACAAAAATAGGAAACATGAAATTTTTGAACTTTATGACGATTTTCTTGAATTTCAATACTTCGTATTACCTCCTCGTGCTTCCATTACTGCGTTTACGCGGTTTGGCATGCTGTACACCAAGTTCCTTATACGATTTTGGGGAATATTCTCCCATTCCTCTGTGAGAGCAATTTTGAGCTCAGGAAGCGTGATTGGGGGAGGGTTTCGTTGTTTTACGCATCTCCCTAGCTCGTCCCAAGCATGCTCGATCGGGTTGATATCCGGGCTGCGCGCTGGCCACTCCATACAAGTAATGTTCATCTCTTGAAGGTAGTCATTCACAATCCTACCTGTATGAGGTCGGGCATTGTCATGCATAAATATAGCATCCTCACCCAAATTGACCATAAATGGACCAACGTGTTCGTTGAGGATTTCTTCCACATATCTTACGCTAGTTAAAGAGCCGTTTTCTATGATCACCAGCTCTGTGCGACTTTCAGAGGAAATTCCGGCCCACACAAGTACAGACCCACCACCGTAGGCTACTTTTTCTTCGATGCATGCTTGCTTGAATCTTTCCCCTGGTCTTCTATACACTCTGTGTCCTCCATCGTGCTTGTAGAGCATAAATTTTGATTCGTCGGAGAACATAACTTTCGACCAATCTTCAATACTCCAATTTACGTGGTTCTGGGCATATCTTAGTCTTGAAATACGATGGCCACGCTCCAGTTTAGGGCCGTTTGCAGGTCTAAGGGGTTTTAAGTTAGATTCAGCAAGCCGACGTCTTACTGTCCATGCACTTGGGTTACTTCCTCCGAGGCGTCGAAACTGATTTGTGAGTTCAGTTCCTGTGAGAAAGCGATTTCGAAGCATGGTGTTCACCAAGTATCGGTCTTCTCGTGCTGTGGTACACCTAGTTCTGCCCGTTCCTGGTCTGCGTAGGTTAGAACCAGTTTCTTCGTAACGTCGGAGAACTCTTTGTACTGTTGACAGCGACACACCGACAGTCCTGGCTGTATCGCGCTGACTCCGGCCGGTTTCCACCAATGTAAGTATTCTGGTGCATTCTTCAAGTGTAAGCGACATGATTTCAGCTTGAATAATGAATATTGAGCACTATCAACCTGGTTTATGTACCAACATAAATGACAGATTACAAACAAAAGCAAAAACAAATCCTGTAATTTCGTAGTTCCATCTTCGACAGTGTTCCCTTTTCAAATTTGATTTTTTTATGATATAACTTTACAATAACTAAGAAGTTTTAATACTTTCATTTAAGGAGTATTAAATTGTCTATTAAATACAATTTATTGCATTAACCTAGCATTCTTACTTTCCGAGATTTTTTGGATTCTTTGAGTGACCCGGATTCATTGCTCTCGAGTGTAGTTTCCATTACGTGAAGAGTGAATCTTTTTGAACGAAATTCCCACAATTGTGGGAACATACAACAATAAGTAATCTTATAATATTAAAGGCAATCTAATTTTTAATAGATTAGATAGCGTCGGTAGTATAGTAGTTAAGGAATCGGCCTTACGATCGGAAGGTCCCGGGTTCGAATCTTGGTCTGACTTACCGACGTGAACCCACTCTTAGCACAAGCAATTTAGCTTAGCTGGAGGAATTAGAGGGAATATTAGTAATTCTGATTCTAATATTCATCAAAATAAAATCTGTACCCATGAGAAAAGTTTAAAATTTCACCAACTAGGGACAGCCTATTGACGATTAGCGGGTACTTTGTCACAGTATGTCTTCTGTCGGATGAAGAACAACTCTATCCCTTAGTTTCTTTCTAAGACACCCCGGAAAGAGGCGGGGAGGCGCTATTCTACTTCAGCCCCTCTATAGACAAGTGGCAATTCGCTAGCCGGCGTTTGGTGGAATAGAATGACGAATATATAGGATTTGACGTATATGACAGTCGTTAACGCATGTCAAATACGTCAAATCCTATACATTTGTCATTCTATTCCATCAAACGCCCGTTAGCGAATTGCCACTTGTCTAGAAGGGCAGGCAGCCAATAGTAAATTGTTCAACAAGGGACTAAAACAAGCTATACTGACACGAGATGTTTTAGCCAAAGAGAGTTTTGGTTAATAGTTCGAGTGTCATTAGTCATTATGGTTGTTTAGTCCCACGTTAAACACTCTACTTTTCACTTTGAATGCGAGGAAAAAAACGACGGTCTATACAAAATTATAATATTTATAATAACAAAGTTTCTTAAAATTACGTATTAATCGTTAATATAAACTAAGAAAAGTTCTATTCAAAATTCAAATTGCAAAGAAATTTGTCCCGCGGTTTTTATTTGTTAAGTGACGTACGCTTTAAATGCTTCCATATAATATGATATTAAGTCAGAATTCTGGGGTTCTATTCCCGCTCACTGCAAACATTTGCATGCACCAATATGCATATGAGTGTTGGTCTGGGTATTTCTAAGTATATTTGTGGCTTTGACAAATGTTTACTATAACACGGCTCTTAAAGGCATTAGAACATTCTTCTTACAGGGTCTGCAGTGCGATTGTGACTGCTCTGATGTTCACATGAGCATAGCAGGTAGGACACGACGGTATTTCCGTCCAATTGAGCAGTCCAACTGGGGAAGTCCTCCGCCCTACAGAATACCGCGGCCATAATAACCTCGTTATATGTTCCCGGCGGTAAGTAGGATAGCCAGAGCTCTCTGGAGAGTTTTTGTGCTGTCAGTGGGAAGACCAAAGGCTTGTTCTGCTTTATTTACTACACTGACGACACAGAAATTATCTGTTCGTAGGCCACGGTAACCACTTTCCATTAGGTGGGCCTTGTGCTTGTCGGCCACCTAAGAAGTATAAAAGGCCACGTTAACCATTTTCCATCAGGTGAGCCGTGTGCTCGTTACAGAACATATACATGTATGTATTCAAAACGTAAGACGATACAACCCAATAATTCCGTCTGGCCACAAAAATAACAATTAATTTGTTTGATAAGCATCTATACACGTGGGAGTTAGCAGACGAGCGTGTTTATATAACAGTAATAGCCGTTTGAATTAAAATTTTAAGCATTTTTCATTCTAAATATTCAAATCGTGTTAATTAGAAAATAATTAAGGTCAAGCCCCGACTAGACCGATTAAATTATTCTATTTAAATCGGTTTGAAGATGTTTATTTCTCATAAAAAACATACAGTTCACTTATAATGAGATATGATACAGATTGTTATTATACTTAACAATAATAAACAAGACGCCTCTAGGCGCTTACATTATTGCTGACAATTCAATTTAATTTTATTTTATTTTATTTAATTCGATATTCTGCAAATATTTATATAATAATATTATTAATATTACAAATTTGAATAAAATATATTAGAGCATCTGTTTTTACATAATAATCATTCATGATTTAGATGCTAGACATGCACATAACCATGTACTTAATCTATACAAACAAATATTTTATTTAATTCATACTGTGGTAGGTAATAATGTGATACAAGTTTACATTACGCTTCTCGCATATGTTCTTTTAATTTCCTTTTGAATATGTCAAACTCTCCGTTTGCTTGATGTCATTAGGTAATTTATTGTACAGTTGTGCTCCCTCGAACATTATCGTCTTTTTTCCGTAATTAGTGAATCGATTGGAATACACGTGTTGGTTCCCAATGGAGTAGAATAAGGGCCCCTATATCTTCCCGTGGGTGTCGCAGAAGGAGACTAAGGGATAGGGCTGTTCTTCAGCTGACTGCGGCTTGACGGCTATCGGCTCGCCCCTTTTACGTGGACTGAAAATTACCGTTGGTGAAATGTAGGTGGTAATGCGCATCTACCTTCCCCTTCGGGGATTAACAGGTGAGTATATGTATTTGCTTCCTGACACAGAATAGATATTTTGATTGCCGCACCATAAAATCTTGGAACTCTTCACCAGCTCACGTGTTTCTTGTCAGTTCCGGGTCCATCAATCAAATCGATTTGAATATCATACTTTCTCAAGTTTACACGAACGTCATTCATCGAAATCCATTTTTTAACGAATTCTATCACGATTTATTTGTTATTATTAACTTTTTTTTATTAAGTATAGTACATAATATTATAAAACAGATATAAAATATAATTAACAAAGTAATACAAGACACAAAACTCATGTCGATTATTAACTTTTAGACCAACGTTTCGGTTAATTTTCAGTAGCCACTGCCAGACCAAAACTAAATAATCCATACTAATATTATAATAAGGAAAGTGTGTGAGTGTGTGTGTTTGTCCGTCTTTCACGCCTAAACCATTACACCGAATTTAATGACATTTGGTATAGGGGTTGATTAGATCTTGAGAAAGGACATAGGCTATGTTTAGTCAATATATTGCGATAGATAAAAATTGGTTTTATTTGGATTTAAATAGTTAACATCATATAATTGCATAAAGAATTCATCAAATTGATTGAACAGACATCGTTCATTGTGTCCGATAGTTCGTATGATTATCGATAGATGGCTCCACTGTCACCCCAAAATCGTTGTAAATAGGGGAAATTTGGAATGCTCAAGACGTGGCTCAGTAGTTCAGTGGTCAGAGCATTACCCCTGTAAGGGAATGGTCGCGGGTTCAAATCCTGTCTGAACATTTACATTTTCCTATCTCAATCAATTTGAATAGCTCGCATACTGTTTATCGAAATACAGTTGCAAACGTTTCGTCGATCACTGCGGTCGACATCTTCAGTGCAGGTCCGGGCAGCGACGAGTGCGTAGACCTCTCCTTGACTAGTAGTTGAAGTCATTATTATTATGGTGACAAAGAATCAATAAAAATTGGGTGTAGAGACTAGTTTATAAATATGCAGATATGATAATAAAACAAACTTCCTATAACGCAATTAGTTTTATACATATGTTTGTGTCTGACTTTGCATAATTTACGAACATGTTTCGTAAGAATAAAAATGTCCTCTGTTTTATCGGCGACACCCAACTAAAAATAAAGTAATTAAAATTAATTATAACAGATGATCGATGATGACAATGAATGACGAGTTGATTTTTTGGGGCCCAGTTGAGTTTATAATGCCATATTTACATAACGTGTTTTTTTTTCCATTTGAATTGCAAAACAAATGATTTCACATGATACGTGATAACAAAACTTACGTACGTTTTCGTGGGGTTATTACAGATTCAGATTCAATTTTAGTTGGATTCGTTTTCAATAAAATTATAATTTGGAATTATGCATATATAGGTATACACATTTTTAAAACATTTAAAAAATGTAGTATTTAGAAATACATTGGTTTAGAACCATTGTTATGTAAACTTTTGAGAATGCCGTGAGATGAAACCGGCCAGGTTCAAAATAAAAATAAACTGTGGAAAAGTACAAGTGAAGAGTATAATTTAATATGTGTAATAGATTCTGTGCCAAGTGCGATCAATTTCCAGTGCAAACAGCAAGATGTTGAAGAAGAAAATATTGAAATGACACCTTTTAAAACATTATTTTTACTGAATTGAGTCACACGGAAAAGTCCGTTATCCTTTCATTACAATGTGTATTTATTTAGGAACTTTTGGCCTTTTCAGCGCAATCGTACCTTAGGGTGCGTACTTGCGATACTTACATGTAGACAAAATTAAAGAAAAACAATTAAATTACTATATATTATACGCTAATTATATGCTATCACAATTTCCTAAACAAATTCACACACTAAAATGACAGCTTCATAAAAAACACGGCCAGAATATTACACATCCCAATACCTACCTAGTAACCATATAATCTACAAAACTAAATATCAACCATTTACCTAAGCGTCTCAACTCCTCACCAAAGCATCTCAACCGCGTACTTAAGCGTCTCAACCGCTGACCTAAACGTCTCAACCGCCCGTCTGTTCACTACAACATAATTTTACGTATAAAGCAGTTTTGTATATTTTAATAAAAACTGGGCTAAGTCTCCTAACCGTCAGCATATTTGTGTTGCCTCATATAAAAATTTGTGCTTAGACTTATTGTAATACGAAACTAACATTAAACGGTATTTCGCAATTAAGAAATTTAACTTAGACTAGCACACCGCGACTTCGTAATTAGATCTGCTTATCTTGCTAGAACACCAATTCTTTTTTTTTACATTTGGTCCGTAAATTGCCTAGATTTTTTTACACTACTTTGGTGTCAGACAAGCCCACGGCCCACCTATGGACGTGTGCAACACCAGGGGAGTCACACTCGCGCTGCCGACCCTGTAAACACAGAGAGTTTCTGTGCCGTCAGTGTAGAAGACAAAGCGGGAATAGCCTTTGGTCTTCTCACTGTCAGCACAAAAACTCTCCAGTGAGCTCTGGCTACCCTACTCACCGAGAACACAACACGAGGTTATTATGGCCGCGGTATTCTGTAAGGCGGAGGTACTTCCCCAGTCGGACGGGGATACCGTCGTGTTCTACCTCCTTCTGATGGTAAAAAAACTGAGCTGCAGTCCAGTAGATACGGACCACCATTTCCGATATTATTGAACTAAAAACAGTTGTCCTTAGCTTGACGGCTTTCATAGATGTTTTTTCACGCCCCACTCGAGGCATAAATCGGGTTTGATTTCTAAGAATACATCACTACATAGTATAAAACAAAGTCGCTTTCTCTGTCCCTATATCCCTTTGTATGCCAAAATCTTTAAAACTACGCAACGGATTTTGATGCGGGTTTTTTTAAATAGATAGAGTGATTCAAGAGGAAGGTTTATATGTATAATACATGTTTAATATAGTAGAGGGTGCAGCGGGAACGGGATCTGACGCCACGCGGGCGGAAAACTATTGGCGGTACGGAGTTCGCCGGGTCAGCTAGTTATTAATATACCTTCACACCATCTATTGAACGTGAAATGGAATTTCAAGTATCTTATTTCAAAAACATAAGACTTCCATACGAACTTTCAACCCCCGTTTTACCCCCTTAGGGGTCGAGTTTCGTAAAATTCTTTCTTAGCAGATGCCTACGTCTCATAAGGAACCTTCCTGCCAAATTTCAAGTTTGTAGGTGTTATAATTTCTGAGATTTCGTGATTAATCATTGAGTGGTGTTTCGATTTTATACATACAGATAGATAATAGCAATTACACAGTACTTCTATGTCAGGAACAATGAAGGATATTGCAATGAAGTCTGCTAATTAAACGGCACCGACCAATCAGCCATACATAATTGACTATAGTCATACATTTTTTGCATTATACAACAGTGTAACGACAAACCCATGCTTAATCAATAGATACTATTATAAAATGTCTGTCTGTACATCTTCTTTATACCATTTAGGTGGCAAACAAAAACACGGCCCACCTTATGGAAAGTAGTTTCCTTGGCGGAGGTGTGCAACACTAGGGGAGTCACACTCATGCTGCCGACCCTGTAAACACAGAGAGTTTCTGTGCCGTCAGTGTAGAAGATTAAGTAGGACATGGCATTGGTCTTCCCACTAACAGCACAAAAACTCTCCAGTGAACTCTGGCTACCGTAGTCACCGTCGGGAACACAACACGAGGTTATTATGACCGCGGTATTATGTAGGGCGGAGGTACTTCTTAGTCGGACTGCTCAATAGGATGGAAATACCGTCATGTACTACCTCTGTCTAATGTCAATACTAATATTATAAATGCGAGAGTAATTCTGTCTCTCTGTCTATCTGTTACGCTTTCACGCTTAAACCCTTAATCAATCTTGAGAAAATTTGATAGAAATATGGACTAGAGCTTGGGAAATAACATAGGCTACCTTTTATGGCAAAGAAAGGAGAGAACTATGCTGCATAAACATGGTATGTAGATGTATTCTACGAACCGCATTGAGAGCTTCACACAAAAATAGAAAAAAAGACTATAAATTTTGGGGGTTCGCCCATACTTATGCGACATGTGGGATCTGTAGATAGGTCTTCTAAAATGTTATTGAGGTTTCTAATTTTTTTTTTTCTAAACTGAATAGTTTGCACGAGACACATTTCCAAAGTGGCAAAAGGCGTCCCCCTCCCTGTTATTTCTAAAATAAAAGAATGACTAAACTAAAAAAAAAATATGATGTATATTACCATGTAAACTGCCACCGAAAATTGGTTTTAACGAAATCTAGTAAAAAGTTTTTTTTAATACGCGTTCGAATCGCACTTGCCATCTTTTTAAAATAGCCTGATTACATTTGGTACATTGGCTATTAGAGCTAGAGGAAGACATAGGCTATGTTTGGACGTGATAACCGACATCCAGGCGGGTAAAGTCGCGGGCAACAGCTTGTTTTGCATATAACTAAGGGAATTGTATACTAAAGTGTGAGGAAAAAACAATCATTAATCCATTAATAAGGCAATAAAACTACTTCCTTATTTGCCACATTGTATATTTCATGACAAGCATGGCATGTTAAAAGTATAATAGGAACTTCATTCTGTTCATCCCGCGCACGCTCATGCTGTGGAATGAACTCCCTGCTGTGATTTTTAAAAACGGTTCTTCAAGAAGAGCATTAGAAGGTTCATTAGCGCCTGGTGTTGCACACGACAATAGGCCACGGTAACCACTTACCACAAAGTGGGCCATGTGCCTATCTGCCACCTAATCGGTATAAAAAAGCTGAATTGGCAGTTGGCTAGCCAAATCTCTCGAAGAACCGATAGCCCTTGTAGCAAACGAGTCCTAGAATGGCTATTCTCTAAAGACACCCAATAACCCGTAGGACGCAAATAGAGTTCAAGCTGTGACGTCACTGGGGTCATCATATACGCCGCCAATTACACAATAAGGAAATAGTCAATAGGCATTACTTAGTAAAGAAAAATTTACTCAACTAACATTAAGGCGCGTGTGCAAACACGGAAGAGCAGTAACTGCAAAATAATGCTTTATCCAATTGTTTTTTAATTAAAAAAATACCAGACTTGGAGGTCTTAGGGTACAGGGAACGGAGATGGCAGCGCTTCTATTCCTCCCAAGAGAGAAATAAAGAGGCATTGAAGTAGGACACGACGGCATTTCCGTCCAATTAAGCAGTCTAACTGGAGAAGTAGGCCGACATAATACCGCGGCAATAATAACCTCGTGTTGTATTCCCGGCGGTGAGTAGGGTAGCCAGAGCTTGCTGGAGAGTTTTTGTGCTGTCAGTGGTAAGACTAAGGTTCCTGCTTTGTCTTCTGCACTAACGACACAGAAACTGTCCCTCTGACTAGCAAAGGGCACAGTGGACAACAGGCAAAGGGCGGGCCAGCGTGCGAGGAATATGTTCTAAGCAATCTGTTACTCCAGTATTATCTGAAGACCTGAGAGCGCTTGTGGTATTAGTAAGTACAAGTCCGTTGAAACCACTCCCACATGGTATCCGATGGGTTTATTGCACGAAAAAATAGCGGGTGTGGGCTCGATTCCCGCTCATTTTAAATACTTGTATGCATGAATATGTCAATTTACATTGCTCTGGATATTTTATTTATTTTTTCAAAAAATAAATAAAATATTTAATTATTTATTTTAATAATTAATTATTTTAATAATTCTAAGCGACTACAATATGGGGTTCTTCATGTGTGACTCCTCTGGTGTCGCACACGTCCATAGGCCACGGTAACTACTTCCCATCAGGTGGGCCGTGTGATCATCTACTACCAAAGTGATATTCCAATTAGTCCCACCCTCCCCCTTCCTATACAGGACGACACGTGCAGGACTTAGATGTCACCCCTATACGGTGCAGAACATTCCTTCAAGAACCAAGCGGTTCGGTGACTCTTTACTTTGTCGCACCATTAAGACCTGGAATTCCTTGCCAGCTCACGTGTTTCCCTCTTCCTACAGTCCCGGGTCCTTTAAGCGGGGCGTGAAAAAGCATCTGATGAGGCCGTCAAGCTGAGTGCCACCATTGTTAACATGGCACGTGTATATAATGGTGGCCCTCTTTCTTGAGACTTTACCTTCAGCTTACCATCAGGCGAGGTAAAGTCAAATTGACGTGTCCTATTTATATAAAAAAAAAAGTTTGAATAATAAAATCATTGGTTTTAAATGCCGCCATGTTGGTTCCCGGTGGAGAAGAATAGGGCTACCCTATTTCTTCTCGTGGGTGTCGCAGAAGGGGACTAAGGGGTAGGAGCTGTTCTCCATAGTACCAGCTTGACGTGGGACCGAAAATCGTAGTTGACAATATGTTGGTGTTAAAACACCTCTGCTTACCCCTTCGACGATTTACAGGCGTGAATATGTATGTATGTATGTATGTATGCATTCTAGTATCCATATCACAAGGTAGTTTAGCTATGCCCCAGGTTGCGTTTATCGTATCTTTTGTTTTTTTTTCGTGCGGGAAATCCCACGGATACCCACCCCTCCGCAGCCGGAGGGGGAGGTTATATCGGACTCGAACCGACTAAACCGCACGCCGTCTGTGGGTCGTAGTGCTAGGCCGAAGGTGATTCGTCATGCGACATATCCCTCGCACCCCGGCTGACCCAGGGCCATCCCTCTCGGTCTGGCCCTCCTCGGGAGGGGGGGACCGCGCGCTCCCGGACTCAATCCCGGTGTGGGGATGCGCGCCGCCGCCGTGGCCTGCTTCTGCTAGGGTGACGGGCGGCTCCACCCGTCATCCTCAGGCCCGCGCTCATGGGGGGCGCAGGTCGGGCGTTTGTCGTATCAACAAGTTATAATTATAAAATCATTGCTTTTAAATGATTTTGCTTGAAGTTCAACTATTCCTATTAAAAGACATGATGTTTATCTGTTCACCGAATGAGGATAATTGTCTAGATAATGGAGCCGGATGTGAGTCTTTAAAGACATACTTCCTGGTGTATGTACATTTTTCGCAGTATTTTAAATATATTCACAGAGTTTCTACATAGACTCTAGCGCAGGTCTTTTTCTAAGGGTAGGGGTCAATGGTGTTCGCAAAGCCATTACTTAAGACCGGGTTGCAGTTTTAACATTTTTGAACACGTTAAAATAAAGTTATACAGCAAATTGCGCCAAATAAAAAAACATATTCATAAATAAGGGTAAACCGTCTAGGGACGTGTGAAGACAGAAATACGATTAATAATATTTGTTTCGATAGAAATTAGCGTCAAAATTTGCTCTAAAATGTGTCAAATTTTAGAGCCAACTTTCAATTCTATTGGTATTTCAAACACGTTTTACACTTAGACGCCGATATCAAATAATTTTGAGGCTTGTATTAAAAAATAGTTTAAATTCATCATTTATTATATAATTTCTCTAAATCTCTGCATTCAAGCTCTCGTGGCCATCTTCTCTCTCTTCTCTCTCTCTCGCGAATTTTTATATAAGCAGTGTGAAGAGTACAGACGCCCGGGCTTTCCCTACAGGTTAGGCAGACACAAGCCCACCATCTTCTTCTTTTTTTCATTTCCTACAGAATACCGCGGCCATAATAACCTCGTGTTGTGTTCCCGGCGGTGAGTTAGGTATCCAGAGCTCATTGGAGAGTCTTTGTGCTGTCAATGGGAAGACAAAAGGCTAGTCCTGTTTTGTCTTCTGCATTGAGTTGCAAAGAAACTCTTTGTTCTTATACGGTCAACAGCTGGAGTGTGACTCTCCTTGTGTTGCACACGTTAATAGGCCACGGAAAGGCTCACCTGATTGAATGCACCATAAAAAAAAACACTTCACGAGCTCCATTTACTGTCATTAAATCTTTCATGCCAGCCTCTCGGCATAGAGTGCTATTGACGTGAAAATGAAATGAAAAATGAAAAATGAAAAATCATTTATTCTGTAACACAATGGTACTTTTAACAATATTTTTGTCGTTGTGACCTTCTATTAAGTGAATTACACCTGTATCAGAAAGCCACGCTCATCCATATCTTTTTTTTTTTTTTTTTTTTTACGTGCGGGAAATCCCCACGGATACCCACCCCTCCGGAGCCGGAGGGGGAGGTTATGTCGGACTCGAACCGACTAAACCGCACGCCGTCTCTGGGTCGTAGTGCTAGGCCGAAGGTGAGGTTGTCATGCGACATATCCCTCGCACCCCGGCTGACCCAGGGCCATCCCTCTCGGTCTGGCCCTCCTCGGGAAGGGGGGGGCCCGCGCGGTCCCCGACTCAACCCCGGTGTAGGGAGGCGCGCATCGTCCTACGATGCGCGCCGCCGCCGTGGCCTGCTTCTGCTAGGGTGTCAGGCGGCTCCACCCGTCACCCTCAGGCCCGCGCTCATGGGGGGCGGAGGTCAGTTTGCGCCCTCCGACGCCCGAGCCGCCTTCGGGCGCGTGCAGCGATGTCAGCGAGCCTCTCTCGCTCATCGCGCCGCGCCCGCTCTGCTGAGTCCTTCGTGAGCATGCCCTGCTCGCAGAAGGAGGCGCTGGCCGCCCACGCATCCGCGCAGCGGACCATCGCCGCGAG
Source organism: Eilema caniola (assembly GCA_949126895.1). Classification (NCBI taxonomy): domain Eukaryota; kingdom Metazoa; phylum Arthropoda; class Insecta; order Lepidoptera; family Erebidae; genus Eilema; species Eilema caniola. Next base: position 1,377,891 of record OX421490.1, on the reverse strand, counting down.
CAGGGTGGAGAGCGTGAGCACTCTCACCCCCAGGGCCGCCACAAGCTCCCGCCTCGGCGTCTCAAACGCCGGGCACTCGGTGAGCGTGTGCAGCCCCGAGTCCACGCTCGCGTCGCAGTGATGGCACTCGGGCGTTGGCTCAATACCCATCAGATGCAGATTCCGCCCGAAGCTACCGTGCCCGGTGATAATCTGCGTCTGGTACGAGAGGCTACCGTGTGTACCTCGTCGAGCAGCACTATGGGCCGGTACCCGGACGGCTCGTCCGCCGGGCGTCCCTGCTTGCGGATGAGGACCAGTTTCCCCGTCCTCCACATCTTCGGAAACTGGCCCCGCTCCAAACATGCGCTGAGGAACCCTCTCAGTCGGAGTTCGAGGCCGTCCTCCCCTAGAGCTATGGCTGTACCTAGTAGATTTCCTCTTGCTTAGGTATATAAAATAAAGAAAATATTAGGTTGCTTATTTTTATACTTAAAAGCTAAATGTTAGTTTTATATATTTCATGTCTGTTATTGTGTGTGAGTGTGTGTGTGTGTGTGTGTTTGTGTGTTTGTGTGTTATGAATATAGGATTTCTTCTGTGCTATCATAGTTTAAGGTTTTCAGCCAGTCAATAATAGTATTTTTACATTTATAGACTGTTAGCTGGTGACGTGAGTATTTTCATTCTATATATAATGTCCAATCCACTGCCATTTGTGACACCTAGATAGTATACTAGTTTAAAACCAGGATTAGATTGTATACACGACACATGAAACACAAGTAATGACCGTTTAGTGATATTTCACCTAAGTGCTTCCATGCTTCGGAGCGCACGTTAAAAGTCTGTCCCGGCTGTCAACAGTCATTAGGTCAAGACAGAGGCTTATATGGGCGACCGGAACAACTCTGTCAGTGACTTCTAACCATAACTCAGGCTGGTAGGTCAGACGAAAGTAGTATCCAATATAGACGATAAAAACAAGCCACATATTATGCGGATTAATGTCTCAGATGCAACCGGGACTAACCCAAAAATGATATGATATATACCTATTATATGTAACAGTGGTAATTGTATGTAATGTAATCTTCTTTGACGTCAATATAACAAGCTTAATCAGCCGTCCAATTAACTGCCTAGGCAGTTAACTAAACGGCGCTATTCAATTAACGGCCTGAATGATGTTCAGCCAGTTAATTAAAAGGCTAGGCAAATAGCTTGAACGATGACGTTTAACTACTTGCCTAGCCTGACTTATTACTGCATGGTTATAAAAAAAAATAACCACGAAGGCTTAATGCTATCACAATAAACCTATCACTAATTTTCTGTGAATACACATCTGTCTACCCTCTTGGGGATTCACAGGTGTAAGTATGTGTGTAATTTTCTGTCTTATTTCGAGGTACTACCCCATCTAACGATTGGCATAAGCATTAGTCAGCCAGGTTATTAAATGATGCAATAAACGAGACAGCTGAATATTATTCAGGCCGTTAATTGAATGGCGCCGTTTAGCTAACAGCCTAGGCAGTTAATTGAACTGATGATTAACCTAGTTGGCTGCGACATAAACATATTGACAGAAAATCAGACAGCGCGGTATCCGGAAGAATTCAACATGATAGGCGTGGAATGTCACGTTGGCCTACCAATATAATTGCAGAATAATATACAATTTACATTGTGAATAAGAATCTAGACTAAGTCTAGCATAATTATGAGCATAAAAGGTAAATAATGTTAAATAATTGTTGACATGGCAGCCATCTTTAATTTACTTTGTAATCGAACTATAGTTACTGCCTGCTCTATAGTTAAAAGCATATCCACTTCTGTACATAGGCTTCTCCCAGTGTTGGGAGAATTTGGCGTGCTGTGTCCACGCTGGCCAGACGGGTTGGTACAGGGTTTTATTTCTTGTGTTCCTTCTCTCTCTCGCAGTGGTATCGTCTGCGTATGTTTCCGTCAGTCGCCTCTTACGACACCCTTCGGATGAGATAGGGTGGTGATACATGTATGCTTTCTCTGTCACTACACGGGTGATTACAGGTATTTAAATCATTTACAGGCATGAATATTTATCATATATGTAGTACATATTTCCATTCGCATAACCTATTAACTCTAAAACAGTAAACATTACAGAAAAACACAAATAATGTAAAAATGTATGATTGTTCAAATATGGCTGTGGCTGTCATCAGCGAATGAGCCGCCATATTGGATCCTTGACCAGAATGCGCGCGGAGTTACTCAAACACGTTGCGCACTTAGTTGTATGTACTTTATGTATGAATGTATGAGGTTGGACTTGCGTTTTCTTTTTTATGAGTTAAGATTTTTTTGAAGAGATATCTGCTGGTTGAGTGTATACCAGTGTTTCCCAAACATTGTTCTGCCATGGCCTGGTAACCCACTGAATACTTTATAACCCAAGCTGGTTAAATTAATAATACACATTTATTAATAGTAGAAATATTCTTTTAATACTAGGTACATAAAAAATCATCAAAATAACCGAGTCGGATTGCGCAGCTATCATAAACCTATCACTAATGTTCTGTGAATACACCTCTGTCTACCCCCTCGGGGATTTACAGGTGTAAGTATATGTATGTATGTATGAAATTTTCCATCTTATTTCGAGGTAGTGCCCCATCTTACGATTGGCCTAAGCATTAGCCAGCCAGGTAATTAAATGTTGTAATGAACGTTACGGCTGAATATCATTTAGGCCGTTCATTGAATGGCGCGGTTCAGTAAAGAGCCTAGGCAGTTAATTGAACCGCTGATCAAGCTAATTGGCGGCGACATCTATATAATAATAAGACATTCGTTGCGATGATATATCTCATTCATTATGCTAAAGTTTTGTAAGGGTTGCACACTAGTTTCGTATAAAATTCGTGCGAAAATTCTTTCGAGACAATAATGTTGTGACATTATTAGCATAGAAAATCTTGAATGGTTAGATTCACAGATGTAAATGAACGCATTTAATTCTATTTAATTGAGAATCCACTTTTTAGTGCAGTCAGTGTCAAAGGTATCATATCTACTATAAGGTCTCAAAATAATCTTAAAATCAAGGGTTAATACTTAGCAAATCTGTAAAAATGATAGCAGCTAACTAAACGGCGGCGCCATTCAAAATACGGCATGAATGATACTCAGCCATCTCGTTTATTGTATCATTAATAACCTGGCTGGCTAATGCTTAGGCCAGTCGTAAGATGGGGCACTACCTCGAAATAAGATAGAAATTTCATACATACACTTACACCTGTAAATCCCCGAGGGGGTAGACAGAGGTGTATTCACAGAAAATTAGTGATAGATTTTTTTGGTTTTTTATAACCGTGCAGAAATAAGTCATTTTTCTAATTGTTTAATTAAATAAATAAATAGCCGTTTAATTAAATGGCTGAACACCATTCAGGCGCCGTTTAGTTGACTCCCTAGGCAGTTAATTGAACGGCTGATTATTCCAGTTGGCGGTGACATTTAGATTACGTAATGTGTCGTGACACTAATTTAATCAACAATTTCACATGAAAACGACTAATTTTATAAATAATGCATGCATTAATTTAATCATACTGATACAGTGCATTTTTTTTTAAACTAGTCTCAGACAATTAATTTCACCATGTCAATACGACGCGCAACACTGTTACTACTGTCGCGACAGTAGTTGTGCAGTGCGGACGTGTGGTTTGGTTATTTGTTGCGGTGCAGCCAAATACGCGCCAAAAATTGCAAACTAACGTTTTACATCCGATAAAAATATAACATTTATAAACGCATAACAGCGAAATCTTCATCTAATAATTCAGAGAACAACAGACTTGCACCCAGATGATATCTTTCTACCAATCATCGAATCGATTAACGTCTTTTGTTCTAGAATAATCTTAATTCAAATTCGATCTAATCATGTGTACGACGATGTTTTGCATAAAAACATGAAGCTTACAAGTAGCTCTGAGCGATACTATACTATTAATTTGACGACACTATTATTTTAGCGAAACTAATTAATAATTACACAAGTACAACAATTTATTTCATGAAATTATTTTATTCATGCATGTCAGGGATTGTGTTGTGTCGGTTTTAGTATAGAAGATATATATAGAAATAGGAAAATTTTTGGCGTCATTTTGAATGTTGCTCTTCGAGTTTTTATTTATAAAAATGGTGGATTTTTAGACATAATGTCTTGGAAAACGCAGACAAGTGTAGGAAAGTGCATACTACAGGGAATTATGACTTTTAGAGTGGTTTTCAACTCTCCCAAGGGAACTTCTAGTAAGGGCCCACAACTTAACTGAGTCAGAAATCATCACTCATCGTCATCTTCAAGAGAAAGTGACATTTTAAAGTGCGCGGTTTAAATATATTCTATTACTTAATAGCGGTTAAATGCGTAGTAAACAGCCAGAAGAAGAAAAAACGTAGAAATAGAAGAATTGTCGAACGCGAAAGTAATCGAAATAAATTTTGTCCGACATTTTCCTATGTTAACGGCCTTGTAAAGGAAATATGTGTTAACATAATAAGTATTTGCTTAACGCATATCATTGTGAAGTAATCATAATGACTAAACATATTAATATGTAACCGCTATTAAATTATTAAGTAATCGATACTAGTCCGAGAGCTAGCGCCATTTTTTCGGTAGGTATCGGAGGCGATTTGAAAACTTGTCACATACTTGTGCTAGTATACCCCAATATGGTGCTGTTGAGCTGGTGACTAGTTGAGCTAAATTAAAAACAAGATTTAATCACTACTACTATTAATTTACTTTATTTTTCAAAAACATGTTTGAGGCAATTTGCAATTTTTATATGTCAAAGTTTAGTATTTAAAGAATAAAGAAAAAATAAACTAGGCGATTTAGTCGGGGCGTAACGCCCTTGGTCCATAGGCCACGGTAACAACTTTCCATCAGGTGACCGTGTGAACCTAAGTGGTATTAAAAAACATTGCCAGACCCGTGTAAAAATATATAAACACTTGAACAAAATATATAAAACTTGAAATTTTAATAGGATATTAAAATAACCTCAGAATTATAACGCCAGCGTTGTTATAAGCCAAGTAAAAATTAAATTCTCAAACAGACAGATAATTGTGATGAAACTTTCTACTAGCCTAGTAGTAAGAGTTGGTTTACAGCTCCATTTTGGAATATAGCAGTAGAGGATTGTGACATGATAAGACGCCCTTAAGAATACCGCGGCCATAATAACCTCATGTTGTGTTCCTGGCGTTGAGTAGGGTAACCAGAGCTCACTGGATATTTTTTGTGCTGTTAGTGATAAGACTTTCTGCTATGTCTTCTACACTAACGGCACAGTATTTCTCTGTTGTTACATAACCCCTGTTCCAAACGTACATAGACTACGGTAACCACTTTCCATCAGGTGGGCCGTATGCTTGTCTGCCTAGGGGGTATAAAAAAAGCTTGCCTCAAATACTTACTCAAAAATGGGTACGTGCTCTTCTACTATACTAGGTATTTTGTGATCAGATTTGTATTAAGTAATCGGGTCACACTAGTATTTAGGAAATTGGCAAAAAATCTTTTTGGAATTGCAACATATATACCTATTTAAGATTTGAATTATTAATTACTAGCTGATAAATGCGGCTTCATGCGAGTGAGAGTGGTGCTAAGAAAAATGCATATTGCTTAGTTAAGTTTTTCTTATTAAGCTTTAAGAATGGTGTTGCAAATTAATGTCAAAACATGCTATTGTTACATGTTTAATTATAATTTGTTTAAAAAAAAAATAAAGTTAGCTATTTTATACTCTCCTTTTTTGTGCTCCGCTAATTCTGCCGGTGTGTGTATCTCCGTTTAAGTATAGCCATTAGTAAATTCATGTAAAATTACTAGATAAACTGTAGATTTGGCTCATCTTCGATATTTTCCGTAAAGTGACTGCCATATGCCCTCCACAACCTATTAGCAATATCGAAGCATCGTAGTTAGACCTAATGTTAAAACTTTTATTGCTCCAACTACCCGTAACGATGTTCGTATGACAACCGGGACCGACGGCATAACGTGGTCTCCGAGGCACGACCAGACCCAAGTACCCATATTCATGCATATATTCTCCATCCTAGCGTTAATCCCAGTCGCATCCGAAGCTTTTCAACTCGGAGTCTGGGGCCCGCTTTTTACCAGTCTAACTGCGGATTTGGCTAAACTTCGATATACATTCCGTGAAGCGACTGCCATCTGACCTTCACAACCCAAAGGCGATATCGAAGCATTGCAGCTAGACCAGTTGTTGGATTTTTGAGGGCTGCAACTACCCGTAACGACTGCTATAGATGTTTGTATGACAACCGGGACCGACGGCTTAACGTGGTCTCCGAGGCACGACCAGACCCAAATACCCATATTCACGCATACAAATCGAACCCGCGCCTCCTGCGTAGTGGCCGCGTCCACTACCGTTACCACACAGGCGGTCAACACGTATTAAACTGTTTTTTTCTCATACCAAACTGCCAACAATGATTTTCGGTCCCACGTCATAGGAGGAGACCCTATTGCTGCCAACTGCATGTTAATTGTTGGATGGAGAACAGCTCCTATCCCTTAGTTCCCTTCTGCAGCACCCACGGGAAGAGATAGGAGGCGCTATTCTGCTGCAAAGGAAACCATCACAACTTATAATGTCATCGGTATATGTATCATCCCGCTATTTAATTGTACTGGTATGTTTAGAGAAGGTCAAATCGTTGATTATTATAATATTTATTTTAATTCCGGTTTTAAATGGCTCTCGTATCAACGTTTCTTACATTTAAGATTGTCATATCTGTCAAAACATAAATATTTTAGATTGTGAGTACTTACTGACATATTTTTTTAATTTAAAATGTTAGGTGATAAATCATCTTTACATTCAATATATAAAATTCTTATGCCAGTTTGTCTGCGAATTCCTTCAAAATATCTAGACCGATTCTTCTGAAAAATTTTGTACATATTTGGTAGTTCTGAGTTTTTCTAATGGTTCTCTAAGTTATAAGGGTATTTTTTATTTATTTTATTATGATTTGTCATTGAAAATGACATACAAACTTATTTTTTTCGCTACTAACACCGAATGCCGACGTGCTTCGATTTTAGATGAGAATCTATTCAGGTAATTGACGATCATAATATCTCTACGCAAACATAGTTCTACAAACCAATCTCTCTTCAGTACTCAGAATATTCAAGATTCAAAACTGAGTAGCCAGAAACCACTGGAGACTTTTTGTGTTGTCAATGGGCAGACAAAAAGGCTTTGTCTTCGACACTGGCGGCAAAGAAACTTTCTGTGTTTACAGGGTCGGCCGCACGAGTGTGACTCCCCTGGTGTTGCACACGTCAGTAGGTCACTGTAACCGCTTTCCATCAGGTGGGCTGTGAGCCTGTCTGCCGCCTAAGTGGTATAAAAATGTGTATCGTTCATGAATACGCGCCTTAGATAATGAAGTTCTAATGACATAATCAGGTTATATAAAAGTTATTTAAGCATATTAAAATATTTCTGCTGGTACTCATATTACGCAACCGTGAATATGTCAAGGTTATAATTGGTATAATATATACCTACATAATACCCCGACTTCGGATAAATAAATGCCTTAAAACTTGTAATTCTTTGTTGAAAAAGCATTTCCTCAAAAACAGTTTTGCAGCTGATTTTCTCGCCGCAATGTTTCCAGGTCGGGGTCGCGTCTCAAACCGGTGATTCATTTGCTAAACGAGTCTTTTTTGAGATTTTATAAGCGCCGTTTTAATGGTTTATATCCGTACTTATATTATAAACTAGCTGACCCGGCGAACTTCCTAACGCCAATATTTTTCCACACGGGCGTCAGATCCCGTTCCCGCTGCACCCTCTACTATATTAAACATGTATTATACATATAAATCTTCCTCTTGAATCACTCTATCTATTAAAAAACCGCATCAAAATCTGTTGCGTAGTTTTGAAGATTTAAGCATACAAAGGGATATAGGGCCGGAGAAAACGACTTCGTTTTAAACTATGTAGTGGTGCGACAGTAACACTGTCTGTCTGTATGTTACACGCCTAAACCACTGAACTGATTTTCATAAAATTTAGTATAGGGATAGATTAACGACATCGGCACACATCCACGCGGACGGAACCGCGTGCAAAAGCTAATACAGAATAAATGATTAACTTTTGACTTCTCACGTTTGAAATTTTGGAGACGAGAGTCTCATAATAATGTAATCAGTTCTTTTCTAAGTTAGTTTACGGTGTAGATATTCCTGAATTTTATAATAACCTTTTTGTAAAAGTTAAGTTTTGAATAGACCTATTGATTATACAATTAGGTAGACAAGCACAAAGTCCATAGGCCACGGTAACTAATTCCCATCTGAATCAGTCATCGTGGCCTATGGACGTGTGTCCTATGGGCGTCAAACTCGTACCGCCGACCCTATAGAAACTTAATGCCTTTAAAAGTACCTATTAATAGTTTAGTAATCTCTACAGAACCTCAGTACAGAAAGATATTCTGTAATGGAATCCTAAAAAGTAAACCAGACACGAAAAATACTCTTACTTATAATATTTGAGCGATCAGCGCAAAAAATGCACCAAAAAACTGCTTTAGCATATTTTTTTATATCACAGTAGTATGGAGTCATTACTTTATATGTGCAAACAACGTTTAATCACATAATCAATTATATAATCGAGTAATATTTTAAGTCTTACCTACTTATTTTAAACGCTCATAGCATATACGTATCTTCTATCGTAAGAGCCTCTTCTTCATACACACATATATATAATCACGCCTTTATCCCCGGAGGGTTAGGCAGAGGTGAATTAACACCCACATTTCACCTATCATTGTATTCAGTCCCACGCAGTAAGGGGTCACTATTGGTCCGGGCACTATTGTTGACTCCAGTCATGAATTTTAGGCTGAGTCTGGGCTGTACATATCTGTCTGATGTTGAAGTAAATCAGCCCTATCCCTTAGTCGCCTTGTACGACACCACATGGGAAGAGAAGGGGTGGCCCAAATTCTACTCTGCCGGGACACACGCGGCTGAACTACTACTTCTAAAAATGTAACTAAATAATAAATGTAGTTTTCTTTCTTTCCAGATTTTCCGCCATATGTAGCCGAACTCGTCTAAGCCAACTTCAAACATGGGTCACAAACCGTACTTGGCTCAAGTGGGGCAATCAGCCCGGAACAGATTGTTTGGGCTTGCCCCCACGGACCGAAGAGTGCCTATTAGTATGTTAATATCGCAACAGAAGAAACTAAGCAGTGGTAAGTGATAATTTTTAGATATTTTTGCCGTGTTTTTTGAAGTGAAAACTTCTTTGGCGGCGTTGAATGGGTAAAAATTGTTAAACTCGCGTCGGGATCACTTGACCTTTGAACCGTAACCGACGACTGACGTCATACAACGTTAGCTACAGATTGTTTATTTTGTTAGGTACGCTATGAAGCTTCGTAGCTTAGCGGTATTCCTTATGGTTTCAGATAGTACCGGGTTCGAACCTGGGCTTCTGACACTTTTTGTGATTATTTTTTCTTTTTGTAATTCATAAATTTCTGCCGACATAAAATTAGTGATAGGTTCTATGGTAGGTATGGTATGTTCTTTTTATCTTTTTCTCTGTATATAAAGAAGAAAGAAAGAAAGAAAAAGTTTTCACTTCTGCCGGCACTCCCGGAGGGCAACCCGTCTTTTTTTCCACTGAGGTGGCAGACAAGCACACGCTCCACCTGATGGAAAGTGGTTACCGTGGCCTATGGACGTGTGCAACACCAGGGGAGTCACACTTGTGCTACCGACCCTGTAAATACAGACAAAGCAGGAATTGCCTTTGGTCTAACCGCTGACAGCACAAAAACTCTCCAGTGAACTCTGGCTACCCTATACTCACCGCCGGGAACACAACACGAGATTGTGGCCGCGGTATTCTGTAGGGTGGAGGTACTTCCCCAGTCGGACTGCTCAATTGGATTTTTCTGTGAGTCGACACCCTTCAGATGAGATGGGTGGTGATACTTGTATTCTTTCTCCTTCACCATACCAATTCATTTAATTCATAATTGTACGACACCACATGGCCATCGCCATCCAGCGCGGCAACGCAGCAAGTGTGATGGGCACTTTTGCACCGGGAGCGATCAGGGGCGGGTTGTTCGATTAGCACTTGCTTGGACTTTATTTAATATTACATATTTTAATTATATTTTAGAATTAAGGTGACATGAATAAATAAAATAAATTCATAAATAATCTTTATACCTATCTGACTATTTTTCACAATAAATAAATTTATTTAATTTCTTACTTAGGTTATTTGTTACCTATAAATGGTTTATAGGATTATGTTAGGAGAAACTTTTTATACACACATAAATATAATTAATGGTTATACTTAATGATTAAAATTAATAGTTTTAACTGTAATTATAATTAACTCATATTATTTATGGTTAAATGGTCATTTAATGGTTGGTTTAATGATAACTGGTAGGACTGTAAGGGTTTCGGACACGCTAAACGACCTCCGTCCATAATGAGGCCTGGAAATGATAGGTGGAGTCGCCTGTCACCCTAGCAGGAGCTGGCCGAGACGACGCCCCCTTTCTGGGGCAAGATGGAGTCACCAAGAGCGATGCCCATCTCCGAACCAGAGATAGCCCTGAGTCAGTTAGGGTTGAGAAAGATATGCCTTCAGCAATCTGCCCCTCTAGACAAGTCGCATTTCCTTAACCGGCTTTAGATAGAATAGTATGACAAATAAATGGGATTTGACATATATGACATACGTTAACGACTGTCAAATACGTTAAATCACATACATTCGTCATATATTCCATCAAACACCGGTCAACGAACTGTTACTTGTTAGAGGGGATGTTATGTAAGGCACAGGTGAATGGGAAGACCAGCCCCTTTTATTCTATCAAACGCCGGTCAATAAGATGCCAGTTTTCTTCCCGCACGTAAAAAAAGGCGGGCTGATGTGTGAATGTGCGATTCTTTAAGCGTACAGCTACGAGCGTGTGATAGTCTTGATGGAGATTGTGATTGGTTAGACTAGGTGACGTCACTATAGATCGACCAATGAAAATCTTTGTTAAAGCTGTCACAGCGCTGTGCTAAAAGCTATATGCTTAGAGAGTTGCATAGCTGACCTTTTTCCCAAATCTGTTGAGGTAGGTTTTCCAGTCTACTACGACGACTAAATTTCGATATATTCCGTGAAGCGACTGCCATCTGACCTCCACAACCCATTGGTGATATCGAAGATCTGTAGTTAGACTAGTCGGACTTTTAGGACTTTTATCTTAAACCGCGGTAGCCTAGTGGTATGGGTAATGGACTGCTGAGACGAGGTCTCGGGTTCGATCCCAGGTTTTCCATGGCACTCACCAATGACTTTTCGATGCTTTTCGAAGTGATGTGTGTATTTATCGCAGGTTTATGTGCCCAGTTAATGGTAATAGGCTCGCCACCTATTACATTGGGACCTAATCATAAACCGGCGAAATGTGGGTGCTAGCACCTCTGCCTACCCCTTCGGGGATAAAGGCGTGAGTTTATGTTATGTTATGAGTTTATGCTATCTATACACCGTATCGACTGCCTGATTCGTATGACAACCGGACAGAAGGCTTAACGTCCTCTCAGAGGCACGAACAGACCGATGCAAATAGCCATATTCATGCATACAAATATTTACACTGAGGCTGTCAGGTCTTTTACACACCATAAAGCCTTGGAACCCTCACCAGCTCACGTGTTTCCTTCTTCCTACAGTCCCGGGTCCTTTAAGCGGATCAAGCTGAGGGCCACCATTATACCATTGTCAGTGTTATTGCGACCCTCTTTCCTGAGACGTTGCTTTCAGCTTACCATCAGGCAGGGGTAGGTCACATTGACGTGTCCCCTAATTCGTCACGAGTACTATCCTATATGATAGGCGCATACGACCCAGAAACCTCGTATATAATGTATGTTTTGTGCAATGGCGTTTACTACACTGACATCCGATTTTCGTAACCGACATGACTGTAAGTCATAACAGATAGCGGATTTATGACAGCCGCGTTAGACAAGTGGCAATTCGTTGGCTGGAGTATTTTAAAATAGAACGATAAATGTAATTATGGGATTTGACGCAATAAAATAAATTATTAAAAATAAAAAAACCCGAGTGATTTTGAAAAGATCAAAACTAGCTTTATAGCATGCTGTACCCATTAATTTTCATCTTGTTTGAGATTTGCAAATGGGTACCGCCTGCTTTGAAGCTTGGTTCGATCTTTTCAGAATCAGTCGGATTTTTTATTTTTTTTATATTTATTTTATTTTATCCATTTTTAGTTACGACATATTATATATGTTTTTGTAATCATCTTAAAATGTTCTTAATTTTCTTCATTTTGATACCTCACTTGATAGATTAGAGTAATTTTTTTTTAACTACATACTTTTTGGTGCCTAAAAACTAAATAAAAATACCTTCCATTTGAGATATGAATCATTGAAATCCGTTCACAAGATATGAGGTTATAAAGCATCGTACAAACATATATACAAGATACGTGCGAAAAACATAACCCTTCTTAACATCCGGGTAACAAATCCCATACAATATGCTGGCCAACTAAATTCCCTCTTGTCTAAGGGACAGCCCCTCTAGATAAATGGTGTTGTTTATGTCAGAGTTAAAAAGTAAATTTATTTCATTTCATTGTTACGTAAAGCTTTGATAATAGCGCAAGGTGAAACCGGTCAGGTTAAAAATATAAATAAGTGTGGAAATGTACAAGTGACGTTATTATTAAAAAGATCTAAAGATATCTAAAGTAAATTATTTTCAGAATTTAAATTAATGATAATAATCCATGCAAAGGTTAAATATCTATTTGCTGCAGAAAGAAGAATTTAAGGTAAGGAAAATAATAGATCGTTACATATGAAATTACCGTTTTATTGAAGAAATTGGACTAAACCCAATTTGCAGTTCTAACATTTTTGCTTTTTTTTTAAATCAAATTTTATGATTTTTTTTTGTGTACGAATGAGGCAACATTAAGCCAACAGCAACTAATAATACATTTTGAAAAGTGACAGCTGTAAAAAAGTAATACGAAATTTATGATCAAAATGGTAACATTTAGGAAGTACTGTTTTAGAAGATCGAATTTAATTTATCAAGCGGCCAATAAAAACAAAATTTAATACAGAGTTGTTAAAACTTGAAATCAACTTTCAAACAAAGTATAAATAATGGAAATAGCTATTAAATTACAGGAATAACGAACTCGTGAATCTGTAAGAAAATTTTAGCAATTTCATATGTAACGACCTAATAGACAAGTAGGTACAGTGGCAGGTCAAGTAAAATAGGTAGATGGAATAATTATTATGGTAAATATTGCGTATTACACGGTGAATGGTTTTGTTCACGGGGCTGTAGTCTTTAAATCATTTTGTGTAAACTCACACTTTATAAGTGTTAGAACAATGAATTTCTCACGCGAATGTAGAAGGAACGACTAATCGTGATAACACAATCTAATGTGTAGGTTGTAGGTTAGTACGTATTATGTTAAATTAGTTTTTACCTAGATGATAAAGTTAACAGCAAATTTTATTTTCAACAAATTTTAGTAATCTAAATATAACTATTTTAACGTGATACTGTCTGCCCCTCTAGACAAGTGGCAATTCGCTAACCGGCGTTTGATGGAATAGAATAACGAATGTACGGGATTTGACGTATTTGACATGCGTTAACGACTGTCATATACGTCAAATCCCATATATTCGTCATTCTATTCCACCAAACGCCAGCTAGCGAATTGCCACTTGTCTAGAGGGGCTGATGTTGAATTGATATGCGGAGTCACGCGTAAAGATCGCGTGAGTTGCTCTCGCATCCGCGGCAACCTTCATGTCCGAGACATCGCAGATAAAATGCAAGAGAGTCGCCTTCGCTGGTGTGGCCACGTCTTGCAGCAACAGCCAGGCTACGTGGGTAACAAATGCCTGGCAATGGCGCTCCCGCCGGGTCTAGGTAGAAGGGGTAGGCCCAAAAGTCCTGGCTTGACGTCGTGCATGCTTGCAAATGGTCTCCCTACCATGGACGCCATAGATCGTGCGAAGTGGAGGAGAAGGAGCTGGAAGAGAGGAAGGCGGACCTTAAGATGACCTTGACCTTGAGCTCCGAGAGCATCTTGGCCTCGGATGTAATCAGGATAACATCTAAGTGTCGATGATGATGATGAATGAATGTCTGAACTTGAATTGAATCAATCAATGAAATACCTAAATCAATAATTTCGGTACTTTGAGATAACTTACACTTCAAACTTGAAAACTACCATGTTTAGTCTCCCCGCGACCGTGACTGCTGAAAATTAGCCGAAACGTTGGGCTATTTTTTTTTTAATGTATAGTACACGTCTATTTGACTTCACCTCGCTTGACAGTAAGCTGAAAGCAAAGTCTCAGAAAAGAAGGTCAATGGTGGCACTCAGCTTGACGGTCTCATCAGAAGCTTTTGACGTCCCGCTTAAAAGACCCGGGACTGTAGAAGAAGGAAACACGCGAGCTGACAAGGAGTTCCTAATGTTATGTATTGAGGATGTAAATAATATAATAAGAATGCAATTGAAGGCGGAGGAACGGACGAAATGGCGCATATTGGAGGATCGTGTCCACCAGTGGACCACGGTGGGCTAAGTGATTGATTGAATCCGTTAAAAAATAGTTTTATTTCAATTTGATATCATATTTTATTATTTAGGTACACTGAGCTCGACATTTCGGTTGCCTTTCAGCAATCATAATCCCGGGGAGACTCTCAGTTACAATGCATAATAATACAATAAAAATAGTTATAGAATGAAAAACCTTTACAAATTTTTTTTATATACAACTGAGTAGGCAGAAGCACACGGCCCACCTGTTGGAAAGTGGTTACCACGGTAATGCCACGGCCTATGGACGTGTGCAACACCAGGGCAGTCACACTCGTGCTGCCGACCCTGTATACACATAGAGTTTCTGTGCCGTCAGTGTAGAAGACAAAGCAGGAATAGCCTTTGTTCTTCCCACTGACAGCAGAAAACCTTTCCAGCTTTCTTTTAATGAGTGATATTCGTGTAGACTTTCGACAGTATATTCCTCTTCATCCTAGCGTTAATACCAGTCGTATCTGAAGCTTTCACTCCGGAGACTGGGTCCGCTTTACCAGTCTAACTGTGGGTTTAGCTGATCTTCAATATTTTCCATGAAACGATCAAATTATCAAAATTTAAATAAAATCGCTCTCCGCTTATGACTCACATAACTCACTGAAACATGCGAATTGTAATACCAGCCGTATTTAATTCGATTTCGTACTGTAACCACTGCATTACTAGAGAATAAGCCTGGATTCGTCTGCGATTAAACTTCAAATTTAAATGCCTTGTTTCCCGGTGGAGTAGAATGACGTCACTCCATCTCCCATGCGTGTTGCAGAAAGCGCCTAAGAAATAGGGCTATTCTCCATCCAACATTACAAACAGCTCATGATGAAGTACCCATTTGACAGCCATGGGCTCGCCTCTGACATAACACTCTTAAATAACTAAATTACGTAGGTATTAATTAAATAAAGATTAAGACAGCTTCTGTGGCGTGGTGGTAGTGAACGCGGCCGCTACGCAGAAGGCGCTGGTTCGATCCCCGCTCATTGCAAATATTTGTATGCATGTATATGAATATTTGCATCGGTCTGGGTGTTTCTATGTATAATATGTATGTGTTTACAAAAAAAAAAAGTATCTAAGTATGTTTATCCGCATTCTAGATTCCATAACACAAGCTAGTTAGGCTATGCTTACCATGGGTCTAGATAGCTTTGGTGAAATGTTGTGGAATATTTATTTATAAAGCTCTTAAATAAGCTTGACGCCGATATAATTTATAATGTTCCTGAGAAAAAAGTCTTGACAGACAGATAGACATTAGATAGACAGACAGACAGTCAGATTAGACAGGCAGACATACAACGAAGTATATTAAGGTAAAAGCACCAATGGCGAACACTTAAAGGACAAATCAAACTTCAATCTACAAAATATAATATATTCATTATAAAAAGTTCGTTACATCCTTTTTTAACTGTTACGGCAATATTCAAACATTAAATTTTGTAGATAAAATCTTTAAAAACTGTTATACTTTAACATAAATAAAATTATTATACAGTATGTCGTAAGTACCAATAGTGGACAATCAATTAAAACTGATCTAGCCATAAAAATACGGCAATAGTCTACGTAGGTCAACAACCTACAAATTTTGAACTTCTATATACTGAAATTAGTATTAATCATTATTAATAATTATTATTATTATCGTCGTCGGTCGTCGTTAACACATATCCCTATAGGACCCATAAGGGCTAATGTTTTTTTTATTTCGTGTTACGGATCCCTAATGATACCTAACTAGGGCAACTCATTTTTCTACTCAATATGACAAGATTTCTAGTGGAGACCGCGACTCGACAAGCGTAGTGTAGGACGCCCTCCGACCAGGTGGGATGACGATCTAAGGAAGACTGCAGGCAGATGCTGGATGCAGCAAGCTGAAGACAGGGCGCTATGGCGCTCATTGGGGGAGGGCTATGTCCAGCAGTGGACTAATATAGCCTGATGATGATGATGATGATATGTGCCATTAGGTGTCTTTAAGTAAATAGTCATGTAAACCATAAAGGTTTTTTTGGAAGTGTCCACTATTGGGCCAGTGTCCAGCATTGGTGTTTTTACTTTAAACGATACTGTTACTTAAGTTACCAAGTAAAACAATAAACACAATACTTGTATTAAAAGAAAAAATATTACAAAAATTACAGAGCAGAAGTAAAAAAAAAACGATGTGCATATTACATTTAAAAAAATTTGGTTGCCTGTAAAGTCGGTATACGGGCGAAAGTTTTACGTGACAACGACTTTGAGTGGTAAAATAATTTTAATGTGAATATTCATTCGTATAGTAGGAAGAAGGATGAAATAATAGTAACAATTTAAAAATGTCTGTCTCTCTCGCTCTTAGGCGGGCTAACCATGCCCGAGTGGAAGGGACGCGTGCCTCTCACTCGCTCTCATTGTGAGCGCATAACGTGAGCGGAGCGTAACGCAGTTTCTTGAAGTGTCACCCGGCAAACCAATTTATAAGACGTTGTCACGTCAAAATAATTTTAGAAGTATGTTGTGTATTAACAAAAAAAAGGTTATATACCAAAAAGGTTTTATTTATAGGTGATCGTCGTCAGTCGTCGGTAACACATATCCCTATAGGACCCATTAGGGCTAATGTTTTTTTATTTCGTGTTACGGATCCCTAATGATACCTAACTAGGGCAACTCATTTTTCTACTCAATATGACAAGATTTCTAGTTGACCTTACCGAGAGCCGTGATCATTTATACTTACAAGGTAAGGCATCCGCCGTTACGATTCACTTGAGTAAAAGGTTTTACGAGGAAAAAAATGTGTTTTTCTTCAACAATCATCATTGCGTGATCAATTACTGTATAAACATTAGTACTTACCTAAATAATCATTAACTTGAGAAGGACTTTATAAAACGTGACTCCAAGATCTGCTTACCCTTGTCCCAATTATCGTCGGTTCCCGTTTAGTGCAAATATTTGTAAGCATGAATGTACATGTATATGTCACCGCCATCTGGCTCAATCAGTCGTTCAATTATCTGCCTAGGCAGTTAACTAAACGGCGCCATTCAATTAACGGCCTGAATGATATTCAGCCGTCTCGTTAGATGGGCACTACCTCAAAATAAGATAGAAAATAACACACATACATACATATACACCTGTAAATCCCTGAGGGGGTAGACAGAGGTGTATTCACAGAAAATTAGTGATAGGTTTATAGTGATAGCTACGCAAGCCGACTTGGTTAGGTTAAGTTCTAGAAGGCTATTGCCGCCATTAAGCCTTCGTGGTTATTTTTTTATAATGTGGTAATGTTTAATTAAATAGCTAGGCAAGCAGTTAAACGTCATCGATCCAAGCTATTTGCCTAGCCGTTTAATTAAATGGCTGAACACCATTCAGGCCGTCAATTAAATGGCGCCGTTTACTTAACTACGCAGGCAGCGGTGACATATATGTTACAGTTAAAACGTGTTTTTCGTTAGAACTAGTTTTCCTTAGTTAAAACTAGTTTTTGCTTTACTAGAATTTACGACTGATATATTTGATTTTCAGTTATAACTAGTTGTCACTGCGTAAGCCAATCTCCCGCATTAGGCCTTCTAATCTAACATATCCAAATCGGTTTGCTTTACTTTCTCAATAAATCTACTCTACACCTATGCCTACCCCCTCGGGGATTTACAGGTGTGAGTATATGCATGTATGTATGAAATTTTCTACGTGCAGACAACACTGTTCCCCCGTACTTATCGAATCAGGTTACGTCTCGTGACCAATCAGAACAAAGTACGGTGAGCAATGCCCGAGCATATTCGAATTCGGAACGTTAGCGTTACCGAGAAAGCAGCAACGC
Organism: Eilema caniola; assembly: GCA_949126895.1. NCBI lineage: Eukaryota > Metazoa > Arthropoda > Insecta > Lepidoptera > Erebidae > Eilema > Eilema caniola. The sequence goes on along the minus strand of OX421490.1, from coordinate 1,359,263 downwards.
GATTGGCCGCCTGCCTACTGTGAACCAATCACAATGTTCCATTCTAGGGGTACGTTTACGTTATATATTCGAATCTTATTCGTGCGTGGAGCAAAGGTGATACAGTTTTAACTGAATCGTTTTGGGAAAACGCGTTTGGACATTCGATTTGAGCATTACTTAATTATAGTATTAACAAAGGCATACAAAGCAGGCCTATGACGGCAGCATGACGAGAGGGATTCACGCTAAGAAGCGAGATGACACCCGAAACACCCCCCCCCCCCCACTCCCCACCATAGGTGCGGGATAACACCTCTCTTCGGTCTGTTGGTAGTCCTGGGACATCCTACCGAGGGCTTACCCGTGGCTACCAACCACAGGCTATTAGGCGGTACGTGAGGGTTTTTAGTCGGTAGGAGTCCGGCAAAGCATCCATGAAGGAATGTCCCTCACGGTAAAAAAGGCATACAGTAAAAACTATTTCTAACTAGGAATAACGAGTTCTATAAACAAGTTTTAACTCTGACATTTATTTGCAATCGTATCCGCAATTTCACGGATATGAAATCACCTAATTTTTTCATCACGGATAGTCTGAAAAAAACTATCTTTTTTGGATAAAAATAACTTATTTTTATATCAGGGATTTATGAAACTAACTCATTTTTCTTATACATTATATCATAAAATCGAACGCAATACTACCCGTATTACGTTTGCTTTAATGATAGTCTTGTAAAACTTACGTTTTATACAATTTTATGCCGAGGGCTTACCCGTGGCTACCAACCACAGGCTATTAGGCGGTACGTGAGGGTTTTTAGTCGGTAGGAGTCCGGCAAAGCATCCATGAAGGAATGTCCCTCACGGTAAAAAAGGCATACAGTAAAAACTATTTCTAACTAGGAATAACGAATTCTATAAACAAGTTTTAACTCTGACATTTATTTGCAATCGTATCCGCAATTTCACGGATATGAAATCACCTAATTTTTTCATCACGGATAGTCTGAAAAAAACTATCTTTTTTGGATAAAAATAACTTATTTTTATATCAGGGATTTATGAAACTAACTCATTTTTCTTATACATTATATCATAAAATCGAACGCAATACTACCCGTATTACGTTTGCTTTAATGATAGTCTTGTAAAACTTACGTTTTATACAATTTTATGCTACCATACTATAACTTTCACTCGTATTATTAATAATTCTAACTAATCGGAGCAAGTTGCATATAATACGTAATTAATTAATGATTTAAACTAGATCTATTAACCTTGAGATATGAAAGTGGTTGTACTACATTTCACATGAAGCGAGGAAAAACTAAAATGACTTTCCTTGCAAGTAATGTAATATGTAACGTAATATTTTTATAGAACAGACTTTTCTCCATTAATGCAATATATTTATATACTTAACAAACTATTCTTCATTGTAGGTACTTATCTAATGGGTAGTTTGAGACCTAAAAGTCCAACAATTGGCCTAAGTGCAATGCTTCGATATCGCCTTTGGGTTGTGGAGGTCAGGTGGCAGTCAATCCACAGTTAGACTGGTAAAGCGGATCCTACACTACGAGCTGAATGCTTCGGATGCGACTGGGATTAACGCTTGGATGAAGAATAATCTTATGATGAAATTTATCTAAATATATATAACTCAAAGGTGACTGACTGACTGACATAGTGATCTATCAACGCACAGCCCAAACCACTGGACGGATCGGGCTGAAATTTGGCATGCAGGTAGATGTTATGATGGAGGCATCCACTAAGAAAGGATTTTGATTAATTCTACCCCTAAGGGGATAAAATAGGGGATGAAAGTTTGTATGATACTTTGTCAATTTTCCGCCCGCGTGGATGTCGGTTATCGCTAGAATATCGGTTATCGTTATAAATTGTAGCCTATGTGTTATTCTGATGCATAAGCTATATTATTGTAATGTTTCATTGAAATCCATTCGGTAGTTTTTACGTGAAAGAGTAACAAACATACATTCATCCATCCATATTTACAAACTTTTGCGTTTATAATAGTAGGATTTGATTATCTCCAAAGTACATATAGACACGACTAGGTACTTTATAATATTGTAGCTGACCCGGCGAACTTCGTACCGCCAATATTTTTCCGCCCGCGTAGCGTATGATCCCGTTCCCGCTGCACCCTCTACTATATTAAACATATATTATACATATAAACGTTCCTCTTGAACCACTCTATCTATTAAAAAAATCGCATTAAAATCCGTTGGGTAGTTATAAAGATTTTAGCATACAAAGGGATATAGGGACAGAGAAAGCGACTTTGTTTTATACTATGTAGTGACTAGCAACCCGTCCCGACTTCGCACTGAAACACACAAACTTTCTGAAAATGAAATATAGCCTATGTTACTCCCGAAGAATGTAGCTTTCTAATAGTGAAAGAATTTCTCAAATCGGCCCAGTAGTTTTTGAGCCTATTCATCACAAACAGACTTATAAATCTTGCCTTATTATAATATTGGTATAGATTTATAGATAGGCTTCAATAATAAAAGATTTTCCTGTTTCTAATTACACATACTTAATTAAAAATCCTTTCAATGAATAACCTAATACTAATTTAAATCGTGACTACGGTAGGAGATACACCTTGACCTCAGAGCTTGACGGACGAAGCCACGGGTAATGGGTACTCATTAATATTGTACAGCAATAAAAGTCCTTTATACCTATGACAGCAAATGGATCTTTAATCATATTCTGTCATAGTAACATTAGCTGTTAATAATAATCATAAATATCTTAATTCTATTAAATTTATTATTATAAAATACACGTATATCTAGTTATACTACCTTTTTTATACCATTGAAGTGGTGGAAAGTGGTTACTCGTGCTGCCAACCCTGGAAACACAGAGAGTTTCGGTGCCGTCAGTGTAGAAGATAAAGCAGGAATAGCCTTTGGTCTTCCCACTGACAGCACAAAAATTCTCCAGTGAGCTCTGGCTACCCTACTCACCGCCGGGAACACAACACGAGGTTATTATGGCCGCGGTATTCTATTGGGCGGAGGTGTACGTCCCCAGTCGGATTGCTCAATTCAAAGGAAACCCTCCGTCTCTCTGAACTACCTTTAATTGCAAAGTGTGTGTCTAGCCGTTAAAGCGTGATTTAATAACCTTCACATTTATAAAGTAGCATTGGTCAAACTCCCCCCCCCCCCTCCTCCCAAAGAGAGCCAGATCGAGAGAGATGGCCCTGGGTCAGCCGGGGTGTGAGAGATATGCACTAGCTACCTCACCATCGGCCTTGCACTGCGACCCACAAACGGCGTGCGTTTTAGTCGGTTCAATTCCGACATAACCTCCCCCTCCGCCTCCGGTAGGGGAGGTATCTGTGAGGATTTGACTTGACGTAAAAAAAAAAGTAGGACAGTCGGATTATCTTAGCCTACCTCCCAAACCCTAGACGAAAGCCTTCACCAGAGCCACGTCCGATAGTCTTCGGGTGTTTAGGCTTGCAGATGGAATTGTCTTGCCCCCTCCCCTCTCAAGACAAGCTTCGTAAAATAGAATAGAATTATCAATGACGATAATATTTTATACCATGTAGTTTAGGTGATAAGTTATTACCGAGGCCCATGGACATATGCAATACCAGGAGAGTCACACTCTCACTGCCGACCTTCAAGAAAGCTGGAGAACCACAGCAGGGAGTTCATTCCACAGCTTGGGCGTACGTGGGATGAAGTTCCTTTCATACCGCACAGTGCGTACCGTTTCTGGTCGCAATGTGTGAGGATAAATTCCTCGTCCCATGTATTCAATGATGTATTAATCTTAGTGTTCAATAAAGCCGGTAAATGAATGGCCACTGTCTAGAATGCTGAACTTCATGTCAGGGCCCTAAAAACACCCAAAGCGGACATAGTTAAATATTCAACATCAATAAATTAAGTACTCGTACCATTAAATTAGTGACATCAAATAAATTAATGTCGAAATTATTCATTGGGAAAATTTTATTGTTAAAACCTGTTTAATCAATTCAAAAACGAACTTATTATACAGAATATGATACAATACATAGTTTAGTATTTTTTTGTTTGATCGTGTATGTTGGGGCAGAGCCTCATGGTTAAATATCACCATTATCGTCCTATCAGCGTCAGGAGGGACTTTGACTCACTGTGTGTCTATTATCCTATACTATCCGTAGAGTAAGAGCTAAATCAGCTGTTCAATTAACTGACTAGGCTATTAAAACAACGGTGCCGTTCAATGAACGGCCTGAATGATATTGCAGCCTCCGTGACGTAGCTATAGTGAACGCGACCGCTGCGCAGGAGGCGCGGGTTCGATCCCCGCTCAGTGCAAATATTTGTATGCTTGAATATGGGTATTTTCATTGGTCTGGTCGTGCCTCGGAGGGCACGTTAAGCCGTCGGTCCCGGTTGTCATATAAAAATTAATGGCAGTCGTTACGGGTAGTTGGAGACCTCAGAAATCCAACCACTGGTCTAGCTGCAATGCTTCGATTAGCCTTTGGGTTGTGGAGGTCATTTGGCAGTCGCTTCATGGAAAGTATCGAAGTTTGATGGAAAGCGGACCCCAGACACCAAGTTGAAAAGCTTAGATGCGACTGGGATTAACGCTAGGATGAAGAATGATATTCAGCCGTATCGTTTGTTATAACAAACTGGCTGGCTAATGCTTAGGCCATTCGTACAATAGGGTACCACCCCGAAATAAGAGAGAAGTTAGTGATAGGTTTATCGAGAAAAACAGCTCAATCCGGTTTGGATAGGTTAGGTTAGAAGGCTAATACGAGTGCGGAGCTGAGATCCCGCATTTTTTTATACCACTTAGGTGGCAGACAAGCACACGGCCCACCTATTAGAAAGTGGTTACCGTGGCCTGTGGACGTACACACTTGCGCTGCTGACCCTGTTAGAAGAAAGAGTTTTTGTGCCGCCAGTGTAGAAGATAAACTATCCAGTCAGCTCTGGCTACGCTACTCACCACCGGGAACACAACACGAGGTTATTATGGCCGCGGTATTCTGCATTAGCCTTTATGTTTCTTATCTTTAATACCATGTATAAACAAGACAGAAAATTGGTGACAGGTTCATTGAAAGAAGTACCGCCATCTGACGTTGGATAGGTTAGGTTAGAAGTCTTATGTAGGAGCGAGACTAGCAATTAATGAAACGTCATCGATCCAGTCATTTGCCTAGCTGTTTCATCAAATAACTGAATATCATTCAGGCTGCTAGTTGAACGGCAATCTGTAGTAAAGAGGCTAATTAAGCTTGTTGATTATCGACTTATTAATCCCAGTTCCCGTCAAACAAGACCTATCAGACGCATTCGCATTAAAATTGGAACCACCAACAATTCTGATTAATAAATATTAAAAATAAAAAGCGCCGGACGTTGATAAGGTGATAGTGTGGTAATGAACTTTGGTTAACAGGTTTCCTGCCACTATCAGAGCGGATGGTGATAGTGAGCAAGTGTGATGTGACCTTAAGACTGTGTCACTTTCGCTTATTTGAGTAAAAGTTTTTATACACACACCGGCAGAATTAGCGGAACACAAAATTATGGTCTGGGGAGGGACATGTTTAGGAGCTCGCACGGAGTTAGTGATAGTCGACGGCGGACATCTGACTGCTGATCGATATATCAGGGAGATTTTAGAGGAATATGTTGTGCCATTTGCCCCATATATTGGTAACGACTTTATTTTAATGCAGCATAATGTTCAGGCTCACAGTGCTCGCTCAGTACAGGCCTAAACCATGTTGGTGTTACGGTGATGGAGTGGCCAGCACGGTAGCAATTAACCTGTTGGCGTTAATGCATCTCTGCGTACCCCATCGAGGATTTACAGTCTTAAATATATGTATGTATAATTGTAAATATCGTTTGTTTTTCTTACATTATTGTGTTTCAATACACTTTGCCTCAGCTGTCCAGTAATTATGCAGAGCTGATTGTCCAATAAGATCAATATCTTTTGACGCCATTTGCAAATAATTATTAAATTATGTTAATTTAATTAACCTATCGTGCGAAACGAGGTTATGTGTTCATTTACAGACAGACAGACGATAAATCTTTATATAATAATAGCAATTATCTACTTACATTGTTGTTGTGGTTATCAAGACTTGTTTGTTAGTTTGTTACCGTTGAGAACGAGTTACAGTCGTTTTTAATATTTTTAAACACATTTATCATCATGTTATACAACAAATTGTGCCCGAGAAAAATCATATTCATAAAGCAAGCTAAATCATCTAGAGACGTGTAAAAACAGAAATACGATTCATAATTATCGTCACGATAGAAATTAGCGTCAAACAAAGCTCTAAAATGCTGCAAATCGCTATTTCAAACACGTTTCAAACTAACACGCCAAGTTGAAGGTAAAGTTTTAGTTACGAGGGTCACTATTACATACACCATCAATGATACAATGGTGGTCTCAGCTTGACGGCCTCATCAGATCACGCCTTTTACTAGAGGACAAATTAGCACCTATACATAGGTGACACATCAACAACTTCCAGGGGACAAATTTTACTAGACCAGCCGGTACGTCTCGAATTAAAATCGTTTTCAAAAAGCCAGGATCTGCCAGGAAATAGAACAAAAGATGAATGAGTACTTCATACATAATTGTGTGTTTAGTCACTATCATTGGCAATCTCCCAGCGTTATGGATGAACAGACAGACTAACAATGGTTATAGGCCCTTTGGCAGTTAGAGTAGCGTGGCTGTGGACTTAAGACTTTGAGGGTCTACGGGTCCTCTAGGTAAGGTAGGTAGGTTTTAAAGGCCTAAGATTGATAAACTCGCCTGTAAGTCGGTAGAACTGCTGACTCAAATCGAGGGAGTATTCTATTTATATTATAAATATATAAATATAGCACTGAAATAAAAGTATCTACTCCTGTAGAAGCGATTGAAAGTTGTGTGGAATTGTTTTGGACTTAGGACTTAGAGGTCTACGAGGCCAATCCAAATCTTCTATGCCCCAATGCAATGGCCTAGAGTGGAAATTTTCAAAAGGGATACCGGTGTTTTTTTTTTTTTTTAATTGTATTTTTCAGTCATATTTATCTTTTGTATTATTCTTCTCCATCCTAGCGTTAATTCCAGTCACATCCGAAGCTATCAACTTGGAGTCTGGGGTCCGCTTTTACCAGTCCAACTACGAATTTGGTTAAACTTCGACATTTTCCGTGAAGCGACTGCCATCTGTCATCCACAACCCAAAGGCGATATCGAAGCATTCCAGTTAGACCAGTTGTTGGACTTTTGAGGGCTCCGACTACCCGTAACGACTGCCATAGATGTTTTTATAGCAACCGGGACCGACGGCTTAACGTGCTCTCCGAGGCAAGATCATTTGTCTTATGTATTATTATTGTACCTAATATATAATTTTAAAAGTAAGTTCTAATGTCTCCCCTAGGGAGGCCAACAGGGAAGACACGAGACCGTAACAATTTTAGTAAAGACTTTTGTTATAATTTTATGTTTCCGATAGTTCATACGAGTATCGATAGATGGCTCCCACGGTCGCCCCAAGGCGGTTGTATAGGAGAATTTGGATAGCTTCAGGCGTAGCTCGGTGGCTCAGTGGTCAGAGCGTTCCCCCTGTAAGGGAAAGATCGTGGGTTCGAGTCTCGCCTGAGCGATTCACTTTTTTTTCATAATCGATTTTATGTTCAATAGATTGGTCTGCAAATATAATAAGTTACAAAATTTAAGAGCGTAAACGTATCTACCATCTCTGCATAGGCAATAGGTTAATACGAACACCTTAACACTGCCAGCTAGTTGGTACAACTACTGAACAGTTGACGGACGTAAGCCCTACCAAGTTCACTAAAATTCAACTGGATGACTGACATCTGCCCCTCTAGACAAGTGGCAATTCGCTAAACCGGCGTTTGATGGAATAGAATGACGAATGTATGGGATTTGACGTATTTGACATGCGTACCCGTAAAAGATTGCCTCAGTGCGAAAAGGCCGCCATTTGTGTACATAAACTATACCTCTAATTTTGTTATATATGTCCTTGGTGTACAATAAAGAGTTATTTATTTATCATTTATTATTGATCATTGTGAGTATTGTGTTATCCGCCCTCCGTGGCAGACATTACTAGTAGTTGCCTGGACATCATGTGTCAACGATATAAAATAAATCATAAAAATAAAAAAGAAAAGATTTAATAGAGAATTTTAGGAATAAAACTGACGTGTGTGTCAGTTCCTGACAGTTGACGTGAGGTCTTCGGTGGCTGCTCAAGCTTTGAAGAGAAGTGTTCTAGCTTCCGCGATCCTATAAAACGAGTATTGTATAAAATTATGAAAAACCTCGCGTAAAATACCCTTTTAAAAAGCTCGTAAGTATAGGAATGATATGTTTTATTCCCAATAAATAACAATATTTCAGCAAAAGAGTTGTTTCACTCAATGTATTTAATATTGTAAAACTATGGAGATCAAGCCCCCGACTCCACAGCACTTTGTCCTTCAAGATCGATGTGATACTTACTGTATAATCAAAATTCACTAAGCACATAGTTACAGCAGTCTATAGCCCCTGACCTTTGCCTCTCCGCTCAGAGGTCCCGCCATTTTCTACTCGCGACAACAATGGCTTGTCTTCGCTAACAAAACAGTAGGATAATTAGACTGCTGACAATATGTCGGAGATAGGTATATTCTCCGACATATTGTCAACAGTCTGTGAGTCAAGGGTCAGAAATGTATACAATTATATATAATTGTAGTGTCTACTTATAACGGAGCTGAGGAATACAGACACAGTTTTGAAGGCAGAATCATCTAGATGTATTAATTTGACAGAAAAAAAATGTATGGAAGTAATGTCAGGGTCATAACGATCTAGACGACAAATTATTTATTTTTATAGTTAATTAAAACGTAACATGATCTCATTATAAAATATCTAAATGATCTTAAAACCAACGTATTCTTTTTCTTGGTTGCTACGCGGTCCATTTGGTATCTGATAATATAGTCTGATAGCACGGTCGCCACGCGGAGCTGGAATGGTTCTCCACTGGGTGAGACCTGTAAGTGGTGAGACCGGCAGCACGAGTGTGACTCTCTTGGTGTTGCACATGTCCGTAGGCCACGGTAACCACTTTCCAGACGATTCTGTTAATATTATCAAGCGGAAGAGCTTGTTTGTTTGCTTAATTAAACGTTAGATTCTCAGGAACTAACGGTTCGAATTGAAAAAATCTTTTTTGTGTTTAATAGTTCGTTTATCAAGGTTATAGGCTATGTATCATCACGCTACTACTCAAGGAATCCGGCAGATTTCTATACAAAACTAAAAACTTACGAGTATGTTTTAATGGGTTAGGTGCACGGTGGCTCTAATTATATCACGGACGAAACCAGGAAGCGCCAGCTAGTGTTAAAATAAAAGATTATTATAAATGCATATTAATGTATAATTATGTTATAGGCCACTACTTTAATTGGATAGTATTAACATACACTGGTTATCTATGTAAATTAGTAAAACGATTATGTCTGTTTGTAAGGACCTGAAAAAGGTGGCTGGGACGGACTGGTTGCGGAAGGCGGAGGATCGTACAAAATGGCGCACATTGGGCTAATTGATTGATTGATTGAAATCTGTGTCTAATACTAAAATAACAGTTTTTTTTTTTATTCTGATGTGTGTATATAAAAGAATTTAAAACAAAAAATGTCCGTCTATCTCTCTCTTTGCCGAAATTTGGGTACTAATAGATCTCTGCCTGCCTTTCGGAGATTTACAACCGTGAATATTATATATGTATGTATAATAAAAAATAACGGTTTGAAAATTCTTTACTTTGTCGCACTATAAAGTCTTAGAACTCTGCACCAGCACACGTGTTTCCATCTCCCTACAGTCCCAGGTCCTTTGAACGTGGAAAAGCATCTGATGAGGCCGTCAAACTGAGTGCCACCGTTGTAACATTGTTATTGTCTGTAATGGTGACCCTATTTCCTGAGACTATGCCTTCAGCTTACCATCAGACAGGTGAACTCATATTGAAGTATCCTATATATAAAAAAACCACCATTATATACACGTACCATGTTAACAATGGTGGCCTCATTAGTTGCTTTTCCACGCTTAAAGGACCCGGGACTGTAGGAAGAGGGAAACACGTGAGCTGGCAAGGAATTTCAGGTCTTAATGGTGCGACAAAGGAAAGAGTCAGCGAACCGCTTGGTTCTTGAAAGAATGTTCTGCATCGTATGCGGGTGACATATAAGCCCTGCACGTGTTGTCCTGTGTAGGTCCTGTAAGACTAGGTATCTTCTTCTTCTTCATTTTCATCCTAGCTTTTAACTCGGAGTCTGGGGTCTAATTTACGAGTCTAACTGCGGATTTGGCTTAACTTTGATTTTTTCCGTGATGAAACTGCCACCTGGCCTCCACAATCCAAACGCGATATCGAAGCATTGTAAGACTAGGTATGTAGTACATAAAAAAGAAAATAAGTCAGTTCTCGTAAAGAATCTGCAGACGGTCTGATATGCCTTTCACTAACTTTCGAACTAAGTATTATTATCTAAATATGTCATCTTATGTTTGCTACATAGTGTCACAAGAGTCTCGGTTGCTTAGTAAACGAGAGGTTCCGGGTTCGCACCCTAACCGACTACACTTCCATTTGAAAAAGGGGAATAGAAATTAATAGAAAATGCCAGTAATGTTTATATTTTGTTAAGATATTTTGGTAAAAAATGGTGATCATAAGCTTATCTCTGTCTACTGCTGCCATGCTGGACATAGGCCTCTCCCAATGCTGCAAGCCTTTTGTCTACTGTGTCCACGCTGGCCAGACGGGTTGGTACAGGGTTTTATTTCGAGTGTTCCTTCTCTCGCAGTGATATCGTCTGCGTATGTTTCCGTCAGTCGCCTCTCACGACACCCTTCGGATGAGATGGGGTGGTGATACTTGTATTCTTTCTCCGTCACCACACAGATGCCACTAAATATATCGGTCACGGATAGATATAGGTTAGAGGAGACTGGCAGAGGTCTCGCAGAGAGTTCTGCAACATACGCAAGTTATTTAAAACTTCACGCACTTGTGAAAATATTTCTGTAACAAAATCTAAACAAAGATCACCCCCGGCGTGATTTCAAATTCAGGATTATGTTGAAACTAGCTGTTGCATGGGGCTCCGCCCGCGTTGTTTATCGCTTGTAAAATGAGAAACTTTAACCCCATTCTCCTATCCCCTCCCTCGGCTTTGCTCTAGATGGCGTGAGATCAGATGGCCGTAACACGTTCAGGACTTTACCAAGGGGTCCGAAAAATTGTTTAAACGCGAACGATAAAGAGCTGGAACGCTTTACTGCTACAAGTTTCCCCACCTTCATAGATTTCTAGGTTCTTTAAGCACAGGGGTACATAAGGATTGTCAGATTGGACTGTCGAGTCTGTCAAGGGAGGGACCATCATTTTAGGGACATCTTAGAAAATGGCGGGCATTATTTTGGAACTGCAGCCCAGCTTACCTTCATGATAAAAATCTAAATATAATCGGTCTGACAGATCAAAGAGTTGATAGAATGTTAACTAAATCGAATATCCTTTACTCCAATTCACACACTCACTATATCGTTACCTGAGTGAGATTTATAACGCAGTCTTGCCATTTTCGCCTTAAATACTGCGCAACACGGATAAATTATGATCTAGACGTTATGACATCGTACTAATGTGTACAGAAGAATGCCTTGTGTGAACTAAACAGCCTTTTTTATCTAGGACACTTCGATTTGACTTCACCTCGCCTGATGGTAAGCTGAAGGCAATGTCTCAGGAAAGAGGGTCACCATTACAGACACCAACAATATTACAGCTGGACGGCCTCTTCAGATGTTTTTTCACGCCCCACTTAAAAGACCCGTGACATGTAGGAAGAAGGAAACACGAAAGTTGACAACAAAATTCTAATTTCTAATCCCCACGGATACCCCCCCCCCCCCTCTTCGGAGCCGGGGGTGGGGGGAGGTAACGTCGGACTCGAACCGACTAAACCGCACGCCGTCTCTGTGGGTCAGTGTGCTAGGCTGCTGTACCAGTATTTTGATGAAATTTGGTACAAGTGTATATTAGATCTTGAGAAAGGACATAGGCTATGTTTGGTCGCGATAACCGACATCCACGCGAGTGGAGCCGTGGGCAAAAGCTAGTATTATTATAATATTCGTGAGTGAAAGGTCACTGCAGGTCAAGTCCTCTATAGGAATTTCGTATGGTAACAAAGTAGGTGTATTTTGAAAGGTGAAAGATGCTTTTATACTAGGTGTCAAAATTCATTAACGCAGTCATATAGTTTCTGCGTGTCGACCCTTTCTCATATACCCACTTTCTTGTGCTAAACAGATTGTCTATATATTACATTCGGTTAAGTATTAAACAAACGTAAACTTTTAATGTCGATGTGTCTAATTATTATATAATTACTATTTAAGTATCACTACAACAAAACAAAGTCACTTTCTCTGTCCCTATATCTCTATATATGCTTAAATCTTTTAAACTACGCAACGGATTTTGATGCGGTTTTTTTTAATAGATAGAGTGATTAAAAAGCAAGGTTTATATGTATAATACATTCTGAATATAGTAGAGGGTGCAGCGGGAACAGGATCTGACACCACGCGGGTGGAACAAAATTGGTGGTACGAAGTTCGCCGGGTCAGCTAGTTTTATATAAAAATTAATCCCTATTTCCCTTGAACGGCTGGACCAATTTCGCTAATTCTTTTTTTAGAATATTCCTTGCAGTACGATAATGGTACTTACGCAGAGAAAATTTAAAAAAGGGTTAAGCTGTCACGGGAACGGGAACAGAATTCCACGCGGGCGAAGCCGCGAGCATCAGCTAGTTTATTCATATTTGTATGTTTAGAAACTCATTTTAAAGACTAAGAACAGAAATTGATCCACTAGTTAGTTAGTTAGTTAGCCTAGTTTAATTGTTTAATAGATATGTGTTTTTTTATCAATTACCGCGGCCATAATAACCTCGTGTTGTGTTCCCGGCCAGAGCTCACTGGTATTCCTGCTTTATCTTCTACACTGACGGCCAGAAATTCTCTGTGTTTGCAGGGTGGGCAGCACGAGTGTGACTCCTCTAGAGTTGCACACGAGCAAAGGCCACTGTAACTTCTTTCCATCAGGTGGGCCGTGTGCTTGACTGTCACCTCACTGGTATAAAAAAAACAAGATTGTTAATGGTTACCTACCTAATTAAATTGAGTATAGTTAGGTATGCATTGATGTCGTTGCACTTATATATATTCACGCCTGTAAATCCTCGAAGGGGTAGTCTGTCACATTTTCACTCAACCGATCTTGATGAAATTAGGTCTAAATAGAGACTAGACTTGACTAGGGCTTGGGAAATAACATAGTCTACCCTAAAGGGAGATTAAAAGAGTTCAAACAGGGGATGAAAATTCGTCATTAGATAGATTAGAGCTTAGGAAAGAACTCAGACTACTTATGTCGCGATAACCGACATCCACTTGAGCGGAGACGTGGGCAACATCAACTAGCCTAACATAGTCCACTGTTGGACATAAGCTTCTCCCAATGTTGGGAGGCTCTGGCCAACTGTGTCCACGCTGGCCAGACGGGTTGGTACAGGGTTTTATTTCGAGTGTTCCTTCTCTCGCAGTGATATCGTCTGCGTATGTTTCCGTCAGTCGCCTCTTACGACACCCTTCGGATGAGATGGGGTGGTGATACTTGTATTCTTTCTCCGTCACCTAACGGCCGCGGGCAACAGCTAGTTAAGTATATAAAACGAAAAACTAACAGGTGTATGTCTGTCAATCTCAACAATCGACATCTTTTCACTTCGAAGTGCGCTCAGAAAACCTGTTTACCCATAGATAATGGGCTAGATAGAAACTTTCACTTTTAAATTGTCTGTGCTTCGATAGATGTTTGACTTGTCTATGATAATGACCTTGCGAGCTATGGCGATAGTTATAAGCTATAGATTATTATGTTTATGTCATTGACACCTAATTTCTTTACACGGTGTTGGTACACGAGTAGAATAGCGCCCCCCTTCTCTTGCCGTGGGTGCCATAGAACGTGACTAAAGGATAGATCTGTTCTCCAGTCAACAGTAGACATACAGGCCATGGTAAGACGACTAGAAATTTGGCAAGTAGGTTCCTTATAAGGTGTAGATACCCGCTAAGAACGGATTTTACGAAACTTAACCGCTTAGGGGGTAAAATGGGGGTTGAAAGTTGGTATAAAATTCCTATGTTTATAAAGAAACTTGAAATTTAAAATGTATACATACATACATACATATTATCACGCCTTTATCCCCGGAGGGTTAGGCAGAGGTGAATTAACACCCACATTTCACCAATCTGTATTCGGTCCCACGTAATAGGGGGTGAGCCTATTGCCGTATTCCGGGCACTATTGTTGACTCGAGTCATGCATCTGAGGCTGAGTCTGGGCTGTACATATCTGTCTGATGTTAAAGTTAATCAGCCCTATCCCTTAGTCGCCTTGTACGACACCACATGGGAAGAGAAGGGGTGGCCCAAATTCTACTCTGCCGGGAATAGAGGTGCTATAGATAATATGGAGGTGTACTAATATTGTATGTATCCTAAGAAATCCACCCCCTTTTGGGGTTCAAATAGTGAAGGTATTTTGTATGAAAGTCTAACTCACTTCCCGCGTAAGAAGTCGCAGGCGGATGCTAGTATTATATTTGTGAAGTTTTATGAACCGTATTTTTTTTATATGTATAGAACACGTCAATTTGACTTCACCTCGCAAGAAGATAAGCTGAAGGCAAAATCTCGGGAAAGAGGTCACTATTACATGTTAACTATGGTGGCTCTCAGCTTGACGGCCCCATCAAAAGAGGATTGTCGTCGCAGCACAACGTGACACCCACCGGTCCCACTAGTGCTGCGACCACGACCCTCCCTGCCCGGCTATACACTTGCTGACCCCTGAACGCAATCCAACCGAGATTGGATTACTATGAAGGGTTTTTCGCAATAGTGCACGGTGGTACCAACCCGGCCGATATTTGTGACAAATTTGGGCCATCAAATTTCACCAGTAAATTGAATAACAAACAAACAAATTATTACGGTCTGTTTATTTTGGGAATAGATTACCATGCGATGAGGGAACTGCATTAGATATACACAGGGGCGGAGCCACGGGCAATAGTCAGTATATGTTAATCATTAAAATAATTCAGTAAAATATATACCATCATTTATTTTCATAATTTATGGCCATAACTATGGTCTCCAAAAAATACGAAAATTGTCGTTACTCCCAGCAAAAAACAATTAAGTTCATTAGGTACTAAAAACTGGTCAAGTGCGAATCAGTCTTATGCACGAAAGGTTCCGTACCATTCTATATTAAGGCAACAGAAAAACATCATCTGTGATAATTTCAACCGTATAGCTATCACAATCAGACAGTGAAGTCTTACAAATAGGGTTTTATTTCTATCCTTTGGGTAAGGACCCCTAAAAATATAATGATTTAAGTTAGTCAGCAACATTTCTTAGGTACTTAATGAACAAGTACTTAATGAAAGTCTGTATGACGTCAACTGACAAACAGCAAAAACATTTCAATACTTCTATACAAAATGGAAAATCATTAACGTCTAAAATGATAAATATCTCTGTGGGGTTATAGGGTTCGTCACTTGCTGGAAGACCACAAAAAAACAGTTCAACAATCAGGATTTTTTATATAGGAGACGTCACCTGATGGTAAGCTGAAGGCAAAGTCTAAGACACGTACGATGTTACAATGGTGGCACTCGGCTTGATGGCCTCATCAGATGCTTTTACACGCCCCGTTTAAAGGATCCGGGACTATAGGAAGAGTGAAACACGTGACACGTGACAACTGATTCCTTAAAAAGTCTCACGAAAGAGAGTCACTATTACATACACGTACCATGTTAACAATGGTGGCACTCAGCTTGACGGCCTCATCAGATGGTTTTTCACGCCCCGCTAAACAGAACGGGGGCTGTAGGAATAAGGAAACACGTTAGCTGACAAGGAATTCGGCAAAAGAAAGAATCACCGAACCGCATGGTTCTTGATGGAATATTCTGCACTGTATGCGGGTAACATTTTAGCTGCACGAGTTGTCCTGTGAAGTAAGGGAGAGGGTGGGACTCATTCTTTTTTTCTTTCATCAGAATATTCACAATGGTTTAATGTCAATCTGCCAAATGTCAAAAGAATCACAATGTTTATGAAAGTTGTGTTACGAGAGTACCGTTTTTGCCATTTGCTAGAATAACATTTTCCTATGTAGCTTTTTAAACCACAAAGCTGTAAAAAATACACAACCCACCTCAACTTGATGGAAAGTGGTCACGTGACCTATTTTTTATATATATAGCCTATATAGGACTCTTCAACTCGCCTGATGGTAAGCTGTAGGCAAAGTTTCCGGAAAGAAAAAGGTTACTAATACATACACTATCATATTAACAATGGTGGCACTCACTCACCGCGTGACACCTACCGGTCCCGCTAGTGCTGCGACCACAATCCCCCCTGCCCGGCTGCACTTGCTGACCCCTGAACGCAATTCAACCGAGATTGGATTACTATGGAGGGCTTTTCGCAATCAAACACGGTGTTACCCACCCGGTTGAAATTTGTGACAAATTGGTTCCATCAAATTTCTACCACCAGTAAATTGTGCAACACCAGTTGGGTCTCACTCGTGCTATACCACCATGAAAATATTTCAAAAAAATTGCAGTCAATGTCACTACGATTGTATGTATGTTTGTGACCATGATATCGCCTCTTTGCTTCGATAATGTGTTATCTTGAAAACTGCAATTTTACAGGAGACTGATTTTTAACTTACAAAACACAATTGTGACGAAACAAAGAACTTTTTTACTGTAGATCATTAATTTATTATTTAATACAACAAATATAGTATTTGAAAAGTTGTTAAAATCTTGGCTATTTGAAAGCTTAGCAAGAAATTGACTTCAATTTCAAAAAGGGGGAAAATATATCACGTTATTCTTGCAAAAAATTAATAACATAAGTGTTACAACCTAAGTAGTCACGGTGTTGATGATATTACTTTTGTTATGACACTGAGTTATGTCATAAATAAACATTGAAGAAATAAAAACTATTGGATTTGAGAATCAATTTTTATTGAAAAAAAGAGGAACCGATACCTCACTTATTGTAATTTATATTATGACAAAACCAACTTAATACCTGCTACAAAAATAATCACAATTTGTATCGCTTACTTACTGAGATTACAGAGTCCACGTCATAATTTCGAAATAATCTGGCCGACCGTCAAAATTCTGAACGCTCATTTCGCCGATGATGAATTCAACGAATGGTTGTATGGTCGACTGTTAAAACTCCGAATGGTCATTCCGGCGATAATCAGTTCTACTAATTATTGTATGGTCGACTATTAAAACTTCGAATGCACATTACGCATTTTTTTTATAACTATGCAGAAATAAATATTTTTTCTAACTGTTGTTTGGGTCGGGTAGTAGATGCAGCGTACTATTGGTTTACTGACGACGATATAGTTTACTGACGATGTAGCATACCATCGTTTTAGTGTACTAACGATGTAGTGTACCAACGATTTGGCGTACTGTCGATGTAGCGTACCATCGATTTGGGGTACTGTCGATACATTAGCCTGTTGATGGAATTTTCGATACAGCGATCATCGATATAGTGACTGTTGATATTATGAACTAGACCCATTGAACTGTGCCACATCAGCGTAACGCTGCACTCTGTCTCTACACTGTGATTAAACGGATTTCTTCATCACAACATAATACCACAAATAATGATAAAGTTCATCATCGGCGTAATAGGCTTTCGAAATTTTAACAGTCGACCATACAATCATTCGTAAAACTGATCATCGGCGAAATGACCATTCGGAGTTTTAACAGTCGACCATACAACCATTCGTTGAATTAATTATCGGCGAAATGAGCGTTCGAAATTTTGACGGTCGGCCAGATTATTTCGAAATTATGACGTGGAGCCGAGATCACATTTTACTAGACAAGTTAAAGCATCTTTAGCTAAAATCTGCTTGATGACGATGAGGAGTCAGTCGACGAACTACTGCTACTACTAGTTGAATCACAACGATGGCAATTAGATTTTTTTTTTATAAATAGGACACGTCAATTTTACTTTACCTCGCCTGATGGTAAGCTGAAGGTAAAGTCTCAAGAACAGTTGTCTCAGTTTTTTTTTCTGCTACAGTATCTACAACTTCATTTACGTCCATTACATCCTCTATATTTGCATCCTCCACGCTTAGCATTGTGTAATTTTGTAAAACAAAAGACGTTCTCTTGTTTTAAATCTTTAAAATATTTTAGTAGGTACCTTCTTTGATTTATAATGTACCTTTTTTAACCTACTATGCACGCCTGATACAGGTGTTCGAGAATATTAGCGTGTAATAATCACTTGAATAACTACTATAGTAGGCGTGACAGCGTAACAAACTAACTAACGAACTCGCAGACGTAATTAATTAGTTTTATTATGAGGCATAGATTAGGATTTGTACGAATCAAACATTATTACTAAAATATTAATAGTACCCATATTTCTGTGCATTATTTAAATAGTAGATAGAACTAGTATTTAAGTCAGACGCGCGTTGGTATCTCGCACAGCGAAGTAGGTATACTAAGATTTATGGTTATACCTACACACAAATACGTAGTTACCTACACTTGTGTTTATTTCAGGAGTATTTGCATGTTCCATTGTCATTGCCAGTTTAACTAGTTTTTTACTTCTAGGTTCCATCTGAAAAATTAAGTACCAATGGCTATTAGTTTTAGCATTAACAAAGTACTATTTGGAAATAATTCCAAGAAAACAAATTTATTTTTGTTCTAAAACGAGACATAAACAATTATCTAATGCTTAAATTTTATATTAGAAAAAGTTTTATTACCTACAATGTTACATCGTAAGTTAAGACAAAGCAAAACTAACAGCCTTTCGGCAGCAGTGTGACATAAACATAATATAACAATCGACCTTCCGTATTATTTTTCAATATCAATGTGTCAAAGTTACATATCACATTATAAAATTAAAAATCGTATTTAAAATGAACCTTACCTTTGCAATTAAAACGCGATATGGTCGATAAGTCACGTTTTTGCAGAAATTCTTTAACACCTTCCGCTGCAAGCGCGCGGTGGCTACTATTATGTTGCGTTGTCGCATCAAACCTCTCCGCAGTAAGAGACAACGTGATATTGTGATCTATCACAGTGGCGCTGTCTTTTTCACCCACAGATTAGCTATTTCGCGCGTAAAAAATACCACGTTTTGTGAAAAAATAAAATCGGATACGGCGGTTTTAATTATCAAACAATAAAAAAAACGATTTTTCGGATATGTCACGTTATTGAAGCAAAGAGGCGATATGTGAAAACGAAGGTGCATTAGTGGGAAATAGTAAATTACATAAACATTACGACTTAAGTCATAAGCGATTCAAAGAATTTGTTAGGCAATTAGTACATCATACGTACATACGCTCACGCGTATTTCTCTCCGGGGTAGGCAGAGACACAGTTTCTAACCTTACACACTTCACGAGCTTCTTCAGCTGTCATTAAAACTCTCATACAAGCTCGCCGGCTTGTGACATTATGATCAGGGTGATATATGACCTCATAATCTTTTTAGGGTTTTAACGGGACCCTATATGACTAAGGCTCCCTGTTCTGTCTGTCACCAGGCTGTTATCTGCTACCTCTATACTAAAAACATTTTTTTATACAACTGAGATGGCAGACAAGCTCACGGCCCACCTGTTGGTAAGTGGTTACCGTGTCCTATGGACGTGTACAACACAAAGGGAGTCACACTCGTGCCGGCGACCCTATAAACGCAGAAGATTTCTGTGCCGTCCGTTTAATAAATTAGGGTGGGATAGTGTACTACAGATTACATTTAAATTTAAGAGCCTCGCTCTTGTCTGTGGGGTAACTTCCATTCATTCCTATCCATCGTGCTATTCTTGACTTCCTGATACGACATGACGTTAACCTTCTCCTTTATTTGGTCCATATAGCTCCTCCGAGGTCTTCCTCTTCCTCTCGTACCCTCAACTTTTCCTTCCATTATATTCTTTATTAACTCATCGTGTCTCATCAGGTGTCCTATCATTTTCCCTCTCCTATTCTCTATTATTTTTAAGAGTTGTTTATTTTCTTTCACCATTTCCAGAACTTCTTCATTTGTTCTTCTTTCCGTCCAGCTTATACCTTCCATTCATCTACAGATTATGGTACGAAAAATATATAACACGAAATTCTTTAGGGACAGTTATCTTGGGCTAAACATAGCTAAGATCACTCCCGGATTAATTTGCATTTCTGTTTCCAACAGAAGAAAAAAATCAAAATGGGTTTCATCCGTTCGGGAGCTATCTATGATGCCACAAACAGACATACAAAGAGAAACACATACACGTCAGTCTTAAAACAACATGTAGTTTCTGCGTCGGGGGTAAATAATTTCTAAAAAAAACTGTGTGAAGTTGTCTCGATAATTACTCATTGAAATAAAACCACTTTTTAACGAATGCTATCGTGATTTATTTGGTGTTATTATTATATTATATTTAGTCACTTCGCGACTATGAAAAATATATCCAAAACATCGGGCTAAATGTTTCATTTCAATATCTAAGAAATCTCAACAAGTTTGTGAATGGACCACGCTCAAACTGGGTGAATTACCGTCTTCCGTACGATTAAATTACTTGCTGTTAATTCAAAGGTAGGATTTGATGCATCATGTTTATTGCAGCGATAACAGATTAACATGTTCTACTTGTACCATCTTTTTATTCTTCATTTAGGACACGTCAATTTGACTTCACCTCACCTGATGGTAAGCTGAAGGCAAAGTCTCGGGAAAGAGGACCACCATTACAAACACTTGACGTCCTCATCAGATGCTTTATCACGCCCAGCTTATAGGACATGGTTACAAAAACCTGATACAACTAACTAAAATAATTTTCTGTGAATACACCTGAGTATATGTATGTATGTATGTAATTTTCTATCTAATTTCGGAGTGGTGCCCCGTCTTACGAATAGCCTAAGCATTAATGTTGTAATAAATAAATGTTACGGCTAAATATCATTCAGGCCGTTAATTGAATGGCGCCGTTAATAACCAGCTTAGGCAGTTAATTAAACGGCTGATTTAGGTAGGCTTTCATTTTTTTTTTATTAATCACCGAAATTATTGAAATTACTAATATTCCCTCTAACTCCTCGAATTAAGCTCATGCTAAGAGTGGGTTCACGTGGGTAGTGCAATGGACAGTATTCGAACCCGGGACCTCTCGATCGTAAGGCCGACTTCTTAACCACTAAGCTACCGACGCTTCAAGTCAGGCGTCAGGCTGCGACATATATGTACCTATACAGATAGATATCACGCACGTGTGCACAATGATAAAATAAAAATCTAGATCTAATTATAAGACTCTGAAGTGCACAAACCATTTATCAAGCTAAAGGTATTATTACTATTCTAAGAACGGTCGGTCATGGAGCACTGACATTGTACATTACAAGATATTATTATAATAACTGCTATAATAGTATAATGCCAGTATTCTTCCGTTACGTGTGTTGCTACTTTGAACCCAATTTACTAGGAAAAGCCTAAGATTACTTACGTAGGTTTTAGAATACATTATGTCGACTGACTGTCCAAGGCTTCACTACATCGTATAAAACAAAGTCGCTTTCTCTGTCCCTATATCTTTTGTACGCTTAAATCTTAAAATCTACGCAACAGATATTCATGCGGTTTTCTTTAATAGATAGAGTGATTCAAGAGGAAGGTTTATATCTATAATACATGTTTAATATAGTAGAGGGTGCAGCAGGAACGGGATCTGACGACACGCGCGTGGAGAAATATTGGCGATACGAAGTTCGCCGAGTCAGCTAGTACATTATACGTAATATACAATCAAAAGCCTACATTCTATCATCGCACCGCTCGCCTTTGGCTGGGAGTTTTTAGATTGCGATTGGAAACAGTGAACACTGTGCGGTATGAAAGGAACTTCATCCCACGCACGCTCAAGCTGTGGTATGAACTCCCTGCTATAGTTTTTTCAAGCGATTATAATATAAGGTTGTTTAAGAAGGGCATTAGAAGAGTTCTTATCCCTGTAAGTGTTAAAAATGCTTTTTTTAATTCAATTATCAAGAAAGAACATTGATATCGTGATATTTTTTAACATAAAACGAGGCTTTATCTGGAAATAATTGTGATTATTTAAGAATTAGCCCTCTTACAATTGAAGTCAAGTGATTGTATTTGACATTTGGGAGTTTGAGACTGGATTTTGATTGTTTTGGTTTTTATTAGGAGAACTGTGCGCCGAGCACGAAAACCATTCGAATTCGTAACGTAAACATATCGAAAGAACGGAGCATTGCGATTGGTTCACAGTTTAGGCAAGCGGTTTCCTGGGGTGAGAAAAGCACGGTGTACTCATCTTGGCCCGGATAGGGGGCAGCGCGCATCGTGACGTATCAGAGTCGTCACCGTGCCTATGTACGTGTGCAACACCAGGAGCGTCACACTCGCGCTGCCGACCCTGTAAACACAGAGTTTCTGTGCCGTCAGTGTAGAAGACAAAGCAGGAATAACCGTCTTCCAAATAACAGCACAAGAACTCTCTAATGAGTTCTGGCTACCCTACTCACCGCCGGGAACACAACACAAGGTTATTATGGCCGCGGTATTCTGTAGGGCGGAGGTACTTCCCCAGTCGGACTGCTCAGTTAGACGGATATACCGTCGTGTCCTACCTCTTTCATAATAGTACGTATAATAGAAGAAGTCTAATGATGGTTTATGGTTTTATAGATATTTTTGTTTGAGGGGTATCTACCCTTTATTCCGTGCGAAATTCCCTTCGGATATGCCTGAACTGACTAAAACCACACGCTGTCTTGCTCAGGTGTTATACATATAAACCTTCCTCTTGAATCACTCTATCTATGAAAAAAAACCGCATCAAAATCCGTTGCGTAGTTTTAAAGATTTAAGCATACAAAGGGATATAGGGACAGAGAAAGCGACTTTGTTTTATACTATGTAATTTGTTTGTATATGTGATATATTATTCATATACCCTATTTTTGTTTCAGGTCGATTAGCAGTGATTATGTTCAGCATTTGCACAGTGGTACTTGGCATCATACTGTCTTTCGTGCCCTGGCTGGATTACATCATATTTAGGGTAAGTAGATGGATAGATAGATAATACTTTATTGTACACCATAAATTTACAGTAGAGACAAGTAGGTGGCATGTATACATTGAATGTACAATGGGCGGCCTTATCGCTTGAAGCGATTTCTTCCAGGCAACCTTGGGATGGACAGTAATGTGATAAAACAAAATTATGGTGTAGTTATCATATATAAACTAGATATAAGGAGTTCTAAAACAAAAAGAAAGAAAGAGAGAGAAAAGTACTTCTCTCAATATCTTTAATACTTTTTATCTTTAACGCATGGAGCACGGGTTCGATTCCCGCTCAGTGTAAATATTTGTATGCATGAATACGTCAAGAGTATTCGAAATGGTCGAGCGAGAGATGGAAAACAATTATCAAAGTAGAACAGACACGACGCGACGGTCCAATTGAGCAGTCCGACTGGGGAAGTACCTTTGCCCTATAGAATACCGCGGCCATAATAACCTCGTGTTGTGTTCCCGACGGTGATGAGGGTAGCTCACTGGAGAGGTATTGTGCTGTCAGTGGGAAGACCAAAAGCTATTCCTACTTTGTCTTCTACACTGACGGCACAGAAACTCTCTGTGTTTACAGGGTCGGTAGCACGTGACTCTTCTGGTGTTGCACACGTCGATGAGCCACGATAACCACTTCCCATCAGGTGGACCATGTGCTTGTCTGCAACTTCAGTGGTATAAAACAAAAAAGAAGCGAAAGTTTTATGCCAGGATCTTAGCAGGTGGAACACTGTGGTCTCTGTTTACACCACTGCGATATAGCGTGACTATATGTATGTATGAATATGTCTATTTGCATTGATCTGGGTATTTCCGTACTTCAAAGAGCAAGTTAAGCCGGTCCCGGATGTCATACGAACATCTAAGGCAGTCGTTACGGGTAATTGGAGCCCTCAAAACTCCAACAACTGGTCTAACTGCAATGCTTCGATATCGTCAATAGGTTGTTGTTTAGATAGCAGTCGCTTCACACGCATATAATGAGGGGCGAGCCTAATAACCGCCAAGTGGGCACTTTGTCATGGGCTGTATTAACTGTCGAATGAAAAACAGCCCTTAATTACCTCCTACGAACCCATCTTCACCGGAAATCAACACTATACTAAATTTATTTTTACAGGAATTGAAGCTCTGGAATGGCTCTTTAAGCTACTCTTATTGGCACAAGCCTGGTGTCATCAGACTGACCAAGGTGTATATATTCAATGTGACAAACCCAATAGGATTTCTGGAACACGGGGAGAAACCAAAGCTGGTAGAAGTGGGACCATTTGTATACAGGTATGTGGTTTTTTCCATTCATTATAGAATAGCGGCGGCTTGTGATTTCATAAGCGTGAGTTAGACTTTCATACAAACTGCCATACCCTGTTTTAACCCCAAAAGGAGGATTGATTTCTAAGGATACATTATTAGTACACCTCGAAACAATCTAAAGAGCATACATTTTGAATTTCAAGTCACTCACTTCAAAAACAGAAGACTTTCATACAAACTTTCAACCCCCGTTTTACCCCTTTAGGGGTGGAGTTTCATAAAATCCGTTTTTATAAGGAACCTGTCAAATTTCAAGTTCGTAGGTGTTATTGTTTCTGAGGTTTTCTGATTAATCAGTGAGTGGTATTTTACTTAAATATATATAGATAGATTTTACAGTCAACGTCAGAACGATCTTGACTACAAAGTATAAGTACAGAAAATCTGTTTTATTTATTTAAACTGTATTATCGTCCGAACTAAAGGTGTGCACCAAATATTAGAACAATTAGTTTACAAGAAGTTATTTGTTCGTCAAAACCGATGTAATACTGACTGTAGAACCCTCAGGGTTCTTTGTACTTAACCTCCAAGCGGGACGCCTTGGTTAAAAACGGTATTACCTCTACCCCGCAGAGGAAATACTTGCAACCTCCCGCAGGGGACTCGATTCCCTCCCATTCCAAGAGGTTCATCGTGCTTCCCACTCTCAATTGGAGCTGGTGACAAGTCCCTTTTAGCGCTCTGACCAACTGTTCAACAGGTTCAAATCCTGTCTCGAACCTCCTCTTCGATATACTAAAATCTATGGAATAAACTGTAAATCCCTGAAGAGATAGACAGTGGTGTATTGACACCCACATTTCGCTGACTATGATTTTCGGTACCCGGTAGCGGGCACTTAGTCATGGGCTGTGTGTTTACTGTCGAATGGAAAGCATCCCTATCCCTTAGTTGACTTCTACGACAGGAAGAGAAGCGGTAGCACTATTCTATTCTATTGGGAACTAACATGTCTATAAATCGGATATAGGAAAGGGTTTTTTTCTTTTTTACGTGCGGGAAATCCCCACGGATACCCCCCCCTCCCCTCCCCCCTTCGGAGCCGAAGCGGGAGGTTATGTCGGACTCGGACCGACTAAACCGCACGCCGTCTCTGGGTCGATGTGCTAGGCCGAAGATGAGGTTGTCTCGTGACATATCCCTCGCACCCCGGCTGACCCAGGGCCATTCTTCTCGGTCTCCGACTCGCCCCCGGTATGGGGGGGGCGCGTATCGTCCTACGATGCGCGCCGCCGCCGTGGCCTGCTTCTGCTAGGGTGACGAGCGGCTCCACCCATCACCCTCAGGCCCGCGCTCATGGGAGGCGGAGGTCGGTTTGCGCCCTCCGACGCCCGAGCCGCCTTCGAACGCGGCCAGCGATGTCCGCGAGTATTTCTCGCTCGCTGCGCCGCGCCCGCTCTGCATAGGAAAAGGTTGCATTATAAAACTTTTTAACAAACAATTAACCTGCCGAAATATTGGACCAACTTTGGGTATAGTATACTGTTTCCAATAAAAAAAAGAATTATGAAAATTAGACTACTATGTAAAAAGTTATGCGTGTAATGATACCTTAAGTAAATAATCAATTATCCCCTGTTTTCCTACCCTTAGGGTTGAATTTTTATATTCAAATTCATATGGGACCAACGTCAGGGTATACTCTTTCCAATAAAAAAAGAATTATCAACATCGGACTACCCTGTAAAAAGATATGCGTGGTCATACATAAAAAAAATATACGCGTCGACTTGAGAACCTCCTCAGTGTTTTTTGTTTGAAAACTTGAAACACAAATAATGAATTGTTGCATGACCACATCATTTCTTTACTAGTTTTCTTTAATGGGGAAACCTAAGAAAAACCCTTCATAATATAATTATAATCTGATCTAGTGGTGAGATGAAACATTATTTCGCAATAACACAAACATCGTGTAAGATAATCTAATAAAATCGGTCAAGTGCGAGTTGAACTTGTACACTTTATATTCAAGGAAAATCTCATAATACTTAGCGGTGAGTAGGGTACCCAGAACTCACTGGAGAATTTTTGTGCTGTCAGTGAAAATATCAAAGACTATTCCTGCTTGCACCTCGCTTCCGCAACCAATTGTGACTCTTATGTCGCAGCCTACTAGCTTAATGGGCCGTTAAATTAACAGCCTGAATGATGTTCAGCCATCTGAATAAACGGCTAGGCAAATGGCTTGGATTGATGAAGTTTAATTATTTGCCTAGCCATTTAATCATACAGCTAGACAAAAGACTAATTTCTACACGGTTAAAAAAAAACTATTGTGCCACCATTTATTTATTTATTTATTTTATTTTTTTACGAGTTTCTAATGGTGACCCTCTTGCCTGAGACTTTGCCTTCAGCTTGCCATCAGGCGAGGTGAAGTCAAATAAAACGTGTTCTATATTAAAAAAAGACCCTCATCAAGTTGAGAAATGTCAGAGAAAGAGTGGCTCTGTGAAAAGTTCCCTAAAACTGTACCCTAAAAAGATCGGCTTATTAAAACCAAATAATGTGTAGTCATTTACAATAATTGTCTATAAGAACAATTTTTCTATTTACGTCCGAATACCTACTCGTGTTTTTTTTTTCACCTATTGACGTAAGTAACTAATAATATATCTGGTAAACCCCAGTTGTGGTCTAAAGAGCCTGTATTGTCGAATTAATACTCCAATAATAATCTACGTGTTATTTAAAAGAAAAATAAAATCCGAAAAAAGTATTAAACAAGAAAATATCAAAATACCGAAAGTCGTATGCCACTTTTCCATAGAATTTATTGTTGTTATAAGAGCAATTATTTCACATTCGTCCGGTGTCCGATATCCGATATCGGTGTCGGACGCCGATAGTCGACATCTTGTGTTATTTTCACATTTATCCGATAATATCGGCCCGATACGGCCATTTGCTCGAAAGCACAGACTAGATAGGGATGCTACGGATGAAAAAAAAAAGGTGCAAGCAATTTTCGACCATATTGACAAGACATGGTATGAGTTTTTTTACCAGTTACCAACTTGTAGGTTAACCGGCTTGAGAACCAAAGACCTTGATGCACCACAAAATATGTATCAATTTTCTCCATAATCCACTGCTGGACATAGGCCTCTCCCAATGTTGCCAGACTCTGGCCTACTGTGTCCACGCTGGCCAGACGGATTGGCACAGGGTTTTATTTCGAGTGTTCCTTCTCTCGCAGTGATATCGTCTGCGTATGTTTCCGTCAGTCGCCTCTG
Source organism: Eilema caniola (assembly GCA_949126895.1). Lineage (NCBI taxonomy): Eukaryota > Metazoa > Arthropoda > Insecta > Lepidoptera > Erebidae > Eilema > Eilema caniola. The sequence goes on along the minus strand of OX421490.1, from coordinate 1,331,250 downwards.
ACAACACCCTTCGGATGAGATGGGGTAGTGATAGGTGTATTCTTACTCCGTCCCCACACAGATAATTGACATTCACGGTTGGACAAATAGGGCATGGCAGAGGACATAAAAAACCACTTTGCGGTGTCTTAGAAGATACATAGATAATTTAGTAGAGTTGATTATCTTAAATAGATGGGTAAAAACTTTAATTACTGTTTCTTCTACAAGTAAAAATTAAGTAATAATCTATTTCTTATTTAGATTTTAACTGAACACGTGTTATACTAATGAAAAACATTTTACCAAAAAAGCGTAATATAGATGTTTATTAAGGTCAATAAGTAATTAATTTTAAAAAACTATCTTAAATAATATAAATTATTAAAAACAAAAAATCCGACTGATGCGCTGGTCAGGTCAGCCGGGGTGCGAGGGATATGTCGCATGACAACCTCACCTTCGGCCTAGCACTACGACCCAGAGACGGCGTGCGGTTTAGTCGGTTCGAGTCCGACATAACCTCCCCCTCCGGCTCCGGAGGGGTGGGGTATACGCGGGGATTTCCCGGACGTAAAAATGTCGAAACAAGTTCTATAGCAGGCGGTAGGTACCCTTTAATTTTCATCTGGTTTGAGATTTGCAAATGGGTACTGCTATTAAGCTTGCTTCAATCTTTTTAGCATCAGTCGGGTTTTTGTTTTTAATAATTTATTTTATTTTATAATTTTTAGTTATGAGTATGACATATATATCTTTTGTAATTGTCTTCTAATTGCCTTCATTTTGATACCCGACTCGATAAATTTGAGTGTTTTTTTTATCACATACATTTTGGCGTTAAAAACCCGACATATAGTTTTTGTTCATATTTTATGTACCCTAGAACACTTGGGCAATAAATATATTTCATTTGAGACAAGAATCATTAAAATCCGTACGGTTGTTCAGAAGATATGAGGTAATAAAGAATATTACAAACATACATACAAACATACACGATACGCGCGAAAAACATAACCCTTCTAGGCAGTCGGGTAAAAAGTTCAGATTTATGATGTATGTATTTAGGTATTAAATAGAAAAGCTGTTTTCTATTTGCAATGTAAGATTTTTTCTCTCCGTTCTATAAAACCAATTGAAATGCCATGCAGTTTCTTTTTGCTGCTTGTTTTTTTATCCTCCGTTCTATAAAATCATTATAAATGAATAACATGCGAGTAATAGGCCAAAAAATGCATTAGGTAGCGAAATACCTATAAATAAACTAGCTGTCGCCCGCGGCTCCGCCCGCGTGGATGTCGGTTATCGCGAATCGGACTATAATTTGAGATTTAAACTATCCTATCTCTCAAGTTGGATCGAACTGCACATGGTGTGCGAATTTTATTATAATCGGTTAAGTGGTTTAGGAGTCCATTGAGGACAAACATTGTGACACGAGATTTATATATATTAAGATAATATATTTCTCAAGTTGTTATCAAAAAAATACTGTTTTCTATACATGGCGCACGCGGTTCCGCCCGCATGGATGTCGGTTATAGCACAGATAATATGTATAATTCTTATACAGATGCACATTTAGGAACAAGAATGTTTACACTCGTATCTTCAAGAAGCAGGCTGGCAGCGTTTTAGTTCAGTAGTTTTAACTAGATGGCGACATTGTTTCGGTAAACATTTTATTATTTTTAGTACTAAAATTTACTTGTCATAAATAAAATATACACTAAACACATTATTGATTTTGACTGAATAAAACTATAAATATTCTAATGTATATTGATTCTGCCAAATTCTGCAGTAATAATTGTAAAAGTTACATACATAATGCATTATGCCGCTAGATGGCACAAAAATAAATAAATAGCACTATTGTCACGAAATCTTTATTTATTACATTACCAACTAGTTTTATATGCTTACATGCTTACATTATGCTTAAACAATTTACGTGATTCTAAGTCAGCAAATAAAAGTTTTAACATGGTTTTGACATTTTGATTTCTTTAAATGAGTCTACTAGTGCCATCTATTTTATTTTCGAATTTACTAAAGATATTTTCTTAGTATCGGTACCCCATGAGTTATAGCGACTTGATCATATATCTCTGGTTCTACTCAACCGACTACGATCAAACAAAATGTAAGATTTTAAGTCTGACCAAGATCGAATATCGCCAATTAGGTAATTTTCTATAGCTAAAATAAATTATTTAGCTGAACTTATTAAATTAAGAATGGTAAAAGAGTGAACACAGTTACGTAGGTTCTTATTTTATCGTTTTTATTTATTTTTTATCATCCACTCAACCTATAATAGTAAATGATTTGACTATTAAATATTAAGACGTTGCAAATACATTTTTCATACAATCTTAATATATATAAATCTCGTGTCACAATGTTTGTCCTCAATGGACTCCTAAACCACTTAACCGATTATAATAAAATTCGCACACCATGTGCAGTTCGATCCAACTTGAGAGATAGGATAGTTTAAATCTCAAATTATAGTCCGATTCGCGATAACCGACATCCACGCGGGCGGAGCCGCGGGCGACAGCTAGTTTTCCTTATAAATTATCGTTTTGACGTTTAGTACATAACATAACATAACATAACATAAACTCACGCCTTTATCCCCGAAGGGGTAGGCAGAGGTGCTAGCACCCACATTTCGCCGGTTTATGTTTTGGTCCCAATGTAATAGGTGGCGAGCCTATTGCCATTAATTGGGCAATTATAAACCTGCGATAAATACACACATAACTTCGAAAAGCATCGAAAAGTCATTGGTGTGTGCCATGGAAAACCTGGGATCGAACCCGAGACCTCGTCTCAGCAGTCCATTACCCATATCACTAGGCTAGTACAAAGTAACTTATTTGACTAGCCACTCAAATACCCCACTGGTTGTAGAGGTCAAATGGAAGTCGCTTCACGGAAAATGTAGAAGTTCAGCCGGATCACAGAAAGACTGGAAACCCGACCTCATTTGAGTTAAGAAATATCTCAGAATATGATGAATGAATATATCAAATGGCGTAAAGTTAACACACTGATATTACAAAAGTATGATTCAATATTTATATATTAATTTCCTTAAAAAACCTTAAAAAAGTTATGTAATTCACTGTGCAATACCACTGGTTCTTGCGGTTGATGACAAGACCGACACGTCATAATTGTTGTTGTATTTGATTGATATGCAAATATAATAAGTTTAAGAGGGTCTAGCAAATAGTCCCAGCATTTACTTCCCTTGTGCAGGGCTTAGATGTCACTCGCTTACGGTGCAAACAATCCCATCTAGACACGACAGTATTAACGTCTAAAGGCGCCCACTCACTAACAGTCCGCCTGCAGTCCACCTGCAGTTCCTGATCTGTCCGGCGGCCTGCAGTCCTGAGCCGATAGCGCCCATACACTAAAGCGATTTTGGCCTGACGGCAATTCCCTGTTGTCAGTTTTGCGACCACACACTAGCAGTTGCGAGTCGTCAGTTTTAGGTCGTACGATCGCCTGCCGGTAATGGTCTGATATCAGTTACATAGACTACGAAAAAGTGCAAGCGATTTTCGACCTTATTGACATTTTCTTAATTACATGTTTTTTCGCATAAATAAATGCTGCTGATCACGAATATAAGAAAAAAAACTATATTTGTTGTGATGTCAATAAGGTTGAAACTAGCTTGCACTACGTTATTCTTATATAAGTACGTGCTAATCATTGTGAGAAATAGGTGTTAGCCATTTTGAATCTAATGGACTATGTGCATAAGAAATATAGACGATTATGTACAAAAAATGAATAAAATCTTAGTAAAAAATAGTGATGTAGGTACATGTCATCATAATGTTATTACTTCAGACAAAAGAATAAAATTAATTCACTGTTTTATTCTAAGTTTATTACGTAAAAAAGCTGACACGAAACGTCGATCGACAGGCCGTCGTTCGACATATGCTCGTTCGCCCTGACGGCCTAGGACTGTCCGGCTTAGAACTGTCCGGAATCGTTCGGCGGCCACACACTATCGGATCGTAGTAGTCGTCAGTCCAAAATCGTTAAGGAAACTGTTAGTGTGTGGGTTATTGCGATTAACTGACAGATTCATATCGTCCGGTAAACTGTTAGTGAGTGGGCGCCTTAAGCGCTACAGAATACCGTAGCCATAACAACCTCGTGTTGTGTTTCCGGCGGTGAGTAGGGTAGCCAGAGCTCACTGGAGAGTTTTTGTGCTGTCAGTGGGAAGACCAAAGGCTATTCCTGCTTTGTCTTCTACACTGACGGCACAGAAACTCTCTGTGTTTACAGGTTCGTTAGCACGAGTGTGACCCCCTAGCACTCGTCCATAAGCCAAGGTAACCACTTTCCATCAGGAGGACCGTGTGCTTGTCTGCCACAACAGTAATATAAAAATAAATAAAGGGAAGAATAATAAAAAAATTAAAAGTCCTCTCTTACTGGATTACATAAACATAAAGGCGTCCACCTCTTTGTGATTAATATGTCTGTCTGTTGTACAAGTATAATTATATATTAATAGATAAGACTGCTTGTAATCTGAATAATTAATGATTATCATTCATTCGTCAACAACCCAAATTATTCATAGAACTTGTAAAGACGACGCTCCACGGTAGCTAGCTGTACGAAACGAAAAAATTGGCACCGATTTAAGATCACTGCTTTTTCCTTGCACTACTATCATACACGACCGTACGGTGATAGAGAAAGAGTTCAAGTATCGCCACCCCATCTCTCCCGAAGGGTGTCTTAAGATGTTACTAACAGAAAAATACACATACGATATCACTGCGAGAGAAAGAAAACTCGGAATAAAAACCTCCCTTTCATGCGAAGGGTGTCCCTTCGCAGAAAAGGAGTAGTCATACTTGTATTCTTTCTCCGTCACCACACGGACGGTGGCGTCGAACAGCGGGCCTAGCATGGGCGCGGGACAAATATCTCTCTCCACCGCTTATGTCAAATAGACAGAGGACAAAGGTGTTTCTCCCCGGTAACTAGCATGGCGTCAAAGGAGATAGCTTATGTCCCTCGCTGTGACGTAAACGAAAAACTATTTCTCCACTTGCTTAGCACGGCGGCCGTAAAGTGGAGATAATTTGTCTCCGAACTATTGAGGTGGGGACAAGATTGCTTAATACACAATTAAAAATGTCTCGCGGCATTTTCGTTCCAAGTGAACTACAAATACAACAAACGCAACAACGAAAAATGCAGCGGCGTATGCTGCGGGATCAAATAGACGTGTTCGAATTACCAGAGAGTGAATTCATATGAATTTATAGGATTTCTAAAGACATGGCCCTATATTATGTATGCAATGCATTGACCAACGCATTTTTTTATAATATTATCAACCGAAATTATCGAAATTACTAATATTCCCTCTAACCCATCTAACTAAGCTAAATCGCTTGTGCTGGGAGTGGGTTCACGTCGGGAGTGTAATGGCCAGGATTCGAACCCGGGACCTCTCGATCGTAAGGCAGACTCCTTAAACACTAAGCTACCGACGCGACGCTTAAATGAATCAGATGGCTTGCCAGTACATTATAAGGTAAATAATGTTGCATTTCATAATCGACTAAAACTCTTATTTGAGCTGCTGTGCTCCTAATCCTAAAAAATATATTCTTTGTTACAAATTGTTTAGAGCGAATTCACAGTATTCACACATTTATTCACAATAACATAGTTACAACATTTTTTCACTCATTTTATTAATATTACAATAAATACTAGAATAAAGATAATATTAATAAAGGATATACGATTGAGTCATGTACCGGGTAAATGGGGTAAATAAATAAACAGAAAATAAACATATAAAAAAACATTACATGACAGATTGTCTTTCTTTTTCTTCAATGTGGCGCACTCTTTAATCAATAATAATATTCTGCTGCATAATACTGATAATTTTAAAAGTCACTATTACTCTTATAAAATATGCACGTTGCTAGGTTTTGTTAATTTGGTCGAATATTACGAGTCGAATATTTTTTCGTATATTGGTAGCATTGAGTGGAGAAACGTTGTCCCCGGTGAGAAACTAGTCTTTCCTTGACGCCGTGCTAGCTAAAGGGACAAAAACGGAGGGAAAGACAAATTTTTCTCCAGTCCCCGGGGACTTTTTGTCTTCATGCCATGCTAGCCCTGCAGGGTCGGCTGCCTTTCTAGACAAGTGGCAATTCGCTAGCTGGCGTTTGGTGGAATAGAATGACGAATGTATGGGATTTGACGTATATGACAGTCGTTAACGCATGTCAAATACGTCAAATCCCACACATTGGTTATTCTATTCCATCTCTCATTCGCTATAGGCATAAATCCGCGTCCGACCGCAGAATTACCCACCATGACATGTCGCCTTAACACAAACCTTGGAGCAAGTTCTGGTATAACAAAATCATCATGTCAAATAATAATGTGCTGACATCGTTGAAGTTTCGGTAACCTCTAGCTAACCTTTGGATATCAAGGTGACTGATTTATATCGAAACATAAACAGCTATCAAATAGAATTATAATTATCCTAATATTAATTGCCTGTGGCTCCGCCCGTATGGATGTTGGTTAACGCACCTTAGGACACGACGGTATTTCCGTCCAATTGAGCAGTCCGACTGTAGAAGTACCTCCGCCCTACAGACTACCGCGGCCATAATAACCTCGTGTTGTGTTCTCGGTGAGTAGGGTAGCCAGAGCTCACTGGAGAGTTTTTGAGCTGTCAGTGGGAAGACCAAAGGCTTGTTCTGCTTTATCTTCTACACTGACAGCACAGAAACTCTCTGTTCTAATAGGGTCGGCAGCGCGAGTGTGACTCCCCTGGTGTTGCTCACGTCCATAGGCCACGGTAACCACTTTCCATCAGGTGGACCTAAGTGGTATAAAAAACATAGCCTATATCCTTTTCTTATCATTTCTGGTTATCTTCAAAAATGGCCAACTTTCATACAGACTTTTTGAAGAGCCTCCGGGGCGTAGTGTTAGTGAACAGAACTAGACGCAAAGGTTTGATTCCTGCTCAGTGCAAATATTTTTATGTATGAATATAACTATTTGGTCTGGGTGCCTCGGAGAGCACGTTAAGCTGTTGGTCCCAATTGCCATACGAACTTCTATATCAGTCGTGACGGGTAGTTGGATCCCTCATGACTCCGACTAGTCTAACCACAGAACTTGTGTTTACAATAAAATATATTTTCTTACTTTCTTGTTTCTTTCTGAAGGAATCAGCTTTACGATCAAGACGTCCCGTAGATAATATACAGTAGAAATCGTTTAATATGACGGTGCATACATTGACCAACAGTTTATTATGACGTAATCACACAGCGAAGGGTGGTTTTCATATAATTTTTTTGATAACTAAACCGAATATTACGACATACCGCTTATTATGACCCATTTTTAGCCATCTTCAATTAATTACGACCAGCTGTAGTAAACGAAATGATTCCTAAATACACCCGTCGCTCATTTTCTTAAAATGTTTTTTATATCAGATTTTTTATTTATTTATTTTTAGATAAATAAGCTCATTTCTATTCCTTATAACTAAAATAAATATCTAACAAAATTAGCAAGTCTTATTTTGAGAATATGTGTTTTATGACGTCCGGTTAATATGACGTGTTTGTTACTTCCCTCCGATGACATTATAAGCGGATATATTATTAAGCGGATAGTGCATTTACTGTGTCACAAGTTGATTCTCCTGAGCGCCCAAGAATTCATATATAATGTAAATTCGATTTTTTTGTCGTCAAATAACGCGCATATTAAACCACAGAAAATTCCCACTCTTCAATGTTGCCAAAAAAATGTTCTTAATTTATTAAAACCTTTTTTCTAACCTTATCTCACCGAACATGTACTTGTGCATAAAGTTAAATAAATAAACATACTTTTAATGTCAATTATGTCTAAAATGTTTCACATACCTACCAACAGACAACTAAAAATAAAACAAAATTATTCAGGTACATAATATTATAATCGTGAAACATTCTACAATAATAAATAATTCTTCCTACAGCCCGGGTCCTTTAAGCGGCGCGTGAAAAAGCATCTGATGAGTCCGACATTACAAAACAATTCGCGCGCGTCAACGCCTCGTTTATGACGCGACTTCAGTCCAAGACATCCCTTGATATCGATAATTTCTTTAGCATTTAGAAAGACTTTTAAATCAGTTCTTCTTCCACAGGGAGGATATGGAGAAGGTCAATATAAAGTTCCACGACAATGATACCGTGACGTACCAACACAACAAAATACTCAGATTCGTGCCGGAGATGTCCGTGGACAAAAACCAGAAGCTTATGGTGCCGAATATACCTTTACTGGTGAGTATCAATCAATAGCCTTTCACAGTCCATTGCTGGACATAGGGCTCTCCCAATGTTGGGAGGCTTTAGCTTACTGTGTCCACGCTGGCCAGACGGGTTGGTACAGGGTTTTGTTACGAGTGTTCCTTCTCTCGCAGTGATATCGTCTGCGTATGTTTCCGTCAGTCGCCTCTTACGACACCCTTCGGATGAGATGAAGTGGTGATACTTGTATTCTTTCTCTGTCATCGTCTCTCCTATATTTCAATGACTGTTATTATATTGTTTTTATAACAGCAGCTACTTATTTAAACTTCTTAGAGTAGTAAAACATGATTACTATCTTAATGAATGTAAAAACAATAAAAAGGACAAATCAAAGTCAGTTTACTCAAGTTTGGGGAAACTCAATGTACTATATGTAATAAATATTTATCTAATAGGTACTAATTTTAGCTCAAATGTTACAAATACTAGCTAATACTAGCTAAGACAGCCTCAGTGGCGTAGCGGTAGTGAACGCGGCCAATACGCAGGAGGCGCGGGTTCGATCCCCGCTGAGTGCTAATATTTGTATGCATGAATATGGGTATTTGCATTTTGCACGTTAAGCCGTCGGTCCCGGTTGTCATACAAACATCTATGGCAGTCGTTACGGGTAGTTGGAGCCCTCAAAAATCCAACAACTGGTCTAGCTGCAATGCTTCGATATCACCTTTGGGTTGTTCAGATGGCAGTCGCTTCACGGAAAATATCAAAGTTTAGCCAAATCCGCAGTTAGACTGGTAAAAATGGACTCCAGAATCCAGGTTGAAAAGCTTCGGATGCGACTGGGAGGATGAAGAAAACTAAATGAAAGACTTCATCCAGAGCAATTATAGAAGCTGACTCGCGGATTTTAGAAATTTTGAAAAAGAAAAGAAACGGTCACCTTGCCTGATGGTAAGCTGGGGTGCAAAAATTACAGAAGCTGCTCCTAGAATGGCAGATACGAAAACATTTCTAATTACAAAATTTGTTCAGTACTTTTAAAGTTGTATCTCCACACACAAAAAAAAAATATTATTTGTGTTTCTCATTCCTAAAAAAAATAATGCAAAAATGTTAGTACTGCAAGTTGGATTTTCTCCAATTCCTTAAATAAAACGGCAATTTCCTTAATATAGCGACCTATTTGCCACATGTGATTGCCTGACGTCTCGACCAGGTTACACCGGCCATGGTCACAGGCTGTCAGCACCAGGTCAGCCTGTGTCCACGGCCATGTTGATCACGTTAATTCTCGTTCTCTTAATAGGGTATTTTCCTGATGTTAAAATAAATTATTTAGCTAAACTTATTAAATTAGGAATGGTAAAAAAGTGATAATAGTTGCGTCGGTTCTTATTTTATCGTTTTTATTTATTTTTAATCATCCACCAAACCTATAATAGTTAATGATTAGACTATTAAATATTATGACGTCACAATTACATTTTTCATACAATTTTCCTTTTAACTTACCGTTTTGACGTTTAGTAAAAAGTAACTAATTTGACTAGTCAGTCAAATATCCAATTATATATCATCGAACGCAAGAGTCTAAAAGTTAATTTTTAAATAAGACTGTTCAGTGCGATTGCCTATCAAAAAAAGACGCTGAACCATAACGGCATATTTATAAGCTCATCATTTCCAGACGGTGACCTCCTTCTCACCCAACATGGCGAGCTGGCTGTTCAATTTCCTGGTATCAGGGCTGGCCATCAGCTACCGGGATCGAGCTAGGCCGTTCGTGGATGTCACTGCTGAGGAACTGGTCTTTGGGTAAGATATCGTTGATGTTTTCTTTTTAAAGAAGACCTCAATTTGACTTCACCTCGCTGGCTTAGCTGGCTTAGCAGCCCCTTTTCTTTGCATCATAAAGTCTTGGAACTCTTCACCAGCTAACGTGTTTCCTTCTTCCTACAGTCCCAGGTAACGCAGAAGAGGGCCAGTCCGCGAGGGATGGCCCTGGGTCAGCCGGGGTGCGAGGGATATGTCATCTAACAACCTCACCTTCAGCCTAGCACAACAACCCACAAACGGCGTGCGGTTTAGTCGGTTCGAGACTGACATAACGAGTCCGGCTCCGAAGGGGGGTGTGGGGCTTAGTGGGGATTTGCAGCACGTAAAAAAACAGTCCCGGGTAATTTAAGCGGCGCGTGAACAAGTATCCAATGAGGCCGTCAAACTGAGGGCCACTATTGTAACATTATTGTCTAGTATATCATAGTCTGTAATGGTAAAGGTCATTCCTTTGACTTCCCCTCTTAGCTTACCATCAGGCGTGATAAAGTAATATTAACGTGCCCTAGGTACATATTTTTCAAAAGTACAGTGCCTAACTTAAGCTAAATGAGAAGCCTTTTTTTACAATCACGTTTGCAACGCCAGGCGCTGCCGACCCTGTTAGAATAGAGAGTTTTTGTGCCGTCAGTGTAGAAGATAAAGCAGTCAAGCCTTTGGTCTTCCCACTGACAGCACAAAAACTGTCCAGTGTGTCCAGGCGCAGTGAGCAAGACTTATAAAAGTTTTTTTTTTTCAGATACGATGACCCTTTGGTAACCCTGGCACATTACTTCTACCCCAAAGGGAAACGACCTAACAGTCAAATGGGACTGTTGCTCGCGGTAAGGCCATTCATATTTTCTTATAGATGTATTAATACTCCATTCGGTAAGGTAGGTTGTCTAGCCTTCTGTTTGAAGTTGTTACTAGGCTAACCAACTGATTAACTTAAGATTCAATGGCATCAATTCTGGCAAATATTCCTGCATTTAAATTTATGATTACAGCTGTCAACAAAAGAGACAGATGACTTAATTTTAATTTAGTTCTGTCAAATTAAGCACTATACGTCAAATTTAGACGTCGTGTAAAAGATGTCATTTAAATTTATAACCTAATAAAAGTAATCTGTGCTGATTCCTTGGCAAATACGGTTGAAAATAACTTAATTTCAAAGCATAGAATAAAATTTAAATCGTCTGTCGCTTTTGTTTTTAAAAGAAGGAAAGTGACAGCTCTAATCTTTAATTTAAGTTTAGGAGTATTTGCCAGAATTAATGCCATATCGGTTTTTAGGCTTTAAAATGATTTTCCAAATAGAAAAATATTATTAGGAGTAATTAACATTATTAGTGTAACAGGTAGGACACGACGGTACGAGTATTTCTGTCCGATTGAGTACCTATCAATATTTATTTTTTGAAATAAAAACCACTTTTTAAGCGATTGTATCGCGATTTTATATTTTTATTTATTTATACCACTGAGGTGGCAGACAGGCACACGGCCCACCTGATGAACAGTGGTTACCGTGGCCTATGGACGTGTGCAACACCAGGGGCGTCACACTCGCGCTGCCGACCTTATAAAGATTGATTATATTTTATTAATATTTTTCTCAAACATGCTTGGAAATGTGAATATTATTTTGACAACCTTCTTCGCGATAAATCGAAATTGCTGTACATGCGAGCAGCGGCCAGCAAAAGTTGTATGAAAATCCATATCTGTCGTGTTTTACCGGCCAAATAAATTACTATGTAAACTCATATCTGTCGTGTAATTTAAAAATGGAACCAACTTTTACTCCGAACCATGGCAACCAAGGAGGTAACTTATCCAAGGCGTTATTTAAATATAGAACTGGCTTGCAAATAAAATGCTGTTTATTAAGAAATAGTACATTGCTGCCGCGGCCACCAATTGTAGTGTTGCCGGACGATCGTGAAGTATGCGGGCCGAGGCGCAGCCGAGGCACGCATTACGGAGTCTGGCAACGCTCAGTTGTGGCCAAGGCTTGTATAGTGCTTTTCTCAAACAATGCGCGGAAATTAAAACTAAGTAGGTAGTATCTAGGCAGAATTTTTTAGTTACCTACTTTTCAAAACCAATGACAAACAACGAACAACAGTAATTTTTCACGCCGCGAAATGTTCATTGGTTTTTTATTTTTCTTAATAAACAGCATTCTATTTGCAAGCCAGTTAGTTCTATATTTAAATAGCGCCTTGGATAAGTTACCTCCTTGGTTGCCATGGTTCGGAGTAAAAGTTGGTTCCATTTTTAAATTACACGACAGATATGAGTTTACATAGTAATTTATTTGGCCGCTAAAACACGACAGATATGGATTTTCATACAACTTTATCTGGCCGCTGCTCGCATGTACAGCAATTTCGATTTATCTCGAAGAAGGTTGTCAAAATAATGTTCACATTTCCAAGCATGTTTGAGAAAAATAAAAAACCAATGAACATTTCACCGCGTGAAAAATTACTGTTGTTCGTTGTTCGTCATTGATTTTGAATAGTAGGTAACTAAAAAATTCTGCCTAGATTCTACTTAGTTTTAATTTCCGCGCATTGTTTGAGAAAAGCACTATACAAGCCTTGGCCACAACTGAGCGTTGCCGGACTCCGTAATGCGTGCCTCAGCTGCGCCTCGGCCCGCATACTTCACGATCGTCCGGAAACACTACAATTGATGGCCGCGGCAGTAATGTACTATAGCTGTTGGCAGCGGCTGCACCTGCCTGGAATTTTGATACCATTGCAACTATCCATGAGAGAGAACATATTTTGCCGTGTTAATTCCCGGTGCAGTAGAATAGCACCACACCCTCTTTCCGTGAGTGTCGCAGAAGGGGACTAATGGATAGGGCTGCTCTCCATCCGACATTAAACACACAGCCCATGACTAAGTGCCCGGTTGACGTTAATAGGCTCGCCCCCTATTACATGGAATTGAAAATCTTAGTTCTCGAAATGTGAGTGTTAATACGCCTCTGCCTAACCCTTTGGGATTTGCATGCGTGGGTATATGTATAAAAGTAGCTCCGTATCCAATTTTAACCAGATCAGTCTAACCATTAGCGACTGATAAAACAACAAACAATTTTAGGAGGTAGAACACGACGGTATTCCCGTCCAATTGAGCAGTCCGACTGGGGAAGAATACTGCGGTAGGGTAGCCAAAGTTCACTGGAGAGTTTTTGTGCTGTCAGTGGGTAGACCAAAAGCTTGTCCTGCTTTATCTTTTACACTGACGGCACAGAAACTCTCTGTTCTAACAGGGTCGGCAGCGCGATTGTGACACCCCTGGTGTTGCACACGTCCGTAGGCCACGGTAACTACTTTCCATCAGGTGGATCGTGTCTGCCATCTAAGTGGTATATAAAAAATCCAAACATTTTCACAAACTTTCACATTTATAATGTCACCCAACGTTTAAGCGGATTTTCAACAGCCACAGTGCCAACGGTAACAAATAAATCGCGCTAGAACCCGTGAAAAACTGTTTTTATTTCAAATATTTACTTTATATCATTAATTTCAGAGGAATGGCACCTTAGATGAGGTATCAACAATGTACACAGGGAACCAGATGGATAGATTTGGGTACATGAACAGGATAAATGGACTGGACCACCTACCGCATTGGAAAGACAAGCCTTGCAATGACATACGGTAAGCTTCACTACACAGTATAAAACAAAGTCGCTTTCTCTGTCCCTATATCCCTTTGTATGCTTAAATCTTTTAAACTACGAAACGGATTTTGATGCGGTTTTTTTTAATAGATAGAGTTTTTCAAGAGGAAGGTTTATATGTATAATACATGTTTAATATAGTAGAGGGTGCAGCGGGAACGGGATCAGACGCCACGCGGGCGTAAAAATAATGGCGGTACGAAGTTCGCCGGGTCAGCTAGTTTAAACTATAATGGCCACTAGGCCGCGCATTTTTTCTACTGGTGATGGAAATTTGATGGCACAAATTTATCACAAATTTCGGCCGTGCACGATTGCGAAAAACCCTCAACAGTAATCCAATCTCGGTTGGATTGCGTTCAGGGGTCAGCAAGTGCAGCCGGGCAGGGGGGATTGTGGTCGCAGCACTAGTGGGACCGGTGGGTGCCACGCGGTGCGCAGACGACAATCCTCTTTTGATGAGGCCATCAAGCTAAGTGCCACCATTGTTAAAATGGCACTTGTATGTAAAGGTACCCCTTTTTAACACGCTTTTATTAACTTCACTTCCTAACTATTTAAGTAAGAAAATCTTGAAATCTTAATTTGACCCACTTCCCGGTCTTCGATTAGGATGAAATTTTGCACACGCTCTGAGTTCTGATGACAATACATGACTAGCTAAGAACCGTCATTACAAATCCAATATGGCGGCCTCCCCAAGATGGCAAACTGGCCGTTTGAAATCCACCCCCGTGATATGGGTATCAAATGAAAGGGTTTGTTGTCAGGAAAACAAAAAAAATAGTCACGTGACTTAAATCCAATATGGCGGACGTGCTAAATGCGTGTTTATTAGTTTTTTAAACTATTATATATTATTTATTCATGAGACTTTAGCTTACCGTCAGGCGAGGTGAAGTCAAATGGGTGTGCTTCTCGGAATACCTCCAATTAACGTGTCCTAGGTAAAAGAAGAAAAAAACAATTTTTTACATAAAAACTTGTACAATCTTATACAATGTAATATAAAAACGCCCACGATTCTGCTAAAGCCAAATCAACTGTCATAATGGCGTTAAATTTTAGACTTTAACTCTTTATTCATAAAGTCCAAAATTAACTGAAGATTGTCACATGTCACTTTTTCATTCACTCGACAAAAAGCCATTTAATATTAGACTTTAAGATCATGACTTCAAAGTTTAAAATTAAATAAGTAATTTTTGCAGTGCCTGTGGTATGACAATGGTTTTACTTTAGTAGAATCGAGGCGGTTGAATACCTATTATTAGTCGATCAACCTTTTTCTATGCGAAACCATTCTAAATCCGACGGACGTCATACTAAATTATATATAATAAACTATCTATTTCTTTTTACCTCGTATCGTCTGATTGGACGGACCACGCCGCCATAGCCAAAATTAGCTTATGGCACGTGGCGCCACACGTGTGAACTCTTTGTTCTCTAGTCTAGTATGATTACCTACAACCCTTGTCCCGCCCTTGTAGCATTCTGAACCCGTTTTATCAGACAATAGGAACCAATTCCCAAGATTATATTCTACAAGAGAAGGCAAACGAAGGGTAGGACGCCCCCTAGCCAGGTGGACCGGTGACCTGAGAAAGGTGGCTGGGACGGACTGGATGCGGAAGGCGGAGGATCGTACGAAATGGCGCACATTGGGGGACGCCTATGTCCAGCAATGGACTGCAGTGGGCTACTTTATTGATTGATTGATTGATATTCTAAAATAATTCATCATGATTCGGGTGGGGATAAATTTAAACTTCAAACTGTGTATATGACAAAGAACTACAATCTTTAGTCATCTCGCAACCATGGTTAAATATATAACATATAGGTTATAGAATCCATAACATACATATAATCACGCCTTTATCCCCGGACGGTTAGGCAGAGGTGAATTAACAGCCACATTTCACCAATCTGTATTCCGTCCCACGTAATAGGGGGTGAGCCTATTGAAGAATTCCGGGCACTATTGTTGACTCGAGCCATGTATCTGAGGCTGAGTCTGGGCTGTACATATCTGTCTGATGTTAAAGTTAATCAGCCCTATCCCTTAGTCGCCTTGTACGACACCACATGGGAAGAGAAGGGGTGGCCCAAATTCTACTCTGCCGGAAACCACGCGGCTTACAATCCATTAGAAAATAAAAAAAACCCGCCCGATTCCGAAAAGATCGAAATAAGCTTTATATAGCAGGCGGTACCCATTAATTTTCATCTAGTTTGAGATTTGCAAATCGATACCGCCTGCTTATAATGCTTGCTTCGATCTATTCAGAATCAGTCGGGATTTTTTAGTTATCAAATATATATTTTTATAAGCGTCTTTAAATTTCTTTCATTTTGATACACCAATCGGTAAAGTTGAGCGAATTTTTTTTACCAAAAGCCGCCATTTTGTTTTTTTTTTTATATAATAGGGGTTAAAGTATGCAATTGCCGTTTCATTGTAATAGGTACTTCGAATTGACATAGAACCTTCATGGTTTGAGATTTTTGAGTGAAACTTTTTCCACATGGTACCTATGTAGTTCTTCATTTAAAAATGTGCAACATTCGATTATCGACTTTCAGTTGTTTTTTTTATTCAGCTTAGACAAGAAAGATGGATACTTCGAAAATTCGAGTGATTTTTGAATACGAGTTCCGACGCGGAACTAACGCGGCAGAAACAGCTCGCAATATCAATGTTGCGTTTGGAGAGGGGACTGCTAATGAACGCACCGTGCGATTTTGGTTTAAACGCTTTCGTGATGGAAACTTTGATTTGAAGAACGAACCACGAGGAAGGCCGTCCACACAGGTGAATAACAATGAATTGAAAGACATGGTGGAAGCCGATCCGAGCCAAACTACCCAGGAATTAGCTGCATGGTTTAACGTTACCTTACCAACAATATTGACTCATTTACGTCAAATCAATAAAATAAAAAAATGTGAAAAATGGGTACCTCATGATTTGACTGATCTGCAGAAAGAAATGCGTGTTGAAACTTGTGTTGCCTTGTTGAATCGATACAGAAATGAAGGAATATTGGATCGAATTGTGACATGTGATGAAAAGTGGATTCTTTACGATAACCGTAAGCGAAAAATGCAATGGCTGACCCCAGGTGAAACGCCAAAACAGTGTCCTAAAGCAAAGCTTACCAATAAAAAGGTAATGGTAACTGTTTGGTGGTCTCAGCATGGTGTTATTCACTATAGCTTTCTACGATCTGGTCAAGCAATAACGGCAGATGTCTACTGTGCCGAACTCCGAACAATGATAGCAAAACTAGCAGTGAAACAGCCCCGACTCATGAATCGATCTTCACCATTATTGCTCCATGATAACGCGAAACCTCATACAGCACGAGAAACCGTTTTAACTCTACAGGAACTGCAATTAGAGACTATCCGTCACCCTCCGTATTCGCCAGACCTTGCTCCAACAGACTACCATTTTTTTCGTGATTTGGACAATTTTCTATGTGATAAAAAGTTTTCTTCTCAGGACGCAGTACAAAATGCTTTCACACAGTTTGTCGAATCTAGATCACCAGAGTTCTATCGCAAAGGCATAAATGACCTTCCTACTAGATGGCAGCAATGTATAGATAATAATGGTAATTATTTTGATTAAATAAATACGTTAAATTAAAAAAAAAAACGAATTTCAATTTGTCAGTACAAATCGGCAATTTCATACTTTAACCCCTAATATTTTAAGCGTCTTTAAATTTCTTTCATTTTGATACACCAATCGGTAAATTTGAGCGATTTTTTTTTTTACCAAAAGCCGCCATTTTGTATTTTTTTATATTTAGTGTCACTTTTACAGTAAATACGAATCTAACGACACCTCTCAAGCTAAAACCCATCGAGCCGTTCAGTCTGCAGATATACATAATATATACATACATACTACCGACATTCATACGAAATATCGGAAACAATGAATGATGTTGCAATCATTTTTAAACATTAAACATAGTTTTTACTTCGTATGAATGTCGGTAGATGGCTCCCACCGTCGCTCTAAGACGGTAGTATAGTATAATTTGGATAGCTACAGGTGTGGCTCGGTGGCTCAGTGGTCAGAGCATTCCCCCTGTAAGGGAAAGACTGTGGGTTCGAGTCCTACCTGAGCATTTACTTTTTCCTATCTTAATCGATTTTGAAACGTTAGCATAGTAAATGCTTTAAAATTTCATTCAAATACATACATACTCTCGAAAAACATAACCCTCCTTCTGATGCAGTCAGGTAAAAAGTGGTTTTATGAAATAAATCACTTTTTACTTGGTCAATTCTTATCTTAGCTGTCATTTTTCTAAGCAATTGCCTTTGTCAACGCCAATGTTCTTTTTCTGCTACAATCGTGTACTGTTCATCATATTCACGATAAACCCAGTTATCTAAACAAACTGAGATCATCTAGTTACCTTGTCAAACAGTAGATCTGTACGTTATTTCTAAACGTGATTCATTTTATCTCATTACTAGACTACCTCAACTTGTGTATTACAATATTTACAACAGTAATTTTCCTCGTGTTTATACTTATTTTTATTAC
The DNA here is from genome assembly GCA_949126895.1 of Eilema caniola. NCBI lineage: Eukaryota > Metazoa > Arthropoda > Insecta > Lepidoptera > Erebidae > Eilema > Eilema caniola. Next base: position 1,312,808 of record OX421490.1, on the reverse strand, counting down.
ATCGCATGCAAATTATTCAATTAGTGTAGCAATTCTTAATATATGTATATAAATTAATGTGCCTTTGTATTTGTATATTATGGGTAACAGACAATAATTAATACACCGACACACATCACACCTTTTTCCTTGAAAGGATAGACAGAGGGTGCTTTTTACACCCTAATTTAGCTTGTAACTTGGTTAACCCTACGTAAATAGGTGCCTAGGCTTAGTTTCCCAAAATATAACAACCCAAGTTTATTACCCGACTACCAATAAGGGTTATGTTTTTCGCGCGTTGCTTGTATGTATGTTTGTAATATTATTTATTACCTCATATCTTCTGAACTACCGTACGGACTTGAATGATTCATATCTCAAATGAAAGATATTTATTGCCTACATAAAATATGAACAATATCTGAAAAATAGCTTTTTGATGCCAAAATGTATGTGGTAAAAAAAAAAACACTTAAATTTATCGAGTGGAGTATCTAAATGAAGGCAATTAGAAGACCTTTTTAAAAATATATATGACATAATTACAAAGTATAAAATAAAATGAATTATTTTATAAAACAAAAAACCTGACTGATTCTGAAAAGATCGAAACAAGCTTTATAGCTGGCGGTACCCATTTGCGAATCTCAAACCAAATGGAAATTAATGGGTACCGCCTGCTATAAACCTTGTTTCGATCTTTTCAGCATCAATCGGGTTTTTTGTCTTTAATAATTTATTCTATTAAATATCTTCAATATACAGACACGACTACTCTTATAATATGTGTATATTAGTATAGATTTGCGTAATCTTTCAACAAATATTGACTAATCTCCTAAGAAATGTCTGTAATACTGAAATTCACACTTAATGGGTTTCTGCCAGCCATTTACTGGAATCTCGAATGTTGCAAGGTCGAGTCTAGATGCATCATCATGTCAATAATGTTTTTCAATGTAGAATTTGAGTCACTGCTTTCGTCTAAAGGTAGGTACTGACTAGCGTTCAATATCTTCGGATCCTTTTACCTAACGGAGGTAGGACACGACACGTCTCAATTGAGCAGTCCGCCTGGGGAAGTACCTCCGCCCTACAGAATACCGCGGCTATAATAACCTCGTGTTGTGTTCCCAACGGTAAGTAGGGTTGCCAGAGCTTTTATGCAGTCATTGGAAAGACCAAAGGCTTGTGCTGCCTTGTCTTCTGCACTGACAGCATGAAAACTCACCAGTGAGCTCTGTTCCCGGGGGTGAGTAGGGACTCACCGCCGGGAACACAACACAAGGTTATTATAGCCGCGGTATTCTGTAAGGTAGAGGGTACTTCCGTACCGCGTTTCACACAGTGATCACCGGGAATATATAATTAGACACTAACATAGTCTATAAGTCAACCTTCAATGTAACTACTATCAAACAACAGCAACTTCTATAACATTTTTGAAAAGTGACAGCTGTAAAAAGGTGTTACGAAATTTATCATCAAAATGGATAGCATTTAGGAAGTACTGTTTTTGAAGATCGAATTTAATTTATCAATCAGCCAATAAAAACAAAAATGAATACAGAGTTGTAAATTAATCTTGAAATCAACTTTCAAACAAAGTATAAATAATGGAAATAGCTATTTAATTATAGAAAAAACGAACTCTTGAATCTGTAAGAAAATTTCGGCACTTTCATATTCTATTATGTAAAATTCTCGTGTCACAATGTTCGTTCCCATAGTCCTCCGAAACGGCTCCACCGATTTTTATGAATTTTTTTATGCGTATTCTGCAAGTCTGAAAATTGGCTACTATCTATCTTTACCCCCTAAGTGATAACGGGAGTCCACCCCAAATTTTTTTTATCTTTTTTTTCTACTCTAGAAATTCTCTAATTACATGGCAAAACAACGTTTGCCAGTTCAGCTAGTTTGTATGTTTTATGACGCCGATCTAAATCTAGCTTTGAATCAGCCTTTGGGTTTTTCAGTACCGTCTTAATTACGGCCAAGGTAAGTTTCACAATCGAGCGGTCGTCGGTTCTAATCCTGCTTATAGCATTTATTAGAAATACACGATCAATGTAACATATAATATTAATGATTGTCGAGGACAGCGGTTTCTTAGAATTGGGTATTTGACTGACTAAATCAAATTAGTTACTTTTTACTATACATCAAAACGGTAAATTATTAACAGCCTTCTGTGGCATCCCCGCTCAGTGCAAATATTTGTATGAATGAATATGGGTATTTACATTGGTCTTGTCGTACCTCGGAGCGCACGTTAAGCCGTTGGTCCCGGTGACCATACAAACATCTATGGTATCGTAGTCGTTACGGGTAGTTGGAGCCCTCAAAAGTCCAACAACTGGTCTAACTGCAATGCAGTCGCTTTAAGGAAAATATCTAAGTTTAGCCAAATCCGCAGATAGACTGGTAAAAAGCGAACCCCAGACTCCAAGTTGAAAAGCTTTGGATGCGACTGGGATTAACGCTAGGATGAAGAATATTAAAACGATAATTTATATGGAAACTTGTATGACGTCATAATTTGTTTATTCAAATAATTTGTCAACTGTTACAGGTTGATTGGATGATTAAAAATTAAAAAAAAAAATTTGAACGTGCAATTTCCTCTCAATAAGTGAGAGGAATCACTGATTAGCTAAATCGACCCGCGAGTTCGCTTAAATTTGATCTGGTTTTTAATTATTTTGCATGGACTCCTTTTCTAAAATAACAGTTAGCCAACCATACGCCTAATAACATCAGCTATCAGATACTTCCTGTTTAGTTTTAATTATAAGAAATCTGTTAAAACGTAGCTAAACACCATTCGGTTAGGTATACCTAAGGACACGTGTCTTGTACCTAAATTTTGTTTTGTAATAATCTTTACTAAATGTATTTAAGCTCATCCACCGCCGTAGTTCTCCGCGCTATTCCTAAGAGACACCCAAAAATCGTGTACACACATAGTCCACTGCTGAACATAGGCCCCTCCTATGGACTTCCAGAACGACCGATCTAGAGCAGCCCGCATCCAGCGCTTCCCGGCGACCTTGATGAGGGCGTCCTTCCACCTGGCCGTTGGGCGTCCTACACCGCATTTGCCCGTACGCGGTCGCCATTCCAGAACTTTTTTGCTCCATCGGCCATCTGTTCTGCGCGCTGTGTCCCGCCCACTGTCACTTCAACGAGCTAATCCGCTGGGCTGCGTCGGTTACTTCTGTTCTCCTACAGATATCATCATTTTTGACGCGATCACGTAGGGAAATACCGAGCGTAGCCCTTAGCTCGTTGAGTGACTTTAAGCTTTTTAAGAGAGGCTTCAAGAACCAAGCGGTTTGGTGGAACTGGAACTCCTTGCCAGCTCACGTGTTTCCTTCTTCCTACAGTCGCAGGTCCTTTAAGCGGGGCGTGGAAAAGCATCTGATAAGGCCGTCATGCTGAGTGCCACCATTGTTAACATGGTACGTGTATGTAATGGTGACCCTCTTTCCTGAGACTTTGCCTTCAGCTTACCATCAGGCGAGGTGAAGTCAAATTGACGAGTCCTACATTAAAAAAAAAAACTTATAGTGAGGGACCACGTTTCAAATCCGTACTGCGCGTATAGATCACATTTTGAGCGCAGTTTAAGTCTAAGATATATCTTCTGACTAATACTTAACTAAATAAGGTCAACAATTTAGATGGCTTTTTATAAAAACACTTATTAAACCAATAACCTACTAGGCTAACTAACGGTCTTACCAGTCCTTTAATTTCGGTTTTTAGTCTTAGTTATTAATTTATTTAGTATTAGTAATTAGTTTCTACACAGAAAATATTAATGAACTAAGTTTTAAATAAAACATTAAAAAGATGCATCAAGATAAAATTGTTTACGTTTTGTTAATTACCTAACCTCACAGAAGTAAAGCTATCCAACAAAAACAATATCTATAGGTATGTCTATCTGGCAAGAACATTTTCTCAAGAAGCGTGAAGATACCACGTAATATCAAAAACTCTGGTCTAAAACCGCTTACAGTTAGGTGAAAACGTCAAAATTCTAGGCCAATGCTTTAAAATGATAATTATTGTCGTTACGGCGGTACGGCTAAGTTCTTATTTCAATTTAATTTTATTTGCGTCTCTCAGTGCGCGAGTCCGACTCGTACTTGACCCGTTATATAAAATTTTTAAAACTATTGATTTTTCTTTGTGTTTCGGGTATTTTTTACCCGACTGTAAAAAGGGTTACCTATGTTTTTCGCGCGTATCTTGTATTTGTTTATAATATTCTTTATTACTTCATATCATTTGAACCACCGTAGGGATTTTAATGATTCGTGTCTCAAATGAAAGGTATTTATTGCCCAAGTGTTCTTGGATACATAAAATATGAACAAAAGCTATATGTTGATTATTTGGCGCCAAAAATGTATGTGGTAAAAAATACACTTAAATTTATCGAGTGGGGTATCAAAATGAAGGAAATTAGAAGACGATTTCAAAAATATTAATGTCATAACTAAAAAGTATATAATTAAATAAATTATTATAAGGAAAAAACGCGCCTGATGCTGAAAAGATTGAAACAAGCTTTTCAGCAGACGATATCTACCCATTTTCAAATCTCAAACCACATGAAAATTAATGGGTACTACCTGCTATTAAGCTTGTTTCGATCTTTTCAGCAACAGTCGGGTTTTTTTATTATAAAATATTTTAGTTAATAATAATATATTCTCACAGGCCTTGTTCGTCAAAAGAAGTCAACAAAGTTACAAATTAAACTGAAATTTTTATGGTGCATTGAAATAAAACCACATTTTAACGGATTCGATCGTGATTCATTTGTTATTATTTACATTTGGCCCGACGTTTCGGCTACTTTTCAGTAGCCATGGTCCCGGAGTGACTAAGGACGGTAGTTGTCATATAGTTTGAAGTGTAAGTTATCTCAAAATACCCGAATCATGATGAATTATTGGTGTTACTATTAACGCAGACCGAGTTCACTGTGTCGTTAAGTCTTGCTGTATTATGCTGTATTGATTAAGTGGATGACTGGGTCCCAGGCGGGTGGTACCCTCCTCCAACCATCTTCTCTATTAGGTTTTTGGTGTTAAAAAAGGTGAATGGTACCTATCTTCTTTCGCTAGCCCAGTAAACATCTCTAGAAATACACAAACATATTATGTATTAATATTTTCTACGAAGGTGTGATATTTTGTATTTGCCTCGCATCGCTGTATTTGCACATAAATAACAATGTACTGTTTGTCTGTTTGTCCGCCAAACAAGATGGGTAAACATAACCTTCCTTAAGGCTTTGACATACAAATGATTTCTTCTTACTATACAGGTAACTAGCTTTTTCCCGGGGCTCCGCCCGTTTGTTTTTGATGTCCTATTTTTCCGCACCCCTTTGGACCCTAAGTTTTCATTTAAAACAAAACCCGATGAAAATTGGTTGGGTAGTTTTTGAGTTATGAGCGAATTATAGGTTTTTCACATTTTTCGCTGTTGCCCACCAAGCTAATTTCACTATCAAGCCGTCAACTTGCTGATTTACGGACGAGGCTCGGACTAGAGACTGGGAGGTCAAATGACAGTCACTGTGTTACAGTTCATACATATATTCACGCCTGTAAATCCCTAAATTGGTTTGTAAAGGCATGGAATACCGATACTAAGAAAATATCTTTAGTAATACTCAAAAATCAATAGATGGCAGTAGTACACTCATTTAAAGAAATAAAAAAGTTGGCCAAAACAACGTAGCCATCTAGTTACAACTCCTGTAAACAAAAGCTGCCTGCCGGTTTTCGAAAGTTACGAGTGTAACCATTTTTTGCTCCTGATTGTGCATCTGTATAAGAATTATATTTTATTATCTGTGATACAACCCACGACAGTGCCCGTATGACACTTAATAGCCTCACCTGCTATTAGCTGAAAAGTGGGTGTAAATACTCCTCTGGCCACCGCTTCAAGGATTTACAGGCGTTATTGTGTATGTATACCTAAATAATTATGAAAAAGTATATTTCATAATATTTTTCTCTCTGTCTGTTCCAGTGCATCCGAAGGTTCGTTCTTTCCCCCTCGCAGCGTGACCAAATCCAACACCGTCCATATCTACGACAAAGACCTGTGCAGGACCCTCCCTATGGAGTACAGGAAAGACGTCTATAAAGATGGTAAGATTTTTAGACAATTTGCATGATTTAAAGATACATCTAGCGCCATCTATTAGGGAGTAACTGAACTAAAATATTTTTATTATAAATTATGAATTGAATATTTGGCGATAACTTTACTAGTGCTATCGAAGCTTTTACTAAACAATCATCTTGGAGGGACGGTGGAGCCATCTATTGATATTCTTTCGAACAATCGGATCCAATTAACAATTGAATGAAATTTTTAAGCTTTTGAATACTAATTGTTAGCCCATGTATGGGAAGGTCGTGAGATCTCGAACATCGCCTGAGCTAATTCGCTCCTTCTTATCTTTTTTAATTACACCACTGAGGTTGCAGACAAGCACGAAATAAGTGAACGACACAGTTAAGGAACCCTAAACTCACGCGACTCACCTGATGGAAAGTAGTTACCGTGGCCTATGGACGGGTGCAACACCAGGGGAGTCACACTCGCGCTGCCGACCCTATAAAGAGTTTCTATGCCGTCAGTTTAGGAGACAAAGCAGGAATAGCCTTTGGTCTTCCCACTGACAGCACAAAACCTCACCAGTAACTATTCAGCGCCGGGAACACAACACGAGTTTATTATGGCCGCGGTATTCTGTAAGGCGGAGGTACTTCCCCAGTCGGACTGCTCAATTGGATGGAAATCTTTAATAAATTACAATTAACAATGTCACATACAAAAAAATTGAATGAAATTTTAAAACCATCAATATGCTAACTGAATGAAATATCCTTTTTCCAGGTATAAAGGCAGGATTATATACCCCACCGTCTTCGACTTTCGAGAGTGCTGACATCAACCCGGACAATAAATGCTATTACCCTGGAGAGAAGTGCCCCCCTAGGGGGCTGCAGAACATCAGTCCTTGTCAATATAGTAAGTACCTTTATTTTCGTGTGGCAATCCCCACGGATACCTACCCCACACCACCCGATCCTGCTAATTTTATGACATGCCGCATGGTTCCCGGCAGAGTAGAATTTGGGCCACCCCTTCTCTTCCCATGTGGTGTCTTACAAGGCGACTAAGGGATAGGGCTGATTAACTTCAACATCAGACAGATATGTACAGCCAACACTCAGCCTCAGATGCATGGCTCGAGTTAACAAAAGTGCCCGGAATACGGCAATAGGCTCACCCTCCTATTACGTGGGACCGAATACAGATTGGTGAAATGTAGTTGTTAATTCACCTCTGCCTAGGTATAAAGGCGTGATTATATTTATGTATGTATGTAACAGAACCACTGTCATACCGCTAACTTTGCATTAAATGTCATTAAATTTTAAACTTTATGTCTGGGTTTTAAAGTCCAAAATGAAAAGAGATTGAGTTTAAAACCTTTTTCATTCACTCTACAAAATAGCCATTTAATTTTAGATTTTAACAGAGTTACTATAAAGCACAAAGTTAAATGGCATTCGTTACGGTATCTGTGGGGCCGCAGAGGTTCTGCCATGAAAAAAAATTAGCTGAATCAGGGCTCAGCTACCATGGTGGTTACCTTGGAATCAACCCGATTAAAACCGCACACCGTCTTATCTGATATCATTAAAAAACACCATTTAAAAATACGATACGTATTGTCTTATTTTCATCACCAAAAATTTATGACGTTTCGTTCATGAATAACGCGACAGCAAACTCCCCCATTTTTCTCCCCAATTTTCCCACCTATTAAAAAAGCTTGTTTTAAATCAAAGAACACGTGTCCCAAGTTTGATGCAAATTGGTTACGAAATGCACCCTCTAGACCGGAACTGACAATAACGAATGAAATCAAATCAAAATATTTATTTGTTTAAACATGTGATATACATACCTACATGTGCATCTTGTATGCACATGTATGTATATCACATGTTAGTCAGTGATTATGTCCAACATGTTTAGCCATTTTTGTGACGAAATGTTTATTTATTATGTTTACGCCCATTTAGAAAACAACAATGCAAATAATACATAATATGAGTCTATATATACCTTGTCGAAACAGAGACTCTCGCTTAAGGGCGCCATATACGGTACGATCCGTCGCTTCAGAACGATCGAAACAATCGGATCTGTAATGTATGTTACGATCGTCAACGATTTACTTGAGCCCAGAAAGATCCTGCATATATCGTAACGATGAATCTGAATATCTATAATGATAATTTAAGGTGATACTAGTTTCAATAATTTTAGGTCGTAGGTTCCGTCATTTTCATATAGTTGTGCCAAGCTTTTGGCTGGAACCTTAATTCTTCAAAATATTTACATGCTATAAACTAATTTTCGCTTTAATAGCCATTTCTTAACCCACACTTTTCTAAGTTTTCTTATTTTCTTCTGTAACATATCAAAATTACCGCCACAGACGGGAATAGAAGTTCATTTTACAGGACACGTATTAAATTTTTAAGCATGTCTTTATCGTTCCATTTCAAATGAATAAAATAAATGATCGATCGTAACGACCAATCGCTTCGTGAATGAACGTCTACACTACAGATCAGTCGTTTCGATCGGATCGTAGTTGTGAATCGTACCGTATATGGGGCCCTAAAGTCAATCAAGCAGCAGTAGGTAGGTATATTAAAATATATATATTGTATACTGACACTATTCTTCTTCTTAAATTTCAGATGCCCCTGTTTACCTGTCATTCCCACATTTCTACGATGCTGACCCGAAACTGCTCACCCCATTCAAAGGCCTGAAGCCTGACAAGAAAAAACATGAGACTTACTTCATGATACAGCAGGTAAAATTGACAAATACATTATAAAAGTAGCTTAATACCGGGTGTAAGGCGAACTCCGGGTACACTACATACGGGCATAATGTTTTTTTTTTCGATTTGGTGAAGGAAAATGAAAACCAAAATTTCACCAAGAAAGTAAAGGGTACACTGCAAATGGGCATAATTTTTTTTTCGATTTGGTGAAGAAAAATGAGAACAAAAATTTCACCATGAAAGTAAAGGGTTACCCTACACTACAACAGACGGGCATCATTTTTTTTTTCGATTTGGTGAAGATAAATGAAAAGAAAATTCACCAAGAAAGTAAAAAAGTCTTATTCAACTTTTTTTGCATTCAGTTCGAAAATTTACTGCACACCGCTGGATGGTAAGAAACTAGAATGATTTTATACCACTTAGGTGGCAGACCAGCATACGGCACACCTGATTGAATTTGGCTACCGTGGCCTATTGACGTATGCAACACCGAGCGTCACACTCGCGCTGCCGACCCTGTTAGAACAGAGAGTTTCTGTGCCGTCAATGTAGAAGATAATGCAGGACAAGCCTTAGGTCTTCTCACTGCATAAAAACTCTCCAGTGAATGGATATTGTTATGTTATATCAAATGTCATCTTTTCACAGAAAATTGGAGTACCTGTGGAAGGTTTTATCCGAGTACAACTGAACCTGAAAGTAGACCGAGCACCGAACATCCCTATCAACAATATAAACAACTTTCCGGATATTATATTTCCCGTGATGTGGTTGGAAGAAGTAAGTATTCAATCTATGTCCATACCGGGTGTAAGGGGAACGCTCCCGAAGGCGAAGCCCCGTGGTGGTACTCCGGGTATACCTACTACATATTGGCATTATTTTTGTTTATTCGTCTTGGTGAAAAAAAAAAAAAATAGTTAAACGACAATTTCATAAAATAAAAAAACTAACTAAAGAAAAAAACAAATGGCGCCAAGCGCGTGCTTTTTTTGTAGCGATGTTTTTTTTTATAAAATTGCCGTTTCATTGAACTTTCCTAATACGATGAAGATGCTATAAAAAAAACGAATAAAAAGGATATTTTTTTTGCCAAATCGGAAAAGAAAATTGCCAATGATGTTGTGTACCTAGAGAACTACCACGGGCTTCGGGAACCCTTACACCCGGTATAAATTCAATAAAATTGACCCCAAATTGAAGTTTCTATCGCAGTATAATGCTAGACGTACGTAGGCCTCTACCCATGTGTACCATTGCTCCAGTCTATCATACTCACCGTTTTCAAGTTGTTAAGTGAACAGAAAGTGTTTGTTTGGAATATTAAAATGAAACAGGTTTTAATCAATGTGTTTGAGTGTGTAAGTACGTGAAACATTTAACAAAAACGCAACTTTTAATTATTTTTCTCTAATTTGCTTGTTACGCGTAATCTCTGAAATGGCCGATTTTGATGGCATTTTTATTGTAGATAGCTGGGTATAAGATGTAATTTAGAATCCTAGACCCTATATAGCCCTGAGTCAGACGAGCTGCGAAGGAAGTGGTTTGAAGGCAACCTCGTAACCCAGCATCTGAACAGCGACACCGCACCAGTTCCTCCTAGCACAGATAATATAATATAATTCTTATACAGATGCACAATCAGGAAAAAAATAATTACACTCGTAACTTCAAATAGCAGGCAGGCTGCTTTTTAGTTCAGGAGTTATAACTAGATGGCGACATTGTTTTGGCAAACTTTTTATTATTTTTAGTATTAAAATTAACTTATCAAATCTAAAACATTACACTAGTCACATTATTGAGTATGAGTGAATGAAACCAAAAATACTCTAATCTATATTGATTCTGCCAGATTCTGCAGTCATTGTAATAGTTACAGACATAATGCACTATGCCGCTAGATGGCACAAAACAAATAAATAGCATGATTATCACGAAATCTTTATTTATTATACACTGCCAACGAGTTTTGTATGCTAACATACTCACTTTATCATGTGTTTAAGTTCTGAAATAATTTACGTGATTCTAAGTCGGCAAATAAGCGTTTTAACTTTGTTTTGACACTTTTATTACTTTAAATGAGTCTACTAGTGCTATCTATTCATTTTTGAATATTACTAAAGATATTTCCTTAGTATCGGTACCCAATGAGAGTACTCGCGAGTTCAACACCCGTCCAAGCTGTTGTTTTATTTTCGGCCCTAAAATATATAAAACTATATTGATTTTTTTATTTCCAGGGTCTCCAAGAATTATCGACTCCAATCTGGCGATGGATTTACCTCGCCACGACAGTAGGGCCAGTCGCTGCCCCCATCATTACCTATTCATTGATACTATTTGGGCTTTTATCTATTACAATAGTATTTATCAAAGCATACAAAAGCCTTGTAATTGGGCAAAATTCTATCGAAATCGTCGAGCTGGGACGTCAAACTTTAAGAAGGGGTTCAACGCTAATATTAAATGGTTCTCATAAATTAATACCCAATAGAGAATCAGTGTATATACCATTAAATAATGACACTGAAGAAGAGAGTAATCAGAAAAGTGATTGTAACTTAGAATTAAGAAATATTTTGAGGTCAGATTTTGTTAAGACAACGTTTAATGATATGGAAAGGGAATCATTGATTAGATCTGATAACACTTTTATATTGTCAGAACGTAACAGGTGTACGGAGGAATAAATGGGTTTAATTTAGATGGGTTTTCCCCTGTGGCACTGCTGAGTTTTTCACTTTGTTGTTGTCAAATTTTGTCAATGACTTCAATATTGTCATGCAATATATTGCTTTTGACAGTGATAAATGACGTTGCTTTTATAATACGAGAGGCATAAATCTACTTTTTTCATCTTTTAATTTATGTTCCTTATTTGAGTCTTTTTGACGATACTATTTTAATTCTGTTACTTTTGTCAGTTTTATGACTTGCAGTAGACTCTGGTAAAATATGAGTATCATTAAGGAAAAATGACAAAAAATTTGCCTGTTATCATATAATAAATAAATATAAATAAATGATAATATGCCAGGGTATTATTTTAAGGGGATAATACATTTGTTAATATATTGTATATTATGCTATTATTGCATAGAATATCAGTGTATTTAATTTTGACGAATTATATGAAGAAGTCGAATAATAACTATTTGTCTGGAGCAAAGTATGGGCACTTTTCATTAGTAGCAAAATAATATTTTTCGAAATTGACGTAATCGAAGTGATTCCCGAAATCGGAAAAGTTCAATGTTTGAAAAACTGCTTATAATTAGTTGCCCTGTAAAACCAATGTCCAGGGAACCCGTTTTATATTTAGTAACTTAATCATAAGGTTGTGTAATTGGTGTATACGACTGATAGCAGAGAGCTCCGATTTTGTAGGAGCTCGTTTAGATGTTAAACGAAGATTTGCTCATTTTTTATCGAAAGTAAAACTAATCAAAGTAATAACAACTTTTGTAAGTGATATTTGGAATTACTAAAGATATACGGACAAACTGACTGTTGTGTGCGCAATTTTATGCAATTTTACATTTCTATGCAGTATAACGTAATTTTACGTAGTTTTGCAACCGTATACCTTAAGTATTAATTAACAGAAATTAGGCATCTAAATCCCTTTAACAGATAGTTGTACAATATAAAACTAGTCCTAAAATGTTGTATAATGAGATCTGCTGCTTATACAAATACTAAAATATCTAGTTTTTATGAATAGTGACTTTACTGGGAATTTAAAACGAGCGGCAAGCATAATAATGACATATTTTACATAAAAATTGATCTTCTGACAGCTTATGCCCGTCACTAAAAGGCACAGCACGGTAAATAATTATTAAAAGACACATAGATACTTTATTGCTACAAAAATACAATTTAAATTTAAATGATAGTCATTATACTTGGACACAGCGCGTGAGTATTTCTATTCGTCCTACAAAAAGTATATTGCCGAGCTGTCAATGCAGGCTGTAATATTAGATATTTTGACCGTATGGAAAACTTCAGATACCTCACTCAAAATACTATGAAATGAGTACCTATTACTTTCATTTTAGTGTAGATGGGCGTTACCTTGTGACAAACAGTCTAGAGTTTGTCACTTTATTGTTGTCAAAGATTTTGTCAGTGACGTTAATACTGTCAAAAAGTGTATTGTTTTTGTCAGATATAAATGACGTGGGTTTTAAAATATGAACGTGATTTTTTGCAGTGTAGGTACTTGTTTCTTTTAAATTGTGTTAATTCGTAGTGTGCGCAAACAACGTGGTATCTCCAATATCAGACCTTTTACCATGAATAAACCATTGTACCTACTCTAGATCCTAGAATGACATTCCGATTTAAACAGAAGAGAAAGACAAAACGTTAGTTTATTATACAATACTTTAGTGTATGTTATATTAATCGTCAATTTTGGTAACCCGGTGGCGGTGTGCCTATATGTTTCTAAATATTATTATTAAGGTACAGATGTGATATTTTGTTTCTTTGTACCTTTTAGTCGTCTTTCAATTCAAAGATTTTATTTCTCTAATAAACTTCTAGTTCCTTATTAATGTGCTCAATTTTATTATATGTGGATATTTTTGTAGGAATTTACAACAAAAGAAGCATGTGTATTATATTAGTACAAGTAAGAAAGTGGATTTCTTCGACGTAAAAAGTGAAATGTTCAAATGATTGATATCATTACGCGCCAAAAGTTATAACCTCAATCGTATTTTTGACATTTTTATTTTATTGTCTCTGTGGTTGTCATTTCATTCATTCATTAAAACTTCCGAGTCGAATGAAATAATTTACTTAATAAACGCGCAACTTCCGTCGAGTCTTTTCTCACACGCTGAAGTAGATTAAAATTTGAATTTCATTGTTGTAACTACGTAAAAAAAATATATTTTAAAGTTAAAAGTGTATGAAATGCAGACCGTTCTATTTCAGCTGATTGCTGGTTAGTCGACTTAGTACAAATTAGTCGACTTGACAATTAATCCAACCAAACTTAGTTTAATTTACACTTGGAGCATTTAGAACTGGAAGTAGTATTTACAAAATTAAAATTAAACATGATTTATCTTACAGACTTTGATTTTAAGGAATAGGGCTGTCCAATATTCGAATACCAACAGGTTAGACACAGGCTCATGCGCCTGGGTCATACAAATATGCCCCTGGCGTAAAGCAATTGTACACTACAGAAGTAGGTATTTTTTGGCCTTTTAATTTTTGAATGCTCTATGATGTATTATAATGTACTTATTTAGAACTTAATAAGCTTTAATGTATAAAGACTTCTCATTTTATAAAATAAATCTTTTTTGTTTATTAAAAGACAAATCGGTGGGTCTTATGAAATTATTTTAATACGAATTTTAGTACATAATAAACATTGTAAATAGTAATTAGGATTTTTGTATCTAAATATATTGTTTAATAAAAAATATTTTAAACATTTAAATGATTTTTTATTTGTAAAATTTGTCACCTGCAAAAAAGTTGTTACCCTGGCCTATGGACTTATTTATGCATTCACTGTTCCTGAGTATCAGTCAATAAATCAAATAGCCCACTGCAGTCGACTGCTGGACATAGGCCTCACCCAATGCGCGCCATTCCATCCGATCCTACGCCTTCTTCATTCAGTCTGTCCCACCCACCTTTTTCAGGTCATCAGTCCATCTGGCTAGGGGGCGTCATACCTTCCGCCTGTCTTCTTGCGGATCCCATTCTATGACTCGTGTGCTCCAGAATAATAAGCAAGCTGAAGTGGCAATGGGTTGGCCACGTTTGTCGAAGGACTGATAGTCTAGTAGATCCGATATAGCCCTGAGTCAGACGAGCTGCGAAGGAAGTGGTTTAAAGGCAACCTCGTACGCCAGCATCTAAAGACCGAGATCAAGATAAAAGTGTTACTCCTAGCACAGATAATATAATATAATTCTTATACAGATGCACAATCAGGAACAAAAAATGGTTACTCTCGTTACTTACAAAAGCGGACAGGCAGCTTTTCAGTTCAGGAGTAATAACTAGATGGCGACATGGCAAACTTTTTATAATTTTTGGTATTAAAATTAACTAATCAAATCTAAAACATACATTAGTCACATTATTGAGTATGAGTGAATAAAACTATAAATACTCTAATCTATATTGATTCTGCAAGATTCTACAGTCATTGTAAAAGTTACAGACAATGCACTATGCCGCTAGATGGCAAAAAATAAATAAATAGCACGATTGTCACGAAATCTTTATTTATTACATTACCAACGAGTTTTATATGCTTACATGCTCACTTTATCACGTGTTTAAGTTCTGAAATAATTTACGTGATTCTAAGTCAGCAAATAAGCGTTTTAACTTTTAACTAATTTAATTTTGACATTTTTATTACTTTAAATGAGTCTACTAGTGCGATCTATTCATTTTTGAATATTACTAAAGATATTTCTTCAGTATCGGTACCTCATGAGACTACTCGCGAGTTGAAGACCCGTCCAAGCTGTTGTTTTATTTTCGATATATAAAATTACATAGATTTTTTTTATTTCCAGGGTCTCCAAGAATTATCGACTCCAATCTGGCGATGGATTTACCTCGCCACGACAGTAGGGCCAGTCGCTGCCCCCATCATTGCCTATTCATTGATACTATTTGGGCTTTTATCTATTACAATAGTATTCATCAAAGCATACAAAAGCCTTGTAATTGGGCAACATTCTATCGAAATCGTCGAGCTGGGACGTCAACTTTAAGAAGGGGTTCAACACTAATATTAAATGGTTCTCATAAATTAATACCCAATAGAGAATCAGTGTATTTACCAATATATAATGATACTGAAGAAGAGAGTAATCAGAAAAGTGATTGTAACTTAGACTTAAGAAATATTTTGAGGTCAGATTTTGTTAAGACAACGTTTAATGATATGGAAAGGGAATCATTGATTAGATCTGATAACACTTTTATATTGTCAGAACGTAACAGGTGTACGGAGAAATAAATGGGTTTAATTAAGATGGGTTTTCCCCTGTGGCACTGCTGAGTTTTTCACTTTGTTGTTGTCAAATTTAGTCAATGACTTCAATATTGACATGCAATATATTGCTTTTGACAGAGATAAATGAAGTTGCTTTTAAAATATGGAGAGGACTTTTGCGAGAGGCATAAATCTACTTTTTTCATCTTATAATTTATGTTCCTTGTTTAAGAGTCTTTTTTGACGATACTATTTTAATTCTGTTACTTTTGTCAGTTTTATGACTTGCAGTAGACTCTGGTAAAATATGAGTATCATGAAGGAAAAATGACAAAAAATTTGCCTGTTATCATATAATAAATAAATATAAATAAATGATAATATGCCAGGGTATTATTTTAAGGGGATAATACATTTGTTAATATATTGTATATAATGCTATTATTGCATAGAATATCAGTGTATTTAATTTTGACGAATTATTTGAAGAAGTCGAATAATAACTATTTGTCTGGAGCAAAGTATGGGCACTTTTCATTAGTAGCAAAATAATATTTTTCGAAATTGACGTAATCGAAGTGATTCCCGAAATCGGAAAAGTTCAATGTTTGAAAAACTGCTTATAATTAGTTGCCCTGTAAAACCAATGTCCAGGGAACCCGTTTTATATTTAGTAACTTAATCATAAGGTTGTGTAATTGGTGTATACGACTGATAGCAGAGAGCTCCGATTTTGTAGGAGCTCGTTTAGATGTTAAACGAAGATTTGCTCATTTTTTATCGAAAGTAAAACTAATCAAAGTAATAACAACTTTTGTAAGTGATATTTGGAATTACTAAAGATATACGGACAAACTGACTGTTGTGTGCGCAATTTTATGCAATTTTACATTTCTATGCAGTATAACGTAATTTTACGTAGTTTTGCAACCGTATACCTTAAGTATTAATTAACAGAAATTAGGCATCTAAATCCCTTTAACAGATAGTTGTACAATATAAAACTAGTCCTAAAATGTTGTATAATGAGATCTGCTGCTTATACAAATACTAAAATATCTAGTTTTTATGAATAGTGACTTTACTGGGAATTTAAAATGAGCGGCAAGCATAATAATGACATATTTGACATAAAAATTGATCTTCTGATAGCTTATGCCCGTCACTAAGAGGCACAGCACGGTAAATAATTCTTAAAAGACGCATAGATACTTTATTGCTACAAAAATACAATTTAAATTTAAATGATAGTCATTATACTTGGACACAGCGCGTGAGTATTTCTATTCGTCCTACAAAAAGTATATTGCCGTGCTGTCAATGCAGGCTGTAATATTAGATATTTTTACCGTATGGAAAACTTCAGATACCTCACTCAAAATACTATGAAATGAGTACCTATTACTTTCATTTTAGTGTAGATGGGCGTTACCTTGTGACAAACAGTCTAGAGTTTGTCACTTTATTGTTGTCAAAGATTTTGTCAGTGACGTTAATACTGTCAAAAAGTGTATTGTTTTTGTCAGATATAAATGACGTGGGTTTTAAAATATGAACGTGATTTTTTGCAGTGTAGGTACTTGTTTCTTTTAAATTGTGTTAAATCGTAGTGTGCGCAAACAACGTGGTATCTCCAATATCAGACCTTTTACCATGAATAAACCATTGTACCTACTCTAGATCCTAGAATGACATTCCGATTTAAACAGAAGAGAAAGACAAAACGTTAGTTTATTATACAATACTTTAGTGTATGTTATATTAATCGTCAATTTTGGTAACCCGGTGGCGGTGTGCCTATATGTTTCTAAATATTATTATTAAGGTACAGATGTGATATTTTGTTTCTTTGTACCTTTTAGTCGTCTTTCAATTCAAAGATTTTATTTCTCTTATAAACTTCTAGTTCCTTATTAATGTGCTCAATTTTATTATATGTGGATATTTTTGTAGGTGTTTACAACAAAAGAAGCATGTGTATTATATTAGTACAAGTAAGAAAGTGGATTTCTTCGACGTAAAAAGTGAAATGTTCAAATAATTGATATCATTACGCGCCAAAAGTTATAACCTCAATCGTATTTTTGACATTTTTATTTTATTGTCTCTGTGGTGGTCATTTCATTCATTCATTAAAACTTCCGAGTCGAATGAAATAATTTACTTCATAAACGCGCAACTTCCGTCGAGTCTTTTCTCACACGCTGAAGTAGATTAAAATTTGAATTTCATTGTTGTAACTACGTAAAAAAAAATATCTTTTAAAGTTAAAAAGTGTATGAAATGCAGACCGTTCTATTTCAGCTGATTGCTGGTTAGTCGACTTAGTACAAATTAGTCGACTTGACAATTAATCCAACCAAACTTAGTTTAATTTACACTTGGAGCATTTAGAACTGGAAGTAGTATTTACAAAATTAAAATTAAACATGATTTATCTTACAGACTTTGATTTTAAGGAATAGGGCTGTCCAATATTCGAATACCAACAGGTTAGACACAGGCTCAGGCGCCTGGGTCATAGAAATATGCCCCTGGCGTACATCAATGGTACACTACAGAAGTAGGTATTTTTTGGCCTTATAAATTAATTTTTGAATGCTCTATGATGTATTATAATGTACTTATTTAGAACTTAATAAGCTTTAATGTATAAAGACTTCTCGTTTTATAAAATAAATATTTTTTGTTTATTAAAAGACAAATCGGTGGGTCTTATGAAATTATTTTAATACGAATTTTAGTACATAATAAACATTGTAAATAGTAATTAGGATTTTTGTATCTAAATATATTGTTTAATAAAAAATATTTTAAACATTTAAATGATTTTTTATTTGTAAAATTTGTCACCTGCAAAAAAGTTGTTACCCTGGCCTATGGACTTGTGCATTCACTGTTCCTGAGTATCAGTCAATAAATCAAATAGCCCACTGCAGTCCACTGCTGGACATAGGCCTCACCCAATGCGCGCCATTCCATCCGATCCTCCGCCTTCTTCATTCAGTCTGTCCCACCCACCTTTTTCAGGTCATCAGTCCATCTGGCTAGGGGGCGTCATACCTTCCGCCTGTCTTCTTGCGGATCCCATTCTATGACTCGTGTGCTCCAGAATAATAAGCAAGCTGAAGTGGCAATGGGTTGGCCACTTTTGTCGAAGGACTGATAGTCTAGTAGATCCGATATAGCCCTGAGTCAGACGAGCTGCGAAGGAAGTGGTTTAAAGGCAACCTCGTACGCCAGCATCTAAAGACCGAGACCAAGATAAAAGTGTTACTCCTAGCACAGATAATATAATATAATTCTTATACAGATGCACAATCAGGAACAAAAAATGGTTACTCTCGTTACTTACAAAAGCGGACAGGCAGCTTTTCAGTTCAGAAGTAATAACTAGATGGCGACATAGCAAACTTTTTATAATTTTTGGTATTAAAAATAACTAATCAAATCTAAAACATACATTAGTCACATTATTGTTGTTCAGTATAACAATGCATTCAGGATACTATTGGGGCTGCCTCGGTGTTGCAGCGCATCTGGCATGTTTGCGGAGGCGCACACAGCTGACTTTTATGCCATAATAAGAAAGCGCACCGTTTCCATGCTCGCGAGACTGCGCCATAGTACCAATGGTCTCCTGAGCGTATTTAAAGATAGGTGGGACTCACACTGGCTGGGTCGCTGGGTGAAGCTCCATACAACTTTTAAATGTTATAATAATATAAATTACTAACAATAGCATATAAGTTTTCTTTTGTAACTAACCCTATGGACTGACGTCTGCAATAAATTATTTGAATTTGAATTTGAATTATTGAGTATGAGTGAATAAAACTATAAATACTCTAATCTATATTGATTCTGCCAGATTCTACAGTCATTGTAAAAGTTACAGACAATGCACTATGCCGCTAGATGGCAAAAAATAAATAAATAGCACGATTCTCACGAAATCTTTATTTATTACATTACCAACGAGTTTTATATGCTTACATGCTCACTTTATCACGTGTTTAAGTTCTGAAATAATTTACGTGATTCTAAGTCAGCAAATGAGCGCTTTAACTTTTAACTAATTTAATTTTGACATTTTTATTACTTTAAATGAGTCTACTAGTGCCATCTATACATTTTTGACTATTACTAAAGATATTTCCTCAGTATCGGTACCTCGTGAGACTACTCGCGAGTTGAAGACCCGTCCAAGCTGTTGTTTTATTTTCGATATATAAAATTACATAGATTTTTTTTATTTCCAGGGTCTCCAAGAATTATCGACTCCCATCTGGCGATGGATTTACCTCGCCACGACAGTAGGGCCAGTCGCTGCCCCCATCATTACCTATTCATTGATACTATTTGGGCTTTTATCTATTACAATAGTATTCATCAAAGCATACAAAAGCCTTGTAATTGGGCAAAATTCTATCGAAATCGTCGAGCTGGGACGTCAACTTTAAGAAGGGGTTCAACACTAATATTAAATGGTTCTCATAAATCAATACCCAATAGAGAATCAGTGTATTTACCATTAAATAATGATACTGAAGAAGAGAGTAATCAGAAAAGTGATTGTAACTTAGAATTAAGAAATATTTAAACATACATACAAATAAATGGGTTTAATTAAGATGGGTTTTCCCCTGTGGCACTGCTGAGTTTTTCACTTTGTTGTTGTCAAATTTAGTCAATGACTTCAATATTGTCATGCAATATATTGCTTTTGACAGTGATAAATGACGTTGCTTTTATAATACGAGAGGCATAAATCTACTTTTTTCATCTTTTAATTTATGTTCCTTATTTGAGTCTTTTTGACGATACTATTTTAATTCTGTTACTTTTGTCAGTTTTATGACTTGCAGTAGACTCTGGTAAAATATGAGTATCATGAAGGAAAAATGACAAAAAAATTACCTGTTATAATTTAATAAATTAATATAAATAAATGATAATATGCCAGGGTATTATTTTAAGGGGATAATACATTTGTTAATATATTGTATATAATGCTATTATTGCATAGAATATCAGTGTATTTAATTTTGACGAATTATATGAAGAAGTCGAATAATAACTATTTGTCTGGAGCAAAGTATGGGCACTTTTCATTAGTAGCAAAATAATATTTTTCGAAATTGACGTAATCGAAGTGATTCCCGAAATCGGAAAAGTTCAATGTTTGAAAAACTGCTTATAATTAGTTGCCCTGTAAAACCAATGTCCAGGGAACCCGTTTTATATTTAGTAACTTAATCATAAGGTTGTGTAATTGGTGTATACGACTGATAGCAGAGAGCTCCGATTTTGTAAGAGCTCGTTTAGATGTTAAACGAAGATTTGCTCATTTTTTATCGAAAGTAAAACTAATCAAAGTAATAACAACTTTTGTAAGTGATATTTGGAATTACTAAAGATATACGGACAAACTGACTGTTGTGTGCGCAATTTTATGCAATTTTACATTTCTATGCAGTATAACGTAATTTTACGTAGTTTTGCAACCGTATACCTTAAGTATTAATTAACAGAAATTAGGCATCTAAATCCCTTTAACAGATAGTTGTACAATATAAAACTAGTCCTAAAATGTTGTATAATGAGATCTGCTGCTTATACAAATACTAAAATATCTAGTTTTTATGAATAGTGACTTTACTGGGAATTTAAAACGAGCGGCAAGCATAATAATGACATATTTTACATAAAAATTGATCTTCTGACAGCTTATGCCCGTCACTAAAAGGCACAGCACGGTAAATAATTATTAAAAGACACATAGATACTTTATTGCTACAAAAATACAATTTAAATTTAAATGATAGTCATTATACTTGGACACAGCGCGTGAGTATTTCTATTCGTCCTACAAAAAGTATATTGCCGAGCTGTCAATGCAGGCTGTAATATTAGATATTTTGACCGTATGGAAAACTTCAGATACCTCACTCAAAATACTATGAAATGAGTACCTATTACTTTCATTTTAGTGTAGATGGGCGTTACCTTGTGACAAACAGTCTAGAGTTTGTCACTTTATTGTTGTCAAAGATTTTGTCAGTGACGTTAATACTGTCAAAAAGTGTATTGTTTTTGTCAGATATAAATGACGTGGGTTTTAAAATATGAACGTGATTTTTTGCAGTGTAGGTACTTGTTTCTTTTAAATTGTGTTAATTCGTAGTGTGCGCAAACAACGTGGTATCTCCAATATCAGACCTTTTACCATGAATAAACCATTGTACCTACTCTAGATCCTAGAATGACATTCCGATTTAAACAGAAGAGAAAGACAAAACGTTAGTTTATTATACAATACTTTAGTGTATGTTATATTAATCGTCAATTTTGGTAACCCGGTGGCGGTGTGCCTATATGTTTCTAAATATTATTATTAAGGTACAGATGTGATATTTTGTTTCTTTGTACCTTTTAGTCGTCTTTCAATTCAAAGATTTTATTTCTCTAATAAACTTCTAGTTCCTTATTAATGTGCTCAATTTTATTAAATGTGGATATTTTTGTAGGAATTTACAACAAAAGAAGCATATGTATTATATTAGTACAAGTAAGAAAGTGGATTTCTTCGACGTAAAAAGTGAAATGTTCAAATGATTGATATCATTACGCGCCAAAAGTTATAACCTCAATCGTATTTTTGACATTTTTATTTTATTGTCTCTGTGGTGGTCATTTCATTCATTCATTCAAACTTCCGAGTCGAATGAAATAATTTACTTCATAAACGCGCAACTTCCGTCGAGTCTTTTCTCACACGCTGATGTAGATTAAAATTTGAATTTCATTGTTGTAACTACGTAAAAAAAATATCTTTTAAAGTTAAAAGTGTATGAAATGCAGACCGTTCTATTTCAGCTGATTACTGGTTAGTCGAGTTAGTACAAATTAGTCGACTTGACAATTAAGCCAACCAAACTTAGTTTAATTTACACTTGGAGCATTCAGAACTGGAAATAGTATTTACAAAATTAAAATTAAACATGATTTATCTTACAGACTTTGATTTTAAGTAATAGGGCTGTCCAAAATTCGAATACCAACAGGTTAGACACAGGCTCAGGCGCCTGGGTCATACAAATATGCCCCTGGCGTAAAGCAATTGTACACTACAGAAGTAGGTATTTTTTGGCCTTTTAATTTTTGAATGCTCTATGATGTATTATAATGTACTTATTTAGAACTTAATAAGCTTTAATGTATAAAGACTTCTCATTTTATAAAATAAATATTTTTTGTTTATTAAAAGACAAATCGGTGGGTCTTATGAAATTTTTATTTTTTTTTCTGATCTTGATCTGCGATCAGTCTTTTAACTTTTAGCAGATTGATTGTGCGAATATGTCGTGCAGGGTAAGCTTCTCAGCAGCAGCAACCCTTAATTCAAAACCTGTCTTCGAGGCTCTGGATATCGAAACGTTTCAAGCGTTTGGGATAACTAATGCTGGATAATTCTACTGCCAGCTCATTGGGGTGTTTTTCGAGTCGGTTTTTGTATTTAGTAGAGCATAGACTTATCTCTTCTCTTACTGTTTTCAATTGTAGGCCTTCGTGGATTTCAGTGTTAGTTACAAACCATGGTACATTTTCGATACAACGTAATATGCCATTTTGCAATCGTTGTATTATGTTGACGCTAGTGTTACAAGCACTACCCCAGAGTTGAATGCCATACATCCAGACTGGCTTTAGGATGCAGTTATATATGAGGAGCTTGTTATCAGTAGACAGTGCAGAGTTTCGTGCCATCAGCCAGTACATGTTTCTGAACCGCATATTGAGCTCGTCTCGTTTTGTCTTGATGTGAGTTTTCCAGGGAAGTCTCCTGTCTAGATGCATACCCAGATATCGAACAGTGTCATTTTGTGGAAGTACATTGTTGCCCATTATGACTGGTGGACAATTTCCTTTTCTCAACGTGAAGGTGATGTGTACGGATTTTGGGGCACTAGCTTTAATTTTCCATTTTTGAAGCCAGTCATCCACTTTATTGAGGCTCTCTTGCAGTACGTTGGAGGCTACTGTAGCGTCGGTGCTGCTAGCAAGTAGTGCAGTGTCATCGGCGAAAGTGGCTGTTGTGACATTTTGCGTTTCAGGGAGGTCTGAAGTGTACAGCGTATACAAGACTGGACCAAGGACGGATCCCTGTGGAACGCCTGCTTCTATGTTGTAGAAAGCTGATGTACTGCCGTCGTCTCGCACTTGGAAGATACGACCACTAAGGTAAGAGTTCATAAGGAGGAAGAAGCTGTGGGGCAGGTTCTTTTATTTTGAAAAGTAGGCCCTTATGCCAAACTTTGTCGAAAGCCTGTTGGATGTCCAGAAATACGGCCGAACAGTACTCTTTAGTCTCCAGCGATTTGCGTATCTTCTCAACCACTCTGTGCACCTGCTCAATAGTTGAATGATGCTGGCGAAAACCGAACTGGTGTTTGGGTATGATTTGGTTTTCCATAAGAATAGGCATAATGCGACGTAGTAGTATTTTTTCGAAGACCTTTGACAGGATCACCAAGAGACTAATTGGTCTGTAGGAAGCAACATTATCTGCAGGCTTTCCCACCTTGTGAATCATGGTAATCAGGGAAACTTTCCAGATCATGGGAAAATACTGGACTCTAAGTATGCCATTGAACAGAGTTGTTAGGTAGACAAATGCCTTCGGTGGTAGTTGTTCTAATACTTCTTTTGTTATAAGGTCGAAGCCAGGAGCCTTCTTATTTGGTAATCTTTTTATTACTTTTTTAAGCACCTTGACCGTTACTGGCTTTGGCGGAAGAGACATCTGGAAGTCTTGCTTAAATTTTTTGTCAATTTCTTTTTCAGTATCCGCGTCTAGACTTGTATTAGGCTGAAATACTTCTGCAAGATGTTTAGCAAATGCTTCTGCTTTTTGCTTACCACTTCGTGCCCATCCATCTTCTACCTTCAATGGCAATTTGGGTTCCTTAGGTCTATCTAGGTTTTTTGTTATTTTCCACAATGAATAGTTAGTAGAATCTGTTGCTATGAGATTTTCTAATTTATTCTTAATGGTGTCATTTTCAATACTATCGCGCAGCTCCTTCAGTTCTTTTATAGCTTTATTTAGACTTCTTTTATCATCTTTATGCCTAGAATGATGCCAGTTCCGTCTGAGCCTTCTTTTTTCTAGAACTTTTTCTTTAACCTCTAAGGGAAGGTTCTCGTCTGTGCTCTTACTCTCTATTTGTGGAGTGTTTAGCCAGCATGCAACTTGGATAAGATTTGTTATGTTCTTTGCGGCATCCTCTATTTCTTCAGGTGTTTTAAGAGCAATTTGTAGATTTATATGTTCCTCAATGTAATCCCGAAAGCCATCCCAGTCAGTATGCTTATTATATAGTCCTTCAGGTCGTTCTCGGCTTACGATGGTTGTACTTACAGTCAGCAGCACAGGATTATGATCTGAACTGCTGTCATCACACGATTCGACTCTAATGTAATGTTTCGACAGGCCTTTTGTGATGAAAAAGTCGATTAGATCAGGTTTTAATTTCTCCTGTGTGGGCCAGAATGTAGGGTAACCTGTAGACAGAACACTGAGTTTGCTCCTGTCAGTAGTTAGTTTCAGCTGTCTACCTCGTGTTGAAATGAGTCTAGAGCCCCAATGAGTATGCTTCGCATTCCAGTCACCTCCCGCGATGAATCTACTTCCTAATGTGGAAAAGAAGTCTGAAAACTGATTGCAGTCAATTTTGTGTCTCGGGGGACAATAAACCGCAGATAGGTTGAGATTTCCACATTTGTCCTCTATAGCTACTGTGGTCCCTTGAATTTCATGGGTTTTATATTCTGGAAGAAGGTGGTGTTTAATTGACTTCTTAATAACTATAGCTGATCCAGCATGGCCAGTTTCATCAGGGTGGTGGGTGACATAAGTGTTAAAGCCCTTTATTGATACTTTAGTTTTTGTTGTACAATGTGCTTCAGAGATTAGCACAGCATCAAGTTTGTGTGTTGTGATAAGCAGTTCTAGCTCAGACCTGTTCGGGGCAAGACCATTAATGTTCCAGGTCGCAATTCTAAGACTTATGGTCCTAACTTACTGACGAGCGTTGTTATGAGACTCAACAGGGTAGGTACTCATTTGTTGTAGGATGATATCAAATTTTTCAGACTGCTTGATCAGTAGTTCAATTATATGATCAGACTTCCAATTTGTTGGGGGCTGACACTGGTTCAACTTTTTTTTAAGTGTATCAGAGTATAAAGGTCTAGGATTATCACTCTCCAGCAGTGATAATACTAGACTCTAAAGTTTCTTTGCGAAAAGCGGATTCTGGTTTATCTGTTCCTGATTTTTCTTTAGGTCCTAACGATTTGAAGTTTGTCTTGTTTTTCTTAGGCATTCTGCGAGCAAGGATTTCTTTATAAACCTCACAGCCTTTATAATTGGCTGGGTGTGCACCTTCACAGAGGGCGCATTGTGCTGGTGTGTTTCTATCTTTTTTAGGGCAGTCAGAAGTTTTGTGACTTTGTGCACATTTTACGCAGCGGAACGGTCGCATGCAGTAATTTTTTGAGTGACCGTATTGTTGGCATCGCTGGCACTGCGGGATGTTACGTCTCTTCTTTGGGTCTTCGATGGAGACTACTTGGTGATGGATTTTTGTAATTTGTTTTACTGCAGCGTTATTAGCACTCGGTGCTATATTGACGAAGAAAGTCGACGTGGGAATCTTATCTGGCCCATATCTAACATTGATGATTTCGCCTTGGACTTTATTGCCAGTTCTCTCGATTTCATCAATTATAGCACTATGCGGTGTTGTATGGTGTAGATTTTTTATTACAATTCTGTAGCAGCGCTGGTCCTTACGGTTAAATGTGTGCCCTATGAGACTATTCTCGCGAATTATTGAAATAATTCTTTTGTAAACTTCTAAGTCTGAGGTGCTAATTCTTAGCTGGTTTCGGGTCACTATTTTGAAAGTGAAACTATCTTTTTCAGCTACCGTTTCGAGGAGAGCAGACAGTTTGCAGACGTCTTCGAACCATATAAAATTATTGGAGGATGCTTGTTAACTTTTTTTTCCTTCTGTACCATTTCCTCTTCAGTTGGATCTATGGGTAGTCCGCTGTAGCGGTTGAATGTTTTAATAGATTCTGGGGAAGGTGTTTGTGATATTTTCTTCCTTTTATGAATTCTAGCCACAGGGACTTTCTGCCAATCTGGGGGTTGTAGGTGTGCATTTTTGGGGTCTGTAGATTGTGTCGTAAGCACCTCTTTATCACTAGGTATAATTGGTTGTGATTCAGCTGTGACGTTACTTCCCACTGAGGCACTTCTTGTTCTCGTAAATAGGCCAGGATGAAGAGCCTGTTGAATTAATTTTCTTTTTCCAGAAGCATTTACTGATGCAGATGCCTGGTTACCCACATCCACATAGTCTTCGGTAGCATATTTCACACCATGAGGCCCGGATACCTCGAGGCGCCGGGGGTTAGCCGGATCGCATGACAAATCGCACTCATTATTCTCCATATTTCATAAAAAAGGGGTGGGAGTTATAGCAACAGAAGTTTCCCAAGCGCCTGCTCTCGACCTTTTTGAGGGTATTTAATCACTCATGGTTGTCGATAACCAATTTATGGGTTAATTGACCGCCGCCCATTGCTCGGCGTTGACGAATATTTTAAGGCTGACATCTTCCTGGCTGGTATAGGATAGATTTCGTCGTTCTCAGCCAACCCTCCTCTTTTCTCATCCGGGCTTGGGACCGGCATTGGCAGAGTTGAAATTTAAAAATTGAAATTAAAAAAATTATTTTAATACGAATTTTAGTACATAATAAACACTGTAAATAGTAATTAGGATTTTTGTATCTAAATATATTGTTTAATAAAAAATATTTTAAACATTTATATGATTTTTTATTTGTAAAATTTGTCACCTGCTAGAAAGTTGTTACCTTGGCCTATGGACTTGTGCATTCACTGTTCCTGAGTATCAGTCAATAAATCAAATAGCCCACTGCAGTCCACTGCTGGATATAGGCCTCACCCAATGCGCGCCATTCCATCCGGTCTTCCGCCTTCTTCATTCAGTCTGTCCTCACTTCTCAGACTCGTCTGCTCCAGAATAATAAGCAAGCTGCAGTGGTAATGGGCTGGCCACGTTTGTCGAAGGACTGATAGTCGTTGGAGCAGATGAGTCCTCAGTATCAACGCCAAAAATATCCTATAATCTTTTTCCCAACTCAATTGGGATCAAATTTCAATCCAAATACAAAAGGCCCAACTTCAATATTTTCCGTGAAGCGACATATGAAACCCATAAGCCAATATTGATATCGAACTTTTTAAGACTCGGGACTTTTTAACTTTCTCCGGACAAGATGGGGATAATGTGTTAAGATTGGTTACTGGTCACCCGATTCCTGATTGAGGGTGTGTGTGCGAAGAGCTACGCTTGCCACGCTTACCATGTTAGCCTCGTTGGCCAAATACGTTAGCCACGTTATCCATGCCAGTCATACTGGCCACCATAGCTTTGGTCACTTTAACCTCGCTGCCTTCTCTGCTACCCACGATAGCCAAGTTTGTCGCGTTCGCCGCATCTAAAATAAAGGAAATACACATCAAAAGGATAGCATTAAACGAAACTCAGATGCGGTAGAACATTCTTGCGCAATATGTCAACAGTTATATTATGTACCTAGTGCTTATCACTGTTAAAACTGTTCCCTTAACATCACTGCATTTGCAAAATAATGAACTCCCTGTTGTGATTTTCCCAAGAGACAACAATTCTTCTTCGGGTTACTGAAGCATTAGGTTTCTTCAGGGTCGGCAGCGAGAGAGTAACGTAACGTACTCGGAACGTCCATAGGCCACGGTAACCACTTTCTATTAGGTGGGCTGTGTGCTTGTCTGCCACCTAAGTGGTATAAAAAAAACCTCTGAGTCGAGTTGTGCAGGTATTGGTATGGAACTTGGTTGGCATCAGTACGTCTACTACCATACCGCCGTCTCAGGGCTACCTATGAGCATAGAAAGATTTTGTAATTATCCTGACTACAGTAGAGCGCCATTTGGGTATAAGTGGCACCAAAACTTTGTAAAATACAATATGAGTTAATCAATTTAAATAATTTTCTTACGATTGTCACTAGAAAGATTTAAAGCTTACTTTAGAAACATTTTCATTTCAAACCAAACTATTATTTACCTGTGGCGCGCGCCCTATCGATCGACTGAATCTGCTTTTTGCATTGTCATTTGTCATACACTCATACTTGTCGAAAATTCCAATTCAAAAGCGACTATTCAAACGTCAAATTACTTAATTTATCGTAATTCGCTATCATTCCAAATGAAAATCCCTGAGATGGCAGCCGACAAACAAAAAGTCGACCTCGGTCTCCTAGAAGAGGACGATGACTTCGAAGAATTTCCCGCTGAACGTAAGTATAAAATCAATTTATTTACGAATTAAAAAGTACGTATTTACAAAAATATCGCATAATAAATAGGGGTTATACAGGTAGTGGGATTGTTATCATGTAATGTTTTGAGTTTCCGATATTTCGGCACTGTAATGTACATTAGTATGTGTTAGAACAAAAATACATGCATTGCTTAGTTTTGAGTCTATAAAGCGGTGTTCGGTTGAATTAAATGTATGCTATTGAGCTGTCTACAAAATAAATAAACAGGTGTGAAAGACTATAACTCAACTACAATATTTTCTTAGAACACATTGGTGAAATACAAAAACTGGATAAGTGCAAATCGAACTTGCACACCAATGGTTCTGTACCATACTGTTTTAGATATTTGTTGTTTTAGCGTCAACAGAAATACTTCTGTTTTTTTTTTAAACTGCATCACTATCACGGGTCTTGAGATACAGCCGATGCAGTGAAGGTATAATTATAATAATTATAAAGCCTTTTATTCAGACATTACAATTTCATTAGATTTCATTAGATATTTTTTAAGTAATTCTACTTCATTTTCCAACACAACTTCATTTTCTCCTACTTCTACAGTGGCTGTATGCCTTTTGTTGACAAAGGCCTCCTCCAACTGACTCCATTTATGTCTTTCTTTTATTTTCGTCTTTGAGTATGGAACCCTGAAAAGTTGAACTTCTATGCTTACACAGATACCTTGATGTCAAAATTCTTTTGTCTAGTTTCTGTATCATGTGCCAAATTTAAAATTTAATTCTTATCTCACCTAAAACACAATTTTTGCTCTAGACATCTATACCACCACTGAGCACACAACCCACCTCATGGATGGTAGTTACCGTGGCCTACAGACGTGTGCAACACCACGGGAGTCACACTCTTGCTGCCGACCCTGTAAAGTTTCTGTGCTGTCGCTGTAGAAGTCAAAGCACGAATAGCCTTTGGTTTTTCCACTAACAACACAAAACCTCTCCATTGAGCTCTGAATACCCTACTCACCACCGGGAACGCAACTGGAAGTTATTATGACTGCGGTATTCTGTAGGGTGGACGTACTTCCCCTGGCAGACTGCTCAATTAGACAGAAATACCGTCAGGTCCTACCTCCTTATAAACTTCTTGTTTAGTACAGTACATACATAATTATTGTTTACTATGCTAGTAAACGATTACCGTGTTATCATTTTAGATTGGGGACCCGAAGCAGATGCAGAGGACGAAGATGTATCGGTGTGGGAAGACAACTGGGAAGATGACATCGTCCAGGATGACTTCAATCAGCAGCTCAGGTTAAAATTACATTCATGATCCCTGTATTAGTTCTGGTAGTGGTAAATCAGGTTTTAAGGACTCCTCATCACTGCCCGGTTACATCCAAAGCAAGTGAATCCAGCGTCTGATAAAATTAAAATTATTGTACCTACCTGAAGACCACTACATACACACGTATATTGACTTCTGAAACCAGCTGAAGGGGTAGGCAGATATGTATTAAAACCCAAATTTCACTATCAACGATGAGCCTGAACTGACACTTGGTTGTTTATGACACCCATGGAAAGAGTTTTGGTGGTTCTATTCTAGTCCATCAGGTCTTGGTATTAAAAGCTCGCACAAGAATCCAGTACAACAATCAGCAGGCTTACTGCCTTACAGACGAGGTTGGCATGTGTACAAAGAACTTATTAGAAATTATTACACCCAGTAAGCAATTTAAAAGCAAAACGAAAAAACGTCTCAGCATGTTTGACTTGGGAAGTAGGCTGATGAATGTTTGACGAGTGTTACGAAAAATGTGATCGGGTGAGGGAAATGGTAGTTGAGAGGGAAATAATAGTCTCTTTCTCTCATAAGCAGTTATGTACGTTTCGTATACCTAATACACAGTGCAGCCCTACTTAAGTTTTACTTTAGTCATGTGGTCTATTTTTCCAAATTAATGTTAATAATTTTTGTTACAGGCAACAACTTGACAAGCTGAAAGAACAGAATATGGAATAAAACTTTTGCAGTACATACTTATACTTTAAGTTTATTATATTAATTTAATTTTTACTCATAACTCATAGCAAAGGCGGCACGCCAAATACCACCTTCCCACTATTAAATGTAGGGCTCCTTTTGCTTTGGCAAAGTAACCTAAGTATCTCTGTTTGTACCGCATATGTCATTTTCATGTCATTTTTATATTCTCATGTAGTTTTTGAATTCGAATAAACATTTAATTTAAGTTGGATGTTTTATTTTGTACATAGGAATTTTGTTGTTTGTTCACGATGGGCGCAAAAACTACTGAATGGATTTTGATGCAATATTTTTTGTAAGAAAGGTGTTCGTCAGACTTAAAATCTTATGTTTGTTTGATTTCAATCGTTTGAGAACAACCAGAGATACGAGATCAACGTGAGCGGAGCCGCGGGCGTAAGGCTAGTATCTGTATATTGGAGGCACAGATATCCGTGATTGGAGGTATAAAAAAACCTTAGCTGAATACATCATACAAAAAAAAACATTCCTGGTTCCTTGACCTCTATATATCAACCCCAACCCTGGTTGCATCTCAAGCTTGGAATAGGGAGCCCCGCCCCGAGTGCATTATAATCTATGGAATGCATATTCTTACTTCCACAGATAGTATAATATTGCACAATCAGGAACAAAAAATGGTTACCTTCACTCGTAACTTCAAGAAGCAGGCAACTTCAAGTTTTAGTTCAGGAGTCATAACTAGATGGTGATATTGTTTTAGCAAACTATTTATGTATATTTTTTAGTATTATAATTAATTTATCAAAAATGAAGCATACCCTAAACACATTATTGGGTATGACTGAATAATTTTTATATAATTATTTACATCATTATTTAAATATTAAAAAAAGAAACAGTGCCAAAATGTTGTCTATTTGGTTGTTAAAGAAAGTTTTAAAATAGGCTGATATCAACTTTTCAAACGACTGCCATGTCTGCGCGCTTGGAATGTACATGACAGCTAGCAAGTGTTTTGAATTGTATAATATTCATATTTTGTGTTTTACTTTAATTTAATAATGCAATAGACACCAGACGAAACACCTAAACTGATCTGATGCTGATGATGCTTACGTTTTAACTCATTTGAATTTCCCTCTCAACTTACGCACTTTTCGGTAATTATTTTCTTATTCAAATCGTAATTAAATTAAAAATTATTAATATGCACGTAAATCTAAAAAAAAGATCACATGTAAATAAATGTGTGGTATTTGAATCACATGCATAATCCCTTAGTGCCTTATGCCTGCCACTAGATGGCACAAAAATAAATAAATAGCTCGATTGTCACGAAATCTTTATTTATTACATTACGAAACGAGTTTTATATGCTTACATGCTTACTTTATCACATGTTTAAGTTCTGATATAATTTACGTGATTCTAAGTCAGTAAATAAGCGTTTTAACATGGTTTTAACTTTTTATTTCTTTAAATGAGTCCACTAGTGCCATCTATTAATTTTTGAATATTACTAAAGATATTTTATTAGTATCGGTACAGAATGTTACTACTGATCTAGAATTTTGTTTATCTTGGCTTTTACGGAAGTGACTGACGCATTTTTTACAATTTACACTCTGGCGACGTGGCTATTAATTGCATTGCCATCTTACTTACTACCTACGTTTCGTAGTTCTACTTCCTTTTCAGGAAGGGCATAAAAGGTTTCTTCAGTGTCCAGTAGCCTCCCTACATCATTTGAAGTAAGAGGTGTTTTTCATTATTTCTTCGTTTTTATTTTTTACAACTGTTGAAAAAATTAATTGCGATAGAATCTGTTCAAAGTGGTTTTATTTATAAAATCCATAAGTTTATTTGCCAATAGGTATCTACGTATATTAATTAAAATAGTTTTCAGATAAGTTTCACCACCAAACAATGTCAGTGGACCACAGACTGATAACATAATGATACATATATATATAGTATAATTTCAAAATAATATTAAGTAAGTAAGTATATCTATGTAAGGATGTCATAAACAGCGGTCCTTTTAATAACTGTGCTTCGGACTAAGACCTTACAAAGACGGTTCTCCTTAGCTTTAAATATCTTACCTAGGGGCTTTCCCTTAACAACATTAAAATTAAGTTTGTGTCAAGAAGTTATTAATGCCCTCTAAGGGTATCGATTTAATACGCATCAATGTACCAATATGTTCCATACAATTGGATGCAATATACGCATGCGATACTTTTCGAATGTACAACAAATACAAATCAATCGGTTTACGAAAGCAGACATAAAAAATTAAAAAATCGATATTCAATGGGGATGTCCACGCAAAACTAATTGTAGATGGCAGCAAGGGCGCAATGACCAAACAATCAATACCAAACTCATAGCTGTCGGATTTGAACCGACTTGTTTTTTGTTTTCTATCGTGTTTTCTTGGTATTTTTTGTGATCTGGACTTGCTTCAGTATGTACTCAACTTGAAATATGCAACAACTGAAAGCAGAATTGACGAAAAGAGGTGCAACTTTAACGGAAAGAAAACTAGCCTCATCAAAAATCCTTTAAATTTTACTGTTTTTCCAAAAGATACTGTGTTATTTAACTCTTAATGCAACAAAAAAACACAGTAGGTATCTATCTTAAAACACTGTATCTATCTAACTATTGCGGGTCGCAGACCGCTTAGAACAATTTTCGAATATGAAGTAGGTACTGCCTCAGTAACATTGCTTTATCTCAGTAACAAGTTCAGTTACTATATCTTAACCAGAGAGCCTTACTAATTCCAGATGGGAGTCCAATGACCGCAATATTAATTTCGGTCATATTGAAGCTGAAACTGAATCTTCTACTTAAATGGATCTAGTCTAGAATTTTCAGTAACCACAAAATTCTTTCGTTGTATAACTGTCTCGCACTGTTTTTTTAGCTTAGCATTTTGAGGAAATAAATGCATTCCACTAACATTACATCTTGACACTAAACAAAGCGGCATGATGGAGTATACTCATAGATGACGGCTAACATTGGCCATTGCGACGATGCGCCCTCTGTAGGGATAAAAGCGCAGTGGATATCCCAGTTTTAAAATAGGAAATAAATACAAATAGCTTATGGAGAAAATGGAGGAGGAGATGGTAAGGTTGCGCCCACACCAAATAATTGCGACGAATTACTTGAATCGATTTCATAAATTGATATGAAACATGTTGACAATACGATCGCTCTCTATTATTAATTAAAAATCGATTTATTTGCCTAATATAGAGGTAATATTTTTCTTTTATAGTGAAATATTTTATTATGGTGTAGCCATTTTAATTAGACCAACAAAATTAATTTACTATTATTTATTTTCAAAGACTTTTTATGCGGAAATCTCCCCGGATATCCGATATGCAAAATTCAAACAAAACGCGGGAAAGCAAAATACCCGGTATGCTAATAATTTAATACATTGAGTTAAAACAAATTTACATAACTATAATTATCACAGCATGTCAGCATGACAATCAAAGACAAAATAAAAACATCGCATAACAATAGGAAGTTAAAGTTTTAAACACGAAGCAAAATTAAAAAGTTCTCAATAAAAACAAAAGGGTTACTTTTTTAAAAAGGATGACAAAGAGAAGGCTATGTAAGGTAAGTAGGTATTATTAATCAAACTGCATTGCGACTGCTCTCACAATGAATGCAGTCAAGATGAAAATCCGAAAAGGTACTGAATAAAATAAGAAGAAGTAGGAGGCGCTCGTACGACAGATATTGAGTAGTGGGATGGGCTTAGCATGCGCAAAGACGCATTAGACACCAAAATATAATCCCGTCTCCTACTATAATCAATCTCTGTATCGACAGACACTTTCATCAGACGACCTCATATATAAAACGATCGTAAATTAACGTTATCAAAACGAGTTTACAAACGTACATGAAGCTATAATTACGCAAAATGTTACGCCGCTGGGCGTAACATCACAAATCAGTCCGGTCGAGCCGAAGACAACTTGTCTATTCTTTATCCTTGTTTTTCTTACTAGTTAGATAAAGACGGCAACAGCTTACAGGCCGCTGCTGATCGTAGGGTGTCGCCATTTTCATTTTGACGAATATTGACAGCAAGGCAGACAGACAGTAGCACGGACGTAGACGTCGCGTCTACCGGATTATTTTTATTTTGATAGTGAATTTAACGATCAGACTACGTTTACATACGCGTTGTGCGTCGATTCTAAATAAAGACTTTATTTACTACAACAGTGACGAGTGAAACACGTTTAGTTTACAAATTTTGGTGCTAACCTCTTCGATCTTTTTTTTTTCTCCCGTCTCAGTGTTTTTGAGTTCTGCAAGACTGATCGATATGTGCAAGCCTTACTCCAGATGACTTTGCATTAGTCAACTCCGTGGTGAATCCTTCTGGTAAGTGTTTATAACTTAAAAACCATTATTTATTGTGTAATGCAGTCAAAAATCTATAAGTGTGTTAAAATCAGACTTAGTATGTTACGTATTTGTGGATTTTTATTAGTATTTTAAGGTTTAAAGTTGATATTTACTGCAGAAAATGACAGTTGTCCTTTGTTGCGGTAGCTGGAGTTTGTTTACGAAGTGTCAGGGGCAGTACACGGCCTAAGATATATTGCCTTGGTTGGCGACTATGCGTGGGGTTTGTGCGCAAGCTGAAACCTACCTTATGTGAAGATTCTAAGGTTCAATTTCGGGTTGGGTAATGACGGTTACGAGCCGTAGTATTAATTTATCACGCGAACCGCTTGACAAGTCGAAAACATAAATTTGGCCTTGGCGCGCCACGTGGTTTGAAGGCTTCATTCTAACTTCTTTGTGTTAAATTATTAATTTTTATTAAATGCCATACACAATATGGGTTCTAGAATGCGTGCATAGGAACATACAAACTAATAAAGACAAATTTCTTGATGTCAATATTTACACTGACCGGGGGGTCGAATTCGTACTTCTGACGCCACAGTCATAATTCTCTACTGATATGGCATGGCATGTCGATTGTTTAAAAAAACTTGGTTAAATTAATAAAAGCAGTACCAAGAAGGTAATAAAACTTCACAAGAAAATTCAAAGATATTAATTAAAAGAAAAACTACAAGATAATAAATAGTTTTTAACTAAACCTCTTTGGTACAGAGTAAAACTGGTTAAGTTGGGTTAAGTATTACAGAAGGCCAATTCTAATAAAAATATGATCAATAATAATCAGTCTATTTTTGTCAAAATCAAATTAAATGTCTGTACATCTAATAATTTTTTTAAGAAGGATGCAGATGTCACATCAATCTAACTCTGCTTCGGAACCAATATTATTGTATTTTTTAACTTAACATAACAGTCTCTTAATACTGAATAACTTTTCACAACACACTGACATGACAAGTTGTGACAATACACTGAAGTCATTCAAAAAGAATTGAATTGAATTTAAGAGGCATGAAATAATGAATGTATTTTACAAGAATTGGCCCTCTTTGTATTGAATTTATGATTGTTTTTGACATTTGGAAGACAGAGTAGATTTAGACTGAGTTTTGAACATCATATTGGAAGAAAATGAGGCACTTAGCTCAAAACAACATTACTTGTGACATAAGAAAGTTACTGTGTATTTAAAACCAAATTTAAGAACTGTACTTTGTCACTAATGTTAGAATTAAATGAAACTACTGCCACAGTTAAATAATTTTAAGTAATTGAATAATAAAGGGTTTTTTTATACAACTGAGTTGGCAGACAAGCACATGGTCCACCTGATGGTAAATGGTTACCGTGGCCTATGGACGTGTGCAACACCAGGGGAGTCGCACTCCTGCTGCCGACCCTGTAATAACAGAGAGTTTCTGTGCCATCAGCTCAGTATGTCAATATGTCGCACAGTCACACCCTTCCGAATATTGGTGCCCTTGTTGCTTCACTGGAATGACATGCTGCCTGCCTAAACTCATAGGGTTTGCCACCATAGAATTATTGTTTATACTAATATTACCTATACTTATAATGCACAGAAGCTCAATGGGAAAATCTATAGACACAAAGGGAAAACAGAAAAATTGAATTGAAGAATTAATTGTTCAGCATGATGCCCACATCTAGATTGTATCATTCACTGCTCATCACAGGCAGAGAATCCATCCTCACATGTTGCAACCCAAAATGGTATGCACAATGAGTATGATAATTTTTCCAAAAAACTTTGACTAATATACCATTTCAATTATAATATGTCACTTCAAAAAAGCATTGGTAGCTTAGGGGTTTACGATGGAGAGGTCCCCGGCTCCTAAGCTCAGGGAATATTAGTAATTTTGGTTGCTAATATTCTTTTTTAAATAATATTATAATAAAAAAATAAAGAAAAATCTTAATTTTAAATCAAATCTTATATTGTCCAAACCCAAATTTGGCCATGTTTGCAGTAATTTTCTTTAATTGATCACAAAACAAAAGGATTTGGCCTTATAATTTATATCTGTTTAAAATTCAGTTTCTAATAGAAATCACCATTGATTTAGATATTCGCACATTAAGACCAATATCAATCTGGCAAAAAAAAACTAAGTATTGTTAATTTATATGTATTAAAAATTGATTGAACTAGATCAAGACTGGATTTTGAATAGATATGTTGGCCCAAGTGATAAATTTGGGCTTTATGATAAATCTGATAGTTAAAATAATCAGATTCAGGTTTATGGCAACTCAACTATGGTTCATTTTATGAATGGGTGGCTTTAAAAGAAAGCTCCGCTCCCGCCTTAGCCTTCTAACCTATATCTATCTCTGTCGAGATGTGTAGTGTCCACCTCTCATATTTATCAGTACCTGGATGAGCCTCGCTTGAGTACGTGCTTCGCTTGGTAGTTCTTTTTTTGTAATAACGCCATCTGCTGGAAGTTTTAGTGTTGTTGTGTCGTTAAAGCAGTTAGTTGCTCGCATCGCCAATAGATGTCAGGAAGGGTCATATTTCTTTTAATTTATTTTTAAATAAAATGGCATTTTCTAAAAATTTCTCCTAGCTAGATCGATTTATCGCCCCCGAAACCCCCCGTATACTAAATTTCATGGGAATCGTTGGAGCCATTTCCGAGATTCCAATATCCAAATAACTTCTCGTTTAAAGATATAAGATAATGTCC
Source organism: Eilema caniola (assembly GCA_949126895.1). NCBI lineage: Eukaryota > Metazoa > Arthropoda > Insecta > Lepidoptera > Erebidae > Eilema > Eilema caniola. Next base: position 1,274,279 of record OX421490.1, on the reverse strand, counting down.
GATTTATCACTTGGCCCATAACAATGGGTTTTTGGTCATTGCATTACATATAAATTTCAAAAAGGGATGTAAAGTCCTTCTTGATGTGACACTGTAGTAAATAAGAAAGAAATGGTTCATTCAACTGCATAACAGACATGAAAAAGGAATTCCTAAAATCACACAAACTGTGTAATATTATACTAAAAAGTCTACGAAATCTGAATATTAAGTTAATATTTTGTTAGGACTTAGGAGTAATGCTACAACATACATATTCAAGTAGCACAATATGATCAAGAACATTTAAAATAAAACTTTGTATAAAACGAAATTGAAGTTTTAATCATCATTAAAATAGTTACACCTCTCTCCCATTGGGGTTGGCATTGCAGACCAGTTACAGTTACTCTTGACAAGCCTTTCTTCAAATGGTCCATAAATTCAATCAAAGAGTCCATGTGACTACAATATGGGATTCTTCAAGCAAGGCATTAGAAGGTTCTTAGGCACAGGGTCGGCAGCACGAGAGTGAAGCCCCTGGCCCTAACTGGTATAAAAACCACCATTGTCATCGACACTGAATAACAGTTACGGAATAACATTTCGTTAAGCATCGCTAGCTAATTTGGTCTTAGGATGGGGGACCGTTCTTAAGTCTGAGCGCACGTTTAGCCGTCGGTCCCGGTTGCCATGCGAAGATCTGTGGCAGTCGTTACAGGCAGTAGGAGACTCCGAGGTGAAGGCTTCGGATACGACCGGGAATAACGCAGGGATGCTGGTGAAGAGCCCTGTCCAAGGGTATTATATTTTATTTATAGGTCGGCCATTATGTCGGCCGACTTTTGAACTAATGAAAAAACAACCACGAAAACTAGGTGAGAACAAAGTTCAGACAAAGTTAAAACTAACGCATTTGCGAACATTCCAGCCCCCCCTAGTCAAGTGGCAATAAATGGACGATGAATGTGTAGGATTCTGTTGACCATTCGTGTTCAAATAGTAAGAAGAAAAAAAAGGCGTTTATTTCGGTTTACTGCAGCACACAAAACATATTAATTTAAATACGCGTTCTATTTGGAGCCAAATTTCTGTTATAAAACCGAAGGAAATAAATAACAAAGAACAGGGTTAAAAAACGTTTCAACTAAAGTTCCTAAAAGTGCGATTTCTCCAGAAATTCGTCCGTAGCATTATCCTCTAGGAAAGATAATATTTTTTCAAGCATACCCTACATGCGTTACAAGAGTCAATTTTGTTCAGAATATCAAAAAAGTTTCGAGTTAAATAGTGGTTTTAAACCCGGACTCATTTCGGACAACTTTTTGTGTTAGCCGAGCCGACCCTGGGACGTGGACGATGTCTGAAATTGTGGAAATTTGTAGCACTCCGCACATAAAAAATGGGAAATTTTCTTTTTGTTATTTTCTTCTGTAATTGAGGGTAGTTTTGGAATTGGGGCGCCACCATTTTTATTACTTTGAGGGAATAAGAGTACAAGTATTCCCATTCCATCTCATCCGAAGGGTGTTAGCGTGAAAATAGTAGGCCTACTAAGCCTTCGATCATTGGGCGAATACCATGTCCAGCAGTAAAAGGCGATAGCAGTATGCAAGAATATCTCATATCAGGATCTGTCCAATAAATTTCTTGTCGCATATTTTATGTGTATTCCAGCAAAATCTTATCATCAAAAAGAAAATCAACCCCCACCCACGCACAACTGATTAATATTTTATATATTTAACCTTCAGCCCCGATTCCCATTCTCCATCGCAATATTTTCTCAGCAAAATTTCATCAAAAATTTTCTAAAAAAGCAAACTCCCAACTTAAAATTTATATCACTGTGAGAATTTTCGCCGACGCCGCAGAAACTCGAGGAGCGAATGTCGTGCAGATTTTCCCGCGAAAAAAACGCTTTGACAGCGAAAAAGGCGGGAACGGCCGCCATTACTGGCAAGTGACGCCGTCCGCTTGTGTATAATTGGCATCGGCGTGTTATGGCCGAATTTAATAACGGACATAGTGGTTGCTTTATATTTGTGGATAAAGGACAACAGGATTTGATTTATTGGATCATTAGTTTTGTAATGGCTGCTTTTCTTTTTGTAAGGTGAAGAAAAGTTTCAGAATAGGCGCTCGGGGGTATAGACATCTTGTGTTTATTATATGAATATCTCGATGGGAAGAATAGGGAAAGTTTCTCAGTCATGCCAAATCTTTCACAGTCATACATAACGCTTGTAAATCCCCAAAGGGTACCCCCTTTAGGTCTTTACCGGCAGAGGAGTATTAAAACTCACACTCACATTCCTTCAACGATGATTTTCGGTCTCACGGAATAGGGGTCGATTCTATTGCCGTATAGCGAGCTGTTTGCCATGGGCTCCATGTTTACTATCGGACAGGGAACAGCCCTGTCCCTTATTCCCATTCTACGACACCCACGGGAAGAGATGGGGTGGTCCTGATCCACTCCAACGGCACACGCCTGATCAATCCTCTTTCACGCGTATTTTTAATGAGCGAACCTACATATGTAGAATATACTGGTCCCGGGCTGTTTCGCGGTGGTCCATGTGAAACTTGCGTTCCAGACGTTTCGTCGATCACTGCGGTCGACATCTTCAGTGGCGCAGGGCCGGGCGACGACGACTTCGGAGACCTTGCCCGTCGCCCGGCCAAACAGCCCGGAAGCAGTATATTCTACATGCAACGCCGGCCATGAAAGCCTGAAGACTTATATTAGAACCTACATTATGGTTTCATAATTATTGTATTGTGGGACCACTTTACACTAAATAAACTATAGTTTCTTTCGAAACATTTATCTTTTTCCATCTTAACTTTACCCATCTACATTCACACTATTAACAAACTTTGATTACCTACACGTACCCCTAACGAAATCACTATGGGCATGAGAATCTAAATCGGATTTCCGCCAGATATATGCCGTGTTATCTAAACAGCCGGTCTAGTTAATTAACGGAGTGAACCTACGGAAAATGATGATGGTTTGTTGTTATCTGTGGTATGTAAGGTCTTTGCTGTTTATGGTCTTCATTGTTTTTGGTAGGGTTCGTTTTGAGAAACTTGATTGATTTCGATTTCGTTTTGAATGATTGTTTGATAAAAAAAAACCTACATACCCTAACTCGAATTTTGAGGTCCCTTTTTCCAGTCTAACTACAAAGCGGCTGATCTAAGATATTTTCAGTGAAGCAACTGCCATATGATATGACATCTACAACCCCTTAGCGAAATTTTTTTTATACCACTTTGGTGGCAGACATGCACACGGCCCACCTGATGGAAAGTGGTTACTGTGGCCTATGGACGTGTGTGACACCAGGGGCGTCACACTCGTGCTGCCGAACCTGTTAGAACAGAGTTTCTGTGCCGTTAGTGTAGAAGATAAAGCAGGAGAATCCTTAGGTCATCCCACTGACAGCACAAAAACTCTCCAGTGAGCTCTGGCTATCCCATTCACCGCCGGGAACACAACACGAGGTTATTATGGCCGCGGTATTCTGTAGGGTGGAGGTACTTACCCAGTCGTATTGCTCAATTGGACGGAAATACCGTTGTTTCCTACCTCCTACAACTAACGACTGCCATAGATGTTGGAGTGACAACCGGGATTCTTGGCTTTACGTGCCAATTACATGCAAATAGACATTTTTATGCGTACAAATATTTGCACTGAGAGGAAATCGAACCGCCTCCCCCTGCGATGCAGTTGCGTTCACTACGTCATGTTAATAATTTAACATTGTTGCTTTATTATTTTCTTACTTTTGAGAGGCTACTGGCTACACTGTAACCGAGCAAGTTAATACATTTTAGGGTTAAGCAACACTAGCCAGTCAGTCCTATGACGGATGACCAAGACATATAGTCGAATACAGGATCCCCGGGATTACTACGTATTACAGTCAAAACTAAAATATACCGCCATAAAGGCCCTAAGTTTCGCCTAAACTTAAAAATTCAAACCCTACCGAAGAAAAGGTACAATCAACTCGAACCTAAATTCGCGATGTGCTAATAAAGGGCCTGTCCCTTTATTTTAGTTCGTACCGTAGATACGAACATCGGGCTGAGTGCTTCGGAGTCCGTAATGAGTTTCCGAGCGGAGGTTTTTGGCTCTTTCGGAGTGCGTAATGAATGATTTGGACGATATTGGCTGGGTTTTAGAGTTTATAATGTTGAAGAATAGTTGGTATGTTTGTTAATGCATACTAAAAAGGCGATATTAAACGTAAATTCTGAAAGCTTTCAAGGTTTAAAAGGCACAGAAGCTCTCTGTGTTTACAGGGTCGGCTGTACGAATGTGACTGCCCTGGTGTTGCCCACGTCCATAGGCCACGGTAACGACTTTCCATCTGGTGGGCCGTGTGCTAGTCTGCCACCTCAGTGGTATAAAAAAAGGGATGCGATACCAGGTCACAGGCGAAGCCTGGGAGGGTTGTCTAGTCTATTATAATAACCACAAAACTACCGAACCGACACTTTTTTACGTTCAGAAAATCACCATATCATTACACTTTGAGTATCTAGTTAACAAAAAAGCAGATAAACACTTCTAAACGAGCAAATAATACGAAATGGTTGCATTAAAATTAACATTATTTCACGCCCGTTAGGTTTCTATGAGCGACGGTTATGTTAAGTGAGAGTAATGGGCTCTGTGTGGGACCTTGTTTGGTCCAACGTAGGAGCTGTAGCGATTTATAAAAAAGCGAACGCACATTATTCCACCCCAAACGCATAAATACCGTCTCAGTAACGTCGTTGGTTAAAGGATTGACAGCTAAGCTATTTATATTTTTAAAAAATCGATGGCTCAATACAAGAGAAAATTACTAAATCCCCGATTGAAATGGATCGTAACCGTGACCTAAAGACCAAAGTCTTAGGAAAAGCGCTCAATATTACAGATACCAACAATGTTATAATGGTGGCACCCAGCTGGACGGCTTCATCGTCTAATAATCATCCTCTAATGTCCCGTGTCCCGCTTAAAGGACACGAGACGGTAGGAAGACGGATATTCACCCTTAGTCGCCTTTATTCACCCTTAGTAGCCCTATCTGTTAGTCGCCTTTTAAGAACTCCACGGGAAGAGATGGGGTGGCCCATTCGGCCTATTCTACTCCACCGATACTGAATATCAGCTACAAAAATCGACGATACAAAGAATTTCAAAACATTGACGAAACAAAGACTTTATTCCTTACTTTCAAGTTAAGCAAGCAAGTTGTAATGCAAGTTTTTCTATAGGATAATTTGATCCGTCACGACGTCTCGAGGCGTCGGTCACTCAGCTGACACCCTGTAGATGGCTGCGTTTATTTGGAAGACGAATTAAAGCGGTGATCCAGTAAAAAATCTGTTAATCATAATTAACTCCTTTTGTAGGGTGACTTCAAACACATTAATTTTATCATTCTTTGCTTTGATAAAAACTATGGTTTTTAGATCTGTTTCTGATTTTAGATCTGTTCTGTTTGAAAGGTGATGATGAATGATACTGATATAAACTGAGATATAAACCTTCAAAAGAAAAATTATCCATTTGATTGACAATTTTGGCTGCTACAATGTGGTTGCCAATTTGGGCTGCTACAATTTGGTTTCCAATTTTGGCTGCCAATGTCAGCCGTGAATTTCTGCCTTATGAAAGTTTGAAACGCTGATATCTCATAACTTAGACCGCCGATTACACTTGTGTTCATATTAATTAACGCACAACTAGATACGTTCGCGTGTAAACAAACAAACGAACATCGTGACTTGACTTACTTAGTATCAATCACTAATGTGATGACCACTGAACAGAGTGACCACCCACCGAAATATCGCTCTTTTAGAGACAACAAGGAATTATCAGTTTTTTATCATTGCAAATATATTTATTTTATGTCATCATAGTATCAGCCGCACACAGTCCACTGCTGAACATAGGCCTCTCCTATAGACTTCCAGAACGACCGATCTAAAGCAGCCCGCATCCAGCGCTTCCCGGCGACCTTGATGAGGGCGTCCTTCCACCTGGCCGTTGGGCGTCCTACACCACGTTTGCCATTCCAGAACTTTTATGCTCCATGGGCCATCTGTTCTGCGCGCCATGTGTCTCGCCCATATCTTTTTGTAGCACACGTTAATTTAACTCAATTTACGATTTTACCATTTTACCGCGTGGAGCAGCCCGCTCACCGTCCTCAGGACCCCGGTCATGGAGGCCGATGGTCTTCGGCGAAGACAAGTCGGCGGCGCCCAAGCCGCCGACTGCGGAACTCGGGTGGGAAAGTTCTCTCTCGCTCCCGCCCCGCCGCCTCTTTCACGAGCATGACTTGCTCGCAGAAAGAGACGGCGCAGTCCCACTTACTCCCGCTGGAGACCATGGCTCGCACCATGGTCTCGAGCACTCCACCAGCGTGTGGAGCGCTGTGTCGTCACTGCGTGCCTCGCAGTGCTGACACTCGGCCGTGATTTCCTGGTGTCTTCGCCACAGATACTTACCGAAGCTACCGTGCCCGGTAAGTATCTGTCAAAACTCCGACTAGTCTAACTTCAAAAATTCAATATCACCAACTGGTGTTAGAGGTCAATTGTCAGTCGCTTTGCGGAGAATATCGAAGCGGCATCAGACTGGAAAGCCGATTCGAACTGTGTTGGGAAAATACTCAGATAATGATGACTATTCTCTCAGAATGAGCTCAAAGTGTCTAGAAGTATTGTTGTGTTTAACTAATTCTTGTGTTACATACATTACAATGTATAATATTCGCGTAAACATTCTCAAGAGCAGACATCGCCGTGTGAATTTACCATGGGTAATGTTATTTGTTATTATAACGTCACAATAATAGAAATTACTCGACCGTTGTTTACAAGAAAAACGTACATTATATTCACGCCGGTAAAGCCCAGAGGTAGGCAGAGATGTATAGGCACTAAATAGCTTCCGTGGCGTAGGGATAGTGAACGCGGCCGCTGCGCAGGAGGCGCGGATTCGATCCCCGCTCAATGCAAATATTTATATGCATGAAATATGTATATTTGCATTGGTCTGGTCGTGCCTCGGAGAGCACGTTAAACCGTCGGTCCCGGTTGCCATGCAAACATGGCAGTCGTTACGGGTAGTTGGAGCCCTCAAAAATCCAACAACTGGTCCAACTGCAATGCTTCGATATCGCCTTTTGGTTGTGGAGGTCAGATGGCAGTCGCTTCACGGAAAATATCGTAGTTTAGCCAAATCCGCAGTTAGACTGGTAAAAGCGGACCCCATACTCCAACTTGAAAACTTCGGATGCGAATGGGATTAACGCTAGGATGGAGAAGTAGCCAGAGATGTATTGACACATTTCACGAACTATGATTTTCAGTCCGACGTGATCGTCTTGTCGTTCCACGGGACAAGCCAGCCCTTTACCGTCAACCGGGCACTTAGTCATGGCCTGTATGTTCACTGACGGATAGAGAAAAGCCCTATCCCTTAGTCCCCTTCTACGACACTCACGGCAAGAGATGGTGGATGATTCTATTTCACCGGGAACCGACACGGTGTAACCACTGAACTAGTCAGGTGGGTACTCACCGGCTCGCTCAGGGGCTGATGCAGAACTCTTACCCAGGGCGCCTTCTCCACAGAGCTAGAGAGGTGCGTGCACAGGGAAGCTAGGGCTCCAATGAAAACAGCTGGTAGTTTAGGTGTACACACATATATTTGATAGAATAGAACACAGAGTTACACACAGAGAAATATATAGTAGTGAAGTAGGTAGATACAGGTGACAGAAGAATATGTACAGACAAGTAGGTAGACAGACAGGCACAGAATACAGAAGATGTGTAGTGATAAGTAGGTAGACAGACAGGTACAGAATACAGAAGTGTGAGACAGAAAGAACACACACAGCAGGCACAGATAATAAGCAGATGAACACACAATATGCACATGAATTATAGCACTAGCTACACATTTAAGGTACGTGAATTCTAGTACAGGCTACTAAGCGTACTACGTTTACTTCTGGTTGGCACTACAGCTACACATTAACAGGTACACGGCGACAGTGTACTGGCCTTGGGTGATTGCGGGATGGCCTCTAGGATGTTCAGAGTAGACCGTTCGCCGATGTATACGGCTCACAGCAGCCGTTGTACCACGAAGCACGCCGTAGATAAATGTCAGAGAAGAGCGTATTCAGAGGGCACACGAGCTCAGACCAGCGACCCTGTATAAAACAGACCACTCTTAAGCCGTGAATATACATAGAGGCCCGTAATGTGCCCCAATAAATAGAGGAATACGACTTACCAGAATATCTGGGAACGAAGTTTTCACCAAACAATTTTATTACAAGATATAGACACAGAATTTATTTACTCAGAGACAGCTACGAAGATTGATATAGAAGTTCTTTTGAGGATCGGCGCAGGCCTATTTATACCCGAATCCATCGAATATTCGTGAACAATCCTCAAAATTCTGCTAATCATGCAAAAAGCTCATTAGTCCGGTCATAGACAAGCTCACGTCAGCTGACGGGGACCATAGACTATAACAGACCCGGTACGACAAATATTTATTATAATTATGACTTGTTCACGAATATGTCACAAATTCTGAGAAAGTAAGTATCATTTATTCATTATTGTTAAATTGTAAATAAAATGATAAATGAGAGCTATAAAAAAAATGGATATATGCTGTAGGACACCAGCGCCATCCACCGGTCGAGTGTGAGAACTAGAACACACCTAATCGAAGATTAGAAGTTTCACTGCCAAACAATTATGCCTAGTTCCCGTGAGACACTCTAGGTGGCTCTGGAACAAAGAAATCTATATTAGAAAACAATAAGCAAAAGTGAAAAATATCACGTTACAACGGCAATATTATTTATGCCACTTAGGTGCCAGACAAGCAAACGGCGCATCTAATGGAAAGAGTTTACCGTGACCTATGAACGAGGGGTGACACACTCGTGCTGCCGACCCTGTAGAAACCCTTCTTGAAGAACCCCATATTGTAGTCGCTTGAAAAAAACCACAGTAAGGAGTTCATTCCATTGTATTATTCGTTATTCGTTAGCATTCGTTATGTGTGAGGCTGGACTCCCTGCCTATGGCGAGCACTGCTATGATAGAATGTAGCAGTGGGCATCATATCGAAAAATTCTTCTGAGCACAAACCATTGTAGGAGGTAAAAGACACAGCAAGGATATAAGAAATTAATTAATTATAAAATATTAAAACCTAAGCGTACTGTTTTACAAAAACAAATGAGACAATTCGCTGGCAACACTGCCGAGTCTTCACGCAAAAGGCGCGAACCCCAGCTGGGACGAAAAGAATTTATGTTAATATAAGTTAAATAATAGAGGAGCGAGGTGGAGATACAAATTCGTGTATTTTCCGAGGGCGCTCCAATAGGAAAGGGTGAAGATTTCCGATTAGAGCTTGGACACTGTCGATATTTTTGGCTATCGATAGAAATTTTGAAGTTTTTTGTTTTGTTTGAGGGGTTATGTGAGCAAAGTATGTTGAAGTGCTTCTAAAATAATAAAATTTAATTACTTGTGTTTTTTTTTAATATTTACGCAATATTTATTTATGTAATATAAGGAAATTTCGAAATACGAACGCACCTATATTTATTCACGTAGTCACGAAATTTTTATGCAAGTAATATTCTTATTAATAATTTTAGTAAATTATTCGGGAATAAACTCCTGCATCATGAATTTAGAAAGGTATATCCATACATTTCCATCCAAATGTTGCCTGGCAGAAATTGCGTTAAGCTATAAGGCCGCCCTTTTTACTGCTCTTATCTTATTGATTTCTATAGCATGAATATTGTAATTGTCATACAATAAACTGTACAATAAATAAATAAATATCCATAACGGGACTTGAACCCGCGACTTAGCCCTTACAGGGGATTCAAGAAGTGTCCAAATAGTTCACTTGTTCATGCCATTCCCTCTATACTGTAAGGGACTGGTCACGGGTTCGAATCCCGTCTTGGATATTCATTGTTTTCTATTTGAATCTATCGGAAAAGTTAACATACTAATTGTTTTAAATTTTCATTATATTCTACAGCGTAGTGCTATAATATCCATGGTTCGACCCCACGACCTGCCGATGCCGTACCCACTACTACACCACCTACCACTAAATTCTTTTGAAGTAATATTAATTGCCAAACACGCCTGAGGTGTTATACACGCGTAGGTGTTTAAAGTGTCTTAGATAACAGAATATTAAAAATGAAACACATGACACCCTTAGGGGATCATTAATGAATAGTGTTATAAATTGTAGGCTCAAATTACCTTCAGGACTGCTGGTGTACCTATACCTACCAATTAATTTTACCACATTTCTTCTTGTTTTTATCGATACTTTAAAAACTACTATGCCTGCTCCATTCGGTTAGGTATACATAACTAAACTTAAACAAACTGTAAGTGTCTTTTTAAAATGTTTATTAAATCACTGACGCCCGTATTCTAAAATGCCACTCAGCTGAAGCTCAATTTATCTGTGGAAAGCTTGTATACACGTATTGTCAAATTTGACAGATTGTCTGGCAGATTGCCTATATAATTTTTCCTTCAGATAAATCCAGATTCAGCTGATTGACATTCCAGAATGTGGGCCTTAATTTATTAGGTAATATTTTTCTGTTTATAAATTCATTTTAAAGATTTATAGGATATAATATGATAATATTCTTTTTACTAGTTAGTCAATTAGCCTGGTTTATTGGTTTAAAATGTGTTTTTAAAAAAACTTGCTACAAGATTGTTTACTTTTAGTTAAGTACCTAATCAAATAGATTATAGATACTATCGACAGCGACGTGCGGTCCACATTATTGGGAATTCTGAGGTCAGCAATACACCAGATCCTTTGCAGATGCGTAGAGATATTGCGTCTTTGGAAGTCTTTTAGCGTCTACCATGGCGAATGTTCCGAAGAGCTCTTCCAATTAGTCCCACCTTCTCCTTTCCTATACAGGACAACACGACTTAGATGTGAGTGTCTCCTTCACACGGTCCCAATAATTTCATTAACAGTAAAGCGGTTCAGTGACTTTCTTTGACGCACCAAAAAGTGTCAGTCCCTAGTCCTTTAAGCGCAGCGTGAAAAAGCATCTGATGAGGCCATCATGCTAAGGACCACCATTGTAACATTTTTGGTGTCTGTAATGGTGACCCCTCAGCTTACTATCACGCGAGGTGAAGTCACATCACTCATGGATGTGTCCTATATCCAAATTAACAATTATTCCAAAAACGCACCAACGTTTTCCATTCAACTCTTCTCGCTGTCATCTCAATCAAAACTTACATGCAATGTTATTGAAATGTCGTCAATTTGTCTTTAACCTATAAATTCCGACCTAATTTTATTGGTGCTACCCAATTGAGAAGGCGTGACAACCGTGCTAAGTAATTATATGTTTAGAAATGAATGTACTTGTAGTATTTCAACACATTGTCACGCTTATAGATTTCTAAACTGTTTTCATGGAGTCAATTATTGCAACTGTGGAATAGATATGCCGGAGTAGGTGGGTCCTAACGAAGGGAGATAAATAACATGTAGCCGAATGATAGTTGGCGAAATGTGGGTATTAATACACCTCTGCCTACTGCTTCTGGCATTTACAGGTTCTATGAAGGGACTATATGAACCTGTCCTTTCGTGACAGGCTGCTAGCAAACTAAACACATACATACATACATACAATCACGCTTCTTTCCGATTAGGGTATGCTAAGACCAAATGTTTCCTGGAGGAGATTGGTTTACATCTCTCGCGTCTTTTCCTTTCATAATTGTTTTCATATACGCTTGTAGATTTCGGGTGTTTTTGAAATGTCCTTTCTCTAAAATGCCATCGATCTAATGCATATACGTATGTCTAGGTCGAACCCTACCGGGTCTGCCCATTCATCCTCGCTTCATAATACCTATATTGTAACAGTTTTCTTACATAAAAATTTAAAATTCTAAACAAACCCGCATTACCGTACAACCTTCATTCCACTATAATTATATTTTTCATAAGCATTATTAATAATAACTTAATAAGACAGAAACACGGGTATATAATTACGTACATTCTTCAGTTCACGGTCGACGGCGTTTAGCTCAAACTGACAGACGTTGCGTTATAATTATATGTTTAGTTTAACATTACAACCCGAGGTCTTAATATCTATAACTACACAGATTTTAATTCACATTTATTGAGGTCAGTATTTTACATACGGTGGATTAGTATAAGGCCTCCCGTCTCTTCCTCTTGGTGCGTAGCAGGCGACTAAAGGAAATGGCTGTTGTCCATCCGACAGTGAACATAGAGCCCATGATAATTGCTCGCTTTTTTTATACCACTTAAGTGGCAGACATGCATACGGCCCACTTAATTTAAAGTGGTTACCGTGACCTATGGACGTAAACAACACCTGGGGCGTTACACTCGCGCTGCCGACTCTGAAGAAACTTTCTAATGCCCTTCTTGAAGAACCCCATATCGCAGTCGCTTGGGAAAAACACAGCAGGAAGTTCATTCCACAACCTGAGCGTGCGTGGGATGAAGTTCCTTTCAAATTCTACGGTGCGCACTGTTTCCGGTCGCAGTTGTGTGAGGATGAATTACCTGCCTATGGCGAGCGATGTGATTTCGATCGTAAGTCCGACTCCTTAACCACTAAACTACCGATTATAACAGAAACTAACTGCTAAGGTACGTTATTTTTGCCACCTCAGTAAACTCATTTTAAAAATCGACTAGATAACTGGGCACGACTAGAAAATTCAGTGCGTAAAAAAATTACGGACAGTTAAAAAGGAACAAACAACACTAGAAGTGATGAAGTATTCGTGTGGTGATGGAGAAAGCATGAACAAGTATCACATCCCTCTCATCAGAAGGGTGTCGTTCGGAAACCATTATAATAAAATACGCAGTCGATATCGCTGCGAGAGAAGGAAAACTTGAAATAAAACCAACCCGTCTAGCCAGCCTGAAAACAGCAAGTCGAAGTCTCCACACCATTGGGAGAGGCTTATGTCCAGCTGTGGAGTGCGATAGACTTATTGATTGAATGTCATATTAGCTTTTACTAATTTTTAAACTCTCGCGTTTCATGATATATAATTAATTAGGCTGGTGTCAGCCTGTGACCACGGCCGGTGTAACCTGGTCGAAACGTCAGGCAATAAAAGGTATGTAAGTACCTATACCATGATCGCGTTTATGCCCGTTCTCTTCATTACATTAGCTTGTAGTTGCTTGTTCATAAACATATAAATAAATGTATGCAAGTCAAAAGTATCGATATAAATTTATCGATACTATCCCACCACTAGTGAGGGGGTAAGCAACATTTTCATGTAGGTCGCATAAAAATAACACCACCCGCGCATCTGCTCAAATATTGAGTACTGTGCACGCTACAGAATATCGTGCACACAGGGTTGCTAGACTGGAAAAAGGAATTTAGTATTCTGTATTTGTCATTGACATAGTTTATGGTAATGTTGCAAGGCGGGAAAAATTTTGTATTTGGGTACATTGATAATATTGGAGCTGGATTCAGTAAGGTTACAGATTTTATATTTGACTAGCTGTTACCCGCGGCTGCACCCGCGTGGATGTCGGTTATCGCTTAGTGTTTAGTCAATATAGTAGCTTTATGCATGCAAAGTCTCAGCCCAATCGATTTAAAATTGACATAGTTTCATATAAACTTTCACCCCGTATTTTATCCCCTTGGAGGTGGAATTAATCAAAATCATTTCTTAGCGGATGCCAACGTCATAACATCTACCTGCATGCCAAATTTCAGCCCGATCCGTCCAGTGGTTTGGGCTGTGCGTTGATAGATCACTATGTCAGTCAGTCAGTCACCTTTGAGTTATATATATTTCGATACTACCGTCAAACATAGGGCGTCTAATCTATCTGTGTGCCTAATTTCAATGCACTATCCTATTTGAACCTCTTAAACCCCCCTTTTCGCAATGAAAGATTGTTTACCTTTAGTTAAGTAGGTACTTAACCAAACCTTTTGTAGGAGGTATGACACGACGGTATTTCCGTCCAATTGAGCAGTCCGACTGGGGAAGTACCTCCGCCCTACAGAATACCGCGGCGAAAATAACCTCGTGTTGTGTTCCCGGCGGTGAGTAGGGTAGCCAGAGCTCACTGGAGAGTTTTAATGCTGTTAATGGGAAGACCAAAGGCTATTCCTGCTTTGTTTTCTACACTGACGGGACAGTGCAGCGCGAGTGTGACTCCCCTGGTGTTGCACACGTCCATAGGCCACGGTAACCACTTTCCATCAGATAGACCGTGTGCGTATCTACCACCTCAATGATATAAAAAACTAGAGTAGTAGGTCACTAATCAGTACTTTTTGTTCTGAAAAGTAAGTCTATAAGAATTCATTGGTTTTCCTCAACTTCGATTTGAACCAGTAATTATTGGCACTGGTATGGATTTTAATAATCCATACTTCCATACTAATTATTATAAATGCGAAAGTAACTCTGTCTGTCTGTCTGTCTGTATGTTACGCTTTCACGCCTAAACCACTGAACCGATTTTGATGAAATTTGGTATAGGGGTAGATTAGACCTTGAGAAAGGACATAAGCTATGTTTGGTCGCGATAACCGACATTGACGCGGGCGGAGCCGCGGGCAAAAGCTAGTATAAATATAAATTTGGGTAATGAACTGCTGAGACGAGGTCTCGGGTTCGATCCCAGGTTTTCCATGGCACACACAAAATGACTTATCGATGCTTTTCGAAGTTATGTGTGTATTTATCGCAGGTTTTTAAGTGCCCGGTTAATGGCAAAAGGCTCGCCACCTATTACATTGGGACCTAAACATAAACCGGCGAAATGTTGGTGCTAGCACTTCTGCCTACTATACTATACTATTGATTTTTGGTGGCGTAGAATCCAAACACTCCAACTTTTATCGTTTCCGTGGGTTTCGTAAAAGGCGAATCAAGGATATCGCATCCGAATGTAAAAATACAGCCCATGACCAAAGTGCATGCTTGTCGGCTATAGTCTCCTATTTTGGGGGACCGAAAATCATAGTTGTCGAAACATAGGTGTTAATTTAGACCTCTACCTACTTTTTAGGCGTGGATATGTTTGTACTAAATTTGCCCGCGGCTACGCCCGCTTGGATGTCGGTTATCGCGACCAAACATAGCCTATGGCCTTTCTCAAGGTCTGATCTATCCCTATACCAAATTTCATCAAAATCGGTTCCGATTTTTAGGCATGAAAGACGGACAAACAGACACACACACACACACACAATTTCACATATCTAATATTAGTATGCATTACTGGCAACCCTATCGTTCCTAAGATTGGTTTTTGTCATATTTATACAGTTTTGTCTTATACGAGTTGATTCTCGTTTCGTTTTCCTCAAAAATTGATAATCTATACATGTTCTGTCTAAAGGTACGTTTTGCGCGGGAAACGAAATTGGTTCCTGTAGGCCTTCGTGAATATTTGAGGTTATGTTGAATTGTACTGTTGTTTTTCAAATATGGTGGGAGAGGGGAGGAGATGGTTGAATTAATTATCTATTTGGTAGCTGTCGCTCGCTCCTCCCGTGTGAAATGTCTACTGCATCCACAATCCATAGGAAAGTATTCACCATCATGTTCAAGCGATTTCCCATTAGCTTTAAGTTAAGAGCAGACGTCCAATTATTGCTTTTGATTGGTCTACCCGGGTCCAGGTGGGATGACGATCTAAGAAAGACTGCAGGCAGGAGCACAAATATATATATTTTCCCTTTGAAATAAAAAAAAATATGAGCTCTTTTGGCGCTTTTAAATCTCAACTGTCATGCTACATACTAAATTGACCCCCAAATCAGAAAAAATATACTTTTAAGTAAAAGATAAAAAAAAAATATAAAAATATAAAAAACAATACATAATATTTATAAACCTGCCCGCGACCAGAGGGCTGGTTTATTCCGTGGCAATGCCGCCAGCCTTCTACCCTCCCAGTTGACATCGATGGGGAGAAATTCGTCTGAACCTGCAGCTAAACATTACGTCGACTATCCCTAGAGCGACTGCTGTCTTATCTCCCAAGCCCTAGAGGAAAACCTGTACCAGATCCGAATAGGTTGTTTAACATATGACTTAAAGGTGAGATTGGCTCAGGCCTCAAAAGGTGTTAGGACCTTGTACACCCAGTTGACACATAACTTAGACATACTTACCTTACTTACCTTCAGCTTACCATCAGAAGTAAAGTCAAATTGACGTGTCCCAAATAAAAAAAAAACTCAAGGTACAGTATTGGTTCTCGGTGGGTAGAATAGGGCCAGTACATCTCTCTTGACGTCAATACTCGTATCTCTCGCCCCGTATAAGAGCATTTTCACATTGTCCGATATCCGATATCGGAGGAAGTCAAATGTAAGAGATATTATATCTCTATTTCACATTGTCCTGATATCGGTTATCGGAGCCAACACCACTGTTTTGGTCCGATGTCGGATCACAAAGAGTCTAAATGCAAGCAATTTTCGACCTTAATGACATTTTGTTAGTTACGTGTCTTGATGACGCTAATCACAAATAAGAAAAGAAACTCGATACCATGTCATATCAATAAGGTCGAAAATTGCTTGCACGTTTTTTTTTTCATTTCTAGCTTCCCTAACGAGTCTATGTTTTCGAGCAAATGGCCGTATCGGGCCGATTTTATCGGATAAATGTAAAAACAGCACAAGGTGTTGACTATTGGCGTCCGACACCGATATCGGATGAATGTGAAAACGCTATGGGTGTTAATACCTCTGCCTACTACTTCGTGAATTTACAGGTATGAGTATATGTAAAACTACAAAAATTTCTGCGTATCGATAGTGATACCGCCATGTTTTTGACTTGTAACTACGAACTAACGTATGAGTATGTTCCTCACGTGCGACCTCCGCGCGCGCAGTTTATTGTATATTTATGCTAAACGTGTGATTTGTGAGCTGTAGATATGTATGAACCTGAATATGGGTAGATGGATAGATAGGCTGTCTAACCAGACCGTTGTAGTTAATATTAGAAGCGGCCAAGTACGAGTCGGACTCGCCCATGAAGGGTTCCGTAGCAGCACGTAATATAATACCGAGTGTAAGGGGAACGCTCCTGAACCCAAAGCCCCGTGGTAGTACTCCGGGTATACTGCATATTGCCAATTATTTTTTTCGGTTTAAAAAAATAAATTATTGTTGTTTCATTGAGCTTTCCTAATATGAGAATAAATAATGCTGAAAAAAACAAAAAAGGTGGAAAAAAAATTATAACAAAAAATTGTTTTTGTCACCAAATCAAAAAAAAAGACTAATATGTTGTAAGCCAAGGGGAGGGAGGGGGGAAGGCATGATTTAGGACGTATAAAAAGAACTACTGACTAGATCTCGTTCAAACAAATTTTCGGTGTAAGTTTACATTGTACATCCTATATTTTTTTAAGTTTTATCATTACTTGAACTTTTTAATGCTCATGCTAAACTACCTCCCCGTAACGACTGCCAATAGATGTTCGCATTGAGCCCCGCTCAACGCAGATATTTGAAATTTTAACGGATTCTATTGCGATTTATTCGGTATTATTTACATTTAGACAGACGTCTCGGCTACTTTTCGGCAGTCATGGTCCCGGCGTGACTAAAGATGGTTATGTTGTCACATTGTTTGTGAGTTATCTGTAAGTACCCAGAACATAAATTCAACATAATTCTGAATCTAGGAATCTGCCGGATTTCCGACTCTGCTCCGCTCCCTTTAGTAGGAGCGTAATGATAATATATATAGCCTAAAACAACTTTCCTCCATAAACTGACTATTCAACACAAAGGTAATTTTTCAATTTGAACGAGAAGTTCTTAAACTAAACATTCAAAATCTGCAACTGTATAATCAGTTGAATTATTTCAGAGTATCTTTCTTTCTCAAATATTTCGTTCGGTTTACAAATATAGAATTTGTTTTCTGGATTATCGTTTTAACACAACATTACCCCTTCCGACATAAACAAAGGAATGAAACTCAAGAAATTCTTTCATTCCTAAACATCACCATAAAGCGAACAAACGAATGAACGAAACAAACCAATTGTCCTTCACTCCCAAGAGTCTCAAGCCTCTCCAATTTGAATTCGTTCCGAAAACGATAATTAAAAACGTAAAATCATGTCGCCATCTTCCTTTTTACGTTCGGAAATCCTCTCGCCGTGCTCCCCTTCTTAGCAATTAGCTCAATTTGCGATAGAAACGTACTGTGTTGCCAGAGTGCAAAATTTAATTTGTTCTTTTTTTTAAAGTGGTCATTATTATAGAGTGGTGAAGTATTTTCAAGGATCCGCTAAAGGGGATTTTAAATGTGCTTAGTTAACTTTTTAAATTATAACTTATTAGTCACCCAAATTTAAACCTTTTAGCCGGTGGTTTCCTTTGAAAGAAATGAGTGCTTATGATGTAGGTATACTTCATTTGGTTGAGTTAGGTTAGACGGACAGCCTCCGTGGCGTAGTGGTAGTGGACGCGGCCGCTACGCAGGAGGCGCGGGTTCGATCCTAGCTCAATGCAAACATTTGTATGCATGAATATGGATATTTGCATTGGTCTGGTCGTACATCTATGGCAGTCATTACGGGTAGTTGGAGCCCACAAAGTCCAACAACGGCTCTAACTGCAATGCTTCGATATCGCCTTTGGGTTGTGGAGTTCGTTCAGTTTAGTGTTTAAGGAAGCGGCCTTACGATCGAGAGATCCCGGGTCCGAATCCTAGCCATTACACTACCGTCGTAAACCCACTCCTTGCACAAGCAATTGAGCTTAGTTGGAGGGGTTAGCGGAAATATTAGTAATTTAGATTAAAAAATAATAATAAGGCAGTCTGTTTACGGAAAATATCAAAGTTCAGCTAAATCCACAGTCAAACTGGTAAAAGTGGACCCCAGACTCCAGGTTAAAAGCTTCGGATGCGACTGGGATTAACGCTAGGATGAAGAAGATTAAATATAGCTTCTTTTCAGCAGGATCTTAGTTGAAATGAATAAAATCAAAACAACCCCAAGAGAGTTGCCGTGTGCAGCCATACCTACACAATATATTTCTGTCTATTTCAGTGGCGCAGTGTCGTTAGCCAGGCACAGTGATGTGCTCATAGCTGTCGATATTACGTTATAAGTTTTGAGATGGTTTTATTGACTAGAGATGTGAAAGTAGGTATTTTTATTTTATTTTGTTACTAGCTTTTGCCCGCGGCTCCGTCTGCGTGGATGTCAGTAATCGCTTTATCGGTTATCATTATAAATTGTAGCCTATGTGTTATTCTGTTGTATAAGCTATATTATTATAAGTTTGTTGCGCCGTTTCTTCTCCACCAGCGCCTTGGAAACGGTTGTAAACTTAGGTTAAGTAGAATTTATTAATGACGTTAATAAAAAACAACCATGTTGAATGAAATTTTGAAGCATTTACTATGCTAACTTTTCAAATCGATTAAGATAGGAAAAAGTAATGCCCAGGTGGGACTCGAACCCACGATCTTTCCCATACATTCATTAAATTATTTGGGCGGAGTCATCAAAAAACAATGTTTAAAAATGATTGCAACATCATTCATTGTTTCCGATATTTCGTATGAATGTCGGTAGATGCCTCCCACCGTCGCCCTAAGACGGTAGTATAGGAGAATTTGTATAGCTTCAGGTGTGGCCCGGTGGCTCAGTGGCTCAGTGGCCAGAGCATTCCCCCTGTAAGGGAAAGATCGTGGGTTCGAGTCCCACCTGGGCATTCACTTTTTCCTATCTTAATCGAAACAACCATGTTGTTCTAGACTGAATAAAAATCTATGACTTCGAATTTTCATTAAAATCCATTCAGTAGTTTTTACGTGAAAGAGTAACAATCATCAATCCATCCATACTTACAAAATTTCGCGTTTATAATGTAAGTAGGATATTTTAAATACTTACAGCTGGTGTATAGTCATCATCAGATCTATCTTGACGAACAAAAGTACTCAAAATCAAAATATATATAACTCAAGGTGATTGACTGACTGACTGACATAGTGAAGAGAGAGAAAAAGAATGTTTCTATAAAATCCCAGCCGAGCGCGAAAATATACCAAAATAATACATCAAGCGTTCACACAAGCGCGCGCGTGACACTCGACTAATTTTAATCCGGTCGGCCGGATACTACGCTGTAGGTATATAACGGATGTACTGCGCGGAGTGAACCATGCCTGGGATTGGGCTGAAATTTGGCATGCAGGTAGATGTTATGACGCAGGCATTCGCTTAGAAAGGATTTTGATTAATTCTACCCCCGAGGGGATAAAATAGGGGGTGAAAGTTTGTATGAAACTTTGTCAATTTTAAACCAATCGGGCTGAGACTTTGCATGCATAAAGCTACTATGTTGACTTAACACTAAGCGATAACCGACATCCGCGGGCAATACCTAGTGATCTATATGTTTGTTCTGCTATTTGGTCCACCTTTAGTTCGGACAATAATACAATTTAAATCAATAAAACAGTTTAATTTGCTCTTAATACCTTGGTTTTAAGATAATTTTGAGACATTTTAGTCAAGATCGTTCTGTTGTAGACTGTACTTATCAGCTAACTTTTTCGGATGAACGGGGCGCCACCCAGACTTTCGGTGTCCTGTTCATTTATATGGTTTTTATGGGACCGCCTGTCATTTACCCTCGTTTTTTTTCATACATGACACGTCAGTTTGACTTCATCTCGCCTGATGGTAAGCTGAACTGAGGGAACGAGGGAACTGTTCGATCAAGGAGGATCACCATTACATACAGATACCATGTTAACAATGGTGGCACTCAGCTTGGCGGCCTCGATCAATCAATTAGCCCACTGCAGTCCACTGCTGGACATAGGCCTCTCAAAATGTGTGCCATTTCATACGATCCTCCGCCTTCCGCATCCAGTCCGTCCCAGCCATCTATTTCAGGTCATCGGTCCATCTGGTAAGCTTGGCGGCCTCATCAGATGCTTTTTCACGCCCTGCTTAAAGGACCCGGGACTGTAGGAAGAAGGAAACATGTGAGCTGGCAAGGAGGAGTTCCAGGTCTTAATAGTGCGACAGAGGAAAGATGAGATTGGTTGTGACCTTTAAGGTCTCGGTGAACCATTTATATTTGATACTGTGAAGTGATTGTGATTTAACGAGTCTGTTTTCGACCAAGAGGTCCTGAGTTTCAATTCTGACAATTACACTACGGGCTACTATTTTCTTTAAATAATAATACTGCACTCTATAGTGTCCCCAAGACTCCTTAAATGGTTACAGTACTGCATTTACGCATTGTTATGACTCAAGACATTGTCCTAGTCTTAGGGTACCTTGATAGTAGGTAGTTTTTAGGGTTACGTGACCAAGATTTTTTCTATACAACTAAGGTGGCAGACAACTCACTTTCAACCTGATGGAAAATAGTTTGGCTGACTTATGGACGTGTGCAACACCAGGGGAGTCACACTCGTACTAACGACCTTGTAAACACAGAGAGTGTATGTGCCGTCAGTGTAGAAGACAAAGCAGGAATAGCCTTTGGTCTTCCCAGTGATAGCACGAAAGCTCTCCAGTGAGCTCTGGCTACCTTACTCACAGCCGGGAACACAACAAGAGGTTATTACCAACACCAAGTTGCCAATATGAGCTACCTGAACGACTCTGTCTGAGGATAGCTAATAACCACAACTCAGGTCACAATATAGCCGTAAAACTTAGCCAAATCATACTTTAAGTACGACCCGAGAGGTTAATTTACTAAACAAGTCTTTATTATTTGCTTGTGACGATTTGTAAGTACCGTTTTAGTGGGCTATACAAAATAAATGATTTTTGACTATGACTTTTTTTATATAGGTCATTCAGTTTGACTTCACCTCGCCTTATAGTAAGCTGAAGGCAAAGTCTCAGGAAAGAGGGCCACCATTACATTCATGTGCCATATTAACAATGGTGGCACTCAGTTCGACGGCCTCATCAGATGCTTTTTCATGTCCCGCTTAAAGGACCCGGGACTGCAGGAAGAGGGAAACAAGTGAGCTGGCAAAGAATTCCAGGTCTTAATGGTGGGACAAAAAAAAGAGTCACCAAACCGCTTGGTTCTTTAAAGAATGTTCTGCACCGTATCTGGGTGACATCTAAGCCCTGCACGTGTTGTCCTGTATAGGCAAGGAGAGCTTTGAGTTCTTGGCCTATACTTATGGTACGGAACCATTCACGAGCTGGTCCAACTAGCACTTACTAACGTCGTACGTCTAACAAAGTATTCATTAACATACAATATCGTCCTTAAAAGTAGGTAACAGAATTAATGACTAATAATTATACTCGTAAGTATAAAACTTCCAGTATAGGTACTTAACTGTACCGTCTGGCCAACGTGGAAACAATAGGCCAGAGCTTGCTGCCATTATGAGAGATCTATGTCCAGCATTGGACTGAGATAAGCTAATTAATTGTTTAATTCTTTTGCCGGAGCGCCTGCACGTCAGCTTGATACCTTCGACTCGGTGCAAAGCCGGGCGTTGGGGCTCGTCGACAATGCCATACTCGCAGGCGATGTGGAACTTCTCAGCCTCAGGAGGGACTTTGCCTCGCTGTGTGTGTTCTACCGCCTAACAATGGTTTGTGCTCAGATGAAGTGTTGGAGATGATGCCCACAGCTACATTCCTGCTTTGTGTGAATAAACTTCCTGCTGTGGTCTTTCCAAGCGACAAGGTTTCGTCTGGGTCGGCGGCTCGATTTTAACGTCCCTGATTTTGCATTACGTCAGTTTTCATCAGGTGTGCCGTGTGCTTGTCATGGCCCTACCAACACCTTTGGGAGCCAAACCAACTTCACCTGGTAGTCAGAGTACCTTCTAAATAACAGATGAGGCTTTGGCGCAGGTTATGGCGGGGTTATCAGGTCGGCATATCGGGTTTTCTGGGAGCGGCTAAATTCTGACATTAACTTTTTTTTTATTCTTGTGTGTTTGTTCTTGATTGGCTTTAAAACTAGGTACTGAACGGATTTTTGATGCGGTTTTTTTGTTAGAAAGGTTTTGGTCAGACTTAATCTTACGTAAGTTTAATCGCAATCGGTTGTTGTGTCGAACTGGCCGGACCGCCGAGAGACATGACCAGTTGTTGTGACAACCGACATCCACGCGGGCAATAACAGATTTGTGGAGATTGTCCAAACGACTAGGTCTAAGATCTTCAAAGCCCGTCGTTCAAAAGGAACCAAAAAGATCTCGGACCTCACCAACAAACTCATGGAACAAAGACGAAATTTGGTTCTGCAGTCCTCTGAAGATGCTGCTCAGTATCGGCGTTTAAACAGACAGATCTCCAAGTCCTTGACTCGCGACCTACGCCAATTTAATACGACTCGTATTAAGGAGGCGATTGAGAGCAACAAAGGCTCAAAGGTTTTCGCAAGGGATCTGTCTGTTGGTCAAAGCCAACTGACTAAGCTGAAGGCGGAGGATGGCAGAATTATTTCGTCAAAGCCGGAGCTGTTGGAAGAGGTCGAGAAGTTCTACGAACAATTATACACGAGTGTACGGCAATCTGTTAATAATCTGGCTAAAGACCCAAGAGCCAGATTGACCCGACACTATACCGAGGATATCCCGGACATCAGCCTGTACGAGATTAGAATGGCTCTTAAACAGCTAAAGAACAATAAGGCACCGGGTGATGATGGGATCACGGCTGAGCTTCTGAAAGCTGGTGGAACACCGGTACTTAAAGCTCTTCAGAAGCTATTTGATTCCGTCATACTCGAGGGACGAACGCCTAAGGCATGGCACAGAAGTGTGGTGGTACTCTTCTTCAAAAAAGGTGATAAAACCTTGTTGAAGAATTATAGACCCATCTCGCTTCTGAGCCATGTCTACAAGTTGTTTTCGAGAGTCATTACGAATTGTCTCGCTCGCAGGTTCGACGACTTCCAGCCTCCCGAACAAGCCGGTTTCCGAAAAGGCTTTAGCACCATAGACCACATACATACGCTGCGACAGATTATACAGAAGACTGAGGAGTATAATCAGCCACTCTGCTTGGCGTTTGTGGACTATGAGAAAGCCTTCGATCGAGACCTGGGCTGTGCTACAGTCTCTCCAACGGTGCCAAATTGACTATCGATATATCTAAGCGCTGAAGTGTTTGTACGAAAACGCCACCATGTCAGTCCGCCTCCAGGATCAAAGCTCAAAACCTATCCAGTTGCAGCGAGGGGTGAGACAGGGAGACGTTATATCTCCGAAACTGTTCACCGCCGGCCTGGAACATGTTTTCAAGCTCCTGGATTGGAGAAGACTCGGCATCAATATCAACGGCGAGTACATCACTCACCTTCGATTCGCTGACGATATCGTAGTCATGGCTGAGACCTTGGAAGACCTAGGCACAATGCTCGATGGCCTCAGTAGAGCCTCCCAACAAGTGCGCCTCAAAATGAACATGGACAAGACGAAAATTATGTCAAATGTCCATGTCGCACCCACTTCTTCTTTAAAGGTTGGAGACTACACTCGAAGTTGTCGACGAATATGTTTAACTGGGACAGACAGTCCAGTTAGGCAGGTCCAACTTTGAGAAAGAGGTCAATCGTCGAATCCAACTCGGCTGGGCAGTGTTCGGGAAGCTTCGTAATATCTTCTCGTCCAAAATACCGCAGTGTCTCAAGACTAAAGTCTACGACCAGTGTGTGTTGCCAGCGATGACCTACGGAACTGAGACTTGGTGGCTCAAGGTCACCCAAAGGGCGATGGAGCGTGCTATGCTCGGAGTTCCCCTGCGTGATCGAATCAGAAATGAGGAGATCCGCAGGAGAACTAAAGTAACCGACATAGCACACAGAATCGCCAAACTTAAGTGGCAGTGGCCGGGGCACATAGCTTGTAGAACAGATGGCCGTTGGGGCAAGAGAGTTCTCGAGTGGCGACCACGCGCCGGAAGACGCAGTGTAGGCAGGCCTCCCACACGGTGGACCGACGACCTGGGGAAGGTCGCGGAAAGGGCATGGATGCAGAAGGCGCAGGACCGGTCATTGTGGAAATCCTTGGGGGAGGCCTTTGTCCAGCAGTGGACGTCTTTTGGCTGAATGATGATGATGATGTTTCCGTCAGTCGCCTCTCACGACACCCTTCGCATGAGATGGGTGGTGATACTTGTATTCTTTTTCCGTCACCACATAGATCAGTCTAGTCAGAGTACCTGCTAAAAAACAGACGGGGCTCTGACGTAGGTCATTCTTACACCGAGTTAAGTAATATAGAACTTAGAATGTCAGTAAGAATTACCTGAATAGTTAGAAGTAAGACGTTCTAGACGTTTCCACGCTGGCCAGACGGATTGGTACAGGCTTTTATTTCGAGTTTTCCTTCGCAGTGATATCGTTTGCGTATTTTGTACATCTGTATATTACAACAGAAAACCTTCTCACAAACGTTTATTTAGGGTTAAAACAACGGTATCTACTTAATATCGTTGCGTCCCCTTGTTTGTACTTCCTGTTGGGCTTGTGGCCGATATCGAGCGGCGAATGAAGGAAAAGTATGACTAGTAAGCTTGCTTGCTAGTATTTTTAGTTGTATCCATAGTGGAAAAAACTTCAGGAAGAAAATATTCGGTTATGTAATCCTACTAATATTAAAACCGTGAAAGTTTGTAATAAGTAAGGATGGATGGATAGATGGATTTTTGTTACTCTTTCACGTAAAAACCACTAATGGATTTTAATAAAACTTCATAATAATATAGCATATACATCAGAATAACACATAGGCTACAATACGAATTATACGACCCATATTATAGTGATAATCTGTTATGCTATTTAAAAACTGATTTTTAAGAATCGTCGATCGATCGATAGAAAGTCAGCTGCTTCTTTTATCACGAGAAAAAGGGTAAAAGGGGTTCAAATAGGAAATGGAAATTGGTATCAAAGTTCGACTCGTCATGTTCAAAATAAACAAACGAAAGGAACACAGGTAAATTGTTAGAGCTTGGGTAAGAATATTGGCTATGTTTGGTCGCGATATTCTAATGAAAACAAAAGCTTTCCCACCAAAGTAAATAAATATTCGCACTAGCAACATCGACAGATGCCATCACTGCGGAAAAGCGCGCCAAAATAAGTCGGCCATTTGCATGCAGCTATCGTTCGGTACACCTATTTACAGAGAACAGTCGGATATATATGTTGAAAACTGTATATTTATTGATTCGATATTATGCTGCTTGATATTTTGCGCCGTGTTGGTTCTCGGTAGATTAGTAACCACCCCAGTAAGGCGAATAAAGATAGGGCTGTTTTCCATCCGATAACATTTTTTTGAAGTGAAAACTTCTTTAACGCCGTTGCATGGGTAAAAAGTGTTAAACTCGCGTCAGGTTCGTTTGACCTTTGAACCGTAACCGACGACTGACGTCATACAACATTAGCTACATACTGTCTATTTTGCAAGATATGATAAATAGCTTCGTAGCTTAACGCTAAACGCTTCGACTGTGAGTCCTTATGGTTTCAGATAGTACCGGGTTCGAACCTGGGCGTCTGACACTTTTTGTGATTATTTTTCTTTTTGTAATTCATTAATTTCTTCTGACAGAAAATTAGTGATAGGTTCTATGAAATGGCGCTATATTATAGGTACGGTATGGTATGTTCTTTTTATCTATTTCTCTGCATATAACGAAGAAAGAAAGAAAGAAAAAGTTTTCACTTCTGCCGGCACTCCCGGAGTGCAACCCGTCTTTTTATATAGGTCACATCAATTTAGCTTCACCTTGCCTGATGGTAAACCGAAGGCAAAGTCTCAGGAAAGAGGGTCACCATTACAGACACGTACCATGTTAACAATGGTGGCACTCAGCTTGACGGCCTCATCAAATGCTTTTGACGCTTTTGTCGGCAATAGGATTGACCTGTTACGTCGGACCGAAACTCATTATTGGTGAAATGTGGGTGTTAACTGTTAATACACATCTATTCGCATTGTTCTGGGTATTTCCGTACTTCGGAGAGCACGTTAAACCATCGGTCGCGGTTGTCGTACGAACGTCTATGGCCGTCGTTACGGGTAGTTGGAGCACTAAAAAGTCCGAAAACTAGTCTACCATACTTCTATATTCCCAATGGGTTGTGGAGGTCATATGACAGTTGTTTCACGGAAAATATCGAAGTTCAGTTGTTAGTTAGACTGGCAAATGTGGACATTGGACTCCGAGGTGAAAGCTTTAGATACGACCGGGACTCACGCAAACATTATAATTATGACGATGATGAGTAATTCATCATCATCATTAATTCATATTAGCCACACATAGTCCACTGGTGAACATAGGCCTCTCCTATAGACTTCCAGAACGACAGATTTAACAACGCAGAACAGATGGCTGATGGAGCAAAAAAGTTGTTGAACGGCGACCGTGTACGGGCAAACGTAGTGTAGGAGGCCCAACGGCCAGAGGTGGAGGGACGACCTCATCAAGGTCGCCGGGAAGCGCTGGATGTGGGCTGCTTTAGATTAGTAATTTAATTACTATTCTTTAAATATACTTGTTTGCAATATTTCTCTAGCATGTCCCTGTACTACTTAATTATAATTTATAAAATGAAATGATTTCAAACTATTCAGTTTATGTGGGTTAGGAATTATAAGTAACATACGGGTAGAATTTTTAGACATATACTTGTGACACGTTACGCAGAGACCGATATTTTTAGCAATCCATGGATTCTCTGTGCGGGTGACGGGTCCATCGCGTTGCTGAGTTGAGAACTCAGGACAGTGTCTGGGATTTGCAACCCAGGTGTAGGTTAAGAAGTGCCCTCTTTTGTTGATGTACATCAACACTCTCCTTCACTACCCAAGTTCCCCTCCCTGCCTAACCAAATTTGATGCGAACACTAGTACCGCTTTAGAAATTCGTCCTAGTATTGAGCTTATTGTAGCTCTCAATAGGCCTAGATCTTTTAGTAAGTGACAGAGGTTGGAAGGTTCCGTACCCGAAGCGTAACCAGGGAACTCTATTACTCATAGGTACTCTACTGTCTGCCTGTCTGCTATCAGGCTGTATCTCATGTACGCTGATAACTAGACAGTTAAAATGTACACAGATAATGTATTTCTGTTGCCGCTATAACGACAAATACTATTGAAGGCTAATACCATACAGCGGCTAATGTTTTCTAGATAAATGTTACAGAAACCAGCGTGCACGAGTCCAACTCGTTATCGACTTCAAACTGGACGAATTAGGAAATCGCCCAGTGGGGAATGATCAAATCAAATTATTTAAAGTGCGAAATATTATGTGTCTACATAATGTCGTTTTAATTAGTTGTATCACAATATTCGACCGCCAAAGATGACCATCAATGATCATTCAATCCCATCGTCAAAGATGATCATTTAATGCAGTGGCGGAGTGTAAAAGAAATTCGAAAGGGACACCGCTGGATAATATTTCTCTCTGATCTAATTTGTACACCATGCGAGCCTTTGGAAAGTCGGCAGAACTATGGTTATGGGGTCCCATTGCTACTGATTCTATGTTTATATGGGTCAATGCTGATGTTAATCCTAGTATACAGAAGACAGCAAAAAAATGCCTACAAGAAAACACAAATTCCGATCGATCCGACGAAAACCTTCACAAATATAGTAAGGCAAATGTTGCCGCTAAGAAAATAAGAGCACGAGACCGTTTTCCTCATTGTAGCAAATCGCCCGGGATTAATTATCTGTGCGCCTTATCTTGCGAGGGGGGTTCCCGGGCAGGCTGATCGCGATTGTCGAAATATTAGCCGAATTAGTTTGTTTTTATTGTAATTGAAACACTCGGTATGGTATGTAGGTTTTTGGGTTATTAGTTTATTACATAACATACACACATATTGATTTAGATTAGAAAAGAAAAGATAGACGTGGCTCAGTAGCTCTAGAAAATTCCCCTGTTAGTGAAAAGTCGCGGGTTTAGATCCCATCTTGAGCATTAACTTTTTCCAATCTAAATCGAATTGAATAGAAATTTTTACTAAATCCATACATATTTATAATCACGCCTATAAAGGCTGTAAATCCCTGAAGGAGTAGGCAGAGGTGTATTTACACCCACATTTCGCCAATTATGATTTTTGAGCCCACGTAATAGGGGGTGAGGGTATTGCTGTAAAACGGTCACTTTGGGCTACTGATGTATGAACTAGAGTGGATTATCCTGTATTGATGTAAATTGGTAAATGTTTATGACCAGCAGAGGATTTAGATATGCTATTTTTATTTTCTAATACTCCTTATTCATCCTAGCGATAATCTCAGTCGCATCCGAAGCTTTTCAACTTCGATATTTTGACTGCGACTGCCATCTGACCTCCACAACCCAAAGGCGATATCGAAGCATTGCAGTTAGACCAGTTGTTGGATTTTTGAGCGCTCCAACTACCCGTAACGACTGCCATAGATGTTTGTATGACAACCGGGACCGACGGCTTAACGTGCTCTCCGAGGCACGACCAGACCAATGCAAATACCCATATTTATGCATATAAATATTTGCACTGAGTGGGGACCGAACCCGCGCCTCTCGCGCAGCGGCACGTTTACCACCGGTACGCCACGGAGGCTGTGTTTTTATTTTCTAATACTATTACGTACATTATATTCTAGCTGTTGCCCGTGGCTACGCCAGTGTGGGTGTCGGCATGGGGTGCCGATACTAAGAAAATATCTTTAGTAATATTCAAAAATGAATAGATGGCACTAGTAGACTCATTTAAAGAAATAAAAAAGTTAAAACCATGTTAAAACGCTTATTTGCTGACTTAATATTAC
This sequence comes from Eilema caniola, assembly GCA_949126895.1. Taxonomy (NCBI): domain Eukaryota; kingdom Metazoa; phylum Arthropoda; class Insecta; order Lepidoptera; family Erebidae; genus Eilema; species Eilema caniola. Next base: position 1,244,321 of record OX421490.1, on the reverse strand, counting down.
GTAAATTATTTCAGAACTTACACACGTGATAATGTAATTATGTAATGAATGAAAATTTCGTGACAATCGTGCCATTACCATTTGCAAATACTAATTACAGGAAAAATTCTTACATTGTGCGTGCAAGTGGGTATTTTAATAGGGTGTGCAAACGGTTTGACTTAGATCTTTTCGAAACTAGCGTGAGCTCGGCAAAAAGGTGTTTGGCTAAGGATTTCTTTGATGCTTAAATTCTTCAGACTTTGTTATGTATTAACTTTTATATCTTGGATCTATGGGAAATTCCTGTGGTAATTATATTATATAATCCCTAACATAGGTATTTGATAGGTGATGGTCTTGACCAACATGTATTTAATTTTATTTTAGTTTTTTGGCATTAACTGGCAGTTTGTACAATTTGCTCCACAGTTATTTTATACCAGACAAGTTCTAGACGTGAAGACTTGTAATTGGCTGTCAGATTATCACACTGTTACTTATCACCATTGTATTTAGCTGTAAGTCTTCCATAGTCTTTAAATAAATAAATAAATAAATAAATAATTATTTATTAATTTTTGTGCCATCTAGCGACAGAGGGTATTATGACTGTAACTAATACAATTACTGCAGAAGCTGGCAGAATCAATATAGATCAGAATATTTATATACTCAATAATGTGTTTAGTGTATATTTTATTTTTGATAAGTTAATTTTAATACTAAAAATTATAAAAAGTTTTCCAAAACCATGGCGCCATCTAGTTATAACTGTTGAACTAAAAAGCTGCGTACCTGCTTTTTGAAGTTACGAGTGTCACCGTTTTTGTTCCTGATAGTGCATCTTTATATAAGAATTATATTATATTATCTGTGATGTCTGTTATCGCGAGTAAACATAGCTTATGTCCCTTCCCAAGCTCTTATCTATGTCTACCATTCATCAAATAAGCTTCAGCGGTTTAGGCGTGAAAGTGTAACAAACAGTTATAATATTCAGGCTTATACCGTCAAGTGTTCTCTTAGTCATGGTCTGAATGTTACTGACGGATGGAGCACAACTCCTATCCCTTAGTCCTCTTCTGCGACACCCACGGGAAGAGATGGGGGGCACTTTCTAACGCACCGGGAACCAACACGACTAATAGTACATTACTACAGAGGCCGGGAAGAAAGGGGTTGCCGGCCGAAGACATATAGACGGATAGATCTGAGGCAGGCAACCCAATATTTCCCGCCGAGGTATGTATAGTGCTTTTCTCAAACAGGCAATGAAATAAACAACAAAAAAATTAAAGATTTAAAGACATTAAAAGTAAACAAGATAAAAACTAAAACTCACGTGTATAGTACTGTTTCGTCTATTTTAGCTTGATTTTAACAGTAAACATTTACATTTGTGTTCATTATCATGTTACTTAAAAAAGTATACAGGCACGTTTCTGAACGAACAGTGACACTTGTCATTGTTATAAATGTCAATTTGTTGCATCTAAATTAAATATTAATATTTCAAATTTATGTAGAATCGAAATTAAAAAAGAGGACTTTGCCGGCCTTAGGCCTGCAAGGTTTGTATGAAATTCCATTTCCGGCCTCTGGTCCTAGCCACGCCTGAAACGTCATACTTCACAGCCTATTAAGAGGAACGTAATGTCAATATTTCATTGCATGTTTGAGAAAAGATTATTATTAGTTAATGAAATTACTTAATATTCCCCCTAACGCTTAAAGTTAAAAAAAAAAGACGGGTTGCACTCTGGGAGTGCTGGCAGAAGTGAAAACATTTTCTTTTGTTCTTTCTTCGTTATATACATAGAAAAAGATAAAAAAGAACATACCATACCATACATATAATATAGCGCTAATCATAGAACCTATCACTTATTTTCTGCTAATTTTCTGTCAGAAGAAATTAATAAATTATGAAAAGAAAAAATAATCACATAAAATAATAAATTACAGAAAGAAAAAATAATCATAAAAAGTAATAAATTACAAAAAGAAAAAATAATCACCAATACTATGCGTTTCAAATGAGAAGATAATCGCGACCGCGGCAACTTCATTCCGTATTCATGAAAAATGTACAGCTAACAACAAAATTTCCATTTCGGACAGGTTCATACGTGTATGGTAACAACGACCTAATTATTAAATTCTTTTCATTAAGCACTTATCAAACTTTTAGTAATTATAATTATTCAAAAATTCAAAATTACCGCCCGATTAAAAATAAATAAATATAAAAAGAACCGATAATTTAATTTTTACTTATTGTGTATGTACTTATCCTACCCTATCCTTATCTATCTTGAAAAGGGAATATGGTTCAACAATCATCATAAATATTTAATTGGAAATATATTAACAACAGTGAAGCAACAGTGAAGTATAAAAATGTATTTGCTGACCTTACGTTACACAATGAAGTTATCGACACGTATCAAAATGTCATTATGACAGTTATCAACTTATTTGAAACGCATAGTAGTAATAAATACAGTAATATATAAGAAGAAACAATCACAAAAAATCCCTGAAAGCCAGGTGATTTGAACCCGATACTATCTGAAACTATAAGGACTTCCAGTCGAAGTGCTTACCGTTTAAGCTACGACGTATCTATTGTAATTTGCAAAATACATGTCTGTACCTAATCTTGTATGACGTCAGTCGTCGGTTACGGTTCAAAGGTCAACTAATCCTGACGCTTCCTTAACATTTTACACCCATCCAACGCCGCTAAAGAAGTTTTCACTTCAAAAATTATACCACAGGTTGCAGACAAGCATACGGGCCACTCAAGTGTTTACCGCGGCGTTACACTTGTGCTACCGGTTCATGTACAGAATTCGAACCCGATACCGATTGTAAAGCAGGCTCCTTAACCACTAAGCTACCTTATCTTTGCAATAGATATTAAAAATCTACACCCTTAATCCAGCATAACGCTATTACAAACAGTAAAAGAAAATATAAGTGGTATTTTATATCAATTTAGTGGCAACACTTGTGACGAATGTTCTTCGTAAGCTTTTAATATATATTTTTATTGCCAGCGGTCGAGATTTACCCCTGTTATGTGTTATTTCTTGAGTTTATTGTTATACTCTTGTTTTTCGTTCATTTATTTTGATAGTTTAGTATTTTTGTTAAGTTATTGATGTTATTTTTTATGTTGTGGGAATACTCAACGTACTAACTTATCTAGATTATGTTTCAAGCTACGTTTTGATTAAGATTTCTATGATAGAAGTTTATATAGATATTTATACAAATAAATAGTATTGATGTGAAGTTTTTTTCTCCTAGCGTTAAACCCAGTCGCATCCAAAGCTTTCAACTTGGAGTCTGGGGTCCGCTTAACTAGTCTAACTGCGGCTTTGGCTATACTTCGATATTTTCCGTGAAGCGATTGCCATCTGACCTCCACAACCCAAAGGCAATATCGGAGCATTGCAGTTAGACCAGTTATTGGATTTTTGAGGGCTCCAACTACCCGGAACGACTGTCATAGAAGTTCGTATGGCAATCGAAACCGACGGTTTAACGTGATATCCGAGGCACGACCAGACCAATACAAATACCTCCATATTCATGCATACAAATATTGCATTGAACGGGGATTGATTGAAGCATTGATTTAGCCTAGTTGATTAGTTTAATATGTTTTTTTTTTAACTAGCTGTTGCCCGCGGCTCCGCCCGCGTGGATGTCGGTTATCGCGGATCGGGGTATAATAGAAGCCGATTCTCAGACCTACCCGATATACACACAAAATTTCATAAGAATCGGTCGAGCCGTTTCGGAGGAGTATAGGAACGAACATTGTGACACGAGAATCTAAATATATATCACTCGAAGGTGACTGACTGACTGACTGACATAGTGATCTATCAACGCACAGCCCAAACCACTGGACGGATCGGGCTGAAATTTGGCATGCAGGTAGATGTTATGACGTAGGCATCCGCTAAGATTTTGATTAATTCTACCCTCAAGGGGATAAAATAGGGGATGAAAGTTTGTATGAAACTTTGTCAATTTTAAACCGATCGGGCTGAGACTTTGCATGCATAAAGCTACTATTTTGACTCGACACAAAGCGATAACCAACATCCACGCGGGTGTAGCCGCGGGCAACAAGTAGTTTATGCATAAAAATATTTGCATTGAGCTGGGATCGAACCCGCGCTACGCCGCAGAGGCTATCAGTCAGATAGTTAGCGTAGTTGATGGGCTTAATATGTTTTTATTAAAAAAAACTAGCTGTTGGCAGCGGTTCCGCCCGCGTGGATGTCGGTTATCGTGGCATCCACGCGTGGCGTCTGATCCACGCCAATATCTTTCTGCCCGCGTGGCGTCAGATCCCGTTCCCGCTGCACCCTCTACTATATTAAGCATGTATTATACATATAAACCTTCCTCTTGAATCACTCTATCTATTAAAAAAAAACCGCATCGAAATCCGTTGCGTAGTTTTAAAGATTTACGCATGCAAAGGGATATAGGGACAGAGAAAGCGACTTTGTTTTATACTATGTAGTGAAGATGTAATGTTTTGTCTCAAACAGTGCGAGCGAAATTGGTGGCTTCTCACGCAAATTCTATGTGTTAAGTCTAAATTCTTCTTTTTGTCTGTGACGTTATATTAATGAGGTTACACAAAAACAATAAATACTTGTCTGGTATTACCCTTTATCGTAGATAAGGGACTGCAATATCTTTAAGTATCCTACTGATTGTATCGTGTAGAAATGGCTAATCAGGCATATGCACGGATGTGCCTACATGTTTTCAGATTATCTACTATTTGTGAAAGTTTAAATGTTGGACATCAAAAGCCCAATTCTCCAATAAAAAATTATTAAATATTAATTCTCGATCTGTCAAAATAAAAAGCGGCCAAGTGCGAGTCGGACTCGCCCATGAAGGGTTCCGTAGCAGCAAGTAACTTAATAGAAAAGTTCTTGTAGTTCGTTGTTATTATATTAGTAATTGATTTATAGATGATTTATATTTACTGTAACTTACCTTATTAGAACTTGAATAAAGTAGTTGTAACAAAAAAGACGGGTTGCACTCTGGGAGTGCCGGCAGAAGTGAAAACATTTTCTTTCTTTCTTTCTTTCTTCGTTATATACATAGAAAAAGATAAAAAGAACATATTATACCATACCTATAATATAGCGCCAATCATAGAACCTATCACTTATTTTCTGCTAATTTTCTGTCATAAGAAATTAATAAATTACAAAAAGAAAAAATAATCACAAAAAGTAATAAATTACAAAAAGAAAAAATAATCACAAAAAGTGTCAGAAGGTCAGGTTTGAACCCGGTACTATCTGAAACCATAAGGACTTACAGTCGACTACGATGCTATTTATTGTATTTTGCAAAATAGATAGTCTATAGGTAATGTTGTATGACGTCAGTCGTCCGTTACGGTTCAAAGGTCAAGCGATCCTGACGCGAGTGTAACACTTTTCACCCATCCAACGCCGTTAAAGAAGTTTTCACTTCAAAAAAATAGTTTTTACGTTTTAGTTTAACTTTAAAAATAATCATTTTACCTGAAATTCTCAAAGATTGAATAAATATAAAAAATTTAACGACTTGAAATAAAATTATGTAAAATCTGTTCGTCTTCAGGTATAAGTTTTATATTTAAGTTTATATGTGCATTTTCTTTCTTTCTTTGTTGTTCTCGATGTTTTAATAATAGCGTACGGTTTAAGATTAATGACGTATTAAAAAAAAACTTCTTACTAAATCTCGTTCAAACCAATTTTCAATGGAAGTTTAAAGGGTAATGTACATCATATATTTTTGTTAGTTTTATCATTCTCTTATTTTATAAGTTAGAATTGTTTGTTGAGAGTAGAAATTTTGAGTAGTTTCAGTTCTAAGTTTGGGGAACCTCCAAAATTTATTACTTTTTTGTTATTTTTGTGTGAAAATCTTTATACGGTTACAAAATACATTTATTTACCAAGTTTCAACAGCATTGCATAGCATAGCGTCGGCAGCTTAGTGGTTAAGGAGTCGGCCTTACGATCGAAAGGTCCCGGGTTCGAATTCTGGCTATTACACTACCGACGTGAAGCACAAGCAATTTAGCTTAGTTGGAGGGGTTAGAGGGAATATTAGTAATTTCGATAATTTCTATTGCTAATGTTCTTTTTTTTTTTAAAGTTCTTATAGTTTCGGAAAAAGTGACTGTGACATGCGGACGAACAGACAGGCAGACATGACGAATCTATAAGGGTTCCGTTTTTTTCCGTTTGGCTACGGAACCCTAAAAAGACAAACTTCACGTCGGGGATAACGAAGGCATTTTCCGTGTTAAATAGTCAAAGACTTACCCATTGAAAGAACAGCAGCTGGCGGTGGCCACAATTTGTTACTAGAAATGATTGCGGGAAGCTTCTACTCAGCCTAGCACACGGCCCACCTGATGGAAAGTGGTTACCATGGGCTATGGACGTGCGCGACATCAGGGGAGTCACACTCGTGCTGCCGACCCCGTAAACACAGAGAGTTTCTGTGCCGTCAGTGTAGAAGATAAAAGCAGAACAAACCTTTAGTCTTCCCACTGACAGTTCAAAAAGTCTCCAGTGAGCTCTGGGTAACCCTACTCACCGCCGGGAACAAAACACGAGGTTATCATGACCGTGGTATTTTGTAGTGCGGAGGTACTTCCCAAGTTGGACTGCTCAATTGGACGGAAATACCGTCGTGTCCTACCTTCTTCGCCTTCAAATGACTGCCCATAGATAAGATTCACAATGATTTGTAGAATGTTGCCTCAAAAATCCACCGCCGACCGCTGCTGTTTCAGTGGGATGGACCCTTCCTTAGGGTCTGAAGTTATGCGGACGATACTGTAACTCTCGTATTGAAATGTGTAACGAAATACGAATGCTGATTGAATCGTCTAATTAATATTGATTTAGATTAAAATAGGTAAATGCTAAAGTTGGGGTATCAGTGCGGGCGAACATGTTGGCTCGCAGGTTTGCACGCTGCACTAATAGTGTAAAAATTACTCTATTCAGAGCATACTGTACTGCGTTTTACACCTGCAGCTTGTGGGCTAACTGTACTCGTCGGTCTTACAGCGCAATGCGCGTCCAATATAACAATGCGTTTAGGTTGCTGTTGGGGTTGCCTCGCTACTGTAGTGCGTCGGGGATGTTTGCAGAGGCGCGTGTAGACTGCCTCTTCGCAACAATGCGGAAGCGGTGTGCATCCCTGGTGCGCAGGGTGAGGGGTAGCACCAACAGCATCCTAAGAATGATTGCAAGCAGACTTGACTGTCGGTACATCGGTCACTGTAGCACAACATCTGTTGGGAACGTGCGCGTGTGACGGGTGTGCAGACAGAAAAGATAATGTTGCCTTTTATTTTGTATTTTTAATGTATTGTTGTAATTTACTAACATAGGCTAAGCAAAAACTGTTACTAACACAATGAGTCACGTTACTTGTAAAAATATATATATATATAAAATGAACCCGTGACAAAATCCTTACAGAGGGAATGTTTGATCAACTCGACAGCCTCCGTGGCGTAGCGGTAGTGAACGCGGCCGCTATGCAGGAGGCGCAGGTTCGATCGCCGCTCATTGTAAATATTTGTATGCTTGGATATGGGTATTTGCATTGGTCTGGTCGTGCCTCGGACAGCACGTTAAGCCGCCGGTCCCGGTAGTCATACAACCATCTATGGCATGTCGTATTATATTTGCATTGGTCTGGGTGTTTCTATGTATATTATGTATGTATTTACAAAAAAAAAAAATGTTGCTTTCTTTGCAGTATTTCACCGTCTCTACCATGGTGAATGTTCTGATGAGCTCAATTAGTCCCATACTCTCCTTACTTACACAGGACCACACGTGCAGAGCTTAGATATCATCCGCATACGGTGCAGAATATTCCTTCAGGAACCAAGCAGCTCGGTGACTCTTTCCTTTTCCGCACCATTAACTCCTTGAAGGCTCACGTGTTGCCTTCTTCCTACAGTCTGATGAGGTTGTCAATCTGAGTGCCACCATGCCACCATTGTTAACATGGTTTGTGTTTGTAATGGTGACCCTCTTTCCTTAGATTTTGCCTTCAGCTCACCATTAGGCGAGTTGAAGTCAAATTGACGTGTCCAATAAAAAAAAAAGCATAAACCAGCTGCTTTAAAATTTAATGAGTTCCTCTATTAAAGATGGCAAAGGGTTACTCTGGCCCGATAAACTTAGTGGAAGAATGACGAGAAATTGTCAAACATAATTCTCATGAGTCTTTTTCCAACTCAATTGGGGTCGGCTCTCCAATCTAACTGTGACACGGCTGATCTTCGATATTTTCCGCCGACTACCAGCTGACTCCAGAACCAATTGGCGATATAGAAGTTCTTTAGATAGATAAATAGATTAGTCGGACTACTGAGGGCTCCAACTACTCGTAACGACTGCTGTAGACGTTCGTGTGGTAACCGGGGCGTGCTTTCCGAGCCCAGACCAATGCAAATAGACATATTCATGCAACAAATATTTCTATTGAGCTCAAAAAGATATCTCTCCCCCTCTTCCACAGCCGGCTCGTGTCCCACCATCTCGGGGACTTTTAGTATGTTCATTTGGGCACCTTAAGGATGTACAAAATGTCAAAACTACTCGAATTATTTGGTCTTAATTTTACCGGATTAATATATTGTTGGATAACTTTACCATGTCGTTTTTTTTCTCCAGATGTGGCTCCGAGTCTGGTGATCGAGGCGGGATGCAGGGCGGCGGCGCGCCCGCCGCCGATGCCGACCAGGCTCAGTTCGAGGCCGACAAGCGGGCAGTCTACAAGTTAGTACCTTCACTTCAATATGTACCAGTCTTGCGATACAGCTTTCAACTACCGCCATCTAGCGGTAGCTAGTTGAACCACTTCGATAAGACCGCCGATGCCGACCGAGCTCAGATTGAGGCTGACAAGCGAGTAGTCTACAAGTCCAATGTCGCGATACAGCATGTAACTCCCGCCATCTAGCGATAGCAGGCTTCACTACTTCGATACCAGAAGGATCGGTCATATCTGATGGAAAATGCGTCGAGCGTATCATCAGTCGCGTATATTCGGTCAAATTACGCGTCTAGCTACTTCTGCGTTCAGCATCTACGGAGTGGTTGTGTTGTGTGACAATTAATTCTAAAGTGAAGCCCATCTAAATAATAGTTGTTTGAAAGGTTTTAGAACAAGATCGAAAAAGGAAACGATCACATTAGGTGCATTCATTAAATACTAAAAGAATATCAATCGTCAGCTATGTAGCGACCCTAAAACTACAGTGTGTAATACAGCATATAACTACCGCCATCTAGCGGTAGACAGCTGAACTACTTCGATACTACGAATCCTGCATCGCGCAATTAACTATCAACGCTCGTCATTATAATCTTTAGGTCCGTTTTCTAGAATGGTACTCGTTCCAGAGTTTCCATTTATCTGAGGACAGAAGATTGTATAAACAATCTGTCAATCTGTTCTCAGCTGAAAGGAGATTCTGGACTGAGTATCATTCTTAACGGTTACATTAACAGTTAATACCACATTTTAACCGGTTTCCCAATGAGTCGGATATTGTATGACAAACTAGATCGAAGTCTTTTTTTCCAATGGCTTTCCTGTTGAAATTTTTTCTCGTAATCCAACAAGTTAGAATTTTAAAGTTGTTCCAGCTTAGAACTCCTTCCAATCCCAAAAGGCAAATCTGCGCTAGAACCTAATTCACCAGGTCACATCATATCATTGGCAAGGCAAACCAATTCGATAAAAATTACTAAATAACTTTTCACCCCCTTTTCAAACATAATGAAGTACCGTTTACGTGCCTAAGCCACTATGACCCGAACTTAATGGGCCATCGTTCTTACCCGTGTTGGGAGCAGGAGAGAGTCGAAGGAGGTAGGACACAACAGTATTTCCGTCCAATTGGTCCGACTGGGGAAGTACCTCCGCCCTACAGAATACCAGCGTTTTGTGTTCCTGGCAGTGAAGCCAAAGCTCACTTGAGAGTTTTTGTGCTGTCAGTGGGAAGACCAAAGGTTATTCCTGCGTTGTCGTCTACACTGACGGCACAGAAACTCTCTGTGTTTACAGGGTCGTCAGCTTGAGTGTGAATCCCCTGGGTTTGCACACGTCCATAGGCCACAGTAACCACTTTCCATCAGGTGGACCGTGTGCAAGTCTGCCATTTCAGTGGTATAAAAAACAAATGCGCTGACAAACATTCAGCTGTTATAAAATGATGAAGTTCTGTTGTTCACGGGCTCTTAGTCTAAAAATCAATACTAATATTAAAAAAATATGAAAGTTAGTTTTTAGTTACCTTTCTGTCTGTTACGCTTTCCTCCTAAACCGATTTTGAATTTTGCACAGAAATGGACTAGACCTTGGAAAGGACTTAAGCTACCCCAGGAAAAGGCTACCTTTAGTCTCAAAAAAAATGATAAGGGCATAAAATAATGAAGAGCTGAAATTTTAAATAGCCTCATGAAATTTGGTACAGATATGGATTAAACCTTGTGAAAGGACATTGTACTATGGTTCATGTAAATGATATCCACGCGGGTGGAGCCGTGGGCAACAGCTTAGTTATCCTACTTACAAAAAACCATTAATCTTCCAGACACCCTCTCTTCCCCCTACTTGCACTCCTTCTGGAGAGGTGTGAGCAGGCCACGGCGGGGGCAGAGCCTCCGGCCGCTGAGGCCTTCGGCGCAGACCTACAGGCCTTCGTCCAACACCAGAGGAGAGACCGAAGACCGTTCCTAGTCGATGACCCGGAGATTGATGGACTTATGATTAAGAGCATTCAGGTATTTACTGTTTTTGGCAATGTGTTAATATAAGGTTAAACAGCAGTGTCGGTCTTATAGCGTTTTCACACAAACCGATACCCTCTTTTACATTGTCCGGCCCGATATCGGTTGGCCCGGTATCGGATCACAAAGAGACTAAAATAGAGACTGCAAGCAGTTTTCGTTCTTAATCACATTTGCTTAGTTACGTGTCATATCACGCAAAAAAAAAACAACTCTATACTGTGATGTCAATAAGGTCGAAAATTGCTTGCACATTTTCATTTTTTTTCAACCCTACCATCCCTAAATAGTCTGTGCTTTCGAGCAAATGGCTGTATCGAGACGATTTTATCGGATACATGTGAAAACAGCACACGGGGTCAGCTATAGGAGGTCAGCTATCGGCGCCCGACACCGATCGAATATCGGGTTGAATGTGAAAACGCTCTTAGGATGGGTGACATTCTTAAAGCATTGAGATACCTCCGTGTCTAGAAACACGTTAAGCCGACGGTCCCGGTTTCCATACGAACATCTATGCCAGTTGTTGCTGGTAGCTGCGCGCCTGAATTACATTACTTCGATAAAACCCGTTGTTTGGTGGGGTCTGATCACAGTCGATTAACGAAAAATATTGATCTTCAATGAAAACACTTGTACTATTCCACATTATTTACTAATATCCTGACCGGTTTCGCCTCACGGTATTATCACAACTGATATCCCAAAAACATTTGAAGAGGTGAGTGGATGAAGGAGGTAACCAACAATTTCTAAATATCGAGATAATCGGCTTCAAAGTTTGAACATTTCATTTGCAATTATTATGTTTTCTTATAATTTATGTCGTAATATTATGGGGTCAAATTATAGTAATTGTCCATATTTATTATCGGAGATGCATAAACATACAAATAAGTGGATGGAAATTTATTTATTTGAAAAACTGTGCATATACATTCTTCTTCCATTGACAATGAAATAGAAATTACGAATATTAAGATTGGAAGAAGGGAGTATGTAACATAAAATAATATAAAAACATGCATATTTGGCAAATTTATCAACTTAATCTTGGGCAACGAGGTTATGTTATCAATATTGATATTCAGGTTTCCAGATTTTTATGTTTTTTAAACATTAACTTACGTTTTCTCAGAAATAAACTAGTAAGTTGGTACTTTATTTTCTTCCAACTTTAATATCTACTGCTAAACCTTTTTAGCATATCATCACCATCTCAGAGTTGAATACCGGTCACACTACAAACTTTTTACACTTAGAATAGTCAAGACAGTCATTCATCATCATCATCTTTACATTAGTCCCGGTCGCATCCGAGGCTTTCACCCCGGAGTCCGTGATCCGCTTTCCAGCCTTTACTTTTCTACTTTACACGGTTTTGGGCACCTATGGTGTGAGACTATTGGCCCGCATATCATCCTCCATGACGTAAAGTCAGCATTTTTTGGGTCTACCCTTTTACCGGGGCTCGGTGCAGGTGATATGGCTAAACGTAGCCAAGCCAACATGACAAGGCTGCCCCGGATGCGTGACTTCCTCACGCTATGCTTAGGTGTACTCAATCCATCCACCGCAGCATATTCATCTCCGTAACACGCAGCTCCTGCTTGTGTTACCCTAGAAAAGGCCATGCTTGGCAGCCGTGTAAGCGGACAGGTTCTTGGGGTCACAAATGCCACTTGTTACCTCACGTCGCTTGACCCATACAGCAACAATGTATGCGTTGACGCCAAGTCACCACCTGTGCGGTCGGGTGTAGGATCTGTGGAGTACACCTTATACTCGGTCGTCGCCACATTTAACTTCGGGCGGGGAGCAAGCGCCACCTTTCATCACTCTCATCAAACTACCCCTGTCCAATCCACCAGTGCGATACAAACAGCATAAATGAGCAGCCGCGGAGTCTCTGATGCTGTTCGACAGAACGTTTCATACCAGGTTTAACAGAAACAGACATCCTTTCCTTGGTGAGTACTTCGACAGTAATTTTTTTTCTGTACATATATGTCATACGACACCCAAGTGGTTTAATTAGCCAGTTAAGTTAAGGAGCAACTCGGAGGGTTTCCGAGCGGAGTCCATTTCAATTTAGAGTGGAATTGGTTTGGAGTCGGTTCGGAGTTGCAGGTAGTGGAGTGGAGTAGAAGGGAGTTGGAGTAGAGTCGTAGTGGAGTCGCTTTGGAACCGGAGTGGAGTCGATTTAGAGCCCGAGTGGAGTCGGTTTTGAGTAGGAAGGGAATCGAAGTGAATTCGGTTAGGAGTCGGTTTGAAGTCGGTTCGGAGTTGGAGTAAAGCCGGTTTGGAGTTGGTATGAAGTCGGTGTGAAGTCTGAATTTCGAAGCGGCGGGAGTCGGTTTAGAGTTGGAGCGAAGTCGATTTGGAACCTGTGTGGACTCAGATTAGAGCCGAAATGGTGTCCATTTTGAGTCTGTTTGGAGTTGGAGTTGGAATGGAGTTGGGGAGAGGTGGAGTCGAGTCGGTTGAGAGTTGGAATCAGTTTGGTGTTTGAGTGGGAGTGGAGTTGGAAGGAGTCGGAGTAGAGTAGGAGGGAGGTGGATTGAAGTTGGTTTGGAGTCAAAATGGAGTCACCTTGGAACTGAAGCGGAGTCGGTTTAGAGCCGGAGTGGAATCGATTTGGAGTTGGAGGGAGTCCGAGTGGAATTGGGAAGGACTCACAGTGGATTCGGTTTGGAGTCGGTTCGGAGTTGGAGTGAAGTCGGTTTAGAGTTGCAGAGGACTCGGTTGTGAGTCAGAGTGGAGTCGGCTTAGAGTCGGAGTGGAGTCGGTTTGGAGTTGGAGGGAGTCGGGGTGGAGTCTGAATGAAGTCGGTACGGAGTCTGAGCGAAATCAGATTGAATTCTTTTATATTTGACATGCAATGCGTGAAGTTCGGTAACACATGCGTGATGTTGGCTGCTGATGCGCAACATGACATATCTTCAACGATTGATCATTTGTGGACTTACAAATTTTTCCACTGCTGCGCGTCTTCGTTGTGCGAAAATTTCGCACAACATGGTACGTAACAATATTGCCTAATGGGTATTCGGTTTCGAGGAGGGCATTAAAAACTGAGACCATATACTGTATAGACACAGCTTCGTAAGAAAATTCGTCACAAAAACGGTCTGGAAAATCGGTTTTGAGTGAGTTAGTTAATGTCAATATTGTTCTTTAAACTGACAATGTGTGCACGTCATGGCATGTATGTATGACGCCGTTTTGTCACACTTGTGGCGTCCATAGAGTTTGTATAATAGTCTCAGATTAAAAGATTCCATCTGGTATAAAAACTAGATAATGAGCTAATATATTTTGATATTAATCTGTACACCATAGTGCGCCTTTTTGTACTGTCGTGTATAACGGTAACAAAAAGTTGCTCATTGTTGTTAGTCAAGTAGTGATTTTTCAGAATAGTTACTAAGTTTTTTGTTATATACAGCCAGTCTAGTAGAATACATAGAAAAGCAGCAAATAAAGCATCGTGGCAGTGCATTTTCCTGCACATAACTCCTTCTTCCATGGAAGAAATACGTTTAATTAACCAATTTCAAATGGAAGAAGGTGTTAAGTCACATACCTCCTTCTTCCATGACACTTATACGTTTTTTGTTGCAGTTATGTCCTTCATCTTCTGGTATTTTTGAAACTGAGCTTAAATTGCGGGGTTTTTTGGTCTAATATAGTTTATAAACACCTATAACCGTCATACAATGCAAAAAATAAAAAATCTCAAGAATGTTAGTTACGCCCTTCATCCACTCACGTCTTTATTTGTCAACCTTTGATAATACAGTAATGCGAAACCGATCAGGATATTCATAAATAATTTGGAATATTACAGGTGTTTTCATTGAAGATGTGTAGCAAGTTTCACCAAGTGCCATCAATCAACAGTATATAAGCAGAAAAGTATTGAAATTAATCCGATTTGTAGTTAGATTTAAAGTAGACCAATTAAGTTGGGACATACCTTTGTAGATGACGATGATGAGTGAGGGGCTCCTGGTTAAATGGTGACCTTGTAGGTTAACACATTGCAAGGTTGAATAATACCAGAAATGACCCTCTGGTCTTCATAACTTGATATCGCGTGGGTTGGTTATGTCTGATCAGTGCCCCCCGAGCACGAATAATATTTAAATTTGTAAATGTAGACGTATCAAGAGAACGAAGCGAAATATCAAAATTCGGTCGTTTCCTAGTTTAAGACTAAAATTTGATCTACGACTATATGTATCAGCCGTTCAATCAACTGCCTATTAGGCTCTTTACAGAACGGCGTCGTTCAATTAGCGGCTTGAATGGTGTTCAGCCTGTTGGGTGCGATGCGGAGGTTTTCTTCAATAAAACGACTTTCTTGAAGTTAAGCTTTAACGTTTTATTTTAATGCCGTGAATGAGACGTGTGCTAAGACGAAAGGATTTTTGAAAAGTGTCTGTACAATGACGGTAACAGAGAGTAATACAAAAAATTAAACTTAATGCTAATTACAAGTATATTGCGCGTGGATTTGCTCACACTATTTGTGTAGGCGCTGAAACATGCCCCCGGACATTGGAAGCAACAGGTGCGCTTTCAACCACACGAAGAATCAACGGGCAGCGGGCAAATCCTATTGAAAGCTCTTCTTATTATTCCAGCGGACGTTTGAATATCTGCCACACGTACAATGCCATCCGATCCTGGATGAACAGCAATGACTCTGCCCAATCTCCACTTGAGAGGAGGAAGATGGTCCTCCTTTATGACTACTAAGGTGCCCAGCTTCAACTCGTCTGGATTGGTTTGCCACTTACTCCTTTGTTGAAGCTCCGACACGTACTCCTTGCTCCAGCGCTCCCAAAAATGCTGGCGGAGCTGCTCGATTCTTTCATACCGAGACAAGGAAGTAGCAGAATGGTCTTGCAAGTCTCGCTGCGGAAGTGACGTCAACGGCCGCCCAACAAGAAAATGGCCGGGAGTTAATGGCGTAAAATCTGCTGAATCGGAGGACAGCGGTGTCAATGGGCGTGAGTTCAGGATCGCTTCAACTTGGACTAACGTGGTGTTAAGCTCTTCGAACGCAAGATGACTATTACCCAACACTCGTTTCAGGTGATATTTTGTCGACTTAACACCCGCTTCCCAGAGTCCGCCGAAATGAGGAGCATACGCAGGTATGAAATTAAAGTTAATTCCGTCATTAGCCAATTGCTCGCCTAAGGAATCACAATTGGTTTTGAGAAATCTTGAAAGTTCGTTGCACGCACCAACGAATGAGGTACCGTTGTCGGAGTAAAGATCATTGGGCTTTCCTCGACGTGAAATAAACCGGTATAAGGCTAGCAAATATTTGCTGCTAGTTAAGTCACTCACCAGCTCCAAGTGTATGGCTTTAGTAGTGAAACAGACAAAAATTGCAATATACATTTTTACCAGCCTACATCCACGACCTTGCCTATTAGCAGCAATGATGGGACCAGCATAGTCCACACCAGTGCTGGTAAAGGGATGACTACCTGGAAGGAGCCGCTGCCGAGGCAAGTTGCCCATGATAGGGGTAACTGTCTTACCCGACATGCGGCAACAACGCACGCAATTACGATAACAACTCTTAGCTAACCTTTGTCCGCCTATTGGCCAATATGACTCACGGATAGAAGCTAATAACAATTGTGGACCTGCGTGCATCAATTTAATGTGCTCATATTCAAAAAGTAACCTTGTGAATTTGTGAGTGGACTGTAAAACAATAGGGTGTTTTTTATTATATGGGAAATTCGAATTTTCCAAACGTCCCCCCACGCGCATTATTTTATTATCATCCAAGAATACATTAAATTTAATCAGAGGGCTTTTTTTAGGTATGTTTTGACCATTTATAAGCAATTGATATTCAGGGAACGACTCAATTTGGCTTCTAATGACAATAATATTTAATGCATCTTGCAACTCTGCTACAGAGAAGAAATGATTAGTAAAATGAATTTTCCTACACCTTTTAATAAAACGTAAAACGGTAGCTACACTACGAACAAGTCTTAAATAACTAGAGAATCTATTAAAATCTACAAATTTGTCACAGTGACTGTTATCCAGAACATTAGCGCCAAATGAAACATGAGGCCGAGTTTCAGGTAGCTCATTTATTGCTAACGATTTAGGTTGAGAAGGCCATTGCGACTGATCGAGCTTTAAGAAATTGGGACCTCTCCACCACAAGTCCGAGGATTGCAGGGTACTAACTTCCACACCACGGGAAATCAGATCTGCAGGGTTCTTGTCGGTTGGGACGTGTCTCCACGAGCAATGCCCCGCCTTATCTAAGACTTCAGCAACGCGGTTGCGTACAAAGGGCTGAAGCTTAGAAGGCAACATATTTAACCATCCCAACACGACGGTGGAGTCAGTCCAGCAAAAAATGTGGGTGAACTTTAATCGTGAAGAATTCACGACCTTCTCACATAATCGAGCTCCAACTACAGCGCCACATAATTCCAATCTTGGAATCGTGGTTGGTTTAATCGGCGCCACTCGACTCTTAGCCACCAACAAACTTACAGCGTATTCACCCTGATTATTGGCACTGCGTACATAGATACACGCACCATACATGCAATTCTAAAATATTATTATTATAAAAATTACATACTACTATTCGTGGAATCCGAATATTATTAATTAATGGCAATGCCTTAACAATGGCAAGCCAGATAGTGTTAAGTGCCGGGGTTAATGGCTCGTCCCACGACAGTTTATCCAACCACATTCGTTGCAATAACATTTTCATTAAAACTACACAGGGAGATAACAAACCTAAGGGGTCAAAAATGCGTGCTATCGCAGATAGTATGTCACGCTTGGTCGCATGATCTTTAAAAGGCAACGTCGAGTATGAAAACCCTAGCTCATCAGAATTAGCAAACCAGTCAAGCCCTAGCAACTTGCTGGGTTCATTAGACCCCATGTTTAGATCTAATGACGACTGAAAATTTTCATTGATTAATTCTGATGCGTTTGACCTCCATTTTCTGAGTGGCATACCAGCAGACTGTAGTGCGTTGGTGACCTCTGAACGGATAAACTGTGCCTCATTTAAGTCATCACTGCCAGTCAGCAGGTCATCAACGTAGAAGTCATGCAGGATGGCGTCAGCAACCTTATTTCTACGCCTACAGTATGACTCACCCTTATTTTGAAAAAGCATACTTTGGGTGTCTTTTTTATAATCAATGCCTATTTGGTTAAGACATCGCGTAGCGAGAAAAGGTGCACTAGCTGTGCCGTATGTGACAGTACACAGGTTATATTTTTTCACCGAATCAGTGGTGCTATCCCGCCATAAAACTTGTTGTAAGTGCCTATCAGATGGGTGAACGTATATACACCTATACA
The DNA here is from genome assembly GCA_949126895.1 of Eilema caniola. Lineage (NCBI taxonomy): Eukaryota > Metazoa > Arthropoda > Insecta > Lepidoptera > Erebidae > Eilema > Eilema caniola. The sequence continues at coordinate 1,226,079 of OX421490.1, read as the reverse complement.
TTTTCTCGACATCAGCAGATAATACATACCTGTGTTGTCGAAACCGTAAAAGGATAGATATAAGATCGTCCTGCACTGTAGGCCCAACCATCTGGACATCGTTAAAAGATACCCCTGAAGACGTAACACAACTAGCGTTAAAAACTACCCTTAGTTTGGTAGTTGTACTGCTTTCGCGCAGCACCCCGTGGTGTGGGATGAAATATCCACTGGGCCTGCCACAGCTCACTTTATTTTCGGTCATATGTCCTAATGCCTCGTACTCAGACATAAAGTCATGATACAATTTACTGAGGTCAGGCTTAGACTTCAGTCTGCGTTCCAGAGAATATAAGCACTGAGAAGCTCTTTGGAAAGATTGGCCTAAAACCGACGGACTGTGCTTTAACGGAATACGAACACAAAAATGACCGCTCTCTAAACGTGTCGTATTTTTCATAAAATGCTCCTCACATGCTTTCTCTTCGAGAGAATAGCAAGGTGATTGTGAGTTGATTTCTTCTAGATTCCAAAATTTAACTAAATCGGTTCTAATTTTATCTAAATTATCGTTAGTTTCGTTACAAGAATCGGACTGAGTGAAATTACATGAAATATAATTCGACATTGATTTATTATTATTGTATGTGACAGGGCCAGAAACGATCCAACCTAATATAGTGTCACATAATATTGGCTTCCCCTCTCCCAACTTAATTCTTTGGGAACCAAGCAGGTCCCAAAATAAGTCAGCACCAATTAAAACATCTACTTCCGAAGGTTTGTAGAAGGTGGGGTCAGCTAAACTAATAAAATCTGGAATATTAAGGTTCGAAATATCGACTTCCCGATGTGGCATTACTGTTGTTAATGATGGCAAAACGTAACAATAAAACTTGGTATTATAATGGTCGTCTAAAGACGTCATTTTTACCTGACACATTTTACCTACGCGAGAACTCACGTTGTTTATACCAAAGACCGAACCATTTACCTGATTAGTAATTAAATTAAGACGTTTACATAATCGTTCCGATATAAAACTTGACGTACTACCGCTATCAAGCAGGGCTCGCACTAAATGCTGACGATCATGACGATCACATAACTTGATAAGCGCCGTGGACAATAGAATGCCGCGGCTGGTTTACGCTCGCAGGACGAACCGAGATCCGCCGCTAAGGCTAAAGTATTAGCATTTAAATCATTGCTACCGACGACGTCCGCGGGCGATGACATAGAATCGTGTGATATGGTGTTGTTGTTATTATTGCGGGACTCAGCAACACTTTGATATTCCGACGAATGAATAAGAGTGTTATGTCGGCGTTTACACAATTTACACCCCGGTTTTTTACAGCGGTTGGCAAAGTGACCTGTGTGCACGCAATTATAACAAACTTTATAGTTCGGTATTAACTTTAAACGAGCGTCAATGCTAAGTGCAAGGAACTGTGGACAATTCGTCAAACTATGATTACCTTTGCAGTGCGGACACAATTTACCTGTATTAGTGTGATCATTGTCGCAATCTTTTGACGTCACCATTGATTTTATTTTTTGAGCAGTATGAATAGACTTAACGGGAGTGGCAGTTACGTTCGTTCGAGACAATTCTAGTGTTTCCACCAGATTAGCACGAGTGTTGAGGAATTTAAGAAATGAATCAAATGTTATTATGCTATCGATGTCAACATGACCTCTGTACTCCTCCCACTCACGATAAGTTTTGTGATCTAATGTACGGGTAATTATGTATATTAATAACGTGTCCCAGTGCTTGACAGGCTCACCTAAAGATTCCAAGGCACGTAAATTTTTATTTAATAGGTCAATAAGACCTTTTAGGGCAACAGACGACTCCTTAACAATAGTATTTATATTGAATAAACATGAAATATGGTTTTGAACTAATAACCTCTTATTGTCAAATCGATCACAAATTAGCTTCCACGCGATGTCATAATTGCCTGCAGAGAAATCAATGGCATGGATTACCACGGCAGCAGAGCCCCCCAGTGACGCTCGCAAATAATGAAACTTATTAATTGGGTCTATTTCATCGTTTGTGTGAATGAGGCTGGCAAAAGTGTCTCGGAATTCAAGCCAATTGCTATAACACCCATTAAACTTAGGTAGCTGTATAGTGGGTAACTTAACGGGCTTTCTCTGATGAACGTGAGTGCATTTATCACTGCTTGTTGATTTGTTATCGTTATTGTACTTATCCAATAACTCCTGCGACCTAGATAAAGCTTTATAATACTGAGTTTCGAACTCAGCACGTTCAGAATATTGCAGTGTAGCATCCGCTACTAAACACTCTAGAAGCAACTGTACCTCATCGTATTGCTCGTACAAAACCTCAATCTTTCCCATCCTCAATTGCAATTCCCTCACATCACAACTGTTTAACTGCTTCTCAGTGATTGAGTCTAGGTAATTGATAAAAGTAGTTAAACGACCTTTGTAACTACCTCGTCTTTTAATAAGTTCCTTTTCGTCGGACATTCTGGGAATCGGGTGCAGTTGCAGTTGACCTGGAATATATATGTGTAGACAATTTAGTTCTTAGTTTAGGTGTAGGTAGTTTAATTTTCACTTACAATTACAGGTTTTTATGTGTTTCTGTTTAATTTAATTAGGTTAAGTCTAGTATATAATGTAATCACGTGTTGTAAATAATGTAAATACAAAATCTTTTTTACTGTTGGCCTTTAATTTAACTATTAGTGGATACCCTTTACATTAATGCCTAGGTAATTACTCGAACTATCAGGACAATAGGTACTACAATTGACAATCGATTGAAGTATTTATTACATTAACGATTGTCATTCAATTAAAAGTTAACAAAGTCAAGACTTAAGCTTTTTATTTTACACCAACTTAATGTTAGCAAATACCTACCTACCTACGTACATTAATGAATGCGAACAGTTTATTTGCACTTATTAATACAATTATAAATGTAGCATTGATAACTACTGTACTGCAATATACTTAATATGAGTACGTATAATTGATTAGACGTAATACTTCATCTAAATAAGTGAGGACACAGACTGAGCTATTCACACCACAAAATATAATATACTTAGGTATCTATGCTAAACAATTTCAAGTAAAATAGGTATTACTGACCTTTTAGTACTTATATCTTAATACTAAGTACCTGAACGAGGTTGGGTTTTAAGTCCTTATAGTAAATCCTCAACTTTAACACACGTTGCCGGTATATGTGTGCCTCTCAGCTATCAGCAATTCCACTCATTAATTATTTCTTCTTTAATTATTTTATCAATCCGGCTTCGTGGGACCAATATGTTGGGTGCGATGCGGAGGTTTTCTTCAATAAAACGACTTTCTTGAAGTTAAGCTTTAACGTTTTATTTTAATGCCGTGAATGAGACGTGTGCAAAGACGAAAGGATTTTTGAAAAGTGTCTGTACAATGACGGTAACAGAGAGTAATACAAAAAATTAAACTTAATGCTAATTACAAGTATATTGCGCGTGGATTTGCTCACACTATTTGTGTAGGCGCTGAAACACAGCCATTTCATTAAACGGCTTGACAAATAGCTTGGATCTATGAGGTTTAATTACTTGCCTAGCCATTTAATTAGATAGCTATGAAAATGGCTTTTTTCTGCATGGTTATACAAAAAAAAATAACCACGAAACGGCGCGGAGGGGAGCGAACTTGTAACCTAACCTATCCAAGTCGGATTGTACAGCTTTCTCAATAAACCTATCACTAATTTTCCGTGAATACACCTCGGCCTACCCCCTCGGGGATTTACAAGCGTGAATATATGTATGTAATTTTTTGTCTGAATTCGGGGTAGTGCCCCATCTTACAAATGGCCTAAGCATCAGTAATAAACATTACGGCTGAATATCATTCAGGCCGTTAATTGAATGGCGCCGTTTAGTTAACTGCCTAGGCAGTTCATTGGACGGCGGATTAAGCTAGTTGGCGGTGACATCTATATTATGGATAATATAGTCTTAGATCGGCTTTCAGTCTGACAGTTGAATGGCTAAAGGGCGTAACCGAAAACGAGAGTTGATAGGAAAATCATTGTGCTGAAAAATATTTTCAATGTGCTTTAGGGCCTTATTTCTATGACAAGTCGATGGTGCTTATTGCCTTTCAACCGTCGAACGTATGTTCTGTGATATTACTAGTACTGGGCCCATTTTCAAATGTATAACTAATATAAACTGTCTATTTAATCTTCCAGGTGCTACGCATCCACCTTCTAGAGCTGGAGAAGGTCCAAGAGCTGTGCCGCGACTTCTGCGGGAGATACATCGCTTGCCTCAAAACTAAAATGCAGAGTGAGAATCTGCTCAGGACTGATTATACTTCTGGTGAGTAGCGCTGTACAAAATGGTTCTTTTGTATTGCGGATCACACATAAACACATAAAAAAATGAACAAAAAAAAGTATGCCTGACAATAAATTTAAAACCTCCATGTAAAGACCATATTATGTAAAAAAAACATACTATAGGACATATGACTATCTTAAAGACCAAAACGGCTGACTTGAGCAAGGTGCAGGCACCTACATTTAGCCTTAAGGATATAAATATTGTAAGTTGACGTCTTAAAAAATGCCGCAGTGGAGTTTGTTGCGCCGTTTCTTCTCCACCAGCGCCATCTACAAAGGTCACAATTTTCTTTAAAGAACCTATTGGCCAGTACGCCGAGCCACGCCGCCTGAGGATCAGATTTATGTGATATACTTGTAGATACGATATATATGATACGGTTAAGTTAATAGCATATGATTGTAAGACACGGTAGCACAACCGCATCATTTAGATTGCTCCTTAAGTGCCTATGCGGCCTAACGAAAAAAGTAGTATCTAAGCGAGCGTGTCACGCCTACAAATCGGTACAGTTTTCGGTGGCCCTGGGTCAGTCGGAGTGTGCGATGGATATGCTAGAAGCTACCTCACCTCTAAAAATGGGCCGTGTTTTTTTGGTCGGTTCGAATCGGACATAACAACTCCCACTGGCTCTGGTGGAGATTTCAACACGACAAAAAATGAACTAGGTTCGCGGACTCTGAAGACCTAAGATGACGTGTGATTTTAGTCGGTTCGAATTCGACATTAGCCGCCGCTGATTAGAGGATCGCTTTGCGATAAATAAACATCTCATTTCGCATCCACACATACAACATTTTGATGACGAAAGCAATGCCCATTTGTCACCAGGTGGCGTAGAGAGCAACAACAACCTATCGGGATCCATCGACGAACACTCGAGCACGTCCAATTCACCCCAATACCAGGTATGAAATGTATGTTAATTCAGTTACTATGTAACATATAAATATCTATATGTATCTCTATTGTAGGGTAATTATTTTTATTTTTTTAATTTTTATGAAGAATATTAGCGACCGAAATTACTAATTAATTAATTAAAATATCTAACCCCTCTAAATTGCTTGTGCTAGGAGTGGATTCACGTCGGTTGTGTTATGGCCAGGATTCAAACCCGGGACCTCTCGATCGTAAGGCCTACTCCTTAACCACTAAGCTACCGCCGTTTTGATGTTTAGACTAGGAGATTGTAGGATTGTTAAAAATAGTATTTTCATAAAAAGTTTGAAGCGTAAAAATACTACTAAATACTTTTCCGTCTTCCACAACAATACACAGTCCTGATTTTTTTCTAAATAGGACACCTTAATCTGACTTCTACTCGCCTGATGGTAATCTGAAGGCTAGGTCTCGGGAAAGAGAGTCACTATTACAAAAACGTACCATGTTAACAATGGCGGCACTCAGCTTGACGGCCTCATTAGATGCTTTTACTCCGCTTAAAGAACCCGGGACTGTAGGAAGAAGGAAACACGTGAGCTAGCAAGGAGTTCCAGGTCTTAACGGCTTGAACCGAACCACTTGATTCTTGTTGTATATCGATTTAAATAGAAAAAAGGTCCTTACAGGGGCATTGCTTTGAGCACTAAGCTACCAGACTTCGCCCTAACCAATTCAAATTAGTCCTTCTATATCTGTCTTTGAGGCGACAGTGGAGTGTCTTGATTTATAACTAAATCTGAGGACAGATTCTATTCTAGATTGTATTCTAATATCATTGTGAGAGTCGATTCATAACTGAGCATTGTTCTGGCATACGGGCCTTAGTATGCTAACTGTTCCTATCGATTTCGAGAAAAGTGAATATCCAAAACGGGACTGAACTTGCGACCAGTCATTTACAGGGGGACCGCTCTAACCACTGAGCTACTGAGACACTGCATACGTTCGATTTCTAAACCGAAAAGTCTAGTCTGTGTAGATGCACGTGATGTTGGGGAGGGGGGGGGGGGGGGGAGTTCTTAAACCTCACCCCGTATCACTAAGGGGGAGAGGGGTTAAAAATGTAAAAAAAAGATCTCTTGATTAATGGACGACCCCTTACGAACTATCGGAAACTATCAATGTAACAATTACATGATACAAGAAAAAATTATGTTAAATGAGGATTTCTGAGGATTTCTCGCATTCGTAATTTTAGTCAAACTCTCCCCCTCCCCCCACTTTTTCAAGCCTCACGTGATTGATGGATGGCCCCTAAGAATGTCGATGGTTGGTTCCAGCGTCACCCCAAGGCGGTTGAATAGGATAATCTTAAATATTACAAAGCGAGTCATTGCTAGAATTCAGATGAACTGTGTATTCCATATTCAGAAAGCTGTGTGTAATTTGTCAAAAGAATTGTAGAATTTCTGATGCTTTTATATACGGTGGAGAGGGTATAGAAGCCATCTCTTGAAGGAAAAATAATTATGCATTCCACAGTCGAACAGTTATAACAGTACAAAATTTATCTCAAAAAACTTGTAGAATTTCCATCGATCTTGTATACAGTGTAGATTGTTATAAAGCGTGTTGTTCCGCAGTCGCCCCCCGCGCCGCCGGCGCCTTTCCCCGCGGCTTACCCGCCGCACCCCGACCTGCCCTATGTCGCGCCGCAGAGGGACCCCGGTGAGTATACCATACCTGTTACAACTGTACAGATAATAAAAGATTAAATTAAAAGGTTCATTCAAAAAATGTCCCTCTTTTTGAACTAGTGAATGAACTAGTGAAATAAATATACATACTTACATTTCTACATATTGTTTGCTTACCTTTTTTAATCATTTCCTTTGATATTTTTAGCTAATAAAAATTATGTAAGAACATGGTAAATTATACAGACGAAATTCATCAAAAATTTTATTTCCCGGCCATTGTTGTTGTTTTATTTGTGTATTCCATACATATACATACAATTTCATTTTTGTACAAAAAACATTATACATTTCTACCTCACTAGCACTAAAAAAAGAAATTAAAACCTTCCTTTTGCAAAAGACATATTACAGCATATCTGACTTTCTGGTTGATAGCATACAGTGAACATTTTCAATTGTTTAGTTATTAGATATATGACTGGATAACCTACTTCTTGACTTATTACTTTTGCTACTTTTATGACAATATTATTTGACTATGTATATTGACATAATTGACATTTTTTATTGTACCTATTGTATTCATATCTTTAAATCATTGATCAAACTAAATGCAATTTGAAATTTGTAACAATTGTAACGTAAAGTCATAATGCTGACTATAGTAATAAATATAAGTAACTGAGCGATTCCATACGCACAATATTTGTACGCCACTATATGAGGCAAAACATGATTGGACTCATCAACACGATTTTCTGTAATGCATGCATTTCTGTATTGTATGTACACACATGTTTTGAACAAATAAAATATATTATTATTATTATTATCTCTTTATTTACTGTTAAACTACTTATAAATTACATTTCTAAATACACATTTAAAAAAAAACCAAAGAAAAACGTCTATTTAAAAATAATAATATTAATAATAATAATATTTTATTATTATTATTATTACTAAATTCCACCATTATGGTGTTCCAGCGTCGCTCGTGGTCCAGGGTTCGACTCCGATCAGCCAGATAGGCGCGGGGCTGCTATCCACAGACTCCTTCACGGGTGAGTTCAATTGCGACCGCCTATACCATAGTTTATGTTAATTTTACTTATTTTTTAACCATCATCATCATTAGTTATTTCGTCCAGGCCTCCACCTCAGGGGTCCGCTTGTGACATGATGTTTCTTTTTGACTATATTGGAAGCCGCGGTAGCCTAGTGTAATGGACAATGGACTGGTGAGACGAGGTCTCGGGTTCGATCCCAGGTTTTACCATGGCACACACCAATGACTTTTTGATGCTTTTCGAAGTTATGTGTGTATTTATCGCAGGTTTATAAGTACCCGGGTAATGACAATAGGCTCGCCATCTATTATAAATAAATAAATATTCCACAACATTTCACACAACGCTATCTAGACCCATGGTAAGCATAGCTTAACTAGCTTGTGTTATGGAATCTAGAATGCGGATAAACATACTTAGATACGTTTTTTTTTTGTAAATACATACATATTATACATAGAAACACCCAGACCAATGCAAATACACATATTCATGCATACAAATATTTGCACTGAGCGGGGATCGAACTCGCGCCTCCTGCGTAGTGGCCGCGTTCACTACCGCCACGCCACCTAAACATAAACTGGCGAAATGTGGGTGCTAGCACCTCTGCCTACCCTTTCGGGGATACAGGCGTGAGTTTATGATATGTTATGGAAGCGACTGCCGCCTAACCTTCCTGCCTGAGTTGTGATCCCAACCAAGTTCACCCTACTAATATTATAAATGTACAATAAGCTCTAACTACTGAAATTGCTTAACTGATTTGGTTGAAATCTGGCAGAGGGATAAATAATAACATATAGCCTTTTATTCTGGGAATAGGATCCTCCTTGTTAAATGGTCATTTCGTTTAACTCTAGTAAATAAAATATAAACTTATAGTCTGTGCTTGTTTAACTACTCTATGTCTCTGTAAATAAAATGGCGTGCAAGATAAAACGTGTTTTCCCAACCAACACTCTTGAATGGCAGGAACGGGTTAAAGTTCCCACGCGAACGAACAACGCAGTTACAACTTTTTTATTCCCGTAACATTGTCATTTATACATGTACACTCTGATTTATCCGTGTACACTCTGATTTATCCGTGTACACTCTCATTCATCCGCAAACGCTCACATTTATCCATGTACACTTTCATTTATCCGTGTACACTCTCATTTATCCGTGTACACTCTCATTTATCCGTGTACACTCTCATTTATCCGTGTACATTCTCATTTATCCCTGTACACTATCATTTATCCCTTAACACTCATTTATTCATATATATTTACTTACACACTCCAGGTACGAACTCAAACAACTCCTGTTCCTCGGTGTCAGGCTCCCCCCCTCCAGAGGATGACTGCGGCGAGGACTCGAGCGGCAAGCGAGGGGTACTGCCCAGACACGCCACGCAGGTCATGAGGGCCTGGCTGTTTCAACATCTCGTGGTGAGATATTCTTTTTTTATCCTAGCGTTAATCCCAGTCGCATTTGAAGTTATCAACTTGGAGTCTGGGGTCCGCTTTTACCAGTCTAACTGCGGATTTGGCTGAATTTCGATATTTTATATGAAGCGAACTGCCATCTGACCTAATATCGAAGTGATATGAAAGTTTTGCATTTAGATAAATCCGACTTTTATAGGTTTCAACTACCCGTAACTATATTCATAAGTATCTGTATGGCAATTAGGACTGACAGTGTAACGTGGTCTTTGAGACACGACCAGACCAATACAAATACCTGATACTTCCTGTGTAATAGTCAAATACCACATTCTTGTAAAATAATAATCTGTTTGATAGAATAATTATAATAGCCGCGTGGTTCCCGGAAGAGTAGAATTTGGGCCACCCCTTCTCTTCCCATGTGGTGTCGTACAAGGCGACTAAGGGATAGGGCTGATTAACTTTAACATCAGACAGATATGTACAGCCCAGACTCAGCTTCAGATGCATGGCTCGAGTCAACAATAGTGCCCGGAATATGGCAATAGGCTCACCCCCTATTACGTAGGACCTAATCAATCTGTGGTGAAATGTGGGTGTTAATTCACCTCTGCCTAACCCTTCGGGGATAAAGGCGCGATTATATGTATGTATGTATGTTTGAGAGAAAAGTGTCCGGTTGATATTAATTATGGTTTCAGAAGAAATACCCACAGAAGTATCTCTTGTACCGTATCGAGAGAATGGAGCATTATGATTGGCCGCCTGCCAACTGTGAACCTGTGTGTGCGTGAAGCCTGCCAATCGTAATGCTCCGTAGTCTCGATACGATTACAAGAGTTTTTCGTTATACTGATATATAAAACTTACCAATGTCTTGCAGCACCCATACCCAACAGAGGAAGAAAAACGAGGTCTGGCAGCCCAGACTCGCCTCACGCTACTGCAGGTCAACAATTGGTTCATCAACGCACGCCGCCGCATCTTACAGCCCATGTTGGATTGCGCCGACAAGCCGGGTGAGTCATTAGTCCACTGCTGGACATAGGGTCTCTACCGATGTTGGCAGGTACTGGCCTACTGTAACCACGCTGGCCAGGGGTGGGTACAGAGTTTTATTTCGAGTGTTCCTTCTCTCGCAGTGGTATCGTCAGCGTATGTTTCCGTCAGTCGCCTCTTACGACACCCTTCGGATGAGATGGGGTGGTGATACTTGTATTCTTTCTCCGTCAGCATACGTCACGCATTTATGGCGAAAAAAGGGGTTTTAGACTGGCTTTCAGAGGAGCTGAGCTGAGCCATCTGCGAGTGGTTGATGGATGTGGAGGCTCTTCTGCAGGGGTTCTTCTTTGGTGTAATAGGTCAGATGGCAGTCACTGCTATTAATAGTCGAGTGATTTAATAGTCGATTTGATGAGTACAGTTTCGATAGCGAAATAGTCTGAAAGTATTCTTTAGGCGAAAAAATATATAGGTGCTATCCATACTTATATTAGAAATGGAAAGTGTACGTGTGTGTCTGTTTGTCCGTCTTTCAAGTTTAAGCTAGTGAACCGATTTTAATGAAATTTGGCATAAGTAACCTTGAGAAAGCGCATAGGCTATGTTGGGTCGCAATAACCGAAATCGAAGCTGGCGGAGCCCTTGGCAAAAGCTGTAAAAGTAAATTATAATTTTTTTTAGACAAATTAAAATACGATTAAGATAGTAAAAAGTGAATCGCTCAGGTGGGACTCGAACCCACGATCTTTCCCTTACAGGGGGAATGCACTGAGCCACCGAGCCACACCTGAATCTATCCAAATTCTCCTATACTACCGTCTTAGGGCGACGGTAGCATATTTTTACGATACAATACGGTGAGCGATTCACTTTTTCCTATCTTAATCGATTTGAAAAGTTACCATAGATAGTAAATGCTTCAAAATTTCATTCAAATTAAAATACTTTCAGACGATTTTATTATAGAAAGTAGTCACCAAAATCTTTCGCTCCGAAACAGCTATATGCCTGGGTCACATTATTCCAATGGCATTCCAGTCCAGCGAGCATATCCAGTGTTGAAATGCTACTGAAATAATGTTAACCCTCACTGGAATGTGACTATTCCAGGCCGGTTGATTGTTCAATCGCGTTTAAAACATGAGAATAATGTGAAAACTACGATCCAGTCCAGAACAGCACCTCTAGCACGAACAACTATCATAAATGTATTGAGAGAATCGAGCATTACGATTGGTCGGCTGCCTACTGTAAACCTGTGTACTTGTGATAGTAGACTCGATAAAATTAGTAATTCTTTCCGGGGCAACTATATAACGCTTTTTCAACAAGCTCACTAATGAAATTAGAGATTTACCTGTGAATAAATTTAAAAATGTAATTAAGACTAAACTGTGCCAAAAAGGCTATTATAAAATCCAAGAATATTTAGAGATGATAAACAAGATTGAAAATGAGCTGTTCGCTCAACTATGCTACTCAAGGAAACTATTGTATTTAGACTAAGTAGACTAAGCAAATGTTTGTAAATAGACCAAAAAAAAAATGCCCGCTGAGTTTCTTGCCGGAGTCTTCTCTGGTCGGGGCCGCGTTTCGAACCGGTGGTCCATTTGCTAAACTAGTCCAGTTTTTAACTTGACGTTTTGTAACATACATACATAAACTCACGCCTTTATCCCCGAAGGGGTAGGCAGAGGTGCTAGCACCCACATTTCGCCAGTTTATGTTTTTAGGTCCCAATGTAATAGGTGGCGAGCCTATTGCTATTAACTGGGCACTATAAACCTGCGATAAAATACACACATAACTTCGAAAAGCATCGAAAAGTCATTGGTGTGTGCCATGGAAAACCTGGTATCGAACCCGAGACCTCGTCTCAGCAGTCCATTACCCATACCACTAGGCTACCATTAAAACGGTACTTACGTTTTGTAAGTACCGTTTTAATGGTCTATGCAGAATAAATGATTTTAACTTTGACTTCGATGTGAAGCTGGCCAATTGCAATGCTCTTTGCCTCGACCACGAATAATATTCGAATTTCTAACGTAAACGTATCATGACAACGAAGCATTGTGATTGGCCACCTGCTTACTGTGAACCAATCACATAGCTCCATTCTCTCAATACATTTACGGTACAATTACGATAGTTTTTCGTGCTAGGGGTACCGGACTGGATTGTTTCACTGGATTACTGGACTAGAATAATGTAAACTGGGTATAAAATCAGGCGGTAAATATGCACGATATTGATGATAGAAATAATGTTTTTTTTTTTAATTTGAATATAAAGTTTACAATAAATTTGTGTACTAGTAGTGTAACAAAAACCAGAAAGATTTGTTCGTACACTAGGTTCGTCGCTTAGTCATTGTGTTCGAATAGAATACTTACATACATTTTATATACATGATTTATTATACAATAAGTGTATAGCAGCAAGCCATTACAATCCGCAGAACAAAATGTCTCATGTCGGTAAGATGTAATACTTAACAGCTTTTTTTTTGTAAAATATACTGCTTCCGGGCTGTCTGGCCGCGGTCGATGTGAAACTTGCGTTCCAGACGTTTCGTCGATCACTGCGGTCGACGAAACGTCTGGAACGCAAGTTTCACATCGACCACGGCCAGACAGCCCGGAAGCAGTATATTCTACATGCAACGCCGGCCGTGAAAGCCTGAAGCTTTTTTTTTTGTTCTGCGGTGAGAATAAAACAATTTTTTTTTTCTTCCGCGTGTAGTTTGACAATTTTTTTATGACAAGGATTGACGTGTATGTGTGTATGTATGTCTTAAACAAGCCATTAATATTTTTCACAGGAGGTAAAAAAGGGAAGAATGGTTCGTCCGTGAGCAAGAGATACTGGCCAGACGCGCTGTCGAACCCGCAGTTCACGGCTGGTATGTTTCTGCTTACCCCCTTTTACATATATTATATGACCTTGAATATCTTTAGCGTCACAGTCACTCTTAACAACTGGCGAACATCTATGGCAGTCATTACGGGTAATTGGAAACCTAAAAAGTCTAATAAATCGTCTAACTGCAATGCTTCGATATCGCCTTTGGATTATGGAGGTCAGATGACAGTTGCGTCGGTAATGTGATATCCGCCCTCCGTGGCAGATATTATAAGTAGTTGCCTGGACATCATGTGTCAACGATATAAAAATAAATCATAAAAATAAAAGATTGAATAGAGAATTTAGGAAAAAACTGAATGTGGTCCCACACCTTCAGTTTTTTCCTGACAGTTGACGTGAGGGCTTCGGTGGAAGCCAGCAAGACTCCGGAAACTCAAGATTTGAAGAGAAGTGTTCTAGTTTACGTGGTCCTCTGAAACGAGTATTGTATAAAATTAAAAAACCTCTCGTAAAATGCCCTTTTAAAAAGCTCGTGTAGGAATTATGTGTTTTTCCCAATTAATATCAATATTACGGCAAAAAAGTCCGTTCATTCGTAAATCCGTGGAATCCAGGCCCCCGACTCTACAGTAGCTTAGTGGTTAAGGAGACGACCGTGCGATCGAGAGGTCCCGGGTTCGAATCCTGTCCATTACACTACCGACGTGAACCCACTCCTAGCACAAGCAATTTAGCTTAGTTGGAGGCGTTAGAAGGAATATTAGTAATTTCGATAATTTCGGTTGCTAATATACTTTAAAAAAAAAACTCGCAGTTTAGCCAAATCCGCAGTTAGACTGGTAGAAGCGGACCCCAGACTCCCAAGTTGATAGCTTCGGATGCGACTGGAATTAACGCTAGGATGAAGAAGATTCCGATAGTTCGTGAGAGTGTCCGTTTTTTTTATTCCACTTAGGTGGCAGACAAACACACGGTTCACCTGATGGGAAGTGGTTACCGTGGCCTATGGACGTTTGCAACACCAGGAGCATCGCAATCGTGCTACCGATCCTTTAGATACCTTCTAATACCCTTCTTGAAGAACCCCATATTGTAGTCGCTTGGGAAAACCACGGCAGGAAGTTCATTCCACAACCTGAGCGTGCGTGGGATGAAGTTCCTTTCAAAACGCACGATGCGCACCATTTCCGGTCGCAGTGTGATGGCTCCACTGTTGCCTCAAAGACAGATATATAAAGGAAAAGTTTGAATGGATTCAGGCAAGGTTTCGTAGCTTAATGGTCAAAGCAAAGAAGGTCCCTGTAAGAGTAGGATTGCGGGTTCAAATCCCACCTGAAACAATTCAATTTATTCTATTATAATCAATTTGAATATATTTAGCAGGACAAATGCTTAAAAGTGTTATTCAAAAAATACTAAAACTATTAATTATTAAATTATAAATAATAAAAAAAATATATTAAATAATAACAGCCTCTGTGGCGTGGCGGTAGTGAACGCGGCCGCTACGCAGGAGGCGCGGGATCGATCCCCGCTCGGTGCAAATATTTGTATGCATGAATATTTATATTTGCATTGGTCTGGGTGTTTCTATCTATAATATGTATGTATTTACAACAAAAAAGTATCTTAAGTATATTTATCTGCATTCTAGATTCCATAACAAGCTATTCAAGCTATGCTTACCATGGTTCTAGATGGCGCTGTGTGAAATATTGTGGAATATTTAAAATTTAATTTAATAATTTAAATTTAAATTATTAAATGAAATTTACAATACTCAAAATAATCGATTTTTTTATACTATTTTTGATAATATTCTAATGTACTATACTATAACTATATATACGTGGTTCTATCTATTCCAGGGCTACTCTCATCTTCCGAAGACGAAGATCAAGATGGTGAAGCGTCTGCGGATGAACCGGATCCGGAACAAACGGAACAAACCAGCTATGCCTTACCGCAGACATTGCATTAGGGTGGGTGGACGTATGGCATGTGGTGTTTGAGAAAGAACTTTCCTTGGGTGTGGTGGTGGTGATTGCTAGTAAGACAAGGTAGGCAGAGGTGTATTAATACCCACATTTCGTCAACTATGTTTTACGGTTCCGCGTGGCGAGACTATTGCCCGTCTAGCGGGCGCTATATGTTTATTGTCGGAGAGAGAAGAGATAGCCTCAGTCTGTTCCACCGAGAACCAACACTACTTGTAGTCAGAAGTCTCGATTGTATTTTTGATCTAATAGAGTACCTTAAGATCCTTTAAGTCCGTGAAAAAGCATCTGATGAGGCCGTCAAGCTGAGTGCCACCATTGTTAACATGGTACGCGTTTTTAATTGTGACTCTCTTTCCTGAGACTTTGCCTTCAGCTTATCATCAGGTTAGGTGAAGTCAAATTGACGAGTCCTATTTAAAAAAAAAGATTGTTGATCAATAATTTTACTATTGATTGGCATAATCAAGACTTTACAATATAATTAAACAGCAACTTTATATTACATAAAAATAAGGATATTAATTTTGTAATTAAAATCAAATTAGATGATCAAGTTAACAATGGAACTAAAGCTGTAGAATGAAATTGAAATATCACTTGTACAATCAATTTTACAGTCTATTATAATATTAATTTGACATCCAAACTCAATCACAATCTTTATACAGAAAACATGAAATTAAATATTACGATAATTCTGAAACCAAAATATATAATCAAACTAATATGTTTTAACCTCACCATCAAAATATATTGATCAACTTTACAATATAAACGAAAAAGCAGATCAACTTTATAACGAAATGTAAATGTTATTCACAAATAAATTGTCTTACTAGCAATTGAAAAAAGAAACCACTTAAAATTTTAAATTCGAACAGAAAGCGTTACCCGCTAAAATAGTGATGTGCCATTCTCAAATCCCACACAATCGATTCGAAACGAGTGAAGTAGTCGATTCCCAGTTACGATTCAATGTATACGTATTAATTTAAAAATAATCTTTTTCATGACAAACGCCATGTCACAATAAAATTTCGTTTATTTATATAAAAAGACATTATATAAATATATTGATCAGTATACCGTAATCTTAAGAGTAGAATAGTAGTATACTACATTTTAATAGTGTGTGTTTATTGAAGAATGTCAATAATTTATATGTATACTAAAAGCCTGATAAAAAAATAGTATTACGGTTTTTAGAACAGAAGTATTGGATTTACAACGGAAGGCCAATTCTCTTAATAAAAAGTTGTTTAAAAGGTAGTCTCGGTCTAATCTAAAACTCCCAAATGTCAAAAATAAACACGATTTCAATGAAAAGAAGGCTAATTCTCGTAAAGATATAGGGTCGACGGTACGAGCGTGACGCCCCTAGTGTTGCACACGTCCATAGGCCACGGTAACCACTTAACACCAGGTGGGCCGGGTTCTTGTACCTAAATGGCTTAAAAAATCTTAATAATCAAACCTCGATCTATGTTAAAAAGTATAACGATGTCAATGTTTTTTCTTGAAAATTGTATTACGAGAATACCGTATCTGATTTTGACAGATCTAGATTGAATTTTGAATAGTGTTTATTAGGAGAATTTTCCTTCAGAATGCAGAAACTAGATAAATAAGATAACGAATTTTGAAACCTATCTATATAGACATAGCGCGCCTTCGTGTAATGTCATCTGTGTGATAGCTACAAAAGTTTGCCTATGGTCGAAGACCGATTTAAAGCCTATTAGTATACATATAAATCATCGAGGAAAGCAAAATAATTAAAATTTTAGATATTTAAGTAATTTTCTTTTATTATTATTACTAAATCAGCAATACGATGACAAAGTTGCCATTTTAGGATAGTTATACACTTATTTAGCTTGTTTGATAGATATTTCATATAGTAAATGGAATCATTAAAAGGTAATCCCACCAATGCCTAACCTATGAATAATCTACATCATGACAAAGTAACTTATATGAAATTCAACAGTAACAACTATGAACGTCAAAAGTGACATCACACGTAACACAACTGAAATGGTTGTTATACTCCTTTTGGTTATTAAGTCGCTTTAAGATTGTTTGCCTTAAGTTAAGTACCTAAGCAAACAAAGTATATTTTTGTCATTCCAGTGTTACTTTTATTGTTCATAAGTGTTACCTTTGACGTTCATACTTGTTACTATGTTTGACGATCTTACTATTGAGAAGTTCAGGGTTCGAATCCTGAACATTAATCTGACGTGAATCTATACCTAACAGGAGTACCTAACTTAGCTGGAGGGTTTAAACAGATTTTTCTTCCATTTATTATATAGTATATCTAAAAAGATGATATTATTATTAATATTATTATCCTAAACGCACACTATTACTATTTAATATACGCATGCCTAGAACCTTGTATACGTAATGCATACCTCAAGTATATAAAAGAAATATTCATATTATCGACAAAATTTCGACTAAAACATTGAATAATGGTCTTTTGGGGTTGAAAAAACAAAATAGTTGTATTCAAAAATATTGAGTTTTATATTTATATGTATAAGACACGTCAAGATTGTTTACGTTTAGTTAATCCAAACGGAGCATAGATTTGTATGTATTATTAAAACAATCCAATTTATAATAGTTTTAATTTTATCGTTATTAATCTGAATCGTTCCTGTAAAATAGTACTTCAACTTTTCAATGGTAACAATATTTTAGTAACGTCAATAACGATTTAAAGTTTTTAGATTTGTTATAATATGAAACGCTGTAGTTTTAAATAGATTTCTTTATTATTAACGAATATTTAACACAAATAAAACCTACAATTAAAAAGATCATTATTCAATACACCATACGTTATTTCTAAAACCGTTTACATCTGTTAAAATCTTCAAAATAACTGCTCCAATATGTAAATAACACAAAAGTCACATAACGGTTTCACAAATAACGTTCCAACATTAAAAATAACGTTAACAAGACGAAAATTCGGCCTCAAAGAGGTAACTTCTTTAGCGTTTCGTCAATTTTTAAAATACCGGTTGTGAATTTTATCAATACACTTTTCTTTTCCCACCACTTCCGACTGAAAACAATATAAATAGTTGCTAAGGATTTTTTCTACATGCGAAACTAGAACATACCGTCCACAGATAATTATATTTATTTATAGCAAAAAAAAAGTGAAAATAAGTTTCTAAACGCATGTGAACGTAAGAATGGCTTGACTGATATTTAACAAAAGAATTTTAGATAACAATAAAAGTATATATTCACGCCAGTAAATCTCCGAGGACAGAGGTGTATGTATGTATGCACACACACATTTCGCCAACTTTAATTTTCAGTTGCACATAATAGGGCGAGCCTATAGTTGACAAGCGGGCACTTGTTACGGGCTGTATGTTTACTGTCGGATGGACAGGTAAGGACCACCATTGCAGGGACAATTTCATTTTGATTTCTTGTAATGTGCTGTGTATTGGATTTCATTGAAGCATAAATAAGTTTTACAGTACTTCAAATAATCATACCCGACGGTGTACTTATACCCACATTTAGCCACTATAATTTTCAATTCCACGTAAAAGGAGAAGCAGGCCTATCACCGTCAAGTGGGCACTTTCTATCCCTTAGTCGCCTTCTACGACACTCACGGGAAGAGATGGTATGGTCCATTCTTCTCCATGGGGAACCAAAGGCAAGCGACTTACTAGTTATGCAAAAAATGGCCCACTTTTTGCATGACATGGTATAGCGACTCTTTTTTTGCCGCAAAAGTCTTGGAACTCTTCACCAGCTCACGTGTTTCCTTCTTCCTACAGTCCCGAGCCTTAAAGCGGATTAAAATTTCAGTCCAGCCATTCTTGCGATCGCGGTATTAAATATACTCATTGTTATTTTATTTTTCTAATTTCACACGCAGCCATATTAGATTTAGTTTCGGTGTTGTCTGCTGTAGAGTGTCTTACTAATTTTCAGGGAGAAATATCGTTGGAAATGAATTCGATTCTGTAGAACTTCTTTTGTATAAACTCTATTGTATAAATATGGCTATTTGAGAATTTGTTTTCAATGATATTTCTACCTGTGTTTACAATTATACATACACACATATATTTACATCTGATAATCCCCGCTAACTCCTAAAAGCAGGCAAGGCAAGCCTATTGCCATCATATTACCCACGGGATGAGATAGGGCTGCCATATGCTACACCACCGGAATATTTTTTTTTCAATATGGTGTATATTAATACAATACGGATGATTTTTTGTAGACACTCCACAGCAAACGAACTCTAGTTTTTAAGTATTCAAAAAACGATTATACGAAATGTAAACTTACTATACGAATCCCATTAAAATAGTCTATATTTCAAAAAAAAAAAACTAAAAACGTTCAATGCAAAATTGTATACGCGAAAAGTATTAAAAAATCTAATTGACACTTAAATTTTAGTAAGAGATTGTACAATTAATCTACTAAATCGTTATCGATTGAGAAATCGATTAAATATTTTAGTGGATTAATGTAGTCACATCTCTATTTAGATGTAAAAATTTGGCGGGAAAGATGTTTGCAGATTAAAAAATATCGTATGGATTTATACAAAAATTATTTGAGAACATTTTTTTTATGTTTTGTTATAAATGTCACTACTGTTATATCTGAAAGTATGAATATATCTTCCTATAAATATAAAAAAAAATACTTGGTTAGTTCCCGGCTAGGTGAGTAGGGTAACCAGAGCTCACCGGAGAGTTTTTGTGCTGTCAGTGGGAAGACCAAAGGATATTCCTGCTTTGTCTTTATACTGACGGCACAGAAATTCTCCGTGTTTACAGGGTCGGCAGCACGAGTGTGAATCCCCTGGTGTTGCACACCTCCATAGGCCACGGTAACCACTTACCATCAGGTGGGCCGTGTGCTTGTCTGCCACCTCAGTTGTATAAAAAAAGCCATTCTACTCCACCGGGAACACACTAACTCATAAAAAATATTTTAATATACGAATTGAACTCTTTCTTATTTGAAGTCGGTTATTTAAATAAAATGATTTGAATATACTTTCATTATGTCTTCCATTTTATTAATACGGATGTGACAACTTATATGTATTCATGGTTGTTTATACTTTTATTAAAGTTTTCGGGATATTTACCATGTAATGATTTATTGATTTTCCGATATTTCGGCACTGTTGCAAGCGCCATGATCACGGAAGAACTGAAGTACTGGCGGTTGACGGAGAAAAGTTTTAAGCGCAGACATATCGGTCTACCCTCTTACGCACTCTTTTGTGACGCGTTACATTGTCAGTACCACTACCACTGGTTTCACTAGAACTGCAAACTCGATCACGACTCACTACACTCACAGTATCCACTCGCGATTTTAGTTCGGCTGGTTTACACTGGATACCAGACGTATAACGTTGAAACCCTTCCTCACGATTGAAATTTTTATACTTTTTTTTTATCGGAAACTCAATAAATCATTACATGGTAAATATCCCGAAAACTTTAATAATATTATATGTATTTTAATTGCAATAATAATAAATATACGATATTTTTTCATCTTTAGAATGAAATGTTTAATGGGGCCATGATCATTGAGTAAAAATCCTAAAAGTTTGTGTATGGATGGATGTTTGTTACTCTTTCACTTAAAAACTACTGAATGGAATTTAATTTAAATCAGTCGAAAGACCTAAGGCTTGTCCTGCTTGTCCTTGCTGAAACTCTGATGTTGCACACGTCCATAGGCCACGGTAACCAATTTCCATCAAATGGGCCGTGTGATTGTCTGCCACCTCAGTTGTATAAAAAAGGAATAGATTGGTATAAGCTTGAGTTCTAATGTGGATTCCGACGCAAAACTTATTGTATGGCAGCAGCATATGACCAAACAACAATAACAAACTCATAGCTGTCAGATTTGAAAGACAAACAATGAAATCTACGTAGATGCCAGCTAACATTGGGCATTACGAGGCGCCCTCTGTAGGGATAAAAGCGCAGTCGGCATCCCCATTGTAGTCAAACAATTGCAATCAAAAATATGAGGCAGTCTTTTAATTTGACTAAATCGCATCTAAATCTGTTCAGTAGATTCTGCTTGACGAACAAACAGACAAGAATTACAAAAAACAGACGGTAAAATATTTTTTTTTGAATTTTGAGTTAATATAACATTACTATGTTTATTAATTTACAATTTTATAATAGGCTCCGCCCGCGTGTTATCGCGACCAAACATAACCTATGTCCTTTCTCAAGGTCTAATCCATCCCTATACCAAATTTCATTAAAATTGGTGCAGTGATTTAGGCGTGTAAGCGTAACATACAGACAGACATACTTATAGATAGGATAGTTGTACCGTCATATACCACACTTACATCATACATATTTTGTAAGCAAACTGTCCTGTGTCTATCCGACTGCCCAGAAAAGCAATATGCTCTTCCCGGGTCCTTTAAGCGGGGCTTGAAAAAGCACCCAATGAGGCTGAGTGCCGCCATTGTAATATTTGTTGTTGTATGTAATGGTGACCCTCTTTCCTGAGACTTTGTCTTCAGCGTACTATGTGGTGAGGTGAAGTTGTCGTGTCCTAAATTACTTTTGATCATAGCCCCAATATAACATTATAAAACAAGCCAGTGATCATAAATCTATTATACGATGCAACGGATATACGTAAAGGAATGGTGTATTTAAAAAGATTATAAGATTTTTTTATAATAATGTAATAATTATGTAGAATATACATCTAATAATATACAGCGCGTAGTTATTAAAAATTTATTTGTACTTTTAAAATCGTACGATCTGTGACTTGGAACGCCAATATAGAATAGTATTATATAATCTGTGGCATGACCGCCATGTTTGATTATTGTTAAGATAATCGGACGCTTTATATCTAGAATTCTTTAAAGGGGCATTAGAAGGTTATTATGGCGACATTGTAATTAACTTGTTGTATCTAAATTATTAGAAATCTCCCTTAACACACGAGGCTCGCTGTTTACGATAAACGGAACGGGATACGTAATGTCTAATTTATGGGAACCAAATGATACACATACACAATGATAATCGCGGCCGAATCTTGTCATCGAACGAAAATTCACTCCTATTGGTCAATGAGCACACGCCGATCGCCGGCCCTACCAAATTTCTTTCATGTAGCAACAAGTGTGGTCGCTGAAGAAGTGGCCGAAGCCCGCGTCGGCATTCGAGCCGACGTTGCACGAACTTCGTACGGAAACGCCCGAACAACATCCGCATCCGCATGCAACTCAACATCGATAATGCGAATGCGGAAGTGGTTTCGAATGTCTAAATTGATGCGTAAGTTCCGCATCTACGGATGTAGATGCGAATATTAGCAAAATCCCTGGTCCACACATAGAGTGTGCTTAGATGTAACACGCGACTAGTCGTTCTCATAGTTAATGAAACAATCGACGTATTTACACAGATGAAATGAATGTGTTGAAGCGTGTCATATAAGTATAGACCAAACTATACGATAATATACCTATCGCAGTCTAATGCTGGGCATTGGCCTCTCCTAATGTTGGGAGGCTTACTACAGTTTCCACGCTGGCCAGACGGGTTGGTACAGGGTTTTATTTCGAGTGTTCCTTCTCTCACAGTGATATCGTCTGCCTATGTTTCCGTCAGTCGCCTTCCACGACTCCCACAGCCGAAGAAAGGTTTAAAAATATAAAGTATAAAGCGTCCGATTTTCTAATGTTATGTTGGCCTATGAATGGCAGCCTTTATTTCATTGAGAGCGTTCGCTAGCGATCGGAGTCCACGTATAGTATACTATAGTTGTAACGCTTGAATAGTATGTAAGAAACTTCAATGTTATACATAAACGGTACAGCATCATTTTTTGCTAGTCAGTAAAATAATTTTTAGGCTGAATTTATTTGTTTTATTACTGCGAAAGTTATACTTCAGCAAAAGAATACTATTTTGTAACATACAGTCAATGTCAGAAATTTGATAGCCTCCGTGGCGTAGCGGTAGCGAACGCGGCCGCTACGCAGGAGGCGCGAGTTCGATCCTCGCTCAGTGCAAATATTTGTATGCATGAATGTGGGTATTTGTATTGGTCTGGTCATAGCTCGGAGAGCACGTTAAGCCGTCGGTCCCGGTTGTCATACAAACATCTATAGCAGTCGTTACGGGTAGTTGGAGCCCTCAAAAATCCAACAACCTTTATCGCCTTTGAGTTGTGGAGGTCAGATGGCAGTCACTTCACGGAAAATATCGAAGTTTAGCCAAATCCGCAGTTAGACTGGTAAAAAGCGGACCCCAGACTCCAAGTTGAAAAACTTCGGGCGATCACTGCGGTCGACATCTTCAGTGGCGCAGGTCCGGGCGATGTCTACGCACTCGGCCAAACAACCCGGGAAGCAGTATATTCTACATGCAACGCCGGTCCTGCAAGCCTTAACACTTATATTTTGATTGAAGTCTCAAGATGATCTAAAAACCAAGGTATTAAGAGCCAATTAAACTGTTTTATTGATTCAATCAGTCAACAGGAAGGGGGGATACTTTTTTTTTTCTCCTTTTTTGGCTCCCTTCGGAGCCGAAGAGGCATGTTATGTCGGACTCGAACCGACTAAACCGCACGCCGTCTGTGGGTCGATGTGCTAGGCCGAAGGTGAGGTTGTCTCGTGACATATCCCTCGCACCCCGGCTGACCCAGGGCCATTCCTCTCGGTCTGGCCCTCCTCGGGAGAGGGGACCACGCGGTCCCCGACTCGCCCCCGGTATGGGGGGATACCAATGTATTAAGAAAATTTTGAGCACTTTGTTTATCTAGATCGATCTGAGGCTGAATATAGAAATATGTATTCACGCCTGTTAATCCGTAGAGAGGTAAGTAAGGCTGTATTAACATTAAACACACACATTTTGCCAACTTTGAGGTGTCAGTCGGCTACGACCGAGAAGTCCCGGGTTCGAATCCTGGCCATTACACTACCGACGTGAATCCACTCCTAACACAATCATTTTAGCTTAGTTGGAGGGGTTAGAGGGAATATTAGTAATTTCAGTTGCTAATATTGTTTATAAAAAAAAGAAACACTATGATTTTCGGTGATCATATTGACGTCAACCGGGCACTTAGTCATGAGCCGTGTGTTTACTATCCAATGGAGAACATGCCCTATCCCTTAGTCCCCTTCTACGACACCCACGGGAAGGGATGGATCTACCCCACCGGGTTCTACTTCCATCCAAGGTTGGGAGGTCACAGTCAGATAGCAGTCCTTCCCGGAGAAGTCATTATGCATACATATTATCATGTCTTTATCCCCAGAAGGTTAGGCAGAGGTGAATTGAATCAGTGTATTCGGTCCCACGTAATAGAGGGTGAGGCTGTATATATCTGTCTGATGTTATCCAGCTCTATCCCTTAGTCGCATTGTACGACACCGTATGGGAAGAGATGGGGTGGCCCAAATTTTGCCGGGAACCACGCGGTTAAAGTCAATATCTCGTCGTCAAGTCTCGTCACTTTCTAGTTTTCTAATCTGTCCTTTATTACGCCCGACTGGGGAAGTAACTCCACCCTACAGAATATTTCGGCCATAATAATCTCGTGTTTTGTTGCCTTCGGTGAGTCGGGTGGCCAGAGCTCACTGGAGTGTTTGTGCTGTCAGTGGGACGCCCAAAGGCTATTCCTGCTTTGTCTCCTACACTGACGGCACAGAAACTCTCTGTGCTTACAGGGTCGGCAGCGCGAGTGTATCGTCCCTGGTTTTGAACACGTCCATAGGTCACGGTAACCACTTTCCATCAGCCGTGTGCTTATCTGCTACATGTGGTGGGGTCTTCGAGTCCGACATTCCAAATATTCCTACACTAGCTCTAATGAGTTAAAGCCTGAGGGGATTCCCACACGCAGAAATAAAAGGTAAGTTTTTATTTCTTTCACACATTTATTTTTCTTAAAAAGTATTTATATAATCTTTGGATAGATACACTTCAAGCTTAGTCTTAACAAGCATAAGTCTTAAAAATATAATATATCACAAATTATATCACATAGCATTTATATTCAGACTACTATTATAATAATATAAAAATATATATATATATATATATAATTATTTTGAATATCTAGAATTGTGTTGATTTGCTTACAGAATATAGCACTTTAGTGCACATTTTTTCATGTACGCGTACAGGACGTACATACCTACATGAAAAAATAAATTCTATTCAAGTTAATTCAAAGAAAAAACAATTGAATATTTCAATTAAAATAATATTTTTGTTGAATTTATTAGTGTAAGCACTGAGGATGACTGTAACTTAAACCATTGAACACCTCTGAAATATTTTAACATCTTAAAAACTTAGTACCAAAATTGATTAAGATAGGAAAAAGTGTAATGACTCTGGCGGAACTTCAACCGCGCAGGACGCAAAAATTCATTCGATAGTATCAAAGCCCTCTCTTTTTGCCCAACTGTTAAGAAGGGTTGCTGCTATTTTTACAATCTTATCAGAAATAACAGAACCAAATTGAAATGAATGTGAAAAATGTCTACGAAATTCTACACAGCGCTATCTAAACCCGAAGTAGGCATAGTAGCTTGTGTTATAGGATCATGAATGTGGATAAATATACTCAGAAAGGTTTTTTTTGTGAATACATACAAATTATACATTTATCTTTCTAAAATATATTTAGAACAACACAGACTTCTTAATTCTACAAAGTATTGACGAAATCTTCGTATTGAGGCACAAAAATATAATTTCAATACAAAGAAATACAAATACATATATCTTTTTATTCGAATTAATTACTAAAAAAAAACTACTGACACAAAAAATATCTAAAATGTTGCCGAAGTAAAAATTCCAGCTACATTACCCAATTCTATTCGGACAATTAAGTTTCTTGTAGAGGTCGTAGCGCAGAATAAATACAAAAACCGGCCAAGAGCGAGACGGTCTCGCGCATGAAGCGCTCCGTACCATTCTAGTATTTGTTGTTATAGCGGCAACAAATATACAAATCTGTTAGAATTTCAACTGTCTAGCTATCACGGTTCAAAAGCAGTTTAGAAATAACGTTCCGTTTTAACCCCTGGGTACCGTCCCCCAAAACAGACATGAACCCTGAAAACATTATACTCTTTTTTATAGGCTGTCTCAGTGCCGATTTTAAACTTAAAAAATCATAATATTAACGAAGATTTAAATAGCAAAAATTGAATCAGTCTAGGCGGGGCTAGGACCCACGATCTTTGCCTTACAGGGGCAATGCTTTGACCACTAAGCTACTAGACCTCGCCCTAACCAATCCAAATTTCTCCTTTTATATCTTTGAGGTCCAACGTAATTCAAAATGGACAAAGATTGTATTTCTTTTGCGGAGTTTTGCGGAGAATTGGAGTAAATGATAGCATATTGTTGCGGATTTTATGTATGGAATTACATCATCGAGATGTTGTCTTCCATCACGGCGAATGCACTCTTCCAAGCGGACGAGTGAATAATTTGCAGACACACCGCAGAACATTAACTGAAGTGACTCTCACTGCTGTCGTTATTTAAGACTTCAGCTGCTCCACATTCGTAAGAAGGGTATCAAAAATATTGCTTTAAGATAATCCCATAAATAAAAAGTAAACTGGGGTTATATCGGGAGATCTGGGTGGTCACAATATGTCTCCAAAGCGGCTCATGATTTTTCCCAGAAAAAACGCTGTTAGTGAATCCATAAAGACCCTAGCTGTATGGGCTGGTGACCCCATCGTGTTGAAACCATACAGCTGTCTCATCAATATCCTCTTATTTTAGTTGCAGTACAAAAATAGGATTAATCATTTCGGTATTCCACTTGCTTGTTACTGTAACCGCTGCACCTCGGTCATTTTCGACGGCAGCGGCAACGTGGCTGATGTTTTCAATCATTCGCAGAGGTTTATTTTGAGGGCCAATTGTTTCATTCAGTGCTCTGATGCTCACGACTTAATTTACTGAAAACTCGGGTGATCACTTAAACGGTGGATTGGAAAGTGATTTAAAATTCTTGCACTGTGCCTACTCAAAGAAAACTCGTTGCAAAATACTCCTGTGCTGCGTATGCCCTGTGCACGTCAGACCACAGCAACATTTACTTTAAATTGCACTATATTTATATAAATATATATATATTTATATATATTACCGAAGATACCGCTCCCCTCCCACTAGCCCCGCTGGTTGTCGAGATATTCGCGTTTAAATATTAAAATCTGCGCTGAGACACCCTTTATATATATTATATTAATATCAAAGATTGACATTGACCATTGAGGCCTATTACAGAACCTATCATAACCACATATAATCCTAATTAATATATTCATAAAAACATCTACTCCTTAAAAAATCATCACATATCACCTAAACTGGCAACACCAGCCATCTTTTTTCAAGATGCAATACTAAAGAACATCTTCAGTCAAAAATATAACCTCAAAATGGCGCCAAATATTTTAACGACAATTATATAGGAGATATTCGTGTAAAATCTTTGGTATTTCCATTTCTGGGACAATATCTATAAGGGTAGTCTTAAAATGCCTTCTGAGGAATATTCTAGCTTGGGCTAACAGAGAAATAGGAGTCTTAGCGCGATGTATTAAGGCTTCTTTCTGCGTAGGAGTGACGAGGTTGTTTCTTTTGATCATGCAAAGGTCGAAAGCCTCGGCTGCTTCTAGGAGTAAGTAGAAGATGTGCTGGTATTCGTCTGAAGTGACGTTTTGGAGGTGGTTGAGAATGCCGTCCGGATCACGGAACTGAGTTTTCATGATTACCTGAAAATAAATGATAGATATGTTTTTATGTTCTGACTTCAAATAAAAAAAATTAAACGGACTTAATAAAGCCGGTCAAATGCGAGCCGGGTGTACAAAACTGAATAAAATTTAGGGACGTTCCTAGTTTACTATAGGTATCTTTTTATTGTGTTGACCTAGAATTTTGATTTTTACACAACTGTAAGACATTGCCGACTTGAGTATTTGATATTAAATTTCAATGTGAGAAAATGATCTTGAGAGATAAACATACCTACACAGTTTTTTTTATAATGTGGGTAGTTACATAAGTATTTACAGTTTTCGGATTTCACCTTTTAGTTGTGATGGACGTGTTCCAGATGCGAGACACAAAAGACATTTCACACCAGCTACAAGTATTCACCAACCGCTACATTCGCTGAATTCTTGGTATTTAATTTCCCGAGAATATTACTAACTCAAACCTATGGAATTGCTGCAATGAGTCTCGGACTATGGAGTGAAGAGAACTTTAAATTGATGAAGTTCAATTCAGTGATTGGTACCTAACTGAAGATGTCTTGCTACTGCCGATTTATTAAACTGACGGTCCTCTCCACTGATCGCCACTACTATTCACAGATTGTGCGTGAAGCTATTGAAACTAAAAAATATTCAATTACGAAGATGGAACCCAGCAGTGATTAAGATACTGAAACCCAAGAAGTGCCGACTAAAATCGACGTAGTAAATGTGGTGTGTAGCCAGCATTACATTTTTTGTGAAAGTGATGGAGGGTAGGCGCACAAAAACTGTTCTCCGCATACCTCTCTACATTCGCAGGCCAGTCAAGTCGTGACCGCGGGTGCTGCAACGCCGAAACGTCGGCAAAACTAAGTTTTATAAACTTTGGTAGCAATAAGTCCCAAACTAACATAAACTATGAAGAGGCCATACGCCGAAAATGGAACTGGATTGGCCACTCGCCCCGTAGGGACAATAGCAATATATACCGAAGCAACCGCTAGACTGAAACCCGCAGAGAAAGTGTAAGTGTGGCCGTCCCAAACAGACCTGGAGGAGGACTATTGTTGCAGAAGCGGCGAGCCTTGGGAGGACATGGAGCAAAATTGAGTGTAAAGCTCAACACCGGCGGGAATGGAACACTGTGCACGCTCTCTGCCCCATGTAGGGGGACACAAGATCTAAGTCAAGTAAGTCATAAGACCTAGTCATAACCCCTTAAATGCAAATTTCATAATTCTCGCTAAATAAGAAGTACCCTCTAGATTTTAATACCTTTGCATTTAATTGGTTAAATTTGCCGTCAAAATATTTTCTGCTCGATTGGAATTCAGCCTCACTAGACAAGTGGCAATTCGCTAGCCGGCGTTTGATGGAATAGAATGAAGAATGTATAGGATTTGATGTAAATGACAGTCGTTAACGCATGTCAAATACGTCAAATCCTATACATTCGTCATTCTATTCTATCAAACGCCGGCTAGCGAATTGCCACTTGTCTAGAGGGGCAGATCCACCTTCTATTTAAACTTTTTCTACAAACCTTGACCACTCTAACATACACAATATAAAAATTATCATCCAACTTGGTGCAGTCGTTTGGAAGTTATGCGCGTATTACTCGGGGCACTTATCTTGAACCTAAAATGTCCTCTACACATACACGCAATAGACGTTTCTTGGATGTCTTTTGAGCTCGGGGTGCTATGGCGGTGGACGAGCTCAAATTCACCAAGCCTAGATTATTTATCACAAACCAAATGGCACGCGCCAGGGCCTTGTGCCTCGCGATTCAAGTCCGAGATACGTATACTAACATTTGAGGGATTTCATTTTAATTTACATATAATTTTTTAAATAAAATTTTGACTCAGTATGCTAACTATTCAAATAGATTGAGTGTGAATGCTCCGTCGGGATTTGAACTCAAACTAGTCCCTCAGAATCCGAGATGGAAGTTTCAGATGCGTCTGGGATTGACGCTAGGATGAAGTGCCGGGCGCCGTATCTCAATAAGAGCGGCAGGATATCTGCACTAGGCTAGGCCTTCAGGTTCGGGTACACGCCGTTATAGAAGAACCTGGTGGGACTCACCCGGGCACCGTATCTCAACAAGAGCGTCACGATGTCTGCGGAGGGCTCGGCGACGCTGGCGAGGTACTCGGCGAGCGCGGGCCGCAGCTGCGTCGCGTCTTCATCGTTGTATACCTTCAGGTTCGGATCCGCGCCGCTCTCAAGAAGGATCTGTGGTTATTTAGAAACAGTTTAGATCAAATTTTGAAGGATTCCTACTTCATTTTTATTTGATTAATGTGGGATTGTCTGCTGTGCCGTCGGAAAGAAAAGCCTGTGTCACATATAAGATACGAAACAGTTATTTTTGGAGTTCTACCAAAATTTCTGGCGGCCTGGCCAAGCTCATTTGCTGATTCATAGACGAGCAAAACTATTTCCATGCCTTCTGCGACATGCTCATGGAGGACGTAGTTCGTTGAGCGACCTTCGAAATTTGAGTCGCCTCAAAGTAAAAAGCGACCACGGCAGTCAACGCGCGCGTACTTCGCACCATCGCTACGAGCATGGCGCTGACCGAGAGGA
The DNA here is from genome assembly GCA_949126895.1 of Eilema caniola. Classification (NCBI taxonomy): domain Eukaryota; kingdom Metazoa; phylum Arthropoda; class Insecta; order Lepidoptera; family Erebidae; genus Eilema; species Eilema caniola. Next base: position 1,195,294 of record OX421490.1, on the reverse strand, counting down.
CTCCCACCCCGAGGTCTGCTAAGAGGGCCTGCCTCAGCCCACCTCAGTACCTCCCACGCAAGGCACTCTGCCAGGACATGCAGTCAAGTCTAAGGTACCTAGGTACTCACTTTGACGATTTCTTTCCTGTTAGTGATGTTGTCAGAGCAGGCGACGTGCAGCGGTGACCCAATCACAGAACTGGAGGCATTCACTTGAGCACCTGTACGAATAACATGAAATATTATGAAATATAACATGATAGAAGATATAGTTGCCACTATCGAGAAAATTATGATGATTTGGACATATATCTAGATAGAAATGGATGAAAGACTATTGACAAAACAGATTTATGAGTCGAGGGTGAACGGACAGAGGTTAAAGTCCTTTTTCTTTTTTTATACCACTCAGGTGGCAAACAAGCACACGGCCTACCTGATGTGAAGTGGTTACCGTGGCCAATAGACGTCTGCAACACCAGGGGAGTCACACTCACCTGCCCTGTAGGAACCGCCTTGAGGAACCCCGTATTGTAGTCCCTTGGACCTGATCCGCCGATTATGATATTATAAGAAGCCATTGTAGCGAGTGCAAAGATGTTAAATCTCTTCTTACCTTAATGACGTTACCGTGACTGTATAAATTTCATAAACAACCTGTTTCCCTAATATTGATAATGGCAACCCAGTAAAAATCATTCACCCTCGCCTCATAAATCTATTATTCTTTTATTGCATTCTACTTCTTCTTCTCTTACTTTATCTATATACTCTCTATGCCCCACCATCAAACCATCCAATAACATTTGATATAGAAGATAGACTCACCAGCATGTAGAAGCATCTGCAGCATGCTCACATCTCCCTTCAAGATAGCGAGGTCCAGGGGGCTCGGCTTGCTCAGCTCTGGACACTCGTAGTTCACGCGCGCGCCTTGCTTGATCATCAGATTCACTACCTCTGGGATGCCTGGGTACAAAAGAAATTGTGACTATTCATGATATGGCTTAGCTCTCGACAGTGACTGATATCTGACATTTTTCTAGGCGACTTCGATATGGGGTTCTTTAAGAAGGGGCATTAGAAGGTTTCTACAGGCACTAGTGTGATGTCCCTGGTGTTGCACACGTCTAAAGGCCACGGTATCCACTTTCCATCAGGTGGGCCGCGTGCTTTTCTGCCACTTAAGTGTTATAAAAAACCTCCCAATCTTGAGAGGTAAACCAACAAAAGACCCTCTGGACGGATGTGACAGGGCAGTAGGTAATTTTCTTTATTTAACGAACCAAATCTTGAGAGATGCGGCTTATCATACCTATCGTGTGGAGATGCGGTTATTTCGCGCGCATTTCTAGACTTTTATTGGTGCCCTGCCATTTTCACTATTTCCTCTTTATGGGACAGCACACCACTTTAAAAGGCCCCCTCATCATTAGAGAGCTCATGAACTTTGCGCCTTTGTCGAAACGCGCGCAAATTTCCGAAATCGTCTGAAATTTCAGAGTGTCCTACAAGATCCAAGTAAAATAGATAAGTATTTAGGGCCAGCCCGACCTAACCGCCTTCTGAATTGCTGCAGGGAGTGCATTAAAATCGTTTTCACTGTACCGCATACTCACCACTGAGCACAGCATAATGCATGACAGTCCTGTAGTCATTCCTGGCGTCTGTCATCGCGTTGACATCAGCTCCGTAGCTGATAAGTAGCAGAACGGCATCCATACCCTGGAATATGCAGGATTATTATTTTATTGAGCTAAGTACGAAACACTGCAAAAGTATTAGCAGCAAAACAGCAAGCTAACTAGGCGCAGTTGCCATTTGAATGGTTGACCGCTTAGTGAAATTTCATTTTCGTTTTCGGTGGGCATGTTAAAAGTCGGTCCCAGCTGTTATTAGTCGTTAGGTCAATATGGAGGCATATATGGGCAACCTGAACAACTCTGTCAGAGGTTGGCCACTAAACATACTCAACTCAGGATTCCCAATCAGTCAGTCCCAATTTGATCAAAAATCCGAGCCACATTACATTTAAGGGGACTCCAGATTCCGAGGACCAGGCTTCGGATGCGGCCGGGACAAATGCAAGGATAATGATAGAGAAAATGAAATGAAAAGAGTTATGGACAATGGCACTCTCGCAAAACATACGAAATCTAACACACTGTCATTTAAAATTTAGTAATAATAATATCTGCTGTGCCATCAAAGTTAATATTTTATCATCAAATGTTGGTATATCTCGAACCATTACTTAATGGCAGCTCGGAAGTTCGTACGAGTGTGCGTTTAGGCCAATGGCGTATGAGAAAAGAGACCAAGTAAAACGCCGACTGGCCTGAATCTGCAGAAATACTCAAAACGGAAGATCTATGGCCAACGGTCGGTCCTTATATGCGATGTCAATCTAAATATGCCAATCCGAAACCATAATTTCGATCGATTTGTTGCTCAAAGCGTCCATATATTCAATCGATGGATCGCTTTGACCATCCTTTTTCACTATCGATCCCTCATATGGACGTTTTAAGCAATGAAGCGATCGAAATTCTGGTTTCAGATTGGCATATTTGGATTGATATTGCATATTAGGACCAGCAGTAAGTCTATCGAGTATTGTCCGCATAATATGATACCGCACGCCTCGATACGGATAGAGGTTAGTAGAGATCGGTAGATGTATCTCAGAGACCACTTTCGATCTCTTCGTGTTAGTTTACTTGGGGTTAAAACGCGAAGAGTTCATCGACGTCGCTCGAGACTACATTTTGGCGATAGATCTACTATTATACTGACAATTGACAAACCTTATTATTTTGGGGACAGCTTAAATCAAACACACAGACACTCCTTAAAAACTATATTAAATGAGGATAATAGTACTACCTCCTTAAAAGTGTGAGCCTAGCAGTTTGTCAGGTAAGAAACAAGAAAATACGAGAGTCAGGGCTGTATTAAGGGGAGCTGCCCTGGGACCTTCATTGCCCCAGGGGCAATCTTTGAAGACCTAACTAGAAAAGCTTTCCCGATCTTCTCACAATAAGATTTAAGCAAAGCTCATAGTTAAGTAAAACTCTTTCAACTCACTCTTTGCGTTACCTTTCTCTGCCTGGCCGCCTTCATGAGAGGAGTCAGCCCTGCCCTATCTCTGGAGTCAGGGTTGGCTCCGAAGGTGAGCAGCAGTTCCAAATACTCTGGGTCCGAGACCAGGTTGATCTCTGAACCGAAGAAGTAGCGTTTGTTTGGGTCTGCTCCGTGTTCTAGGAGAAGACGAGCGACCTCCTGTGAAAGACCAAAAGGATTCCATTACACGTTCAAGATTCTTAAGATCGCCAGAATCGTTGGAATTGGTAATAACCTACGCATTCCATGGCGTTTTGCGATAGATCGTTCACTAAACAGACGTGTTCTGTACAGCTATGGAATGGATTGCTAGTACAGATTAAAAATTGGTAGTGGCAGTGCTTTCCATAAATCCAGGCCTGAGACCAAGATCTTTGGGTTCCAAGCTAACCTCACTTGGCGGTTGACGGACGAAACTCTTTCACTCGGAGTTGGGGGGCTATTACCATGGAAAGGAAGAGAAAGAGAGGGGACCCAGGGCTCCAAAATGCAAGCTTTCAATGCAACCGGGATTGGCGCTCGGATGAAGAAGGAATTAAAGGAAGGTGCATTCGTTGTCAAGATTTTGGAAACTGTCGTCTTAGCTTCATTCTTGGTTGCCCCAGAGTCTTCCAGAAATGGAAGTACCTTTTACTACGACTCCTTCTTTTGATTTGGAGGAAACTAGAAGCTGACAGTTATATTTTAAAGAAGTCAATTTTAAAATCACGTTTGATGCCATTACACTATCGACGTGAATACACTCCTAACACAAGTAATTTAGCTTAGCTGCAGGGAGGATAGGGGGCTTTTTAGCAATTATAGTTTTTAGAGTTTAAAAAAAACTATCCAGAGAAATACTTAAATAATTAGCTTAACTGGAGGAGTTCAGGAGACTGAGTAATTACGGTTTTTTGTTCTGTTAAAAAGAACTATCCAAAAAACTACTTACATAATGCTTATTTCTGATAGCCAGCCGTAGCGGTTCATCGCACAGCGTGGTGCGAGGGAACTCCTCACCTGTATCAGGTCTGTAGTCAACTGCTGCACCACTATCTAGCAAGAGCTTGACTAGTTCTGTATAGCTGTAAGTGATAAGATCATCTACATAAGTGAGCTAATTCTTTGTATTCTATTAATGTTATAAATGTGAAAGTTTGTGAGGTGTTTGAATGTTTATTGTGCGTGTGAACGGATCTGATTGAAATTTGGTACAAGGATAGATTATAGTTGAGAATAACACACAGGTTATTTCTTTAAACGAAATTTCTTTCTTTCTTCTTTTTCATCCTTGCGTTAATCCCAGACGCATCTGAGGCTTTTACCTCGGAGTCTGGGGTCCGTTTTACCAGTCTAACTGCGGATTTGGCTGAACTTCAATATTTCCCGTGAAGCGACTGCCCTCTGACCTCCACAACCCATTAGCGATATCGAAGCAGTCTTCCTCTTCTTCATGTCAGTAGCAACAATTTAAATCAGTTTTTTGACTTGCTTATCATATTGTCCTGATTGTGCAGGTATCATGCCAGTTATTACACTGGTTATACCAACCCGTGTTCTGCAGCCAGGTGCAGTGCGCTGTACCCACAGTCATCTCTGGCATTGATATCACACCCTCGGACTACCAGCAGCCTGGTAGCCTCCAGGTAGCGTTGCCAGATCGCGTAGTGCAGTGGGCGGAGGCCTTGGGTCACAGGTTCGTTTACCTGCAGAAGAAAACTTCGATTAGCAGGTTTTTTACCACTTAGGTGGCAGACAGGATGACCTGATGGAAAGCGGTTACCATAGCCTATGGGGTGTGCAATACCAAGGGCGTCACACTCGTGCTGCCGACGCTATAGGAAACTTCTAATGTCCTTCTTGAAGAACCCCATATAGTAGCCGCTTGGAAAAACCAGAGCAGGGAGTTCATTCCACAGCGTCTAGTGGTAATATTCTGGATCGTAAATATACCTTTGCCCCACAAGCCAGTAGGATCCGAATCTCATCCAATGGCACCATTCGAATGATGGAATCTGCCAGCTCCCGCTGCATCGACTTCTCTGCTATCACTTCAGATGGCATCGTCACTGTAACAAGTCATTAATTGATTATAATTGTGTACAACGCCATCTAGCGGAGGAAAGCTGACCTATCACGGCAGTACCTACTGATTTTACATCGCGCTATTGAAATTGCGAAAGTAATGAAAATGCTGGGCCGAGAACCGTCAGGCGCGATCGTCTGGCTTTGTCAATTTCCATTACCCCCTCACAACGATCCTCCCTTTGCATCGGATAATCATCACACTTCCATCATCCACAACACATATTTATAATAATATTAATAACCTAAAGAGCCATATCAATTAAACTAGAAGATTATTCTATCTACTAGTATTTCCCGCACTCCGTCTGCCTGGATGTCAGTTATGGCGACAAAACTTAATCTTTGTTCTTTCTCAAGGTCCATCTACTTATCTCTGTACCAAATTTCATCAAAATCGGTCCCTGTATTTTAAGCGTGAATGCGTGAGAGACCGAGTTACTTTCACATTAATTTATAATACTAAATTCATAAATCAGCTAAAAAACTTACTATTGTAAGTATGTTGAAAAATGTTGTACAGGTATTGCAAAAATATCAAAGCTAAACCTGTCTTATAAAAATCTTAATGATTTAAATCGATAAGATGCTCTTAACACAATCGTATTCTCACGACTGACTATCTAACACCTTAGATTGTACCTACATAATAATTATTAATAGTATTAATAGCTAATCACATGTTGTTTTGTAACTTTAATAATAATGTAACGCAGATGACGACTCGTGTTGTAACGAATACGCACTATCAGTCTTTCGTGATAGATGGTGAACGGATGCCAACTCCGTAAGAGTACTATTTTACGCGTGGAAAATATAAGGATAATGTTGGTCTCTGCAATCCACTAACATACAAATATTTATATAAGTACATAAATATGTCTATTTGAATTGGTCGGGGTATTTCCGTGTCTTGGAGAGCAACAGGGCCGTCTTAAGGCTATATAGCGCCAGGGTGCGAAACTCAGACTGCGCCCTCCCCCCCCCCCCCCCCCGGTCAACAAAAAAAAACGCAAAATTTTTTTGATGTTTCATTTATTTTTCTCTAAGATCTGTAATCTATCTGTAAAAAGATCTCTAATACAATGTTTTATTTTAAGTGCGTTTCCTTTTTTGGGCACCCGATGGTTTCTATTTACCATCCCCTAAATCGGCCATCTGCAATCAAATAGATCATTTAGCATATAAATATTTCACTCACTTCAATGAAATTATATGAAAGTAAACTTACTTAAATAAAATGTTATATGTTATAGGTATAAATTATTATTTATAAATATATTTATGTAATAAAATTTAAATGACCAATATCAAGCCCAAATAAAGTAGTTATCATAAATTATAAACTCACTCGTACTTATTGTGTGTGATTATGATTAATGATTACAAATACCTACCACGATATGGCATCAATTAGGTATGTAAGTTTATTTTTTATTAATTAATTAGTAGGTAGGTATATCAGTATACTATGTTCTAATGTAACAGTAGTTATATCTCAATGATTGTAAGTAATTGTAACCGTAACAAAAATTGGTAACTCTGTAAAAATAAAATTTAGGTACTTACCTTGACAGTATTAATTTCCGTTGTTTATGATTTAAGTAGGTACGCACTGAAAAAACTCCATCCATTTGCACATTATTTTTTTACGAAACACAACGCAATCAATTAAATCGATATTGGTGGGCCTAACTGAATTTCCACTTGCTAGAATCAATCACAGTCTAAACTGCTAGAATTTTTAGTGCTCACTCGGCGGCTATCGCAAATAGGTATGATGAAAAAAAAAATCAAAAATTAGGGAAAAGAAATGGATTTAATATTTCTGTAACGTTTCACAGCATTAAACAAAATCAAACTTTAATTTTCATGCAATAAGATTCAATTGTCATAGGTCGTCTAATGACATCAATCAGTAACCGACACTCAGAGCCGCATCGCGACCTTACATTACAATATACACCCTAATGTCCTAATTATGGAGGCCATTTTGCTAAAAGTGCGGACGCCAGGCGGCTAGGTCAAAGGGCCTCTTTGAATGGAGATATTGCCGCGTGCGTGTTAAATTAATTTAATTTTTATGAGTATCCTAATAAGAGATATTTTACCTTGCATATCGTGAGCGGGATGACACTTGCCGAAAGGCAAAAGTGACAATAATAGGTACAATGGTAAATTTTAATATTGGTTGATGCCTATATTTTTATGCATGTAGGGGTTTAATTGACGTAAGTGTACGAAACAGGGGAATGGCGTTAATATTGTACTTATGAGTTAAAGGTTAAATTAGGAAATATCGAAATGTTTAGAGCTCGGCCTGCGCCCCCTCGGGCTACGCGCCCGGGTGCGGCCGCACCCTTGAACCCCCGGTTAAGACGGCCCTGGAGAGCAACGTTCCTGGTTGCCATATGAACATCTATGGCAGACGTTGCGGGTAGTTGGAGCCCTTAAATGTTCGACTAGTCTAACTATAAAATTTCGATATCACTAATTGGTTTTGGAGGTCAAATGGCAGTTGCAAGTATCCCAAGACTGCGCGCGGCAAAGAGAAAAATTCGCCGAACTACATTGTTTGAAATGTGATATTTACGGGTCTAAAAAGACCACATTGAGCGATTCCGCTAAAACCGAGTAACTTAATTAATTCCCATAGGTATCAATAGATTTCAATAAATTAATATAAAATTCGTATATGGTCTCTCATATGAGCAGAATCTAAAAAGACCACATTGAAGCAGATTCTAATTTCCTGTAAATATCGCCGCATGACAAAATATTATCCTAATTCGATTCCATCAAAATGGCGTCTTTAGACCTGCTGGATGATATTATAATATTTTGATGCCAAGGAGTGGACAGTACAAGAATAGTTAACATAAACTACCTACCTGTAGATAAGTACCTACTTTTTGTTTCATCTTCACACACTGGACATACAATCTTGCCAAAACAAACCTAATATTTCACTAAATTACTTTTTGTCTATGATCTCAGAATGACTCGAAAGTTAGTCATACTCGGCAAAAAAATAAACGAACAACATCCTCAATTTCAGTTTTGGCAATCGCATTTTAAAAATGATTTCATACTTCAAAATCGATCGGTGTTTATGCAGTATTCTATTCTTTCGAGCACATTCTCACATGTCCAGCATTAGACTGCGATTAGGCTAATTGATGATGAAGAATACGAGAAAAAGAATCTATCTCAATGTCCATAAAGAGAGAAAATAATAGCCGGTCTTTGTTTAAAATAATATTAGCAAACTAAACTAAGCTAAATTGCTTGTGCTAGGAGTGGGTTCACGTTGGTAGTGTAATGGCCGTCGATTTTAAGGCCGACTCTTTACCGCTAAGCTACTGACGCTTAAAATGAGACGGTGCTTCCAGAACAAATGATGCTCGACCACCTCTATACGTGTGGTGAGGGAGAAAGAATACAAGTATCACCACCCCATCTCATCCGAAGGGTGTCGTAAGAGGCGACTGACGGAAACATACGCAGACGATATCACTGCGAGAGAAGGAACACTCGAAATAAAATCCTGTGCCAATCCGTCTGGCCAGCGTGGAGACTGTAGGCCAGGGCCTCTCAACATTAGGAGTGGCTGTGTCCAGCAGTAGATAGGCTAATTGATTGAGATACTGTTAAAAGTTAACGATGTAAAAACAAGCCGTAAAGCACTTTATTATACCAATTATATACGAAAATATACGTACAACAACACCAAATCAGAAATGAAGGTAATAAACACCAAACAGAAAACATATTCGAATTCGGGCAATTTGCCACGAACCTCGACTGCGGTTCGACCATCGACCTATATCAGAAAAACTTCTGATCTAAAACGCAGAAAAATCATGATCAATAACAATTTGAATTGCGCAGCAAATAAATAAGGTGAGAAGAAAAACAAAGCTTTATATTGTGAGGCAAAACAAAATGGAAAATTTTTCGCAATTTTGTTCAGCACAAAAGAATAATGAACAGGGAAATTGCGACTCAATTTCGTTTGAATTATGCATACATATACTCACGCCTGTAAATCCTCGAAGGGGTAGGCAGAGGTGTATACAAACATGTTTACAACTATGATTTTCGGTCTCACGTAGTAGGGGACGCCTATTGCCATGGCTGTATGTTTAATGTCGGATGGAGAACCGCCCTCTTCTTCATCCTACCATAAACCCAGTCGCATCCGAAGCTATCAACTTGGAGTCTGGGGTCCGCTTTTACTAGTCCAACTGCGGATTTTGGCTAAACTTCGACATTTTCCGTGAAGCGACTGCCATCTGACCTTCACAACCCAAAGACGATATAGAAGCATTGCAGTTAGACAAGTTATTGGAGTTTTGAGGGCTGAAACTACCCGTAATATCTGCCATAGATGTTCGTATGACAACCGGGACCGATGGTTTAACGTGCTCTCCGAGGCACGACCGGCTCATTGCAAATACACATATTCATGCATACAAATATTAGGGGTTAAAGTATGAAATTGCCGATTTGTACTGACAAATTGAAATTCGTGTTTTTTTTAATTTAACGTATTTATTTAATAAAAATAATTACCATTATTATCTATACATTGCTGCCATCTAGTAGGAAGGTCATTTATGCCTTTGCGATAGAACTCTGGTGATCTAGATTCGACAAACTGTGTGAAAGCATTTTGTACTGCCTCCTGAGAAGAAAACTTTTTATCACATAGAAAATTGTCCAAATCACGAAAAAAATGGTAGTCTGTTGGAGCAAGGTCTGGCGAATACGGAGGGTGACGAATAGTTTCTAATTGCAGTTCCTGTAGAGTTAAAACGGTTTCTCGTGCTGTATGAGGTCTCGCGTTATCATGGAGCAATAATGGTGAAGATCGATTCATGAGTCGGGGCTGTTTCACTGCTAGTTTTGCTATCATTGTTCGGAGTTCGGCACAGTAGACATCTGCCGTTATTGCTTGACCAGATCGTAGAAAGCTATAGTGAATAACACCATGCTGAGACCACCAAACAGTTACCATTACCTTTTTATTGGTAAGCTTTGCTTTAGGACACTGTTGTGGCGTTTCACCTGGGGTCAGCCATTGCATTTTTCGCTTACGGTTATCGTAAAGAATCCACTTTTCATCACATGTCACAATTCGATCCAATATTCCTTCATTTCTGTATCGATTCAACAAGGCAACACAAGTTTCAACACGCATTTCTTTCTGCAGATCAGTCAAATCATGAGGTACCCATTTTTCTCATTTTTTTATTTTATTGATTTGACGCAAATGAGTCAATATTGTTGGTAAGGTAACGTTAAACCATGCAGCTAATTCCTGGGTAGTTTGGCTCGGATCGGCTTCCACCATGTCTTTCAATTCATTGTTATTCACCTGTGTGGGACGGCCTTCCTCGTGGTTCGTTCTTCAAATCAAAGTTTCCATCACGAAAGCGTTTAAACCAAAATCGCACGGTGCGTTCATTAGCAGTCCCCTCTCCAAACGCAACATTGATATTGCGAGCTGTTTCTGCCGCGTTAGTTCCGCGTCGGAACTCGTATTCAAAAATCACTCGAATTTTCGAAGTATCCATCTTTCTTGTCTAAGCTGAATAAAAAAAACAACTGAAAGTCGATAATCGAATGTTGCACATTTTTAAATGAAGAACTACATAGGTACCATGTGGAAAAAGTTTCACTCAAAAATCTCAAACCATGAAGGTTCTATGTCAATTCGAAGTACCTATTACAATGAAACGGCAATTTCATACTTTAACCCCTATTATTTGCACTGAGCGGGGATCGACCCACGGAGGCTGCAGCACAACCCTATCCCTTTTTGCCTTCTAGAACACCCACGGGCAGAGACGGAGTGTTCTAATTCTACTAGCCACCTTAGTCGCACCGTCCACTCCCCGTCGGCAGCCACGGAAGATGCCAGCTCAAGTAAGAGGCTTAAGCACGCTGAGTTCTAGCCGCTGTACCACTTTGTGCCGATAGCGGTGGAGACCCTGGGAAGCTGGGGCAAGGAAGCTAAAAGCCTTATTAAATAAATTGGACAGAGGCTCATTATGACGAACGGTGACTCTCGTTTCGGATCATTCCTGGTGCAAACACTGGCCATCAACGCAGCAAGTGTGATGGGCGATTTTGCACCGCGGGAGCGATAAGGGGAGGATTCTTTGACTAGGACATGGACATTGGTTGTTGTTAAATTTTGACATAATACACATAATCAAATAAGAAAAATAATTATAACAAGCAGTGAAACTGATATAAAATGTGTAAATCTAACAATTCGTTTTGCATCAATAGTCGATTAGAGTATTTGTTAATCCATACTAATATTATAAATGCGAAAGTAACTCTGTCTGTCTGTCTGTCTGTCTGTCTGTCTGTCTGTCTGTCTGTATGTTACGCTTTCACGCCTAAACCGCTGAACCGATCTTGATGAAATTTGGTACAGTGGTATATTAGAGCTTGAGAACGGACATAGGCTACCTTTTATCACGAGAAAGGGGGTTTAAGGGGGGGAAATAGGGGATGAAAGTTTTTATGAAAGTTTGTCATTTCTGAAGATATCTTAATGAAATTTGGTACAGAGGTAGATTAGAGCTTGGGAACGGACATAGGCTACCTTTGATCGCGAAAAGGGGGGTAGAAGGGGGGGACTAGGGCCTTGGAATGAAAGTTTGTCAATTTTGAAGATTTCCTGATGAAATTTAGTACAGAGATAGTTTGGAGCTTGGGAACGGATATAGGCTACCTTTTATCGCGAAAAGGGGGTAGAAGGGGGGCGGACTAGGGTCTTGGTATGAAAGTTTTTCATTTTTGAAGATTTCTTAATGAAATTTGGTACAGAGATAGTTTAGAGCTTGGGAACGGACATGGCTACCTTTTATCGCGAAAAGGGGGGAAGATGGGGGGGGGACCAGGGCCTTGGGATAAAAGTTAATCGTTTTAGAAGAATTCCCGATGAAATTTGGTACAAAGATAGTTTAGAGCTTGGGAACGGTCATAGACTACATTTTATCGCAAAAAGGGGGATAGAAGGGGGGGACTAGGGCCTTGGGATGAATGATTGTCATTTTTGAAGATTTCCTGATGAAATTTGGTACAGAGATAGTTTAGAGCTTGGGAACGGACATAGGCTACCTTTTTTCGTGAAAAGGGGGAAAAAGGGGGGGACCAGGGCCTTGGGATAAAAGGTTATCGTTTTAGAGAATTTTCTGATGAAATTTGATACAGAGATAGTTTAGAGCTTGGGAACGGACATAGGCTACCTTTTATCGCGAAAAGGGGGGGAAGAAGGGGGGTCCAGGGCTTCGCGATAAAAGTTTATCGTTTTAGAAGATTTCCTGATGAAATTTGGTACAGAGATAGTTTATAGCTTGGGAACGGACATAGGCTACCTTTTATCGCAAAAAGCGGTAGAGAGGGAGGGAGGGGGGGGGGGAAGGGTATAGGACTATGGGGTTAAAATTTTTCATTTTTCAATGGCACAAAAAAGGGGGTTAATATGCCATAAATAGTAAGAATTTCTTTTAAGATGTCCTCATGAAATTTGGTACAAAGGTAAATTAGAGCTTCGGAACGGACATAGTCGAGTAGCGAACCAAATATAAAAGCGAGGACGAGTGGATAGGCGTGTAAAGATCGAAAGTCGAGTAGAGTCGACTACAGGGGCGAGTAGATATGCCACTAAAGAGCCAGTGGAGAGGCGAGTATAGAATCAAATAGAATGCAGTAAAGGATGGAGTAGAGAGGCGAATAGGGAGGCGAGTGGAAAGATGAATGTAGTGGCGAGTAGAGATTGAATAGAGAGTTGAGTAGAGGTTCGAGTAGATAGGCGAGTGGGGAGAGTCAAGTAGAGAGGCGAAAAGAGAATCGAATGGATGGGCAAGTAGAGAGACCAATGGAAAGGCGAGTACAGAGAAGAGTGCAAAGTCGAGTAGAGAGGGGAACAGAGAAGTCAGTAGAGAGTCGAGTATAAATTCAAGTATAGAGGCGAGTAGAAAGTCGAATATAGAGGCGAGTAGAAAGTCGAGAACAGATGTGAGTACATAGTTGAGGACAAAGTTGAGTAGAGAGGCGAATTTAATGCTCAATAGCGCCGGATCAACACTAAGCGATAACCGACATCCACGCGGGCGGAGCCGCGGGCAACAGCTAGTTAAATAATATTCATAATAAAAAAATATATCTGTGAGCTGATATTTCGCCCCATTGCCCTATGTGCCGTGGCGTAGCGGTAGTGAACGCGGCCGCTACGCAGGAGGCGCGGGTTCGATTCCCGCTCAGTGCAAATATTTGTATGCATGAATATGTATATTTGCATTGGTCTGGGTGTTTCTATGTATAATATGTATGTATTTACAAAAAAAAAACGTATCTAAGTATGTTTATCCGCATTCTAGATTCCATAACACAAGCTAGTTAAGCTATGCTTACCATGGGTCTAGATAGCGTTGTGTGAAATGTTGTGGAATATTATTATATTTATATTTTAAAAATATAATGTTTTCAAATTAGTTAATTCAAATCTGTCTGGCATGCCTTCGTCTCTAAAAAGTTAATTCAAATATGGCGGACGGCCAGCAAACGGCTGGAAAAGGCGCAGTTTTCGCGCCAATTAACTACTTGCGTCATGGAGATTCTTTAAAACTTTCACAATATATTGAAATAAATTATTTCGTCTTAAATGAAAGTTCTATGAAATCTGCCTACACTAAAGTGCTTAATTATACTGAATGAATGTTTCTGTAATTCTGAGTACCCGTTAGGATAGGATCTTATTAAATCAGATCTATACTATACTATCTATTTTGGAATTATTATAAATCAGTTGTCTTAGTTTTGGAGATTTAAATATAGAAGGGTTAAATCATTAAGGATTCTTTACCTAATTTTTTTTTATTTCTTCTCTGTTTGGTCGCGGACGACGGACGCAAAAATTACTGAAAGGATTTTGATGCGTTTTATCTCTAAGATCAGAATTAAAAACAGCCGTATTTGACATTTGGTTAAATAAAACTGGAGGCAATAAAAAAATAGAATCCTCTGCTCGCGATAACCCATAGATTATTATGTATAGAGACGATAACCGGGCGTGGTGGGACTTGGGATCTACGTGACTCCCTAGTTCTGTGTGAAAAGTCTTTGACGTAAATAAACATCATCGCTGACCTATTAGAGTTTATTTTCCCACGTAAGTCACTATTTAAAAGTCAAACAAACATGTTACGACCATCTTTAAATCAAACTCTACCAAAATAACTACCCAACGCGCAAAATCATGTTTGTAAACAGAAGACACGTGGCGTCATCTCTTGTTCAAGACACACAACTTTCTATCCATGTCAATGGCCTATTAAAAACCAAAATATGTTGATCCATTGTATTCTTACAAATATTTACAGTTTCTCATGAGTTGGGAGCTTAAATCAATTTGGCCGTTTTCATTTTTTATTTGGATTAGGTCCAATTTTATTGGGAAAACGGGAACGTTTTGGCGGTACCATGTCTTTATTACAAGGTTATGTGTCTTATTTTTGGATTTGGAGTGTGTATTTGTATTTAGTAATGGCAGGAATTCCCGGTTGTCGAATTTTCCTCGAATCTAGAAGCATATTCCTGGAATAGTTCTTTATGAGAGCTATCATCATTAACATGCGTCCAAAGCTGGATCTCAGACGTTAAGCGGTCACGGTGGCCAACATCTATGGCATGCTTTAACTGAGTTGAGTGAGTTGGGCAAAGACTCAGACACTTAATTGTTAGTGGGAGATCTATTTGCATAAATTAACACTCGAATGGCCGCCATTATCGACTTTCATAATTAATTATTTTTGACAGTTAACAATGACAAATCGTTCACATCCCATGTCAATATATTGGACAGCGAAGTACAATATGGAGCCAAATGGATATTGAACTCTAGTGAAAACGTCTGACAGCACATGCGTAGTGAAAAAATATACTTTTCCGGCCCCTCTAGACAAGTGACAATTCGCTAGCAGGCGTTTGATAGAATAGAATGACGAATGTATAGGATTTGACGTATTTGACATGCGTTAACGACTGTCATTTACGTCAAATCCCAGCGAATTGCCACTTGTCTAGAGGGGCTGGCGTCTGATCCCCGAACACGAATGGAAAACTTGTACCTACCTGGGCCTCATTCATTATTAAACAGGTTTACTGGCTTTAATTTTATTTTAAAAGTAGGTTTTGTTGAATATTTAAATTATGGCTCTTAGAATAATCATTTTATTCTTTACACGACTACTTTGAAAATTAAATTTATTTAATGACATTCCAATTTGTAATTGCTAAGAACGTAACCAAATTGAGATATTTCGAGTGTATGAGGGCCCAGCAAGACCTATGAAATCGAGCCCAACTCAGCTGTAAGCTGCTGTCTTGATACAAATTGCCATTGGTCGGACTGGCTGACGTCACTCGAGATCGACCAATGACAATCAGTTGCAAGGCTGTCGCACCGCTGTGCTCGACGCTCTAGGCTTGGAGAATTGCACAGTTCATCTGCTGATTGGCGGACGATACTTACTACAGGAAATTCAGCCATGCGTCACACATCGCGCCCGGGAACGGTACACACAGTGCGGTATGTAAGGAAATTCATCCCAAGCACATTCAAGCTATGGAATGAACTCCCAACTGTGGTTTTTCTATGCAACTACAATATGAGGTTCTTCAAGAAGGGCATTAGAAGGTTCCTTCAGGGTCGGCAGCGCGAGAGTGACTCGCCTGGTGTTGCACACGTCCATAAGCCACGGTAACCATAACACAAAACACGTTTAAACAGCCTTCGTGGCGTAGCGGTAGTGAACGCGGCCGCTGCACAGGTGACGCTCGTTTGATCGCCGCTCAGTGCCAATATTTGTATGCATGAATATAGGTATTTGCATTGGTCTGGTCGTGCCTCGGAGAGCACGTTAAGCTATCGGTCCCGGTTGTCATGCTAACATCTATGGCAGTCGTTACGGGTAGTTGGAGACCTCAAAAGTCCAACAACTGGTCCAACTGCAAAGCTTCGATATCGCTTTTGGGTTGTGGAGGGCAGATGGCAGTCGCTTCACGGAAAATGTCGAAGTTTAGCCGCAGTTGGAATGGCGGACCCCAGACTCCAAATTGATAGCTTCGGATGTACTGGTATTAACGCTAGGATGAAGAAGAACCACAATACAAAACACGCGACTGGAGCTCAGGTTATAAAAATATTCAAATAATCCAGTTGAAAAAAATAACTATATACATACAAATATATTGCTTGTTATCATGATCCCAGAACATCTCAAATAAAAACAAATAGGTATACCTATTTATATTTGCAACACCACATCCATACGATACGATGGTACATTGAATACTAGAGCTTATTCGGGCTGTAATTCACAAAAGAAATTGTAATAGACATGACATCAATTAATTTGACGTCATTATAAGATCACCGGTAACGTTACGTCTGTGATATACCTGCCAATGACGCGCGCGTTGCTATGGTTACGAGCTTTGTTTGACAGCTATTTGTATGATATGACCTTGTGAAGACGTTCACACGTCAATCAATTTTATAGGTGGAATTAAATGTTTGGTATGTCATTAAGATTATTTCGCGTGATGGTTTTTGTATGATGTGACGTATATCCTGTCTGTTAACATTATTTATTCAAATTAACCACAAAATAATTTTAAAATATCGTAACGAAATAAATAAACAGATATAAGTTTAAAATATGTAAGAAAATGGTTTTCAATCGGCTTGTTTTGGATGAATGAACCAAAACGTAAACAATATGGCTATTATTCACTCGCGGAGAGGTTTATTTGCGACAATGGCCTCGTTAAATGTAAACAGAAAGTGCAAAACAATAAATAAAGGTCTCGTATTGGACCAATAGGAAGTTTAAAGTAAATAAAACCTCGTGGTTTCTCGTTAATCTGTCGTGGCACAGTATAAATAATAGTATCTACTACTCGTGGTTCCTAAGTATTTTAATGTTTATTATATCAATCAATGAATTAACCTATCGCAGTCCCACAGTCCACTGTTGGACATAGACATAGGTCACTCCCAACGTGGGGTGTGTGGTCTGGGAATTCCACTCGGTGCACCTCGGGTGACGGAGATGGCAGCGCCTCCCTTGGGAGGGCCAAGGGAGACGCTGCTACCTACGGCAAGTACCAGCCGCGATGGGAGTAGACCAGGAGATGGCTGCTAGAGTTTTCTACATGTCCCTTTGACTAGCAAACGGCACAGCGACTACATTCCGCACAGTGCTATTATCCTCACTCCGCCGACCCTCTTTTCGGAGCTCGATGGAGTCATCTTTAAACCTTAGATGGCCCTTGCCTTGGTAACAAAGAATTGGTGCAGTCAGGTCAGAACAATCTTGACAAATCTAAGAGTGATCTAAAAACCAATGTATTAAGAGTAACTCAAACTGTTTTATTGATTTAAATTCTATTATAGTCAGAACTAAAGGTGTGCACCAAATATTAGAACAAACAGTAAACTGGAAGGGGGAATCCAAGACATTAAGATAATTTGGAGTACTTTGTTCTTCAAGGTCGATCTGACCCTGACTGGACCTACGTATGTATTCGGTAGCATCTGGTGTGGTTCAACCATCGTGTACCCTTGTGTATGAAAGGTCGCTGAATACAACTGAAATACCTTTCAGTTATAAATACATTTTATCAGTGGCTCATAACGTTTTGACTGCGTCATATAATTTATTAGGTGCTTGATGCATTTCAAACGTAAATACATGAACAGGTAAATGAGTTATTACCACTTACATGGCAATGGACGTGTGCAACACCAGGGGAGTCACACTCGTAAGTAAACTATTAGAAAAGCTGGATGAAACAAATAAATGGCACCCGAAGGACCACAACGCGACCATGGATCACGATGGTACCATAGCAATATTAGCAATAAGGGTAAGTAGGGGATGGTGGCAGACTTGCCTAATATAATTGGGTATTTGACTAACCAGTCAAATTAGTTACTTTTTTCTAAACGTCAAAACGGTAATTTATAAGGAAAATTGTATGAAAACTATATTTGTGACGTCATAATATTTAATAGTCAAATCATATGCTATTAAACGTTGGATGGATGATTAAAAATAAATAAGAACGAAAAAATAAGAACCGACGCAACTGTTTTCACTCTTTTACCATTATTAATTTAATAAGTCCAGCTAAATAATTTATTTTAACTACAGGAAAGTACCCAATTGAATAGGGCTTCTACACTCATATGTAAGCATCAAATGTTTATCACAAGAAATCGACGTGTTTTTTAATGAAATCAATAACAAAATAGCACACAATATTTTTAATTTAGGTACAATAATAGGTAACGACAATTAAGAGTAACTAGGTAATATTTATACAAATAATAACGGAAAAAAGATGTCCAAAATTCTGTTTCGATTTGTCAAAATTAAAAAAAAATTACAAGAAAGAACATTGATATCTTGGATTGATATTTTTTCATTACAATAGTGACCTGTTTTACATTTGAGAGATTGAGAGTGAATTTTAAAAAGATTACTTATATTACGAAACAAAATTCAGTTACAGACAAAGAAACTCACCTCTTTACCGATGACCGGAAAATAAATCCAAAAGGAATTACACAACAACGACCTTTGCCTCGTCAAAAATTGGCGCGAATACCCTTTCAAACGTCAAACAAATTATAACCTCAAAATCTATTGAAAAATATCAATAAGTTTATTATTGTTTTCCTTTAATTTCATTAAATGGACGTCTGCACCGACTAATAGACGAGTTTGAACTGTTGTTGCGATGTTTAAATGAGTTCTGGAGTTGGTCCAATCCAAGCTGGATATTTGCCAAATACGAAATATTCTGCGTCCGGCGTTAAGGTAAAAGAGCCTGTTATCGGGCAAGGTGTTGAACTTTGATCTGTATTGGCGTGGGAAATAAAAATAGTGGAAGTGTCCTGAATGATAATAATTAGCTTATGCAATAGTCCACGATTCGTTTCTAAAAAAACATCATAGGAGGGGTGTAAGCCCAAGAAGTCCTGGCTTGACTTTGTGGAGAGTGACATACGTGCCATTGGGCTGAACATGCGTATGCCGAAGACCGGGCGAAGTTAAATAGAAAAGCCGGAAGGCGAACCGGTGTCGAGGTGAAGGCTTCGGATGCAATCAGGAAAATCTCTTTATGGTGATAATGATGAGTAATTTTATGACATAGAGTCCAATATGAAAACTCAGTTTAGTATACAGATTTTTACGGGTAAGCTTCATCCAACTAGTAACGTTTCTCTTCCGCAGAAATTAAATCAATAACAAACAAATATAATTCTAAAAGCAATCACAGCCGACAAAAAACCCTCGCACCCTAGTCGCGCACACCTTGCTCGTCCCTTTGTATACCATTTTGGGAACAAAGATTTCTACTTAGCACAACGAACTTGTGCCTAGTGCGCATGCGTGGCGTCGATAGCTCACAAACAAAGATGGCTGATTAGAAGAGAATTGTTGTTGTCAGCTGATTTTGATTAATTAATTTAGAATTGTTTTAATTTTTTGGCAAACTGCATTGCGATTGTGGTCCTGGTCCCCTTTAGAATCAAATCCCGGGACAAAAAAAATACTCCGAGCAAAACTCGAGAACAGCTCGACTGATTCGCGGCTATTTTGTTTTTCTGGGTCACACTCGTGCTGCCGACCCTGTAAGAACAGAGAGTTTCTGTGCCGTTATTATAGCGTAGAAGACAAAGCAGGAAAAATTTTTGGCCTTCCCACTGACAGCACAAAAACTCTCAAGTGAGCTCTGGCTACCCTACTCACCGCCGGGAACACAACACGAGGTTATTACGACCGCGGTATACTCTAAGGCGGAGGTACCTACTTCCGCAGTCGGACAGCAGTTGGGATGGAAATACCGTCGTGCTTATGAACTAAAAAAAACTAACTGCTCCAACTATGTCCCTTAAATTTCATGCAAGATTTATTTTTATTTATTTTCCTTATCTAACTGAAGTTACAGGTTGCCCCAACAAAATTCGTTAGCAATTTCCATTGGGTCACGAAAAAGAAAGTGAAACAGAATTGCACGAGGAATTAAAAGTGAATTTCCACAGGGAATTAGAATTGAATCCCACGGTAATAATCATTCAACAAGGTAGAATTACGGACAAAACTAAACTAATAAACTAAATGATAGACAACTAAACAACTTAGACAAGTCAGAATGCCATCATGGGTTAATCCGCTGAATGTAGCCACAGATAGAAGCAAAGCAGGAGCCAGGACCGAACCTACTCCTGCACATTATTATTTAAATTAAAGAGTCACTGCAATATCTCTATAACAGTAACTTAACCAAAAAGTATCAAGCTTATGGACGCTTGCAACACGAAGCGATAATATCTGCTTCTACAGATGTACTAGCACAAGTAACGAAACCATAACGCGATTCAGAAAAACTGTACAGCGCCATCTATCGAGCGCTGGACAAAATACAGTCGACGCACTTATGAAGTTCGATTCTCGGTTAGTGCAAATATTAATATGTCTCTGCTCGGCTTACTATGCGTAATATATTAATTAAAAAAGTATCTAAGGATGTTTATCCGCATTCTGGAGCCCATATTAGAAACCATTACAAAAAGCCGTGATGGTTCCCGGTGAAGTAGAATAGCGCCACCCATCTCTTCCCGTGGGCCCGTGGGTGTTGTAGAAGGGATAAGGCTGCCCTAAGGGATAGGGCTGTTCTCCATCCGACAGATATTTAGCCAAAATGGCGAAGGTTGAACATATAAAAAGGGAAGCCGATTAAAAAAATGCACCCATTAGGAAGCCGACAGAAATCGAGTTCTAGGGACTCCCGCAACTCCGCGTCTGGGAACTCGCAATAGACTCGCGAAATGTGGTTATTAATACACCTTCAGGCGTAATTAATCCTACTAGGTAGTATCATTATTCATTATATATTATATATTATTTTATTAATTCTTAATCATCCACCCAACCTGTAACATTAATTAAACTAAAAATTGACCATTAAATATTATGACGTCACAAATATTTTTTTCCTTGTAACTTACCGTTTTGTCGTAAAGTAAAGAGTTATTAATTTGACTAGACGGTCAAATACACAATTTTCAGAGAATAATAATAAGTTTTGATATAAAAACTAATAAAAAACACTTTCTAACTAAGTCAGTTATAGTCGAATGAAAAGTTGCATTGAGATTACATAAAAAAATTGCATCATTGTGAGATAAGGGATGTGAGATGAATGGAAAAGAATCGATTTAATAAAAATCGATTTCGTTTTATTAAATATTAATCGATTTATCAATAATCAATTTTAATGAAAATAAATAATCGATATTTTCGAAAAAAAAAAAGATTTTTATTCTATTATTTAAAATCCTCCATACTTTTCATATTCCAATAATAAACCTAAGAGATTCATTTTAACAATTAATCAGATTAAAAATGAAATAAAGTAATATGAATAAAAAAATAAACAATTCAAAACTAAAAATCATAGCGATTAATGTTCTTTTAAACTTTCAAGGTAAGGAATAATAAAACCAAAAATGAATTGATACAAATTTTCAGTATCATAAAACGTTTTATTATAATATAAATTAAATGAGCACCTCAACAAAATGATAACTTTATTATCGCAAAAACTAAAATATAAATCAAATAAAAAAAAGCGATTAATATCAACTATTAAGAAGGATTTAGTATGATTAGGTGTTCATCGGCGGGGAAAACGTAAATTCTTCATAACAGCTCTAACCACACAACAACCTGCTAAAGATTTGTGTTACATAGATATCAAACAATCCCTAAAAAGCACTTATAGGTCTGTAAACAAAACTTGATACTTGTTCTTTTTCAAACAATAATAATAGTTGATGTTGTAATAATCATTATAAAACATAGTAATTCATGTTACCTGTAAGACAGTGGGATGTTTACGTTCTATGTGCTGTTTTAAGTTTGTAGTATTACTACAAGTTTTTCTTTCGAACAGTACATGCATATTGCTGTGGTAGCATCTTTCTTCGTTATAAAATACTTTCGCCAGCCGCTTTTAGGTGTTTTAAGGTTAGAAGACATCTTTATTGTTTATTGTTGGTTACCAACAACTATAATAACTCAGAAGATCTCACTCACTAAACTGAAACTACTTAACTCGCCGACATAACTACAGATGGCACCGTTTTTTATTTACTAACTTGCAAATAATAATGCTTCGAGTTTTTCATTCGGCGGATAGATGGTGCTATTTATGAAAATCGATTTAATCGCGTAATTTATTAATCGATTTATTAAAAATCGATTAATTTGGCTTTGAAAATCGATTATAAAAAATCGATTATACGAAAATAATAATCGATTATTTTTTAACATCCCTAAATTAGACCAGACAAACCCTTTGAATCCCTTTTTACAAGATGGCGGCCATTGCACAAAGGTTGCAAGCACACAAACTTGTATTTAACTTTAAACTGACCCCCCTCTTGATATCTAAAAAAGGAAATGATCCTCTGACAAATGTTCGGTAATCTCAAAAAAAATACGTTTTAATGGACGTTTGTTTTTGTATTGAACAGCCCGGGTCTTAAAAGGTCACATTGAGCTGCTTTATGAATTTCCAGAAGATCTCAATATATTGGTTCTTATATAAAATTCGTTAAATAGTCTAGTCACTCATATGATCAGAATTACAATAATTCAATTACTAAGGTTTCTCATTTCGTGAAAATATTTCCCCATGACAAATATTCTTATAACTATTGCAATAAAGCGGCCTTTTAAGAGCCACAGTAGTAGTAGTAGTAGTAGTAGCTTTTGCCCGCGGCTCCGCCCCCGTGGATGTCGGTTATCGAGACCAAACATAGCCTATGTCCTTTCTCGACGTCTAATCTACTCATAATACAAAATTTCATCAATACCGGTTCATTGGTTTAGGCGTGAAAGACGGACATACAGACACACACATACACTTTCACTATTGTATGGATGTTACAAACTTGTAAAATTTAGGTCTTAATGACAATAGTTGAGATATTTAGCATGTCTTAGTAAATTTATTATTTAGTAAACAGCTAACAGGGACATCAATCAACCCCAAGGCCGGGCCGCAGCCGGCGGGGCTGGCAGATGTCTTGGATATCGAGTTATACACCGTTTAATGCCGGGGTAATGTGACGACACTCTCTAGAGAGGGCTGTGGCACAATGAGATCTGTTATTATACCTAACTTTCTCGTTCCTACTAATATTGTTAATGTGAAACTTTGTGAACATGTTTGTAGGTTTATTATTCAATTACGCTCTAAAGACTATTCGGATCTGACCGAAATTGAATACAGTACTGATAGAGACAGCCTCCGTGTTGTAGCTGGGTTCGATCCCCGCTCAATGCAAATATTTGTATGCATGAATATGGATATTTGCATTGGTCTGGTCGTGCCTCGGAGAGCACGTTAAGCCGGTTCCGGTTACCATACGAACATCTATGACAGTCGTTACGGGCAGTTGGAGCCCTCAAAAATCCAACAACTGATATCGCCTTTGGGTTGTGGAGGTCAGATGGCAGTCGCTTCACGGAAAATATCGAAGTTTAGCCAAATGCGCAGTTAGACTGGTAAATCCAGGTAAATCGGACCCCAGCCAGACTCCAAGTTGAAAGCTTCGGATGCGACTGGGATTAACGCTAGGATGAAGAAGAAGACCGGAATAAATTATAGTTTGAACACATACTAGAGAATAATGCATACAAATATTTGCCATAAGCGGGAATCGAACTTTTGAAGTGCACTGACTTTTTAATAGTACTCTACTGCCCGGTAGATGGCGCTTTACCATTTTTCTGAATGGCGTTATGGTTTCGTAGCGCATGCTAGTACATGAATGAAAGGAACTTTATTCGTTTCGTGTTGCAAGCGTCCATAAGCTTGATATTTTTGATTGAGTTACTCCAATAGCGATGTTGTAGTGACTCTGTATGTAATGTAGCGATGCCCGATATTTGACTATGTATCGATATTTCGCATCGTAATGTATCGTAACTGAATGTATCGATACACGATATTATCGTATGGCTTTGTATCGATATTGTTAATATCGTATTAATATCGTATCAAAAGTTCAAACTCTAATTTATTTACAGTATAAATATAATTGTAATATTCGTCACACTAGTTTTTTGTTTTTTGTACAGTTACCTGTACAGAAAATCACAATTGAAATTTTATAGTATATCTATATTATAATATAAAATTATAATTGCCAAAATTTTTCATCTAAACTTTTAAGGAATAATAATTTTGATAATCGTTGCGGATCCAACTTATTGCGATTTTCTGTAAGCGTATTATTAGCTGAAGAAAACAATCGCTCTGACGGCATTGATATTGCAACTACTGACAAATACTTTAATGCTAAATTTGTAAGATCTGGCCAAGCTGCAGTTCTTGTTGACCAGTTTATAAAACTATCTGATTTTTGATCCAACAAGGGTTCTCGGAGATATTGTTTCATTATATCATCCATATCTTGTTGTGTAGGTAACCTTTGGTAACATTTAGTCATCAATTAGTTATGAAACTGCCATATGCCTTGGTTTGACGAAGTATCCGTTTCTCCAATATTTTCAATAGTTGTTGATGTCGAATTGGATTGAACAGTAATTTTTAATATATCGTTTATATCGCTTATTGCCTTGGCACATGACAGAACATATATTAAAGTATATTTAAAGTATATTTTATATAGCAAAGTATATTTTTTAAAATCTTGGGTCTAATATGGTAGAAATGGCTAGTAGGTGAACTATTTCAACGTTTTCGAAAAAAAATACCAAAGACTAGATTTGATAGGTGAAGCCATTATAGTAGCAATACAATTAAATTTGGAGACGCTTCGAATGAACTAGGTAATCGTAATCATACAGTCTAACAAAAATAACTTATTACTTTTTGAAGGTATCTATCGATATTCAAAACTAACGTCAACAAATCATTTACAGTCTACCCACTGACATCATATTACAAAATACAGCCTGCCATAGGCGGCACTATTAAAAGAAGTTTGTTTATAATATTTTTAATCGTGGTTATAATTTATTATAATCATAACAAACATTCAAGTCTCAAAATGTACTTATTCAGCTTATCTCTTTTTAAACATTTGATTCAACAACTATGTATTACTTAAGAGTTAAGTCATTCGATATTTTTGATGCGATATACCCGAGAAGCGATACGATATCTCCACATATCGTATTGATGTGTATCGATACAAAATATCGAAATATCGCATGGTGTTGTATCGATACACCAAAATATCGATACGTATCGGGCATCGCTAATGTAATGTACTTCGTTCGGCGCGTAACTCGTGCGAAAGCGACAATACCTATCGGGTGCAGACCTGCAGGGTGCGGTTCGGGTATCTGCCAGGTCGTATACATCCGGTATGCGTACTGCCATATTCATACCGGATATAAAGGTTTAGGTTCAGAATGTCCCTTTCCCAAAATGGACCTCGGTTTCAAATAGTCCTTTTCCCGAAACGTCCCTTGCCCAGAATATCCTTTTCTCAAAACGTCCCTTTCCCAGAATGTCCATTTGCCGAAACGTCCCTTTCCCAAAATGTCCCTTCTTTTATATGAAAATGAAAATAGTCACACTCATATAAAAAAGTTTCACTAACGCCGCGGGAGCGAGCTCGTGGACATCGCGCGCCCCCACACTGATAGATACAGGTTAGAAGGGTAATCTACCCTTCGTGTTACGTTTCTTGCGGTAACGCAAGAAGAAATAGTTGACCATCTGATTCTGGCCATTTTCAGACCATCGGACATTCTGGGAATGGGACGATTCGGGAAACGGACTATTTGAAACCACGGTACATTTTGGGAAAGGGACATTCTGAACCTAAACGGGTATAAATACCTGTACCCAGTATATAGGCCTTATCCCTAGTAGGCATATGATGTACCTGTAATATCACTACATAGTAGGTACGAGTATAAAACAAAGTCGCTTTCTCTTATCTTTATCCCTATATCCCTTTGTATGCCTAAATCTTTAAAACTACGCAACGGATTTTGATGCGGTTGGTTTTAATAAATAGAGTGATTCAAGAGGAAGGTTTATATGTATAATACATTTTTAATATAGTAGAGAGTGCAGCGGGAACGGGATCTAACGCCACGCGGGCGGAAAAATATTGGCGGTGCGAAGTTCGCCGGGTCAGCTAGTTGTAAAATACGTTGTAAAATGGTAGTTTATGAAAATGTTGTATGATAAGGGTTCTTAAAATACGAGTGTGTGTAGCATCACATGAGTGTTTAAGACCAAATTATGTGTCAGTTCCATACACTTCTTTATTTAATCTCATAAAATAATTATTATAATTTGCTAAACATGTTCACTGCGGTAAAAATCTGTGTCTTTCAGCTGGTGTGGTAGCACTCCAAATGACCCGTTGGACTTTCTTAGGGTGTGAAGCAGGCCTCTTCGGCCCGCCACCACTGAGTATAACAAAGCTCAATTATCTTAGTCAAGGTGTATAGTAAATAACATTTGTAATACTATTAGAATCGTCATGAATCACAAACACGCAATAGACACTGAGAAATTTGCTATCAAAAGTATCAGGTTGACAAAGCCCGATACCGCACTAAAGTCTACTTTTATAGTGATGGGACAGTGAACGGAAAATATCGAGTTATTAATTGTATACATTTTTTATTCGTACAAGCCATACTTTATTTATTTACTTGGATGCTTATTTGCCGAGTGGATTATTTTATCTTCTAAATTAACTAAATTTTTATTAGGTTCTTTAGGTTCTTGTTTCTGAAATATGTTTCGGTACTTATTTCTTTTAGACTCTTTAAAATTTGACCTATTGTATTCTTCCTCACTCTTATTTCCTAATTTTATTTTCGTTTTACGATGCAGCATTGTTAAAGAATTTGTACGCAATTGACAGCGAGAACGCGTCCTTCGATCGTAGCAAGCACAACACTACTGGCAGTTCGAAGCGTACGCAACTGCTCAGTGCGGCAACAGGTTTCGATCGGTCATTCACCAAAAACAGGCCTGCTCCCGCACTGGGACAACTTTTTGTAACTTCTGTGCGGTTATTCAATTGCTATATTTCTACATTTTTTCTGGCAAATCGCAAACTATATTTATTTCTCTGTCATACTCGTAAAATTGCTCAAGAAATGGATTCCGCAACAGCCCGAAATATCTATTTTTCCATAGTATGGAAAAAAGATCTTTCGCGCTGGTGCGGAACCAATTTCTTGAGCATAACATACACTGATTTGGCACAGCATCAGGCCGCTTGTGCCTGATTAGCAGTAACCGTTATCCATGTAATATAACAGAAAATTTGACCGCACAAATTCATTGGCCGATCTTATATTTTAGATATCAAGGGGGAAGGGGTTAGTTTAAAGTTAATTCCAAGTTTGTGGGGTAACAACCCTTGTCCCACGTGGGACTAAAAGAAAAAATTGCATTCTCTGACTAATGCACGCTAAGCCCACTAGCCACAAGCTCCTTATTTAGTAAATAAGTAATATATATAGAGCGAAACTACTGAAACATTTTAACAATAGAAAACCACATTATTTGTGCGTAATAATTATAGAACGTTTTATATCATCACGCTACTATATACATCCGAGCAGTAGGTAATCACAAATGTCTATTAACCGCTAGATGTATACCTATGTAAAATTATCTATAATGTATTCGTCATCAATATACACTCGAGAGCAATGAATCCGGGTCACTCAAAGAATCCAAAAAATCTCGGAAAGTAAGAATGCTAGGTTAATGCAATAAATTGTATTTAATAGACAATTTAATACTCCTTAAATGAAAGTATTAAAACTTCTTAGTTATTGTAAAGTTATATCATAAAAAAATCAAATTTGAAAAGGGAACACTGTCGAAGATGGAACTACGAAATTACAGGATTTGTTTTTGCTTTTGTTTGTAATCTGTCATTTATGTTGGTACATAAACCAGGTTGATAGTGCTCAATATTCATTATTCAAGCTGAAATCATGTCGCTTACACTTGAAGAATGCACCAGAATACTTACATTGGTGGAAACCGGCCGGAGTCAGCGCGATACAGCCAGGACTGTCGGTGTGTCGCTGTCAACAGTACAAAGAGTTCTCCGACGTTACGAAGAAACTGGTTCTAACCTACGCAGACCAGGAACGGGCAGAACTAGGTGTACCACAGCACGAGAAGACCGATACTTGGTGAACACCATGCTTCGAAATCGCTTTCTCACAGGAACTGAACTCACAAATCAGTTTCGACGCGTCGGAGGAAGTAACCCAAGTGCATGGACAGTAAGACGTCGGCTTGCTGAATCTAACTTAAAACCCCTTAGACCTGCAAACGGCCCTAAACTGGAGCGTGGTCATCGTATTTCAAGACTACGATATGCCCAGAACCACGTAAATTGGAGTATTGAAGATTGGTCGAAAGTTATGTTCTCCGACGAATCAAAATTTATGCTCTACAAGCACGATGGAAGACACAGAGTGTATAGAAGACCAGGGGAAAGATTCAAGCAAGCATGCATCGAAGAAAAAGTAGCCTACGGTGGTGGGTCTGTACTTGTGTGGGCCGGAATTTCCTCTGAAAGTCGCACAGAGCTGGTGATCATAGAAAACGGCTCTTTAACTAGCGTAAGATATGTGGAAGAAATCCTCAACGAACACGTTGGTCCATTTATGGTCAATTTGGGTGAGGATGCTATATTTATGCATGACAATGCCCGACCTCATACAGGTAGGATTGTGAATGACTACCTTCAAGAGATGAACATTACTTGTATGGAGTGGCCAGCGCGCAGCCCGGATATCAACCCGATCGAGCATGCTTGGGACGAGCTAGGGAGATGCGTAAAACAACGAAACCCTCCCCCAATCACGCTTCCTGAGCTCAAAATTGCTCTCACAGAGGAATGGGAGAATATTCCCCAAAATCGTATAAGGAACTTGGTGTACAGCATGCCAAACCGCGTAAACGCAGTAATGGAAGCACGAGGAGGTAATACGAAGTATTGAAATTCAAGAAAATCGTCATAAAGTTCAAAAATTTCATGTTTCCTATTTTTGTTTTAAGGAGAGATCAGCAGTTTTTTTTCTTTATGTAATTTTGTGTAAATAAAATGTATGGTGACTCATATTTTTTTAACTTTCATTTAAGGAGTATTAAATTGTCTATTAAATACAATTTATTGAATTAACCTAGCATTCTTACTTTCCGAGATTTTTTGGATTCTTTGAGTGACCCGGATTCATTGCTCTCGAGTGTACTTAGTATAAGTTTTGTATTTGGGTTGATCTGTTTTGTGTGCTGCAGTTAGCTGAAATAAACACATTTTTTTCTTTTTCTTTTTGTTTTTCTAGATTCCCAAACATTATTTAAAATGTATTATAGAAGTTAAGGGGGTAAAACAGGGGTTCGAAGTAAGATGGTATGTCACGAGTGAAGCTGGAAAGCGTCTTCTTAACAGTATACTTCTGTTTAGTATTCGACGCGGGCGGAGCCGCGGGCAACAACTATTTAGTGG
Organism: Eilema caniola; assembly: GCA_949126895.1. NCBI lineage: Eukaryota > Metazoa > Arthropoda > Insecta > Lepidoptera > Erebidae > Eilema > Eilema caniola. The sequence goes on along the minus strand of OX421490.1, from coordinate 1,165,480 downwards.
TAAGTATATAGATCTCATAAAAATTAATCGTGGTGTCCTCATTCGGAATGCGATGCGGATTCCTTACTCAGCACATTCCGATCTATATTAAATTCCACCTGTTGTGTCCCGGCCCTCTCTGAGAGGCCATCCCTCCGGCACTCTCAGTTAGAGCGTGGTGCAGGGAGGGCAAACAGAGGTCTAAGCGGTGAGTGATCTGACGTCATTGAGTTTGAGTTAATGTGTTACGTTCTGAAACTATCTGTGTCAGTTTACAAACGAGTTAAAAAGGAGGAGGTTCTCAATTCAATTTTTGTTTTTAATAAAATAAATAATATCTTAAGTTACCTACTTTTACCTAGCAGCGGGCACCCTAATAAGGTACCTTATTTAAGTTTAATTTTCCTTAGACTTTCCAAAAGTTTTCTATCGTACAAACCATGTCTTGAAAGTGAAAAAAAAAAACAAAACAAGTTACATTGCCACTTTTAACATAGGTATTCTGTCGCGGTTCATTTGGAACTAGTGATCCGCCCCGGCTTCGCACGGGTGGTAAAAACGTTCCCGTGAAAATCTAATATAGCCTTTATTACTCAGGGTAAATGCAACTTTCCAATGGTGAAAGAATTTTTGAAATCGGCACAGTAGTTTTTGAGTTTATTCATTGCAAACATACAAATCTTTCCTCTTTATAATAGCAGTGTAGATTAATTATTTTATTATTTATTTTACAGCTTCAATCAAAATGTTAAACATTATTAACAAGCTTTTTTATTCTTCGAATAGGTTTATGTGAACGGGATAAGAAATCCATGCGAGTGAAACCGCGTGCAAAAGTTATTAAAAAATAAATAATTCTTTGATGAATAATCACGAAATATATCATTAAAATATAAAATGAAAATATAAACGATAAATGGGTTCAGCTACTTAGGTGGAGCCATTTGGATGGGTAACCGCTTAGTGGTATTTCATTTGAGCGCTTCCGTGCTCTGGAGGTTAAAAGTTAACCTCGGCTAGGTCAAGACTAAGGCCTATATGGGCGACTCTGAACAACTCTGTCAGTGGTTGGACATAACTCAGACTGGGAGGTCAATCAGAGTAATCTTTATAAAAGGGCATAGTACTTTAGAAAATTATTACCACACTTATTGCTTTAAGCTTAAGCACAGAATAAAATATTATAGCGCTTTCGTATTAAGACCATATTCTTTTATGCCATCATTAATATCCGAGCGCCAATATTCCTCCTATGTCCCACTTTTCCCAGTTGCGTCCAAAGTTAGTGGAGGTTACTCGGGCATCGGAGGTCGCAAAACGACCTCCGTCTCCTGAACGACCTGGGGGTGACGCCTGGACGGGTGGAACCGCCGGTCACCCTAGCTGAAGCAGGCTGCTGCACGCCTCCACAGACGGCCAGCACGAAAGAGTAGCCTTAGGCCGGCTTAGATTTCAAATTTTAACAGAGAGAAAATGAAAATTATATTTAAGTGAAACTTTTGTTTATTATACACGTACAAGATGAAATTTTCTTTTTAAAAGTGGAATGAATTTACATTAACACTGTTTTTCTATTGACTGTATTTGCCTGTAAAAAGACTAAGGGGATCAGACCGGAATGACACTGTTTACGGTGGTTCAATCTGGAATTAAAACATAATAACAATCGGCTGGGGATCCAGCTAATCGTTGTACACTTTGCAAAGTGATCATCATTCTGAAGAAACGCAATAGCCCGCAGATCAGGGGATCCAACCGGCATAACTAGAAATAAACAAGCCATAAGGTAGGTATTATGGAGAAGGAAATGATACTACTTAATTATATTCTGTTCTTCATGGTAGGTATATTAATTCATTTGTTCTATTGAACATGAATATCACGATCGTTTTTCTACCGATTTTTTTTAAAGAATAATGCAAAATCTATAATCTATAATAATCTATACATACTCGTGAGAAATTAAAAAACCGTATTGTCGCATTTTAAAGCCGTTTTATGACCAAGTGAAATGAAAAATTAATTCCTAAATGGCAGCACCAGGAAAGCAACAGGTCTCGACTCATATTCTTTCTTTCTTTTTCTTTGCTTCGCCTCCCGCCGCGCCGCGCGTACCTAGGGCGCTGTCAGGGACTCGAGTCGAAAACGAGACTTATGATTATGATTGAGCATCATTCTGACCACGGATTCTGCCTTTTTCAACCACTGTCCTGCCACTGATACTGCACAATTCCATTTAATTTTAGACTTCATTGACATGACATTTCTTTTAATTTAAAGGCGCCCACTCACTAAAGGCGCCCACTCACTAACAGTTTACCGGACGATATAAATCTGTCAGTTAATCGCAATAACCCACACACTAAAGGCGCCCACTCACTAACAGTCCGCCTGCAGTCCGCCTGCAGTTCCTGATCTGTCCGGCGACCTGCAGTCCTAAGCCGATAGCGCCCACACACTAAAGCGATTTTAGCCTGCCGGCAATTCCCTGTTGTCAGTTTTGCGACCACACACTAGCAGTTGTGAGTCGTCAGTTTTAGGTCGTACGATCGCCTGCCGGTAATGGTCTAAAGGCGCCCACTCACTAACAGTCCGCCTGCAGTTCCTGATCTGTCCGGCGGCCTGCAGTCCTTAGCCGATGGCGCCCACACACTAAAGCGATTTTGGCCCGCTGGCAATTCCCTGTTGTCAGTTTTGCGACCACACACTAGCAGTTGTGAGTCGTCAGTTTTAGGTCGTACGATCGCCTGCCAGTAATGGTCTAATATCAGTTACATAGAGAGTACGAAACAGTGCAAGCGATTTTCGACCTTATTGACATTTTCTTAATTACATGTTTTTTCGCACAAATAAATGCTGCTGATCACGAATATAAGAAAAAAAACTAAATTTGTTGTGATGTCAATAAGGTTGAAAATGGCTTGCACTACGTTATTCTTATATAAGTATGTGCTAATCATTGTGAGAAATAGGTGTTAGTTATTTTGAACCTTATGGACTATGTGCATAAGAAATATAGACGAGTATGTACAAAAAAGGAATAAAATCTTAGTAAAAACTGACACGAAACGTCGATCGACAGGCCCGTTGTGCTCTTTAGGCGCCCACTCACTAACAGTCCGCCTGCAGTCCGCCTGCAGTTCCTGATCTGTCCGGCGACCTGCAGTCCTAAGCCGATAGCGCCCACACACTAAAGCGATTTTAGCCTGCCGGCAATTCCCTGTTGTCAGTTTTGCGACCACACACTAGCAGTTGTGTCGTCAGTTTTAGGTCGTACGATCGCCTGCCGGTAATGGTCTAATATCAGTTACATAGAGAGTACGAAACAGTGCAAGCGATTTTCGACCTTATTGACATTTTCTTAATTACATGTTTTTTCGCATAAATAAATGCTGCTGATCACGAATATAAGAAAAAAAACTAAATTTGTTGTGATGTCAATAAGGTTGAAAATGGCTTGCACTAGGTTATTCTTATATAAGTATGTGCTAATCATTGTGAGAAATAGGTGTTAGTTATTTTGAACCTTATGGACTATGTGCATAAGAAATATAGACGAGTATGTACAAAAAAGGAATAAAATCTTAGTAAAAACTGACACGAAACGTCGATCGACAGGCCCGTTGTGCTCGTTCGCCCTGAAGGCGCCCACTCACTAACAGTTTACCGGACGACGGCCGGACGATATAAATCTGTCAGTTAATCGCAATAACCCACACGCTCACAGTTTCGTTAACGATTTTGGACTGACGACTAATACGATCCGATAGTGTGTGGCCGCCGAACGATTCCGGACAGTTCTAAGCCGGACAGTCCTAGGCCGTCAGGGCGAACGAGCACAACGGTCCTGTCGATCGACGTTTCGTGTCAGTTTTTACTAAGATTTTATTCATTTTTTGTACATACTCGTCTATATTTCTTATGCACATAGTCGATAAGGTTCAAAATAGCTAAAGGCGCCCACTCACTAACAGTCCGCCTGCAGTCCACCTGCAGTTCCTGATCTGTCCGGCGGCCTGCAGTCCTGAGCCGATAGCGCCATACACTAAAGCGATTTTGGCCTGCCGGCAATTCCCTGTTGTCAGTTTTGCGACCACACACTAGCAGTTGCGAGTCGTCAGTTTTAGGTCGTACGATCGCCTGTCGGTAATGGTCTGATATCAGTTACATAGACTACGAAAAAGTGCAAGCGATTTTCGACCTTATTGACATTTTCTTAATTACATGTTTTTTCGCATAAATAAATGCTGCTGATCACGAATATAAGAAAAAAAACTATATTTGTTGTGATGTCAATTAGGTTGAAACTAGCTTGCACTACGTTATTCTTATATAAGTACGTGCTAATCATTGTGAGAAATAGGTGTTAGCCATTTTGAATCTAATGGACTATGTGCATAAGAAATATAGACGATTATGTACAAAAAATGAATAAAATCTTAGTAAAAAATAGTGATGTAGGTACATCTCATCATAATGTTATTACTTCAGACAAAAGAATAAAATTAATTCACTGTTTTATTCTAAGTTTATTACGTAAAAAAGCTGACACGAAACGTCGATCGACAGGCCGTCGTTCGACATATGCTCGTTCGCCCTGACGGCCTAGGACTGTCCGGCTTAGAACTGTCCGGAATCGTTCGGCGGCCACACACTATCGGATCGTAGTAGTCGTCAGTCCAAAATCGTTAAGGAAACTGTTTGTGTGTGGGTTATTGCGATTAACTGACAGATTCATATCGTCCGGTAAACTGTTAGTGAGTGGGCGCCTTAACACCTATTTCCCACAATGATTAGCACGTACTTATATAAGAATAACGTAGTGCAAGCTATTTTCAACCTTATTGACATCACAACAAATTTAGTTTTTTTTCTTATATTCGTGATCAGCAGCATTTATTTATGCGAAAAAACATGTAATTAAGAAAATGTCAATAAGGTCGAAAATCGCTTGCACTGTTTCGTACTCTCTATGTAACTAATATTAGACCATTACCGGCAGGCGATCGTACGACCTAAAACTGACGACTCACAACTGCTAGTGTGTGGTTGCAAAACTGACAACAGGGAATTGCCGGCGGGCCAAAATCGCTTTAGTGTGTGGGCGCTATCGGCTAAGGACTGCAGGCCGCCGGACAGATCAGGAACTGCAGGCGGACTGCAGGCGGACTGTTAGTGAGTGGGCGCCTTGACGGCCTAGGACTGTCCGGCTTAGAACTGTCCGGAATCGTTCGGCGGCCACACACTATCGGATCGTATTAGTCGTCAGTCCAAAATCGTTAAGGAAACTGTTAGTGTGTGGGTTATTGCGATTAACTGACAGATTTATATCGTCCGGTAAACTGTTAGTGAGTGGGCGCCTTTTCGCCCTGACGGCCTAGGACTGTCCGGCTTAGATATCCGGAATCGTTCGGCGGCCACACACTATCGGATCGTATTAGTCGTCAGTCCAAAATCGTTAACGAAACTGTTAGTGTGTGGGTTATTGCGATTAACTGACAGATTTATATCGTCCGGTAAACTGTTAGTGAGTGGGCGCCTTAAAGGCGCCCACTCACTAACAGTCCGCCTGCAGTCCGCCTGCAGTTCCTGATCTGTCCGGCGGCCTGCAGTCCTTAGCCGATAGCGCCCACACACTAAAGCGATTTTGGCCCGCCGGCAATTCCCTGTTGTCAGTTTTGCGACCACACACTAGCAGTTGTGAGTCGTCAGTTTTAGGTCGTACGATCGCCTGCCGGTAATGGTCTTATATCAGTTAAGGCGCCCACTCACTAACAGTCCGCCTGCAGTCCGCCTGCAGTTCCTGATCTGTCCGGCGGCCTGCAGTCCTAAGCCGATAGCGCCCACACACTAAAGCGATTTTAGCCCGCCGGCAATTCCCTGTTGTCAGTTTTGCGACCACACACTAGCAGTTGTGAGTCGTCAGTTTTAGGTCGTACGATCGCCTGCCGGTAATGGTCTTATATCAGTTACACAGAGAGTACGAAACAGTGCAAGCGATTTTCGACCTTATTGACATTTTCTTAATTACATGTTTTTTCGCATAAATAAATGCTGCTGATCACGAATATAAGAAAAAAAACAAGATTTGTTGTGATGTCAATAAGGTTGAAAATAGCTTGGACTACGTTATTCTTATATAAGTACGTGCTAATCATTGTGGGAAATAGGTGTTAGCTATTTTGAACCATATGGACTATGTGCATAAGAAATATTGACGAGTATGTACAAAAAATGAATAAAATCTTAGTAAAAACTGACACGAAACGTCGATCGACAGGCCCGTTGTGCTCGTTCGCCCTGACGGCCTAGGACTGTCCGGCTTAGAACTGTCCGGAATCGTTCAGGGGCCACACACTATCGGATCGTATTAGTCGTCAGTCCAAAATCGTTAACGAAACTGTGAGTGTGTGGGTTATTGCGATTAACTGACAGATTTATATCGTCCGACCGTCGTCCGGTAAACTGTTAGTGAGTGGGCGCCTTTACATAGAGAGTACGAAACAGTGCAAGCGATTTTCGACCTTGTTGACATTTTCTTAATTACATGTTTTTTCGCATAAATAAATGCTGCTGATCACGAATATAAGAAAAAAAACTAGATTTGTTGTGATGTCAATAAGGTTGAAAATAGCTTGGACTACGTTATTCTTATATAAGTACGTGCTAATCATTGTGGGAAATAGGTGTTAGCTATTTTGAACCTTATGGACTATGTGCATAAGAAATATAGACGAGTATGTACAAAAAATGAATAAAATCTTAGTAAAAACTGACACGAAACGTCGATCGACAGGCCCGTTGTGCTCGTTCGCCCTGACGGCCTAGGACTGTCCGGCTTAGAACTGTCCGGAATCGTACGACCTAAAACTGACGACTCACAACTGCTAGTGTGTGGTTGCAAAACTGACAACAGGGAATTGCCGGTGGGCCAAAATCGCTTTAGTGTGTGGGCGCTATCGGCTAAGGACTGCAGGCCGCCGGACAGATCAGGAACAGCAGGCGGACTGCAGGCGGACTGTTAGTGAGTGGGCGCCTTTATGCACATAGTCCATTAGATTCAAAATGGCTAACACCTATTTCTCACAATGATTAGCACGTACTTATATAAGAATAACGTAGTGCAAGCTAGTTTCAACCTTATTGACATCACAACAAATATATTTTTTTCTTATATTCGTGATCAGCAGCATTTATTTATGCGAAAAACATGTAATTAAGAAAATGTCAATAAGGTCGAAAATCGCTTCCACTTTTTCGTAGTCTATGTAACTGATATCAGACCATTACCGGCAGGCGATCGTACGACCTAAAATTGACGACTCGCAACTGCTAGTGTGTGGTCGCAAAACTGACAACAGGGAATTGCCGGCAGGCCAAAATCGCTTTAGTGTGTGGGCGCTATCGGCTTAGGACTGCAGGCCGCCGGACAGATCAGGAACTGCAGGTCGACTGCAGGCGGACTGTTAGTGAGTGGGCGCCTTGACGGCCTAGGACTGTCCGGCTTAGAACTGTCCGGAATCGTTCGGCGGCCACACACTATCGGATCGTATTAGTCGTCAGTCCAAAATCGTTAACGAAACTGTTAGTGTGTAGGCGCCCACTCACTAACAGTCCGCCTGCAGTCCGCCTGCAGTTCCTGATCTGTCCGGCGGCCTGCAGTCCTTAGCCGATAGCGCCCACACACTAAAGCGGTTTTGGCCCGCCGGCAATTCCCTGTTGTCAGTTTTGCGACCACACACTAGCAGTTGTGAGTCGTCAGTTTTAGGTCGTACGATCGCCTGCCGGTAAAGGCGCCCACTCACTAACAGTTTACCGGACGATATAAATCTGTCAGTTAATCGCAATAACCCACACACTAACAGTTTCCTTAACGATTTTGGACTGACGACTACTACGATCCGATAATGTGTGGCCGCCGAACGATTCCGGACAGTTCTAAGCCGGACAGTCCTAGGCCGTCAAGGCGCCCACTCACTAACAGTCCGCCTGCAGTCCACCTGCAGTTCCTGATCTGTCCGGCGGCCTGCAGTCCTAAGCCGATAGCGCCCACACACTAAAGCGATTTTGGCCTGCCGACAATTCCCTGTTGTCAGTTTTGCGACCACACACTAGCAGTTGCGACTGTTGCGAGTCGTCAGTTTTAGGTCGTACGATCGCCTGCCGGTAATGGTCTGATATCAGTTACATAGACTACGAACAAGTGCAAGCGATTTTCGACCTTATTGACATTTTCTTAATTCCATGTTTTTTCGCATAAATAAATGCTGCTGATCACGAATATAAGAAAAAAAACTATATTTGTTGTGATGTCAATAAGGTTGAAACTAGCTTGCACTACGTTATTCTTATATAAGTACGTGCTAGTCATTGTGAGAAATAGGTGTTAGCCATTTTGAATCTTATGGACTATGGCATAAGAAATATAGACGATTATGTACAAAAATGAATAAAATCTTAGTAAAAAATAGTGATGTAGGTACATGTCATCATAATGTTAATACTTCAGACAAAAGAATAAAATTAATTCACTGTTTTATTCTAAGTTTATTACGTAAAAAAAGCTGACACGAAACGTCGATCGACAGGCCGCCGTTCGACATGTGCCTTGTTCGCCCTGACGGCCTAAGACTGTCCGGCTTAGAACTGTCCGGAATCGTTCGGCGGCCACACACTATCGGATCGTAGTAGTCGTCAGTCCAAAATCGTTTACGAAACTGTGAGTGTGTGGGTTATTGCGATTAACTGACAGATTTATATCGTCCGGTAAGCTGTTAGTGAGTGGGCGCCTTCAGGGCGAACGAGCACATGTCGGCCGGCGGCCTGTCGATCAACGTTTCGTGTCAGCTTTTTTACGTAATAAACTTAGAATAAAACAGTGATTTAATTTTATTCTTTTGTTTGAAGTAATAACATTATGATGACATGTACCTACATCACTATTTTTTACTAAGATTTCATTCATTTTTTGTACATAATCGTCTATATTTCTTATGCACATAGTCCATAAGATTGAAAATAGCTAACACCTATTACTCACAATATTTAGCACGTACGTATTTAAGAATAACGTAGTGCAAGCTATTTTCAACCTTATTGACGTCACACCAAATATATTTTTTTTTCTTATATTCGTGATTAGCAGCATTTATTTATGCGAAAAAACATGTAATTAAGAAAATGTCAATAAGGTCGAAAATCGCTTGCACTTTTTCGTAGCGTTTGTAACTGATATCAGACCATTACCGGCAGGCGATCGTACGACCTAAAACTGACGACTCACAACTGCTAGTGTGTGGTCGCAAAACTGACAACAGGGAATTGCCGGCAGGCCAAAATCGCTTTAGTGTGTGGGCACTATCGGCTTAGGACTGAAGGCCGCCGGACAGGTCAGGAACTGCAGGCGGACTGCAGGCGGACTGTTAGTGAGTGGAAGTAAGGCGCCCACTCACTAATGGTCTTATATCAGTTACATAGAGAGTACGAAACAGTGCAAGCGATTTTCGACCTTGTTGACTTTTTCTTAATTACATGTTTTTTCGCATAAATAAATGCTGCTGATCACGAATATAAGAAAAAAAACTAGATTTGTTGTGATGTCAATAAGGTTGAAAATAGCTTGGACTACGTTATTCTTATATAAGTACGTGCTAATCATTGTGGGAAATAGGTGTTAGCTATTTTGAACCTTATGGACTATGTGCATAAGAAATATAGACGAGTATGTACAAAAAATGAATAAAATCTTAGTAAAAACTGACACGAAACGTCGATCGACAGGCCCGTTGTGCTCGTTCGCCCTGACGGCCTAGGACTGTCCGGCTTAGAACTGTCCGGAATCGTTCGGCGGCCACACACTATCGGATCGTATTAGTCGTCAGTCCAAAATCGTTAACGAAACTGTGAGTGTGTGAGTTAAGGCGCCCACTCACTAACAGTCCGCCTGCAGTCCGCCTGCAGTTCCTGATCTGTCCGGCGGCCTGCAGTCCTAAGCCGATAGCGCCCACACACTAAAGCGATTTTGGCCCGCCGGCAATTCCCTGTTGTCAGTTTTGCGACCACACACTAGCAGTTGTGAGTCGTCAGTTTTAGGTCGTACGATCGCCTGCCGGTAATGGTCTAATATCAGTTACATAGAGAGTACGAAACAGTGCAAGCGATTTTCGACCTTGTTGACATTTTCTTAATTACATGTTTTTTCGCATAAATAAATGCTGCTGATCACGAATATAAGAAAAAAAACTAGATTTGTTGTGATGTCAATAAGGTTGAAAATAGCTTGGACTACGTTATTCTTATATAAGTACGTGCTAATCATTGTGGGAAATAGGTGTTAGCTATTTTGAACCTTATGGACTATGTGCATAAGAAATATAGACGAGTATGTACAAAAAATGAATAAAATCTTAGTAAAAACTGACACGAAACGTCGATCGACAGGCCCGTTGTGCTCGTTCGCCCTGACGGCCTAGGACTGTCCGGCTTAGAACTGTCCGGAATCGTTCGGCGGCCACACACTATCGGATCGTATAGGCGCCCACTCACTAACAGTTTACCGGACGATATAAATCTGTCAGTTAATCGCAATAACCCACACACTAACAGTTTCCTTAACGATTTTGGACTGACGACTACTACGATCCGATAGTGTGTGGCCGCCGAACGATTCCGGACAGTTCTAAGCCGGACAGTTCTAAGCCGGACAGTCCTAGGCCGTCAGGGCGAACGAGCATATGTCGAACGACGGCCTGTCGATCGACGTTTCGTGTCAGCTTTTTTACGTAATAAACTTAGAATAAAACAGTGAATTAATTTTATTCTTTTGTCTGAAGTAATAACATTATGATGACATGTACCTACATCACTATTTTTTACTAAGATTTTATTCATTTTTTGTACATAATCGTCTATATTTCTTATGCACATAGTCCATAAGATTCAAAATGGCTAACACCTATTTCTCACAATGATTAGCACGTACTTATATAAGAATAACGTAGTGCAAGCTAGTTTCAACCTTATTGACATCACAACAAATATAGTTTTTTTTCTTATATTCGTGATCAGCAGCATTTATTTATGCGAAAAAACATGTAATTAAGAAAATGTCAATAAGGTCGAAAATCGCTTGCACTTTTTCGTAGTCTATGTAACTGATATCAGACCATTACCGGCAGGCGATCGTACGACCTAAAACTGACGACTCGCAACTGCTAGTGTGTGGTCGCAAAACTGACAACAGGGAATTGCCGGCAGGCCAAAATCGCTTTAGTGTATGGGCGCTATCGGCTTAGGACTGCAGGCCGCCGGACAGATCAGGAACTGCAGGTGGACTGCAGGCGGACTGTTAGTGAGTGGGCGCCTTATTAGTCGTCAGTCCAAAATCGTTAACGAAACTGTGAGTGTGTGAGTTATTGCGATTAACTGACAGATTTATATCGTCCGGCCGTCGTCCGGTAAACTGTTAGTGAGTGGGCGCCTTGACGGCCTAGGACTGTCCGGCTTAGAACTGTCCGGAATCGTTCGGCGGCCACACACTATCGGATCGTATTAGTCGTCAGTCCAAAATCGTTAACGAAACTGTTAGTGTGTGAGTTATTGCGATTAACTGACAGATTTATATCGTCCGGCCGTCGTCCGGTAAACTGTTAGTGAGTGGGCGCCTTGTGGGTTATTGCGATTAACTGACAGATTTATATCGTCCGGCCGTCGTCCGGTAAACTGTTAGTGAGTGGGCGCCTTAAGACTTTAACTGCATAACAGTGAAGTCACACTTTGCAGTTAAAGTTTGCAGCCTCGTGGCGTAGCGGTAGTGAACGCGGGCGCTACGCAGGAGGCGCGACTTCGATACCCGCTCAGTGTAAATATTTGTATTCATGAATATGGGTATGGTCATTGGTTTAGTCGTGCCTCGGAGAACGCGTTAAGCCGTCGGTCCCGGTTGCAATCGATACGGGTAGTTGGAGCCGTCAAAAGTCCAACAACTGCAATGCTTCGATATCGCCTTTGGGTTGTGGAGGTCAGATGGCATTTGCTTCACGGAAAATGTCGAAGTTTAGCCAAATCCGCAGTTGGACTGGACCCCAAACTCCGAGTTGACGGCTTCGGATGCGGCTGGGATTAACGGTCGGATGAAGAAGTCTGAAGTTTGAAAAATAAATGAAATTTTGCAGTATCAAGGATATGTCAGTAGTTAACATAATAGCAAAATCGGGGTCCTGGAATATGGGCTTAGACATATTTTATCCCCAGATGCCGTTCGTCCGACCCTCTCACCTGGCTTACCCGACTACCTGGGGTCGCTTCACCACGGACCGCGGGGTACTCCGCATCCAGGATTTAACTGAGGACATGTGGGAGCAAGCCCTGGAGTTGCTGTCGACGTATTTCACCAGGGATGAACCGCCTTGCAAATATATGGGTACGTATCTCGGAGAGCAAGTGAAACCTTCGGCCCCGGTTGCCATACGAACATCTATGGCAGGCGTTACGTGCAGTTGGAGCTCTTAACAGTCAAACAAGCAGGTCTACCTGCAATACTACGATAAAACCCCTGAGTTGTGAAGGTTTATGGCAGTCGCTTCACAGAAAATATCAAAGTCCTGTCGCCGTAACAGCGTTTTCACACTCATCTGATATCCGATATCGGTGTCGGACGCCGATAGCCGGCATCCGACAGCCGACACCTTGTGTTTTCACATTTATCCGAATAAATCGGCCCAATATGGCCATTTGCTCGAAAGCACAGACTAGTTAGGGATGCTAAGGATGAAAAAAAAGAAAAAATAGTGCAAGAAATTTTCGTCCGTATTAACATGACATGGTATCGAGTTTTTTTTCTTATATTCGTGATCAGCTTCAACAATTAACACGTAACTGAGAAAATGTCATTAGGGCCGAAAATTGCATGCAGTCGCTGTTTTGGTCTTTATGTGATCCGATACCGTGGAAACACAGTGGTGTTACCTCCGATAACAGATATCGCGCCGGAAAATGTGAAAGACAAACACATATCTCATACATTTGACTTCCTCCTGTATCGGATGTCGGATATCGGTTATCGGATGAATGTGAAAACGCTCTAAGACTGAAAAAAACTGCTGTATAATTCTCTAAACATACACCGTCGAACTCAGCACTGTGGCGTCATTGTAGATGGACCAATGACACTCTTCATCAAGGCTGACCCTGGACTACGAGGCGAAGGCCTCGGATGCAACCGGAGTTAACACTAGGAAGAAGTATTTTACTGTTAGGTAGTAAGTTTGAATCTCGTCAATATGATTACACCTCGCCTGATAGCAAGTTAAATAGGAAGTCTCAGAAATGTGGGTTATTTTTGCAGTTACTTATACACTTACAAATAGTGTTACAACAGAGCCCTCAGTTTGACGGCGTTTTATACGTATTAGATAGATAAACGGATCTATATACGGATACGGTTCTCAACAGAAAAAATAGTTTTTCTGTTTTGTGGATTTATAAGGCGTGTTACTGTGTATGGTAGAATTTATAGGTTATAGAAATAAATTGGTCTTTCTTACTTTCCGACCTATTTTCATTGATTTTTAATTTCTTTTTCAACACGCAGATGAAAGACTCTGAATGAAGCGTTGTGGAAACAATTCATGGAAGATTCAACTTTTCGACTGTTTTTACGCTGAAAGGTTTTTTATTTTACTTTATTATTTTTTGATTAATATTATTATTTTCTTTGCCCTTCTACTTACTATTATAAAATTCAAATCACTTTACCTACTACTGCTTATGCTGTTGATTGATGGCACTTGTTGGAACTTGCTACACATCTTCAATGAAAACACTTGTACTATTCCAGTTTGTTCAAACAATGTGGAATAGTACAAGTGTTTTCATTGAAGACTTTACCTACTACTATTGTTAAATTATTAATTCACAACTCAATTTTAGTATTTTTAATTCTTATTTGTTTGAATTAAATTTTTTAAGCATTTCGCGTGCAAAATATTCAAATTGATTAAAATAGGAATAGTTTGAAGTTTGGTTGTTGTTTGAAAAATCATTCATTGGTTTCGATCGTTCTTAACAATATTGGTAGACACTCGACTGTCGCCTCAAAGACAGATATAGAAGGAGAAATTTGAATTGGTTAGGGCGAGGTCTGGTAGCTTAGTGGTCAAAGCATTGCCCCTGTAAGGCAAAGCTCGCGGGTTCAAACCCCGCCTAGACCGATTTAAACTTTTCCTATTTTAATCTTGTGTGTTCACTATCGATGCAAAAACAACTTAACGGGTTTTGATGCGAATGTTATACTTATTACAACTATAGGTAGGTACCAGTACCAATTTATTTAAAGTAGATTAATCAAGGGTACTACCACAGATAATATAATATAATTCTAGTACTATATATACCTACAATTTATACCGGGTATAAGGGGAACGCTCCCGAAGCCTAAGGCCCCTTGTAAGTACTTTAGGTATACTATATATTGGCATAAATTTTGTTTCGATTTGGTGAATTTTCTTTTTCTTTTCGTTTTTTTCAGCATCCATTTTATTTAACTATTTTATTAAAAAACCTCAATGAAGAACAATAAAAAAAAAACATATACAGAAAAAAACAAATGGCGCCAAGCGCGTGCTTTTTTGATAGCGATGTTTTTTAAAAAAAATTGTCGTTTCCAATTTATTACCTATGCCAACAAGTAGTATACCCGGAGTACTACCAGTGGCCTTCGATTTCGGGAGCATTTCCCTTACACCAGGTGTATTAAAAAGTGTTTAGCAATCTCCCCATGTTTTGAAATTCTCGCCAGAAATCCACAAGCACCCTACAGCCGTTCTCGAACTCCAGAAGCTCTGGCGCACCACTCTCAAAGACAACCTGTCCCTCGCGTGTGTGCTAGATGACCACAGCCAGCCCCCCAAGATCGTGGGGGTCAACGTGCTCACTGTCGTCTCCAAGGAGGATAAAGAGGAACCTTTTCAGGTATAGTTTCCGCCATATATCTTGACCGCAATCACGTCAGTACTTCAGACGCGCAGTACGCGTTTCTGTGTCTCTTTTAAGGATATCATGAGATGCTACGGCAGTGGAGGAGCTCATATCCATCAATCTACGCCCACCATGGCCACAAGGCCTCGTTTCTTCCATGACTTTTGATCAATTTGACTGAAGTGAGAGTTACCAGAGTTTTTCGACTGTCAGTGAGAAGACCAAAGGCTATTCCTGCTTTGTTTTCTACACTGACGGCACGGACACTCTCTGTGTTTACAGGGTCGGCAGCACGAGTGACTCCCCTGGTGTTGCACACGTCCATAAGCCACGGTAATCACTTACTATCAGGTGGGCCGTGTGCTTGTCTGCCACTTAAGTAGTATAAAAAAAAGCTGACAATGGAATTTGGTAGGTATATTTTTGTATCACGTGTGCAACACCAGGGGCGTTACACTCGTGCTGCCGCCCTAATAGGAATTTTCTAATGCCCTTCTTGAAGAAGCCCATATTGTTCCCAGACAGAAGACCCAGTCTGGGCACAGCTCTTCGGCGCAGTAGACCTGGTGGCCCGAAGTGTCGATATATTCACCCAGTACGGAGTCGACAGGTATTTGACCGCGTATGGTCTAGTCGTGGACCCTGAGTGGAGGGGGAGGAACGTTGGCAAGGAGCTGCTGCTCACCAGGTAGGGGTACTGCTGTAATTAGCACCAGTTTTCGTTAAAGGAAACCTTTTTAGCGTGCCCTTCGAAGCATGGAAGAACTCAGATGAATACCACCAAGCAGTTATCCATCGGTAAGATGAAAAGATGAAGAATTCATACAACTTCCGCATTTATGTCGTTAAATGACCATAATAAACAGTTAAATCTATACATATGTACAAATAAAATTGGGAAGGTTAAGCAGAGGTGAATTAACACCCACATTTCACCAATCTGTATTCGGTCTCACGTAATAGGAGGTGAGTCTATTGCCGTATTCCGGGCAAATTCTACTCTGACAGGAACCACGCGGCCATTTACTACATGCATATAAATATAATACGGTACATATACCAAAATAACATTTTTTTAAATTTTTGACTGTCTGTCTGTTTGATCCGGCTAATCGCTGAAATGGTTGAACCGATTTTGACTGGACTTTTATTGGCAGGTAGCTGATGTAATAAGGTGTAACTTAGACATTTATTTTAGAAAAATAGCGTTGACTGAACACTAAGCGATAACCGACATCATCGCGGGCGGAGCCGCGGGCAACAGCTAACAAGACATATAGCTAGCAATAAGCGTTCTCATAGACTCAATTTCAATTAAGTCAGCCATCTTGAATACCAAGGATTCTTAACGACGGTTATGGGAAATATTCTCAAATATCAGTGAGGCGACGAGTTGCCTCTCATTCCAATATGACACCATAAGCGAATACCTATTAGCTCGCATTGTATTCCAACCCTATCGCGCCTATCTCATCCCACATTGAGTACCGACTTAAATTAATTGTATTATCGATTTAAGATTACTTTTACATCTATCAAGTACCTATATCTGTTGGTAGGTAGGTACTAAAATTATTTAAGAAGTGGAAAGATTTGATTGTTAGTTGGTTTACATTGATTAGATTAGGATTACTCCGAAACTACTGGAGCGATTAGAAAAAATCTTTTTGGTATCAATATCATTATTTGCTTATACTGTTAATTGATGGCACTTAGAGGAACTTCAATAAAAAGATGTGTAGCAACATCTTCAATAAAAACACTTGTACTATTCCACCAGTGGCGTAACTATAGGGTGGCAGGGCTGGTGGCGGGCCCCGGCCCAAGAGGCCGCGTACTCAGAAATGTATTTTTTACATCGTACCTGAGTATTATATTTTTGTTTACTTACTTGACTAATTTTAGAACGCATACATACACTCATAAACGAAATATTAGGTCCTTACGTATGAAATTGGCGTTTTGTATGGGAGGAATAAAAAGTCGATTTTTTTTGTAAAATATATTTAATTAATCAAAGTATGCATCGCTGTTATCTATGCACTTTTGCCATCTTATGGGTAGTTCATTAATCCCTTTACTATAAAACCATGGGGGCGAAAATCAATAAACTCTTTGAAGGCGGTTTGGACTGCTGCATCGGAGTGGATTTTTTTTCCTTGTAAGAAATTGTCCAAATTCCGGAAGAAATGGTAATCTGTTGGAGCAAGGTCCGGGGAGTACGGTAGATGTCGCAGACATTCCAATTGTAGCTCAGCTAACTTAGTGGTTGTTTGTTGTGCAGTGTGTGGTCTTGCGTTGTCGTGAAGCAGCAGTGGCCTAGAGCGATTGACCAATCTCGGTTGTTTAACAGCTAGTTCTTCCTTCATGGTTTGCAGTTGCTGACAATAGATATCTGCCGTAATCGTTTGGCCAGATTTAAGAAAGCTGTAGTGAACGAAACCGGCGCTAGTCCACCAAACACTTACAAGTAACTTTTTCTGAGTCAATTTTCGTTGAGAGCAGGTTCAGCCATTGCGATGCGCGCTTTCGATTATCGTACAATATCCACTTTTCATCACAAGTAATGATTCGATTTAAAATCCCTTCATTATTGTGTCGGTTGAGCAAAGTAACACAGCAGGCGACCCGTGTTTGCAAGTTCGATTCACTCAATACATGAGGTACCCATCGTTCGAGTTTTTTTACTTTCCCGATTTACTTCATGTGGATTAATACAGTTTTGTCACTTACCCCGAAGCCTGCTGCTATCTCTGAAGTGCTTTGTGATGGATCCGCTTCCTCAATAGCCTTTAATTCTTCGTTTTTCACTTTGATCTCCGGCCGTCCACGGGGTTGGTTCTTAAGGTCGAAATTTCCAGAACGAAAACGTTGAAACCAAAAACGTACCGTGCTGTCTTTAGCAACACCAGCGCCGTACACATCATTAATTCTTCGAGCTGTTTCTGCAGCACTGGTGCCACGGTAGAACTCGTACTCGTAAATATACCGATATTTCATGTTTTCCATTGCGCGGTAATAAGCGACGCCAAAGAAAAAATAATGAGGAAAATAACAAATGAATGACTGTATTCCAAAGAAAAAAACCAGCTAAATAAAATTATAAATTTGAATTTCGAATTCTTAACCAAAGAGGAGATATTTCAGATCAAATTGATCAGTACGACAAAACGCTAATTTCATACGTAAGGACCTAATAAATACCGCACTATTCTACTCTATCATATTCGATACAACTCAAGACATTCCAAAAAGTGATCAAATATGTGAAGTCTACCGTTATTGTATGATCGAAAATATGGTAATAGGATCCCAAAGACACTTGTCATTAAAGAGATATTTTTAGGATTTCATGAAGTTACGGATCAAACTGCCTTAAGTAATGCCCAAGCAAAATTTGAAATCCATAAGCAAGTGACAAAAATATTTCTCTAAATAAGTTTCGAGGACAAGGATATGATGGTCCTAACACAATGAAAGGGACTTGGAAACATAATCACTAAAGTAATAAATTACAAAAAGAAAAGTAATCACAAAAAGTGTCAGAAGCCTAGGTTCGGACCCGGTACCATCTGAAGCCATAAGGACTTGCAGTCGGAGCGCTTACGGATAAGCTACGAAGCTTCATAAAGTGCCTGACAAAATAAACAATCTTTTGCTAATGTTGTATGACGTCAATCGTCGGTTACGGTTCAAAGGTCAAATGTTCCTGACGCAAGTTTAATACTTTTTACCCATCCAACGCCGCTAAAGAAGTTTTTTGAAGTTTTTTTTCACTTCAAAATACTGTTAAATTGCAAATCGGAAGAAAGAATTGAAGCTGTTTCACTCAAAAAGAAGATCGAAAACTACAATATTATTATGTTATTGGTTTTCCATTGCAAAATCCTAGTAACTACCGATGCAGTCCTAAAAGCACTTCAGCCTATAGACGTCGATCTTTCAAATGGCTAAAAACGTTTGAAAATTTGTCTAGAAGAATTGGAAAGGTATCGACATGAATTTGTAAATTTAAAAATAGAAGCAAATAGTGAAGCAGAAAAATTATCCATCACCCCTGAATTTTCTAAAACTTGTCAGAGGAAGGTGAAACGCCATTTTGACGATCTTTTCGGAGATGAGCATCAATGCAAGATCCGGAAAGTTTGATCAAAGTGAACATATTTTATCGCGTATTGGACATCATTATTAACCAACTGAAACCCCTTTTTTTCCGATGGATAAAATTACATATTGCAAATTTTAGTGTTTTGCAGCCATCAACTTTAAAAGTTGTAAATGACACTGACCTATTAAAAAAAGCTTTGGAATTTGTTGAGACATATGAAAAAGACATATTATTATGTGAATTGTTTGCCAGGGAAATTCAGTTTTCGATCCACTTTCAGAGACGAAATAGAAAAATCTTCGTGCATTAGAGACCTTGCTGATTTATAAATAATAAAAAATCATTGTATCTCCTGCAGCTTTCCTGAAGTATACACTGCGTTAATTTTGTTTGTTACAATTCCTGTGACTACACAGCTAGTGCTGAGCGATCATTTTCAAAACTAAAAATTAATAAAAACCTATTTAGGAAACTATATGGGACAAAACAGGTTATGTAACTTGGCTATTCTGTCTATTGTTATATAAATCGCTGGCCCGATCTTTAAACTTTGATGGTGTTATAGACACTTTTGCGAAACAGAAAGCTCGAAACAAAGATAATAAATATGTTATAGAAATTAAATCGTTATTTTGATTTCAATGTAAATGTATGCAGGTTGCCTCACAACGTTGTTCCTTCACCATAAAGTCTCTACAATTGGGCTAGCCTGGGGACTACACCACATTCCCTCTCGCCTAAGGGAGGAGGCCTACGGCCAGCAGTGATTCATATATTAGGCTGGTGAATGTAAATGAATGTAAATGTATAAACCCATTCCCTTTAAAATAAAATTGTTATAAGTGTTGGATACCTAACTACTTAAAGTGGTTTATTAAAATTAAACTAAGTACAATGTGACGATTGTTACTGATAGGGCCCCATCAAAAGAATTTGCCACGGGCCCCAGATGGTATAGTTACGCCACTGTATTCCACATTATTTATTAAATTCCTGACCGGTTTCGCCTTACGGCATTATCAAAGGTTGATACATGTTTTTTGGGTATCAGATGTCAATGGCGAATAAATATGTAATGTGTAATAGTACAAGTGTTTTCATTATTTGTTTTGTGAATAACAGGTAATATAACATCACGCTACTACCCAAGGGAACGGGGCATACATCATAATAATGTTAATAAATCCGATAGATTCCCAAACAAATTTGACATCTATAATATTTATGTTTGTTTGTACGTAGATCGGACTACGTTAGAAACCGTATACAACAGAGAACATAACTCCCTTTTAATGAGCCTTAAAAGTTTACAAAACACACTCAAACAAGAAACTTTCGTACGGTTGGTACGGTATTCAAGTTTTAACTCATATTTTAAAAGCTTTAGTGTATTTTTTATAATGGACACCTCAATAGAACTTCCTCTCGCCTAATAATAAGCTATAGGGTACTTCTTAGGAAAGAGGGTCACCATTACAGACACCAACAATGCTAATCTATAATGATGACACTCAGCTTGGCGGCCCCCCCATACCGGGGGCGAGTCGGTGACCGCGTAGTCCCCCCTCTCAAGGATGGCCAGACCGACGCCGCGCCTATAGGACCTGCGTCTCGGAGACGGAAATACGTGAGCTGGTACGGCATTTCAATTTTATTTTTGTTTATATTACAGGATTCCTCTCTGCAAAGCCCTGGATATCAAAGTGACAGCAACTGTATTTACGGCCGGGGCATCGCAAGCCGTGGCCAAGAAAGCCGGCTTCGAGGATTTATCAGAAATAAGTTATAAGGATCTAGCTGACAAAGGCTTCGTGTTCCCTGGCATTGAGCAAGATACGAGGGCCTCGAAACTGATGGCAATGGTTATAAATTAAAAATAAAAGATGGTTAGAAAGACCACTACTTGAACAGCCAGAATGAGCGACTTTTCGAATAATACTAGGGGTAAAAGTGCAGTAATATTATTATAAGCGCCATCTATTGACAAGTCCTTAACTTCAGAACGTATTAATAGATGGCGCTGTTCTAAACTTATTGTGTAATTATACGAGCGAGATATAAACACAATAAACCAAAGTTAATTTTACATTTTTAAACTACATCGACAATCGATGTAGTTTAAAAATGTAAAATTAAATTTTATGGTTGGTCCATGCTATACTCAGAGGTGTATGATAATATTTAATATTGTATAACATTGTACCAAATACGTTATCTGCTTTCAGTATTTATATACTTTGTACACTAGTACACTGTATTACTGTATATCTAGATAATATGAAAATCAATATAATAATGCCTTAAGCATATAGCAGCAAATATATAACTCAAATGATGACCTAAAACTTTTAATTATGCCCATTTTCTTTCCATTCCTATGGTGGTAAACAAACGCACGATATAATATTATAGTCATTCCGGAGTTCATGAATTATAATTATAATAACAGACTGTGTTCCGGAGCGAAAGATTTTAGGCACAGTGTGATAGCATAATCTTCTGAAAGAAGAAACTACCCAAAATCTTATTCTCCAAAACGACTTTAAAATCGATGTGCATCATGTTAAGTGCTTGTTAGGTATTATACACATGCGAATATATTCATATTCAAGCATACAAATATTGTGAATTCCCTATATGAGGATTCGAATCTGATATTTTTCACATAGCTATCGAACTCTTTATCACCAGTCCATAAATGTGGGACTGGGACAATACTACGGACGGACTTTCCAAATATCTAGAATCTATACTCTAGGCAAACATGAACTGAGCCATGTTAGGAGATATAAAAGAAAACCCTGTGAGATCCTATATATTGTATCACCTAAGCCTGTGAGTAAACCAAAATTTTCTTTTCGGTTGTAATTTTTAGCTGCGTCAGAGACATCTATGAGTGAAACCCTATATAATGAAAGTGGTGTCTTCTGGAGTCGTTTTCTAGTACCACAATTATGTCTAGGTGGCACTAATAAGTCTGCAAAGTATTTAATGACTTCAACTATTGTGAATAGAAATATACCTACATATTAGATTTTGGAAGAAATCATGAAATTTTAATTATAGAAAAGATTAGATTTCAGATTATATTCACATTACAATAGTGGAGTTTTTAGTTTTATACTGGCAAGCAAAAAAATACAATGGCGTCGCGTCCAAGTGCCAACTTTGTCAAACGGTTGTTGACTTTTCGGGGTGTATCTCTTTCGTTCACACGCGTTTCCACTTCGTTATAAAAATAAAGTGTTAGTTTATTTATTATTTTATTTGATAAAACTTAATAATTGTCTCATTATGTTACGATAAACTGAGATACTGTATTTTACGCGACTGTCGACTAGTTAGGAGTTTTTCCTCGTGCATTCATGTTGTCGTGAAAATTGTTTTCATTTCACATCCTGTTTTGAAAACGTACATTTTCTGATTATTCCGTTCTTGTGGCTAATTTTTCTTATTATTCATTGTGTGTTTGTGATTGAAAGTGAAGACTATACAAAACAAGGGAATTGGTAACTGAGAAATAGGGAGATAAACTAAATTCTAACATATTTACTGAATACGTATTTTTGTGTTTGTGGTTAAATGTTTGGCCAGTGAATAACATGGATTTTATTTGAAGCTGGGACCCCCTGCTTTGAAGGTAAAAATAAAACTCATAACTATTATCGTTTCTTGGGCTATTTATAGCAAAGAAATACCTATTTATCGCGTTTTGACGTTTTGATTGTAAATATTATACTAAACACTGACGCCAGTACCAAAAGAAAACTAGTATTGGAAATATCATCAAATTAGAACATTGTGTAATACCTATTAATAAATAAATAAATATTCCACAACATTCTACACAGCCCTATCTAGAACCACAGTAAATAAAGGCTTATCTACATTGTGTTGTGGATTGTAAATTTAAGAATATAGATGAATATGTTTAGATATATTTTATTGTCTATACTTGCATATAAACACTCAGACCGAAGCAAATATTCATGTTCATGAGTACAAATATTTGCACTATAAAGTAATCGAACCCGCAACTTCTGTCTTAGCAGTTGTTTGGTCTACCACGACACCAAATCCGACTTGATAATAGTGCTTCTGTCCATCCACATCACAAGCATCCATTATTATCATTAAATGCTGAAGTAGGACCAAAACTGTAATAATACATTTCTGCCTTCCCCTTCAGCGGTTTACAGGTGTGAATATATGTTTCTATGACTAATGTTCTGCAAGGTCAACCCCCACCTGCTTACTAACAAGCA
Organism: Eilema caniola; assembly: GCA_949126895.1. Taxonomy (NCBI): domain Eukaryota; kingdom Metazoa; phylum Arthropoda; class Insecta; order Lepidoptera; family Erebidae; genus Eilema; species Eilema caniola. Next base: position 1,142,152 of record OX421490.1, on the reverse strand, counting down.
CCTTACAAACTTGATGTGATTCAATTTAATAATGAACTGCCATACTGGAATATTAAGATGGCCGTTTTTTTCTTTTTGTACTTCAATCTGTCCTAGTAGAACATTAAGCAATAAGTAGATAATGAATTAATTTTAATGAGTATGTCCTGTGGCGAGTCCTTGTTACAATATCAACAGCGCAAGTCCTGTGGTACTCTGCAAGAGATTACCTCAATAGTTGGGACTGCTTGACTATTTGAATATGCGCTTAAGGGTCCTCAGTATTTTTTAATGTGTGGAAATCCCCTAGGACACCCAGCAAGAGGCAGCCGTCCGATTGGGGTTGAGATTGAATAGAATAGAATAGAATAGAATAGATCTTTATTTGCTAGAACATTGTGATAAGGATGTTACAAATTATGTCTTATGACTAGGTAGGTACATCATGTTCTGCCTAAATTGGGCATGCAAATTTTCATTTATTTAAAACACTTTAGCGTACAAAAGTATACGAAGTCAAAAGGAGGCTTATATCACCTAATTACACTTTTATCTATACTCTTTACATTTTATAGATAAAAAGTCTGTAACGGAGTAAAAACATTTGTTCAGCAACCAGTCTTTTAACGATTTTATAAATTTATTGTATGGTAAAGCTTTAAATTCGCTAGGTACACAATTATAAATATATCCACACATAGACAGGCAATTCTTTTTATATAAAACTGTTTTTGGTACCTTAGATAAAACTGTTCTGTCTGGGTCGCGTGTATTTCTCGGGTACATTTCCTTTGCTGTTGTAAAGAGGTGCTTATTCAGTCTTACAAATTTTGCACACTCAAAAATAAACATACAGGGCAAAGTCAATAGTTTAAGTGATTGAAATAGCGGTCTGCAAGATATCCAGGGGGCCACACCGCAAATCGCTCTGACGCATTTTTTTTGAACAATAAATGCCTTATTTATGTCAGTTGAGTTTCCCCAAAGAATCAAACCATAATTAAGAACTGCGGCCACATAGCCATGGTACGCGCTAAGAACCGTCTCTTGCGATGATATTCTACTTAACTTCGCCAAGACATATACAAATCTGTTTATTTTGTTACATATGTTATTTATGTGGGCTTTCCAATTTATATGTTTGTCCAAAACAATACCTAAAAATGTAGTGTGCTCTACCTCCTCGATTTGAATATCTTTGTACATAATATTAAGGTTTAAGTGTTTACGTCCATATGTGTTAAATTGTATATATTTAGTTTTTGTTAAGTTTACATTTAGATTATTTTCATCCAGCCATTTTATAATAGATTCTATTGATTTATTAATGTCACAGTTATAATTATTTATGTCATGCTTATTAATGTCATATTTAGTAATGTCATATTCATTAAGGTCAGTGTCATATAAGTGATTGTCAGTTAATTTGGATTTAATTATTATTGAAATGTCATCTGCAAATAATGTACATGGATGTTCAGTAACATCCGGAAGGTCATTTATGTATAATAGAAATAATAGAGGGCCTAGCACACTGCCCTGCGGTATCCCAGAACCGTTTACTCTGTAACTTGAATTAGTTGCTTCTAATTCTTTTTTGTCATTTAGGGAGCTAATTTGAACGCATTGTTTTCTATTTGCTAGATATGTTTCTATCCATGACAACGCATTTCCGCGAATACCGTATTTTTCTAGCTTATTTAGCAATATTTTATGTGAAACCAAATCAAATGCTTTCGTCATATCAAAAAATATCACAGTTGTAGCGTTACCATCATCTACACTATCAATAACTTGAGCCATGAGGTTGAAACATGCTGCAGTGGTTGACTTCCCTTTTTGGAATCCAAACTGTTCCTTCCTGAGAATATTATGTTTGGCTAGGAATTCAGTGAAACGTTTATACATGGCTGTTTCAAATATTTTAGAGATTACAGACACAAGAGTAATAGGTCTGTAATTTGAGAGTGATGATTTGTCTCCTTTTTTATGCAGTGGTTTAACAATGGATACTTTCAACAAATCTGGAAAACAGCCTGTGGTAAAAGATAGATTTACCAAATGAGTTAGTACAGGAACTAGTTCATTTGTGCTAGACTTTAAAATTTCAGTCGTGATATTATCATAGCCCATCGATTTTGTATTCTTTAGGGACATTACTATCTTATTAATGTCATAACAATCGTACGGCTTTAGAAATATGCTATTGCAATTTGTTTCCACCTTAGTCCCACAACTATTCTTGTTTATATTACAACTTATGAAATAATCGTTAAAAAGTTCGGCTATTTCTTTTGACTTACTTATTATTTCACCGTTACTTATTATGTTCATGAAGTACTAAATACTTGACCTAACATTTTGTCAATACATGACTACTGTTCTGCGAGATTGACTCTAGGCTGTCCAATAACAGATGCCTTACATATTTGATGTGTCATAGCAATGTACTGGTATATAAAGATTTTAGTTTTTTTAATTATTACAGTTTGACTGTTTTTTCAAACGATTTAAATTAAATAAATTGGATCCTTCTAAGTGGGGTTTAAACCTGCGATCTTCTATTTAAATTAATTTGCATACTTAGCTTAGTCGTCAAAGCATTGCCCCTGTAAGGCAAAGATCACGGGTTCGAACCCCGACTAGACCGATTACATTTTTCCTATTTTAACTGATTTGAACATTTAGCAGGAAAAATGCTTAAAAATTTAATAAATCAAAACAGCAGCTAAAACAAAGAAATGCTCAAATAGTACCTAGTATATGGAAAAAATATAAATAATAAAATTATATATAACTAGCTGACTCGGTGAACTTCGGACCGCCAATATTCAGTCAGATCCCGTTCCCGCTGCACCCTCTACTATATTAAGCATGTATTATACATATAAACCTTCCTCTTGAATCACTCTATCTATTAAAACAAACCGCATCAAAATCCGTTGCGTAGTTTTAAAAATATAGGGACAGAGAAATCGACTTTGTTTTATACTATGTAGTAATAATAATAGAAAAGAAAAAAGAAAGATGCTTTTACTTAGTAATATAGCTTCTCTTATATTTTTATATTAACTTGGCTAGTATTAGCCAAGTTAATATAAAAATGTGCAACCTTTCTGAACACATTGAAATCCCCCTGAGCCTTGGAGAGCACATCAAGTAGTTAACCCCAGTTGGTAGTATACCAATATTGATGGCATTTCTTCCCATGGGTGTCGTAGAAGGCGACTAAGGGATAGGACTGTTCTACATCCAACAGTAAACAGTGCCCCAGTGTAAAAAGTGCCCTTAATAGGCGTGAAAATATCTTTAATGTTGGAGAGGTAGAACACGACGGTATTCCCGCCCATCTGAGCAGTCCGACTGGAGAAGTACCTCCGGGCTACAGAATACCGCGGCCATAATAACCTCGTGTTGTGTTCCCGGCGGTGAGTAGGGTAGCCAGAGTTCCCAGGAGAGTCTTTGTTCTGTCAGTGGCAAGATTAAAGCATATTCCTGCTTTGTCTTCACACTGACGGCACAGAAACTCTCTGTGTTTACAGGGTCGGCAGCACGAGTTTTGCACACGTCCATAGGCCACGGTAACCACTTTCTATCGGGTGGGTCGTGTGTCTCAGTAGTATAAAAGAAGAAAATGTGTGTTCGGTAAATATCGTAAGCCCAAGTCGCGAGAAAAATGAACCCCTGGCGCGCGCGGATGGTTTTGTATTATCTATAATTGGTAGCTTTGAGCTCTTGCGCTGCTTTAGCACCCCGCAATATCCTCAAAAGACACTTACAAAACACGTACTGCATAACAGAGTAAATTTTTGGGTCTAGATATATGCCGGTAACTAATGTAGAAGTAATTTAAACTTATTAGAGAACTCGCGCTAGCTACAAAAGTTTTTTTTCAAAACCGGTATCATACAGTTTCCGCCCAAAAATTCGCACGTCTACTCGTTACAATGATGACACACTTTGACCATTCTTTGACCATCCTAGTACCGTTTCACTGAGGGAACGAACTCAGTGAGTCAGTGGTAATTAGTTAGCAGTTGAAATTAACTACATTGTGGCATTTTTAATGAGGTCAGTGACCACTTGGAAATAAATTAGTATGCCAAGTGTCTCAGGTGGTGGAGCTTCTGATTTTTCCGAGCAAAACAATTCTTGACGGTGTCATTTTTGGAAATATATGTACATTAATGGTCCTATAGGTCCCTGGTTACAATGTCACTATAGTAAGCGCGTTATCAACAGAATCTACAGGTTTCTACAGTGTCGGCAGAACGATTGTAATGCCCCTGGTGTTGCATACGTCCAAAGGCCACGGTAACCACATCCTATCAGGTGGGCCGTGTGCTTGTCTGACACCTAAGCGGTATAAAAAAAAACTCTTCGTGCCGTAAGTCATTTCTCTATGACATTTATATAAAGAATGATTTTCTTTAAGTTATGGCCGGACTCAGTTGATAAGTCCTTATTATACTAATTTTTTTCTAATTCCCGGACCCGCTCGTGTGAAATTTTGATAACGTTCCCGCTATTGGGAACCTATTCCCGGACAAATGAAGATAATAATGTATTCTTGTACCAAATTTCAGCCAGATCTGTTCATCCGTTACAGTGTAATTGAATAACATCCAATTATCTTTACAGTAGGATTCAGACTTAACATAAGAATGTTTATAACATACATAGATAATATCGGTATGAATAGTACTAATGGACATTGCAATTATTTATAACTTTAAAGCCACGATGACATCACAAGGCTTACGCAACCTACTGTGTCTAATGAGAAGGCAATTGACCTGTGATTAGTGGACTTAGAGAACACAACAGCAGTTAGATGAATGAGTGAATGAAACTATTTATTTACATACAAATATTCACGTCTGTAAATCCACGAAGGGGTGTACAGAGGTGTATTAACACTTATTACCAACTTTTCGTCATAATTTTCGGTTCTGAGAATATATTCGTCAAGCGAGCACTCGGGCACTCTGTCATGGGCTTTAAGAACAGTTCTATCCCTTTGTCGCCGTTCTCGACGCCCACGGGAAGAGATGGGTGGACGTTACTCCACAGGGAACCAATACGACCACAAATGCGGAGGACAACGTTAAGGTGATGATATCGACACATCTCCGCTTAAAAGCAAACACAGGCTTAGTATTGTGTAAAAATCATATAATTTTTTAAAGTAAACAATAGGAATAAATTTATATAAACATTACGCAGTGAAATATTAACTGTACTTGTATGAATTTTGTCACACGACACGACACTCATCCATTCAATTGTTAATTTGAAACTAGTTATGTTGTAAAAAATTAAGTTAAGGTCGGGGATTTTCTCATTCTCGCCAAATACCGTGTTCATTTTAGACAGAAATGGCAAGAGTCTTAAGAATTTCATCCCACGCACGCTCAAGCTGTATAAATGACTCCCTGCTGTGGATATCCCAAGCGACTAGAATATGGAGTTCTTCAAGATGGGTATTAGAAGGTTTCTTTAGGGTCGGAAGTGCGAGTATGACGCCTCTGGTGTTGTACAAGTCCATATGCCACGGTAACCACTTGTCATCAGGTGGTTCGTGTGCTTTTCTGCCACCTATTTTTTTTAATACCACTTTGGTGGCAGACAGAACTTCTTAGATAACCCCATATTGTAGTCGCTTGGAACGACCAGAGCAGGGAGTAAAAAGCATAAAAAACGTAATCAAAGCAAAATCGTTCCTAATGACGCGATCCTATAGCAAAATTGCGTCGATATGTACAGTCTGGCAGTAGTTACGGGTACTTGGAGCCTTCAAAAATCCAACAACTGGTCTAGCTGCAACGCTTCGATATCGCCTGTGGGTTGTGGAGGTCAAATGGCAGTCGCTGCACGGAAAATATAGAAGTTTAGCTAATTCCGCTGTTAGACTGGTTAAAAGCAGACCCCAGACTCCAAGTTGAAAAGCTTCAGGTTAACGCTAGGTTGGAGAAGAACTTAGTGATTAAGAATAGACATTACAATCGGAGGTCTCGAGTTTGAATTTCGGCCACACTACTTATGTGGACCCACCCCTAAGAAAAGTAATCCTGCTAGCTAAGCTAGATTGCTTGTTTGCGAATACTAGTAATTTTGGTAACTAACATTCTTTCAAAGATGTGTCTCACTTCAGTTTACCCCTCAGGATATCCAAGCGTGAAGGCACACACATGGTAATTGATACATTTTCGGGATGACATCACGCTGAATTGTGCTCCGTAGGTTGCTATTTAAGGATATTCTAAAAATATGGCGAGGACTAAAGATATTTGGTGATGTCACCTCAGTCAGGAGCAGGTGGTTATTCGTTTCGTTTCATATTATCAAAGTGAAAGTAAATCTGTCTGTATGTAACGCTGAATGTGACCGCTGTGTATTGTTAACCTCTGCAAGGAAAATTTTGCAAATAATGGGCAATATCTCGTAGATCAGTCGCAAGTAACAGGTGATAATCCCTGTGGCATTCCGGTAGTGAAGCGACTGCTACGCCGGGGGCGCGGGATCGTTTCCCGCTCAGTGCAAATATTTGTATTTTTCACCTGATGGTAAGCTGAAGGCGAAGTCTCAGGAAAGAGGGTCACCATTGCATACACGTACCATGTTAACAATATGCCAATATTCAGCTTGACGGCCTCATCAGATGCTTTTCCACGCAGCGCTTAAAGGACCCGGGACTGTAGGAATGTATGCTTGAATATGTCTTTTTGTATTGGTCTAGTTAGTTCTGTGCCTCGGAGAGCACGTTAAGCCGTCGGTCTCGGTTGCCACGAACATCTTTGGCAGTCGTTTTGAATAGTTGGAGCCCCAAAAATTCAATGACCGATTTAACTACAATACTTCGACATGTTGCAGTTGGATCAGTCGTTGAATTTTGTTTGTCGCCAATAAAATTTGGTACCTACAGAGCAGTGTTGGGCAAATGTTAATTGCAATTAAAAATACTATGCAATTAAAAATCCCAACTGCTGTCTTAAATATCGAAACAACTTTGAAAGCAGACTCTACCCCATTGCCAATCATAAATTGATGGAAAAAATAATGGGTACCGCCTTCTATCAAACTTGTTATGATCATGTAAACAGCAATCAGGTTAATTGCAAGTTTAATTGCCATTAAAGTGTGCCTAACACTCGTACAGAGATAGGCTTAAGCTTAGAAAAGTATGTCCTTTTCCAAGCTCTAGTCTATCTCTGTATAATGTGCTATGATTATCCGACATCGACGCAGGCGGAGCCGCGAGCAGCAGTTAACAAAACTATTATCAAAAACAAGCCATCCATACAATGAATCCCACTCCTACGCAACAACGATTGTTCTATTTTAAATTCGTACTACACAGTGCGTGCGTATTCTCATTGGGATTCTCTACGCGTCTCCTCGCTTGTGCTCTATTAGCTATGGTACGATAGTATTATCGTGGTACAGTCAGAATCAGTGTACGAGCCAGCCAGTACTCGTACATTAGTTTTGTATAATATCCGCGTCAGCATTTCATACGCTGTATTTAGCCTTTAAGCGGGGCGTGAAAAAGCATCTGCTGAGGCCATCAGCTTACCATCAGGCGAGGTGAAGTTAAATGGACATGTCCAATATAAAAAATATCATTAATAATTAGTTCATAAATTGCCGCACTAGTATAAGCACGTAGATTATGGTGCAATTAAACGTTATCAAGTACGGCAGCGTATCGTTTAACCTCATGCAACAAAGGGTGCAAGCAAAAAAGTGCTTGTACATATGGTCCCTCGAGCCGGATTTGAACCGACCCATGGATCGATCTTGATGAACAAATTACTCAAAATGATCTTAATGCCTTAGTTCCCCCCCTTCCTGTTGACGGTTTGTTCTGATATTTGATGCACACCTTTAGTTCGGACGATAATACAAATTTAAATCAATAAAACGGTTTGATTTGCTCTTAACACGAGAGTATTTTCATCCACGCGGGTGGAGCCATGGGCAAAAGCTAGTTAAACCATAATGTATAAAAACTTACGCATATAATTAAACTACTAAATACATATGCCGTGGTATTACATCATTGCCGAACATATTATCTGTACAACAAAGGGCTTATCTGGCCCAATTGGGGTCAATTAGACCGAGTCAGCGGATGGATTAAGGAAAGTTGTGTTGTGCAGTGGCTGGGTTGTGGCAGCTCGGACATGAATACTTGGTACTAGAATATGAGAAGCTATCGCTGCTTTAAGGCGTGAATCTATACTTCTTGGGCGCGGTTTACACAGAAGAGACGTGGCGGGGCAGTATGGCAGTGGCGGCCAATTTAAGTAACACATACTAAACCTTATGAAGTGTAGAATAACCTTAATGACGTAACGCGCGTCACTTTAGTGGCAGGACGCCGCTTGGAGGCGCAAGCGCCATTCTCCTCTAAGACAAAAAACGACGCTATTGTACACTAGATAAGGTTTATTTTGTGTTACATGAATTGTCCGTCACCGCCATACGTCCCCGCCTCGTCTTTTCTGTATAAACCACGTCTTAGGTATAATTGTAAAGTGGTCGTTTCTGTACATTACGGAATATTAAAAAAACTTGAGTTATGTTATACCTATATATTTTTTATATAACTAATGTGGCACACTAGCGCACAGCTCACTTGATGGAAAGTGGTTACAGTGGGCTATGGACGTGTACACTTTGGGAGTAACACTCGTGCTGCCGACACTATAAACATTATCTTCTATAACATCAGTATAGAAGGTAAAGCAGAAATAGCCTTTGATCTTCCCACTGACAGCACAAAAACTCTTCAGTGAGCTCTGGCAACCCTACTTAACGATACCTACTATATACGGGATCATTTTTTTGGAATTCTTTTCTCTCCGCGATGGACGCAGAACTACTGAATGGATTTCGATGGTCGGCTTGATCAAATTGAAAATCTTACGTAGCCTATATTATAGGCTCCGTATGTATCTTCACGCTCCGTTTATAAAGGAAGGTAGATATCTAACCCTATAATCTTCATCCATAAACGGACATTTCAACATACAATAAATTGAAAATCAAACTCGTTAGTTTTATAATATTAGAATAGACATACTCAAAGGTAGTATCATACGTAGCGGGATAATACCCCGGACGGGGTGTGGACGGGACGGGCACGTGGCTGCCCCGTTGACTATGGGAACGTGATGTTAATGCATACGAACGTGACAGTCATTCGGATCTAACGTGCGTCTGACAAGATGAACTTTTTATTTAAAAAATTGGCTTTAATTGCTTTTCAATCAAATGCCCTTCGCACTTGATTAAAATTATTGGCCCTACACGTGCCACGTTACCGTCTCGCCCGTGTCTATGGACATATGCATTTCCACGTACATTTTGTATGAAACGATATTCCCAAAACTTCCCGTCCCGTACCGTCCGTTCAAAAACCCGTCACGTATGCAATTTTCAAGAACAACTGAAATTTAAATCGCATATCGTCATCCAATTTCTTGGAAGCGTACAACAATGGTCTTCTTAAGACAAACAAGTGTACAGTGTCACAAGAACGATGGACGATTGAGTTACAATCGTTGATTGTGTCTCCCGACGAACAGGCATCCGCATACCTCCCGCAGACAATAGCAAAAATAAATAATTGTACACATACAAGACGAATGAACAAACCATTTGATTAACAGCGCCAGCAGACAGCGCATACATTACTTGTTAAACTTCGATACGGATAAAAGGGGATCATTGAGAAACCGCAATGAATTACGCGTAGGTATCTTGTGCGTGCGTCTGCAGTTATCGTATGCGGTCACCTTCGGAATCATGCTCTGTACTCAAAGGGTAAAAACGGTTAGGGCATCATGGGGAGTGGCTAGACCGGTCGTACCAGCTGACACAGATGATCATCGAGCACGGGTGCTTCAACCAGTATCTGTGTCAGAAGAAGAAAGTGCCAGCGTCCGAGTGCTGCACATGCTCACCGAGCGTCCGGCTTGGTTGACGCCGAGACGGGAGCTATGGCGGACCTGGGAGTGTGAGTTCTCATCCTAGCCACTTTGCTCGCGGCGATGGTTCGCTGCGCGTGGAATTCAGTTTCCGTTCCCGTGACGGCGTAACCCTTTTTGAATTTTTTCTCTGCGTAAGAACCATTCTCGTATTGCAAGGAATATTCTAAAAAAAAATTGCGAAATCGGTTCAGCTGTTGTGGAGATTTGCGCTTAGCAACACATTCGGCGATTTATTTTTATATTATGGATAGATTACGCCGGCCAAGAGCTAGGCTAGCCAGCTAGAGGGGCAGAGCCGCAGGCAACAGCTAGTCAAATAATGTAAAACTGGCTGGTTGCTTTACCCAAAGCACGTACACATAGACTTTCAACTTTCGAAGAATGACTGCTCCATTTTGACACACGCAAAGAATTGTGATCAATGATTAATTTTATTCACATGGTCTTGACTCTAAACTTGAACATGAAAAGTGACGTTAAAGGTGAAGGTCCCTAGTCATACCAGGTCATTTTGTTTTACCACTTAAGGGCAGCACACGGCCCACCTGATAGGTCTCTTAAACCCTACTATTTTGGTGACAGTTCAAATCACACCCTTTAAAAAAATGTTACGTGTTGTTCCACTTCATAAACTACTAGTTGTTGCCCGCGGCTACGCCCGCGTGGATGTCGCTTATCGCGTAGTGATCCCAAGCTCTAATTCATCTCTGTACCAAATTTCATCACTTGACCGCCAACCGCTAAGTCCGCGCGCTTGCGCGATCCACAGCGCCGTAGCTTAGCAACAGAAATAACTACACTGCCACTTCTCTGTATATGGCGGCCGGATTCGTTAACATTAATGACTACTGCTTCACTCCCTTGAGTAGTAGCATGATTATATACAGCCTACGTGTTATTGTGATGTATAAGCTATATTATTGTAAATTTTCATTAAAATCCATTCAGTAGTTTTTACGTGAAAGAGTAACAAACATCAATCCATACATCCATCTATACTCATAAACTTTCGCGTTTGTAATATTAGTTGGATCTGAAGGGGTATTCTTAATCAACTAGCTTTACTTCCTGGCTCCGCCTTCGTGGAACTCGGGGCCTCTCAGTCTTATAGTTGACCCCTTAACCATTAAGTTACCGGCGGGACTGAACCTGAACTAGGTTGTCCTAGCCTGTGGGACACAGAATCTTGCCCTATGCCTCTACCCCTACCCCTTTAATAATATGAGGCCGTTAAAATGATGAGCATTCGTTAAGCTTTATACCTTCAGGCTAGGTAAAGTTGTCCAATAATGAAGTTATGAATCAAAAATATTCCATTTTTATCATTTTTCCCTTCAAATATGTAAAGATATGGATCAAAATATGAAAATAATAAATCATACAAGCCATGAAAAGTCACCCTCAACCCTCGTAAGGTCAGGGGGAGAGCGAGGTCGCATGGGCTCGGCTTAAGGTCGCAGTGACTCAGCTATGACGTCATGTAGCGTGGGCCTACTCGCACTTTCTCGTACGCGGACGTATTGTTATGCCCAAATATGATAGGCGTACGCTTTTATGGTAGAATTAAAGTGGCTTCACAAGTATTAATTATCATCATTACGACCATGTTAATAGTTAAGGGTTTGGAGCCTTGGATCTGCTCCATTTCATAATAGTTTTTTTTTTTGTTAGGAGATGTCAATTTGACGCTTGATGGTGGGCTGAAGGCAAACTCTCAGGCAAGAGGGTCAGTATTACAGTGATTACAGACAGGAACCTATGATGTTACAATGGTGACACTCAGCTTGACGGCCTCATCAGATGCTTTTTTACGCCCCCGCTTAAAGGATGTGATGCGGTATCGTATTCTGCGGACAATAATCGATACATTTGGGATAAATCTACCGAGTGAGTTGAGTACCAATATTTGACGACAAAATACAAATTTTCCTGAAAAAAAATATCCCTTCCATAATTTGATTTATTTCGACTTTTGCACGAGCGACTGCAACTTCTGAAAATGTTACTCTGTGAGAAAAGGTTTCATGACGGTAATGAAAGCGTGAAATGTTTAAGTATAGAAGCAAATGAGGCTCTCATTTCTGCCAAGCCCTGAAAGGAATAGTCGTGAGCGTGTGTATCACTATCACAAAACAAAGTCGCTTTCTCTGTCCCTATATCCCTTTGTATGCTTAAATCTTTAAAACTACGCAACGGATTTGGTTGCGGTTTTTTTTAATAGATAGAGTGATTCAAGAGGAAGGTTTATATGTATAATACATGTTTAATATAGTAGAGGGTGCAGCGGGAACGGGATCTGACGTCACACGGGCGGAAAAATATTGGCGGTACGAAGTTCGCCAGGTCAGCTAGTTATGTATTTTACTGTAGGTACTACCGAAGACTAGTACTTCCCGGTGGAGTAGAAATGCGCCACCTCGTCTCTTCCCCTGGGTGTCGCAGAAGGGGACTAAGGGATAGGGCTGCTCTCCATCCGACAGAAGACATACAGCCCATTACTGAGTGCCCGGTTGACCCCAAGAGCATAAATTACCCTAATAGTTGTCAGCCTCTGTGGCGTAGCGGTAGTGAACGCGGCCGCTACGCACGAGGCGCGAGTACGATCCCCGCTCAGTGCAAATATTTGTATGCATGAATATGGATATTTGCATTTGTCTGGTCGTGCCTCGGAGAGCACGTTAAGCCTTCGGTCACGGTTGTCATACAAACATCTATGGCAGTCGTTACGGGTAGTTGGAGCCCTCAAAAATCCAACAATTGGTCTAGCTGCAATACTTCGATATCGCCTTTGCGTTGTGGAGGTCAGATGGCAGTCGCTTTACGGATAATATCGAAGTTTAGCCAAATCCGTAGTTAGACTGGTAAAAAGCGGACCCCAGACTCCAAGTTGAAAAGCTTCGGATGCGACTGGGATTAACACTATGATGAAGAAGTAGACCCTAATAGTTGACAATAGGCTGGGCTAGCCTATTATCTATCAATCAATTAGCCAATCGTAGACCACTGCTGGATACGATGCGCCCCCCCCCCCGCCCCCCCACCTCCATACCGGGGGCGAGTCGGGGATCGCGTGGTCCCCCCTTCCGTGGAAGGCCAGACCGAGAGGAATGGGCCTGGGTCAGCCAGGGTGCGAGGGACATGTCTCAAGACTACCTCACCTTCGGCCTAGCACATCGACTCACAGACGGCGTGCGGTTTAGTCGGTTCGAGTCCGACATAACCACTGTTGGACATAGGCCTCTTTTAATGCTAGGAGGCTTACTGTTACCACGCTGCTGGCCAAACGGGTTGGTATAGGGTTTTACTTCGAGTGTTCCTTCTCTCGCAGTGATATCGTCTGCGTATGTTTCCGTCAGTCGCCTCTTACGACACCCTTCGGATGAGATGGGGTGGTGATACTTGTACTCTTTCTCCGTAACCACACGAAGCTTATTATCTGAGACCTAAAATAATAACTGTTGAAATGTAGACGTTCTTTTATTACATCTCTGCCTATCCGTTCAGGCGTGAATATATGTATGTATGTCGAATGATTGAAGCTGAGTCGAAATATGATGTTCATACGGCTTCACAAATTGGAAATGCAAACGAGCATACGTCCAGGTAACACCTTGACCTAAATACAGTGACGCAATGCGCTAGATTTGGCCACGAGGCGTTGTTGTCCTATGCGATGGGAGCGAGCCAAGATTTGTGTTATAATAAGTACAATTAAAGATTTGGAGGAGTAGGCAGAGATGTATATTTGAGAGCGCCTTGGATTTTTTTAGCTAGGAGGTAGGACACGACGGTATCTTGTCAAATTGAGCAGTTCGTCTGGGGAAGTACCTCCACCGTGCAGAATACCGTGGCCATAATAACTTCTTGTTGTGTTCCCAGCGGTAGATAGGGTAGCCAGAGCTCACTGGAGAGTTTTTATGCTGACAGTGGGAAGGCGAAAGGCTATTCATGCATTGTTTTCTACACTAAACTCACAGAAACTAGTTGTGTTTACAGGATCGGCAGCACGAGTGTGACGCCCTTGGTGTTGCACACGTCTATAGGCCACGGTAACCACTTTCCATCACGTGGGCAGTGAGCTAGTAAAATATACTGCCCATGACAAAGTTTCCGCCCCTTATTACGTGGGACCGGCAATAATAGTGGCAATAATAGTGGTAATACACCTCTGTGTACGTCTTTGGGAATTTACACGCTTGATTATATGAGAGCTGAACATCCATACTACACGAATTATACTCATATGGTAGGGGAGCCCAAGCGGGGATTTCGGGATTTACTAAAGCGCGGCAGATTAATATACAGGGGGATACCTTGTACCCGGTTAAGTACCTCCACAAAACATGAGGCCCATATATAAGGCCGCCCGTGAAGGATACAGGATCAGGTTAGTAAAAAAAAAATGACCATCAGAAATTCTCGAACGCGTCAGATTAAGGTAGGGTGAGTTAATTACATCCTAAAAAGTATATATTCCACTAATCTAACAATTTGAGAGTGACGTAAAAAAAGGGGAGGGCAACAAAGTTGTAAAAAAAAACGTCATCTCGACATTCTCGAGCGTAGCTAAGTTTTTTTTTATTTTGAAGGAAATAATTCAAGAATAATGAAAAATGTATAATCTGACGATTTCCGCGAGCCGAAATAACGTTTTAAGGTCATAGGAAGCTTCCCTAACTACCTCCGTGATGTTGTCAGTATGTCTGTATGTATGTGTGTGTGTGTGTGTGTGTGTGTGTGTGTGTGTGTGTGTGTGTGCGTGCGTGCGTGCGTGCGTGCGTGCGTGCGTGCGTGCGTGCGTGCGTGCGTGCGTGCGTGCGTGCGTGCGTGCGTGCGTGCGTGCGTGCGTGCGTGCGTGCGTGCGTGCGTGCGTGCGTGCGTGCGTGCGTGTGTGTGTGAGTGTGAGTGTGAGTGTGAGTGTGTGTGTGTGTGACTCGCTTATAACTTTTGAACGACTAAACCGTTCGGAATCTACTAAACGGCGTTCTAAATATTTCCCTTAAAATTAGATTTTGAGAAACTTTGAAAAATCTCAAAGAAAATAAGATTTTTTTTTGAAAGTGGTTTTTTTGGAATAAGTTTTAACCAGCTTTATCGATCAATTTCAAAAACTAATCCGCCTTTGAGCTTGAAAAACCACGTCGATCGCCACCAAGCTGGTCAAAAGCGGTTGATTCGTCCGAGAGATATCGTGAACGAAAGAAGCCCAAAAAAGTGTTTTTTCGTGATTACTCCGATATTTGTGGTTCGATCAATTAAAATTGCAAAATTACTTATGAGGATGATAAAACTGCGTCGAATGCCGCCAACCGCGTGAAAATTGCTTGATCCATTCAAAAGTTATTGCGGTTTGAAAATTCCAAAAATAGTGTTCTATGAAACTTCTATCAGACTTTCGAGCTGGGAGAGCTCAAATGCATAGAAATATTATTTCTTTGAACTCAGCGAGCTCAAAATATCACATAAATTATATTTTGAGCTCAAAAATGTCATAAGTACAATTTTAAGCGCCCAGGAATGGAATTATATGGGAAGTTGCAGGAATGGCCTTTAAGGTGAACCGTTTTTCTAATTTTATTTTTGTCAGATCAGGCGAATCCCTCTAGATAATCGTCAGATTATGAGACAGTACGTTTAGAACATAAAGATGAACCATATATATCTTAATCTGACGAGCTTGAGTATTTCAAAATGGCGAATTTTTTTTGCATATTATGAAAATGGCCGCGAGTTTGCGTCCCATCGAAATCGTCAGATTAGTGAATGAGAGCTTTTTTTTGGTGCACTTAACACTCCCTTAGAAAATCTGACGCGCTCGATAATTTTTTTTTTTTTTTCATTTTCAACCCTTAAATCCAACCACCCGCATCATGCAAACGATCAGATTAACATACGTACATTATTAAAAATACGTAGGGCATTAATGCTATCAATATCTGACGCGCTCGAGGATGTCCATGCAACAGTTTTTTTTTACATATTTAAAAATCGATAGCCGCTTCCCCCACCGATGTTAAGGTATATATCATATAACATTTTTTTCTTCTTATCATCTAAGCTTTGCATCCCAATAGGTCTCTACGACGCTCGAGTAAATCCCCATTTAGCCTCGTGGGCTCCCCTACTAATATTATGAGGTACTTATTACCAGGTACTTTAGTATATTATTTACACGCAACCGCAGAGCATGTGGTTAGCAAGACTCGGTTACAGAAATATCATCAAATATCTCTGAGTATGTCACATCATTGACGCTTTATGTTTACTAGATGAACTCGTCGATTTATAAAGGAAAAACTGAATGATCAGATAGGACTTGAACCCGCGACCAGTCCAGGGGAATACTCTAACCACTGTGCTACCGAGCCAAGCCTTGAGCATTTGATTTGAGCAAATAGTTAGCATATACAAATTGCTTAAAAAAAATTCATTAAATACTTGAGAGGGAAATCGATGTAAATAAAATTACGATTTAAATAGAAAAACATTGAATCGGTCGAGGCGAGGTTTGAACCCGCGATCTTAGTCTTACAAGGGCAATACTTCGACCACTAAGCTACCAGACCTCGCCCTAACCAACTCAAATTTCTCCTATATCTGTCTCTGAGGCGATAAAGGAGTTTGTGTACCAAAATTCTTACGAACTATCGGAACCAATGAATGATTTTTTAATCATTTTCAAACATTTATTTTTGACTACTTAGATGGCAGGCAAGCACAAGGACCACCTGATGGAAAGCGGTTACCGTGGCCTATGGACGTGTGCAATGCAGCACCAGGGGCGTTACACTCGTGCTGCCAACCCTGTTAGAACAGAGAGTTTCTGTGCTCTCAGTGCAGAGATAAAGCAGGACAGGCCTTGGGTCTTCCCACTGACATGATCTTTTCATGAATTTGATTAAATCGTTCAGAATATTTAGCTGAAAAATGAAATGAAAAATGCTTGAAAATTTAATTCGAACTCGACGATTTTTTTTTTCAAAGTCAACGTCATTTATTTGCATAATACAGGTATTGGGATGGTACAAGATACATTTATTATTGCATAGGTGCGCTGTATTACAACCTCTTCGAGGTGTGCAAATATTCAAAAGTATAATAGTATAATATAAATATTGATAGTATTGATACCATAAAGTCTTGGAACTCTTTACCAGCTTACATGTTTCCTTCTTCCTACAGTCCCGGGTTCTTTAACCGGTGCGTGAAAAAGTATCTGATGAGTCCGTCAAGCTGAGGACCACCAATGTTACATTTTTGGTGTCTGTAATAATGAGCCTCTTTCCTGAGACTGTACCTTTAACTTACAATTAGGCGATGTGGATATATCTTGACGTGTCGTGTTTAAAAAACCTTGGAATGGTGGCCCGTGTCTTCTCAGTCTTTTACCATCTAGCGGGGTGAAGTGGAAAAATGACTAAGGATGAAAGACAACTCAGATATGTCCATAAATGTTTATCGTAAATAGTTATCCTTTCCAAGAACTGGATGACAAACTAATTTAGCTAAAATTAATGGCTCCGTCTTCCCCTCTTCCCGTTATTCTCCCCTATTTATGGGTAGTTTATTTCGAACAAACAGAAAACATTCGCCGAATTGGATATTAGTCACAACAGAATTAAAGATGCTTAGTAATATTTTTATCCCGGGAATAAGCTCCTGTGAGACAATTCAGTATATCAGGCGTACGCAGCTGCGGGCGATAGTTAGTTTTAAAAATACCTTTTTAAAAACAATCTTTTTTTTTTTTTTCCTTGCATTGTCATCCGAACTGAACGTGCATACCAAATTTAAGCTCAATCGGTTGAGGGCAAGTGCCTTAAAATTGGGTATTTTCCTGTAGTTAAAATAAATTAATTAACTGAACGTAGTAAATTAAGAATAGTAACAGAGTGAAAACAGTGGCGTCGGTTCTTATTTTATCGTTCTTATTTATTTTTAATCATCCACCCAACCATTAATAGTAAATGATATGACTATTAAATATTATGACGTCACAAATAAATTTTTCATATAATTTTCCTTATAATTTATTGTTTTGACGTTTAATAAAAAGTAACTAATTTGACTAGTCAGTCAAATACCCAATTGAGTTGTAAGATTCCACCCGAACAAACATACATTGCAAGTTAAATAAAAGCTTGTAAAATACAGTCGAAGGGGGATGCCGCCTGCGCTTTTATCCCTACAGAGGGCGCCTCGTAATGGCCAATGTTATCTGTCATTTAAGTAGATTTTATTGTTCGTCTTTCAAATCTGACAGCTATGAGTTTGTTATTGTCACAGAACCTGCTATTATTTTAAGATGGCAAAACCACTGCGGCACCAGAAACACTGTAACCAATGCCATTTTACTTTAGACTTTACTATTATATTATTAAAGCCTAAAATTAAATGACAATCTTGTAGAGTGAATGAAAAATATTATAAACTCTTTTTTACTTTTTTTTAACTTTAACAGTCAGCTATAAAGTCTAAAATTTTACAACATTTTGTGCAATGTGAGCGCCATTGTACGCGTTTGTACAGAATGTTTAAATAAAATAAATATAAATAAAATAAATTAGTTTTGCGTCGGCATCTCCATTGGAAACCTTCCTGCAATGATTTTACTAAGCTACTACAATATGAGGTTCTTCAAGAAGGGTATTAGAAGGTTCTACAGGGTCGGCAGCACGAGTGTGACACCCCTGGTGTTGCACAGGTGCATAGGCCACTGTAACCACTTTCTATCAGGTGGGACGTGTGCTTGTCGGCCACCAAAATGGTATAAAAATCCGCCTTCTTTGAAGTCGGTTTAAAATTTATAAAAATAGCGGATTATTGGCGTCAAATACGTTCACTGTTATCTATCATAGTGTTAGTTCTGATTGCATCCAAAACAACTAAAATAAATAAATAAATATTCTACAACATTTAACTAGCTTAAATGACAATGTTAACATATTTTCACCATACTTGATTAGATACCATTGATCGGCGTGTTTCCACATATGAGTATAAACACTCTGCTAACTTACCTAATAACAGAAAACTGATTGCCAAGATGGTTTGACCTCTCTGGATGCTTACAGCAATTTGGAATTTTGATATTCAGATCATTATGAGTACTTTTGTGATTAACATTTTTCTGATGCTAACTGTACTGAAAACTACAGTTAAATATTTAAGTGTGTGTAATTATTACTTATTATCTGTTTGTTTGCAAATGCGACCTATGAAAAACGAAAACAGGACAACAAAGCCACAATATGGCCTCAATAAGGTGAGACTATTTGTCACAACTTCCTGCACCATTAAAACTAGACAAATGAGACACCAACCAAATTACAGGCACGAACACATATTGAGAGTAAGTAAGGTTCTTGACTGCTGGAGCTGTCGCTGCCAACCACACGAGCAGTTGATTTTCTACCGCGGTCGACTCATAAATTCTGACGAGGATAAGGGTGTATTGGACCACAAAGAGACCTTGAAGGCACAAGCTAATCACACTTGTGAGCAATACACTAGACTGAGGAACGAAACTCTGGCCGACCATAAAAGCCGTATTAATCAAAGCCAGAAGGAGTAAGTGGACTCCTGACCCCGAGGCAAAAGACTCGCATCAAAACAAGTCAACTCTCGTGCTTTTTTTTATACAACTAAGGTGGAAGACAAGTACACGGCCCGCCTGATGGAAACCTTGGCCTATGGACGTGTGCAACACCAGGGGAGTCACACTTGCGCTGCCGACCCTTTAAACACAGAGAACTTCCGTACCGTCAGTGTAGAAGACAAAGAAGGAATAGCCTTTGGTTTTCTCACTGACAGCACAAAAACTCTCCAGTGTGCTCCACCGGGAACACAACACAAGGTTATTATGTTATTCTGTAGGGCGGAGTTACTTTCCCAGTCGGACTGCTCAATTGGACGGGAATACCGACGTGTCCTACGTCCCTTAATGCTGTGCAAGAACTGCAAAGAGCAACCGGGAAGTACCTAAACAGACTGAGGTCCCAGGTTGACTGCTGCAGGGGAGAACGGGTTAAACAGGGATACCTGGACCCTGGAGTGGGGGCTTTGACTGCGTTGCGCTTCTACAATGGACCATCTATTGTCGTGCCCACCGAGTCCCATCACTTACACAATTGGAGTAGCAAATGAAGCCGTGTTAAAAGTTGCTGAGTTTTGGGCTGGGTACATCAAATACCGCGGTAGCCTAGTGGTATGGGTAATGGACTGCTGAGACGAAGTCTCGGGTTCGATCCCAGGTTTTCTATGGCACACACCAATGACTTTTCGATGCTTTTCGAAGTTACGTGTGTATTTATCGCAGGTTTATAAGTGCCCGGTTAATGGCAATAGGCTCGCCACCTATTACATTGGGACCTAAACATAAAACTGGCGAAATGTGGGTGCTAGCACCTCTGCCTACCCCTTCGGGGATAAAGGCGTGAGTTTATGTTATGTTACATCAAATACCACAGAGTACAAATATATTTATGTATTCCTAAAGCTATTGCCATTGACACGATAAAGAATTCTCCATTATGTGGCACAAGAAACTCGACACATAAATGCTATTCGCTGCATGTAGTATGCACTTACACATAATAATTGGATAAAACGCTTATAGGATATTTTGTTGTCGTTTCGACCCCGACTAGACGACGCCGGCTACCCCCCTACGGGATTACGTCATCGGGCGCGCGGTGACGTCACGCTTGTACCCCTGTTTTATGAGTTCTGAATCTTAATGTTTCTGGGAAGTTCGGTTGTGACGTTTTCGATTGCTTGTTATATAGTTCTGAATTGAACAATTAAATTAAGAATAGTAAAAGAGTGATTACTGTTACGTCGGTTCTTATTTTATCGTTTTTATATATTTTTAATCATCCACCAAACCTTTAATAGTAAATGATTTGACTATTAAATATTATGACGTCACAAATCAATTTTTCAAACAGTTTGCTATTAACTTACCGTTTTGACGTTTAGTCAAAAGCATGGGGTACCGATACTAAGAAAATATCTTTAGTAATATTCAAAAATGAACAGATGGCACTAGTAGACTCATTTAAAGAATTAAAAAAAGTTGAAACCATGTTAAAACTTTTATTAACTGGCTAAGAACCTCGTAAATTATTTCAGAACTTAAACACATGATAATGTAAGCATATAAAACTCGTTGGTAATGTAATAAATAAAGATTTCGTGACAATCGTGCTACTATTTATTTTTGTGCCATCTAGCGCATAGTGCATTGTCTGTAACTTTCACAATTACTGCAGAATCTGGCAGAATCAATATAGATTAGAATATTTATAGTGCTATTCAGTCATACTCAGTAATATGTTTAGTGCGGGTATGTTATATTTTTGATAAGTTAATTTAAATAGTAAAAATTATAAAAAGTTTGCCAAAACAATGTCGCCATCTAGTTATAACTCCTGAACTAAAAAGCTGCCTACCTGCTTTTGGAAGTTACGATTGTGCATCTGTATAAGAATTATATTATATTATCTGTGTTTAAAAGTAACTAATTTGACTACTCAGTCAAATACCCAATTGTCAGACTGGGTGACGTCACCGGAGATCGACTAATGAAAATCTGTATGAAGGCTGTTAGTGCAGTGCTCGACGTTGTATTCTTAAAGAATTACACAGCAGCAGGAATCCGTCGCAAAATGTGATCGCACCAGCGAAGACTGTCCTGTGTGTTATCTGCAATATACGAAGGTGAACTTATCAGAGGAAATACACCATCGTCATTTAAGATCCTCTGAGCCTTTCCTGTTCAGTTAGGGTCGGCAGTCCGATCTGACTGTGATGCGGCTGAACTTCGATATTTTCCGTGTAGTGACTGCTATCTGAGCTCCAATACTAATTGGCGATATCGAAGCTCTGTAGTTAGAATATTAGAACTTTTTAGGGCTCCAACTA
Source organism: Eilema caniola (assembly GCA_949126895.1). NCBI lineage: Eukaryota > Metazoa > Arthropoda > Insecta > Lepidoptera > Erebidae > Eilema > Eilema caniola. Next base: position 1,120,250 of record OX421490.1, on the reverse strand, counting down.
CCCGTAACGACTGCCATAGATGTTCGTATGGCAACCGGGACATACGGCTTACCGTCCAGACGACCAGACAACTATATTCGTGCATACAAATATTCGCACAATCGAATCCTCACCACGCCACAGAGATTGTCAATAATAATGTATTTCAATGTGTCATTAAAGGTTCAATTAAAAAAAAAAAGTACACATCAATATGATTTCACTTGGCCTGATGGTAAGCTGAAGGCGCAGTCTCAATAAAGAGGGTCACCATTACATTAACCCACCCACCGGTCCCACTAGTGCTGTGACCGCAATCCCCCCTGCTTCGCATTTGCTGACCCCTGAACGTAATCCAACCGAGATTGGATTACTATGGAGGGTCTTTCGCAATTGTGCACGGTGGTACTCATCCGGTCGAAATTTGTGACAAATTTGTGCCATCAAATTTCTACTACCAGTAAAGTTCAATCAATCAATTTGCCCATTGCAAACCATTGCTGGACATAGGCCTCTCTCAATGTGCGCCATTTCGTTATTAAATGTTGATGAACTCAATTTAAGCTGGCTAGTAATTCGCCATGCATAAGCCTTCCTAGTTCCTATATTAAGTAAACCAGTCATGTAAGCTAGGCTTCACTGACCAGCTGTCATGTAAAATGAACAAAGATGGCTGTCTCACGGTCAAGGTAACATAATACGCTATGAAAGTGCGACATGCGGTGTGCGGGCTACAGAAATTGTCATAAACATGTGTTTATTATGTTGAGCATGGTGATATGATCTACCACGCCAGATAATAAGGTGAAGTATTAAGATTGATGGCCACCATGTTTGTTTTAAATATTCGTGAATCACCCTAAAGCGGCAGCTTTTTTTATCACAACTTCGTCTTTGCACAAAGTGACGCCGTGACCAATCACATCCCCACATTTTCTCTTTTTTGTTATACCACTTTGGATGGAAAGTGGCCTATGGACGTATGCAACACCAGGGGCGTTATACTCGCGCTGCCGACCCTGAAGATACCTTCTAATGCCCTTCTTGAAGTACCCCATATTGTGGTCGCTTTGGCAAACCACAGCAGGAAGTTCATTCCACAACCTGAGCGTCCGTGGGATGAAGTACCTTTCAAACCGCACGGTGCGCACCGGTCGCAATGTGTGAGGATGAATTCACTGCCTATGCCTCTCTGAAGTAACAACTACAGGACAGAGGTGTCATCCCCATACGGTGCAAACAATAAGAACCAAATTATTGAACACCTCATTTCCTTGAATCTTTCCCTTACAGGGGGAATGCTCTGACTACTGAGCCACCGAGCCACACCTGAAGCTATCCAAATTCTCCTATACTCCTCCGATATTTCGTATGAATGTCGGTAGATGGCTCCCACCGTCGCCCTAAGACGGTAGTATAGGAGAATTTGGATAGCTTCAGGTGTGGCTCGGTGGCTCAGTGGTCAGAGTATTCCCCCTGTAAGGGAAAGATCGTGGGTTCGAGTCCCACCTGAGCATTCACTTTTTCCTATCTTAATCGACCTCATTTCCTTTATGCAATTTAAAGTGTCGGATTCTATTTCAATACCTGGACCCTCGAAGCGAATTGAAAAACATCTAATACATTTTGAATGAAATATTAAAGCATTTTGCATGCTAAATATTCAAATCGATTAAAATAGGAAAGTTTGAATCGGTTTAGGCAGGGTTTGAACCCGAGATCTTTGCCTTACGGTGGCATTGCTTTGACCACTAAGCTACCTCGTCTGAACTAATCCAAATTTGTTCTCTTATATCTTGTTTTTGAGGCACAGTGGGGCGTCTTCCGAAATTCTTACTTTGTACTCCAATGTCGCTCCAAAGACAGATATAATAGGAGAAATTTGGATTGGTTAGGGCGAGGTCTAGTAGCTTAGTGGTCAAAGCATTGCCCCTGTAAAGCAAAGATCGCGGATTCAACCCCGCCTAAACCGATTCAAATTTTTCCTATTTTAATCCAACATCTAATTACTTATGGCATGGCTGAATGGCGGATGAGGCTCTGGTGTAGGATTCCCTCTCATAGTTTTGAGGTTCCAACAAAAGCCAGGATAAACATATAAAGGGAGGAGAAAGAGCGTCTAAGTGCAAATTGTGTACAACCGAGATTGACTTTGAATGAAGAAGAAAGATTTTTTTGCCGCATCAGAAAGTTGGGAACTCTTCACCAGCTCACGTGTTTCCTTCTGCCTACAGTCCCAGGTCCTTAAAGCAGCGTGTGGAAAAATATCTGATGAAGCCGTCAAGCTGAGGGCCACCATTGTTACATTGTTGGTGTCTGGTATTGACTCTTTCCTGAGACATTGTCTGCACCTTACTATCAGTTGAGGTAAAGTCACATTGATGTGTCTTATAAAAAATGGTTGTTTAACTAATATTTGTTTTTATTTTCTCAGGTACTACACAAAAGGACAATTTAAAACAATATATTCGTAAGTAATAAAAAGTAAGCTGTACACTCAGATATCAATGCTAAAAAAAAGTTAATCAAAATGTTGCCAAGATTTTATTCGAAATTCGCATTCGACCTTGTTACCCGGCTATTTATATTGGAGTATTTATTATCGTTTTTTTTTTCTTCGATTTATTTTATCGTTTTGACTTGCTTGTGTCCGTGGCTCCACCCATATTGGATACTGATCCCGTTCTGGCTATTCACAGAAACCTTTTCCCGGGAAAAAATACCTGTTCCTGGTTGTACTTGGATTGTGATTTTGAAAGACGAATCCAATCGCTAGCTGATTGGATGCGTGATATTAAAGACAGACGCTGAAATCAATGTAGATCTATATTTCATATGTTTTTTTTAATTTAAAAGATTGTGAGGATTCCTTGATGAATGAATCTTTGTTAATCTTTCAAGCAGAAATGGCTAAACGTATCTGGATGAAACATGGTTACCGATATAGATTAAAGGCATATTCCAGAACAACGCTCAGTTGTGAATCGACTCACACAATGTCTAGAACTATCATCTGGAATCAGTCCTCAGATCTCTTTATAAAATGAGATTCAGACCTTAGCACCGTTTTGGAATATGGGCCATAGTTCCAGACTATAGCACATAAACTTCTTTTTATACCAGGTATGGGTTCCTCCTGTAAGTCGCAAGAAAAGTATGAGTATTATATGCGTTCGGAACCGCAGGCAATAACGAGTAATTTATAAGATACTGTTCTAAAAGGAAACGAAAATCAATTAAACTTATGTGCATATTAATTTGTTTTCACTTCCTTTATTCCAAATTTAAATAATCGGAAATAAATGTCCTTGCCAGCTCAAAAATATGATCTCCCTTTAATAATGTCAATAACACCAAGAAGGTTTACCTTCATAAAGAATATTTTAAATTACGAATGCCCGCTTCCCGCCAAGTTCATTGGCGCTTCCGTTGTTGTCAATTGAAGTAAGGACGTGACTAGTATCGATGGTATGAATTGATTGCGTTGTTCGATATTATCGTAAATGATGTATGAATTTAGGTTAGCTTTGACGTCTATTCAGTATTCTCTCTATCGAAGTTAGACTGTCAGCTTGGCACATTATAGAGTTGTTAAAACCACTCATCCATAACTACATATACATACACATAAAATTGCTTGCCTTGATTGACTAAATTTTGGAATGCCTTTTATAGTTTAAACATCCACTAAGAGAGAATTTTCGATTTAACTCCTAAAATAGGCGATGAATGGTTGTATGTAAATACACTTTTTTTGAAGTGGGGAACAAAATTCCATATACCTGGTTGCTTTTGGTCCGAAATAAACGTATACCTATGTTGCGGTTTTTCAAAAAAATTCGACTTGGAGATTAACATAGGTGTCGAATGGTTGAATGGAAAGTTCATATAGGATTCTATTATGAATTTATTACCGGGGGAAACCAGGACCCTGGCCACTAGTTTGGTCATAAAATATTCAATCAGGCGGTGGATATGCACTGCGCGATGGAGAGAATGCACTTACGCCGAAAATAAAGTCGCGATCTAACGTCAAACTCCCAAATGTCAAACACGATCACGATGTCAAAATGTGCTTGAAAATTGTGTTACAAAAAAACCGTTTATGATATTTAATTTGAATCGAGCGAATAATATTCAAATTCGTAACGTAAGCATACCGTGAGAACGAAGTATTGTGATTGACTGCCTGCATTTCGTGAACCAATCGCAATGCTTCGTTCTTTCAATGCATTTAAGTTACGAATTCGAATGTTTTTCTTGCAAGAGCAACTGTACTGAATTTTTAATAGATTTTACAAGGAGAATTGGTCTTTAGGGGGGTGCGGTAAATTTCAATCAATAAATTAGCCTATCACTGACTGCTGCTGGACATAGACCTCTCCCAATGTTGGCAGGCCCTGGCTTACTGTTTGAACGCTGGCCAGACTGGTTGGTACAGGGTTTTATTTCTAGTGTTCCTTCTCTCGCAGCGATATCGTCTGCGTATGTTTCCGTCAGTCGCCTCTCACGACACCCTTCGGATTAGATGGGGTGGCGGTACTTGGAATTTTTATCCTTTATAATGGTTATTTTTACCGGGTATTTTATCGATATTATGTAGTGTACATCTGTGACAGTACAAAGATGTGTCTAATAAGATGTGGGCGACATAATATCGTTTTGACCTTAGCTGTATCATTGGTGATAAAAATATCTTTGCACTAACGTAAGTGGTATTAGCGTATCAGGAGAGGCATATGACTAGCAGTGAACTACAATAGTCTAATTGATTGATAGAAGTGATGGTAGAATCGGTCTAGGTGGGGTTCTAACACAGCCGTGGCGACGGTCCCGGCTATCATACTTGCATTTATGACAGTTTTTACGGGTACCCCAAAAAATCCAACAACTGATCTAATGGCAATACTTCAATATCACTATTAGGTTGGGGAGGTCACATGGCAGTCGCTTCACGGAAAATATCGAAGTTCCGCCAAATCCGCAGTTAGACTGGTAAAAGCGGACCCCAGACTCCGAGGTTAAAGCTTCGGATTCCTCTGGGATTAAACGCTAGGACGAAGAAATGCGTTCGAATCCATTTCTCGTAACATGTGTGCACAAATAAGCATTGCTCGTATTTGAAACTATAAGTATTGACGACTGCATGTCTCTCGGTGTTTTATCGGATTCACTTCGGGTAGTGCGCGCTGGAGTTGGACAATCTAATCTCTCCCAAGCCCACATCGATGATCGAACGACCAGACGCACAGCGACCCGCCACCGATGCACAGTGGACATGAATGAATGAATGAATGAAAAACTCTTTATTGTATGGTACACAAAGAAAGAAAGAAAAACATATTACAATATAGTGGTAGGTACAGTTTTGTAACATACAATTGGCGGCCTTATCGCGCAGGGCAATCTCTTCCAGGCAACCATGGGATGGAGTTCAAAGAGAATAAATAACCACTAAATTTTAGGTGGATCTAGAGACAAAAAGAAGGGGGTAGTTTCCTAATAATATCTGAATTTTGGTCCATACTAGATATATTATTATATTCAGATAGTTAATAGATATAATAATACTGTATAAACATTACTTACTATATACAATATGTAATACATAACTAGTGAAACAGTACCTTCCACTTATACGAACTAAACGATTTGGCGGTACCGCCAAGGAGTGGAATGCCCTGCCCGAATCTGTGTTTCCGGATATCTACTGGGTGTCTTCAAGACTAGAGTGAACAGGTAACTTCTAGGTAATCGTGCTCCACCTCCACGTCGCCATTAGGGTTTGCAATTCCCGAGACTGAGGAGGGATATAGGTATCCCGGTACCAGACCATGCCGTCCTGGGAAATTCGGTACGTACACAAATAAATTAAATGGGTATTGCTGGTAATTAAATATCAACGTTATTCCATTTAAACAAGGATAGAAATAGTGTTCATCAAAAAATCTAATGCCATAGTTATTAGATATAAATAGAGAATAGATAATTTCGGCGCAGTGGCGGGGATGCCTGTAACAAAAATAATTTAAAAAATAAAACACGGTAATTGGAAATCAATGATGCAATTGATTTAAAGAAATTATCAATAGTCTGCATGTTCAATCAATTCAACCAAATTAGCTACTATGCTATTTACCTTTGAAATAAAGTGACGAAGTCCCGAATTTTGTTATTCAGATCCGGGCCATGGTAAAAGGTCAAAAATCCCGGGAAATCCCGGGATTACTAGAACCGAGAAAACCCGGGTGCAATCCCCAATCGTCACTTACCAACCGGTCAGACAGTTGTCAAACGCGAGCCTATCAATCATAAAAAAGACTAGTAAAAAATTGTATTCATAAAATCGCTGATAAAATATCCAACAATGGCACAGTCGTTTCGTGTCAATGTTTTTTACGGACCGGCGCGACCTTTGCACGCGCATGTCTGAACGAATGGTCATTGTCGAGGTTATGGTCTATAACCGTACTTGATACTGGTTTTATATTGCTCTATTGACACAGTAGTTGTGCGTTGGGTTTCGGGTACAAAGGTGAAATGGCTCGACCCGGGAAATACCAAGATCATTGTTGAGTTTCCATTCCACTATCTAAATATTCACGTCGCCGTCGTATCAACTAAATTTTTTATACCACTTAGGTAACTGTTTCTATATCGCAAATAGGTTGTGGAGGTCAAGGAAAATATTGAAGTTCAGGCAAGCCCGCTTTTAGACTGAAAAAAGAGGACACAGACTTTGAGGTAAAAAATTCGGATAAGATTTAACGCCAGATTAAAGAAGGTGATAAACGTGGCCTATGGACGTATGCGACACTAGGGGCGTTACACTCGCGCTGCCGACCCTCTATAAACCTTCTAATGTCGTTCTTGAAGACCCCAATATTGTTATCGCTTTCGACTAAAATATGGGGTTTTGCTTTTTTTATACAGCTGAGGTGGCAGACTAGCACACGGCCCACCTGTTGGTTAGTGGTTACCGTGGACGTGTGTTACACGAGGGGAGTCACACTCATGCTACCGACCCTGTAAACACAGAGTTTCTATGCCGTCAGTGTAGAAGACAAAGCAGGAATAGCCTTTGCTCTTCCCACTGACAGCACAAAACCTCTTTAATGAGCTCTGGCTATCCTACTCACCGCCGGGAACACAACACGAGTTTATTATGGCTACGGTATTCTGTAGGGCGGAGGTTCTTTCCACAGCTTGAGCGCCACTACAGGGAGTTCATTCTACAGCTTGAGCGTGCGCGAGATAAGGTTTTTGAAGTGAAAACTTCTTTAGCGGCGTTGGATGGGTTAAAAATGTTAAACGCGCGTCAGGATTAGTTTACCTTTGAACCATAACCGACGACTGACGTCATACAACATTACAACAGCTACAGATTGTTTCTCGGCTGAACGGTTAGCGCTTCGACTGTAAGTCCATATGGTTTTAGATAGTGCCGGGTTCGGAACTAGGCTTCTGAAATTATTTGTGATTATTTTTTTCTTTTTGTAATTTATTACGTTTTGTTTTTATTGTAATTTATTAATTTTTGTGGTTATTTTTTCTTTTTGTAATTTATTGCTTTTTGTGATTATTTTTTCTTTTTCTAATTCATTAATTTCTACTGACAGAAAATGAGTGATAGGTTCTATGATTGGCGCTTTATTATAGGTATGGTATGGCGTGTTCTTTTTATCTTTTTCTCTGTATATAACGAAGAAAGAAAGAAAGAAAATGTTTTCACTTCTGCCGGCACTCCCGGAGTGCAACGCGTCTTTTTTTTTTCACTGTACGGACAGTTATAAATATAATCAATTAATGTACATATTGTCATTCGGTTACTTAAAAAGGCTCAAACTGTAACGACAATTAATTCCACTTCCTTAAATTGTTTATGTTTAGAAAGTAATGTTTTTTATCTTTAAACATTCAATTAAAACTACGTATTTAATTCTCAGACTACCTATAACAAAATTTAATTCAAATAACTAATATCTTTACAAGTGAAACTAATAAATTTTACTTTAAGTATTTATTACTACATTGGCTGTTCGCGTGAGTGCCGGTTTTCACGCAAATTGATCATATATTTCCGGTTCGACCCAACCGATTGCAATCAAACAAACGTAAGATTTTAAGTCTGATCAAGACCTTTCTAGCAAAAGAAACGACATCAAAATCTGTTCAGTACTTTTGGCGTCCATCGCGAACAGACAGTTTAGGGTCCAATAACTAGGTAGACTGAAAATACATAGATCCATACTACAAGATTCTTAATGGGAGAGTGTGTATGTGCCTGTTTGTCCGTCTTTCACGCCTAAACCGCTGAACTGATTTTGATGAAATTTGGTATAGGCGTAGATTACCCCTTGAGAAGGGACATAGGCTAGGTTTAGTCGCGATAACCGACATCCACGCGGGCGGGGCCGCGAGCAAAAGCTAGTATAATTTAATTGAAAACTAGCTGTCTGTACATTGTAGATATTTAATAAAAATACCTCCTTGTACTATGTTATATTAACGGAACTTACCACTTCGGTCGCCTTGAAAAAATGCCACAGTGGAGTTTGTAGCGCGCGCTGTTTCTTTACTAGCGCCTAAAGCGTCCATAACAAACAATTACATATATACACGGGCGGGGACACATAGCGCACAGAACAGATGGCCGATGAAGCAAAAAAGTTCTGGAATGGCGACCGCGTACGGGCAAACGTGGTGTTGGACGCCCAACGGCCAGGTGGAAGGACGCCCTCATCATGGTCGCCGGGAAGCGCTGGATGCGGGCTGCTTAAGATCGGTCGTTTTGGAAGTCTATAGGAGAGGCATATGTTCAGCAGTGGACTGTGTGTGGCTGATATGATGATGGTGATGTCATACATACATTATGTAGCCTGTAAATTTCCGCAGGGGTAGAAAAAGGTGTATTGGGGGGGTTACCCCACGTTTTGCCAAGTATAATTTTCGATCCCACGTAATAAAGGGCGAGCCTATTGCAGTTTAGCAGGCACTTTGTCGCAGTTACACAATTATTGTATATGCCTATGTATATTAAAAATAAAAACTATCTTTTTTTTTTTTTTTTTTTTTTACGTGCGGGAAATCCCCACGGATACCCACCCCTCCGGAGCCAGAGGGGGAGGTTATGTCGGACTCGAACCGACTAAACCGCACGCCGTCTCTGGGTCGTAGTGCTAGGCCGAAGGTGAGGTTGTCATGTGACATATCCCTCGCACCCCGGCTGACCCAGGGCCATCCCTCTCGGTCTGGCCCTCCTCGGGAAGGGGGGGACCACGCGGTCCCCGACTCAACCCCGGTGTGGGGAGGCGCGCATCGTCCTACGATGCGCGCCGCCGCCGTGGCCTGCTTCTGCTAGGATGACGGGCGGCTCCACCCGTCACCCTCAGGCCCGCGCTCATGGGGGGCGGAGGTCAGTTTGCGCCCTCCGACGCCCGAGCCGCCTTCGGGCGCGTGCAGCGATGTCAGCGAGCCTCTCTCGCTCATCGCGCCGCGCCCGCTCTGCTGTCTCCTTCGCGAGCATGACCTGCTCGCAGAAGGAGGCGCTGGCTGCCCATGCATCCGCGCAGCGGACCATCGCCGCGAGCAGGGTGGAGAGCGTGAGCACTCTCACCCCCAGGGCCGCCACAAGCTCCCGCCTCGGCGTCTCAAACGCCGGGCACTCGGTGAGCGTGTGCAGCCCCGAGTCCACGCTCGCGTCGCAGTGATGGCACTCGGGCTTTGGCTCTATACCCATCAGATGCAGATACCGCCCGAAGCTACCGTGCCCGGTGATAATCTGCGTCTGACGGTACGACAGGCTACCGTGTGGCCTCTCTAGCCACTCCCCCATGATGGGCCTTACCGCCGCAATGACGGCGTGCCCTAAATAAAAACTATCGTTAGTTTACGCGAATATCAATCATTTAACTGAACTGTTTTTTCAACCGACCTCAAAAAAGAGCAAGTTCTTAATTCGAACGTCATGTTTTTTTTTTGCAATTCTTGCCTATTTGTACCAATATTTAAGTGCTTACACATTGTAAGAACCGACACTAATGTTATCTTAACAGCAATATAAACATTTATGGGGTCCATGAGTTGCCATATTTCGAGTGTATATAAACACGAGAATGTGACATAGCTGTATTTAACCATGTTATAAAACTACAATGTCATTTAAAGGTCTGTAGCGGTATCATGAAGTGTGTTAACCAACGGTGTAAATGTCAGATGATAGTTGCTCCCGTTCAATTAAACTATTACAGTCCCCTGCTGGCCGTGGACAGGACAGGCCTCTCCTAATGTGGAGAGGTTCTGGCCAACTGTTTCCACGCTTACCGGCTGCGCATAACACTTTTACATAACATAAACTCATGCCTTTATCCCCGAAGGGGTAGGCAGAGGGACTAGCACCCACATATCGCTGGTTTATGTTTAGTTCCCAATGTAATAGGTGGCGAGCCTATTGCCATTAACTGGGCACTTATAAACCTGCGATAAATACACACATAAATTCGAAAAACAACGAAATTTTATTGATGTGTGCCATGAAAAACCTGGGATCGAACCCGAGACCTCGTCTCAGCAGTCCATTACCCATAAGAGTGTTCCTTCTCTCACAGTGATATCGTCTGCGTATTATGATAATAATATTCATTAATTCAAGTAAAAATGACTCGTATTAGTTAGTTACAAAGACTTATCCTAAGTTAGTACCTAATTACATGGTTTTTTTTTTTCAAACCACTTAGGTGGCAAACAAACACACGGCCCACCTGATGGAGTCACACTCGTGCTGCCGACTCTGTGTTCGAAGAGTTTCTGTGCCGACAGTATAGAAGACAAAGCAGTAATAGCGTTTAGTCTTCCCACTGACAGCACAAAAACTCTCCAGTGAGCTCTGGCTACCCTACTCACCGCCGGGAACACAACACGAGGTTATTATGGTATATTTATTATTCAGCTCTCACAACTTCAGCAGAAATCACACTACAATAATTAATATAGCGGCAGTCTAACCTACTCGCTATCATAGATACTGCTGGAGCTGCCCCGTGCCCTGCGCACCAGGGAGGCGCACCGTTTCCGCATAGTCGCATAAAAGTAGTCTACCCGCGGTTTTGCAAGAAGTATTGTTCCGTTAGTCATCTCTTACGATACCCTTCGGATGAGATGGGGTGGTGATACTTGTACCTATTCTTTCTCCATTACTTGCTTCCATAAAACAAATAACACCAAATTATGGGAAGTGAGAAAAGACGACTGTCTCGGGATTCGCTGCAAAAAAAATGAAGGTAACCGCTTAACATCCAATAGGCCACTTTAAAAACTTTCCTGATAAATACAGAGCGTACCTATACACCATCACTTATAACATAATTATGATTGACTACCATATCGTGTGCTCTCAGCGAAGGCAATTCATCAAAAAAAGTTTCTCAGGTGAAAGGTCACCTTGACCTGTTCGCGGATTAGACAGTTGATTTTTTTAACCGTGTTGGAGAACGCACGCATTTACATGGAAATACGTGCACACGCACGACCATAATTATAATCAAGAAACGTTAGCTATCAATTGTACCACTGAATATCGAAGCTCAAAATCGCGATGAACCGTAGTCCGGTTTTTTTACGTGCGGAATACCCCACGACTATAATCCCTATCAGCCATCGGTGGTTGTTAAGTCGGATTCGAAGCTACTATAAACCGCATACTGTCCACTGACAAAGGCTAGTCCTGCTTTAGCTTCTACACTGACGGCGCAGAAACTCTTTGTTCTAACAGGGTCGGCAGCGCGAGTGTGACGCTCCTGGTGTTGCACACGTCCATATGTCATGGTAACCACTTTCCAACAGGTGAGCTGTGAGCTGTTGGATCTTCAGATGATGCCGAATGTTAGATTGTCTAAAGCATAACCATAGCACTCTGGGTGACCCAGGGCATCCGGTTTCAAAATCGATTCCTCGGTTATGGGAAGCACGATGTCCCTATCGAACCTCGAAAATGGTGGGGATGAGCATCGCCCCGCCTCACCGGCGGGATCTATAGAGATCGGAGATTCAGCCTAGCCCGGGCCTGCCCTCCAATGTGCCCTCTGCTATAGGCATGGGCTACTTTTTAGTTCTGGATATATAGGGGCCCATTTACTTTCGAAGGTTTGCGTATTGGAATAAAGTCTTCCAATCACCAATAAGGGAACCAGAACCAGCCAAGTTAAGCCCAGTGTTATTATATCACAACCTTAGTCGTTTAAAAAGCACTACAGTTAGACAGACAGAAAAATATGCAGACACAAACACCTTTGACATAATAATAATTGAATACTAAATGTTCTGTTCTGAATGAAGGCTATTCAATTCGAAGGTGCTGTGTCTCAGAGAAACAGAATGGTTCGTAATAGGTCTATTGATATCAAGTGACTTGGCGTTATTTTGTGGGACACTGTTATAATAGTTTATGGTGGTGTTTATGGGATCTAACGGATCATGCATATCATCGGATTTTTAGAGTTCTGTGCCTCAATAGGAACAAGAAACCCTTGTGAGATTACTTTGTTGTCCGTCTGTCTATCAAGACCTTTTTCACGGGAATGTGTGGACTTCAACAACTCCGCTTTCTGACCCGAAGTTAAGAATTTTTAGAACTTATCTATATAGCGGAGTGGAGACCGCGGGAAGGCAAACAAAGGGTATGATGCCCCCTAGCCAGAGGGACCGATGACCAAGGTGGCTGGGACGGACTGGATGCGGAAGCCGGAGGATCGTACGAAATGGCTTACATTGGGAGAGGCCTATATGTCCAGCAGTGGACTGCAGTGGGCTAATTGATTAAATGATTGATATAATGGCGAAATTAAAACACAAGGTCTCTATGTTCATTCTGTCCGCGTTGACTTGGCTTTATTTCTTGTGAAGTGTATTCCACAGGAAGGCAACATGTGACGTCTCTGGTGTTACACACATCTATAGACCACGATGACCACTTTCCATCAGATGGACCATGTGCTTTTCTGCCACCTATCTGGTATTAAAAAGGGGAACATTCTCCAGAAATAAGAAGTACCTTTCTCGTCAGAATTTTTTCGTTCCTTCTCTATCAACGTGTCCAAACTATCTAAGCATACACTTCTCTGTCCTGATTACCACATCTACGAGATCATAATGTTCCGTACGTAAAAGGTAGGTAGGCAGAAAGGTGAAAGTGATATTAATTAATTGTTATCGCGTACGTTTTAGGCAGTGTTATTAATAATACACAATATAAAACTGGTTAGTTGAATATTTACGAGAACACTTCGCGTTTTCGATCGACTGCAACAACTGTGTACGAGAATCGTATCAGTTGATTGCTAGGTCTACAACGCGCCATTTGTAAGCCACATTATTACTGAGTAACATAGGATATATATCATCACGCTACTATCGAAGTTAGCTGAGCAGTAATGAAGTCAATAATTTCCAAACATTATTTGAAATCTATAAAATTACTGTCACATTATATGGGTTTAATGGGTGCAACGAAGGTGCAGCGTAAATGTAATTAGAAGTAGATGCGGGCGGAGCCGCGTGCAACAGCTAGTTCTATACACATCCCTGTTATTGTTAGGTACCCGAACACAAACGTAGGAGGCGTGTTATTCACAAGTCGTTCTACAATTCTAATAATAAACTATCAAAACAATCGATACTTTTGAATTGATATTTTCACAACACTATTCGTAGAACGCGACAGTGTTGCCGTGTTATTAGATTTTCCTCAATTGTCGGGTAAATGTTATTTTAACGTGTCGTTCTAATGACACAATGTTAAATATTTTGATTTACAGTTATTGCTTTGAAACAAACTGATGTTCTTTAACGTAGAATAAGCTATTTATGTATCACTCGATGGCAAAGAAGTTATGAAGTATTGTAAGATACTAGTCGTTGCTCGTGACTGCACTCGCGTGGACGTCGGTTACCGCGAACAAACATAGCCTATGTTCTTTCCCATTGTCTTTTACACCTCTGTATCAAATTTCCTTAAACTCAGTTCAATTTGAATTAATTTTTTAAGCATTTTTTCATGCTAAATGTTCAAATCGATTTAAATAGAAAAAATCTAAATCATTCATTGGTTCTGATAGTTCGTATAAAATGTCGGTAGATGCCTCTACTGTCACCTACAAGACAGATATAAAGGAGAAATTTGAGTTGGTTAAGGTTGTAAAAGCATTGCCCCTGCAAGGCAAAAATCGCGGGTTCAAACCCCGCGTAGACCGAATATTTTTTTCTATTTAAATCGATTTGAAAATCAGTCCAGTTGTGTAAGCGTGGAAGCGTAACAGACAGATAATTCCTTTCGTAAGTAAGCATGGATCAAACTGGGACCTACCAAAAACTTCGTGGCCGAAGCCAATTTCACCTGCAAGCTGATACTTGCTAATTGATGTATGAGGCTCTGATGCAGACTTTCCGCTCAGGGTTATAAGGTCAGACGGCGGACAGACCATAGTTGTTTGTGTGTAACCTTGTGTGATACGAAGTGTTAATTTCTCAACCGTCCAATTCAGCAGTCCGACTGGGGAAGTACCTCCGCTCTACAGAATACCGCGGCCATAATAACCTCGTGTTGTGTTCTCAGCGGTGCGTAGGGTAGCCAGAGCTCACTGGAGAGTTATTGTGCTGTCATTGGGAAGACCAACGGCTATTCCTGCTTTGTCTTCTACTCTGACAGCACAGAAAGTGTGTTTACAAGGTCGGCAGCACGAGTGTGACCCCCCTGTCCCTCTAGACAAGTGGCAGTTTGTTGGCGCCGGCGTTTGATGGAATAGAATGACGAATGTATAGCATTTGACGTTTATGACATGCGTTCACAACTGTCAGATACGTCAAATCCCATACATGTCACTCTATTCGCGCGCGCGCTCCGGACGCTCAACACAGTCTCACTTCACGTCGACCTGTTTTGTTGCTCTCTGAGTGAATTCACAGTTACAACATTATCAGTTGTACCTATGTTATAAAAAATGTTAGTCATGTTATTGCCTGCTTAGGTTGCCTACTCTGTCGTGTTAGGGTGTACCCTGTAAAGATGGACGTAGAAGAGAAAATAAATAAATAAATAAAAATAAATGATTGGATATTGTTGCTATTATCTAATTCCAATATTATGATATTGTTATTTTAATTGTAATCTCATTGATTTGACATTGAAATTAGATTATTGTGATTTGACATTAATGGAAACTTGACTTATTTATATTGTAATTGTAATTTCATTATTCTGACCTTAGATTATTCTGACTTGGCATTAAATAGGAATTTGACTTATTTAAATTGTATAGGTATAGGTAACTGTAATCTTTTTCATTTTACCTTAGACCATTGTGACTTGACATAGAATAGAAACTTGACATAAAACAGGTAATGTTAATTCGGATTTGATTGATTAATTATGTTATTCTTATCTTGATTATATTAATTTTTGATTTCAACTAAGGGGGTATGGGTAGTATATGTATTGGAGTAAAGTCTAATTATTGTAAAACCATTGTATTATATGTAATAGGAATTGTAATAATTGTGGTCTACTACCATTGCATTGGGGGCAACCTGTAATAATGATAGTATGAGGATTTTTAATGACATTTTGAAGCATTTACTATGCTAGCTTTTCAAATCGATTAAGATAGGAAAAAGTGAATGCTCACGTGGGACTCGAACCCACGATCTTTTACTTTACAGGGGGAATGCTCTGACCACTAAGCCACCGAGCCACACCTGAAGCTATCCAAATTCATATACTACCGTCTTAAGGCGACGGTGGGAGCCATCTACCGACATTCATACGAAATGTCAATGGAAAGTGAAGTGTCATTCTATTCCTTAAAACGTCAGCCAACGACTTGCCACTTGTCTAGACGTTCATAGGACACGGTAACCTCATTCCATCGGGTAGACCGTGTGCATGTATACCACCTCAGAGGTGTAAAACAACCGACTCAATGACGGCACACAAAAACTCTGTTCTTACCGGGTAGCACGAGTGTGGTGGTTATATTCTAACATGCTTTTAACTGCAAAGCGAACGAGAGTCTCTGTTTCGACACCCACCTTAGCCGATTTCAACCGATTTGTAATACCTATTAACATTCCCCATTAAGTTCACCTTTACGGGGCTTAATTTTTCTTCACAACAATCTGTCAGGAATCATGTCCTTTATGTTTCAGGTAAAAATCATCAAGATCCGTTTATAAATAAAGCGCGACAGAAAACTTCCCCATTTTCCCTCTTATCAAAAAATAAATTATTAAAAACCTTTTTAAAACAATCTTTTATAATCTTGCATTGTCATCCGAACTGAACGTGCATACCAAATTTCAGCTCAATCGGTTGAGGGCAAGTGCCTTAAAATTGAGTTGTAAGATTCCACCCGAACAAACATACATTGCAAGTTAAATAAAAGCTTGTAAAAAGACGTGTGGCACTCGGGGACTGCCGCGGTAAAGCTATTGCATAGCATTTCGTATCAACTTATGCAATTATGATAATATGCCCTTTGACGTGCATTAGTTTTTTTTTCTTTTTAGCTCTTTAAGCTTTTCTTCTCTATAAAACGAAAATATCTAGGTATAAATAATAATATATGTATAAATAATTAGGTATAAATAGTGTAATAACACACCAAAACAAAATTATTCATTTAAAAAAAATAACGATATTAAGAAGTGATTATCGACAAATTTTACAAGTACAGCTATTCACTGTTGTACATAAATACCTATACACCTATATACTTTCTCATAAACAGCTGCTTATGTATTCGTCCGATTTCGGAGCAGCTCGTCTCGATTCGTGCGTGCTTCGTAGAGTCGTACAATACGGCTAGTTGCACGCACACGAACACCGTGTCGAAGACTGCCGAAAAGAAACGAGCGTGAGGTTTTTTTCGTTACGGAATTTCTGGATTCGGTCCCCGCGCTCAAGGCCCTCAATAGAAGCTATGCAATAGCTTAATAATTTAACAGGTGTGAAGTTTACTGTATCGTATTTCAAGAACGGATCGTCATTATTTTGTTGGGGAAACGTTCAGGACTGTTTAAAATGCGGAGATCTGTATCAGATAAGGGTACCAGAAAATGTGACAAAGTAGAGTACTCGCAAGGTCTACTGTTCATAGAACTACTAGTATATTTTTATCTCATTCGTACTTTCATTCATATCTTACCTTTTATCTTAAATGCAACAGCTGATAGAATCTACATTCAACATACATTTGCAAGAATTTTCGCTCAATAGCGAGCCAATACAATCATTTAAATGTAATGAATTTATAGACTTGGTAAGGTGAAATGCACAGTTGTCGGTAATAGCTCTATTCTAATGTTATAAATGTGAAAGTTTGTGAAGATATTTCAAACAGCTGAACGATTCTGGCCGATATAATGATTATTTTTTGGCATAACACAAAGCGTGAATTGCGGGAACGGTATCTGAATTCCAAGCGGGTTGAGCGGCGGTTAGACAGTAGTTTAAAATAAGGATGAGTTTCATTTTACTAGGCGTACAATTATTGTTGTGTAAGATGGGCCCATAAGGCATTTCACTTGCATTCCTCCTCCTCCATTTCTGGATTCGAGGTCGTCCTCTAGGAAACGGGAACAACGGTTTCCCCACCTTGCCCCCGGAACCCTTGCACGTCGCGCCGCGGGCTGCAGGTGACAGGCGCAAGACGGAGGTCATTAAGGTACCGCTGACATCATAAATCGCCTGAATTAGCACCATCTTTGTAGTGTTATGACATGACGGTGTCTATATCTATATCCATAGAAGGTGTGTACATACATTACATCCAGGAATGCGATAGATAATGTCAAGTGTATGGCACAGAAAAAGATAGATATAATAAATCATTGGCTGTCGTCAATTGTCATCGAACAAACAAAATATTTCTACGCTTAGATACGCGTTTTGCTTAAGAACTGTTTATTGTCAAAGCGGTAAACAAATAATAAATGCATGTTAGTAAACGTTGTTTCAATAATTCCTCCACATTATTGTTCTAAACACTCATGTATATCACACAGAAGTAAACAGTGCTTTAGTAGGGAAATAGAATAACTGCTGCCAAAATGATGGGTTAGTCGCGAGTTCTCCCGTTATCAACTCACCCAGAAAAAAGTCATATAACGCTATTATAAGACGAGCATTTTCAGAGGGAATCAACCCAAAAATGACAACAATTTTTCTCCTATTTTAATGGCCTATATTTTCATGCATTATCATAAATAACTTAACACGAAGAGATCATAGACGTCTCAAACTCATTCATTGCATAAATGGGTAATGTAGGTAACATTCAATAAATATAGTGATCCCTCCATAATCTACCTGAAGGCATGCAATTTTACAGGTATTTTTAAATTAATATTGATTATGCACTAGTAATGATTATATAAAAATAACAAATTAAATACAATAATTAGTTCTTTCAGGCTTTCACGGCCGGCGTTGCATGTAGAATATATTGCTTTCGGGCTGTTCGGCCGTGGTCCATTTGAAACTCGCGTTCCAGACGTTTCGTCGATCACTGCTGTCGTAACGAAGCCGCTGACGAGGCATATATTCTACAAATAATTGGTTCATTAAAGAGAATATAATATCAGAGTTTTTGGCTCTGTGAAACATCCGCTATTCTCTTCTAAATTATATGTTTCTATATCGGGACGCGCGATGTCGTATTTTGTGGGCAATAATCGATATATTTGTTGGCAGATCTACCATTTTGAATCATCAACATTTGATGAGAAATTGTATCGTTTCTGTCAGTAACGCCGTGAACGATATGGTGCGGGTTATTTGAGGTGACATAATCATGAATGCACTCTGTGTATTTTCTATTATAATGTGACGTTATTGTATAAGTTTTCTTTGTTTATGCATTTATAATAATGAAGTAATGTTATAGTATAATAAAAAATATGGTAAGAAAATCTAGTGATCTAATTCATGTTAAAAAAACCTTTGACACACATTGGTATAATGTAGGATGTCGCCTTTTTTAACATAATATGAATTACTTGAATTACTTACTTATTATTTTCGTTTTTTTTTTTTAAATATAAATAAATAAATCTCCAACTGAATAAAATAGACAGAACGTTAACTGTATCGATGCACGTGCTAGTTAGCGAGATATTACTACTTTACACGGCTTCTCGTGCGTTCAATAAGTCTATGTTATTCTTTTACTTTAAGTCAAAAACATGCTTAAATTAATTGCTAAATTGAAATGAGTACAATCAAATCAGTATCAAATAAAATAAAATAAACTATCAGTTTTTTTTCGTATGGCCGTTAACTGTACCGTCCACCCTATTTGCAGCCGATTCCACGAACCGGTAGAGTCTGCTTTCTAATAAAATATCTATTAACTATATACACGATTTTAGTTTCAACATTATAACATTTTTGTAACTGTTCAAATATCTTTAATTGCAAAGCAGAAGGATGTTAGCTATATTAATTTTTGTTAAAATAAAAAACGACCATATTTCTTTACAAAAATCTATGTCGATTACGTCCTTTTAGTAAACTAAATGTTGTTTTGAAATCACCTGCAAGCCGGTCCCACCTACTGGTTAATGAACGACGCTCTGGTGTAGGCTCTCCTGTCGGTCTTAGACCGTTTTCACATTTATCCGATATCGGTGTCGGACGCTGATAGCCGACACCATGTGCTGTTTTCACATAATTATATCCAATAAAATCGGTCCGATATGGCCATTTGCTCGAAAGCACAGACTAGTTAGGAATGCTAGGGATAAAAAAATAAGTGCAAGCAATTTTCGACCTTATTGAAATGACATAGTATCGAGATTTTTCCTTATATTCGTGATCAGCGTCATCATCTAACGCAAAAAGATACAGAACTAAAAAAATGTAATTAAGGTTGAAATCGTTTTATGATCCGATTTCGGTCCAACACAGTGGTATTGGCTCCGTTAACCGATATAGAGCCGGACAATGTGAAAGACAGACACATATGTTATTCCTCCGATTTCGGATGTCTGATATCGGATATCGGACAGTGTGAAAACGCTCTTAGAAGGCATTGTGGTTGCCATAAAAGCCATACCTGTATAACCCTCCACCAAAAGGAGACGGAGTGATCGTATTCCCGGTTTCTAAGTACAAAACCTTGGACGGATGCTACCGGTACCAACGCTTAAATGATGATGATCGTTCTCTAACATACATACATAGTATTTTCACGCCTTTAAATCCAAGAAGGAATAGGTATACGTGTAACACCCATATTTCGCCAAAGGTGATTTTCGGTCCCACCTTTCATGGGCTGTATGTTTATTGTCGAATGGAGAACAGCTCTATCCCTTAGTCCCCTTCTACGACACCCACAGGTAGAGATGAAGTGGTTACTACTCTCCTGAAACCAACACTACTTTTCTAACAGTTATTGTCGCTTACAACCTTTTATATTTCAACAAGCTGACCCGGCGAACTTCGTACCGTCAATATTTTTCCACCCGCGTGGCGTCAGATCCCGTTCCCGCTGCGCCTTCTACTATATTAAACATGTATTATACAAACCTTCCTCTTGAATCACTTTATCTATTAAAAAAAACCGCATCAAAATCTGTTGCGTAGTTTTAAAGATTTAAGCATACAAAGGGATATAGGGACAGAGAAAGCGACTTTGTTTTATACTATGTAGTGATCGTAGATTCATAGAAATCAGACCAATAAAATGAAACTGGTTATTTTTTTGTATCGCTATTTTGATTTATGAATGTTATGCAAAACGGTTGTTGGTCTTGAAATTTAATCAAGATGACTGTTTCGTTGACTCCGTGGTATAATTTTAGGTTGATGTTGGCTTGCGTGAGTTTTTCTTGGGAGCCCCTTATTTCGTAGAAAGAAATTTCATAGAATTTCGTTTCACAGAAAATGTTTCATATAATATTTGGTTCTTATATTTTTATTTCGGATATTATAGTTTCAAAAACAATTTCCTACAATGAAACATATTTCACAGAAACACAATTGACAGAATTTTTAATCACATTTTTTTGTTTAACAAACTTATCAAACTGTAGAATTATTTTTTAAAGAATATTAAACCATCTTTATAATTTTTCAAATCACATTTATTTTTAACTGTAAGATTTACAATTTTAACACCCCGACTCAGATTACCCCGATTCGGATAGGTTAGGTTAGAAGGCTCGCGAAGCTCCCGCATTAGGCCTTCGTGGTTATTTTTTTATAAACCACCCAGAAGTCGACCTTGTAGACGCATCAATTGTTTAGTTTATAAAAACCATATATATGATATGTTATTCTTTGTAATAAGTTTTCTATTAAATAAACAATATAATGATTAAGAATATTTGATTTGATATTCTATGAAATGATTATTCTAATGTTTAACTTTACATGAAACAAAATTCAATGATTTAAAATTCTTTAAAGTAAGTATTCTGTATATTGATTATTCTATGAAACGAAATTATGCGAAACATTTTCTGTAATACGAAATTATATTAAACAATTGTCTCAGCGCTGTCCTCAACGTTGAATGTTTTAAGAAGTGCAGAGCAGGTTCGAACATGTGATGCGTAGAGCTGAAAGTAATGTTGTATGGAAGAGATTGGACGGTTACATGGAGAGAGGAAGACCTAACAGGAGATAGATGGACTGTTTGAAAGATGAAATGGCTAGGAAGGGAGTGAATGTTGAGATGAGTGCAACCAGAGATGAATGGAGAATAGTTGATTATGCCACAAGTGTAAGTTGATGATTACCGCTGAGGCGATATTGATCTAAAGTCTCTACTCTCTCTATCTATTGAGGGTCTAAAGAGAGCCGTAGACGGTAATCAACAATACACTCGTCTATCATACGACTTTCTTCAATTTACTTGTGAATAATTTACTAAAATAGATATTTACCCTTGCAGTTTTCAGATAGTTAACATTCTATAACGTTAAGGACTTCACATCAATCACATCATATAACGGACGTTGTATATATCGGGCAGTATATGTTTATAAATCGTAATATTAGTTTATTAGCTCCATTGAACACGATCTTTTTTTTAAGAATAATGCAAATCAACCAATAAAATTTAAAAAAAAAGTCATTATCCCACTCGTGATTTAATAACATTCAAAAGACCACAGTTTGATAATAGGTATCTTTATGTGCCTAATTGCGGTGAGATTAGAGCCATGTTATGAGCAAGTAGATTGAAAAGAATTTTATCACATTTCTATTCAAGGTTGCTTGGAAAAAGTCGCTTCCGGTGGAAAGACCGCCCATTGTACATATTACACTGTATACATGCTACGTACTTGTCCTATCATAAAAATGTTGTATCATAAATAATTATCAATGTATCAATCTATTACATGTTGCGCCGACCCCTATTAAATAGGTATGAAGGGGTAATGTATGAGAATGTTGAAATTTAACGTCAAAAAAATCCAATTTCGTTGCACAAAATAGTTTTATTTCATTTTTGTGCAATGATGTCAGCGTGCGTGAGTCTTAGGTTCCATTACCAAATTGAAGAAAGTGTCATCACGTGGATGTGCCACAAAACAATCAAGGGATAAGGCCACCCCCCTTTTGGATTGATCAACTGTAAGTCCCAAAATTCTGACGACTATTCTGACCACTTTAAAAGCCATTTAAAATCAATACCGCGCTACGACTGTGATTAAAACTCGTTTTGAAACAGAATATTGGCACTATTCTTCATCCAATTGATGGTAAGCTAAAGGTAAAATCTCTGAAAAGAGGGTCACCATTACAAACACGTACCATATTAACAATTATGGCACTCAGCTTGACATTCTCATCAGATGCTTTTTCACGCCCTGCTTAAAAGATTTTATGTAAGACAAACAAATAAAGCTGTTGAATTGTTGTAAATAATACACTTCTGTCTACCCCTTAAGTACCTATCACTCCGCTACCAAATCTAAATTACAAATTCTTAGAAATCGAATTGTAAGTTTATACCAAAAATTTTCTATAAAAACAATTAATACACACTCTGTCACATTTCTAACCATTTCGCTGAACACTCAAACGCATAAGAGAAATCTAACAAGAATAACCGGTTCCGATACCGAATTAATATCGGTTCTCGGTGCGTTGCTGCGAGCTACATCACTATTGTATGCGATGCCTGTGATGTTAAAAATTTGCATTTGAACTGGAATCTAAATATATATTTAACTCAAAGTTGACTGACTGACTGACATAGTGATCTATCAACGCACAGCCCAAACCACTGGACGGATCGGGCTGAAATTTGGCATGCAGGTAGATGTTATGACGTAGGCATCCGCTAAGAAAAGATTTTGATTAATTCTACCCCCGATGGGATAAAATAGGGGATGAAAGTTTGTATGCAACTTCTTATTTATTTTAATTTATTTATTTATATAGGCATATCAACAGTGTATACACAAACATTGTTCTATAGGTTACATTGGTGAGATATAATTGGGTATGTGCTACACCAATTATAGATATGCACAGCATTGGCTGATTGTCATACAAAAATAATAATTATAAAAAATGACAAAATACTGCTTTCAAACATGTCAACATAGTTTTAAACAATAAAAAAAGAAGATTAATCAAGTCAAATTTAAAATAACTACTAAAAATTAAAAATCAAAAAGAAAAGAAAAACAATCATTCACGATAAAAATAGAATTAAAAATAAAATAAAATCAAATAATTAAAATGTAACTTTGTCAATTTTAAACTGATCTGGCTGAGACTTTGCATGCATAAAGCTATTATTTTGACTAAACACTAAGCGATAACCGACATCCACGCGGGCGGAGCCGCGGACAACAGCTAGTCAGTTAGGTATATGTGTAGTACGTATGGTGACGGAGAAAGAATACAAGTATCACTACTCTGTCTCATCCGAAGGGTGTCGTAAAAAGCAAGGATATAGCGTAAAAATAAGCAAAGACGATATCACTGCGAGAGAAACACTCGACATAAAACCCTGTACCAACCTGTCTGGCCAGGGACATTGGGAGAGGCCTAAGAGGGCAACATTGAACTGCGATACCATATCTTGACCTCTCTGCATGTGACGTGTTGGTAGTGAACGCGGCACCTATGCAGAAGGCGTGGGTTTAAGCCGCTCATTGCATTGATCTGGTCGTGCCTCGGAGAGCACGTTAAGCCGTCGGTCCCGTTGGCTATACGAACATCTATCGCAGTTATTACGGGTAGTTGAAGCCCTAAAAAGCCCGACTACAGATCTTCGACATCGCCAAATCGTTGTGGAGGTCAAATAGCAGTCGCTTCACGGAAAATATGGAAATTCAGCCGCATCTTATTGAGCTTCGCTAGAAAGCCAACCCCAAACGAGTTATCAATCAATCAATTAGCCCACTGCAGTCTACTGCTGGACATGGCCTCTCCCAAACGAAAATAACTCTGTCTGTCTGTATGTTACACTTTCACGACTAAACCACAAACCACAACCGATTTGCATGAAATTTGGTGTAGGGGTAGATTAGACCTTAAGAAAGGACATAGGGTACGTTTGGTCGCGATAATCGACATCCAAACGTGTTGAAAACTTTAAAAAGGCTCAGGGAATGATGTCAATTGATGACTATATCTTTTACTCTTGACCCCAATCATGTCATAATGTGCGCAGCACGCGTTGTGTTTCTTTTGAGGATGGCGCGGGGTGGCGATGGCGGAACTCAGTCATAGATTATATTAAACACGCCAGTGCCTAATTTTCCTCGCAACTTGGTGTCAATTTATATGTGGATAACTATAACAATTCTATCGGACTCGACCCGGCTAAAACGGTACGCCACCATCTCGGGTCTTCAGTGCCTTGAGCACGAAAACCATTCTCATTCGTAACGTAAATGTATCGAGGAAATAGAGCGTTGCGATTGGCTGGCTTCGCACACACACATGTGCACTTAGACAGGTAGCCAATCACAATGCTTCATTTTCTAGATACGTAAACGATTATTTTTCGTGCTCGGGGTACTGACGTGTCTTCGGGTGTAAGGCGGCCCGTGAGGTGTTTTCTTCGCACACTGACTGACCCAAGGTCATCTCCGATTTCGCAATGGCCCCATCAGGTGTAGGCACCACAGTGTCTCCATCTTGCTCTTAGTAAAAGGGCTAGTTTCATAAATTTGTTTAGTCCATATCGTCTCTACGCCTTCAAATTACTCATACATTTAATATTTTAGTATTTAATCATATCGCTATCTGAGCAATCAATCAAAATATATAATATATATATTAGACAATACTTCGTCTAATGTCACAGACGTGATCTATTACTTCCAATGTCGTGCGTCACGCGTGGCGGCGGTGTTGCCACTCGTATTAGCGAAATTACCTCCCGCCCATGATATATTATAAACTATAGATGCGTTGTACGCACTCTTAAATGGCAACAAAAATTAGGATGACCGTACCAATTAGAGACGTGACAATACCGCTACTCAAAAAATACGCCATCCATACTAATATTATAAATGCGAAAGTAACTCTGTCTGTATGTATGTTACACTTTCACACCTAAACCACAGCCGATTCTGATGAAATTTGGTATAGGGGTAGATCAGACCTTGAGAAAGGACATAGGCTATAATGTTTGGTAGCGATAATTGACATCCACGCGGGCAGAGCCGCGGGCAAAAGCTAGTTATTATTATTTGTTTCGTAATAATCTCATTATTATTCATATAAATAATGATGTAATTCATAAAATAAAATAGTTTAAGTAGCTATGATCTTTTTGAACTTAATGTGTGCGCAATTTTTAATAGGCGCAATGTTCCTGCATGGCGTGTCTATATAATAATACGGCATTGCCGCCTACCTGTTGTTTTAACACTCTAAATAATTGCTATAAGTAGTGTTATCGAGATTAAAGTTCGCATGGGGAAAGTGTATTTTGAAATTTATATCACCTTTGCCCGATGGGTGTACGATGACGTGATTTAAATGGCAAGAAACTTCATTGCCATTGCAGTCTATTGTATTGTTCTTTTTATACCACTAAGGTGGCAGACAAGCACACGGTTCAGCTGATAGAAAGTGGTTACCGTGACCTATGGATGGACGTGTGCAACAGCAGGGGCATCACACTCACGCTGCCGACCCTATAGGGACCTTCTGATGGCCTTTCTTAAAGAACCCTATGTTGTAGGTACTTGGTAAAACCACAGCAGGCAGATTTACACTGGGTATATGTCTTACCTAAGTAATTGGGGCCCAAGGCGAATCTCAATTGCAAGGCAGTTGCACGACCAGATTACCGGGCGGCTTTCGGGTTTGGGATGTAAATGAAGCCGCTTTCCTTCTTTTGATGACACGGATTTACGCCATATTTGTTATAAGGTTTTAATCCTTATGATTAACACTACCTATTCATTGATGCCATAAAAATAAAGGTGTTTTTTTTTTCGAAGTTGCGGCAAGTGACTTTTCGAAAAAAAAGGAAGAAGAAATAAAAATAAAGGAATGTTTCCTTTGTGTGAAATTAGCTCATTTCAGTTCTTTTTTTAAGAATATTAGCAACCGAAATCTTCGAAATTACTAATATTCCCTCTAACCCACCAACTAAGCTAAATTGCTTGTGCTAGGATTGGGTTCACGTCGGTAGTGTAATGGCCAAGATCCGAACCCGGGACCTCTCGATCGTAAGGCCGTCTCCTTAACTACTAAGCTACGCTTTTCGCACTTCTCCTCAAAATCTTCCGTCTGTGTATCATCTACATTTCAATTGCTGTTACTATTGACGGAGTTCGGTCACGGACAGAAAGACACACATTACAGTTATATCTATCTATATACATATAACATTACAAACACGCACACCGTGACGTTGAACACGCTTCCGGTGCTTTGTACCGTGCGAACGCATTTTTTGCACGTGGCAACACTGCGGTTATGTCATAGACAATAGAATTTGTAGAAAAATGGCGGGGGTGAACTTTACGTATGTGTGTGTGTGTGTGCGGCCTTGTTGGTTCCCAGGGGAGTGGAATAGCACCACCCAATCTCTTTCCGTGGGTGACTTAGAAGGGAACTTAAGTATAGGGCTGTTCTCCAACCAACAGTAAACATACAGCCAAGTAAAGTGTCCACTTGACGAGAATGGGCTTGTCTTGTAGACGGCCTTATTAGATGCTTTTTAATGCGCCGCTCAAAGGATGCGGGTCTGTAGGAAGAAGGAAACACGAGACTTTATAACGCAGCAAAGAAGAATCGAAAAACTGCTTGGTTGATGAAGAGGCCCACCCTCTAGTAATTGAAAGAGCTTCTAGATATTGTCTGAATATATCGTTGAAAAAAAAGTATTATAACGGCTTTGATCTCTGATATTATGCATTTATCACAAATCATCACACACAAGGTTAATCGAATCTGATTAGGTAGGTACTGCTTCCGGGCTGATTGCAGATAAAGAAATGAAGAAAAGAAAACGGATTCTGTGCAAGTACTTGTATGAAGATGTAACTAAAATTATATCACCGGCCCATCAGGCAATGTGAACTTCAAATATGGGATATATTTGAAGTTCACATTGCCTGATGGGCCGGTGGACGAAAACGGTTAGGGGAGCCCAGTGGACGAAAATATAAATAGTTCCCTTACTAGGGGATTTAAGCAAGGAATCCAAGTGCACTGTATGACTGCAGAAAAGAGCTCCCATTTTCTGCATCGCAGAGTCAATGCCTGGGAATTTTGGGATTTTTTTATTAGGGAGGTTGATATTAAAGCGTTTTACTGTGGTTATCTATGTTATTAATTATTTGTAAATAAGTTGTGTCGGTTCATCAATTCCTGCCAATCCATCTTGCCACCGAAAAGGCGGTGAAAATCGCACCGCGCCCCGATCTCCTTCTGCTATGAGGATGAAGTCATCTGTCACCCTCAAGCATCTCAAGTCATCTGCCATGGAGACTGGAGATCGTTGAGCGACCTTTGACTTCTGAGCCACTTCCACTTCACCGTACTTTTTTAAATCTTTATACCACTTATGTGGCAGACAAGTACACGGCCCACCCGATGAAAAGTGGTTACCGTGGCCTATGGACGTGTGCAACACCAGGGGAGTCACATTCGTCCTGCCGACCCTGTACAGAGAGTTTCTGTGCTGTCAGTGTAGAAGATAAAGTTGCACAAGCCTTTGGTCTTCCCACTGACAGCACAAAAACTCTCTAGTGAGCTCCGGCTACCCTACTCACCGCCGGGAACACAACACGAGGTCTTCGCAGACTCGGGACGCTAGCAATTTCCGAGCCTCAGCTAGTATTCTATGCCTTTGTTTAGCTACTTGTTACGTATGTATTATGATATGAGCCGTCGCGAACCGTTATTTCGTACGGTTAATGACATCATTCAAGTCATAATTGTAATTAAACTCACCGTGAATACGCTCACTGGCATTAATTATGTACATGTACCCACTACCGTCACACTCCGAGGAGTTGTATGTGATTTAAACTGTTGTGAAATACCACGTAAGCTGTTCTAAGGGCTTCTTGAACAGCTGGCGTTTTTAATTTTTACTTTTCTCACGTCAATTTGTCTTCACCTTGCCTGATGGTAAGCTGAAGGCAGAGACTCAGGCAAGATGGTCACCATTATACACACGTACCATGTTAAGAATGGTGGAATTGGCGGCCTCATCAAAAGAGGATTGTCGTCGCAGCACAACGTGACAACCACCGGTCCCACTAGTGCTGCGACCACAATCCCCCCTGCCCGGTTATGCACTTGCTAATCCCTGAATGCATTAGGTACAACCGAGGTTGCCATTTCGTAACCGGAAAAAGCATTGGATTAGCCAGGGTGCAAGGGGTATCTCTTGGGCAATCTTTTTTCTGAAGATTTGAGATGGCGTGAAGTTTTAGTCGGTTTGTATTGCACGAAACAGAAAAATAAGGGGCGTCAAACTTGTACTGCCGATTCCAGAAACAAGTTTATAAGATGAAAACCTGATGTGGTGAGTGGTCCCTATAAACCCGATTTCTGTCGAATTCTCAACGCACATTATATATACATTATAAACTAGATATTTGTCTTTACACTGACGGCACAGAAACTCTGTGTTTACAGGGTCGACAGCACGAGTGTGACTCCCCTGGTGTTGCACACGTCCATAGGCCACTGTAACCACTTTCCTCACCTCAGTGGTATTAAAAAAAAGATCAACTTTTCTACTGCATTCCCTTTTGAAATCGATTAATTAATTCAATTACCTTCGCCAGTGGCCAGTATCTTCCGTAAATCTTCAAGTTTACTGTAGACACGGACCCTGAAGGTTATGGCAGGGTAGAGCCCCATGCACCCACATACAAGTAAAAAGTACCTTTTTTAATGGTGTGATAAATGTCTTGTTAGTCTCGCTCTAGTGCGTCACTGCACTCTTCGCTTTAGGGGGAAATATATGTTGTGAGTGCCGTGTTACGTACCTACATACACTACTTAGGTAGGACACGACGGTATTTCCGTTCTATTGAGCAGTCCTACTGGGGAAAAACCTCCGCCCTACAGAATACCGCGGCCATAAGAACCTCGTATTGTATTCCTGGCGGTGAGTAGGGTAGCCAGTGCTCACTGGAGAGTTTTTATGCTGTCAGTGGAAAGATCAAAGGCTTATCTTGCTTTGTCTTCTGCACTGACGACACAGAAACTGTCTGTTAAAATTCCCAATTCCCCCTTTTATCGAATTCACAGGTATATCTTTCATAAAATATCTGCTGGATTGTTCCCGTTATGTCGAGCCAAAAACCTCGTCTCGCTTCTATTACCTCTATGTCGAGTCTACGTTTTCTGTCCCGTTTCTATTCCCTTTATGTCGAGTTTCTTCACCACGCTTCTATTACCTTTATGTCGAGTTTACTAATCAGTACAGTCAGATTAAAAGCACCCTTTAAAATTAAAAGTTTATTTAATAAACGTACTAGACTATAATTGACTAACCGAATTTCAATGACGTGCTGCTGTAATTCTCTGACTTGCTTCCGATTAATAAAGGAAAGTAAAACAAAAGAGGTGTTTTTTTCTTTGAGCTAACATCCATGTACACGCACCTTAACGGTAGACAAACATTTAAATTTTTATGCGATAATCTGTGGTATGTAAACATAGATGAGTGAGCTCTTTTTTTATTTTAAATTGTCTGATATTGGTAGGTACATAACTACTTTTTTTTGACAGGTGTTTTCTTATTAAGTTATTATCTGTTGCCGCCAACTAGCTTAATCATTGGTCCAATTAACTGCCTAGGCAGTTAACTAAACGCCGCAATTCAATTAACGGCCTGAATGATTTTCAGCCGTCTCGTTTATTACATCATTTAATAACCTGGCTGGCTAATGTTTAGGCTAATCGTAGAATGGGACACTACCTCGAAATAATATAGAAAATTACATACATATAATTAAACCTATAAATCCCCGAGGGGGTAGGCAGAGGTGCATTCACAGAAAATTAGTGATAGGTTTTTGTGATAGCTGCGTAATCCGACTTGGTTAGGTTAGGTTAGAAGTTCGTGGTTATTTTTTAATAACCATGCAAAAATTACTTATTTTTCTAACTGTTTAATTAAATGGCTAGGTAAGTAGTTAAACGTCATCGATCCAAGCTATTTGCCTAGCCGTCAAATTAAATGGCTGAACACCATTCAGGCCGTTAATTGAATGGCGTCGTTTAGTTAACTGCCTAGGCAGTTAATTGGACGGCTGATTAAGCTAGTTGGCGGCGACATATCTTATAATATAAAAATGAATCGCCGACTATATTGCTAAGCGAGAATCTCAAAACTATTCCTTGCAGTACGGGGATAGTTCTTACGCAGAGAAAGAAAAATATAAAAGGGCTACGCCATCACGGGAACGGGAACAAAATCCCACGCGGGTAAAGCCGCCGGTGTCAGCTAGTTGTTTTATATAAAAACCTTCTGTACGTTTGTGTGCCATTGATATTGACTTTCATAAAAACCTTTTAAAATAGGAGAAGGGGTAGCCTCTTTTCTTCCCGTGGGTGTCGTAGATAGAAGGGGACTAAGGATTGGAGCTGTTCTTCATCCAATAGTAAATATACAGTCCATTAGAAAGTGCCCTCTTAACGGTAATAGACCCGCATCCTATTACGTGGGACCGAAAATCATAGCTGGCGAAATCTGGATGTTGTTACACTTCTGCCTACCACTTCGGGGATTTACAGGCGTGAATATAAATGTATGTATGTAGCTGTCATTCTGTCGTAGTGTACTGTGTAAACCGTGATTTCTCACAGCTAGAGAGAGTGTTGTTTGGACAGATTTTATCGCATTTCTCCAATGAGTCGCCATTTTGAAGAGATCTTTCACAGTCTGTGTTATGTTTAATGTTCAAGTAACATTATAGTGTGAAGATTTCTTTAACATCTTAGATATAGAGTAGGTTAGATAATGTTATTAGAATAGTGATCAGTATAGTTGAATCCAAACACGTCACAAAGTTTTCTGATGTCTTTTGATGATGACAGAATACCGCGGCCATAATAACCTCGTATTGTGTTCCCGGCGGTGAGTAGGGTAGCCAGAGCTCACTGGAGAGTTTTTGCGCTGTCAGTGGGAAAACCGAAGGATATTCCTGCTTTGTCTTCTACGCTGACGGCACAGAAACTTTCTGTGTTTACAGGGTCGGCAGCACGAGTGTGACCCCCTTGGTGTTGCACACGTCCATAGGCCACGGTAACCACTTTCCATCAGGTGTGTTTGTCTGCTATCTCAGTGGTAAAAAGAAGCATGGGCCGGTACAGCGGCAGAGGAGCTCAAATCTAGCAAGCATAGATTATATCAAACCAATCCGCGCGAAGGCCTCGTTTCTCTGACCTCTCGCGACTTGGGGTCAAGATATATGGAGGGATGTATACATTTGATTTGATTCAATAAGGAATACCTATTAGTACTTTGATCCTTGAAACTTCTTTATTTACAATAATTATTTACAATATGTACATTTGAATTATTGAAAATAAATATAAAAAAATACATAATATTACAAATCTGCGGGTTTACGCGTCAAAGAATTTATCCCCACCGACGTTAACTGGGACGGTGGGCAGAACAGATCCAGTTTGCGCAAGGAATAAACCAGCCCTCTGGTCACGGGTAGCGTCTATGCCAGCGTCTCGACCTCGACCCCAAACGGCTCAAAAATGTAATTATCATTTAAACTACTATAATATTTCCGCCGTTTGAGGGTCTCTGCCGAAGACGCAGCAGCGCAGACACAGTCTCCAGTCCTTGGAAGATGTGAAGGTGCAAGGGTGTCAGCACATGAGAATGGGGTCTTAGAAATCTTCTTAATTATTCCTAATTATTGTCTAATTTTTGGTTCTGTTTCACTATCGATTCCATATTGGTATGTTAATCAGGTTTCTTCATTAACTATGGGTATGACGTCGCGGCGAAAGCAAGTGAACCTCAAAAGAGGGTCAAAGTCAAAAGTTTATTCTTTACTAACTGTTGCTCGCGGTTTCGCCTGCTTGAAAGTCGGTTATTGCAACCAAACCTAGCATATATCGTTTCTCAAGGTCTAATCTAACCCTATACCAAATTTTATAAAAATCTGTTCAGTGATTTAAGCGTGAAAGCGCAACATACCTATAGACAGACAGATAGTTACTTTTGCATTTACAGCACTAGTGGGATTGTATTATAAATGAGAAAGTGTATGTGTGTGTCTGTTTGTCCGTCTTTCACGGCTAAACCACTGAACCGATTTTAATGAAATTTGGTATAGGGGTGGATTAAACCTTGAGAAAGGACATAGGGTATGTTTGGTCGCGATAACCGACATCCACGCGGGTGGAGCCTCGCGCAAAAGCTAGTTTAAGTATAAAATGTCTGTTTGTGAGCTTGTATAAATGATTAGAGTTTATTTTTTACGTTATATACTTCGTATCGCACAATATCTTTCCGCCCGCGTGGCGTCAGATCCCGTTCCCGCTGCACCCTCTTCTATATTAAACATGTATTATACATATAAACCTTCCTCTTGAATCACTCTCTATTAAAAAAAACTGCATCAAAATCCGTTGCGTAGTTTTAAATGTTTAAGCATACAAAGGGATATAGGGACAGAAAAAGCGATTTTGTTTTATACTATGTAGTGATGATAGAACAACACGTGCAGGGCTTAGATGTCACCTGCACACGGTGCAAACAATTCCATCAAGAACCAAACGGTTTGATGACTCTTTTCTTTGCCGCACAATGAAGTCCTGGGTCCTTTAAGCAGCGCATGAAAAAGCATCTTACTAGGCCGTCAAGCTGAGGGCCACCATTGTAATATACTTGGTGTCTGTAATGGTGACCCCTCTCTTCAGCTTCATCATCAGACGAGGTTATCTATCCATTTATAATCTAGAAAAACATGGTAGTTTCTTATTGATGTCAATACCTAAGTTTACCGCCGCTTCCAAGGCGCTGATGGCGAAGAAACAGCGCAACAAACTCCACTGCGGCCGTCCGTATGTGTCCGTCTCTCTCGAGTCGGCAAGTGTTGCTATGACGTCATATACGAGTATACGACACAATGTGTTGCACAGATGTGCGACAGTCATATTAAGTTATTTTTTTATGTCCGATTCAATTAATAACTCTTAATTTCGTCGTTTAACTTCTGTTGAGGACATTTTTGGATAAGTGATCGTTTAATGGTATTTCATCTGAGTTCTTCCGTGCTTAGGACACGTTAAAAGTCTGTCCCGGCTGTCAACAGTTGTTAGGTCATGACGGAGGCCTATTTGGGTGACCTGAACGACTCTGTCAGTGGTTGAATATTAACCATAACTAAAGTGCAAGGGCAGTCAGACGGCAGTCGCTTCTAATATAGCCGAAAAAGCCAAACTATCACGTCTTTGTCTTCTACACTGACGGCACAAAAACTCTCTATGTTTACAGGGTCGGCAGCGCGAGTGTGACTCCACTGGTGTTGCGCACGTCCATAGGCCACGGTAACCGGCCAACGAATTGCCATTATTTGTCTAGGCAGACTGCTGTTTAACTGATAGGTCCTGATCGTTCATCTGAATTTCGTGTGGGGCAGACGGCAACAAATTAACTGGTGTAGCTGACGTGGCTCTGGTACACAACACTTGACATTGGGTGTCTCTCCATTTTTTTTTTTTTTTTTACGTGAGGGAAAATCCTTCATGGATGCTATGCCGGACTCCTACCGACTAAAAACCCTCACGTACCGCCTAATAGCCTGCGGTTGGTAGCCGCGGGTAAGCCCTCGGAAGGATGTCCCAGGACTACCAACAGACCTACGGCTGCGGCCTCACCTAGGTGGTTCGGGTGTTATCCCGCGTCAATGGGGGTGTCTCTCCATTAATAATTTTATAATAGGTTTTACTTGACATTGGCGAAAGTCAATGGCCATTTTGAAGAAGTTGAAGTTTAACTGATAAGGTATAAGGTTCTGACGCAGACGTTCTTCTTGGAGGGTAGCACGATAGTTGCTCCCGAAAAAGCTTAGGGAAGAAAATCAAAATATGAAGTAGGCTAGCTGTAATGACCGAGATTCTGATCTGGAATCTCTTAATCTTAATCCGACTTCTTAATCATAAAGGTTTTCTTCTAAAGGTTGTAATCGCGTACACGAGTCCATACAACAAACTTTCTTTCTTATCAATTACCGACCAGTTTATTAAGAAACAACCATTACTGTCGACCATTTTGGTCGCATATAAATTATAACATTTCTAATTTATTGTAATTAATTGCATTATAATAATGCTTAACAGTCGTGTAGTGTTACAAGAAAGTTCTTTGTTTACGTTTCAGAACGTGTAGTGGTTTTTTAATTTGGTTCGGAGGCTAGGCCTTTTGAGCGAGTGTCAAAAAGCAATGTTGCACGGTAAATAAATTAATTTTAATTATTTTTTCCAATCCTACTTTTCGCGATTTTGTGAACACAGGTCGATAAAGATGTTTTCAAAGTGCTTATGGTACACTATGTACCGCCAAAAGGCATAAAAAATAACATTTTATTATTTATTTATTTATTTAATCTCATAAGCTTAATCTATTATTACAGGTGTTACACCCAATGCAATAGACAGGCCAACACAATAGTTACTTAACCTATTTTATGATCCATAACATATATTATATTATAAGTACATCGCAATCTTTGTGAACTCACCCATAGCACAACAGAACAAGTCCACCCCAACCGCTATCCTGTTGATGGTTATCAGCGCGCGCGTCAGAGGTGCCTTCCCCAACATATTTGTCTTCCCTTTAGGTATTACTAGAAGCTTCGGTTGACACCGTCGCTCCACATATCTATTCGGTACACAAAACCCTATTAACTGCAGCACTTCTGCGTTATATATTTTGCCCCTAATCAACTTAAAGATCTATGACACAAAAGCCAGTTCTCTTCGTACTCGTAATTCATTGTATCCCACCATACCCAAAACAAATAAAGTGGGATACATAAGGGGATAAAATGGATATACTCCGTACTTTTTAAGATATAAATACCTCACAAATTTATTTTGTATGCGTTCTAGCATCAAACTATATTTTGCTTCATGAGGATCCCAATGTTCAGTACATACAAGTTCCTTATTTCTATATATAGTCAGACAGTTCTTATTTAATGATAACAACAACTTCTATCTTAATTAAGATAATTCAATCAATTATGTAATGCATTATATTATCAACAAAGAAACCTGTAAAGCAAGGTCACGTGATCGATCCTTCGAGTTAGAAATAGATGATGGACACATCAGTGCTGATGCTGACGTGGCCAATGCGTTTGAATCTTTTTTTACAAATGCTCCAATTACCATAACTAGTAAATTAAATTCTTCAAAAAACGTAGCTGCTTCTCTTCTTGAATCTTGTGTTAATAAATGTAGAGTAAACTTTGATTTTCAGTATATTGACCCCGAAACCGTAATAAAAACTTTTAAGCAACTAAATATAAAAAAGACTGAGGATCTGTGGGGCATTTCAACCAATATAATAAAAATCAGTAATGCCCACTATTGCCCCTTATCTCGCATTTATATTTAATCAATGTATCGATGATAAACAGTTTCCCACACTCGTGAAGTTTAGTAAAATCATTCCATTATTCAAAGCAGGGGACAAAAGTGATCCATCTAATTTTCGGCCCATCTCCATACTCCCAGCACTCAGCAAATTTTTTGAAAAAATTATATTTAGTCAACTGCTTTCACATTTCGCTTCTAATAAATTACTTCATGAGAATCAGTTCGGTTTCACTAAAGGCAGAAACACGACGGATGCAGGAGTTGAACTCGTTAAACATATATTTAATGCATGGGACAAGAAGCAGGATGCCATCGGTATATTTTGTGATCTATCAAAAGCTTTTGATTGTGTTGATCATGAGACTTTGTTACTAAAATTAGGTTATTACGGTGTTTCTAACAGCTCACTTAGCTTACTTAAATCTTACCTCACTGGCAGAGTACAAAAAGTCAATATTAATGGCACTAACTCATCTGGCGCCCCATTAGTCATGGGAGTTCCCCAGGGCTCGATATTAGGACCCCTTTTATTCTTGATATATATAAATGATCTTCCTCACTTCACTAAAAATCTTTGTGAAATAGTATTATTTGCTGATGACACATCATTAATTTTTAAAACTGATAGACATAAAGAATTACCTGAAAATGTGAATATCAACCTTTCTAAAATATTGCATTGGTTCACAAGTAACAACTTGCTGCTCAATGCGAAGAAAACAAAATGTGTAAAGTTTACTATGCCTAATGTAAGACAGATAGATACGCATATTACAATGAACAATGAGTCTGTTCAAATAGTTGATACCACAGTTTTTCTTGGTATGACTCTAGATAGTAAACTGCAATGGGGTTCTCATATCGCAGCCTTGGCAGGAAGACTTAGCTCAGCTGCCTATGCGTTTAGAAAAATAAGGTCACTTACTGATGAGGAAACGGCACGATTAGTTTATTTTAGCTACTTTCACAGCCTTATGTCGTATGGTCTGATGCTGTGGGGCTCAGCTGCTGATATTGAGACTATTTTCATATTACAGAAACGAGCGATACGAGCAATCTATAGCCTCAGACCCCGTGACTCGCTGAGAGAACTATTTAAAGAAATTAATATTTTAACAGTTGCTTGCCAATACATTTACGATAATGTTTTATATGTACGCAAGAACCTAGATCTTTTCAAAAAAACTCTGACGTACACAATTATAATACGAGGAATAAAAATAAACTTGTAGTGCCAAAACTCAAACTTCAAAAGGTTGGTAATTCATTTGTAGGTAACAATATTAAAATGTTTAATAAAATTCCTCAAGAGTTGGTTGACATGCCACTAAATAAGTTTAAAATCGAAGTAAAAAAGACTTTAATGAAAAAAGGATATTACAAAGTAAACGAATACCTTAATGATAAAAATGCATGGTCATCCTAATCTCTTTGCTTACTCGCACAATATAAACCCATGAAAAAAAAAAACAAATTGTTTAAAAAAAAGAAACTATAATATTGTTCACTGAGTTTCTTGCTGGTCTCTTCTCAGTGGAACCAACTTACCAAACCAGCGAAAGAATCATTTTCAAATGATTTATTTACTTAATTTAATATTATATTAGTAATTTTGACGTTCATATGTGCTCTTTAAGTGCCTAAACTGAATAAAAGAAATTGATTCTTTGATTCTTGATTCTTTGAATTCAACACATTATTTAAAGAATTTAATTTTATGAACATTTCAAATGTAAAATTTCTTCAAAATAGGGCAGATATATTAAAATTTATATATACATACATTTCATTTATACATAAATTTGCGAAATATGGGTATAATACATTGATGTTGATGGTTGTTGTGGAAATATTACCGTATTCAACCATACTGCATGCAAATGTTTGATGACTATGACGTCTATGTCCGTCCGGGGTGGGCAGAAACAAAAGCCCACCACTTGCTTCTATATTTACATACTTCACGAGCTGCCTCTACTGTTATTGAAGATTTCATGTACGTCCGCTGATTTCGTACGAAAGTTAGTTAGATAATAGAAAATTTACCGTGTACAAATAAAATTAAGTACGCATAGAAAATGTGCGACAGAACCCGGTAGCGACAGGAAGGCTTCAACAGTAATATAATAATATAATAAATATAGTTAAATAATATTTCTGATTTTACTACCCGGCAGATGATTGTGTGACGATGCCATAAAAGTTTCATTTCATAACCTGAGTACGATGTGAAATAAATTTAATAATAGCTGTAGAACAAATTAAAAATTAAAAGGAAGTGCTTTGCAGTAATTGTTCGTAAATTTGTAACATTTTTTTTTTAGTTTTCAACAAAAGCATAGAAATGTCTAAGCTCGAAATGTCGAGGATGCGACCGGGATTAACGCAAGGATGATGATAATGACGTCATGGTTTTGTATGACGTAATTATAAACGTTTAATTGTACGTGAGAGTTTGGCGACACTAGTTTGCATGCCAACGAGGTTTCGGCACATCCTATTGATTTTATATTCTGAGACAATCGTTTTTCATCCTTATTAATGCGTTAAATAGATCTATTAGTCACACACGGCTATGAATTCAGCTAGGTATTTATCACAAAACATGGTTTGAATTTTAAATTTGAATTATTCGTGCCACGCGATTGGCTCTATTTCCAGGTGCTCAATAAAACGAGTATGTATGCTCAATACAATGGGTGCGTTTAGACAGTCCATATAATATCGTGATCCTGACGATAATTAATTTATAGTCGAGGTAGATAATATTGACACCATTAATGTGCAAACGCAATTCGTGCCTATAAATCTTGACTAGTGTAAACACACTCTGTAAACTAACAGTATAAAAACTATGACATAACTACAATAAAGTTTTGGATCCACCTTTAAACCATGACCTTCCCTACTAAATATACTTCGCTGGGTTAATGATAGAGCAAGGTAAGACTATTAATTAAAGAATGTGATAATTAAAACACAGAGACGGTGACGGACAAAGAATACTAGAATCATCACCCCCATCTCATGCGACAGGTATCGTAAGAGGCGACTAACGGAAATATATCGAACGATATCACTGCGATATGAGAAAAAAACCTCGAAAGCCCTATTCCACCACATCGTGCCAGCGTGAAAACAGTATGCCAAAGCCTCCCATCATTGGGAGAGGCTTATGTCCAGCAGTAGACTGCGATAGGTTAATTAATTCATATATAATCGTACAATATCAACTAGTAAGATGCTGTAACTAATACACTGTACATAACAGCACAAGAAATTTCTGCATCGTAATGGCCATATATTACTCGTGTTTATTATACATTTTGAAGCAATTAATGCGTCCATTGAAACATTACGTTTGTAATTGTCATGAGAGTCACGTAATGCTGTGAGTATATTGTGGATTATTACGATGATCGAGGAGCTACGGTTATGCTACTTAAGTGAGCGTGATTTGATGCTAATAAGGAAGGAACATGACTGATGTCTGTTAAGATTACGTTCATTTGTCGGAATGCACATAGAGCTACAATTCTGAGACCCGTATTCCAGAACGATACTTAGTCCTGCAGC
The DNA here is from genome assembly GCA_949126895.1 of Eilema caniola. Taxonomy (NCBI): domain Eukaryota; kingdom Metazoa; phylum Arthropoda; class Insecta; order Lepidoptera; family Erebidae; genus Eilema; species Eilema caniola. The sequence continues at coordinate 1,080,610 of OX421490.1, read as the reverse complement.
TCGGTTTATATCTAGATCTGAGGGTAGGTTATTTTCTAGACGACAGTTCTAATTTCATTGTGAGAGTCGATTTACAACTGGGATTCCGTGGATTCCGGAATACGGGCTTGATTCGTTGAAAAATATTTTACCAAAAATATTAGATAAAAGTACTTAACACTGTAGCTTCTGGTGTTGTGTATGGGATTCCATTTTAACTATTATACAACTTGTATATAGCTAACGGAAGGATCCTTTGTAACTTATCAAGCCCCAATAAATTTCACCTGCTATCTGATACACTTGTCGAGCAGAACAACAAAGCCGTCTCTGTCGCAGCGTCCGAGCAACAATCATGCTTACACTCTGGAGCCAGAGAACCGTTTGGCTCCGATCTTGGCTTTCATGGGAGCAAATACTGTCAGACCCAAATCCGAGAGAAAAACCTGCGCCAAAATCTCGTCCATTGGCCAGCAGGTGATGCTGGGTTGGACCCCAAGAGCTTCGCGTGCCCCTATTACAGAACTGCACTATGCAATACAAGATGGTTCAATCACGCAGGTTTTAGAGAGTAGCCCGTTCAGACAAGTAAACTCTTTAAGTAGTTAAGCTTTATTTTAGTATAGATTATCTCGAAATCAGCAATGACATTGTGATAATGACTCACGCAGTGGCTACAGTTTGATGAGTATCTGAGAGCAAAGCTATCGTTATAAATACAATAATATCACAGTATAAACCTTGATTGTTATAGATAAAACAAAGATAATCTCTTAATCTCTAAATTTCGTCTTTAAAACTAAATTGTAAGAGTTATCTCAGTTAACCCATTAGTCTATAAAATGTATCAATAGTTCAGCAACAAAATAAACAACGATATTTTTATCAACACGTTTAAACTGTTACTATTTACGAAAATAATCTCCCGCATAGCTGAGGTGATTTTTGAACGATGGCAACATCGCCATCGACCGCAGTACGCCGCGGGCAGGGTGGGGGGTCGCTTGTCAAATCGAATAATCGTCTTGAGTTATAATTTCGCGATTTCATTGGAAAAAGCTTTTCTGTTATTAATTTACGCTAAATTATTGAATGCTTTTAGCCCCAAACGTTCTATTAACACGAATGCCGTATTTCAGAATGTAATATTGTTCGTCGGAAGCTCCGCAGCAGTGCCCGCAAGGATTGCTATTTTTGTTTAGTAGCCCAGTTATATTGTAAATATTGTTTTATAATGTCGAAACACAGTGCAACAGTGCAGTTCTCTTTTTTCACGTTGTTTTACTTTTAACTTCGGATACTAGCAGACCGTGAACGTTGCTTAGACATTTTATTGCAATAATATACTTTCGAAAGACTGTTTCCGAGTAACCAATTGGTGCCAATGTTAACAAAAATTCAGTGCCAAAGTGATAAAGTACTAAATCTACTTTCAGAACGAACAAAGATATAAAAAAAAAACGAAAAATGAACTCCTACGTGATTTAGTGTTAATAAATTTACTAAATGGCATTTTATCGTGATAAATTGATCCATATTAGTGATATGCGAGGATGAGGCGCGTATTCGGTGTTTGTACCGATGGTTGGATGCTCTGCGGTCAGAATGTGAGCTGGTTATCATTCCAGGCTGTCACTAGATGTTGTCTGTATGTCTTGTTTCTTTTTTAAATATTTTTTTTCTTTGCTACACCCGTATTTAGAAAGTTTGAATTTTGTTTTTGTGTGCTAAACATAAAAAAATTAAAAAGTAATTGGCCATATGGAAAAGCTGTTAGAGCTGCTATAGGTCTATAAGTCCATAAATATATTTACATTTGAAGCCTCCATTTTATGTATAATCACTTACTGTGGAAAGATCTGCTACCAGATGGGTGATCTTTCACCCATTTCCCCCGATGAGAAATACCTTACATACTTTCTCTAACCCACTAAGAGAAACTAAGATATTATTTGTCAGGGGAAATGGGTGAAATGGCCAGTGGCGAGGCATCCCTATAAACCGGTTCCTGTCGGCTTGCTCTGCAAAGGGAAGCCATGATAGAGATGTTTAAATTTATACTATTGTCATTCTATATGAGGTAAGATTTGTTTGCCACCGGCTAGAATCTGTATAAAGCCCAAATTACCTCTGTACTTATACATACCCCTTTCAATTTTCAATACAACATTTATGTTGTGACCTAAGAAATTAATATTTAAACAGTATATTTACCTATAACAATGACTCCTTACTTCAAGGTCTACATAATACAAGGAAAATAGTTACATTATTAATTAATAATTCTAAATACGGGTGTAATGATTTACATATTAGCCAATTACAATCACTGCATGTTTGTGTTGAACTGTAAAATTGATAATCATCGACTGAATGTGTTGTTTCACTAATTAATTGTAATTAGTTCTATGTGCTACCAGATTGGTTATATATCATTAAGAGTTTGATACAATACACACAATATACATCCCTAATACCTGAAGTTAGAGGTGTATTAATTCAATTCTTGTTGAATAGCTTTGTGCTTGCAGCATCAATTAAGTCTCTGTTCTGTAGTAGAGATGTGTATTAACACTCATATTTCACCAACTTTCATTTTACACATCTGGTCCAAACCTATTGCCAACAAGTGGGCACATCAACCATTAATTGAAATTCATTTTTAGTCTGATAAACGATACCAACATAACGACAATTCTGCTAATGTTGTCACTTTAAAGTTTGTGTATAATTAGATGTAAAGAAAAGAATTGACTGATTGAGATGTCATTGAAAGTTGACTCAAGTATTTGCTACTTTAGGTTTTTTATCACTGAGCCGGCAGACAAGCACATGATCCACCTTATGAAAAGTGGTTACCATGGCCTATGGATGTGTGCAACACCAGGGGAGTCACACTCGTGCTGCCAACCCTGAAAATATGGTCTTTGGTCTTCACACTGATAGCACAAATACCGGGAACACAACATAAGGCGTTATTATGGCCACACACAGCTGTAAAGTCATACATTAGCCACAAAAAAAGCATGCTATGCTCATATTAGTTATGCACCAAGTCATTAACTCATGTAACCTTCCCCCAATTCTGTCTCACCATTGGAAACCCCTGCAAATTTTTATTCTTCACAGTTTGTCTAGTGTGTCATAGAAATCATTGATCAATTCACATTTTTTCCATTGAGTTTATATTACTTATCACAGTATTCATTCATCAGTAGGTATTTCATTGCAATATTTTAGTTACTAATTTATGCATCCTAGTATTTATTGAGGTAACTATTTGATAATTATAATAATATAACCAATCTTATTGCAACAAATAATTATTTAACTAATTTAAATGAATTCTATCATGAGCTGTTTGAAGCGTGGAGCGCAGTCACTGTTCAGTAAAAATCTAGGTCAAGCTATCAAGAGTGATTGCTTAGTGGTATTTCATCTGAGCGCTTCCTTGCTTCGGATGGCATGTTTAAATTCGGTCCAACTTATCTCACATTTAGAGCTACAGTTACCCGCCTGGAGGAGGTGACAAGTGCCTGTCACCCCAGCAAAAGCAGGTCGAGGCGGCGATGCGCGTCTCCCCTATTTCGGCCAAGATAAACACATTGAGATAAGATAGGGACTTTTTTCCGTACTTAGGCTCCTTTTTAGGCAATGTGCGTAAAAGTACTGGCTAGAGCAGCAAACCTAGTTCTGCCCAGAAACGCAGAAGCTTACTGGGGACTTCACAGGCTTCACGGAGCCACCTCAATATGCCAAGGATTTGAGATCGGTGAAAGGCCGTTTCCTGGGCAACGAAACCCCCCTGTTTAGCGGACAGCGACCCTTACACAGTAGTCCTAAACCCCAGGAGGCTAGTGCTCGCAACTACCCGTAACGAATACCCAAAAACCATAGACATAAATACAGCAATCGCGATTAGTCTCTTACGCACTCTTATAACCAATGGAAGCTAATTTAAAACCATATTCACACGACAAAATCATTACTATACCGCGCAAACAATGATTTAAAAAAAAAACCAAAGCTGTCCGTTATGACGTCACGCAGTTGAATAATGACCTAACACTATCAAAACTTTCACATTTATTCACCGGATGGGCGAACGCACACGTGTTCAATCATAAAGGGGAATGCATACGGACGGACGTAATATTTTATGTGCGATAAAATATTCCTAAAACTAGGTTAACAACGGTGGCTATGATTTTTGAAGGCGATAGGGTGCGGTCGTAGTGCTGGCGTGTTATTTGTGGAGCGATATTGGCGCTTATGCAAGAAATTATATGCAGTCAATTCACACGATCTGCGCGATCCCTACAATTTTTTTATTGTTTATAGGCTCGCGTTTGATCGCTATCTCACCTGTTGGTAAGTGACGATGTGGTCGACGGTGGAGCACGCTTGCCTAGAAGTAATCTATTCCCTCTAGACTTGAAGACCTCCAAGTTGTAGCTATCCCGAAACACAGATCTTCTAAACCACTTCTTGCCGTTCGTGTTCGTATGCAGCGATCTACGCGATCCTAACAGTAAATAAATATTTATATCATTGACGTGCAAACGCCAGTACGAAACCAATGGACTACTCTCACTGTCTCTTTAAATATTTGAGGCTCTCACTTGTATCCTGCTCTGTTTATTGTTTCAAAATCATTATCTGGAAGCACTATAGTTCCCAGCCAAGAATAAGACAACGGACGCCCAGGACGCGAGTCTGAAGCGCTCTTGATTTGACTACGTTAGATTAGGTTAAAATCAATGATCATTGATGTGTGAATGTCAATCGCATGTTGAAATTACGAAATCAGTTAGAAATCTAAGCAACATTTATTTTATATACTTAGGCAACGTCTTATGCAGTGTGCATTACTCCAGTCCAGTTATCCAGCAAAATAATCGTGTCCAGTGCTGGGAAGGAGTGTATCACATTATTCTAGTGTTTTAAACGCGCTTGAACTGGAAATAATCTAGTAATTGGACTGAATTACTATGGAATGGGCACATTCCAGTGATGGTTCACATTATTCCAGTAGCATTCCAGCACTGAATTCGCTCGCTGGACTGCTCCTCTAGACAAGTGACAATTCGCTAGCAGGCGTTTGGTGGAATAGAATGACGAATATATGGGATTTGACGTATATGACAGTCGTTAACGCATGTCAAATACGCCAAATCCCATACATTCGTCATTCTATTCCATCAAACGCCGGTTAGCGAATTGCCACTTGTCTAGAGGGGCTGGAATGCTACTGGAATAATATGAACCGAGCATTATAGTCCGCTTATCGCCACAGTGGGACCCAACCTCATAGCCATTTTAATAGGTTATAAATGTGTCATAGACAAACTTTTCGAAGACAGAAATTTTTTTTTTGGCTGTAATGCGGGAAGTTTTCTTGATATCTCTATTTTTTTACTGCTGAGCTTTACATGGCATTGTTTTCTTTAGTCGACTCGAAACTAAAAAAGAGGTCTTCTATGCCGTCAATCCAACACTATTATAAGTATACTAGCTTTTGCACGCGGCTCGGCACGCCTCCGCCTTACCTTCCTGTCAAATGTCATTTACTCAGTCACTCCCTTCTCCATCTTTTCTTGGGCTTAACTCTAAAACTGCCATAGAATATGTTTTTGTATTGCAATAAAACCACTTTATAACGGATTCAATCGCGGTTTATTTGTTTTTATTTATTGTTAGACCGACGTTTCGGCCACTTTTCAGCAGCCATGTTGGCGGTTAGGCGGTAGGATTTTTTTCAATGAGTGATATTCGCATAAACAGAAAATGTCATATGTTTGTATGACAAATCCGCCCCTCTAGACAAGTGGCAATTCGCTGTCAGGCGTTTGATAGAATAGAATGACGAATGTATGGGATTTGACGTATCTGACAGTTGTTAGCGCATGTCAAATCCCATAATTTCGTCATTCTATTCCATCAAACTCCGGCTAACGTATAGCCACTTGCCTAGAGGGGCTGGACAGACACGGCTTAACGTGCTCTGTGAGGCACGAGAACACCCACACCGATGCCTAAAGACATATTCATCATGCATACAAATACTTGCACTTGGTGGGAATCTAATCCGCATGGGTCGCGTAGCAGGAGAATACAATACCCGCCGCACCACAGGGGCTAGCTAGTTGGAAATTAAAAATATTTCTATAGAATTCCATCGTGGTTTATTAGCATACCAGCTGACCCGCCTTGGTTTCGCCCATGGCATACTTCAACCCTGTAACACTCCTAGTTTAGTTTACCTGGGCTGTTCCGCACTTAGCCTCTTGATTGGGCCATTGTGCGTACCATCTTACCTCTCATTCCAACCAACCCAGATCCTCCCGAAAAGCCAGCAGCCTTTTCAGGTTTCCAAATGCTTCCCGGAGTGACGCTGGTGACTGGAGGAATTTCTCCCATTGTGCGGCCACGCTCATGCACTCTGTAAGCATATGCCGTGGCGTTTCTTCTGCCTCTGCCTCTGCATAGGGGGCTGTCCGTCCTTGTTTAGGGGACAATGACCGGTCAAGATGCCTGTGACCATGCGGATTTGGTCCTTTTTTAGCCTAATGAGGTTTCGGCTAAACGTTTTTGATGCTACCGGAACTGCATTCTTTGTTTGCCTGCAACCTTCAGTGTTTGTCCATTCTGTTTGATGGATTTCTTCTGTACTTTTTCGTAGCCAAGATTTGACCTGTAATCCGTTATGCGTCACTCAAATGTTTTGTCTACCTAGAACCTCTTGGGAGTATAGAAAAGTGATATTTTTCTCTGCGTAAGAACCCTCCTCGTACTGCAAATAATATTCTAAAAAAAAAATTAGCGAAATCAGCTCAGCTGTTCTAGAGATTTGCGCTTAGCAACACATTCAGCGATTCATTTTCATATTTGGTATTATTTTATTGTTCCAAACTATAATAATTGTTTAAACTTCCGACAGTATGAGATACTTTATTTCTTCTTTTTTTTTTAGTTCACATAATAAGTGTGAAATACATTTAAAAAAAATTGCGTCTTTTATTATGAATTAAAACTAATAGCGAAGTATATATAATTATTGTAATAGTAACAAAAATATATTTAGCATAAAGTGAAACTGTATGGCCTTCACTAATATTAGTTCTAATTTTGTAAAAAGATGAGTAATTTAAATATTTATTTAATTGTACACCTGCTCATGTTAGTTATGGCTCTGGCGGAGGTCTTCCTCACGAGATTGGGAGGTTAGCAAACAGTCGCTTCCGTAATACCCGTGACTTGCGATAGAGAACTCATCATCATCATTCAAGATTGGCAGACAAGCACACGGTCCACCTGATGGAAAGTGGTTACCGTGGCCTATGGACGTATGCAACACCAGGGAAGTTACATGCGTGCATCGACCCTGTAAACACAAAGAGTTTCTGTGTCGTCAGTGTATAAGACAAGCAGGAATAGCCTTTGGTCTTACCACTGACAGCACAAAAACTGTCCAGTGAACTTTGGCTTCCCTACTCACCGCCGGGAACACAACACGAGGTTATTATGGCCGCGGTATTCTGTAGGGCAGAGGTTCTTCCCCAGTCGGGACATGGCTCCCACAGTCGCCTCAAAATGATTGTACTTGTATAATAGAAGTTTGGATCCAAACATATGCTCAGTAGCTCAGTGGCCAGAGCACTCCCCCCTCTAAGGGACTGGTCAGGGGTTCAAGTCCCTCCTGAGCATCCCTCGTGTTGTGTTCCCGGCGGAGAATAGGGTAGCCAGAGTTCACTCGAGAGTTTTTGTGCTGTCAGTGGGAAGACAAAAGGCTTGTACTGCTTTATCTTCTACACTGGCGGTACAGAAACTCTCTGTTGTAACAGGGTCGGCAGCGCGAGTGTGACACCCCTAGTGTTGCACACGTCCATAGGCCACGGTAACCACTATATATCAGGTGGGCCGTGTGCTTGTCTGCCACCTAAGTGGTATAAAAATACAACTTTTTTAAATCTAAATCGATTTTAATAGATAGCGTGCTAATAGCTTTAAAATTTCATTAAAAAAAACATAAAATCTAATCATAAAAATAGATTATAATATTACTTAAGTGGTTGTTAAACAATAGTCGCACTTGAGCGTTATCTTCACGCTAACAACGTTGGGCACTTACTGTACTGATAACGTTTAAGTGGATTCAGTGCTTGAAGGGCTAATGCGCTCGTTTATCAAGTTAACCGAGAATTAAAGGGTACAGACAGATGGCCATGTATATGTTTAACTGCACTGAAACCAATCGTCGAACCCCACTGAGAGACTAGCGGCTGGCAGCGGCCGGCAGCAGCCAGACTTTTGTACTAAAAATGATTACGAGGAGGCCATGGCCTTTAACTGACTATGATATTTTTCTCTCGTACATAAGATTCAATATGGTCTGTAATTTTTTGCCTCGGAGAGCTCCAGTCGACTGGTCGTCAGTGTTGGGTGACCGTAAACGTTTTGTCAACCGCTGAGTGACAAGATATTTGTACAGGTTGTATTTTTAAGACGAGGACCCATCATGGGGGAGTGGCTAGAGAGGCCACACGGTGGCCTGTCGTACCCTCAAACGCAGGTCATTACCGGACGCGGTAACTTCGGGCGGTACCTGCATCTGATGGGCATAGAGCCAACGCCCGAGTGCCATCACTGCGACGCGAGCGTGGACTCGGGGCTGCACACACTCATCGAGTGTCCGGCATTTGAAACGCCGAGGCGGGAGCTTGTGACGGCCCTGGGGGTGAGAGTGCTCACGCTCTCCACCCTGCTCGCGGCGTTGGTCCGCTGCGCGGATGCGTGGGCGGCCAGCGCCTCCTTCTGCGAGCAGGTCATGCTCATGAAGGAGACAGCAGAGCGGGCGCAGCGCAGCGAGCGAGAAAGACTCGCGGTCATCGCTGGCCGCGTTCGAAGGCTGCTCGGGCGTCGGAGGGCGCAAGACGGGTGGAGCCGCTCGTCACCCCAGCAGAAGCAGGCCACGGCGGCGGCGCGCATCGTAGGACGAGATGGGTCGCGCGTCCTCGTGAGCACTTGCGGCACTGCGCTGCGCCTCTTTACCATCAAATGACTATGATCTTTTTGTCACGTAGATAAAATTAACAATGCTTCGTAACAAAGAGCCGCTGCAGCGACTTTTTAAGGCAAAATATTACAAAGCCTTCTCGCAATGGTTTTAGTAACAAACTCTGGTTGCCGGCGGCCGCTATACTTTCAGTGGAGATTGACCCTAATCGATTTATTTGGCCACAGATCTACCATTTACAAGTGTATTCCATACCATTTATGTAACTGTATGTTGTTTGGCAGGGCTCACCTCACGGGTCAGTGATGTCTTGTCAGTCGCTGGCCGCTCGCGCGTTCGCCGAGCCGGACAAGGACGCCATGACGCACTGCGCCAGTTTTCACAGGTATGGCGACACTACACACTTCAGAAACAACTTTCGTAGGACGCCATGACGTACTGCGCCATTTTTCATAGGAATCTCAACACTCAGCCGGGGTGCAAGGGAATAGCTAGAGTGCAAGGGAATAGCCAGAGTGCGAGGGAATCTCAGCTGAGGTGCAAGGTACATGCTTTGTTGGGTCATCTTACTCGGCATCTGAGACCAGAGACAGATTTAGTTGGTAAGAGTCCGACAAATACCCTCCTGGGCGAGGGGGATTCCTGGAGATTTATGCTCTAAAACAAAAAAAAGTAATGGCAACACTACACAGTTTGGAAATAACTTTCTTCTTCATATTTTAACTTCTGCAAGGCACGGGTGTACAGCACTGGACTAATGTTCTCGAGACCCAAGATAACTTCACCTGATGGAAGAGGCTCTGGCGCATGATTTGCTCTTAGGGTTGGTAGGTCAGACGGCTCGAATCTCTTCCAAAATTAACCGTAATATACTTCTGCCTATTTTTGGGGCATTTACAGGCGTGACTATAGATAAGAAACGAAAGGCTTGCCTGGATCATACCAAGTCAAAAGATGTTAGCTCCTTCTACCCTTTTCTTCATGTCATAATCCCCTGGATCCTTCCGGCGGTAGCAGTAATATCGGACTCGAACCGACTGAAACTGCACGGCGTCTCAAGTCTTCAGATGACGGGTGTAAGGTTGCTTAAATCATATCCCTCGCACTCCGGCCCGGCTGATCCAGAGCCATCTCCGGCTTCTAGATCCACCTAGTGAAACCCCTGCCTACCCACTTTACAAATATCTTTAACATAATTTATTTCTGTTTTCCAGGTCTGTGCGGTTCAGTTCTGAGTCGCGCAGTTCGACCAGGGCGTCTAACGACCAGGACACGAAACGGGAGACGCCTGGTGAGTACCACAGTCTTTGAAGAGTCTTCTTCTTTATCTTAGCGTTAATCCCAGTCGCATCAGGAGCACTCACCTCGGAGTCTGAGTTTCGCTTTGCCAATCTAATTGCGGATTCGGCTGAACTTCGATATTTTCCGTGACACGACTGCCATCTGACCTCCACAACTCAATAGCGGATAGCGAAGCATTGCAGCTATACCAGTTGTTAAACATTTTAGGGCTCCAACTACCCGTGTCGACTGCCATAGATGTAAGTAAGGCAACCGGGACCGATGGCTTAAAGTTCTTTCCAAGGCACGAACCACGCCAATGCAAATACCCATAATCAAGCATACAAATATTTGCACTGGGCGGGTATCGCACCCGCGCCTCCTGCGTAGCGGTCGCGTTCACTACCGCCACGACACAGAGGCTTTCGATTCATGTGTATCACTATACAAAGGAGTTTCACCTGAATTATTTTTAGATGTAGAATGTGGCGTCACCAAGAGCTACAGAACCCATAGCCAACCTCCAATCTCCTACTCAAAAAGGTTCTTTTGGTTTGTTTTGATTTTTATGGGCGCGACTGCCATCTAACCTTCTAACCTCGAAAGTAACTACACTAGCGCTCGTCTGTCAATCAGATTTTTTTTTTTACGTGGTGGAATGCATTTACGCACATCGCTCACCCCCCGCGGCGGCAAGGGTCTCGCTTTGTGTGGGACTCCTGGCCGAGGCCAGACTACCCACTAAACCACCACGGTGTTCCTCCTTCGCCCAATCCGAGCCGCGGGATAGAATGCTCACCGCGACTCGGCAAAGGGATTCCCGCCCTATTTAGCGGGCCCTCCTCTCGAGGCCCCACCATCCCGGCCATCGGGCTGAGATAGTGGGGCCTGTCCTCCTCTTAAGTATGCGCCCCAGGTACACGAAGGAGCGAGTCAATCAGTAGTTATACCGGCTAGCTTTAGGTTACATCCGAGGTTCCCGTCTTTTCATCTTTTACTCCGGTTTAGATAGCACTGCATACAATGTCCTAGAATATTAATTTAACTTCACATTTTTAATATTAAAGACCTTCACGGCTTGTGAACAATCACTTCCAAAAGTTTTAAAACACTTTGATAAATTGTATAGTTATTTTTTATACCACTTACGTGTCTGATAATCACACGGCCCACCTGATGAAAAGTGATTACCGTGGCCTATGGACGTGTGCAACACCAGGGGCGTCACACTCGCACTGCCGACCGTGTTAGAACAAAGGGTTTCTGTGCCGCCAGTTAGAAGATAAAACAGAACAAGCCTTAGGTCTTTCCACTGACAGCACAAAAACTCTCCAGTGAGCTCTGGCTACCATACTCACCGTCGGGAACACAACACGAGGTTATTATGACAGCGGTATTCTGTAGGGCGGAGCTACTTCCCCAGTCGGACTGCTCAATTAGACGGAAATACAAAGACCACCTTTAAGCCACTAATGAAGTTCTGTAGTCACTTTTTCATCCTAGCATTAACCCCGCTCGTATACACAGCTTTCAACCCAGGAGTCTGAGCTCCACTTTACCAGTTTATCTAACTGCAGATTTAGTTGATCTTCTATATTTTCTGTGAAGCGACTGACATCTGACCTCTACAACCCATTGGCGATATCGAAATAATGCAGTTAGAACAGTTGTCGGACTTTTTACACCTCCGACGACCCGTAATGTTTGTTATAGACGTTCGTTTCGTATGTCAATGAGGGTTTCGAAAGACTGATCTGGCCGACGTATTACTCAACTTTGCAATGTATTAACCTACTCTGACCAGTAGGTACGAGTCCTCAGCGAAGGCGATTCGGTCAACGGAGGTCGCCCAACGACCTCTGTCCCCCATGAGCGCGGGCCTGGCGGTGACACGTGGAGGCACCTGTCACCCTAGTAGAAGCAGGCTGGGACGCGCCTCCCCATACCCGCTGGCTAGATAGGGACTCCATGAAGCCCACACTCGAAGAGGGCTATCTGGGAATAGAGGCCTTGACTCGGCCGTGGTACGAGAAAACGTGCGAATATCAGCTCTGGCAACCTATAACCCTACCCAGATGAAGTGATGATGATGGGTCGCGTCATTTCAGTTTAGATAGCTATACCCTGTAATTCTGTCAAGCCATTTTGTTTCACGCCACCTCTTGTACTTCCAGGGTCGATATCGTTGACGGCGCTGACGGTGACGCCTGTGACGTCACACAGCTCCGCCATGAGCCAGTCGCTCCCCTCATCGTCAGACTTGTATGACAATGATGACACGGTAAGTACACCTTTATTATACATTTATACTCTTATATTAGTAGTTTATGATACTGTTTCATAATAAGGGTTCTTATAACACGAGTGTTATAAGACCAAGTTATGTACAGTGTCATACACTACTTTATCTACTTCGTTTAATTTAAATGTAAAATGTTGGCGCCAAGGCGCAAACATCGATTGCGCATGCGTGTTTCTTTTTTTTCTTCCGAATCGGCGTATTCTTTTTTTTAAGTAGAGGTCTAGTCCAGATGGAGGTTGGATAGGTGTATCGTTATGATTAAAAAGTTATAATGATATAGGTGTCCATACAAGACCTGTATCGTAATAAAACTTTTTTTTTTGGCCTGTGCGTAATAATAATTGTCATAAGAGTTTTGATTTCAATTTTATAATCTTTGTATTATAGTATCAGAGTAGATAAAATTGTTAATTAGTCTCCTTTTTAATGCAGTTTATTATAAATACATATATTCAAAGGACATATGCTATGTTTGGTCCCGAAAATCGACATTCACGCAGGCGGAGCCGCGGGCAAATTAGTTCTAAATGCTTAATAATAGGTCAACATAAATGCTTATACTCATTACTGATATATCTGTTTCCAGCAAGCGCCTCCCGTGCCCACCTGTCGGTTCCCGAAGCTCGAGGAATGCGCCCACTTCCACTACGAGAGAGTCACTCTAGGGGGGCTCAGTATAGAGACGGTGCCGTGCGAGGAGAAGTGTCAGGACTCTGTAGATGAAGGTATGTACAGCTTATGGCAAAACGTCCACTTGACAGCAGCTCACCCACTATTAATTAATACACCTCTGCCTACCCATTCGGGGAGTTGCAGGCGTGAAATCTTCTTCATTTTAGCGTTAATACCAGTCGCATCTGAAGTTTTCAGCCAGGAGTACGGGGTCTGCTCTTTCCAGTCTACCCGGGGGTTTGGCTGATCTTTGATATTTTACGTGAAGCGACTGCCATCTGATCTCCATAATCCATTGGCGATATAGAAGTATTACAATTAGACCAGTTGTTAGGCTTTTAAGTCTCCAACTACCCATAACGACTGCCATAGATATTCGTATGGCAACCGGGTCCGATGGCTTAACGTGCTCTCAGAGTCACGAGACCGCTTAGATTAATGCAAATAAACATATTCATGCATAAATATTTGCGCTAAGCGCGAATCGAACCCGCACTTTGGGCGTGCCCGAATGCACTACTGCCACGGCACAAAGATGCCAATTGAGATGTTATTATCAGCTTCTTATCTTATACGATCCGCTGTTCCCGGACAATTTAGGTATTATCCCCGTAAAATAACTTACTTAAGTTTTGAAAAAGGATGATGTCCATTCACAAGTCGAGTTTGACTGTGGCTTCCTTTAGTTTATAATGTATACATTTTTAGTTTATAATGTCCATTGGTTTTGGAAATACATACTTATAATCACGCCTTTAGGTTAGGCACAGCTGAATTAACACTCACATTTCACCGATCATTGTACTCGGTCCTTGCGCCCACGTAATAGGTGGTGGTGAGCCTATTGCCGTATTCTGGGCACTATTGTGGAATCGAGCCTAGCATCGGAGGCTGAGTCTGGGCTGTATATATCTACCTGATGTTTTGGAAAACTGTCCCCTTCCAGGTTGGATCTGCTTGAAGGTTCGTTCCCACGTGAGCGACGCCGCGGGCGAGAACGAAGCTCGCGCTCTCAGCGGCAGTTGGACGGAAGCGAGCGACGTGCGCGACTGGACACTCTCCAGGAACAGGGACAACTTCTTGCAGTTGGATGATATGTTGCACAGGTGAGACTTGGACACTCCAGGACACATTACAACTGTCTGTCCCCTTCCTACTGATTAAGGATTGAGGTTTTGGCGCTGGGTTTCCTCCAGGGGTTGAATGGTCAGGTGCAGTCAAAAAAAAACCAACATACTGTTACGAGCGTGGGGGTCGGTTTAAATAGAAAATGCGAGAACAACCGTTGAAGACAGATTTTATTCAGCTGCACTTAAATTACAACAAAGCGCGTAAAAATTCGAAATCTCTTCTGTGATCGCTTGGAATACTAGTCGTAGACTGACTGAGTGGAGGCTGCTAGCTCGCCTTTTATATCCGGCGCGGCCGAGTAGCGAAACTTCTCGAAAAGACAGCAACGTTCTGGAATGTTCTATTAGGTCTGGTGTCTCTTTCTAGCCTGACGTCTCGTTCTATTCATTCGATTCCTTCTAGAACAGTGACGTCAAGACATGCTGTCTCTTTCTATAGTGTCGTCTCGCTCACTCCTATGGGAATTTGGCCATATATTGAAGTTGCCAAGCGCCGGGCGTAGCAATACCAATTAAATATGTATAAATCTCAAATCAAATCAATCAAATCAAATCAAATAGTTTATTTGCTAGAATATGGTACAAGAGATTTTACAAAATGCTTTGTTTCCTCACATTCTGCCACATACGGCGTGCAAATTTTTTCATGTCATACCTATTAATAACTATATGCTAAAATAAATTACATTATAAGGTATTGTTAAATGTTATTGTATCGTCCAGGAAATCATTAATATTGTAATACATTTTGTTTAATAACATGTCAAATAATTGTTTCTTCAACAACATGTCAAACATGTCAACATGTCAAATAATTGTTTCTTCTCTGCATCAACCTAAACCTATTTCAATAATGAACAATCGTAACTTAGATGCTGACGAGCTATCACTAGGCTCCGAAGCGCAATATCATCATGGCGACTGCCCAGTTGCATGCATAGTCTTCTCAGGTCGGGGCCGTATTTCGAATCGTCGATACATTTGCTAAGCTATAGTCTGTTTTGCAAAAAAATTAAAAATAGTCATGTGATACCAGTATCGAAAGTTATTTATTCTTTACTGTACACATATTTGACATTAATACAGTATAGCGATACATAATTTAAAAAGGCGAGCTTAACACAGAGTTCAGTTTTCTTCCAGCAAACCCCAGAGTCAAAGTCTAGAGTACAATGTGGAGATTCATTGTAAGAGGGTATACAAGATAGTATAGTAGGCATACATACATATATATATATATACAACATACATACATACATACCTAGATAAATTTAATACAGATTTTTGTAGGTTATTTTATGGTTAGCTTATAATATATGGATAGTGTACGAAACTAAAAAACTTATCAATTTTACCTTTTTTTCTTAAAATATAAACCAAATTTCGTGCACGTCACTAAGCACTAAAAGCTGGTATCATTATTTCACAATTGGACATTTGCAGTTGTCAATTTACTATCTGAATTAATAAAACGGACTATAGTTTAATTTTGACGTTTTGTATGTGCCATTTAAATGTTTTATCATAGACTGAATAATTATTGACTTTGAGTTTGATAGTGATACAAAACCGTTCACCATTCCAGATGTATTTACGACCGCAAAGTCTCCGGCCTACCCAATCTCCGCACCTCCCTCGCGAGGGTCGGAGGCAGTTCCTTGGAGTACTCCCGCCTCATCAGCGACTACGTGCACCACTTGTCTATCATAGCTGATGACTCCATCAATTGCGGTCCCGTGCTCAACTGGCTGCAGATGGACAACAAAGGTGAGAGGAGCTGGGATGAACGGCTTAACGTGCTCTTCGAGGCACGGAGGGGTTTTAATGGCTTGAAGCTGGAAATCCATCAATCATATGTTATTACAAGGTTATGCAATTATATAACAGACTCACTGGAGAGTTTTTGTGCTGCCAGAGCTCACTGGAGAGTTTTTGTGCTGTCAGTGGGAAGACCTAAGGCTTGTCTAGCTTTATCTTCTACACTGACGGCACAGAAACTCGGTTCTAACAGGGTCGGCAGCGCGAGTGTGACGCCCCTGGTGTTGCACACGTCCATAGGCCACGATAACCACTTTTCATCAGGTGGGCCAGGTGGGCCTGGTGCTTTACCTCAGTGGTAAAAAAAAACACAACATCGATAGAACACATATTGACCAAATTAATAAAATTTTGAAAAAAGGGCTGTACCGAAGTACTCTATAAGGATTATTGAAACTCGTGAAATGTGTAAGGACACACATTCCATTCAAATGGCGGACTCCTGTCTTTACCTACTCCGCAGGGAAATATACGTGTATGTATGTGTATCATAACATGACGCCTGTATAATTGTACTGGGTTCGCAGAAATGTTCAGAATATTTCTGGTGTTGCACTGATTGTAAAAAAAATCTTATTTCTAGGACACAAGCTCCTCGTGGCCAACGAAGACTCTTCATCCATCAATACGCCGGCCGTCGCAGCCGCTTACTCCGTCAGGAAATATGTGTCGCAGGTACTTGTTTCATGACCACCATTACACCAGATTATCACAAGAGTAACCTAACATGAAGAGTGTGACTACCATGAGTTTACATCGTAAACTTACGCGCTAGCGTCAAGCTCGCTAGCGTCATAACGTGGTTAAGGTAGATTTCGATAATGCTTGTACCATGAGTTTTAAGAGGTCTCACGGAGACGCTAGCGTGAGCTCGATTGCAAGTATCGTCCAACAGCGTCCTTGACATTCTTATGTTGGCACTTTGTAGCTAACTAGCTAACTTCACTCGTATGTTTTATTTCTTTCTATCATTACTCGAAGAAAGAGAAAGAATCAAATGCTCAAAGTATTGTTCTAAAGTGATGCTAAAACTCGCTGTGAATATCCCTGTGTCACACACACTTGTCACAGACTGCCAGAGTCAGTTGAGTTTATTTGTGTCATTGAACCGTTCGTTAGCGGGAGTTTTGAATCTCTAAATCAAGTTTTATATATTGGCATAAAATAACAAAGAACACAAAACCTGCAAGTAGATAACCACAATCTATTTGAAAATTGGGGAGGTACTGAGAAGTGCGATCATCATCAATGCCTTTTATTTTCAGCTATCAACCACACCAACTCACCTTTGTTTGTAATGTAACTCTGACTACTCTGACTTTAAACCCGTTACACTTAACAATGAGCACAAATCTTCAAAAGCTTCTTTAGAGAGTCTGTTTAGTTTAGTAAATTTCCTATCACTTATATTTTCTAATTGGTATCCAAAATGAACTCGCATATTATTTTGAAATTGGGATTGTTCACGTCTTTGGTCTTCATATTCAGCAACCACTAACATATTCCATGCTAAAGCTCTTCCAGACATTATTATTCAATTCAACACCGAAAAATAAACACAATTATGATATCAACAAACGTTTTCACACTTCAAAATGCTAGTGAGTTACGGAGAAACAATCGCAATAGAAAGCCTCGCTAGCGTCTGTCAAATTAGTGACTCATGGTGCCGTTTTGTAGGCAAAAGCTGAAAAACGCTACGAACAATTGAATAGATTTCTACGCGTTTTATAACTAGCGAAATATATAGTACTCATGGTACAAAGTTTAATTCTTTCCGTGACCGCCAGGGGCGCTGTACAAAATTTCATACAAATGATTTACGGCGACGCTAGCGTGAATTGACCGTGTAAACTCATGGTAGAGACAGAGATCTCTTATAACCTATACTATAGAATTTGGACACAGTTTCTATAGCAAAATCATCTGGAAGTTACTTAGCTTAGTAACGTAGCTTAGTGGTTGAGGAGTCAGCCTTACGATCGAGAGGTCTCGGGTTCGAATCTTGGCCATTACACTACCGACGTGAACCCACTCCAAGCACAAGCGATTTAGCTTAGTTGGAGGGGTTAGAGGGAATATTAGTAATTTCGATAATTTTGGTTGCTAATATCTTCTTTTTCTTTTTTTAAATTTTCCATCCGTTAAAATTTCATTTTACAACAAATTATTACTTCCACACTATTTTGCAATCGGGACTGTATCCAAATTTTATTTTTTCGAGAACGTCTATACAATCAGTGGTATCTTCATCTTAATACTTTTCGGGTTACGCGGTCTCGTTATCTGCGGACAGTCAGGTCTACTATATTTGCGAAGGCGTTGAGCTACCTCCGTCCTCCTTAACTGGTGTGACTGGTGAAGCCGGCTTTACCGAGGACAGAAGGGGACATCGCAGACCCACCACCAAGGGTCAGTCTAGGGACATGCCAGAGGCGTTTTTTATATAACACTGAGGTGGCAGACAAGCACACGGCCCACCTGATGCAAAGTGATTACCGTGGCCTATCGACGTGTGTAACACCAGGGAGTCACACTCGTGCTGTCGACCCTGTAAAGACGGAGAGTTTCTGTGCCGTCAGTGCAGAAGACAAAGCAGGAATAACCTTTGGTCTTCCTTGCAGAAACTCTCCAGTGAGCTCTGACCCCTACAACTGTGGCTCGAGACGGTCGTGCGGTTTTAGTCGGTTCGAATCCGACATTCCACACGTAAAAACAGTCTAATATATTTGACGGTGGATTAATCATTTGGAATATTAACATTTTATGATAAAATATAAATTATGTTGACATAAACTATATTTTCTTTCAATTTTTGTTCCTCAGGCTCGCGACGAGATAAGTTTCGAAGTAGGCGATATGATTTCAATCATCGATATGCCGGGTAAGCTATAGCCCTATGGCAAACGCATGTGGTTAATAAGCAATCCGATGACCCCATAGGCTTTAATTACTTTTTATTTTGTCCCATAAGTTACACCAATGTCATAAATTTACTTTTATTAACTTTTAAATTTCCGCGTTTCATGAAATACATTACTGTTGGCGGTGATAGGGTTGTGGCCTATTTTTTTCGGTACATTATATACCTTTGATTTGCCTGACGTTTCGATCAGGTGGCACCGGCCGTGGTCACAGGCTGACCGGTGTGTAACCATTTTAAATGTATGTATATTATATAAGTATACCATGATCGCGTTAATTCCCGTTATTGTATACTAGCTGATGCTCATGGTAATTTTTACCCCGTTCCCACTTCCCATGGGAGTCTATTGTTATTTCATACTATAATCTATGCCTGTACTAATTTCAGCCAGATAGGTTCTGCTGGTGAACAATAAAGAATCTAATTATCTATCCGTCTACAGAATTTAGCCCATCAATTTTCCCCCATGTATATATTTAGGTCGTTACATATGGAATTGCCGAAATTGTATTACAGATTCATGAGTTCGTTATTCCTGTAATTTAATAGCTATTTCCATTATTTATTTAGTTTGAAAGTTGATTTCTAAATTTTTATTCTGTTATAAATTTTGTTTTCATTGGCCGCTTGATAAATTAAATTCGATCTTCAAAAACAGTACTTCCTAAGTGCTAAGCATTTTGATGATAAATTTCGTATTATTTTATTTACAGCTGTCACTTTTCAAAAATGTAATAAAAGTTGCTGTTAGCTTAATGTTGTCTCATTCATACACAAAAAAAAAGCCTAATATTTGGATTTGTCATTCCTAAAAAAAATGCCAAAATTTTAGTACTGCAATTTGGGTTTTCTCCAATAAAACGGCAATTTCATATGTAACGACCTAATAGTCGCTTGTAAGAGCTAAGGTCAGTGAATGTGCACCGCACATATGTAATAGCGCTGTCCGCAGGCCCCGCGGAGTCGCTGTGGTGGCGCGGCAAGCGCGGCTTCCGCGTGGGCTTCTTCCCGCACCACTGCGTGGCCGTCATCGGCGACAAGGTGCCCCGCCACATGACGCAGCCGCCGCCCATCGTCGGGTCGGTACCCACCATTATATGACCCTATAGGAGCGAAAGCCAAATCGTCTGAAGCATGTATTGTGTGTTGTTTTAAAAGTTGAAGGATTTTATTCTCAGACAGTTTTTTTTTTTTGTGTGAATGTGTTTGTTTGTATTGTTTATGTATATTAAGTAGTATATTTAAGAAAATTCACTTTTGGTTTGGCAATGGGAAGCCCTCTGTCACCCTTGTGTGCGGATTTATACATGGACAACTTAGAAAAACGAATATTAAGAAGCCAATTCAAAACAAGTATAGGATATTGGCATAGGTACGTGGATGATGTAATATGTCTGTGGAAGGGAGATGAAACAACACTAGATGAATTTTTAGTCTTTATTAACAGTTTGAATAGTAATATACAGTTTACCATGGAGGTAGGAGGAAAATCGCTAAACTTTCTAGATGTGACAGTTGATATAACCACAAATAAACATAAATTCAAAATATACAGGAAAGACACATACAGTGACAATACCATACATGCTTCGTCCCGTCATCCAGAAACACACAAACATGCAGCATTTCATGCATTCATTCAACGACTACTGAACATCCCAATGGATCAATGTGATTTCGAGAAGGAGCTTAAAACAATTATAGAAATAGCAGTCAATAACGGTTACACTGAAAAATTAATACACAATATATTGAGGAAAAAACAAAAGAAAACTGTCACTAAACAAGTATATGCAGAACAACAGAAAGACAAAGAACCAATCACATGGGTTAAAGTTCCCTATATAGGTGCCAAATCCGAAAAAATCCGCAGAATCATAGATAACAAGAAAAGGAGGACGGCCTTTTATACGACACACTCACTAAAAAACCTTATATGCAATAATAAAAGTAAAACTAAAGCAAGAGAAAAAAGTGGAGTGTACAGCCTTACATGTGATAGTTGCAACAAGATCTACATAGGACAAACAGGAAGACGTTTTGACTACAGAATTAAAGAACACATAAGAAGCTGGAAAGGAAGTAAATCCAATTCTACGTTTGCAGATCACTTGATAAGCGAGAACCATCAATTTGACCCCAAGCATAATGTCAAGATATTACACACGTGTGGTAAAGGTAGGAAACTGGATGCATTGGAGGCACTGGAAGTAAATAAACTAAAGCACAGGCAACCTAATGGTATATTGAATGAACAAAAAGATTTATCTCCCTCACCATTATTGAATTATTTTGTACAATTTTAACCAATTCACCTTAATTTTGACATATTTAACTAATTTTCGACATTTAATTTAATATTTTGACATCTAATCTCATATTTAAATGGTATATTGAATGAACAAAAAGATTTATCTCCCTTACCATTATTGAATTATTTTGTACAATTTGACCAATTCACCTTAATTTTGACATATTTAACTAAGTTTCGACATTTAATTTAATATTTTGACATCTAATCTCATATTTAAAAATTGTGTTATTCAAATCATTCAAATTTATTAAAACGTAAGCATATAATTTCAAGTAGTCACTAAGGCACACCCAGTGCCTTTTTCTTTATATCTTTGGTCACTTCAATTGAACAAGAGCATGAAGTTTTAATAAGTACCCTCATTCAAAATAAATATGTTTACCTGAAGATGAGTTAATCGAAACATGTCGTATTCAAAAAAATCAAATATTAGCATTATACAGTGACAAAATTAAATATAATTGTGTGGAACTGGTAAAGTGTGTTTCAATATTTATAAAAATAATATCTGCCGATGCCAAAGAATTGGGACAAGGGTAGACAGATGATGAAGGAAAAATTGGTGGAGTGCGTGAATATATGGTAAAAAGAGAGTGACTGAGGTAATGACATCTGTTCTGAATTATTGGGAATGCTGACGCAAAACTTATTGTAGATGGCAGCAGCATATGACCAAACAACAATACCCATCAGGCCCCCGATTCCAAAACCACTGTCACACCGCTGACATTGCACAAAATGTTGGTAAATTTTAAACTATAAAGCTGAGTGTTAAAGTTAAAAAAAGTAAAAAAGAGTTTATAATATTTTTCATTCACTCTACAAGATTGTCATTTAATTTTCGGCTTTAATGGTGTACCAGTAAAGTCTAAAGTTAAATGGCATTGGTTACAGTGTCTGTGGTACCGCAGTGGTTTTGCCATCAAAAAGTAATAACAGGTTCTGTGACAATAACAAACTCATAGCTGTCAGATTTGAAAGACGAACAATAAAATCTACGTAGATGCCAGCTAACATTGGGCATTACGAGGCGCCCTCTGTAGGAATAAAAGCGTAGGCGGCATCCCCATTGGAACAAGGGCATACAGATGGTAGAACAGCCTCTGTGATGTGGCGGTAGTGTATTCGACTACTACGCAATTGGTGCGGATTCGATTCCCGTTCACTGCAAATATTTTTATGTACGAATGTATATTTTTATTATGACCGGGCTTCGAAGAGCACGTTAAGCCGTCAGTCCTGGTTACGGGTAGTTGGAAGCCCTCAAAAGTCTAACAATTGATCTAACTGCAATGCTTCGATATCGCCTTTGGGTTGTGAAGGTCTTCGCAGAAAATGTCGAAATTCCGCCAAATCCGCAGTTGGACTGGTAAAGAGGACCCCAGAGTCGGAGGAGCTTCGGATGTGATTGGGATTAACGCTAAGTTAAAGAAAAACATTGTCTAGGCATATATATATTGCCGGGAACGTTATATATTTTTTGATCGTAACTCTTTCTATATCACCAGGTCCGTAGCCGTGGCTCCAATAAAGCCAGTTCTCCGCAAGCACGGCAAGCTGATATCCCTCTTTCGTTCCTTCATCCTCTCCAGACCCTCGCGGAGGAGCCTCAAGCAACAGGGCATCCTGAGGGAGAGAGTCTTCGGCTGCGACCTCGGCGAACATCTGCTCAACTGCGGCCATGAAGGTATCGACTGTTAGTGCGGTCTGTTTGTTATACTGGAAGGTGGTGGAAGGTGGAGGAGGTAGGGTTAGAGGTGAAGATGTGGTCCTTAAAGTGGACAAGCAGCTGAGGAGGTCGTCAAGCTGAGGACCACCATTGTAACATTGCTGGTGTCTGTAATGGTGACTGTTTCTTGAAACTTTGCCTTCAGCTACACATCAGGCGAGGTGAAATCATATTCACGTGTATAAAAAAGTTAAGGTAGGAGGTGAAGGTAAGGTAGTTTTAGTTTTAATTAGAGCGACAGTATTAAAAATTTGTCTAAGGCATTTGTCCCACTGGCAGTGATATGACCAATTATCAATTTACTCGCGTAAAATAATGACTGCAGTCCTATCGGCACTGATAAAACGATAAATTTGAACTAAAGTATGACATCTCCTTTGTATGTTGCTCGCGTTCATAGGCCATAATCAAAGTCCAGGATTTTTATTCAATCTAGAACAACATGATTGTTTCTTATTGATGTCAATAAATTCTACTTAACCTAAGTTTACCGCCGCTTCCAAGGCGCTGGTGGAGAAGAAACTGCGCAACAAACTCCACTGCGGCATTTTTTCAGACGTCAATTTACAATATTTATATCCTTAAGGCTAAATTATATATAGGAACCACTTCCTATCCTGGCAAGTGCCGTTAATATTAGTTTATAATACTGTTGCATAATAAGGGTTCTTATAACACGAGTGTGTTTTAAAAAAACGAGCCGTAGTCGAGTTTTTTTATATTATCACACGAGTGTTATAAGACCAAGTTATGTACAGTGTCATACTCTACTTTATCTACTCTCATACTATAATACATACACTAATTTATTTTACAAACAAAACCAAACTTTGTTTAATTTAAATGTAAAATAATGGCGCCAAGGCGCAAACATCGATTGCGCATGCGTGTTTCTTTTTTTTTTCTTCCGAATCGGCGGATTCTTTTTTTAAAGTAGAGGTTCAACCTTCTTGGTCCAGATGGAGGTTGTATAGGTGTATCGTTATGATTAAAAAGTTATCCTGTCAAGTGAGTAAATAATAGACACAATAGGTAAACAATAGACTCGCGGTGCGATCGCACCGCTTGGGATCTTAGACTTTAATGATATAGGCGTCCATCCTTTTTTTTGGCCTGTACGTAATGTTTGTCATAAGAGTTTTGATTTCAATTTTATAATCTTTGTATTATAGTATCAGAGTAGATAAAGACAATAATAGTAGAAGGATTATCGTTAGGCGATTAGGCAGGCAAATTTGCCGGACGCGTATTCAGTAACGTATAGTTTTGGTTTCGGCTTGTCGCACTAAGTAAAGTGTTTTCAGTGCTAAGCAAATGTCGATAGCAATTAAAAATCCCAACAGCTGTTTAAAAGTTCGAAACAAGTAAACCCGAGTGTTATCTAAAAGATCGAGACAGCATGCTGCATCCTATTGTCAATCATAACCCGAAAGAGAAAATAAAAATATTAATAAATTCATAGCCTTATGTCTTATGGTCTGATGCTGTGGGGCTCAGCTGCCGATATTGAGACCATTTTACCATTACAGAAACGAGCGATACGAGCAATCTATAGCCTCAGACCCCGTGACTCGCTGAGAGAACTATTTTAGAAATTAATATTTTAACAGTTGCTTGCCAATACATTTACGATAATGTTTTATATGTACGCAAGAACCTAGATCTCTTCAAAAAAAAAAACTCTGACGTACACAATTATAATACGAGAAATAAAAATAAACTTGTAGTGCCAAAACTCAGACTTCATAAGGTTGGTAATTCATTTGTAGGTAACAGTATAAAAGTGTTTAATATCATTCCTCAAGATTTGGTTGACATGCCACTAAATAAGTTTAAAATAGAATTAAAAAAGTCTTTAATGAAAAAAGGATATTACCCGCTCTGTGCAAATATTTGTATGCATGAATATGAATATTTGCATTAGTCTGGGTGTTTCTATGTATATTATGTATGTATTTACAAAAAAAGTATCTAAGTAATGTTTATCTGCATTCTAGATTCCATAACATATGTAAGTTAAGCTGTGCTTACCATGGGTCTAGATAGCGTTGTGTGAAATGTTGTGGAATAGTACATTACTGCCGCGGCCGTCAAGTGTAGTGTTGCCGGACGATCGTGAAGTATGCGGGCCGAGGCACAGCCGAGGCACGCATTACGGAGTCCGGCAACGCACAGTTGTGGCCAAGGCTTGTATAGTGCTTTTCTCAAACAATGCGCGTAAATTAAAAACTAAGTAGTATCTAGGCAGAACATTTTAGTTACCTACTTTTCAAAATCAATGACGAACAACGTACAAAAGTAATTTCCACGCGGCGAAATGTTCTTTTGTTTTTTATTTTTCTTAATAAACAGCATTCTAATTGCAAGCCAGAATGCCTTGGATATGAGTTTACATAGTAATTTATTTGGCCGCTAAAACACGACAGATATGGATTTTCATACAACTTTATCCGGCCGCTGCTCGCATTACAGACAGCAATTTCGATTTATCTCGAAGAAGGTTGTCAAAATAATGTTCACATTTCCAACCATGTTTGAGAAATATTTATTTTTCTCAAACATGCTTGGAAATGCGGCCGGCAAAAGTTGTATGAAAATCCATATCTGTCGTGTTTTAGCGGCCAAATAAATTACTATGTAAACTCATATCTGTCGTGTAATTTAAAAATAGAAGCAACTTTTACTCCGAACCATGGCAACTACACTTACACTAACTTAAATACAGAACGGGCTTGTGAATAGAATGCTGGTTATTAAGAAAAATAAAAAACAAATGAACATTTCGCCGCGTGAAAAATTACTGTTGTTCGTTGTTCGTCATTGATTTTGAAAAGTAGGTAACTAAAAAATTCTGCCTAGATACTACATAGTTTTAATTTCCGCGCATTGTTTGAGAAAAGCACTATACAAGCCTTGGCCATAACTGAGCGTTGCCGGACTCCGTGATGCGTGGCCGAGGCGCACGATCGTCCGGCAACACTACACTTGGTGGCCGCGGCAGTAATGTACTATACAAGCCTTAGCCACAACTGAGCGTTGCCGGACTCCGTGATGCGTGGCCGAGGCGCACGATCGTCCGACAACACTACACTTGGTGGCCGCGGCAGTAATGTACTATACAAGCCTTGACCACAACTGAGCGTTGCCGGATTCCGTAAGGCGTGCCGGCCCGCATACTTTACGATCGTCCGGCAACACTACACTTGGCGGCCGCGGCAGTAATGTACTACCCTTGCCCTCAGTGCCACAGGTGCTGCTGGCGTGCGCGTCGCTGATCGAGGCGCGCGGCGCGGTGGACGGCGTGTACCGGCTGTCGGGCGGCGCCGGCCTCACGCAGCGCCTGCGCGCCGCCTTCGACGCGGGCGCGCCGCCCGACCTGGCCGCGCCGCCGCTGCAGGGCGCCCTGGCGCGGGACCCGCACGCCGTGCCTTCACTGCTCAAGTGTTACTTCCGGTGAGTGGGGAGGGTACTTAGCTCATAAACCAGTTTTTATAGCCGGGAGTAAGATAGGAGACAATCTCTGGAATAGAATAGAATAGAATAGGATATATTTATTTGCATAAAATGTGGTAAGTTCATATAGCCGCGTGGTTCCCGGCAGAGTAGAATTTGGGCCACCCCTTCTCTTCCCATGTGGTGTCGTACAAGGTGACTAAGGAATAGGGCTGATTAACTTCAACATCAGACAGATATGTACAGCCCAGACTCGGCCTCAGATGCACGGCTCGAGTCAACAATAGTGCCCGGAATGCGGCAATAGGCTCACCCCCTATTACGTGGGACCGAATACAGATTGGTGAAATGTGGGTGTTAATTCACCTCTGCCTAACCCTCCGGGGATAAAGGCGTGATTGTATGTATGTACGTATGTAAGTACATATATGTGACAAAAAAATTATGAGCTAAAGACACATTTTGCCACTTGTCGTGACATGCGAACATTAAACAGGTACATATTTATCAAATTAAATCACATCAAATCAAATTAGATTAAAATCAAATCAAATTGAAATATTGTGACAATTAATTATAAAATGAGACATATATTAAAATCGATACAAATACAATAACCTGAACGTACCTCTAGCCATATAGGTATCAATCTATATCTGGGATGGGTGGCGACGCATTGCGATGTCCTCCTTTTTCGAGGCTAGATAGGGAGACCGTGATTAACGTGAGGGGACAATTCCGAAAATGGTTCTGGCTCAGCAGGGGTACAAAAGAAACCCTATACCTAATATCCTTTACACCCTGGCATCTGATGATCAACTAAGACAAGCGTATCTATTTCACAATAAGTTTAAAAAGTAATCCTATAATGTATAGCTAATGAATTTCAATATTAAATATTTATAATATAATATTTCAATATTATATAAAGAAACACCCAGACCAATGCAAATATACATTATTCATGCATACAAATATTAGCACTGAGCGAGGATCGAACGCGCGCCTCCTGCGTAGCAGCCGCGTTCACTACCGCCCAGCCACAGAGGCTGTCAACACATCAAAATGATTCTTTCTTCTAGCGTTAATTCTACTTGCATTCAAAACTTTTCAACTTGAAGTTCCGCTTTACCAGTCTAACTGCACATCAAAATGATTACTAACAATATAATTTCGTTTTGCACAGCGAGCTGCCGAACCCGCTGTGCACGTACCAGCTGTACGAGGGGTTCGTGAGCGCCGTGCAGGCGGGGGACGAGGCCGCGCGGCTCAAGGCGGTGAGGGACACCGTCGTCAAACTGCCTCCGCCGCATTACAGGCGAGTACCCGCAGGGATAGGGCTGATCTCCATCCGACAGACTAGACTAAGAGCGTTTTCACATTGTCCGACATCCGATATCGGAGGAAGTCAAATGTATCACATATGTATCTCTCTTTCACATTGTACGACCCCATACCGTTTATCGGAGCCCATACCTCTCTTTTGGCCCGATATCGGATCCCAAAGTAAAACAGTAATTTTCGACCTTAATGACATTTTCATAGTTACGTATTTTTTCGCGTTAATTGATGACACTGATTACAAATATAAGAAAAAAAACTCGATATCATGTCATGCCAATTAGGTCGATAATTGCTTGCACATTTTTTTTTTACATCCCTAGCATCCCTAACTAGTCTGTGCTTTCGAGCAAATGGCCGTATCCGGCCGATTTTATGATTATGTAGTAGTATGATTAAAACAGCACAAGGTGTCGGCTATTGGCATCCGACACTGATATCGGATATCGGATGAATGTGAACGGTAATAGATTCGTCAACTGATGGTGGTTGGAAAATGCTTCAGAGGAGCCTGCTATAAGGCATTTGCCGCCTTGACCGGTGTTTGTCGCTGGCAGCAGCGTCCGCCTTGGGAGAGACAGAGAGGCGCCGCCATCTCCGTTGCCCAGGGTACACGTAGAAGTTCTGGATCACGCACCCCATTATTAAACTTCTTCATCCTAGCGTTAGTCCCAGCTTTTACTGGAGTCTTTTTCCAGTCAATCCCCTGATAATAAACTTACCTATCTCTAATATTTTGCTCTCATATTGACAGAACCCTGGCGTACCTGATGCGACACCTCCGAAGGGTTTCACTCCTCGGCGAGCAGACAGGCATGACGGCTCGTAACATGGCCATCGTGTGGGCCCCTAACCTGTTGCGGGCGCCTCGACCCCAACACGCGCTGCAGGGCGTCGCTGTACAGGTAATGGGCCCATCGACGTCATCATCCGCATCATTGTCTTGCATTCGAGATTTACACTTCAAAACCCGAAGCGTATTTACTGCCTCTACTATTAGTTTGGCGTAAAAGGCTTTTATAGAAGCGACTGCTGTCTGATAGGTGGAGCCGCCTATCACCCTAGTAGAGGCAGGCCAAGGTGTACTTATGGGGAAAGATAGGGAGCCTAGAGTCCCACACTTGAGGAGGGTTCGATAGCCCTGGGTCATCCGGGGAGTGAGGTCATGTCAAAGGTTACCTCACCCCCTGCAACTGATGGCTCGAGATGCAATGCGGTTTTCGTCGGTCGCTGACTCCGGGGGACATCCGTGAGGATTTCCGCATGTGAAAAAAGAAATAAAGCCATATAACACATAAACCAGGCATAACCGAATGTATTTGTTATAGGCGGTGGTGACGGAGTTCCTGATCTGCTACGCCGAGGAGTTGTTCGCTGAGGAGCAGGGAACGGACTCTGGACCTGAGTCATTGGAACAGGTAAACTGTACTAGATATTAGCCTTTTAGTCTACGGGTGGATTTACACAACTATTAGTTATATCGATTAAGATAGGAAAAATGTTAAATTGCTCAGTTGGGATTCGAACCCGCGATCTTTGACATATTTGGTCATATCTTAGGTTCTACTCAATCAATGGCTATTTTTCTGTTCCTTCCTGCCATTTTGGTATTGGTCACATTTGTCAAATATACTGTCCACGCGTGGTGGTTGCTAAATATGTCAAATACGCAAATACAAGTAGGCGTGTTAAGTGTCACCATAAGATATTAGGTCTGTCGAAGACGACTCTGGCTGGGAGGTCAGCGTGTAGTCGCCCTCTGACCTCCCAGCCAGAGTCGTGGTTAATAGCCAAACAGAGTTGTTCAGGTAGCCCATATAGGCCTCCGTCTTGACCTAACAACTGTTGACAGCCGGGTCCGACTCTTTACGTGGCCACTGGGAAGTACTCGGATGATATACCAATAAGCGGTCACTGTAGCAAATGACAATCGCGCCTAAGTAGCTTAACCCGCTGATCGACAAGAGGCAAGCACATAGCTCGTGGTTACCGTGGCCTATGGACGTGTGCAATTCCAGGGGAGTCACACTCGTGCTGCCGCTCCTGTTAACACAGAGAGTTTCTGTGCCGTCAGTGCAGAAGACAAAGGGACAAGCCTTTGGTCTTCCCACTGATAGCACAGAAGCTCTCCAGCGAGCTCTGGCTACCCTACTCACCGCCGGGAACACAACACGAGGTTATTTTTACGCTTTCATTAAGTAAAGTTTATTTACAAACCTTTGTGTACAGGAGCGGTGTGAATCTCAAGTGGAACTGCGTGGTACTGACTCGTGTCGGCGTCCCAAGAGTCTGCCTATCAACCCACCCACCAAGTTGTTGAGGTAAGCACACGTGTTATTCTTATATTATAGTTATAGAATTAAATATAAACGAGTTAAAACATAATATGTCGGATAAGCGCTGGATGTGGGCTGCTTTAGATCGGGTCGTTCTGGAAGTCTATGGGAGAGGCCTATGTTCAGCAGTGGACTGTGTGCGGCTGATGTGATGATGATGATCATGATGTCGGAGAAAGGAGCTTATAGTAACGTATTACTATAGCCATCTAGTAACGTTCAAACGAAATACGTATTGTAGATATTTTTATGATAAAACTTGCTGTTTCGCTGAAAATCGCCGAAATACACGTTTTTGTGACCTTTGAGCTTGAATAAAAAAATTCAGGTATCGCATACATGAGGACTTTTTATATTTCATTTATGGTGGTGTTCTGAACCATTCTACCAATTTTCAGCTGGGCGCGAATTATTTTAGCCTGGAAATGATACTTTGAACAAAGTCAAAATCAAAAATTATTTATTCTGTATAGACCATTAAAACGGTACTTACAAAACGTCAAATTGAAAAAAAAAATCTAGACTAGTTTAGTAAATGGACCACCGGTTCGAAACTCGGCCCCGACCTGAGAAGACTCTGGCAAGAAACTCTGCGGGAATTATTTTTTTTGTACTATACCGGGCTATTAATAAACGAAAACAAAGTTAATTTTTCACTTATTTAATACTACCTTCATGTTTGTATGCTAACACTACCAAGGGGCTGCCATTCGGCTCATGATCATAATCAGTGACTTATTAACAATGATCACTGTTATATCCTCACAGCTTAGAGGAGGCCCGCCGGCGCGGCGGCCGCGAGCCTCCCCGGGCGCTGCCGCCGTCGGGCGCCATCGCCGCCGCCGCCGCCGCCCCGGCCGCCGCCCCCGAGCAGCAGCTGCGGCCGAGCTCGCACTTGCGGCCTAAGTACATCGAGGTACGTGGATACTGTGGAGTTGCCTGCCATCCTAGCAGAGAGCAGTTGCGACAGCCTTGCTACAGATGGTCATTGGTCGGTTTCCAGTGACGACACCAAGTCCGACTAATAGGGTATTTGACAAATTTTGGAAGACCATTTAAAATTATTCCTTAACATATAATATGCACACTACATCGATATTTCAAAAAAATATCAACGGATTTTAACAAAAAATCGATGTTAAAATTTAAATTTTCAAAAACGCGTGAAAAACGCTCTCACCTTGTATGGAGCCGATTACGTGACGTCACACATTTTGTATAACCTTAAAGCAGTGAAGTCAAAGTAAATAATCAAGATTTTCTTCAAACTTTGTGGATAAAATGGTGTATAAATGGTGTGTAGTTGCACAATGTACAAATACGTCGTGCTTGTTTCTGTTATGCTCTTTCGCAAAGCCGTGTTTACTTGCGTGTGCCGTCAGAAATGCTGTAAGCGTTTTCGTCACAGATAAAAATTCGAAAAAGTATTCGATATTTTTAAGCGAAAATCTCAAAAAATATGCTTATTTTAGTTTAATTTATAGTTTTAAATGTCTTTTTACGCTATTATCTGATAGGTTGACCATTATTTGTAGTATTTTTTTAATGTTGTCAAATACCCCATTACAATCTGTTGTTGTTGTCGTCACAGCGCTGTGCTCAACGCTGAACGTTTAGACAACTGGACAGCAGGTTAGGGTGAGTCCTCTTGTGTGAGAACCACCGTGTCCCCATCTCGCCACGGAAGGCAATGTGAAAACCCTAGATGGTGTGCGGTTTTGAATCGGGTCGAATACAATATAACCACCTCCACAGAATATCCAAGGGCATTTCCAAAAAAAAAGGACTATATACCTATTACTGCCTTCTTCAGTAAAA
This sequence comes from Eilema caniola, assembly GCA_949126895.1. NCBI lineage: Eukaryota > Metazoa > Arthropoda > Insecta > Lepidoptera > Erebidae > Eilema > Eilema caniola. The sequence continues at coordinate 1,048,495 of OX421490.1, read as the reverse complement.
AGAGATTTAAGAGTTGGTTCCCGGTGTAGCAAAATAATACTACCTCATTATTTGCGGTGGGTGTAGTAGAAGGCGATTAATGGATAGGGCTGTTCTCCGTCCGACAGTAAACATACAGCCCGTGAAAAAGTGCCCGATTGGCGGCAATAGGCTCGACAGGAAGCGAGCCTCTAGCTGCCGTGGCCATTCAGCACTTTCACCTGCATTTACCTGCAAATGATAATGACTTTGTAATTTATTTATTAAAGGTTGACCAATAATATCAAATGAAATACTAAAATGATTCTAAAAGTATACAGAAACCTTTTTCTTCATCCTAGCGTTTATCCCAGTCGCATCCGAAGCTATCAAGTTGGAGTCTGGGGTCCGCTTTTACCAGTCCAACTGCGGATTTGGCAAAACTTCGACATTTTTTTTAAATATACAAAAATATAGGGTAGAAATATAGTAAGGAAGGGACATTTTGCAAAATTGACGTTTTGCGAACGGGTCCTCGTGACGTCACGTTTTATTAAATTTGCGACCTATGGGAAATTGACTTGTGTTCAATTAGGCTATAAGACATAATAATTATGTGTCTTATATATCCAACGTGTATTTTTGGTAGTTATGTTGTGACGCATTCAGTTAGGCTGGGACATTGTAATTAATTTAACCAAATGTATCCAGTATATATCGATAAATTTATAAATCATAACATAACATAACATAAACTCACGCCTTTATCCCCGAAGGGGTAGGCAGAGGTGCTAGCACCCACATTTCGCCGGTTTATGTTTTGGTCCCAATGTAATAGGTAGCAAGCCTATTGCCACTAACTGGGCACTTATAAACCTGCGATAAATACACACATAACTTCGAAAAGCATCAAAAGTCATTGGTGTGTGCTATGGAAAACCTGGGATTGAACCCGAGACCTCGTCTCAGCAGTCCATTACCCATACCACTAGGCTACCGCGGTTATAAATCATAATGCATATATGTATCATCGGCCTGACTGAACATTTTTTGACGTATATTTTCTCTTCACAGGTGGGCTCGGGTCCGAACAACTTACCGCAGTACCACACCGTACTAGACTTACCAGCACCAGGTCAGTAAATTATTAATAAACATTAATGATTATCACATGCTCGGGGAGCATGAAATGTATATATAGAGAGACGACGAGAACGAAGCATTACGATTGGCCGCTTACTGTGAACCTGTGTGAAGCCTGTCAATCGGAATGCTCCGTGCCTCGAGCACAGAAAATAAAATAATTCCCAGCCTTTACAGTGCACCCTTTAAAAATATAACCTGGAGATTAGAAGCTTTTTATGAAGGTAACGTCCAAGTCCTTTCCTCGGTGTCCCGACCACGAAAAGTATTCGCAATGTAAAGATATCGAGAAAACTGCGCATTGTGATTGGCACACATAGGTTCATAGTAGGCAGGCGGCCATCGCAATGCTTCGTTCTCTCGATACAGTTACGTTAAGAATTCGAATATTTTTTGTACTCGCGTTAACAATAACTCATATAGAACAATCTCTTGATACGTTACGAATACGAATTTTATTCGTGATCGGAGCACACAACCCTTGGCATAAAAAAGCTATCGTAATGGTTTCGAGAGAACGGAGAATTGTGATTGGCCGGCTTCACACACATACAGGTTCACAGTAGGCAATACTCCGTTCTTCGATACACTTACGTTACGATTTAGAATATTTCGAGCTCGGGACATCAATGAAAAATTTAATATATCAGGGCATTTAATTAAAGTTATAGTTATCAGTTATAGTCAATAAACCAAAGATTATATTTATATGTATTCTAAGAATTGTTATGTTTAAAGCTAAATTGTCTTATCTATATTATAATTATAGTATACATAGTGTATGTAATTTGTAAATAATAAATGTATTTTCATGTATTATTATTTTTTTTATTTCATACCTGGCTAGTCGCGGGTAATTTTTAATAATATTCTAGGACTCTACGTCGCTATTAAAATCAAACTGTGTATAGTTTGATATATGGTTTCTAAAATACGTATATACGTATTTTTATACATCTTTTTTTTTGTAAATACATAGGAACTCCTGACGCAAACTGGTGGTGGAATAATATTTTAGATCCGAACTAGAAACGACATTCACCCATCTGTTTATTGTGTGAAAAGTACTTTATATCAAATAATATATTGCGGGTTAAGAAAATTAAGTCTTATTATTAATTAAAAATAGAAAAAAAAAATTTTTATTAAACAGTGTCATCATTCATCATGCAATAAACAGATAGGTGAAGGTCTATTCTAATTGGATCTTCTACGATAACATTGTAAAATTTAAGTAACAATTTTGGGGGATTACAGGAGTGGTAATCAATCTATCCAATGGATTAAAAACCATCTCACCGACTTAAAAAAAATCACCTCGTATTATGTAATAGAAGTAGAATTGTTTTTTAATCTTTGTTAAGCAATTTTGAAGTATAATTGCATTGAAGAAAGCAATACAAGGTGCTATTGAAACATACCGCAGATGAAATACCCTCGAGGTGTTTCGCCGAGGGCTCTGGCAACTTAGCCGTTATGGTATGTTATAAATTTACATACAATTCATGTGACGTCATATTTTATACACTTATATATACAAAAACCCTTCTTTCCTTATTGAGGTGGGCAGGGTACCTGAAACTGGCGAGCATGTATAAAAGAATTATGAAAGTACAGTAAAATTTAATTATGACGCTAACCGCTTTTTATGACGTAACCACACAGCGAAGCTTGGTTTAATAAATTACTTCCGGTTATAGTGACTGACATGATTTTTAAATTCGTCTGTCGCTCGTTTTCGTAAAATATATTTTTACTAGCTTTTGTCCGCGGCTCCGCCCGCGTGAACGTCGGTTATCGCAACCAAACATAGCCTATGTCCTTTCTCAAGGTCTAATCTACCCCTATACCAAATTTCATCATAATCGGTTCAGTGGTTTAGGCGTGAAAGCGTAACAGTCAGACAGAGTTACTTTCGCATTTATAATATTAGTATGAATTTCAGATCATTGTTTTTTATTAAATTGGTAAGCTCATTTCTACTGCTCTGTAGCAAATTGCCGCAATTTCGCCAGTGTCTCAGTTCTTATCAAAATTATCTAAAAAAAAAAAGTTTTGAGAATATGCCTTTTATGACGTCCGGTTAATATGACTTGTTTCTCACTTCCCTTCAATGCGGACACTGTTGTAGATGATTAAGCGTTGAAATAAAAATCAATAGGATTATGGTATTTTGGAACTCTTGTCCTATCTGTATATTATATTATCTCTTGTATACAGTGCCTTAGCACAAAAAATATTGGAATTTATAACGTAAACGTATCGAAAGAATTAGAGCATTGTGATTGGTTCACAGTATGCAGGCGGCCAATCGCATTGCTCCGTTTTCTGGATACGTTTACGTCACGAATTCAAATATTATTCGTGCTCGGGTCACTGGTCGCGGGTTCGAGGCCCGTCTCAACATGTAACTTTTTCCAATGTTATTCGATGTACGTTGTGCCGCAGGTAAGCGAGGTCTGAAGCGCTCCCCGTCGGGCTGGCGCGGCCTGTTTGCCCGCAGCAAGCAGCAGAGGGCGCGCGCTCCGCGGCCGCTAGTGCGAGCTCCGAGCCCGCCCACGCCTCCGCAGGTGAGTTATACGGTTTTTTTTATATAGGCCACGTCAATTTGACTTTACCTCGCCTGATGGTAAGCTGAAGGCAAAGTCTCAGGAAAGAGGTAGCTTAGCGGTTAAGGAGTCGGCCTTACGATCGAGAGGTCCCGGGTTCGAATCCTGGCCGTTACACTACCGACGTGAACCCACTCCTAGCACAAGCGATTTAGCTTAGTTGGAGGGTTAGAGGGAATATTAGTAATTTAATTTCGGTTGCTAATATTCTTTATTTTTTTAAATATATAATCTTGACTCACTCAGCTTGACGGCCTCATCAGATGCTTTTTCACGCCCCGCTTAAAGGGCCCGAGACTGTAGGTAGAAGGATACACGTGAGCTGGCAAAGAATTCCAGAAATACACTACTACAAGAACAATTAAAAGGTTCTTACAGGGTCGGCAGCGCGAGTGTGCCCCCCGTGGTATGGCTAGTATTGCACACGTCCATACGCCACGGTAATCACTTCCCATTAGCTGGACCATGTGCTAGACTATTGTATATAAAAAAGTGTAGAAGACAGCGTAGCAATATTGGTACGAATATTGTGGAGTCATGCGTATTGATCGCGTGAAGAACTCCTACATCTGCGGCAGTTCTCATATTCGTGAAATAACAGACAAAATACAACGACAAAATATAGACGCGGATAAAATGCAAGAAATATGTGTGTAGCCAGAATATCATACTCACATCTCTCTCAAATTACTCTCCAGGATACACCAATGTTGGGCGCTGGTCTGAGACCTGTGAAGTCCTGTGAATCCCTCACATCCGACACGGATACCCTGGCGCCGCTCGCGGAGAGAGCTGCGGCGCCACTCAAGCATCATACCAGGTATTTATTACATACCAGCTGTTGCCCACGTGGATGTCACTTATCGCGTAGTGTTCCCAAACTCTAATTCGCCTGTGTACCAAATCTCATCAGGATATCTTCAATAATTACAAATATTCATCCCCTATTCTCTCCCCCCCCCCTCCCCCTTTTAACACCTACTATACCGATAAAAGGGAGACTATGTCCGTTCTTTAGCTTTATCCATCCCTGTACCCTTCAACGCGTAAATTTTTTGTATGCAAATAATTTGTGTAAGTCCGCATGCTTGCGCGATGCACAGCGCCGTGGTTTAGCAACAGAAATAACTACACTGTCACTTCTCTGTATATGCCGGCCGGATTTGTTGACAATAATGATCAATGCTCCGCTCCCTCGAGTAGTTCCGTGATGATATGTGTTATTCTGATGCATAAGCTATATTATTGTAATGTTTCATTAAAATCCATTCAGTATTTTTTTACGTGAAAGAGTATCATTCATCCATCCATCCATATTCACAAACTTTCGCATTTACAATACTAGTAGGATTACGACATATATAATATAAAAATGAATAGCTGTTTTTGTTTCTAAGCGCAAATCTCGTGAACAGCGAGAAGATTCATTTAGAACATTCCTTGCAGTCCGAGGATGGTTTTTATGCCAAGAAAATTATAGTAGTTTATGATACTGTTGCATAATAAGGGTTCTTATATCACGAGTTTTTTATTGTATCACACGAGTGTTATAAGACCAAGTTATGTACAGTGTCATACACTTCTTTATCTACTCTCACACTATAATACATAAACTAATTTATTTTACAAACAAGACAAAACTTTGTTTAATTTAAATGTAAAAAAAAAAGTTGGCGCCAAGCGCATTTCTTTTTTTTTCCGAATCGGCAGTTTATTTTTTAAAGTAGAGGTTCAGTCCATGTGGCGGTTGCATAGGTGTATCGTTATGATTAAAAAGTAATTTTATCTACTCTGATACTGTAATACAAAGATTATAAAATTGAAATCAAAACTCTTATGACAAACATTACGCACAGGCCAAAAAAAAAGTTTTATTACGATACAGGTCTTGTATGGACACAGAGTAGATAAAAAAAAGTGCGATAGAATTCGTTTATGCCTCAGGATTCGTATTGTACCTAAATTGCTAGACAAACAAGCCCGGCATTTTAACTTTTAGTTTTCTTTTTTAGTATTGTGTAATTATTTAGAAATGTAGTCTCAATCTCAAAACCTTTGTTATTCTTTAGTTAACTGTCTTAAAACAAGCCGCTGACAATCTTAATATATATAAATCTCGTGTCACAATGTTTGTCCTCAATGGACTCCTAAACCACTTAACCGATTATAATAAAATTCGCACACCATGTGCACAGTTCGATCCAACTTGAGAGATAGGATAGTTTAAATCTCAAATTATAGTCCGATTCGCGATAACCGACATCCACGCGGGTGGAGCCGCGGGCGACAGCTAGTTGTTTTATAAAAATCTATGCTTGGTGAATATAAGCTTGCCAACTAGCACCCCGCACTATCTTTAAAAGACACACAAATAACGTGTACTAGACGTATAGAGCACATTGACATATATACACATCTTGTACTTACAAGACGTATGTCCCGAGTAATATTAATCAAACAATCAGCTCTCTGCAGTCCATTGCTAGACATAGGCCTCTCCCAATAATTCATTAAGAGGGTTTTAGCCTACTATTGCCACGCTGGCCAGACGAGTTGGCAAAGAGTTTTATCTCGAGTGTTCCTTCTCTAGCCGTGATATCGTCTGCGTATGTTTCCGTCAGTCGCCTCTTACGACACCCTTCGGATGAGATGGGTGGTGATACTTGTATTCTTTCTCCGTCACCGCACGGCTAATACCAAATATCATATCTCTCACTCTGAACTTAAGAGCTGTGCTCTTGTCGGTGGAGTAATCGCAACTCTTCTCTATCCTCCGCCAATCCTTTGACCTCCTGGTATGACACAATTTGTATTTTTTCCTTTATCTGTGCCATAAACGTTCCTCTTGGTCTACCTCTTCCACTCTTCCCTTCTATGATATTTTTTAAAAATAAGTCGTGTCTTATCAGATGGCCAATCATCTTTCCTCTTCGGTTCTCAATTATACTCAATATAGATCTTCTTTCTTGTACCCTGATTAGTATGCTTTCGTTTGCCATTCTTTCCGTCCAGCTTATCCCCTCCATCCTTCTCCAGCACCACATCTCGAATGTCTCTATCCTGTCTCTATCACCCCATGTCATCATCCACGTTTCAGATCCATAGAGTGCAATGCTCCAAACATAAGTTTTAATAAATCTCTTCCCCATTACTAATGATATATTTTTGGTCATAACCAAATGCTTCCTGTTATTGAACGCTTGCTTAGCCATTGCGATTCTGGTCACTATATCCGGTGTACATCTTGAACTACTGTTAATGATACTGCCAAGGTACCTAAAACTATCCACTTGCTCTAAGTTGTTATTATTTTATACAATAGGCCTATGTCTCCTTGGATGTTTCGATGTTACCATAGTTTTAGTCGTCTTACTGTTTATCTTTAGCCGGTATTTTAGAAAAACATTACCTGTGACGTTAACCAGGTCTTGCAGCTCATTTTCGTTTACGATCGCAGCAATGTCATCAGCAAATCTTATAAATGTAATATATTCTCCATTAAATTTACCCCCCCCCCCCCCCCCCACCAGAACTCTCTTTAATTTCTTTGATGGCACTCTCAATGAACAGTTTAAATATCAATGGTGACAGAGGACATCCCTGTCGAACGCCCTGTCGGATTCCTGCTGTTTCCTTTTCTCCATTCACCTCGATTATTGTTTCCTGTTCCCTGTACAATTCCATGATTATCCCTTCTATCTCTATAGTCCACTCTTGCATCTTGAAGTGCTTTCATCATGAGCTTCCAGTCCGCTCTGTCGAATGCTTTCTCCAGGTCAATAAATGCCAGATGTGTCTCCAGCCCCAGTTCCATTCGCCTATTCACAATTGGTCTCAGCGCCAGTATAGCCTCCCTTGTCCCTTTCTTCTGCCTCAAGCCGTACTGATCATCTCCAACCAGTTTTTCAACTTTAGTTCTCAATCTGCTTTGTATTATTTTTACGAGTATTTTTGAGACCTGTGAAATGAGGTGATATCATATGAATACCAAATATCGCGATAGAATCCGTTAAAAAGTGGTTTTATTTGAATGATTAGTGAATGATTCCTGACTGTACGTGTAGGTCGTCATCGTGCGACTCGTACTTCGAGCCGTGGCAGGCGGAGCTGGCGGACATGCGGCTGCGGCTCTCGCCACAGGAGCGGGACCACCACATGTTCAGCGAGGAGGACGACACGCAGCCGACCGCGACGCGCCACCGCGACGCGCAGGTGAGGGGGGGCAGCGACACATGGGTATATATGCCCCACAGGAGCGGGACCACCACATGTTCAGCGAGGAGGACGACACGCAGCCGACCGCGACGCGCCACCGCGACGCGCAGGTGAGGGGGGGCAGCGACACATGGGTATATATACCCCACAGGAGCGGGACCACCACATGTTCAGCGAGGAGGACGACACGCAGCCGACCGCGACGCGCAGGTGAGGGGGGGCAGCGACACATGGGTATATATGCCCCACAGGAGCGGGACCACCACATGTTCAGCGAGGAGGACGACACGCAGCCGACCGCGACGCGCAGGTGAGGGGGGGCAGCGACACATGGGTATATATGCCCCACAGGAGCGGGACCACCACATGTTCAGCGAGGAGGACGACACGCAGCCGACCGCGACGCGCAGGTGAGGGGGGGCAGCGACACATGGGTATATATACCCCACAGGAGCGGGACCACCACATGTTCAGCGAGGAGGACGACACGCAGCCGACCGCGACGCGCCACCGCGACGCGCAGGTGAGGGGGGGCAGCGACACATGGGTATATATGCCCCACAGGAGCGGGACCACCACATGTTCAGCGAGGAGGACGACACGCAGCCGACCGCGACGCGCCACCGCGACGCGCAGGTGAGGGGGGGCAGCGACACATGGGTATATATACCCCACAGGAGCGGGACCACCACATGTTCAGCGAGGAGGACGACACGCAGCCGACCGCGACGCGCAGGTGAGGGGGGGCAGCGACACATGGGTATATATGCCCCACAGGAGCGGGACCACCACATGTTCAGCGAGGAGGACGACACGCAGCCGACCGCGACGCGCAGGTGAGGGGGGGCAGCGACACATGGGTATATATGCCCCACAGGAGCGGGACCACCACATGTTCAGCGAGGAGGACGACACGCAGCCGACCGCGACGCGCAGGTGAGGGGGGGCAGCGACACATGGGTATATATACCCCACAGGAGCGGGACCACCACATGTTCAGCGAGGAGGACGACACGCAGCCGACCGCGACGCGCCACCGCGATGCGCAGGTGAGGGGGGGCAGCGACACATGGGTATATATGCCCCACAGGAGCGGGACCACCACATGTTCAGCGAGGAGGACGACACGCAGCCGACCGCGACGCGCAGGTGAGGGGGGGGCAGCGACACATGGGTATATATACCCCACAGGAGCGGGACCACCACATGTTCAGCGAGGAGGACGACACGCAGCCGACCGCGACGCGCAGGTGAGGGGGGGCAGCGACACATGGGTATATATACCCCACAGGAGCGGGACCACCACATGTTCAGCGAGGAGGACGACACGCAGCCGACCGCGACGCGCAGGTGAGGGGGGGCAGCGACACATGGGTATATATACCCCACAGGAGCGGGACCACCACATGTTCAGCGAGGAGGACGACACGCAGCTGACCGCGACGCGCAGGTGAGGGGGGGCAGCGACACATGGGTATATATACCCCACAGGAGCGGGACCACCACATGTTCAGCGAGGAGGACGACACGCAGCCGACCGCGACGCGCCACCGCGACGCGCAGGTGAGGGGGGGCAGCGACACATGGGTATATATACCCCACAGGAGCGGGACCACCACATGTTCAGCGAGGAGGACGACACGCAGCCGACCGCGACGCGCAGGTGAGGGGGGGCAGCGACACATGGGTATATATGCCCCACAGGAGCGGGACCACCACATGTTCAGCGAGGAGGACGACACGCAGCCGACCGCGACGCGCAGGTGAGGGGGGGCAGCGACACATGGGTATATATGCCCCACAGGAGCGGGACCACCACATGTTCAGCGAGGAGGACGACACGCAGCCGACCGCGACGCGCAGGTGAGGGGGGGCAGCGACACATGGGTATATATACCCCACAGGAGCGGGACCACCACATGTTCAGCGAGGAGGACGACACGCAGCCGACCGCGACGCGCCACCGCGATGCGCAGGTGAGGGGGGGCAGCGACACATGGGTATATATGCCCCACAGGAGCGGGACCACCACATGTTCAGCGAGGAGGACGACACGCAGCCGACCGCGACGCGCAGGTGAGGGGGGGGCAGCGACACATGGGTATATATACCCCACAGGAGCGGGACCACCACATGTTCAGCGAGGAGGACGACACGCAGCCGACCGCGACGCGCAGGTGAGGGGGGGCAGCGACACATGGGTATATATACCCCACAGGAGCGGGACCACCACATGTTCAGCGAGGAGGACGACACGCAGCCGACCGCGACGCGCAGGTGAGGGGGGGCAGCGACACATGGGTATATATACCCCACAGGAGCGGGACCACCACATGTTCAGCGAGGAGGACGACACGCAGCTGACCGCGACGCGCAGGTGAGGGGGGGCAGCGACACATGGGTATATATACCCCACAGGAGCGGGACCACCACATGTTCAGCGAGGAGGACGACACGCAGCCGACCGCGACGCGCAGGTGAGGGGGGGCAGCGACACATGGGTATTTATACCCCACAGGAGCGGGACCACCACATGTTCAGCGAGGAGGACGACACGCAGCCGACCGCGACGCGCAGGTGAGGGGGGGCAGCGACACATGGGTATTTATACCCCACAGGAGCGGGACCACCACATGTTCAGCGAGGAGGACGACACGCAGCCGACCGCGACGCGCAGGTGAGGGGGGGCAGCGACACATGGGTATATATACCCCACAGGAGCGGGACCACCACATGTTCAGCGAGGAGGACGACACTCAGCCGACCGCGACGCGCAGGTGAGGGGGGGCAGCGACACATGGGTATATATACCCCACAGGAGCGGGACCACCACATGTTCAGCGAGGAGGACGACACGCAGCCGACCGCGACGCGCCACCGCGATGCGCAGGTGAGGGGGGGCAGCGACACATGGGTATATATACCCCACAGGAGCGGGACCACCACATGTTCAGCGAGGAGGACGACACGCAGCCGACCGCGACGCGCCACCGCGATGCGCAGGTGAGGGGGGGCAGCGACACATGGGTATATATACCCCACAGGAGCGGGACCACCACATGTTCAGCGAGGAGGACGACACGCAGCTGACCGCGACGCGCAGGTGAGGGGGGGCAGCGACACATGGGTATATATACCCCACAGGAGCGGGACCACCACATGTTCAGCGAGGAGGACGACACGCAGCCGACCGCGACGCGCAGGTGAGGGGGGGCAGCGACACATGGGTATTTATACCCCACAGGAGCGGGACCACCACATGTTCAGCGAGGAGGACGACACGCAGCCGACCGCGACGCGCAGGTGAGGGGGGGCAGCGACACATGGGTATTTATACCCCACAGGAGCGGGACCACCACATGTTCAGCGAGGAGGACGACACGCAGCCGACCGCGACGCGCAGGTGAGGGGGGGCAGCGACACATGGGTATATATACCCCACAGGAGCGGGACCACCACATGTTCAGCGAGGAGGACGACACGCAGCCGACCGCGACGCGCAGGTGAGGGGGGGCAGCGACACATGGGTATATATACCCCACAGGAGCGGGACCACCACATGTTCAGCGAGGAGGACGACACGCAGCCGACCGCGACGCGCCACCGCGATGCGCAGGTGAGGGGGGGCAGCGACACATGGGTATATATGCCCCACAGGAGCGGGACCACCACATGTTCAGCGAGGAGGACGACACGCAGCCGACCGCGACGCGCCACCGCGATGCGCAGGTGAGGGGGGGCAGCGACACATGGGTATATATACCCCACAGGAGCGGGACCACCACATGTTCAGCGAGGAGGACGACACGCAGCCGACCGCGACGCGCCACCGCGATGCGCAGGTGAGGGGGGGCAGCGACACATGGGTATATATACCCCACAGGAGCGGGACCACCACATGTTCAGCGAGGAGGACGACACGCAGCCGACCGCGACGCGCAGGTGAGGGGGGGCAGCGACACATGGGTATATATACCCCACAGGAGCGGGACCACCACATGTTCAGCGAGGAGGACGACACGCAGCCGACCGCGACGCGCAGGTGAGGGGGGGCAGCGACACATGGGTATATATACCCCACAGGAGCGGGACCACCACATGTTCAGCGAGGAGGACGACACGCAGCCGACCGCGACGCGCCACCGCGACGCGCAGGTGAGGGGGGGCAGCGACACATGGGTATATATACCCCACAGGAGCGGGACCACCACATGTTCAGCGAGGAGGACGACACGCAGCTGACTGCGACGTTCAATTACACCTTATGAAAGGTGTAATTAAATATTACGCTCATGGTTAATACATATACTGACACTACCACGGAGTCGCAATTCTGAATTCGGGACCTCTTAACGAAAGACCGAAATATATGCAATATACGCTCATTTAAACTCGTGCTAGCTCATGACGTCACTTGCTAGTAATTATATTTTTAATTATTTTATCTACTCTGATACTATAATACAAAGATTATAAAATTGGAATCAAAACTCTTATGACAAACATTACGCAAAGGCCAAAAAGAAAGTTTTATTACGATACAGGTCTTGTATGGACACCTATATCATTAAATAACTTTTTAATCATAACGATACACACCTATATAACCTACATCTGGACTGAACCTCTACTTTAAAAAAAAACGGCCGATTCGGAAAAAAAAGAAACGCGCATGCGTAATCGATGTTTGCGCCTTAGCGCCAACATTTTACATTTAAATTAAACAAAGTTTGGTTTTGTTTGTAAAATAAATTAGTTTATGTATTATAGTATGAGAATAGACAAAGTAGTGTATGACACTGTACATAACTTGGTCTTATAACACGCGTGTGATACAATAAAAAAATTCGCCTACGGCTCGTTTTTTTAAAACACACTCGTGTTATAAGAACCCTTATTATGCAACAGTATCATAAACAACTATTATTATAAGGTTTTTTATATACTTTCATTATTTAGTTTTAAGAAATCACTGTTTGTGAATGAACGTCTAAGTATTAGAGTTTGTTGCGTCGTTTCTTCTCCACCGGCTCCTTCGAAGCGGCGGTCAACCTAGATTTAAGCAGAGATTGACGTCAAAAAGATGTAATCACGTTACACTATTTCACATAAAGAATTTTGAATTTTACAATTTTGGATAGAGCTATTTGGGACGGCTTGAAAAATAGTTTTTTTTAATGAAATATCTCCAAACCATCGTGACTGTCCGGCAGGACTCGCTGTGCTCGACGCCGCCCGAGTCGGGCCTGTGCAGCGCCGAGCCCAGCCCGCGCCGCGGCCTGCGCGTGGACGTGCACGCCGCCGGCGAGCTGCAGGCGAGGTCAGCACACCCATCTTAGTTTACTCTAACAACCTTGTCACCTTCGCTTTTAGGCGCGGTTATATAGAAAGAAAGAAATTTATTTAGCAACTCACAAACTTCAAATTAAACTAGTGAATTAAAGTAACTTAAAATTAAACATTTGCGTGAGTACCAAATAGGTCGCCATCTCAGCATAAAACTGCACAACTAAAAGTTGCGCAGCGCTGGTTTTCAGATGGCACCTAAGCAACACCATGGACGTGCAAAGAGTACACTTATAGAGCAAGTACGTGTATTATTTTACTCTATGTCCGTGACATACCCTTATTACAGAAGAGATGTGACGGGGACGTATGGCGGTGGCGGACAATTTAAGTAACACAATATAAGCCTTAAGTAGTGTACAATAGCGTTAATGACGTGCTGCGTGCCACTCGATGCGATGGCGCGTCACTTTAATGGCGGGACTCGTCTGGAGGCGTCCACGCTCTCCTCTAAGACAAAAACGACGTTATTAAACACTACGTAAGGTTTATATTCTGTTAGTTAACATATATGCCACCGCCATACGTCCCCGCCACGTCTTTTCTGTATAAACCGTGCCTTACAAATTACTAGTTAAGGACGCAAAGATAGTTCGAGTAAGAGGAAATGTTAGTAATAATACAACATAAGTCTTCAGGCTTTCACGGCCGGCGTTGCATGTAGAATATACTGCTTCCGAGCTGTTTGGCCGTGGTCTATGTGAAACTTGCGTTCCAGACGTTTCGTCGATCACTGCGCCCGGCCCTGCGCCACTGAAGATGTCGACCGCAGTGATCGACGAAACGTCTGGAACGCAAGTTTCACATAGACCACGGCCAAACAGCCCGGAAGCAGTATATTCTACAAATAATATAACAGTTTAAGTGTCAAGTTGTCTTGCTTCTCTTTGCCGCACTCGCCAAACTACAATTATGTACTAGTAAAAGTGGATAAACCATACAGTGTGCTTTTATATCATCTTAGTGGTAAAAAATCGATGTTAAAGAACACATATTATGTTCCAGCCGCCGCGCCACCCTAGAAGAGCAACTTGCCCAGATAGGGTACATCGACGGGGACTCCCCACGAGCCCGCCCTCCTCCTGAGAAACGGCACTCGGCGCGGCCCGTCTCTCCACACCACACTGACATCGCTAAACGGTACGTATATATAGTATAGAATAAGACCATCCTATATCTTACCGACATAGCTCGCAGAATAAGCAAGCTGAAGTGGCAATGGGCTGGTCACGTCTATCGAAGGACCGATGGCCGTTGGAGCAGACGAGTCCTAGAGTGGAGACCGCGAGAAGGCAAACGAAGGGTAGGACGCCCCCTGGCCAGATGGACCGATGACCTGAAAAAGGTGGCTGGGACGGACTGGATGCGGAAGGCGGAGGATCGTACGAAATGGCACACATTGGGAGAGGCCTATGTCCAGCAGTGGACTGCAGTGGGCTAATTGATAGATTGATATCTTCCCGTGGGTGTCTTAGAAGGCGACTAAGAGATAGGGCTGTTCCCCATCCGACAGTAAACATCCAGCCCATAATAAAGTGCGCTTGACGACGATAGGCTCGCCTCCTATTACGTAGAACCGAAAATCATAGCGAAATGTGGGCTATTACACCTCTACCCAGTTCTTCGGAGATTTATGGGCGGGAATATATTTATGTATGTCGCACAGTGTTGCTCAATAAATATTGTCTGTTAATCATCGAACAAACAAGCCCTATATTGCGTATGTTGTGCAACTTTGCTGAACATGTTGAGCAACATGTGTTGCACGTCGAATGTTGTTTCGAGATAAGAGGCTTTTTACGTAAGATCGTATCTGCCTCCTCTGTGAAGGCTTTCCCAACTCAATTGGGGTCAGTTTTCAGCTACGCAACGACCGATCTTCGAATTGAAGCGTCGGTAGCTTAGTGCTTAAAGAGTCGACCTTACGATCGAGAGGTCCCGGGTTCGTATCCTGGCTCTTACACTAACGACGTGAACCCACTCCTAGCACAAGCAATTCAGCTTAGTTGGAGGGGTTAGAGGGAATATTAGTAATTTGATAATTTGGGTTCTAATATTCTTTTTTTTTTAATGTTAAAAAATGTTCCGTGAAGCAACTACCACTGACTTTCTCGACCCATTGACGATATGATAAAATATAATAATCTAAGTTCTGTAGTTAGACTAGTTGTCCGACGTTTTAGGACTATAACTACCCGTTTATTTCATGTAACGATATTTATTTGTTCATCAGGCTATGCAAGGATCGCGACAGCCCTAGGGCTTCACTCACCGACTTCACAGCCACGCTGGGAAATGTCAAACTCAGGTAACTATCATCTAACAATGATTGAGCACTAAACACGAGGTCCCGGGATCGAATCCTGACCATTACTCTGCCAATGGTCATATTCCATCACACCCCCTCACGAGAAATTTAACTTAGTTGGAGGGGTAAGCAGGAATTCCTCCATCATTTGATTAGGTACATAACTAAAGGTAATAATTATGTGGCGATTTAAAAAAAAAAGCCAGGTGTGCTCGCTGTTCGGTAAACGATCGATGGGTTAAGTTACCTAGGCGAAGGTTACCATTAAGATGGGTGACCGTTTAGTGGTGTTACATCTGAGCGCTTCGGAGTGCACGTTAAAAGTCGGTCCCGGCTGTCAACAGTCGTTAGTCAAGACGGAGGCGACCTGAACAACTCTGTCATGGGTTGAGCAATAACCACACGAAATGAAAAAGAAGACCAACTAACTAGTGGTTCAATGGGGATGCCGCCTGCGCTTTTATCCCTACAGAGGGCGCCTCGTAATGACATTTGTCAGCTGTCATCTACGTAGATTTTATTGTTTGTCTTTCAAATCTGACAGCTATGAGTTTGTTATTGTCACAGAACCTGCTATTATTTTAAGATGGCAAAACCACTGCGGCACCACAGACACTGTAACGAATGTCATTTAAATTTAGATTTTACTCGTATACTATTAAAGCCTAAAATTAAATGACAATCTTGTAGAGTGAATGAAAAATGGTATAAACTCTTTTTTACATTTTTTTACTTTAACACACAGCTATAAAGTCTAAAATTTAACAACATTTTGTGCAATGTCAGCGGTGTGACAGTGGTTTTGGAGTCGGGGGCCTGATGGGTATTGTTGTTTGGTCATATGCTGCTGCCATCTACAATTAGTTTTGCGTCGGCATCCCCATTTCCATTTTTAATCTTTAAAATGTAATCCTGAAACAGAAATATATTAATAAACTGAGTTTTGACGTATATTAATAAACGTCATGATTGTTTATCTTTAGTTATGTACCTCGCCGAATGGAGTGTTGTTATATCGGTTACTAAAGCCCGTTATTCTAGATCGAAATTCCGTCCTGAATCTCGGTATATCTGAGGACAGATTGACAGATTTGATAGATTGTCTATACAATCTATCTTCAGATAAGTCGAGATTCAAAATTGAGTACCATTTTAGAATGCGAGCTTAAATCTTTTCTTAGAAATAAAGTAGAGAGTGCCCTTTTCGATATTATTTTGTATCGGATAATCCAATTATTTGTTTCTAATATAATTATTATAACGAGAAATACAATCTTCTCTTGAAATGCATTGATATGTCGCTCATCCAACAGGAAGTTTTCTGTCTTTTTTCTAAAAAAAATAGTCAATTTTTATAAAAAGGTCGATTAGAACCCTTAAATAAAAACATAAGTACTTTTTTGGTATCAAAAATATTATAAGTACATATTTTGCATTTTTTTAAATTCTGTATTCACATATATTGTGTAGTTGGATTAGCGATATAGATTTTTCTTTTTAAAGTAGTATGTTTTTGTGATGTAATTTGGTGTGAAGCTAATTTAAAATATTAAAATGATTTCAATTCAATCCATTCTCCTTGAAATTTACTATACTCGTATAGAATAACGAAAGTGTTATTGACGGTTCACAAAAAATATAATTGGTAGTATAACCGCTAAATATTTATATGAATGAATATATTTGCATTGCTCTGGGTATATATGTATAATATGTACGTATTTACAAAGAAAAAGGCATCAAAGTCTGTTTATCCGCATTCTAGATCCGATAACACAACCTGGGGTCTAGATAGCGCTGTGTATAATGTCCTAGAATATTTATAAATACATACTTTAACTGAATCGGCAATAACACTTCCGATATTTGTGTGGGCAAGTTCTTGTTTACTATAAATATTAATAATAGTGTATTGTGGATTGATGAGATGAGTATTTAATGATGTGGAAAATACCCGCAGAACACTAGGATCCACCTGTGGATCCTAAAATAGTGCTACGCCCAGCGCTTGGCCTCTTCAATATATATACAGTGCGACTATACAAGTGACTATGTATTGTGTAAGGAAGTTTTCGAATTTCTACGCGCTTTGCTGTAATTGAAGTGTAGCTGAATAAAATCTGTCTTCAACGGTTGTCCTCGCATTTTCTATTTATACCGATCCCCACGCTCGTAACAATAGTTTCAAGCGTGACAGGATCCACTAGTCTAGCAATGGATTATATTGAATCCCAGAGTTTCAGGGTCGGCAATATGAGTGTGACTCCCCTGGTGTTGCATACACCCATACGTCACGGTAACCACTTTCCATCAGGTGGGACGCGGCCCACCTGTTTGTCCCAAAAATATTACTAGGCCCCGAGTACGAAAAATGATCGTATTCGTAGCGTAAAGGTATCGAGAGAGCAGTGCCCCAAGCTCGAATAACATTCGAATTCGTAACGTTAAGAGCATTTTCACACTCGTCCGATATCCGATACCCGATATCGGTGTCGGACGCCCATAGCCGACACCTTGTGCTGCTTTCACACTTATCCGATAAAATCGGCACGATACGGCCATTTGCTCAATACCACAGACTAGTTAGGGATGCTAGGAGTAAAAAAAAAGAAGTGCAAGCGATTTTCGACCTTATTGACATGACATGGTATCGAGTTTTTTTCTTATATTCGAAAATTGCTTGCAGTCGCTGTTTTAGTTTCTTTGTGTTCCGATATCGGGCCAAAACAGTGGTGTTGGCTCCGATAACCGATATCGGGCCGGACAATGTGAAAGAGAGATACATATCTCATACATTTGACTTCCTCCGATATCGGATGTCGGATATCGGATATCGGATGAGTGTGAAAACGCTCTAACGTATCCAGAGAACGGAGCAATGCGATTGGCTGCCTGCCTACTGTGAACCAATCGCAATGCTCCGTTCTTTCAATATGAATTCGAATGTTTTTCGTGCTCGACGCACTGAGCGCCTGCCACCTGGTGAAGGGTGAAATTTTAAAAAGGGAAGCCGGTATATAAATTTCTTACCTCTTATAGAACGACAATAGTATAAATTTAAATAGTTTCCTTTTGCAGGGCAAGTCGGCAGGATCAGTTTAAGGGGGGTACATCGCCAAGTGTGAACTTGTATGTGTGTGTGAATTGCAATGCTCCACTCTCACGATACGTGTACGATACGAATTTGATCTTTTTTTGCGCTCGGGGCATTAGTTACTTCGCTGGTGGTTTCTGGTGACGTATTCTAGTGAATCGATGGCAATTGAGAGTTGCTATAAAAAGTGTACTGTCGTTTTGAATGAAGAAAAATTGAAGCTGATTATAATTCCCTAGAATAACCGTTAAAATTGATACCTATTCATATATGAATACGGTTACAGTTAAGAAGGGCATTAGAAGGTTTCCATAGGGAAGGCAGCGCGAGTGTAACGCTACTGGTTTTGCATACGTCCATAAGGTGGGCCGCGTGCCAGTCCACTTAAGTGGTATTTAAAAAAAGTTAAAGTAGCTTCTTAGGGTACCGTATCCTAGGAGGAAAATGAGACCCTATTACCAATACTGCACTGTCCGTCTGTCTGTCACCAGGCTGCACCTCATGTACCGTGATAGCTAGACAGTTGAAATATTCTTAGATGATGTATTTCTGTTGTCGCTATAGCAACATACTAAAATAGAAATATTTAATTGGGGTTCCCACACAACAAAACAGAATTTGTGACAGAGTATACTATTCCTAACTTTGAAAGATAACTCTAAGGCCCGTGTTTCAGAACGATACCCAGTCCTTAGGCCCGTATTCTAGAATGCTACTCAGCTGAACCTCAATTTTATCTGGGGAAAGATTTACACACATATTGTCAAATTTGACAGGTTGTCCGGCAGATTGTCTTACAGTTTTCTGATACTGTCAACATTACATGTTGCCACAGCCACGCCGCGGCTAAGGGACTTATTTCGTGGTGTGTACTTTATAAATTAAAATCTGTCCTCAATACTAGTTGTAAATCGATATTCTGAAGCGATCTGAATATTTTTTGGAATGGGGCCTCTAGACTCCAATGACTTACTGCGATGAGAGCATGCTTATCTCTTTGAAGAAACTCTATTAAATTCTAAACAGCCTATCAAGTTCTTATGTATGATTTGATTTGACTTAATTATAGTAAGTAGATTCGTTTAGCAGTATTCGAACCACTAGTGTCCTTTATTTCGACCTTATATCATGTAAAAACTTCCTTAGTAGTCATTGAATTATTAAATCAATTATAATGTTGACTTTTTTAATTCTGTAGATGTTTGAGAACCTGGAGCCCGATTCAGTAACGCCATGTTTTATTAATAGTAAAATACATACCGAGATAATTATCATGTTTTTGAAAAATTTGTTTATATGCCGTATACGTGTTTTACTATTAATGTAAATTACCATGTCAATCTCAAATCATATAATGTCATGTTTGTAAAACGCGTGCTTTCATTCGATTAGATTAGTGCCTGGTAATTATTCCAAAAATAAAACTGAGGACAAAAAATATTTACTGAATCGTGTCTCTGTTATAATAATGTTAGTCATTTTCCTAGTGTATCGATTACATAGTACACTTTTTCTAGCATAACCCAAAATACCTCTTGGCAGCCATAGGCCGGCCACTTTCCATCACGTGTGCCGCATACTTAATATAAATAATATAAACTCGTCAATCCACAACACCGTCAAACATCACACGTGTTAACCAAATAATCACTAAACTCTGCTTACACTCACCTCCACTAATATTACAGAGAGAGAAATTCACCGCGAAAGACCAAATCCACCCGCTATAGCGGCATGCACCTCGACACAGACAAACAGACAAACCGCCTTAGCTGGCACGGGAAGGATGGACATTCAACCCTTATCAAAATAGACTGGCCCAACGAAAATTCTATCAGCACACTCACAAATTCAACAATAAATTCCAGTCCTTTAACACCAGTAACACCTCTATATGATCCGTTAGAAAGCGACTCAGAAGTAAGCGAAACGAATAAACATACAATACAAATAAAATCAGAGATTTGCGAAACTTGTGATGAAGACAAATGTCTAAAATGTGAACTGAAAGCGACAGATTACGAAAATTTAAAAGATTTCGCTGATAATCTACATGATAGTTTAGAGCACAGTCCTTTGAACACGGATATTAGCTATCAGAATTTAAATAGACTATCGGCTGTATCAAATTCTTCTAATTCGGATCATACGGATAAGAAAAAAGATGAAAATGAAGCTATGAAAGTAATGACTTCATCACATGAAAGCTCGTCAAGCTATTCTAATAGTTTGACTAAAGGAGATGAATTGTACGAATGTTACAATTTTACTAGGCCCAATTATATAAACTTACAATCTTCTAGTACTAGTAAAAGCTCTCCAGGTTCTCCTCTAAAGAGTCCTCTAAAATCTACTATTAGTATAACATTTAGATCACCCACTAAAGTTAAAAGTTTTGAAGAGACTCCGACTAATGATAGAGACTCAGTTTACGAAGATATTGACTTAGAAAAGAATTTATCTATAGTTGAAGAAGCTACAGTACCACAAAGTGATGCTTGTCTGCCTACCCAACAAGCCTGTCAGCCTGGAGACTTGATTATACTTGAAACACCGACTGAAACGAATCTAGATGATGATGTAGATGTATATAGCCAAGTGAAATTCTTCAAACAGAGTATTGAGGAAGTCAATGCTATGTTAATACCAGAAAGACATTACGAAAATGTTACATTTGATAAACAGAACGATTACGAAAATATAAACGTAGATACGCTTAAAATATGTGATAAGGATCTTGATATTGATGACGTAGATAACACTAAAGATAGTATGGAGAACGGTAATATCAAAAGTATGAATGTAAGGGAGTTGGCAATAAGATTTGAGAGTCCTACCGAACAGAAATCACAATTTACATTCGAGAAATTTAAAGCTGAGATTAAATATCCGAGTTTAGAGAGACAGGATGAGAAAATAGCTACAGAATTAAAGAAAAATGAAACTAAACCACCTACAGGGACGCCAAAATCGTACAAATTATCCAAAAATTCTACACGATCGCTAGATGAAAATGCTTTTATTAAAGAATTTGGAAATGAACATAATGATAGAAGGAAAAGCTTAGAAGTGAAAGGTAATAATAAAAAACTACCAGATTTAAATTTAAATACAGTAGAACATGAAAACAAAGTCGTAATAACACCTACAAGTGAAAACAAAATATCACTTGTGCAAAGATTCGATCGTCCTGATATTAAAAGCATAATAACTTTAGATACAGATAAAAAGTTGAGTAGAGAAAGAATAGAGAAATATAAAGAAGAACGCAGATTATTCCTCAGAGAGAAATACAGCTCGCAATCTTTTAGAAGCAACCCAGAACAATTAACAAGAATAAAGATAAGGAAAGATAGAGACGATAAAATTGAAACGTGTGAAAGATTAAAAGAGGAAATACCAAAATTTGAAAGGAGAAACACGGTGGATCTTGGACAGAGAATGAGATTTAGCCTCGCTAAGAGCAGTAATAATCTGGAGTCAATACATTCTCCGACGTCTCCTGACAAAGAGTTCGTAGATGATGGAAGAGAGTTTGACAGGTGAGTGAGATAAATAGAAGTAGCTTAGTTGTGTATTGTAGATTGATTGATTCCAGATTAGTGGTGAATAGATTCTCGTTTCTTTAATGGTTAATAAATTCACTATTGATTAGCAATGAATAGACAACTTGAAAGTCATCTTGTAAATGTTTAGATTTAACCTTATTAATAGATTATTGTTTGTTCTAGAATATTGTTTCATATTTAATAGAAAATGCAAAGATGTCATGAAATAGAAGTTAGTTTTTTAGCTGTACTGAGCTCTTATGACGTTTAAACATGAAACAGTGTAGAAGAAGTTCAGGGTTGAGGGCTATAGGAAGAGATATAAGATTTTAGGTACCATACACACTACAATATTTAATCAGAATAAACAATTTGTAACTTTACTATCAATATTTAAACTAAATACATCTGATTACTTCCGGACAATGTCAAAAACGTCATAGAAACTTTTTTTAACACGCAACCGTACATGTTTGGTTAATCTAGATATATACAATGATTTGTTTTAGTAGCATAGTTGAGCAAACTGCTCATTATCAAGCTTGTTTGTAAACTAAATATTCTTGTATGTCATGACAGTCATTATGGCAATGTTTCCTTCTAATCTAACTGACTTCATAAAAGGAGGAGATTATTATAGTATAGACCGAAAGTAACAGCTACACCGCGCCGCCGCGCGGTGGGAGTATGGACCAATCGACTTCAGATTTGGTCAGTCCGCCGCCAACGCTCGCAGACGTATGTCGCTCGCTCTCGACTCATGCTCTTTTAATACTGCGTTGTCCACCATACCGCGCGTACCTGCGGCGCGTACAGCGGCGGTCATGTTCATACTATAAATATACGTTTAAATGTATCAGGGGCGCTGTAAAAGCGCATACAGTTCAAATTTCTATCCACCTTAGATTAAATCAAAAATATATTTAACTAAGCTACTTCTTATATTAAGATATTGTGTAAGTTACCAAATGGCGTTGAAATTTATCTTTTTTTTTAGTACAATAATTGGCTTATTAGTACAGTCGGTAGTAACTATACCAACTGTATATTTTGACGTTTTCTTTATTGTTATGTGAAATTGGCTTAAATTGCTAATAAGTAACAAATCTAATTTTTGTTATGCACAAAATTAATCATGTTTCTGTTATTATTGACGTGATTTCTAACAGTTATTCGGTAATTAAATATTGTACAATAACAGATACCAAAAATAATAGGCAGTAGAGCTTGTCTAAACTGAAATGACACCCACACATACATTTCATGTGTGTAAAAACATCGATTGTTTCGTGAATTACGACACGTATGTCGAACCGTGCGGTCGACTCGCGATAAATCCGAGCACGCTCTGTGTGTGAACTAGCGCTGACATATTGTATAGAACAAGACGTCCGCTCGCTCGCGCGGTCTATCGCATTATGACTAGTTGACCAACTAATCCGCAAACAATCGTCATCAATTTGCTTGTGTGTGTAATAGAGGTGGTTTGGCGCATTATTAAGGCTTAGACAAGCTCTATGTATATACCTATCATCGCGTTAAATCCCGTTATTGCATATCATGGACTTTGTCTGATTTTTCATTTACTGTATACTTTTCATTACAGAAAAGAAAAAGTTTCTCCTTCGTATAATATAAGAGATATGGCGGCGATCTTCGAGCAGAAATCTCACCCCAACACCGGATGATTAACCCTAATAGCCAATAGTTATATATAAGTGTACCGCTAGTTGTGGCGAAACAGGATAACCTCGGCAGAGTCACCTCGACATAGTCATAACGAAAAACGTATAACAGTCTCCGCGGCGAAATCACTGCGGCAAAATCACTGCTGCAAATTTAACGCGGCAAAATCACTGCTGCAAATTTACCGCGGCAAAGTCGTTGCAAAAATCGTCACCAATATTGAATATGGTTATGTAAGTGTAAAAATAATGGAATATTTTTTGTTATATATTGCTATAAGTTGTTATAAGCTTGTGTTATCGTGTTTCTTGAATATTGGACTGTATAATCTGTGTATATTATTATATAATTTTGGTAATATTATCTGTGGTATAAGATCTTCTCATTTATTACATACATACATATAATCACATTAATCACGCATTTATCCCCGGAGGAGACAGAGGTGAATTAACACCCACATTTCACCAGTCAGGGGGTATGTATATGGCGGTAACAGGGGGAGAGCCTATTGTCGTATTTCGGGCACTAACGTTAACTCGAGACATGCATCTGAGGCTGGGTTCATCTTATATGTACGGGCGTATAACAGTGTGGAAGATTTTAGTCAGTTCTATTACCGGATGTGGCAAGCGAGTTATAGAAAATCTGTGAATGCAGTTTTGTTTTTTAAAGTAAAAGAATGTTTCCTTTGAGTGTAATTCGATATATCCAGTATTAACTTTCCATCCAGGTAAAGTCAAAATCTTCTACCCAGGGTTACTGGTAACTTGACATTTTCCTTGTAAGAGATATTAGTTACTAATCTCTCATTTATTGCACCGGTGAGTGGGAGGGAAACATTCGATTGCACTCCTATCTGAAGCAAATAGATACAGGTAATTTTACCAAATTATAATATCTCCAAATTGTCACAAATTATATTGTTATTATTAAAATTAATATGTAAAGTACTTTTAATAAAATAATATTTCATAAATTTTAAATATTCATCAACCCTGTCACTAAAATAAATCACTCAATTATTTTATCGCAGTCCACCGATGGACTTAGGCCTCTCCCAATGTTGGGAGGCTCTGGCTTACTGTCTCCGACGGGTTGGTACAGGTTTTATTTCGAGTGTTCCTTCTCTCGCAGTGATATCGTCTGCGTATGTTTCCGTCAGTCGCCTCTTGCGACACGAACCGATATAAATCTATAAAATATTATTTAATTATTTGTACCAACACATACGTTAGCCTCGATGTCTAAACAGTTCAGTTATCGTTAATGTTGTATTATACAAAATGAACTCATTTTAATTTAAGTTTTGCATTAAAATTTATATGTACGGTCAGTATATTACAACGGGCCTAACGTTGCAGACTCTTATTTTATTTATTTGTGTAGATATTGGGACCGTATTATAATTCCCTTTGTTGAATTTATGGCGAATTGTCTCTTCTTACCCTGGACGGAGAGTTTTCTTCTTCCTACAGTGCCGGGTCCTTTAAGCGGCGCGTGAAAAAGCATCTGATGAAGCCGTCTGTAATGGTGTCCTTCTTTCCGAAGATTTTGATTTTAGCTTACGATCAAGTGATGTTAAGTCATATTGACATGCTCTATATAAAAAGAATATTTAATTTGCTGACTGTACATGTAGATTTTGTAACTAATTAGTCAGTTGTTACGTTGCTTTATTTATTTATATTTAAATTAATATTAATCTTTGTGTTTGTCATTATATTATGACCGGGAAATGGGAAGACGGCTGCAAGCGGCCTTAATAGTGGGAAGACTATTACAAATATTGAGTCTCACGTAGAAGCTAATACTATGTTGAATGCTTTTTTGTTTAAGTGTGATGTATACTCAAAACCATTAAGTTATATTTCGATCTTACAGTTGGTATCCCCATACAGTACTACCACGTGTTCAAAATGCGTGATTTCATTTCGATTAGAATGATAAACCAAAATCTGATTAAAAGTTATACATAAGACTATAAGCCGCTGTGTTCTAGAATATATATGTATTTTAATTTTATCTCAAATATACTTCAATTTTATGTTAAGAATCATTTGACCATTTTTTGAAGATCTGATATGACAAAAATAATAATAAAAGTGCATTTATTAGGATATTTTTTTTTGTAATAAATATTTATCTAATAATTTTATATTATAGAGGCTCTGTGAAATATTAAAAAGGATGAAATTACTAGTACTACAGAAACGGGTTGTACTATGATTGTACAGATAGTATGAGTTGTACCACAAAATGAAATCGAGGAGAAATGGGTTGTACTACAGAATTGACCTGTACTACAGCATTGGGTTGTACTACAGAAAAAAATCAACTAGAATCGTAATAATAGCAATATGATGTACTAAATGTAATTACTGAATGTCCTTTGCTATGATGTGTGGGGTAGAGTGTGCTCCCTGTTTTTATAATCGTTTGGGATAAAATTATCTGGCTGACTGGCAGCCTGTGACCAGGGCCGGTGTAACCTGGTCGAAACGACAGGCAATCATAGGTATGTAAGGCCCTATACCAGAATCGCGCTAATTCCCGTTCTCTTAATTATAAATCATGGAACGCGAGAGTTTAAAAGTTAGTTTTAAAACTATCTGGTTGTATAAATTTGACGAAAATATTTTTTTTCTTTAAATGTACGGGAATACGTATGTACCTAATATATATGGAGCTGTAAAAAAATTATGTTCCGGATTTATACTCCCAGAGGATTTTGCTATTAAAACGGTGTCCAATATCTTTTATTCGAAACCATTAACACTCATTATAAAACCGAAGCAAACAGACTGATCTTAGCCGAACTCTCACTCTATTCTTTTCAACGAGTATGGGATTCTTCAAGAAGAACATTATAAGGGTCCTACAGGGTCGGCAGCGCGAGTGTGACTCCCCTGGTGCTGCACACGTCCATAGGCCACGGTAACCATTTTCCAGGTGAGCCGTATGCTTATCTGCCGCCTAAGTGGTATAAATAAATCGTACAATACCAAGAGAGGTGCCAATTAGCAACAACATGTTGTATCGTCCTATGATTGAAGTTTATTTACCTGTCAACATTCAGTATGGTTTAATTTCTTTGCAATAATTTTATAACAATGACATTTCTTTCTTTCAGAAAAGTCAACTTTTGCGATATACTTAGAGAGCATTGAAAATTTTATTAAAAACGGTACACCGTATGATACTGTCTTGAAGTTTACACGAATGTCACTAATTTAAATAAAACCAAAACCAAATTAGTCGAAACGTCGGGCTTAATGTAAACAACAACAAATAAATCGCGATAGAATCAGTTTAAAAGTGGTGTTATTACACTACATTTTGGGCTCACGGTACAAACATTTAATAAATTTTGTGGAAAGAAAAATTATACTTTGCTGTAAAACGATTTGGTTACTTGTTAAATAACCGACAGTCTTCCATAACTAACTCCAATATTTTGATATTTTAACTTATAGATATTAACACATCACGCCACTTTCTCATTGGGGTAAGCAGAAGACCAGGATCGTATCAAGTGGAAACATGTGGTCTCTTTTTACCAATAGGTTATCAATATTATTTAAAAGTTCAAAATCCCTTCCAATATATAAGAAATGTACTATTAATATAAATACTTATATTATAACTTTCTACCTCCATTTTTATGCAGTTGGATAATAATACTAAAGATATAGTTAAAGAAGTCTCAATGCGATTTAAAACTTATAGAGGGCGCCACTGTCGTTATAATAATAACTATGGTTTATAATTTTTAATTACAAAAAGACATATCTAGCTACGGAGTCTATATAAAAGGTACAAATAACTCGACAGAAACAGTCGTTACATTATACAGTGTGAAAGAGAAGGATAGATATACGTATCGCTCGCTGTCGTATACCTACTGAGTTTACCATGGACGTAGCCAGGTTCTAGTTTCCAAAGGGAATGTTAAGGAAAAAGAGAGAAATCTGCATAAAATGACGTCATTGTTCGTGTAAAAAGTAATATAAGGCCAATTCTCTTAATAAAAAGATATTCAAAATTAATTCTTAATGTAAATTAAATTTCTTAAATATCAAAAAATATCACGATGTCATTGAAAAGACGGCCAATTCTCGTCATTAAATTTAATTTATTAATTTTACCTCGATTTAATGTTAACAAAGACACGATGTCTATGTTCATTTTTGAAAATTTTGTTACGAGATTACCATTTTTGACATTTAATTTGTGCTTCATAAGTGTTATTTATGTGCCTAAACTGAATAAACGAAATTGATTCTGAATAAACGAAATTGATTTTGACAAATCGGAACTGAATTTTGAACCTCTTTCTATTTGGAGAATTGGACTTCTGGTCTATTTTGTTATACTATATTTAGAATCTCCTGTAAAGATATTTAGAATATCATGGTCACTCACATTACTGTTAGAGCTATTGGGATATTTACCATGTATTGTTTAGAGTTCCCTCTATAATTATGTGCGGTCCCGACAGTTCTAATAGTAACTTCTGTAAAGATGTATGCTAATGTAAAAAGAACCTCAATTCTCATTTGAGTTGTCTTCACAATCCTATTGTACTTTTAGACTAAGAATCCTTGGTATAAGGAATTTTATTTAACAAAGGAGTAATACACATTACTCGGCTTTTTATTTTGCACGTCGGGTAAAAAAGAGACTTCGGTAAAAATCGGATTACTTTAGTTTTGTATAGCGTTATCTCTGCTGCACATTGGACTGACAATTTTATATCGTTAATAGCTGTTGCCCGCGGCTCCGCCCGCGTGGATGTCGGTTATCGCTTAGTGTTGAGTAAACATAGTAGCTTTATGCATACAAAGTCTCAGCCCGATCAGTTTAAAATTGACAAAGTCTCATACAAACTTTCATTCTCTATTCTATCCCCTTGGGGGTAGAATTAATCAAAATCTTTTTTAGCGGATGCCTACGTCATAACGTCTACCTGCATGCCAAATTTCAGCCCGATCCGTTGTTTAGGATGTGCGTTGATTAGATCACTATGTCAGTCAGTCAGTCAGTCACCTTTGAGATATATATATTTTGATAAAGTAGTTAAAACAATTTATATTTAAAAGATACCAGCTGATGCCCTCGTTGAATATTGATCCCGCTATCACCCATGTGGATTTTTTTTTCATGGATAATAAAAGGCCTATTCCTGACTATAACATTCGATATCTCTGTACAAAATTTCAGCCAGATCTATTCAGCCTGAGTGAAACTTCAGTTTTAACAGCTCTATAAAAATATGAACCTTTGGAGAGAAACAACAAAACCCGAAGCAAGCCGATCTTACACGAAGTCTTCCCGAGACGTATAAGATCAAAAGCCTGGTACTGTAAATATTTTGTTAGTATCGAAGTAATATTTTATTATTTAACTTGAATAAAACCAAACTCTGTCGTAAGCCTTAGTAGACCTGAGCTTTAAGCGTTTTCACTTATGAGAGTTGTTCGATGAGATCCGCCATTTTATATACGTGGCAATGGTATTAGTACCACGAGGACGCCACTATCGGATGGCCAGTATGTAGATGGCGCCACTGTCTATGTGGATTCGATTTAAGGAAGATGGAGCCACTTTGTATTGCGGTTAGCGACCTGTATTTATATAATGTAAAATAAAAATATATGTTTATTTCAAGCTTGTAGTGTAGGGTATGAGAAAATAAAAGTATTACAGATTTATTTTGGGTTTTTTATTTTGTAGTAACCCAACTTTTTAATTTTTTAAGTGCGAAAATCCCCGATTGTTGGACTTGAACCGATTAAAATCGCACGGCATTTTGGGATCTTCACATGAGAGATTGGTTGAAACATTATCCCTCGCAACCCTAGCTGATCCAGGGCCTTTTTGTATCACCTATCTCTCTCTATCCAAGGGTAAACATCCAGCCCATGCCAACGTACCCGATCGACGCCAATAGGCTCGCCCCCCTGTTATGTGGAACCGAAAATCATAGTGGCGAATGGATGTTCAGACACATCTATATAAATTCCTTAAAGAGGTAGTCTTGGAATTTACATGCATGAGTATATGTATAGGTAATTGCTATCTCTACGCCAGGTTAAGAGCCAGTAACTACACTAGCTGGTATGTATAAAAACAAATAGATGAAGCGAAATGCATTTGTCATAGGATAGTAGAAAGTGAAATCATGTGGCGTACTATTACAGTCACGCAGGAGGAGGAAGGCAGGGCCTTCCTCCTTCTGCGTGACTGTAATAGTACGTATGTAATTTCTACTATTCATCATCATTTACTGGTGTTCCCGATCGCAGGCGAAATCGTTCTTGAGCCCTGCACCCCTAGCACGAACAACTATCTTAAACATGTGCATCTGGATTGAGTGATCTTTTCTTATATTTCAACGAAACCAAATCGTACATTTAGTCAAAAATTGTCAAAACTTATAACCGATATCCAAAAATTTGTCACTCACAAGATAATGAAGATATTGACCAATATGTCGATCACTCAATACAGACATTTTGCAAAATGGCTTCAAGCTGAATCTTAGCCAATACTTACTCCGTGGACAAAATTTTCGTATCAAAAATTTGTACCTAATTTGTCACATTGTTATACAAAAAATCTAGAAACTAAAAGGTAAATCCAGGAATCTATGACAGTTTCATTGGATCACTCAATTCAGACAAATTTAGATTGAGTGATTCTAGAAATAGGGTATTATGTAGACATAATAAGTATTTTTTTATTTTCGCCATAAATTTAAGACTCGAAAACATTTTTACAAATTGCAATCACAACGCCAATATTTATAGTTAAATAGTTATGAGAAATTAAACCTTTTTGAATTTGCTGAACTGAGTGATCGTTAGAAACGCATGCAGGTAACTATCCCTTTTGTTTAAATGTACACTAACTGCGTTGAAAATTTGTAATACTTTGTGACTAAAATTTGGCATAAAATTCATTTGTTTATGTCATTTCATTTACGAGATATTCGTTTCACAATTAATTTTCAGAGAAAAGTGCAGTAGGGTGACCATAGTAATATGAGATCATAAGAGAATTAAAGAACTACATAAAATGTTTGTCAATTTTTATTTAGAAAGCAAACTACTCTTTTATATCGCAAATTACGTAGGTAAGTACATGCAAAAAAATAAGTGATTCATTTTTACTATCATACATTTTTTGCATATTATCATCATGGCAAACCATGCGTCCATTTATATACCCGCGTGCACTATAATGACCCATTCCACCAGGATGCATAGAAGCGATGAATTCTATACCTCCCACTAATCTGTAGGACTTCTTTTTTATTAACATCAAGAAGGGGCACATCATGTAAATTGACTTTTTCTGTTCCATTTAACTCCCTCGAAATAACATTTGAAAGTTCGTAATTATAGGCAGCAGTACCATTACAAAAAGAACAAGTTCCCTTTTCGTCGCTAAAAGAAATTGCATCTTCTAACAGCGTGAATACCAAATACGGTTATTATATTTAGATTCAATGGCAGGAATACAATAGATAGTAGATGATAAAATAGTCCATCAACAGTAAAAATTTATATCTACCCTACAACACTCTATTCTTTAATAAAAAAAAATAATTAAATCTCGTAAATGAAATGACATAGACAAATGAATTTTATGCTAAATTTTAGTCACAAAGTATTACAAATTTTCAACGCAGTTAGTGTACATTTAAACAAACGGGATAGTTACCTGCATGCGTTTCTAACGATCACTCAGTTCAGCAAATTCAAAAAGGTTTAATTTCTCATAACTAATTAACTATAAATATTGGCGTTGTGATTGCAATTTGTAAAAATGTTTTCGAGTCTTAAATTTGTGGCGAAAATAAAAAGTAGGTACTTATTATGTCTACATAATACCCTATTTCTAGAATCACTCAATCTAAATTTGTCTGAATTGAGTGATCCAATGAAACTGTCATAGATTCCTGGATTTACCTTTTAGTTTCTAGATTTTTTGTAAAACAATGTGACAAATTACAATTTTTGATACGAAAATTTTGTCCACGGAGTAAGTAGCTTGAAGCCATTTTGCAAAATGTCTGTATTGAGTGATCGACATATTAGTCAATATCTTCATTATCTTGTGAGTGACAAATTTTTGGATATCGGTTATAATTTTTGACAATTTTTGACTAAATGTACGCTTTGGTTTCGTTGAAATATAAGAAAAGATCACTCAATCCAGATGCACATATCTTAAACGGTTTGAGAGAACGGAGTATTGCGGTTGGCCGGCTTCTTCACACACACATTAAAGGAAAGTATAGTGTATACTAAAAGGTAACAAATACTTATTTTCTATTTTTCGGTGTAGATACTCTGCAGTCTATTCAATAGGAAGGTCCCAAATGAAATTGTACTAATCTGTGCGGAAAGTGGATGATCATGGAATTTGAAGGCGCACCTGCGCTTAGTTAAAGTAATTCCTATGAACCTGTACCAGAGCCTCGTCTACTGTTTACCAGGTGAGATTGGTTTGGTCCCAAAAATGTTGGTAGACCCACGAGACGAGTCCAAAGAGTGAAATAATAAATGAGATGAGTAATATAAACTTATCTTCTTCCTCTTAGCGTTAGTTTCAATCGCATCTGAAGCTTTCAGAGTAGAGTCTGGGGTCCGCTTTATTAATCTATAAACTTTATGTATTGGTAACAGATTGCAAGATATCTATAGAGTTTTGGCAGGCAAACGCAGAGTGGCACATCGTTGTGCTATGTTATTTTCCGAAATTGTTGTGAATTCGAGTTTTTATGTGTAAAAATGGTAGATTTTTAGTCATAACGTCTTGGACAACGCACACAAGTGTTGAAAAATGGCATATTACAGTGAATTGTGACTTTTCGAGTTCGAGCCAAATCCCCCTAAGGAGCTTCTAGTAAAAACCCACAATTTTACTGAAGCAGTAATCATCTCATTGATCGTCATCATCATCATCGTCATTAATATCATCAATCCATTATCATCATCATCAAAAAATGAAGATATATTAAATAAAAAAAGAGAAAGAGAAAAAAAAAAAAAATAAAGATGTGAGATCTCTATGTGCAAATAACAAAACGTAACATCAAATGCATGTCAAAGAAGCACTGACAGCTGACGTCAGTAAGATCCAGTCAGATATTTGATTCTTTTTGATGGCGAAACAATAGTTTAAGCATTGTACTATATTATCTCACCTTGTTAGAATAGTAACGTTAGAAGGAGTAAACAAATGTTAAAGGCCAAGGCTATTAAGATAAGCGTGTGTGTACTCTTCAGTTACGGAACGCTTCAGTAAGAGACGTGTCGTCTGCATACGGTTTCAAATTTGCATTTCTAAGCATAAATAAATTACTTAAATTCCAAAAGAATATATAAGTTACGAAAATAATTTATGCGA
This sequence comes from Eilema caniola, assembly GCA_949126895.1. Classification (NCBI taxonomy): domain Eukaryota; kingdom Metazoa; phylum Arthropoda; class Insecta; order Lepidoptera; family Erebidae; genus Eilema; species Eilema caniola. The sequence goes on along the minus strand of OX421490.1, from coordinate 1,015,168 downwards.
AAATTAAAAGACAAAGCATTTATACCTTAATACAAGTTATAAATCTGTAAATTAAACCTTTTAGTGACAGTTTACCATCGTCTGTTTTATACGAACGATGTAAACAATAGAATCTCTTTTTAAACAATGTGTGTGTTATTTTACGTTTGAATGCAGTTCGTGTCGGATTTTATTTTGCGGCCGTTGAAACGTAAATATTGGAGAATGAGTGGCGTGAGCAGAGATGCCCCTATTGGGGTACAATTCATACAAAAACTAGGTGTACGTTATTGTCCAAGATTTCAATTCAACAAATTACTATGGTGAGTCATTATGAAAGCTTTTTATTGGTCTATTGTTATCTTTGTGTACTTCCTATTTGTATTTGACTGTTAATTAAATATATTCACGCCTGTAAATCCCCAAAGTGGTAGGCAGAAGTAATGTTTTGACATCCCCATTTCGCTAACTGTGATTTTCGGTCCCACCTAATAGGTGGTGAGCCCATTGCTGTCTAGCGCTGTATGCTTACTGTTGGATGGAGAACAGCCCTATCCCTTAGTCGCCTTCTGCGACACCCATAGGAAAAGATGGTGTGGACCTATCGCCTTCACTGGAAACCAACATAGCTATGTCTTCACTAAATATCTTCCAATGTAGATTTGTTACATGAGAATGGCCAGAATAAATAATGATATATTAGAGCAAATTAGAGTTTAGTATATTGGAAAATTTAATTTTTCCATATAAGAAAACTAATATTAATAATTTGAAAGTAACTTTGTCTGTTTCTAACACCTTCAAACCTAAACCGCTGCACCAATTTTTATAAAATTTGATAAGAACATAATGTTGGTCATAATAACCTATCTTCAAAAATTCATTCTACTAATATGAAAGCTGTTTGGCTGTTTGTTATTCAGTCATATTCTGCCAGCTGAATCACATTCATATTTTTAACCATTCATTCCCATGGTTAGTGGGACTGGGATAGAAATTTCTCCTAGCTAAATTGTGGACATCAGCTAGTGCTTAATGTCCCGATATCAAATTATATCAAATTTATTATAAAAATAATGGCAATTAACATGGTCATGGTATAGGTTACAGGCTGTGGTCACAGATTTTTGTATTATATATTATGGAATGTAAGAGTTTAAAAGTAAGCAAATGAAATTTATTTTTTAGTGTTCTCTCTAGCTAATAATATCAAATAGTTATTATCTTTTATCATCAAATTAGCCATGTAAAGCTGGGGTGGTTGTTAGTTAATGACATGTGACTTAAATTAGCCTATAAGAGTATGAGATAATGACTTTTGCAACTATAATTACTGAATCCAGCCTCCACAAGTCATCAGCCTAATGAGATGATTCCTAACAGTTTATTTGTTTATCTATTTTGACTTTAATGAGGTTCTTGACAGGAGTCAAAGAAATCACCATAGATGTCTATCTATAGGTACTATACATACTAATATTATTAATGGGAAAGTGTGTGTATGTGTGTGTCTGTTTGTCCATCTTTCACACCTAAATCACTGAACTGATTCTGATGAAATTTGGTATAGGGGTAGATTACCTGACGTTGAGAAAGGACATAAGCTGTTTGGTCGCGATGACCGACATCCACACGGGCGGAGCCGCGGGCTATAGCTAGTAATGTTATGAAGCTAAGACTCTGTTTGCTTGATTTGATTTAGGAGCCTTTTCTGCCTTCCCGGACCACAAGCCACAAACTTGAGACTGAAAATGGCAGCCAAAATTAGCAATAAATTGTAGCAGCCAAAATTGGCAGTCATTTTAGTAGAACACCTCAAACAATTCACGGAAGTTTCCATTGTTGCGCTATGGCAGGAAATAAGATAAATCTATGAATTGTTGTGATAAAAACCCTCAAATAAAAAGAATATTCATTTGGCTTTGAATGACTATTCATTTGGCTACAATTTGGCATGCACGCCACTGCCACTGCGGGACAACCTCAATATCCTCGGTATGGATGTTCGCTGCAAACTGAACAACAAAAACTACATCGAGAGTATCATCAAAGCAGCCTCGCGTAAACTCGGAGTCCTGAACAGAGTGAGACGGTTTTTCACGCCGGAGCAACGGTGTCTTCTTTACAAGACACAAATTCGTTCCTGCGTGGAGAACTGCTCACATCTCTGGGATGGATCCGCAAAGTACTTATTAGATGCTCTCGACAGGTTGCAGCGACGTGCGGTCCGCATTATCGGTAATCCTGAGGTCACGAGTACCCTCGAGTCTCTGCAGATGCGTAGAGATGTTGCTTCCTTGGCAGTTTTTTACCGTCTCTACCATGGTGAATGTTCTGAAGAGCTATTCCAATTAGTCCCACCCTCCCCCTTCCTATACAGGACGACACGTGCAGGACTTAGATGTCACCCCTATACGGTGCAGAACATTCCTTCAAGAACCAAGCGGTTCGGTGACTCTTTCCTTTGTCGCACCATTAAGACCTGGAATTCCTTGCCAGCTCACGTGTTTCCCTCTTCCTACAGTCCCGGGTCCTTTAAGCGGGGCGTGAAAAAGCATCTGATGAGGCCGTCAAGCTGAGTGCCACCATTGTTAACATGGCACGTGTATATAATGGTGGCCCTTTTTCTTGAGACTTTACCTTCAGCTTACCATCGGGCGAGGTAAAGTCAAATTGACGTGTCCTATTTATAAACAAAAAAAAAAATGCAACAAACCTCACAGACAGAAATCACTGGACAGAAATCATTATCAAAGTGATAATGAGTCATACTCTAGTTTCACAAAAGAAACAGTGTTTTAATTTTTATCAAAATTTTACTAAAACCTTGTGTTCATAATTGTTCTGATAAAGAACATATTTAAGCTGTCTGCCAGCAAACACTGCTAGTTTTTATTGTTGCTTCAAGTAGAAGGGCAACAAAATCGGTTCACGGTTCACGACACCCCTGGTCGACGTCCATAGGCCACGGTAATCACTTTCCATCAGGTTGACCGTGGACTTGTCTGCCACCTCAGTGGTATAAAAAAAAACCTAAATCACGTCACAAAATGTGGTCTATACGCGGCGTACTACGGCGACGGAGGAGCTCAAGTCCACCAAGCATAAATTATATCAAACCAATACGCGCCAGGGGCTCGTTTCTCTCGCGACTTGGGTTCAAGCATGGGGTACAAATTGTACCGATACTATGAAAACATCTTTACTAATACTTAAAATACATAGACACTAGAGATACACAAACAGATGGCACTAGTAGACTTATTATAAAGAAATAAAAAAAAGTTAAAACGCTTGTTTCACTATTTAGAATCACATAAATTATTTCAGAACTTAATCACATGATAATGTAAGCATATAACATCGACCCACCGACGGCGTGCGGTTTAGTCGGTTCGAGTCCGACATAACCTCCCCCTTCGGCATCTAAGGGGGTTATCCGTGGGGATTTCCTGCATGTAAAGAGAAAACCCGTTAGCAATGTAATAAATAAATATTTCGTGACAATAGTGCTATTTTAGGAAGATGCTATCTAGCGGCATGGTGCATTAAGTATATAACTTTTACAATTACTGTAGAATCTGGTAGAATATTTATAGTTTTTTCAGTCATATTAAATAATGTATTTAGTGTATGTTTTACTTTTGATAAGTAAATTTTTAATAGTAAAAAATAAGAAATTATGTTGCCATCTAGTTACAACTCTTGCAAACAGAAGCTGCCTGCCTGCTTTTCGAAGTTACGAGTATAACCACTTTTTGTTCCTGACTGTGCATCTGTATAAGAATTATATCATATTATCTGTGGTTTAAAGTATATGCCTTATAACTATATATTACTGATACCAAAGATAGGTAAAGGTAATTTACTAGTTAAGTATATAATAGTTGTAATGCCTTATGCAGACAAGGCCTTCTGCACTCAACCATTCATAGGTCATGGTTGAACTTAAACCAATAGCATTGATAGTTAGTATTTGGTAAGATTTTTTAACGAAGAAGCGTCGGTAGATTATTAAAGACGTCGGCCTTACGATCGAGAGGTCCCGGGTTCGAATACTGGCTATTACACTACTAATGTGAACCTATTTCTAATATCCTACTAATATTAGTAACGTGAAAGTTTGTGAGTATGTATGGATGTTTGTTACTCTATTACGTAAAAACTACTGAATGGTTTTGAATGAAACTTTACAATAATATAATTTACTAGCTGGTGCCCGCGGCTCCGCCCGCGTAGAAGTCGCTTATCGCGTAGTGTCGTAAATTTTAGCGCAGTGTCAAGCATTCAGAGCTTAAAGATACTCTTCACACCTTTCTATTTGACTCTTAGATATGATAAGCTATAAAAAATCTACCATAAAAATAATCTCAAGCAATAAAGCGACATTACTGCTCACATCTCTGGTTCTACTCAATCGATTGCGATCAAACAAACGTAAGATTTTAAGTCTGAGTAAGCCCTTTCTAACAAAAAAGCCGCATCGAAATCCGTTCAGTAGTTTTTGCGTCCATCGCGAACAAACAGACAAGAATTCCAAAAAATATATTTTCGTGTTCAGTATCGTTAATATAACATACTCCAAGATTTTTTTTTAATATCTCCAATGTACAGACACGCCTACTTTACAATTATATAATAGTATAGATAAATCAGAAAAACATAATAGGCTACAATGTATAACGATAACCAACATTATAGCAATAATCGACATCCTCGCAAACAGAGCCGCGGGCAAAAGCTAGTTCCTAATATAAGGGTTATTTCAAATAAGGCGCAAAAATATTCGATCATATTTAAGTCTCACGCGCTACTGTCTTATGGGATAAGATGAGTAGTGTTGCATACTATTTTCAGCTTGTTCGATGCCCGCACAGTGCAAATATTTGTATGACATGAATATGGAAATTTGCATTGGTCTGGTCGTGACTTTAAGCCGTCGGTCCCGGTTGTCATACGGACATCGATTGTAGTTGTTACGGGCAATTGGAGCCCTCAAAAGTCCAACAACTGGTCTAACTGCAATGCTTCGATATCGTCTTTGAGTTGTGGAGTTCAGATAATATGGAAAGTCAGCCAAATCCGCAGTTGGACTGGTAAAGTGGACCCTATACTCCGAGGTCCCTATACGACTAGGATTAACGCCAGGATGAAGATGTAGACTATTTTCAGCCTTGTCTAAATGGAATAATGTTGAAATTTAATTAAGACTTTGAGCGTCCTCGACCATTTTTCCGTCTGACCCTGAATGGACCCCCCCCCCCTCCCCCCTATTACGTGGTACCGAAAATCATCCTTGGCGAAATGTGAATAAGATAAGATAAATCGCTATTGTACACCAAAGAATTACAGTACATGTAGGTACGGACAAGATATGAAAAACTAGCTGACCCGGCAAACTTCGTACCGCCAATATTTTTCCGCCCGCGTGGCGTCAGATCCCGTTCCCGCTGCACCCTCTACTATATTAAACATGTATTATACATATAAAACTTCCTCTTGAATCATTCTATCTATTTAAAAAACCGCATCAAAATCCGTTGCGTAGTTTTAAAGATTTAAGCATACAAAGATATATAGGGACAGAGAAAGCGACTTTGTTTTATACTATGTAGTGATGTACAAATGGCGGCTACAAGCGATCTCTTCTTTAGACGTGGCTGATAAAACATCTCTGCCTACCCCGCCGGGGTTACAGGCGTGAATAAAAACAATTAGCAGCCTTATCGCGCTGTGGCTATTAAATGGAGAATTGAGTTTTGTTAACATTTTTATCTTTACGCTTCAAAGATTACCTGTATAGTTATGTTACTTATATTACGCGTATATCGTAATTGAATTTCTAGTAACTACATAAACAATGTAAACAATTACTGTTATATAAAACTAGCTATTGCCCGCGGTTCCGCCTGCTTTGAATATTAATCCCGTTCTTGCGATCTACAGGAACATATTAATCTTTTAAAATAGGAAACATTGAATCTGTTGTGGCGGGATAAGAACCCGCGGTCATTTCTTTACAGTAACACTGTGCCTCCTAATCACGCCTTCAAATTTTTCCTATATCCATACATATTCGTCTCATTCGTTCAACCGTTCATCTGTTTCATTCAACCTAATTAATCTTCGTATTATTGTACACTACGACTGACCCAGGGCTATCTCCGTCCCCTCGGTTGTGAAAACTGCAGTGTCCTATATTGCCCTTGGAACGCCCCCGCCCCGGCCTTCTTCGGCGAGGGTAACAGGCGACCATGTCAACCTCCCTCCCTCCGGTCTACGATCCTGAAGGACAGGGACCGCAACTATTTCCGTTTACCTACATTAAAATTCAATCTTTTTTTTTATACCACTGATGTGGCAGACAAGCACACGGTCCACCTGATGAAAAGTAGTTACCGTGGCCTATGGACGTGTGCAACACCAGGGTAGTCACACTCGTGTTGCCGACCCTGTAAACGCAGAGAGTTTCTGTGCCGTCAGTGTAGAAGATGTAAGTGTAATCTCACACTCGCGCTGCCGACAGTTTCTGTGCCGTCAGTGTAGAAGATGTAAGTGTAATCTCACACTCGCGCTGCCGACAGTTTCTGTGCCGTCAGTGTAGAAGATGTAAGTGTAATCTCACACTCGCGCTGCCGACAGTTTCTGTGCCGTCAGTGTAGAAGATGTAAGTGTAATCTCACACTCGCGCTGCCGACAGTTTCTGTGCCGTCAGTGTAGAAGATGTAAGTGTAATCTCACACTCGCGCTGCCGACAGTTTCTGTGCCGTCAGTGTAGAAGATGTAAGTGTAATCTCACACTCGCGCTGCCGACAGTTTCTGTGCCGTCAGTGTAGAAGATGTAAGTGTAATCTCACACTCGCGCTGCCGACAGTTTCTGTGCCGTCAGTGTAGAAGATGTAAGTGTAATCTCACACTCGCGCTGCCGACAGTTTCTGTGCCGTCAGTGTAGAAGACAAAGCAGGATAAGCCTTTGGTCTTCCCACTGACAGCACAAAAACTCTCCAGGGAGCTCTGGCTACCCTACTCTACGTCGGGAACACAACACGAGGTTATTATGGCCGCGGTATTCTGTAGGGCAGGTCCGACAACCAAGACTTCGATACTGCCAGTGCGTTATGGAAGTCTATTGGCCGTCGCTCCAGGGAAAATATCAAAGTTCAACCGCTCTGAAGTTAGACTGGAAAAAGCCGACCCTGGACTCCGAGGTGAAGGGCACAGATGCGACTGGAATTAACAGGAGGATTCTGATTAAAATTAAGTAAGACAATTAAAATTAAAAAAGTAAATTAATTAATAAAAAAATATGTTGACCGCAGGGATCGACGAAACGTCTGGAACGCAAGTTTCATATGGACCACGGCCAAACAGCCCGGAAGTAGTATATTCTACACTAGCTGACCCGACGAACTTCGTTCTGCCAATATTTTTCCGCCCGCGTGGCGTCAGATCCCGTTCCCGCTGCAACCTCTACTGTATAAGACATGTATTATACATATAAACCTCCCTCTTGAATTACTCTATCTATAAAACAACCGCATTAAAATCTGGTGCGTAGTTTTAAAGATTTAAGCATACAAAGGGACATAGGGCCAGAGAAAGCGACTTTGTTTAATACTATATAGTGATTAAACGCCGGCCGTGAAAGCCTAAAGAATTATAAAATTAAGTCGTGTGCACTTCAGAAATCATCTGTCATTAGAATGTTACTTGCACTCTGCACTGTAATCACATCACACAGTAACACGAGTCAATCAGGTCATTAGGTCAAATGAAATGAAATAACTAATGTTTATAAAACATCACGACTACACACTGTGGCTATGGGCAGCGTGAGTCATTCGACACGGACAAAGTCGACAATGATAAAAATATACCATGCTCATTTTATATTGCTAGGCTAATGACAAATTATGATAAGAATTTTGCGTAAAATTATTGAATCATTTTACCCTTCCAAGCTGGCCATTGAAGGGGGTTATACCGGACTAGAATCGACTAAAACCGCATCCTGGAGCTCCACAGTAGATAGAGCGGTGTCGTATCCTCGAGGCAGCCATTGGAGCTGCCACACTCTAGACGTTGGTGCTTGTCATGGTTGGTAACGAGAGTGCACCTTCTCTTGCGAGACAGTGATGCGCGCGCACAACAAGCGTGCTGTTGAAGACGCGCCATGTGACGGAGATAGGCGAACAATCTCCGTCCTCCATCGAAATGAAATCGCTTGTTATGAAAGTTACGTTAGTAAATTGGATCCCTGTTTTAGGTCAAGGTTGCAATCCATACCAGATTCGAACCGCCTGAAACTTGGATCTTCGCCGAAGTATAAGAGTGCCTATATCATAGCCCTCTCACCCTGGCTGACATACTTCATCAGAACCCTGGATGAATTTAGTACCGATACAGTCTGGAGTAACAGATAGGCTACTGTTTATTCCGGGAAACGTTCCTGAAGGTCCTGGGAATGGTAACAGTCTTTCACGTGGGCGGAACCTTCGCCGGCTAGTTTAAAATTGATTTAGACTGGCGGCAAATTGAACTAAAACAACTAAGCGATAAGGATTGATAACAGAAACAAACTGTACACTTTTTGTTGAAAGAAGGAAAATATGATTGTGAATGTTCTAGAACATTCTTCTACAAGGGTTTTAGTATATAGGAATTGTGGCGAGGTGAAGTCAAATTGACTTCATCTATCTACTGTGCAGCTTCGTGGTGCGATTTATGCTAAGCTGAAGGTACAAGGCCTCAGGAAAAAGGGTCACCATAACAGAGACGTACCATGTTAACAATGATGGTACTCAGCTTGTCGGTCTCATCAGATGCTTTTGTTTACATCGTTTAAAGGACGCGGGACTAGGAAGAAGGGATTACATGTGCTGCACGTGCTGATCAATATATTAAGCCATCTATATCATTACCAGCTGCTCCTATATTCAGACTCCTCTTAAATGTAAAATAAATACTATGATCTCACAAACGAATTAATCAAAAACGGTTACGTGGTTAATTTTCATGTAGTAGAAGTAGGAGCGAGAAGTATACCAGCAAAATCTCTCTATAACCTATTTAAAGATCTAGAGCCTATCGAGAGCTACAATAAGCTCATTACTAGGACGAATGTCTAAAACGGCACTAATAGGTTTGCACCAAATTTGGTTAGGCAGGGAGGGGAGTTTGGGTAGTGAAGGTGAGTGTAGATGTACATCAACAAAAGGGGCCCTTTCTAAACCTACACCTGGGTCGCAAATCTCTGGCACTGTCCCGAGTTACCAACTCAGCAACGCCATGAACCCGGCACCCGCACAGAGAGTCCATGGATTGCTAAGAACATCGGTCTCTGGTGTGGCTTTGTTCAATTTGAGAACGTGTGCTGTCTAACATTAAGTGACTGATAGTTATTCTGGTCGTTCATATAGACCTCAGACCCGGGACCGACTTTTAACATGTACTCCGAATCACGGATGCACTCAGGTGATATACCATAATGCGGTCACCCATCCAAATGGCAACTTGGTAGCTTTACCCACTGATCGTTTACCAAACAGTGAGCTTGGGTGAGGTAGACTCTTTTTTATACCACTTAGATGGCAGACAAGCATGCGGCCCACCTGATGGATAGTGGTTACCGTTGCCTATGAACGTGTGCACCACCAGGTGCGTCACGCTCGCGCTGCCGACCCTGTTAGAACCGATAGTTTCTGTGCCGTCAGTTTAGAAGATAAAGCAGCCTTAGGTCTTCTCACTGATAGCACAAAAACTCTCCAGTGAGCTCTGGCTACTCTACTCACCGCTGGGAACACAACATGAAGCTATTATGACCGCGGTATTCTGTATGACATACCCTCACACCCCGGCTGACCTAGAGCCATCGAAGACGCCCTGGGGTGGTGGGACTACGGTGTTCCCATCTTTACCCTAATGGGACAAATGGGGTGTCGTCCCCACAGTGAACATACCTAGCCACGAGGGTTTCATGTATACTTAGACCATATACTGAACCATACACAGGGTAGACCATATACAGGGTATATTTTTTAAACGGGTCAGTGAGGGAAGGTACCTTAACCGCTGTAGTTATAGCAAAATGTTCTTAGGAGATCATCCCTAACTTTTTGAGATGTTTTGGAAAAATCGTACAGTCAGCAAGAAAAATGCTTATTAAATATCATTAAATATCTCAAAAAGTTAGGGAAGGCCTCCTAAGACCACTTTGCTGTAACTACAACGGTTAAGGTATAGATCTCCTCTCACAAAATACATTCTGTATACCTAGACACAACTTTGCTAACACAATGCATCACAAAAAAACAGCGTGAACAACGCGTTTTGTGTGAGTTAGCTATTGTCAATATTGTTATTTAAACTGTTTAAGATGTATGTATGTCAACTTTTTTTATGCCGCTTATATATGACCCTTGCTGCATCTATACTTAGAGTTTATATATAGTCTAAGGCAGTTATACTACTGTCGTTTCTAACAATGCCCTTTGTTCCAGCTACCAAGCCAGCGTACTAACACTGACCTTCTTCACGTATATGACTTACCACCTTACGCGGAAGCCCATCTCTGTGGTCAAGAATGTTCTTCATCAGAACTGCTCTGCGCTTACCCCGCCGCCGGGCACCGACCCCAATGACGACCAGTGGTGTAATTGGGCACCTTTTAGTAAGTTTTACATACCTATATTCACGTCTGAGAAAGCGGCTGCTACGCAGGAGGTGCAGGTTCGATCCCCGCTCAGTGTAAATCCTACATTAAAAAAGTAAAGTTTGAAATGAAATGAAATGATGGTTAATTTGTCAGAATATGGGTGAGTGGGTGCAGAGATTTTGGATGTTTTACATTCTAGGTGCTAGCTATACTCTACCAATGTGTGGCGTACAAAAATATGTCTTACAATTAAAATTAAATTATTCGATAGTTAAAATTATTATAAACATTATCATGCAAAAAATAATGACAAATATCACAATAATTTAACATTATTAAAAAATTCGTCAATAGTATAACAACGTTTATCCATTAGTAATGTAAATAGTGTTCTTTTAAATGCATTGATCGTATTAATTTCTTTGAGGCTATTTGGTAACTTATTATAAATATGTATTGCCATACAATATACATTTTGACTAAAAACATTCACTCTTTGTTTAGGAATTAATAGCTTATGAATATGCCTACTCGCTCTAACTACGGCGTCATTGTGCTTACAAAATAGATGCATATGACTGCGTACGAAAACACAAATCTCGAAAATATACAGACTAGGCAGTGGTAGTATATTGTACTTTTTAAAATATTCCTTACAACTGTCTGTTTGCTGTAAGCCAAATATTGCTCGTATACATTTTTTCTGAACAATGAATGCTCGGTTGGCCTCTACAGAATTGCCCCATATTATGAGTGCATATCTTAATTTTGACGAGACATATCCGTGATATGCATTGAGAGCAGTATGGATGGATGAATGGATGAATGGAAGAATGGATGTTTGTTACTCTTTCACGTAAAAACTACCAAATGGTTATTAATGAAACTTTACAATAATATAGCTTATACATCAGAATAACACATAGGCTACAATTTATAACGATAACCGATATCCACGCGGGCGGAGCCGCGGGCAAAAGCTAGTATTTATATACATGGGTTCTTGCATTGACCTGGTCGTGCCTCGGAGAGCACGTTAAGCTATCGGTCCCATTTACCATAAGAACATCAATGGCAGTCCTTACTGGTACGTTGGAGCCCTCAAAAATCCAATAGCTGGTCTAAATGCAATACTTCGATAACGCCATTGGGTTGTGGAGGTCAGATGACAGATGACAGTCGCTTCACGATTAATATCGAAGTTCAGCCAAGTCCGCAGTTGGACTGGTAAAGCGGACCCTATACTCCGAGATGAAAGCTTAAGATGCGACTGGGATTTTCTAGGATGTACGATTCACGCAAGTGCTGGTGAAGAGTTCCAAGACTTAATGATTCAGCAAAGAAAAGAGTCGAGGAACCGCTTGGTTCTTTTTTATATGTACGAAGAAGGAAAATATCATTTCAAATATCACCCGCGCACGCTCAAGCTGTGGAACGAACTCCCTGCTATGGTTTTTCTAAGCCACTGCAATATGAGGTGATGGGTGGAGGAGCCCAAAGAGGCCGAGAAAGATGGCCCTGGGTCAGCTGGGATGCGAGGAATATGCACTAGCTACATCACTTTCAGCCTTGCACTACGACCCACAGACGGCGTGCGGTTTAGTCGGTTCGAGTCCGACATAACCTCCCCCTCCGGCTCTGTGGGGATCCTGGAGGGAGAGTATGTGTGGGGATTTCAAGTTATAAAAAAGCGACTACAAAATGGAGTTCTTCAAGCAGCGCATTAGAAGATTTCTACCTACTGTGCGATTACACCCCTGATATTGCACACGTCCATAGGCCACGGTAACCAATTCCCATCAGGTGGACCATTTGCTTGTCGGCCACCTAATGGTATAAAATAAATGTACGTTCTCCTTCACAGATACGACAGATGCCAACACATTGCTGGGAGCTCTCGATTCTGCCTTCCTTTTTTCATATGCTGCCGCTATGTTTGTCTCAGGTATGTTAGCGTATTAGACCGGCCGTAATTCTACAATTATTTTTATCATAGCAAAACCACTGCGGTACCATAGACACTATAACCAATGCCATTTAACTTTAGACTTGACTTTTAATACTATTAAAGTCTAAAATTAAATGACAATATTGTAGAGTGAATGAAAAATGTTATAAACTCTTTTTATTTTGAATTTTAAAATTAAGGCATAAAGTCTAAAATTTAATGACATTGTATGAAATGTCAGCGGCGTGATAGTGGTTTTGTTATGTCATCAAAATTGACAGAATCGGTGGACTGTATTTTATGGTGAGTTGTATTTCATCAGAACGCTTCTGTACTTCGGAGGGCACGTTAAAAGTTGATCCCCGCTGTCAACAGTCGTTAGGTCAAGGCGAAGGCCTATGGGCGACCTGAACAACTTTGTCACAGGTTGGCCAATAATCACAACTCAGGCTCAGTCAGAAGACAGTTGCTCCCAATATCGCCAGAAAGAACCAAACTACGTCATGCTTATGCAGAAACCGGACTTCGGGGAAAGGCCTCGAATGCGACTGAGATGATGGATGATGCACCGAGGATGATAATAACAGTGTAGAAGTGATTAGAAGGTAATAGCAAGTCTTATATGCAGTTTGCCTGAATCGTCACTCAACATACACTCAGCGCCTTTTAGTGAAATCATACGGAACTAAATCTGCATCGCGCTATCGAAGTTTTCATCACTACATAGTATAAAACAAAGTCGCTTTCTCTGTCCCTATATCCCTTTGTATGCTTAAATCTTTAAAACTACGCAACGGATTTTGATGCGGTTTTTTTAATAGATAGAGTTATTAAAGATGAAGGTTTATATGTATAATACATGTTTAATATAGTAGAGGGTGCAGCGGGAACGGGATCTGACGCCACGCGGGCGAAAAAATATTGGCGGTACGAAGTTCGCCGGGTCAGCTAGTACAAATATATTATTATACTCTTTAGAACAACTGCAACGAGTTGATTAGGAATAAATCTTTCTTATTATAAAGCTGAACAGTTTTGTTTGTGTGAGCACGCAATTCGCAAATCTTAGGAACTGCTTATCCAATTTTAATAATTATTATTGCGTAACAAAGGAACGCTGTACGTTAAATATCTTCACGCAAATATTCAAGAGAGCGGACCAATAATTATAATTGTCAACAAATTCGGCAAGTTCCCATATAATTACTTGTATTAGGGGGTTCGTAACGGTAGTGTAATGGCCAGGTCCTGAGGAGGGCCAGACCGAGAGGAATGGCCCTGGGTCAGCCGGGGTGCGAGGGATATGTCACAAGACAACCTCACCTTCGGCCTAGCACATCGACCCACAGACGGCGTGCGGTTTAGTCGGTTCGAGTCCGACATAAACTCCCCCTTCGGCTCCGAAGGGGGGGGGGGGGTATCAGTGGGGATTTCCCACACGTAAAAAAAAAGTGTAATGGCCAGAATATACTCACGCCCGCGAATCCCCGAAGAGGTAGTCAGAAGTGTATTAACACCCACGTTTCGCCAACTATGATTTCGGTCCCCCACGTTTCGGTCACAAGTAATAGGGGGTGAGCCTATTGCTATCTAGGGGGCACTTAGTCACGGTCTGTATGTTTACCGTCGGATGGAGAGCAGCCCTATCCCTTAGTCCCCTTCTGCGACACCCATGCGAAGAGATGGGGTGGCCCTATTGTATTCCATCGGCAATTTTTTTCAATTTTTTTTAAATTTATTCTAGGTATGATCGCCGAGCGTGTGGACCTTCGCTATTTCCTGTCAATTGGTATGCTTATGTCCGCAATTTTCTGCTACCTGTTCGGAATAGGCAGGACGTACAGCATACACAATATATCGTATTATATATTAGTGCAGGTGAGTGCTGCCACTCTTATTGTCTACTTCATTATTTTTATACCACTTTGGTGGTAAGGCTAAGGCCCACCTGATGGAAAGTGGTTACTGTGGCCTATGGACGTGTGCAACATCAGGTTGAGACTGCCGACCCTGTAAAATCATAGAGTTTCTGTGCCGTCAGTGTAGAAAACATAGCAGGAATAGCTTTTGGTCTTCACACTGACAGCACAAAAACTCTAGTGAGCTTATAGGTCATAGGAGGTTAATAGAGGACGGCACAGATTTATGAAGAAGGATGTTTGTCTGAGGAGCGCAGAGCTCGCTTGATATACTGTCGCTTCCTGGGGCAAGATGGGGACACCTTGGTTCCCACAGCTCCTGGTAGCCGGGGTGCGAGGCATATCTTACAGTCCTTAGACAATCTCACACACCACGGCATATGAAGACACAGTGCGGTTTTAGTCGGTTCAAATACGGCATAACCGCGATTTCGGGATAAATTAAAGGTTGAAAGGAACTTCATCCCACGCAAGCACCGGTTGTGGAATGAACTAACTGCTGTTTACCCAGGCGAGTACACAATGAGGTTCTTCAAGAAGGGCATTAGAAGGTTTCTTCAGGGTCGGCAGCGCGAGTGTAGTGCCCCTGGTGTTGCACACGTCCATAGGCCACGATCAGGAAAGGGGCCGTGTGCTTGTTTGCCACCTAAGTAGTATAAAAAAAAACAATTTGCTCCTTGAATTGTCCGTAACTTTAATCCACAAGTTCAGGTGTTTCATAGTCTCTAAGCTAGGCCTATAGGATACATTAGTCTGAGTGTCGGCCTCCGTCGCGTAGCGGTAGTGAACGCGGCCGCTACGCAGGAGGCGCGGGTTCGATCCCCGCTCAGTGCAAATATTTATATGCATGAATATGGATATTTCCATTAGTATGGTCGTGCCTCGGAGAGCACTTTCAGCCGTCGGTCCTGGTTGCCATGCGAACATCTATAGCAGTTGTTACGGGTAGTTGGAGCCCTCAAAAATCCAACAACTGGTCAACTGCAATGCTGCGATATCGCCTTTGGGTTGTGGAGGGCAGATGGCGGTCGCTTCACGGAAAATATCGAAGTTTATTCAAATCCGCAGTTAGACTGGTGGCGCGGACCCCTGACTCCGAGGTGAAACCTTCAGATGCGACTGGGATTAACGCTGGGATGGAGAAGAAGTCTGAGTGTTTCAATGTACAGTCGACAATAACAGTATTTCCTTTGTCTACTGTACGTTCCTATTTCCTAAGAT
Source organism: Eilema caniola (assembly GCA_949126895.1). NCBI lineage: Eukaryota > Metazoa > Arthropoda > Insecta > Lepidoptera > Erebidae > Eilema > Eilema caniola. The sequence continues at coordinate 999,447 of OX421490.1, read as the reverse complement.
ATTAAATAATATGTTTACCTTCCAGGTAGGTGCGGGTATAGCCCAGACAACTGGGTGGCCAGGCACCGTGGCCATTGTCGGCAAGTGGTTCGGTAACAGTAAGAAAGGCCTGATATTCGGCATCTGGAACTCACACACTTCTCTAGGAAACATTTTAGGTAAGATTTCAACTGACATGGTCATAGCCAAGGGGAGGAATCATATACAATATTATTCAATGATTGTACAACAGATTATGGTACAAGTGTGTAAAGTTGGTGATTACCATTGAGGCGATATTGAGACCCGGGTCGTCAGGCGAGGGTCTAAAGAGAGCCAAAGACGGTAATCAACAGTACACATGTTTATCATATGACATTTTTCATTTTACTTGTAAAGAATATAATACTAAAATAGATATTTACCCTTACAGTTTTGAGATGGTAAACATTCCATAACGTTAAGGATTTCACATCACATCATATATCAGACGTTGTACAGTATATGTGTATATATCTGGTGGTGTACTAGGTACATAAATCGTTTTCTTCATAACTAGTACATACTTGTAGAGACATGTTAATAAATAAATAACTATAATTTCACCAATAAAAACGAATTATGACACTTTTTAGTACTGGCGGACTGGCGGGAATAATAAAAGAAAAAAAACCGGCCCCAGACTAAATGAATAGGTTTTTTTTCTTTCATGTGTATCTCAATTGTGAATTTACTTAAAGTTTTAAACAGAGAGAAAATAATAGTTATATTTGTGATAAGTTTTGGTTTTGATACACGTACAAGATGAAATTATATATTTAAATACGAAGTTGCATTAAACGAACAAGCAATAGGTAGCATCTAATTTTTCAACCAATAAAATTAAAAAAAAAGAAATTATCCCACTCCTGATTCAATAACAATCAAAAAACCACAGTTTGATAATAGGGACCATTATGTGCCTAAGATTAGAGCCTTATTATGAACAAGTAAAATGAAAAAAATATTACAAACATACATATATACAAGAACTTAAACTCATTTATTGCGAAAATTGGTAATTTATAAATAACATTCAGTAAATAAAGTGGTCCCTCCCTAATCCACCTGAAGGCATGCAATATTACATGTATTTTTAAATTAATATTGATTATGCACTGGTATCAATCAATTAGCCCACTGCAGTCCACTGCTGGACATAGGACTCTCCCAATGTGCGCCATTGCAGAAAACTCCAAGCATAGCTTAGATTATATAAAATTAACAAATTAAATACAATGATTAGTCCATCAAAGAGTCAAGTCTGTTTCAGAATTTTCTCCTATACTTGGTACAACTCAATGTTGTATATACATGTCAAATAAAATTAAAACTTAAAATATGTCAATACATAAAGTAAAAAAAAAAAAACTGGTTATTTTGCATGACATTTAAAAAATCGGTTATGCTATAATGGGCTTTTACCAAAAGAAATTGTCTTACTTTTCGTTTAAATACATGTGTTTATGCAGTCTAATAGTTTCTTTGGTAAGTGATTATAAACCCTTGACGTCATACAGAGTACTCACACTATTTGTCATCAATGCACTTTTGTGTTGAGGCACCTAACTTTTAAACAGTGGCGCGAACAGCCTTCGTGGCTTGGCGGTAGTGAACGCGGCCGCCACGCAGGAGGCGCGGGTTCGATCCCCACTCAGTGCAAATATTTGTATGCATAAATATGGGTATTTGCATTGGTCTGGCTGTTTCTATGTATAATATGTATGTATTTACAAAAAAAAAGTATCTAAGTATGTTTATCCGCATTCTAGATTCCATAACACAAGCTAGTTAGGCTATGCTTACCGTGGATCTAGATGGCGTTGTGTGAAATGTTGTGGAATATTTATTTATTTATTTATTTATTAGTGGCGCGAACAACATAACCCTTCTTGGCAGTTGGGTAAAAAGGCAATCAAGATTGTTTTTTTTTTTTTTTACGTGCGGGAAATCCCCACGGATACCCCCCCCCCCCCGTCGGAGCCGAAGGGGGAGGTTATGTCGGACTCGAACCGACTAAACCGCACGCCGTCTATGGGTCGATGTGCTAGGCCGGAGGTGAGGTTGTCTTTTGACATATCCCTCGCACCCTGGCTGACCCAGGGCCATTCCTCTTGGTCTGGCCCTCCTCGGGAGGGGAGACCACGCGGTCCCCGACTCGCCCCCGGTATGGTATCGTAGGACGATGCGCGCCGCCGCCGTGGCCTGCTTCTGCTAGGGTGACGAGCGGCTCCACCCGTCACCCTCAGGCCCGCGCTCATGGGGGGCGGAGGTCGGTAGGCAATCAAGATTGTATATGTTCAGGAGAATAGTCCTACATTAGACCAATATTTTAATGACAATATTTGTTTCAGGGACTGTCATGGCAGCTGAATATGTAGACACAGACTGGGCTCTCTCCTTTATCTACCCAGGACTAGTCATGGGCGTGGTGGGGGGCTTGGTCTGGCTGTTCTTGGTACCAGAGCCCAGGCTGGTGGGGCTGTCCACAGGGAACGATCGACAGTCGGTAAGTATAGCAACTTGAGACGTTTTTATTCAACGCCCTCTAGTGCAATAGAGCTGAACTACTATAGCACAGTCAGTAACAGGAATATCTTGACTAAAAAGTTTCAAAATATTCTAAATACCAAGGTGTTTAGAGCAAATTAAACTGTTTTATTGATTTAACTTGTATTATTGTCCGAACTAAAGGTGTGCACCAAATAACAGAACAGTCAGTCAGCAGGAAGGGGGAAACCTAGGCTTTAACATCATTTTGAGTAATTTGTTCGTTAAGATCGATCTGTTGTACTGTCTACTAATTCTACATCGCGATATGAAAATTAGTGAATTTTTTTTTTTAAATTAAATTTTGTACCATTTTCCATGCCAAATATTCAAATCGAATTAAAGAGAAAAAATTGAATCGGTCTAGGCGGGGTGTGAACCCGCGATCTTTGCCTTACAGGCGCAATGCTTCGACCACTAAGCTACCATACCTCACCCTGACCAATTCAAATTTCTCCTTCTATCTTTGAGGCGACACCTTTAAATTATTCAATTCAAATTATATGGCGGAGTAGTTAAAAATCAATGTTTCAAAATGGTTGAAAAATTCCGATGTCGCCTTAAATACAGATATAGAAGGAGAAATTGGTTAGGGCGAGGTCTGGTAGCTTAGTAGTCAAAGCATTGCCCCTGTAAGACAAAGATCGCAGGTTCAAACCCCGCCTAGACCCTATAAATTTTTTCTCTTTAATTCGATTAGTGAGATTTATTAACATATACAGGGCGATTTTATTAATTGGGCTTATTGGGTTATGGGGTGAAATAAAAGGATGGAAAGGTCATAGGATAAAAAAATAATAATACTGAGGTGGTAGACAAGCAGACGGCCCACCTGATGGAAAGTGGTTACCGTGGCCTATGGACGTGTGTAACACCAGGGGAGACACACTCGTGCTGCCGACCCTGTAAACACTGAAAGTTTCTGTGCCGTCAGTGCAGAAGAGAAAACAGGAATAGCCTTTGGTCTTCCCACTGACAGAACAAAAACTCTCCAGTGAGCAGTGAGCAATAGTACAATCTGTGCGATAATATTAATATACAAGTCATTATCTCTCTCCCGAATAGGGCCAGACCGAGAGGAATGGCCCTGGGTCAGCCGGGGTGCGAGGGATATGTCGCGAGACAACCTCACCTTCGGCCTAGCACATCGACCCACAGACGGCGTGCGGTTTAGTCGGTTCGTGTCCGACATAACCTCCCCCTTCGGCTCCGAAGGGGGGGGGGGGGTATCCGTGGGGATTTCCCGCACGTTAAAAAGTCATTATCTCTCTTCCAATGTGGTGTCGTACAAGGCGACTAAGGGATAGGGCTGATTAACTTCAACATCAGACAGATATGTACAGCCCAGACTCAGCCTTAGATGCATGGCTTGAGTCAACAATAGTGCCCGGAATACGGCAATAGGCTCACCCCCTATTACGTGGGACCGAATACAATGATTGGTGAAGTGTGGGTGGTAATTCACATCTCCATAACCCTTCGGGGATAAAGATGTGATTATATATGATGTACTAGCTTTTGCCCGCGGCTCCGCCCGCGTGGATGTCGGTTATCGCGACCAAACATAGCCTATGTCCTTTCTCAAGGTGTAATCTACAGTATCAAATTTCATCAAAATCGGTTCAGTGGTTTAGGCGTGAATGCGTAACATACAGACAGACAGTCAGAGTTACTTTTGCATTTATAATATTAGTATGGGTGTCTGTAATTCATTGTCAAGTTATTTGCCGGCCTATAACTAACGAATTGTTTCAGCCCTCGCGCCAATCCACGAAGTCAGATGAAGAAGACGAAGCTAATGACGAGGACACATCATCGGTGATAGTCGGTGATCAGGTACGTAATGTATGTAAGAACTTGATTTTTACATCGAGTGTGTACATGGCCTAATAGCTTTTCATACTAACTTTGAGAACATTTCATGTGGATTAAGATAGGAAAAATTGTATTGATTCAGGCGAGATTCGAACCTGCGATTTTTCTCTTACAGTTAAATGCTCTGACCATTGGGTTACTGAACCTTGCCTGAATCCACCTAATTTTTCCTATACATGGTGGAAGATTTTGACCTTACCTGGAGGGGAAGTACTCTAAATACTGGAGATAGAGAATTTCACTAAAAAATAACATTCCTTTATTTAAAACTGTAATTACGGACTTTTGGATTAAAAATTTAGGCTAATAATTAATTAATTAGGCTTTAAATTAATTCCTTTCACTTAATTAACCAGGTTTCGTTAGAGAAAATCGATCCGTATGATTGACCCTATCGATTTATGTCATAAAAAACAGGATGTTACTTTCGTATTTTAGTCGGTTCGATTACCGGGAAGGGAATTTTCGAAAATATATGAAAGCAGTTTTGTTAATTTAAAAAAATAAAGAAATGTTTCTTTTGAGCGAAATTCTCTATCTCCAGTATTTAGAGTACTTCCCCTCCTGGTAAGGTCAAGATCTTCCACCCTGTATGTCCGTCTTCGGGGCAACGGCGGCGGAGCCATCTACCGACACTCGTATGAACATTTCATGTGCTTTTGGGTTTTAATTGTTTTGATGTTTTAATTAATTTCTGTACACTATATACATACACTCCCGCCTATTTCCCTCCGGGGTAGGCAGCGACAGTAGCAAGCTACTTGACTCTATCCTCACCTATTTCACCAGCTCCCTTTATTGTCATTAATCGCTTCATGATCCTTCTGATCTGCTCTTTTTTCAATATTGTAGAAATTTTATGGCACAAATTTGTCACAAATTTCGGTCGGGTGGGTACCACCATGCACTAATGCGAAAAATCCTCCATAGTAATCCAATCTCGGTTGGATTGTGTTCACGGGTCAGCAAGTGCAGCCATTGTGGTCGCAGCACTAGTGGAGGGGGGGGGGGGGGGGGGGCGGGGCGCAGACGACTATCCTCTTTTGATGAGGCCGTCAAGCTGATTGCCACCATTGTTAACATGGTACGTGTATGTAATGGTGACTCTCTTTCCTGGGACTTTGCCTTCAGCTTACCATTAGGCGAGGTGAAGTCAAATTGACGTGTCCTGTATGAAAGAAAGATATTGGAGTGGAATAGGACCACCCCATATCTTTCCGTGGGTATCGTAAAAGGTGCCTAAGAGATAGGGCTGTACTCCATCCGACAGGAAACACACAGCCCATTACTAAGTGCCCGGTTGCCGGCAATGGGCTCGCCCCCTGGGGGCATGGGACCGAAAATCATAGTTGGCGAAATGTAGGTTTCAATACACTTCTGCCTACCCCTTCGAGAATTTACAGGCGGGAATCAACACGGCATTTCTATAGTGGAATGCAAACCAGCCCCTCTAGACAAGTGACAAATCGCTAGCAGGCGTTTGATGGAATAGAATGACGAATGTATAGGATTTGACGTATTTGACATACGTTAACGACTGTAGGGCTGAAAGCGTCGGTAGCTTAATAGTTAAGGAGTCTGTCTCACGATCGAGAATCAACCCACGACAGGTTCGAATCCTTACGCTATCGACACGAACCCACTCCTTAACACAAGCAATTTAATTTTACTGTAGGGGTTATTGTGAATAATAGTAATTTCAGTTGCCAATATTCCCTTTAAACCTTTTAGTTCACACACCCACCGCAGTATTTTCATCGCCGATCTCAACTTTTGATCTTTATATTTTATAATTTCATTTAATGAAATCGATTAAGATAGAAAAAATATTGGTTCAGGCGGAATTCAAACCCGCGATGTTTCTCTTACAGGATAAATAAATAAATAAAGGGAAATCGCGGTAGCCTAGTGGTATGGGTAATGGACTGCTGAGACGAGGTCTCGGGTTCGATTCCAGGGTTTACCATGACACACACCAATGACTTTTCGATGCTTTTCGAAGTTATGTGTGTATTTATCGCAGGTTTATAAGTGCCCGGTTAATGGCAATGGGCTCGCCACCTATTACATTGGGACCTAAACATAAACTGGCGAAATGTGGGTGCTAGCACCTCTGCCTACCCCTTCGAGGATAAAGGCGTGAGTTAACTGGAGAACCGATGCAAATTTTCCTATCTTAATCAATTTTATTAGTTAGCATATTAAATGTCTTAAAATGTAATTCAATTCATATAATTACTGGCGTGGCTAACGTGGCTCTGGTACACTTGACATTGGCGTCTCGCCATTAATAACTGTATAATACATTTACGTGACAATCGATTGATAACTTGATATTGGCGGGGTTGCGGCGATTTGCTGCAGAGGCCATTTTGAAAAAGAAAGAAGAAGAAGAAGGTACGTATCTAGAATGTCACTAAGCTGAACCTCGATTTACGTGGGAAAATATTGTATACACATTAACAAAGGGCAATGCCAGGTCCCTATAGTAGTTTAGGCCCATGGTGCCCAGCTATGAAAATGGTAGGAATATTGCTATAAAATACAAATATTTTATTCATAAAAGAAAAGTTGACACAAATGTTGGGGATTCCAAATTATCAAGGATTTTAGTTTCTTCCTTTTATTTCGTTTTTTTTCCTGTAATTACATAATGAAGTTATTGAAAACTCTTCCTGTGTTCATTTAGTATCTAATTAATATTCTATTTATGATTTTACATACATTTATCCAACCGTGTAAACCAATAAATCTCCCTACTGCTGAGATTTACCTTCTCCGATGATCGAGGGAATTTGATTTATATTATGGGTTCGCGACACGGTCAATAGTATTGAGTCAATACAGATATTTATGAATGGAAGTTGCTTCAGTGTGGGCCAGAGTCAATATTCATGATAAGAATCGAACATAAATGTAACGAGAAAAATAGAAGGTACAATGATGCGAAGCAAACAAAGCAAGTAATGACCACCATGACCGGCGTCATTCGTCATGTCATTGTCACTCTTTTTTTTTAATGACATTGGCGTTAATTCGGCATGTCCACCCGATTAAACTAAACTAAAAATTATCTTATTTTAGTTTAGTTCAACGCTGGGTTTATTCGGTTTGGCCACCGAACTAAAAATAGTGCATGCATTTTTAGTCAAGGTCACACGACTAAATTGAATAAACCCTTTTTAATCTGTGAATTCAATGAACGAATGACAACGTCTAGTTTTCTCCGTCTACACTGTAAATTATGGTAAATTATTACAATCACAATAAGAAGTTGTTGTAGCAACCAAAACAACCAACTTGGCGGCATGGTAATGGGAATATTACGTGAAAAAGGGAAAAATAATAAGTATGTCACAAGTGTGGACCTTAAAGAATATTCTAAATTTGCGGTCGGCCATCTCAAACGGATTTGATGCATCCCTCGACCGCAGCAACCTGGCCCGTTTTCCCGATTTCTGTAAAACAAATAAATTTCTAACCTTAAAATAAATTTCAAACCCAACCTTAAAATTAAATTAAATTAATAAAGTTACTATATATACACCATACTAAATATAATAAAAAAAACTAAAACTAAAAGTTAAAATGCGTCGTGGAATTCATCCGCATCGCATGCCTCTTGTAGTAGCGTTCCCAGAAGACTAGTAGCATTGCCACGTTGTATGGCAATACTTAATCTCTGACCTGAAAAGAGGCCAGCCTTCTGGTCACGAGAAGCGTCAACCATACGTTTCGCAATCTCCCTGAAGAGATTGCGGGCGCTCGGACCCCAAGGCCCAAACGTTTCGACTCCAAACGGCACACATTCATAATCTCCAATAAGATTGGAGTATTTGCTCCGCTTAACAGCCTCTGCAGAAGCTGCAGCGGCACCGGCACAGCCAGCCGTGCCAGGTATATGGGTAGGGGCAAGGGTGTCGACGCATGTTGCGTCCCACACTAGAGTCCTACCCATTTTCCAAGGCATTAATGACATACCATCCAGTCTCTTGCCATCGTCGCGCGCCAAACCGTTTGGTTTAAGCACAGCTGGCACACCAGCAATGACAAGAGCACGGCGGATTATGTCGTTGAGGCTGGCGTGCCGTGGAATTCGTCCCGCGCTCCTGCAGCATGACAGGCCATGGTGTCCGAGTCGGTCAACTGCTTCTCCACAATGGCATTGATGCGGAATTTTTTACTGCTAGGTCAGTTTTGAACAAATAAACGTATATTTTATTGATAAATTTTCTTATTTACCTTTCTTGCTCCTCGAAAAAAGCAGCCACAACGCATACGTTCATTTGTCTGTAATTTAAAAATTTCAACCAGCACAAACAATCAGCAGAACAAGGTTTAGTTTAGTTTAATCGTGACCAAAAATATGGCCACTAAAATAAGTCGGATTTTAGTTTGACAGGAATAAAATTTTGCCATACCGAATAGCAAAATGGACGTTTTCACTAAATTGAATTCGACTAAACTAAAATAGTTTAGTCCTGTCAAATTAAGTTAGTTGGTGTTTTCCCGAATAAGAAACCGCAATTTGACGTGACTAAACTAATTATAGTTTAGTTTAGTCGGAATTTTGCCAAACCGAATCGACGTCAATGTCACTGTTTAAATAGTGCTGCCATTTAAAAAATGATATGGCTATCGACTCAAATAATGTAAATCTATGTTTTAAAAGCTGTTAGGGATCCTTCGATGTTAAAATAAACTAAATGTGGTGGACTGTATAAATATATTGGCAACTAGGAGCACAAAACAAGTGTAGTCCTCGATGGCTCACAAAACAAGTCTGGTGCCGCCGCGGCATCGCTACCCAATCACCGTCATAGCCGCCGAGGTGTCGTGATAGGCGACCAATCCCCACGCTGCTGCCTCCCGTGCGTCTTGCTCCCCCCTCCGTGGTCGTGAGTGCCCGCGACTGGCGCGAACATGCTCCCCGGGTTGAAGCATCGACTTCAAAGGATTGGTAGTGGGCAAACGTTGTTGAAAGCACGCCGGATTGTGCCCTTCTTGGTCTTCAGCTCGGCGACTCTCGAGACACCATCGGAACCTGGGTACACCTGTACCACGCGGCCCAACAGCCAGCACAGAGGAGGAAGCGCTTTATCCTTGACCAGGACAAGGCTCCCCAGGGTGATGTCTCCCGAAGTTGCAGACCACTTAGTTTTTTGCTGAAGCAAAGATACATATTCGGTGTTAAACCGGTTCCAGAAGTGCTGCTTCATGTATTCCACCCGTTGGAATCGCTCAAGTCTGCTGATATTTCCGCCGTCAGCTATTTGTGGATGTGGTGCGGATGTGAGTGAGCGTCCAATCAAGAAATGAGAAGGAGTTAGGGCCGAGAAATCTAGTGGATCAGGAGAAAGGGGGGTGAGAGGTCTGGAGTTGAGTACCGCTTCAATTTGAGTTAGGCAAGTAACCATTTCTTCGAACGTGAAATAGGTCAGGTTGAGCAGTCTCTTTAAATGGTGCTTCGTGGAACGAACAGCCGCTTCAGCTAAGCCGTTAAAATGAGGGGAATACGCTGGGGCAAAATTAAATTCAATTTGTTCCTGAGCTATATCATCTGCAATATTCGAATCTTGTAAGAATTTACGTAGTTGATTGCAAGAACCAACAAAGGTGGTACCGTTATCGGACAATATGCTACGAGGTTTACCACGGCGTGCAATAAACCGATTTAAGGCAGCCATATATGCCTCCTTTGTGAGGTCCGTGACAAGCTCGAGGTGCACGGCTTTGACAGCCAAACAGACAAAGATACAAATGTACGATTTTATAAGTTTGCAACCCCTCCCCTTGCGGTCAGCGACCAGTATTGGCCCGGCATAGTCAACACTGCAATTTAAGAAGGGATATTCCAGGTTTGTTCGGGAATTTGGAAGCTGTCCCATAATGGGTTGTATACTTTGGGCCCTATGCCGAAAGCATACCATACATTTTTGTACAGTGAATCTAGACAAACTTCTGCCACCCAAGGGCCAATAGGTTTGACGTATATTTGCCAAAAGTGATTGAGGGCCGGCATGAAATAATTTTATATGAAATGACTTGAATAAAATCTTTGTTAAATGGTGCTTGCTACTCAGAAGAATAGGATGTTTCACATTGTAGTCATAAGGTGAGTTATCTAATCTGCCTCCGACTCTAATTGTGCCATCATCGTCTAAAAAGGGGGACAAAGCGATTAGATGATTTTTAGAAGGCAAAGGTTTTTTAGATTTTAAAGTAGAACATTCATCTGGAAACATTTCATACTGAGCAACACGTAAAATGCATTTTAATGCTAGTTGCATTTCTTGATTTGATAAATAACCTCTCATTTTATTATTTTTATTATTTAAGTTGTAAATATATCTTTTTAAGTAGGCTACAATTCTCTGTAAATAGTTGAAGTTTGAATATTTATGAATTAACTGGTGAATTATAGTGCAATTGATTAAATTAGTATCTTGTTGATTTACAACATGACAAATCACCTCGGGAATATTTTCTTTCACGATATTTTTAGCTAATTTTGGCCAAGATTGTTCATCTTGCGATAAAAACGCGGGGCCTGACCACCATAACTTTGAACAGCTGATTTGGTCAGCCTTTACGCCTCGAGAAACGAGATCCGCCGGGTTGTCCTTAGTCGGTACATAATTCCATCTACAACCAGAGGTAATTTCTTGAATTTCGTTTACCCGATGCCTTACAAATGGTTTAAGCTGGCCAGATGGCATAGATAACCAACTCAATACTATTGTTGAGTCACACCATAATACCCAGCGACTAATATCCAACGTAAGAGACTCTTTAACCTTTGTACACAGTCTTGCGCCTAAAAGTGCTCCACATAATTCCAACCTAGGCATAGTTGTGGGCTTTATCGGGGCTATCCGATTTTTTGAGGCCAGTAAGCGAACTGTGACTAGACTATTTTTGTCAGTGGAGCGCACATATATACATGCACCGTAAGCTGCTTCACTACTATCAGAAAATACGTGTATTTCATGACTGACGTGATCATCACACAATACCCACCTGGGCATATTTATATCATTCAAAAACTTCAGTGTATCCACGAATGAAGTCCACTGACTCACTATATCTTGAGGTACTTCATCGTCCCAGTCGCATTTACTAAGCCATAACTTCTGCATGATTATCTTTGCCTCAACAATGCAAGGACCGATCAAGCCTAAAGGGTCAAAAACCTGGCTAATTAATGATAAAATATGGCGTTTTGTTATATTTATATTGTTTTCAATATTGATAGAAAACGATAAAATATCTGATTTACAAATCCACAATAGCCCTAAAGTTTTTGATAAAAAATTGTCAGACAAATCTAAATCGAGACTAGTTTTGTCCCCGATATCAACAATTTCCTTCAAAACCTCAGTGCTGTTAGACTGCCATTGCCGCAAATAAAATTTTGCAGAAGCTAATATAGATTTGACTTCGCGACAAAGTTCAATCGTGTCGCTAACAGTGTCCCCGCCACTCAAATAATTGTCTACGTAAAAATCGTGACAGATACTCCGTTTTACTTCTAAATTATCTGTTTCATCAGCAAGACTCACCAAACACTTGGTCGCGAGATAGGGCGCAGACGCCATTCCGTAGGTAACCGTATTCAACGTATACACTTTAAGCGGCTCAGATGGACTTCCTCGAAATAATATTCGTTGTAATGAACGTTGACTGGGGTTTAGTTTGATAGCTCGATACATTTTTTCGATATCCCCAGATATTATATATTTAAATTGCCTAAACCTTATTAAAATCGAAAATAAATCGTCCTGAACGGTAGGGCCCACATGTTGTATCTCATTTAAAGATATACCCGAAGTGGTTTTTGCTGATGCGTCGAAAACAGTACGCAATTTTGTTGTCTTACTGGCTTCACGCAACACTCCATGGTGCGGCAAAAAATAGCTAGTTTCTCTCTCATCCCTTAATGACATACCCGTATCCTCAGTCATGTGACCTAAAGACTCGTACTCGTTCATAAAATCGACGTACCTACGTTTAAAAGTCTGATCGCGCTCAAAGCGTTTTTCTAAAGATAAAAACCTACGTTGTGCCATGCTGTATGAGTCACCTAGAACGGACGGATCCGCTTTGAGCGGCATAGTCACGACGAAACGACCGTCCGATAGGCGGACAGTATTTAATTTAAAACTTTCTTCACAAGCACGCTCGCTAAGGGAAAGGCAATGCTTAGGTGATATTGTGTCAAGTTCCCAAAATTTTGTTAAGTCGGGACTTGTGTCTATTTTTGTGAAATTACAAAAATGAGAGTAAGTGCGCGAAGTCGAAGGTATGGAACCCGAGACTATCCAGCCCAATTTACTCTCACACAATTTTGGCATATTTTTTCCTAAATTAATGTAACTGCCCTGAATGACCTCCCAAAATAGCTCAGCTCCTAACAGGATATCAATGTCTGACGGAATATTAAAAGACGGGTCCGCTAAAATTAATCCTGTAGGAATTGGAACACATTCTATGTTGATATAGGAAGCTGGCAATTTTTTAGTTATCTCAGGTAAGATGAAACAATCAACGTTGGTAGAAAAATTGCTATATAATGACTCAATAGTTAAGTTGCAAGACTGTGTACTGTGACTGGTTAGATTATTAATACCTGCTACTTTAGAACTAGTACCGACTCGAGACAATTCAAGCTTAACACACAACTTGTCAGTAATAAAATGAGCGGTACTACCGTTGTCCAAAAGGACCCTGGCGTTATGTCTCTCACCTTTGTCAGTCACCACCTTTACTACCGCTGTGGACAGTAAAATATTTTTCTGAAAGGTAGGCTGTATATTGGCTGAAAGAGAAACATTATTAACGGCAGGACTAGGCATAGGATTAACTACTTCAGACTTGGATTGTTCCAAATGTAACAAGGTATTGTGTTTATTTTTACAATATTTACACCGTGAAAATCTACAGCGCTTCTCTGTATGCCCAACACGTAAGCAGTTCATGCAAACCTTAAGCTCTTTTGCCTTTTGTAATCTAATTTCGACAGTCAATCCTCTAAAGGCATCACAGGAATATAGAAAATGATTTTGTGAACATAATGGACATATAATTTTATTTGTGTCTTGTAAATCATTGTTTTTTGTTTGGTGCGATGTCACGACAAAACTTTTAGATTTATTGAAATTATTATTATTTATTTGTGTTTTTTGTAATTTTTTGTTAATCTCTAATGTTTCCAATAAATCTGCTTGATTATATATGAATGTACAAAACTGAGACAAAGTTGGAAAATGAGGCAATGTGTTTCTAAACTCTTCCCAATTTCTACTAGTGACAACATCTAATTTTAATGACATCATGTAAATGATCAGAGTGTCCCAGTGCTGCGTAGGCTCATTCAACGCCTTTAGAGCTCTCATGTTTTTATTTATGACGTCAATGAGGTGACGTAAAGCAGTACTAGACTCTGAAATAATTGGCTGGGCGTTGAACAATGCCTGAACATGATTATTAATTAAGAGGCGACTATTGTTGTATCGATCGCACAACAAGTCCCAGGCCACATTATAATTATCACTTTTAAAATCTATATTTTTAATAATTTCGGCCGCTGCTCCCTTTAGAGACGCTCGCAAATAATGGAACTTGTTTATATTATCGATACAATCATTATTATGAATTAGCGAAAGAAAGGTGTCTCTAAACTCCAACCAACACTGATAGCCGCCATCAAAATGAGGTAGATTAATCTTAGGCAAACGAATAAAATTGTTCTTTATACCACCTACTGCCTCAGAGCCTGATACGGAACCTGCAGGAGATTTGGTCGGTGGCGGTTGGCCAGCAGCGAGCAGCTTCCGAGCGATGGCAAGCTGGGGGTAGTAGTTTTCCTCGAACTTGAACCGCTCGTTGTAGACCTCGCCATCATTGTCCGACAACAGCTCAATTTCGGTCTGCAATTCATTAAATTCGTCATAAAAGCATTCAAATTTATTAAACCTACTTTCAAGCTCAAGTAGCTGCAATTCCGACAATCGGTCACAGCTTTTTAAAATGTTTAGGTAATTAATGAAGTTTGTGACTTTAGCTTTGACAGAACTGCGTTTTTTGATTAATTTATCAGCCATAGCGGGCAGAAGAATAAAGAAATAATACACTAAACACGTTAGAATTTTAAAGGGATGTTAAATGCACGTAAATAGCGTACGAAGTAATTGCATTAAATGATGTTATGAATAGGCGCAAATTTGAACGGCCTTACATTCAATGTAACTGGAATAGAAAGCTGGCTATACGCGCTATAAATGTATTATTTACAATAGCTTTGTAGCAGTGCGTTTGACGCTTGCGAAGTGGAATGATGTGCGAAAAAATGCAACTTGCACTATTTCAAGTAAAGACGGCAAAGTTAATCTTGAATAAAAAAGTGAAGTTACTTAGCACTTAGCTTTGGAAAGAGATAAAGGTAAGGAAATGATCGGAACGAACTCACAATACCGCCCTATCCGTCTCCAACTTCCACAATGAAGTGACTTGTCTTGAATCCTCGAAATATGCACACTCGAACACAGTAATGACACAGCGCAATAGATCGGCGCGATGATGTCCTCTGGGTCAAAGTCCGTTCTCCTTAGCAGCCGTTGATAATATTATATCCGTGTATTTTTGGCACGGTTCTTCTTTCACGGTGAGGAGGACCAATATGTTAGGGATCCTTCGATGTTAAAATAAACTAAATGTGGTGGACTGTATAAATATATTGGCAACTAGGAGCACAAAACAAGTGTAGTCCTCGATGGCTCACAAAACAAGTCTGGTGCCGCCGCGGCATCGCTACCCAATCACCGTCATAGCCGCCGAGGTGTCGTGATAGGCGACCAATCCCCACGCTGCTGCCTCCCGTGCGTCTTGCTCCCCCCTCCGTGGTCGTGAGTGCCCGCGACTGGCGCGAACAAAAGCTTGTCAATGTGTATAATATTTTTTATAATATAATATAATTCAAAAAGAACACCAAAATGTAGTTTAAGAATATTATATAAATTCTACTATGAATATCTTGCTCTATTATTAGTTGATTCGATTACAAAGATTGGCAGCCCAGTAGATAAATTGTCAGTGTATTATTCGAAATGGTTTAGTGTTCTTTTTTATTTTTACAAGAATGATCCCAACTTTAATCATGTCGTGAATAGCGGCCAAAATTAAGATAGATAAATACATGATTATTCGGTATACTTATACTATACCAAGTTTGGGCATTCAGGGCCTAATATCGGCAATGCCCTTTGACAGGTTGTCTGGCAGATTGATTATACAATTTTTTCCTCAGGTAAATCGCGATTCAGCTGCGTGACATTCTTAAATATGGGCCTTAGATTTAGGGCTGAGTATCTTTCTGGAATATTGCACTAAACGTTTTTAAAGACATAATATAAGTTGTAAAAACTACAATGTGAACAGAGGAACAGAGAACAAAGCGTCGGTAGCTTAGTGGATAAGCAGTTGGCCTTACGATCGAAAGGTCCCGGGTTTGATCCTGGCCATAACACTACCGAAGTGAACCCACTCATAGCACAAGCAATTTAGCTTAGTTGGAGGGGTTAGAGGGAATATTAGTAATTTCTATGCTAATACTTATTTTATTTTCGCATAACAAAACCTGTTCTAAATTCAGTTGTTACGATCTAGTCTGAATAGCCTAAATCTCTAAAACTATCACGATGTGAATGGTTTTCAGAATACCGTTTTAGATATTTTAGGAGGTTACAATGCCCTGGGGTTATCCTTTCGAGGGCGTACCCGGGGTGCCCGGCAATGGACACTTGGGAAGGACACCGTGTGGTTTTAGTCGGTCCGATTTCGACACGCCCACCCCATCGTCGGCACCGACGGGGTGAGCCCGTCGGGATTACCACACGTTAAAAAAAAAGGAGGTTGTAATGAATGATATTAAGAAATGTATTATTCTTTTATGATTTGGCATTAAAAGACACATTCAAAAGCCTAACTTTCAACCTGCTGCAACCAACTCCCATTTTCATATGGCAAGTTTGTCATCTGAGCGCCACTATCTTAACATTGTCTTCAGCTTCAGGCGATGTGAAGTCATATTGTCGTGTCCTATATAAAAAAACTAGTAATAAAATATGTTATTGTATTACAGGCTGCAAGTTTACGACCGAACAGACATTCAGCTAACGTATCACCGGTGAGTACAGACAAGCTTTACATTTAATAATATCCTTGATATACTGAACAGCTCACTGTTTGGTAAACGATCACTGGGTAATGCTACCTAGGCGTGGTTGTAGTCACGGAGAAAGAATACAAGTATCACCACCCCATCTCATTCGAAGGGTGTCGTGAGAGGCGACTGACGGAAACATACGCAGACGATATCACTGCGAGAGAAGGAACACTCGAACTAAAACCCTGTACCAACCCGTCTGGCCAGCGTGGACACAGCAGGCCAGAGCCTGCCAACATTGGGAGAGGCCTATGTCCAGCAGTGGGCGATGAGCTAATTCATTGATTGATATTTTCCCTTCACAGCATGAGGAAGCAACAGAACGCACATCTCTGCTCCGCTCCCCCTCCTCCGGCTCAGAGCGGTCCGGCACGACTGCGGTGTCCCTCTCTCGCGCTCTTTCCATCCCAGGAGTGCTAGAGTTCTCTCTCTCACTCTTCTTCGCCAAGCTCGTCAGTTATACGTTCCTCTATTGGCTGCCCGCTTATATACATAATACTTCAGGTAAGAGTGATGGGCTAGAGAGAGATGGGCTGGAAAGTTAATACGAGTATAGGAATTCATAAAAGAATTCCTATACTCGTATTAACTTTCCATACAGCCGTTCGTAGCTTATTTCACGGAACCTAAAAAATCCGAAATGTTTAATTCCGAATTTCAGGAATCTGATTTTTTTAAATACTGGATTTAATAATTTCTAGCTAAACTCCAATTATTCAAAACACGGTTTTTATTTTTCCGAAAATCATAAATACAGTAGATTATTCTTCCGAATTTTAGTAGTCGACTAATTGAAAATTCTTAGAGTTATTGATCCGAAAGACGCATGCAAACGACGCATTCTGAATTGCAAATTTCCAAAAATTTTAAAGTTATTTTTTAAATCAAAATTAATAGAAGTTCAGATTGATATTCCATGTTATACATGAAGAGTTTTGTATAAGTAAGTAGTATCGAGTAGGGCGCCTCGACATGGATGGATATAGGTTAGAAGGTTATGTGGTCATTGTTTTATAACCACTAAGAAACAGGTGATCCACCACAGTAAAATGATTACACAAAAAGCTCTGTAAAAAAGGGTCGAACCGTTTCGGAATTTTGATAATCCGAATTCGTATTTTTGATATTTCGGTTTCGGACTATTGGTACATTACGAAATTTTAAATTCAGGTTTTTAATGATAATTATTTATGATATACAACGGATTTTTGACTTACCGAAATGCCAATCTTCTGGAATTATGAAACTCGTGATTGTTACAGTGGAAATAAAGATTTTCGCATTTATGCGGTGTACCCATATTTCACCCTCTTAGATTTTTATTACTGACTTCACTTTCAACTTTACAGCGAATCTAACAGCAAAACAGTCGGGCGAATTGAGCACAGTGTTCGACGTAGGGGGAGTGGTGGGCGCTATACTGGCGGGGCTGGTCGCAGACTGTACCGCCTGCCCTGCGCTCGTCTGCGTGTGTTTCTACACCGCCTGTGCGCCCATGGTAAGTGTCTAAGTACAGTTGGTAGTGAAAAGCGGACTTGAACTCACGACCAATCCTTTTCTAAATGGAATACTCTTACCTACTGAGCTATTTGACACGTGCTGGATAGCCGAAATTCTACACGAGCACACATAAAAATTCCGAAATATTTAATTCCGAATTTCAATATTCCGATTTCCAAAATTCCGAATATTATAATACATAAGAAAGAAACACAGCCGAATATTTCTAAAACACGATCGTGTGTGTAATGGTTCGGTATCCTGTGTTTAAAATCTTTTCATTCGAAGCGACTATAAAAACATGGTGTATTTCCCTTGAAGTACTTATTAAGGTGTCGTACGAAAAAAAAACGGGTTGCACTCTGGGAGTGCCGGCAGAAGTGAAAACTTGAAAATAAATGTTGTGCATTTTTGATATTTTGGAATGATTAGGAAATAATTTTGCACTTAATTGCTTTAATTTTTACATATTTTAATCACTTTATATACACGAATTTTACGAATACACAGCATGTGGCCACTACACCATCAACTGTCACCATCCATGAATGCGCGTGGCAGTCTGTAACATAAATTTCCTAAACTCTAATATAAATTAACGAATTTTCGATCAGGTCACGTGTCCTGACGCGAGTTTAACATTTTTTACCCATTACAAAAAAGTGTAAAACGCCGCTAAAGAAGTTTTTTCTTAAAAAAAAAACGTATTTATTTTATTTCTCCTTCTCCAGCTGTTCGCGTACCAGCTATGGGGCGCCACCTCCTACGCCATTAACGTCATACTCCTGATTTTGACGGGAGCGCTCGTCAACGGCCCCTATGCTCTCATCACCACGGCCGTCAGTGCCGAGCTGGGTACCCACCACTCGCTGGCAGGCAGTGCCACGGCGCTAGCCACGGTCACGGCTATTATAGATGGGACAGGCAGTGTTGGTAAGCGCTTTACTTATTTTCCTGTTAGCTATCAATTAAGCAATTTAAGGATTTCATCTCCAAAGAGATTGGTACCCAGCACTGAGAGCCGCTCGTTATCACAGTGCAAACGACCAATCAGGATCGAGTACGTCGGTTCCCCAGCTCTGGACCAATCGGGATCGAGTACGTAGTTTCCCTCCTCCGACCGCGCCTATAAATACGCCAGCGACTGACGATGCGCCATTGTCGATGTCGACCGCAGTGATCGACGAAACGTCTGGAACGCAAGTTTCATATGGACCACGGCCAGCCCGGAAGCAGTATATTCTACAATAAAGCAATTAGCCTATCACAGTAGGTACTATACTGGACATAGGCCTTTTCAAATATTGAGAGCAAATAAAGATTCACTCTATCACTACATAGTATAAAACAAAGTCGCTATTTCTGTCCCTATATCCCTTTGTATGCTTAAATCTTTAAAACTACGCAACGGATTTTGATGCGGCTTTTTTTTAATAGATAGAGTGATTCAAGAGGAAGCTTTATATGTATAATACATGTTTAATATAGTAGAGGGTGCAGCGGGAACGGGATTTGACGCCACGCGGGCGGAAAAATATTGGCGGTACGAAGTTCGCCGGGTCAGCTAGTACTAATATATAATGTTTCTGTCCCCAGGGGCGGCCATAGGCCCGCTACTAGCAGGCGTGGTGTCGAGCCATTCGTGGACACACGTGTTCTACATGCTCATCATTTGTAATTTCATGGCTTTATTCTTATTACTAAGGTCAGTATTAACAAATATACTCTTTTTTATCGTGCGGGCAATTCCCACGGATAGCTCCCCGCCGGAGCTGGAGGGGGAGGTTATGTCGGACTCGAACCGACTATACCGCACACCGTCTGTGGGTCGCATTGAGAGGCCGAAGGTGAGGTAGCTATAGAGCATACCCCTCGCACCCCGGTTGAACAAATATACTCTTAACTAAGCAGGCACCATTAATGACATTTTGAAAACTATTAGTAAACTAAAATTTATTGCAGTGTTTGCTTGGCAGTTGTATGCGACTGCTACGCGGTGCGGGTTTGAGCCCCGCTCAGTGTAAATATTTTTATACATGAATATAGGTATTTGCTTTGGTCTGGTCGTGCCTCGGAGAGGACGGTAAGCCGTCGGTCCCGGTTGTCATACGAACATGTATTTCAGTCGTTATAATGATAAAATGAGTGAAATGCTCAATGGTCAACCGGGTCTCCACTTACAGCAGTAGTAGCGGACTATCCTCTTTGAAATTCCATTAAAAATGTCAATATTTACACGCTTCTTGAACCATTTTAACATACAGAATGATTTAATACTCCCATTTGTCCACAGGACGGCTCGCGCGGAGGTGGCCAGACTCCGCCAGGAGAGGCGAATAGCCGCGCCCCCTCGCGTCAGGGTCGAGTGAACTTCGCTCCCCCACCCCCTCCACCACTGCTGACATTAACGTCCGACCGAAAGTCCAGTTTCGGTTTCGGCGACAAGCCTGCCGAAACTACGACTGAAACTGAATCTGCATTCAACAGAACATAGACACATGTGTTGCACACATAAAATACTTTCTATCAGGTGGGCCGTGTGCTTGTCTGCTACCTAAGTAGTATACAAAAAGCAATTGCGAAAATGTCTCTTACACATCGACAATTTGAAATTAAATTTACTAAATACAGAATTTTTTGTTTCGGTTTCGGCCGACACTGAGCCTGTTGCCGAAATTTGGTTTCGGTTTCGGTCATAAAAACCAGTTTCGTTCGGACACTAGCTGACATTGATACACACTGCCTACACTGTAATACACCTATGACAATGGCGTGATAGCTTCGTGCGACCTTGTATAGTATACAAATATTTATGTAGGAAGTATAATTAATAGCTAGGCCGAAGTCGATGTGGCTTTTGTCATTCGGTTAGATGCTTAACTATTCAAGGAGGTAGGACACGACGGTATTGCGGTTCAATTGAGCAGTCCGACTGGGGAAGTACCTCCGCCTTATAGAATACCGCGGCCATAATAACCTCGTGTTGTGTTCCCGGCGGTGAGTAGAGTAGCCAGAGCTCACTGGAGAGTTTTGTGCTGTCAGTGGGAAGGCCAGAGGCTATTCATGCTTTGTAGCAACACTGATGGCATAGAAACTCTCTGTGTTTACAGGGTCGGCAGCGCGAGTGTGACGCCCCTGGTTTTTTTTTACGTGCGGGAAATCCTCAAGTATACCCCCCCCCCCCCTTCGGAGCCGAAGGGGGAGTTTATGTCGGACTCGAACCGACTAAACCGCACGCCGTCTGTGAGTCGATATGCTAGGCCGAAGGTGAGGTTGTCTTGTGACATATCCCTGCGGTCCCCGACTCGCCCCCGGCGTGGGGGTGGCGCGCATCGCCCTACGATGCTTCCGCCGCCGTGGCCTGCTTCTGCTAGGGTGTCGGGCGGCTCCACCCGTCACCCTCAGGCCCGCGCTCATGGGGGGCGGAGGTCGGCGCTGGCCGCCCACGCCATCGCCGCTCTCAGGGTGGAGAGCGTGAGCACTCTCTCCCCCAGGGCTCGTCTCGGCGCTTCAAACGCCGGGTGACGCTCCTGGTGTTGCACACGTCCATAGGCCACGGTAACCAATTTCCATCAGATGGGCTGCCACCTGTTGTATAAAAAAAAACTAAAGCTAAACAATCTTGTAGCGACTTTGTATAAAAACACATATTAAACAAATAAACTGGGCTAACTAACAGCGTAATTAGCGGTTCAGTTGCGGTTTTTTAATCTTTAAAATGAATTAGTCAACGGAAATATATATTTTTTTTAATTTTAAGCACTTTTCATGTTAAATATTCAAATCGATTAAAATAGAAAAAATTGAATCGGTCTAGGCGGATAAATGATTGAAAATCATTCATTGGTTCCGATAGTTCATAAGAATATCGGTGACACACTCCACTGTCGACTCAAAGACAGATATAGAAGGAGACATTTGAATTGGTTAGGGCGAGGTCTGGTAGCTTAGTGGTCAAAGCATTGCCCCTGTAAGGCAAAGATCGGAGGTTCAAACCCCGCCTAGACCGATTAAATTTTTTCTATTTAAATCGATTAGAAAAACATTAATAAACTGAATGTTTAAGTAAAAAAACATATTAAAAGGACACATCAAGATTGTTTATGTTAATTTAAGTATTAGGTACCGAATGGAGTGTAGATGGAAGGATTCTTTACGACCGGCTTCCCTTTTGGAATTTTAATTCTTCGCCAATGCTATAGAGTAATACGACTTCAATAATGGCGTGAGAAATTCGCGCAAACCTGTATACCAGGTGTAAGGAGAACGCTCCCAAAGCCGAAGGCCCCTGGTAGTACTCCAGGCACACTACATATTGGCATATTTTATGTTTCGATTTGGTGAAAAAAAAAAACATTTTTTTTTTCTTTTTTTCCCATGTAATTTAGCATTATTTATTCTCCATCGCATTAGTTATGCTAAATGAAACGCCAATTTCAATAAAAAAAAAAACATCTACAAACACGCGCCTGGCGCCAATTGTTTTTATTCTGTAATTTTTTTTATAATTGTCGTTTCATTAGGCTTTCGTAATACGATGGAGAATAAATAATGCTAATTAAACGTATAAAAAAATGAATAGAAAAAAAAACACCAAATCTAAAAAAAAAGACAATATGTAGTGTACCTGGAGCACTACCAGGGGGCTTCGCCTTCGGGAGCGTTCCCTTTGGCCGCAGCCATTAGTTAGTTGGTATGTTAATAATTATAATTCAAAGTATTACATCTGTTTATTTTACATAACAGAAAAATTACCGAAAGCATTTTATGTATTTATTTTGTTTGTAATATATTCCATTTTAATTTATGGCAACACTGAACGCCATCTTGAATTTATGATCTGTACTTCTGTACCATTAAAATTTAGTATTGTAGGCAAGGTTGAAGTAAAGTCACTTTTAAAAGATTCTATCGCAATTTTTATACCACTCAGGTGGCAGATAAGCACACGGCCCACCTGATGGGAAGTGGTGACCGTGGCCTATGGACGTGTGCAACACAAGGGGCTGTAGGAACCTTATAATGCCCTTCTTGAAGAACCCCATATTGTAGTCGCTTGGGAAAACCACAGCAGGGAGTTCATTCCACAACCTGAGCGTGCGTGGGATGAAGTTCCTTTCATACCGCACAGTCAGTTTCCGGTCGCAATGTGTGAGTATGAACTCCCTGCCTATGGCGAGCGGTGCGATGATAGAATGTCGTCTTATGAAAATCGATTAATTATATTTACAAATAGAATCAATTAAATAGAATCAATTAAAAAGTAGTTTTATTTCAATGAGAGATGTTCACGTGAACTGCCAACAGTATCGTTATATGTAAGGATTAGTTAGTAATAAATATTGCGATCCAATATCATGATACGGTATTATAGATATAATGGGCCGGCACACATCTTGACCATTTACTCTAGTCGTGCAGAAAGCATTTTTAGTGCGTAGGTTAGCCAGAGCTCACTGGAGAGTTTTTGTGCTGTCAGTGGGAAGATCAAAGGCTATTCCTGGTTTGCCTTCTGCACTGACGGCACAGAAACTGTCTGTGTTTACAGGGTCGGCAGCACGAGTGTGACGACCCTGGTGTTCCACACGTCCATAGGCCACGGTAACCAATTCTTATCAGGTGAGCCGTGTGATTATCTGCCTACTAACTCATAAGAGGTATTAAAAAAAATCTTTGGTAGTACTGGCAAGCGCAGGGCGCGCCATTTAACCTATAGATAAAATAGATTATTGAAATAAAACACTTTTTAACGAATTTTGTTGCGATTTAATTGTTATTATGTACATTTAGCCCGACTTTTCAGCAGCCATGGCCGCCGGATGAACTACAGGTGTCGTAAGAATAATTGTAAATAAATTATTATTAAAAATATTGTGAATATCTTATTATAATTTTAAATATTGTATTCCTATAGTAATAAAGAAATGTGACGGATTTATTAAATGACAAATTTTATTCAACATATTTCTTGTTATTTTACATTTACAGAAAGCGTCGGTAGCTTAGTGGTTAAGGAGTCAGCCTCACGATCGGAAGGTCCCAGGTTCGAATCCTAGCCATTACACTACCGACGTGAAACGTGAACCCACTCCTAGCACAAGCAATTTAGCTTAGTTGGAGGGGTTAGAGGGAATATTAGTAATTGCGATAATTTCGGTTGCTAATAATCTTTAAAAAAATATATATATATAGATATATATGTGGGATTGATAGTTTTGAATGCGTATCCGAACGCAGCGAATGAGTGAAAGAGAGGATGGCAGTGTGCGTAACAGACAAAGGACGAACGGGGAGATGAAATAAGATGGCGAGACGTGTGAAAGCGGTACTGAAGATGATTAGATAAAATAAGGTGTTTAAAGTTGAATTAAACCAAATTGAACGTATTCAGTGCAGTCTTGTTTTTTCCTGAGTCCCATCGCTACAAATTTTGGGGGCTCGTCCGGGATACGGAAAAATACGAGGCCTGTGTGAAACCACGTGAGTTTGAAAAACGGAATTTTGTTTTTACGACGAAAATGCCAGCTACGGGAGAAAGATTTGAAGATGCTGACGCTGATGGGCTACCAACGACGACGACGATGTACGGCTCATTTGCCTACGCGCCACACGTTATACCAAAATTTAGTGGAGATGACAAGACATATTCATCTACTAAATGGGCGCAGGATATAGAGGATAACGCAGAGATTTTCAATTGGTCGGCGCAACAGAAACTAATCATAGCCAGAAGGACGCTGGATGGCACGGCTCAGTTGTGGCTCCGATCTGAGAAAGTCTTCAAGACCTATGAGGAGCTAAAGACGGCTTTGCAGAAAGAATTCCCAGACCAAATCAATTGTAAAGAAATGCATGAAATTATGAGCACGCGTAAAAAGAGGCGCGATGAGACATGTTATCAGTACATGCTGAGCATGAAGGAACTGGGCAGAAGGGCGAAGTTCCCAGATTACATAGCGATTCAATACATTGTTGATGAAGTATTACGGCGTATAAAATATTACGTATTAAGGAGGCATGCCCGAGGACAGGCATGAGTGAATGACGGCCGAATGTGGGATTGATAGTTTTGAATGCGTATCCGAACGCAGCGAATGAGTGAAAGAGAGGATGGCAGTGTGCGTAACAGACAAAGGACGAACGGGGAGATGAAAAAAGATGGCGAGACGTGTTAAAGCGGTACTGAAGATGATTAGATAAAATAAGGTGTTTAAAGTTGAATTAAACCAAATTGAACGTATTCAGTGCAGTCTTGTTTTTTCCTGAGTCCCATCGCTATATATATACAAATATTAACGCCTGTAAATCCCTGCAGGCGTAGGCAGAGGTGTATTAACACCCACATTTCTCCAACCATGATTTTCAGTCCCACGTGATAAGACGCGAGCCTATTACCGTCAGGCGGACGCTTTGTCATGGCCTGTATGTTCACTGTCGGATGTAGAACAGCTCTATCCCTTAGTCCCCTTTTACGACACCCACGGGAACATATGAGGAGATACCATATTAGTAAAAAAAAATGTTATAAAATGTTTTTTATTTATAACTATTACTCTATATACATAACTTATATTATTATACAGTACAAAATCAATTAATATAACATCCTTAGCTTACAACACCGCTCAAGTCGGCGGTTTTCACATTTTGATGCCATTGGATATAGCTGCTCATTCTGCGGCTAACCATTGGTCACATGATATACATTTCAGCCAATCAGAAGCCGTAATTCGCAAAGTAGTGACAGCGCGCAAGTCAATTGGCCTCTCAACACATGATAGTTTTTTTCGCCTTCTGTAAAGTTGGTAAACATAACTTGTGCGGTGTTGTTAGCTAAGGAACTATTAGTGGTTTTACTAAAATATTATTGGATATTGGCTAAAGAAGCTGGTTTAAACTTTTTACATTTTTTCTTTTTAATCAATCACTTATGCAGTGTCGTCATCGAGCAACGTCAGGTGCGCATACTGTTCGATAAACGATCAGTGAGTTAAGTTACCCAGGCGAAGGTTACCATTGGGATGGGTGACCGTTTAGTGATGTTACATCTGAACGCTTCTGTGCTTCGGAGGGCGCGTTAATAGTCGGTTTCGGCTGTCAACAGTCAAGACAAAGGCCTATATGAGCGACCTGAACAAGTCTGTCACAGGTTAAGAATCGAGTATAATATTTGGATACACGACTAAAAGAGACAGTCTCTGTGACGTGGCGCTAGCGCATTCGACTGCTACGCAAGTGGTGCGGGTTCATTTCCCATTCAGTGCAAATATTTGTAAGCATGAATATGTCTATTTGCATTGGTCTGAGTGTTACTATGCCTTGGAGAACTCGTTAAGCCGTTAGTCCTGCATATCATGCGAATATCTATGACATGGATAGTTGGAGTCTTAAAAAGTTCGACAATAGGTCTAACTGTTAAACCTCGATATCGCTAATGAGTTATGGAGATCGGATGGCAGTCGCTTCACGGAAAATACGTAAAGCGTACCCAGGACTACGAGGTAAAGGCCTCTGATACGACCGGGTCTAACGCAAAGGTTCCTGTGAAGTGGGGATCGAAACCTTGGGGGTGTTTCGGCGCCGAGAAAACGATCGCCCATGTAATACTGGAATGCGAGGCAGTGGTCCCTCAATGATCCCACATTCTCGGCATAGTGAAGTTGCTCCGTGATGCATGTGAACTCTCCAGTTCCAGCTTCTGCAGTTTTGGGCTTTAAGCTGGTTAGTACTCTTCACGCACGATGGCCCAAATAAAGAGGCTGTGTGTGGACAAAAGAGTCCTCTTCCTATCCTATGCAAATGCATATCATATAGCAACTTAAACAAATTAATTCATTACATTAGTTCCGCAGTGCATGTCTTATATTACAAATATATTACAGTTAAGCCCGTCCCAAAGGCACTATGAACGATAGCGCATCTCCCGTTGCTCCCCACGAGACTCTCTGCAGTTGGAATATTAGCACCCACACTCCGAGCACTATTGAGCATGCGATGGCTCCGCAACCACTCATCACCACATCTGAAAATGTTACAATTTACAGTTATTGTTTGATACCCTATTAGCTTAAATCTGATGCGTGTATTGAGAGCTTTGGCGCGAACGCGGGAAAGTTTGCATCGTGGTATTATTTTTTTCCGAAATTGGTGAGTTTTTTTGTATAAAAATGGTGATTTTTAGACAGAATGTCTTAGACAACTCAGACAAGTGTCTGAAAGTGGTATATTACAGTGAATTGTGACTTTTCGTGTTTGTTCCAAATCTACCTAGCGAGCTTTTAGTGCAGTCCCCACAACTTTACTGAGGCAGCAATCATCATTCGTCTTCATCATCATCATCGTCATCATCCACAAAATCAGCATCTTCAACCCATTATAATTATATATCTCATAACAACAATGAATATAATTATTATCATTATTTTCAACAAATAAAGATACAAACAAATGAAGACATGGCTTAAAGGTCTAGTAACCAAACCAAAAATAATCTTTAAAAAAATGATGCATGGTATGTCACTTGTTTTAAAATTTACTAAATAAACTAATTTAGATCCCTTTACTTACTCTGTGGATCCCTTAATATCTTACTACTAATATATGCAGTACTAATTGCTTTAAAATTTAATTAAATAGCTTAATAATTGGCAAGCCTATTTTTTCAAATGTATCCAGTATGGTAGGAGATGGCGCTAGTGTGCCGGGAGATGGCGCTAGTGTGCCGTAACGTCAACATCGGCTCCGTATATATTTGCTTTTAAAAAATAGTAAAAGTGTAAATTTCTAACAACAAAACAACAAACCCAGTATAAAACTATATAAGAAACACGTACAATCGTTATCTTTGAGCGACCTGACAAGATTACCAAATAAATACAATTCCAATAACCGAGTGAAATAAATGGAAAGTGTGAATAATCTACCTAATAAATAGTTAAAATAGCTAAATATGCGAAGTAACAGTTTCCTAAACAATAAACCTTTCAATACAGAGTATCAAAAAGTGTGATAAAAAGCAAATTTAATTTTGATAAACAGTGATAGTGATAAATACCCGACCGTTACGAAAAAGTGCACATTCAAATTCAGTGACTTGCATATTGATAACAAACTGGTCTAATAACTCACACTGATCTACATATTATCTAGCTTTTAAGAACAGGACTCCTATTTTGCCAAGACAAGCTGAATAAAGTTTGACCGTGAGGTCCAACTGTCGGATAGGCGCGCATGTGCCTTGAGTTCGATACTGTGCCCTATGCGCGCAGAACTTTTTGAAATTTGTATCAGTTTGTAAACATTTATGCGAACCGAGAACGCTTTGAGAGTACAAATTTAGGTGGCGCCAAAACCGCGTCAACACAATTCCGTTGTCGAAGTTATTTAGACAAGTAATCAAATAGATATTTACAAGACAATGGATAACGATAATATAACAATAAGACGACCGGCAGTAAGATCACTGTCGTGGAACGATTCTACGAGTACAACTTCCCTGTTTGAATCGACAGCAGTAAGTTTACCTAATGCGTCACTATTGGGTGAACACCACGAAACAATTACAGAGTTACGAGAACAAATTGATGAACTAACAGCTAGTCTACAAAGCGCTAATCTGGAAATTGACAACCTTAACTGCGAAAATAATCGACTTAAACTGGAATTGGAGAAATCAAATAGAAAGATCGATCTATGCAAAAAAATAGGTTTAGACGGAACATGTGTAACGCCTGTACAAAGAATCAAATTTAAATCTAGAAAGATAAGCTTGAGTGCAACTTCTACTCCGGTACAACGTAGTTCATCTCTCACGAGCATGACGAAGAACTTGCAACTTAACAAGCAGATCGTGCAGCAACAAAAACATCTTGACAATATAGAACACCAACTTGAGCAGGCTAAATCTGAAATAAATAATCTAAATAAGCAAATAGAGGACCTGCAACGTGCACTACAAAATACAAACCCTTTGTCAAATAGGCATTCTCTAAAATGTATTGAAAAAAATGAATCGAAATCACTAGAGTTCCGTGGAATGACAACAGATGGCGCAAGTCTAACCTATAAAAATCATGGACCACCTATCAAGGAATCTACAGAAATCCATACAAAAAACACTCGACCTAAGATATTGATAGCTGGAGGTAAGCAGGTGTCGGGGTTGGCTTCAAGACTCGTGTCTTCTAGAATGAATACCAAATATGGCAAGTATAGTATATCGTCTACCATTAAACCACATGCGGATACCAAAGAAATATTGAAATCTTGTCAGCAGATACCGGATTCACAGGAAAACTATTTGGTAATTTGTACTGGAGAATGTGATACCAATCCAAATAAGGTAATGTACGAACTAATAGGCTTGTTAAAGTTATTTCACAAAATCAATATAATTATACTAAATGTAATTAGAAATGAATCATTAAATGAATGTATGTTAAATAATACCTTAAAAAATATTTGTAATCATTTTGAAAATTGTATATTCTTAAATATTGAAACTAGATATAAGTACTTAATGAATGTATGCCATGAAATAAATTTAATTTTGGACTCTTGCTATTATAAAAAGCAATTCTTAAGTTTTCCACGGAAACAAAATATGCAATCTCACCAAATCTCATATAAGTGTACAAAATTGACTAGAAAGGGAACTATACCGTATTACTTCCCATATATAAGAAAAGTAAATACGGTAAACCACTTGGAAAAGCTCCTGCCCATACCACAGGAGAGCATTATATCTTCTTGTGCGTTGACCAGTAAACATGAAACCACAGCACATGAGTCAGCAAATATAAAAAGAGATGATAAGTTTTTTCTGTCACACGAAACCTAAAAAAAAATACCGACCTAAGCTAACTACGTTATTCCATCAAAACATTGCAGGGCTACTAAATAAAACAGAAAATATTGAAATATGTTTGGACGACTTCCGACTACAAAACAAAAATGTTCAAATTCTGTGCTTCTCTGAAACTTTTGTTAAATTTGGTGAAGAACTAAATATAAATA
This sequence comes from Eilema caniola, assembly GCA_949126895.1. NCBI lineage: Eukaryota > Metazoa > Arthropoda > Insecta > Lepidoptera > Erebidae > Eilema > Eilema caniola. Next base: position 969,266 of record OX421490.1, on the reverse strand, counting down.
TACATAACTTCGAATTAGCAAGTTCTTTCTCAAGATTAGATAAAAATCGTGGCGGTGTATGTATTTTGCTCGACCACTCCTTAGAATATAGGCCTTTACAGATATGCAGAAATTTAGCTAGTAAGAATACATTTGAATGTTGTGGCGTTGATCTCCCTTCCCTGCAATGTGTAATTATATGCCTATACAGAATTCCGGGTGCAAATATATCAATCTTCTTTGATAAGTTAGAAATACTAATGCATGAATTGAATCTTAAGGACAATAAACGAATCATTATAACAGGAGACCTAAACATAAACATACTCGAAAGTAGCGACGTATCCTCTAAGCTGAATGATTTTCTTCTGAATCATAACCTCACATCACATATCACCAAACCGACACGACAGCAAAATTGTATTGATCACATCCACAGTAATATAACAGACGCCATAGGGGAAGTACATCACCTTTATTTATCTGACCACAACACAGGTCAGACATTGATCTTTCCTGTCAAGGATGAGAAGCCTGATTCATTATGCAAATATATATATAGGCGTGATTATAGTGAAGACAATATCGCGCAGTTCAAAAAGTGTCTCTCACGCTTATCGTGGTCGGATGTATTAAACGAGGAACATGATTGTAATCACGCGTATGACACTTTTGACGAGATCTTTGTAATGTTCTACAATTTGTGTTTTCCGGTAAACAAAATAAAAATTAAAGGACAAAAATCCACGCCGAAATGGATTACCAAAGGTATAAAAAAATCATCTATTACAAAAAGAAAATTAAGATACGCATGCTATAGGAATAAAAATGATGAAACCAAGAAAAAGTATATAAAATATAAAAATTTGCTAAAAAAATGTATAATAGTCTCCAGACGGAATATAAACAGTAAACATATTTTTGAGTCAGAAAACAAATGTAAAGCTGCATGGGACATCATAGGAAATAAACTTGACAACAGAAAAAACTGTCCAGAAATACAACACATAAACAGCGATGGCAGCTCTATAACAGAACCAACGGAAATCGCCAGCCTCTTTAATCAATTCTACATCTCAAAAACAAACAAACCAAACGATTGCTCTCCTAATTATAAATTGGTCAATAAGGTGGATTCTAGTATTTTTGTGGTGCCTTGCTCTGAGAGGGAAGTGGAAAAAGCTATTATGTCACTTAGAAATACACACGCTGTTGGGCATGATGGCATCGCCACAAGAATAGTGAAATCCAGTTGTTACGAGATCTCGCGGGTGCTTTGTCACGTCATAAATCTCTCCTTTTATTATGGCGTTTTCCCTGAAAAACTAAAGACCTCTATTGTAAAGCCGATGCACAAAAAAAACAGTAGAGATGAATTACAAAATTATCGACCTATTACTCTCATACCGGTATTTTCAAAAGTCTTTGAAAAATTAATGCACACACGGATTACAAATTTTTTAGATAAGCATAGTATAGTCACGAAAGAGCAAAATGGCTTTCAAAAAAATAAATCCACCACTCTGGCTACCTTTTCGCTCGTTCAAAGTGTTACCGAGTCATTGGACAAGAAGAAGCTCGTCTCTACCATATTCTTTGATATGTCCAGCGCTTTTGATTTCGTCGATCATAAGATCCTTTTGGACAAATGTGAGCTCTACGGTATCAGAGGAAGTGCTTTAGATTGGTTGCGGAGCTATTTGAGTGACCGCAGACAATGTGTACAGATAACGCGTGTAAACGATCGACAAGTCACTACTACCTATAGCTCTACATATGAGTATAATAGAGTTGGTGTTCCCCAGGGAAGTGTTCTGGGGCCACTTCTATTCTTGCTCTACATAAACGATATCCCGAAAGTCACTAATCATAAGTGTGTATTGTTTGCAGACGACATATCAGTTGTTGTTTCTCAAGACAAAACCAGTGAGGATATTCATGAACAAACTTTGAGAGACACAATTGAGGATGTCACTAAATGGTTAATGTCTAACAATCTCACTGCAAATTTAACAAAAACAAAAATAACACAATACAAACACTACAACGGCATGGTACCAAATATCAAAATACAAATCGATAATCAAGAAATCGCTCAAGAAAGTGAGACTATATTCCTGGGAGTTACGCTTGACAGACATTGTAACTGGAAGGCCCAGATAGATAAAGTCTGTAAACGTGTGAACAGGTTCGTATTTGCCCTTAGAAAGATCAGGAAGCTAACAAATGAAAGGACCGCATTGATGGCCTATCATGGGTATGTGGGGTCTTTACTGAGGTATGCAATACTGCTGTGGGGAAATTCGACTGACATAAATAAAGTCTTTGTGTCGCAAAAAAAATGTGTCAGAGCAATTTGTGGAGCTGCACCACTCGATTCCTGTAGGCCCCTTTTCAAGAAATTAAATATTTTAACACTGATATCCGTCTACATATATGAAATTGGAATATTCGTCAAAAAACACCCTGATTTGTTTATTAAAGCATGCGTAGATAAAAAATTTATGAGTAGAGATCCTACCAAACTGACGTTGCCACAGATATCTACAACGCTACAGCAAAAAAACTGTTTTTGTATGTGTATACGGGTGTACAATAAAATACCTAGAGATATTAGGGAACTGCCACTAAATCGCTTCTCACCTACACTAAAAAAGTGGCTTATTGATAAGGGCTTCTATACAATGCATGAATTCATGACTGGTGGAAACAGATAAACAAATCAAATAGATACCAAATACTGGTTCATGACGGAAAACAATATTTTAAAATAATTTTATTGACTGATTTAATTTCTAGCTTGACATACATGAACAATTCACAATTTGTATTTCTATAATTTGCATGTTATTTATTTATTTTATTCTATTCATCGAATTCAATTTTGTCATATCTGTGATAATAATAAATGTAATTTGATTAATGTAATTTTGTAATGCAATTTAGTACCTAATGGAATTTCATAATGCAATTTAATAATACAATTTAATAATTTCATCTATTAATGTAAGTTAACTATGCAATTTAATTATGATTATTTAAAAGTGTAATTCACTAATCTAAAAAGATATAATGATTATATAATAAGGTAAAATGTATCATATTTAAATTGAAACTGACTAGATATGTTTTATAAAGAAAGAACATATTTATGCATGCAAGAATTTATTTTAACTTCAAACTAAAGTTTAAACCTTATCCTTAAACTTTATTTTTTTGCACACTGAATACGGTGAAACATGCTGCACTAATCATAATAACAACCTATTACCATTGTTAAACCATGTTTCTTGCAAATAAAATTTCATTTCATTTCATTATAAATTTCAATATATGATGTCACCATTTGCTCCTATAGATGTGAAGCCGGTCATAATTTGTTATTGAAAATAAACAAACAGAAATTAATCATATTTGCCTTATGTAATGGAAGAGTATACATGTACTATTTTGGGTTATTTTTAAGTATTTTCAGGGTGAAAGATTTTGTGGCCAGTTTCGATTGTAAAGTCGTCTGGAAGTAGTAATATCTATCAAATCAATATTACCTGTAAATATAATATTTTAATGTCTTTGTTTTATTGTTGTAATGTTTGTTAAGTATCTCATATGTCTCAATGAGGTCTGTGCTCTTCCTTCTCTTTTTTTATACCACTCAGGTGGCAGCCACATGGCCCACCTTATGGAAAATGGTCACACTTGCACTGCCAACCCTGAAATACCTTCTTGTGCACTTCTTGAAGGACAGTTCTCTGTTACAGTGAAATTAAATACAATAAATCACTTACATTTTTTAATCTCCTTCTGCTCATCATAGGGAGGTTTGATGAAGGCTTCTTTGAAGAACCACACTGCGTTCACGGCCCATACAAATGGGAGCAGTAAGCATCCCACTGCAAGCATTGATACAAATATTACAACATCAATACAAATCATACCCATGAGTGCTAAAGTATTATATTTCTACTTGAAAAGCTATTAGAACAAAAAAGTGTCTTAGATTTTGGGTAAAGGCAAGCTACTTTGACCTTCTTCATCCTAGAATAAATCAGTCACTTCTGAAGCTTTCACCTCAGTCTGGGTTCCGCTTTTACCAGTCTAACTGCAGGTATGCAACTCATCTGACCTAGCTACCCATTACGACTGCCATATAAATATTTGAACTGAGTGGGGATCGAACCCGCGCCTCCTGTGTGCTAGACGCGTTCTCTACTGCCACGCCATAGAGGCTCTCGAGTCACTTTGACCTAGATGGAACAAATTTTGATATTTAACAAAGTTGACATATCATTTATATCAACTTTCAAAAAACATATTTTAAAACTTAAACTCACCGTTTACTTGCACGTGTTTTGGTACAATATGACAATTTAAATATCGATGCCTTAGTTCACAATTGCACTAACTACAAAATTTTAAATTTTTACTTTTTTAATGCCAAATACACTAAATTTCATGCTCTTTCGTTTCCACGCATCGAAATACCGTTATTCCGTCTCTTTCTAACAAAAACGTGGGTCACAGTTGTATTAAATGAATTCGTGTAATGTTCTATGAATGTGATATTATACTAATGATCTTTATTTTTGTAAAATCAATCAAGATATACTTTAACTGATTTTAAGTTTCTCAACTGCAGGAAATTTCAAGACACAAACGTATTATTTACATTTGCAGTATCTGCTATACTACTTTTTAGTAGTGCTACAAGAGAGTATTATGTGTTGGTAGTACAAAAGATTAAGAAAGTTTGATGCACAAGTGTGCTAAGTACTTTTACTGGAAGGGCTTGGCAATTTTTAAGTGCACAAATACATTAAACCGTTTTGAGATATTGTCCGAATTGTGGGATAAGTACTTTTTCACTTCTCATGCTCTTAAAATGTTAATTTAATTAATTATTATGTAAGTATTAAGGATTAATTCATTTTATTATGCATTTCCAATTAGTTTTAAATGATTTTTCAAGTTTGAATAGGTTGGCTAAATATGCAAGCATTTAAAGCGTACGTTTTTACAATTCTTTGCAATTTGAATAGATTATTCGTATTAAGCTTGCATTGTAATCACCAATTACCTACACCAATTCATTGTGCAACTTAGAAACTTTACAATTTTGTATAGGACGTCGCTTTTTTTCCTCGCATTCAAAGTGAAAAGTAGAGTGTTTACTTGAAGGTGTTTGTCAATTTTTGAAGTGCACAAATGCATTTAATCTTTTTGAGATATATTCCCAGTGCACATGTGAAATGAATGGAAAAGCGGAAATAAACTAAGCCCATTTAATTTAATGTTTATTTCGTAGTGTGAATACTCAAACGTATTACTTTCATTTAAGACATTTGTGTTTTGAAGATTGATAATTTTCAATGAGCAGCGCGTGTACGCGCAGCTACGATCGACTACTGACTAAAGTACCCTACGCTGTGTGGTGTACTGACTTTACCGTGTTTAACGTTAATGTTTAGTGAAGGACGTAAACTAGTGAATTTAGTGAATCAAACTGATAGAAACAAGACAGAATCGCAAGACGTGCCGCCATCAGTGTCCGGCCAAAAAGCAGAATTGAAGAGTTCATCACATAAAATGATGATCCAGATGAAGAGTCCATTGTTGAAGAAATTTAAGATTTGATTAAATTTTAATTACCAATTAGTAAAAATGAATAATTGTTACCTGAAACTGAAGACTGACAGTATTAATTTTCCTATAAAACTCTTATTTTAATGATTCAGAAACGAATTGTTTTGTGAAATAGCTGAAGACTGGCCTATAGGTGGGCTTCAGTCCTTTTAATTTTTTTGTTGTGATTTTGAAATTTATTTTATTTGATTGTGGATAAAAACTGTTTGTGTTTTATAATAAAAATAAACATTATGAAAATGGATCACTGGTTTATTATTTTGTCTATTTAATGCAATATCCATAACTATTATTATCCTTCTTCTTGGACCTTGAACCAGTCTGGTAAAGCTGTTAAATAGTTTTGAGTTTTTCACTTCATGCCGGTCAGCATAATCAATCTTAGTGCACAAATGTATTAAATGGGGGGTTTTTATGTTTAGTTGGCCATTTTGAAAAGGTTACGTTTAAACTAATATTACAATATTGAGATATGATGGAGTAAAATGTGTAGTCTTATGAATAGATGCATATTTTTTTTGTTATTTTACTTGGATTTTCTACGGTTCTCATCTAAACTTTAAAAAACTTCAAAGCTCTCTCCTCAAAAATGTAAATTTCGTAGTTAGTGCAATTGTGAACTAAGGCATCGATATACTGTATATCAATAAACACAACAAGAAACTAGTAAACACATGAACAATCATATAAAACAAACTTGTCTGTTTGTACTAACCTTTGAAATACCATCTACAAAGCTGTAGCTTTTCGTCGTTAGGTAAACGATTTAAATCCATGATTGTGGTGATTACAGGTACTTATTATAGTAAGGCTTCAATTTATTGGATATTTTCTCACTATATTCTATTTAAGACTGGAAGAAGAGAAGACCAAACCAATAACCAAATCACATTATGGAACTGTCATGTCATTATGATTCATGTCACTGTCAGTCGTGTCATGTACTGTCAGACAGTACGGGCGCGTTTATGATTAACGGGCAATGGCATATTTTATCGTCACGATTTACGGTAGGTACAAAAAAGAGACAACAATCTTAGACCATATACTATATAGACACAGCACATTGCTAAAATGACGTTCATGTGTGAGTAATCTAATGTCAATATTGTTCTTAAACGTTCAATGTGTGTATGTCACAGGATGTACATATGTATATGCCAACATATACCAAACTAGTACCACGACTAGTACTTACTTAGCGATTGTTGCCGTTCGCTCCTATAGATGGGAAGCCGGTCAAAATACGTTGTTGAAACTGAACGAACAGTAGTTGACTATATTTTCCTGTAATGTAAAATGTGTATGGGAAGAATTGATAAATATTGTATACTGGTTGTTACTCGCGGTATTACTTACCGCGTGGTATTCTGATCCCGTTCATCTAAGCCCTGCACGTGTGGTCTTGTATAGGAATATTATATATATGAATATTATATATATATATATATATATATATATATATATATATATATATATATATATATATTTTTAGGGTGGTAGAAATTTGATGGCACAAATTTGTCACAAATTTCGACCGGGTGAGTACCACCGTGCACTTTTGCGAAAAATCCTCCATAGTAATCCAATCTCGGTTGGATTGCGTTCAGGGGTCAGCAAGTGCATAGCCGGGCAGGGGGGATTGAGGTCGCAGCACAAGTGGGACCGGTGGGTCTTGGCGTAGTCTAGTGGGGGGGTGGTGCGGGGCGACGCGCCGAACAGGGAGACCCGGGGGGGGGGGGGGGGGGGGTACGGGGGCCCTTCCGTTCGGCGCGTCGGCTCTGGCCATACCTCACATTCATAGATAAAACCAATATCCCACGCTTTGTCACGCTGTGCTACGACAACAATCGCCTCTTTTTTCACGCCTTCCCTCCTCTTCATCCTCATGGCAGCGCATAATTACAGTAGATTGGTCTACACAGCGGCAAAAAACTCTCCCTCGAGCTCGCTATTTGAGGTGGAGTCCAGGAACATCTGTGGGCTCCATACAAACCTCAACGCCGTCCACCAACACCTGGAGACGGCGAAACCAGCAATGCTGTTTCTTACGGAGACACAAATACGCCGCCCTGATGACACGATCTACTTACTCTACCCCGGCTATGTCCTTGAGGAGAATTTCCGCGCAAAAGCCGGGGTGTGCGTGTTTGTTAGGGCGGATGTTTGATGTCGCCGTTTGCGCTGCCTAGAGGACCCATCCTTTTCCACCCTTTGGGTACACATAGACCATGGCTCTACGAGTCAGATCTATGTGTGCCTCTACCGCTCCCATACAGGAGATACCGAGACAACTCGACTCTTTGAATACCTGAGTCAGGCGGCAGATGATGCGCAGGAGCGGTTTCCGAACGCTGAACTGGTGTTTTTAGGGGATTTTAACGCCCACCACGAGATCTGGTTGGGCTCCGCCAAAACAACCCACGCGGGAAGAGCCGCCCATGCATTTGCTCAGGCGCATGGCCTGACCCAATTGGTACACGAGGTCACTAGGATAACAAAAAGGTCGGACCATGAGCCCTCTCTGCTAGACCTTCTGCTGACGAGTCGCCCGGACCAGTACAGTGTTTCGGTGAGCGCCGCTTTAGGTGAATCCGACCATTGTCTGGTCCGTTCCGAGGTGCCCATTTTAGCGCCCCCACGTCCCGCGCAGGGGAAGCGGCGTCTCTGGCACTACTCGTCAGCGGACTGGGATGGACTGCGTGATTATTTTGCGTCCATCCCGTGGGTTGAACGCTGCTTTGAAGGTAAGAACCCATCTGAGGCCGCAACTGCTGTCACCGGTGAGATCAGTCTGGGCATGGAATATTATATCCCCTACACTGATGTCGCCGGTGTCCGCAGGGCACGCCCCTGGTTCGGGCGCGAGTGCGCGGAGGCTGTTAATCATAAACAGTCAGCGTACCGCGCTTGGATCAGGGCGCGCGCTACGTGCGATCCCAACGTGGGCCACTTCAAGGCGGCGTACAACAGAGCTACAAAGGCCTGCAAGAGGGCTTTTGTCAGAGCGGATGCCCAGCGCATAGCGCGGCTTGATCAGGAGCTAGTAGAGCATCCCACGGGCAGCCGTGGCTACTGGCGACTGGCCAAAGCCGTGCAAGCCAACTTCTGCCAGCCTTCGCTGCCCCCGCTGCGCAATCCCGATGGATCCCTGGCCCATGACCCGCAAGAGAAAGCAAATTTGCTGGTTAATTTCTTTGCGGCCAACTCCCGAGTCGATGATTGTGGTATGGAGCCGCCGACACTGCCCGTCAGTGACCATGCAATGCCTGATATTCGTATCAGGCAACGCGATATCCGAGCGGTGTTGCAGTCACTCGATGTCCGGAAAGCCAGTGGTCCGGACGGTATTCCAGCGGTGGTTCTGCAAAAATGTGCAGCGGAGTTGTCTAAAATGCTTGCGCGGCTGTACCGGCTGTCCTACAGCTCTGGTACAGTGCCTTCGGCTTGGAAAGAGGCGAATGTACAGCTGATCCCCAAGAAGGGGGATCGCTCAGACCCAAACAACTATCGACCCATAGCCGTCACCTCAGTGCTGTGCAAGGTGTTCGAGCACATTATTAACAAACAGCTCATGCGTCACCTTGAAGATCACTCCCTAATTAATGACCGGCAATATGGCTTCAGGCCGAAACGGTCAGCGGGTGATCTTCTGGCGTATGTTAACCATATTTGGGGTGAGGCTATGGACAAGCACGGCGAGTCATTGGCAATTAGCCTTGACATCGCCAAAGCTTTCGATAGAGTTTGGCACAAGTCGCTTCTTTCCAAGTTACCAGCCTTTGGTCTGCCTCCTAGACTGTGCGACTGGGTTGCCGGCTTCTTGCAGGAACGCCGTATTGGCGTCCTTTGTGATGTACGAGCCTCGGAGTTCTTGCAGGTAAATGCCGGCGTACCGCAGGGATCTGTCCTATCGCCAACTCTCTTTCTTCTGCATATCAATGACATGCTGTCGACCGGCAGCATTCATTGCTATGCGGATGATAGCACCCTACACGGGAGTTATCAAGGACGTCCTGCGGATAAGCAGACGCATATCGCGGAAAAAAGGCAGCTTCTTGTCACTGAGCTTGACCGGATCCTGAATCACATTTCCCAATGAGGCTCTGAGAACTTGGTCGAGTTCAATGCCAAGAAGACGCAGGCATGTGCGTTTACAGCAAAGGTATCTTCTTTCCTTCCCCTTCCCACTCTTCAGAGCACGCCACTGCCACTGCAGGACAACCTCAATATCCTCGGTATGGATGTTCGCTGCAAACTGAACAACAAAAACTACATCGAGAGTATCATCAAAGCAGCCTCGCGTAAACTCGGAGTCCTGAACAGAGTGAGACGGTTTTTCACGCCGGAGAAACGGTGTCATCTTTACAAGACACAAATTCGTTCCTGCGTGGAGTACTGCTCACATCTCTAGGATGGATCCGCTAAGTACTTATTAGATGCTCTCGACAGGTTGCAGCGACGTGCGTAGAGATGTTGCTTCCTTGGCAGTTTTTTACCGTCTCTACCATGGTGAATGTTCTGAAGAGCTATTCCAATTAGTCCCACCCTCCCCCTTCCTATACAGGACGACACGTGCAGGACTTAGATGTCACCCCTATACGGTGCAGAACATTCCTTCAAGAACCAAGCGGTTCGGTGACTCTTTCCTTTGTCGCACCATTAAGACCTGGAATTCCTTGCCAGCTCACGTGTTTCCCTCTTCCTACAGTCCCGGGTCCTTTAAGCGGGGCGTGAAAAAGCGTCTGATGAGGCAGTCAAGCTGAGTGCCACCATTGTTAACATGGCACGTGTATATAATGGTGGCCCTCTTTCTTGAGACTTTACCTTCAGCTTACCATCAGGCGAGGTAAAGTCAAATTGACGTGTCCTATTTATAAAAAAAAAAAGGAAAGGAGCGAATGGGGTTAATTGTAATAGCTCATCAGAACATTCACCATGGTAGAGACGGTAAAATACTGCTGCAACATCTCTACGTATCTGCAGAGGCTCGAGGGTACTCGTGACCTCAGGATTTCCAATAATGCGCATCGGACGTCGCTGCAACCTGTCGAGAGCATCTAATAAGTACTTTGCGGATCCATCCCAGAGATGCGAGCAGTATTCCACGCAGGAATGAATTTGTGTCGTGTATAGAAGATACCGTTACTCCGGCGTGAAAAACCGTCTCACTCTGTTTAGGACTCCGAGTTGGAGTTTGAATATTAGGCAGGCAAAATCCGTAAGCATATTTAGGCAAATGCTTAAAAGTTATTATTTGTCACTAAGCTGAAACGATAGATCTCCCTAATATATAAACCATATACATATATTAGGTGCTTTAGCATGTAAGTTTTGTATGTTTTTCTCTCTGTATATTTCTAATTGTATCGAGTATCGTTATGTCTATAAATGCATATATTTTATAATTTTTTGCATGTATATTTTTATTTTATTTTATTCTTTTCATTAAGTGTTATTGAAATTTGACTGTGAAAGCTACACCACAAATTGTAACGTGCGTTTTACTGAATATTTCTCCATCCCACGGTTGCCTGGAAGAGATCGCATTTAGCGATAAGGCCGCCCATTGTGCATTTAACAATAGCTGCTGTAATCCGTACTACTGTCTCTTGTAATTTAATGTTGGTGTACAATAAAGAGTTATCTATCTATCTATCTTTAAGCGAGGCTGTTTTGATGATACTCTCGATGTAGTTTTTGTTATTCAATGTGAAGCGAACATCCATACCATAGATACTGAGGTTGGACTATAGTGGCAGTGGCGTCTTCTGAAGAGTGGGAAGGGGATAGAAAGGAGATACCTTTACTGTAAACACACACGCCTGCGTCTTCTTGGCATTGAACTTGACCAAGTTCTCAGAGCCCCATTGGGAAATGCGGATCCACCAGCGGCGACACCGTTTCTACAAGTCTCCCTGTTCGGCGCTTCACCCCGCCCCACCCGCCACTAGACTACGCCAAGACCCACCGGTCCCACTAGTGCTGTGACCACAATCCCCCCTGCCAGCTATGCACTTGCTGACCCCTGAACGCAATCCAATCGAGATTAGATTACTATGGAGGGTTTTTCGCAATAGTGCACGGTGGTACTCATCCGGTCGAAATTATGTGACAAAATTGTGTCATCAAATTTCTACCACCGAGAAAAATGTGAGTGTCAGTTACCGTAAATCTAGTCATAAAAGAATTTCTTTATAGTAGACGACGTTGTATCGAAAAGATCCAGATCGTTACATATTTTATTAAGCTTATGAGGACATCATGCGGTGCAGTGGTAAATGTTGTTCGTAGTTGGTGTGAGAGAGAGGAACGTGTATAGTCTAAATCTATATAATATTAAAATAGTATATTATAGTATCAATAATGTAGTACAACATCAACGGTTTAACACTACGCTACGATACAATTTGTGTGTTCAATTGGTAAACCGTTCAATTGCTAAGTCAGACGTCATGGGTTCGATTCCCACTCAGTACAAATATTTGTAAGCACGAGTTTTTTTTATTCCACTAAGTCGGCAGATAAGGACACGGTCCATCTGCTAAGATTTGGTTACCGTGTTCTATGGCCAGATTCAGTACCAGGGTGTGATATACTCTCTCTTTGAGTCCTCAAGGCTATAAAAAATTTTGGCACCCAGGAAGTGGAAATAATTATGTAGGATTAAATCCAGCAGCCTTCGTCACATCGCGTTGACATGTATTTAAAAAAGCGCCCAATTTGGTTTGGTTACAAAAGTTACGTTCCTTTCACATTATTTTATATGCCAGCTATTTGCTACGAGATAATTAAATTATATATGTTATAAAATACTTTTTAGCCAAAGATAAATAATAAAGATGAATTTTGAGACATGCCTTTCAATTTGTTTTCTTTGCAGTTTTATTTGTTACATGAAGTTTAATTATTATTCGAATGTAAAGACCGCATCACTGGCAGTGTCCAACGAAACGTTATATCTACCGAAACAAATATGGCGTTATGTGTTGAATGTCAATAGTTGAAAATGTGTGAATAGTAAATAAAAATGTTTTCCTCGCTGAATTGTTTGTTATCATGTGTTATCTTACTTCTATATAGTTCAAAAACATGTAAGTATTAATCTAAAAGCACCCTTCTTCACCGTAACGGAACGACAATATTTTTGTGAAATTTTGACTCTTTCAAAAATATTTATGGCTTTTATTCAAGCTTTCTGTCCTTGAATTTATGTACGCCGTGCCTGCGCGCTTTACCTATCAATTAAGGGCAAGGTTGTTGCTTCTTTATGTCCTGTCTCTCTCAGAACGCATTAAGAATCTACGTCAACTTTCCATAAATATTTTCGCATATTTCTAACGGTATTTTTATGCGAAATCGATTCCTTTCACTTTCGTTCTACTATCCTTGTTCATTTGCCTAAAATCAAATAACATTTCTCTTATAAAAGTTCATTTTACATACATAAAAAATATTACGTCTAATATGACATAAAAATAACACATTTTATTTGTAAAAATGTCAGTCTAAATTCATAGATTCCTTAGAAATAAATACCTAGTTAGAATGCAAATCTATACTACTTAGTTTAGCCTACTGGAATCCACTACTGGACATAAGCTTTACTTGGTTGCAATAGCACTTAATCTGCTTAAGTATGGTATAACAATCTATCTGTGGTATTGCCACATGAAAAGAAAGGTAATACCATAATCGGGTTATATAATTTTAGTTAAAAATATTTGCAGGCAGTTGGGACAGGTGGATCACTAATAAAATAACTAAATATCAAAGTAAAAAAATCATTTATACTCTAACCATTAAAATAGTGCTTGCAAAACATCAAAATTAAAAAATATATATTGAAAGACTAAATGGCTCCGGCCTGAAAACACTTCGGAAATTCAGCGTGCAATTACATGCATGGTATGTAGTCTTCATTAGGCAGGCGAATAATGAGTAGTATTTTCATAGTCTAAGTACACAACTCATGAGTAGTTCTTATCATTAAATGATAGCATATTGATGATTTGGTTCAAACCTTTGCGACAATTATAATACAACTATTCAACATAAAGTAGTTGTTGATAAATAAAAGAATCTTGCATACCTGATTATTTTAGTACAAACTGGCTTTTATCAACAGCATTTTTTTAGTGAGCTTTGCTTATCGCGACCTTGCCTATGTCCTTCCTCAAAATCCTCAAAGTCTAATCTACCCCTATACCATATTTCATCGAAATGGGTTCAGTGGTTTACGTGTGAAAGAAGGACGTAACAAACAGACACACACACACATTTTCCCATTTATTATATTAGTATCGATATTAAGCTGGTCAAGTACTTATGTAATATAAACTCTGATATACTTCGATTGGTTTGACTTCTAATTTGCCTCCAATCCTCCATACATTCTTAGGAAAATGTCTCGCCAGAAACAAATGGACCTCGTAGAGAGCCTATAAGGGTTCAACCTCCATGCATTCTTGGGAAAAATATCTTGTCAGAAACAAAAGGTACAGAACCTTTAAAAAAATATAAAATGTTGTTTATCGAGTATAACATTTCTATACTGCATTTGATAACCTGTGTTGTATATATCTGGAGTTCCCAACTTTCAAAACCTACTCAATGCAAATATTTTGGTATAGTTGGAGAAATGTGAGTAATACACCTCTGCCTACCCCTTCAGGGTTGAGCTACACACCATGAAGTGACTCTAAAAGACACAACTACTGTTGCTCAAGTCGTGGAACAGATCCGGCGGCTGGGTCTCGAGGTGGCTCTGCAGGAATCCGAAGCCATGTTTTTCATGGACATCGGCGCGGCCTCACAGTAGGAGACAGTTCCTTCGGCATCAAGCCTCAGATGAAATATCTGGCGCCCGTACTCGACGGTCGCTGGGACTTTGAAACTCACTTTCGAAGTCTGCGTCCTAAATTGGAGGGCACGGCTTACGCTTTGGCGTGGCTTCTGCCTAATCTGAGGGGCTCGAAGACTCCGGATATGTTGTGGTCCATGGCCCTATACGGGTGCCCTGTATGGGCGGACACCGTAAAGAAGACGCACACGCATATGCTGCGTATCTCACAGCAGAAGATGGCCTACAGGGTCATCGCTCGATATCATTTAAAGCGTGAATCCTGGATGCGAGAACCCATTCGGCGCTACATCGGTTCCGAAAGGAGGCGCGGGAGCGGGGACGTGATCCCGAGCCTGAACATGTGGGCCGAGGAGTCCCAGCTTCATAGGGATATGGTGGCGGAGTGGGAGCGACGACTTGAAAGAGCACGCACAGAGCACGCCGTAGTGGCGGTAAGACCCATCATGGGGGAGTGGCTAGAGAGGCCTCACAGTAGCCTCTCGTACCGGCTGACACAGATGATCATCGAGCAAGAGAGCTTCGGGCGGTATCTGTGTCAGAAGGATATGTGCCGTCACTGCGACGCGAGCGAGGACCCGGGGCTGCACACGCTTACCGATTGTTCGGCGTGGGAGACGCCGTGACGGGAGCTGGTGACAGCCCTGGGAGTGAGAGCTCTATCGCTCGCCACCTTTCTCGCGGCGATAGTTCATTGCGCAGATGCGTGGGTGGCCGGCGCCTCCTTCTGCGAGCAAGTAACGTTCGTGAAGGAGGTGGCGGGGCGGTAGCGGGACCGGGACCGGCAGAGAAAGAGATTTGCGACCCGCGCTGCCTGCCAACAGAGGCAACTTGAGCGTTGGAGGTCGATGAATGACCTCCGTCCCCCATGAGCGGGGGTGACGGATGGAGCAGCCTGTCACCCTAGCAGCAGATTCAGGTGGTGGCGCGCGTTGCACGTCCTCCCATACCAGATCGAGAGAGATGGCCTTGGGTCAGTCGGGGTGCGAGAGATATGCATTAGCAACCTCATCTTCGGCCTTGCACTGCGACCCACAAACGGCGTGCGCTTTAGTCGGTTCGAGTCCGACATAACCTCCCCCTCCGGCTCCGGCTTTGGAGGGTACCCGAGAGTATTTCGCGCACGTTAAAGAAAAAAGAAATCCCTTCACGGTTTTACTGGCGTAAATATATGTATGTATTATTATTGATTGATGCTAAATTTAGCTATTCCAAAGGGTGACCCTCAACCAATCATTAAGGAAAATGTGTCTACTATCAGTCAAATCTTTCTCTATTTTTGGCACCGAGTATACCTTCAGTGAAGGAAAGCCTTTACAGATGTTTTAATTATATTCAGTGATAGTTAGCGTACAGTGACAGCCGATAGTGGCATGGCGGTAGTGAACGCGACCGCTACGCAGGAGACGGATTCGATTGCCGCCCACGGCTAATATTTGAATGCATCAATACGTCTTTTGGAATTATTGTCTGTTTGTCCACAATTGAAACTACTGACCGGATATTTTTTAAGCGTTCGCAAGTTTGATCGCAATCGGTTGAGTAAAGTCGGAACATACCTACGGGTGAAGCTGCGGGCATTATAAGATTGGATATAAACTCTTTTGTCCGAATTTAGGCTCCTTTTTGGGTCATTGTGCGTGAAGAGTACTGGCTAGAACAGCCAGCCTAGCTCCGAAGCCGCAGGAATCCATACCAATATTATAAATGCGAAAATAACTCTCTCTGTTAAACTTTCACGCCTAAAACATTGAACCTATCCTGATGAAATTTGGTATGGAGATAGATTAGATCTCGAGAAAGGACATAGGCTATGTTTGGTCGCGATAACCGACATCCACGCGGGCGGAGCTGCGTTCAACAGCTAGGCATCTAGTTTGACCGTAATTGCTGTACCGCGCTTTGGGTATATGCGCGGTGAGGCGGGGGGAGTATCGAACGACGTCAGATTTGGTCAGTCTGCCGCCAACGCTCGCGGTGGTATGTCGCTCGCTCTCGGACTCGTGTTCTTTCTTTCTCTTTATCTCGTTCCGCGCACCTAGGGCGCGGTATAGCGGTCAGTTTATTGTAAATGATATTTTTCTACAATTTATTTTTTATTTCAGGCACAGGAGACATCCCATCACCGCCCCTAGTTCTGTACATCCCCGAGGAGCCGGAGTGGACAGATGTATTAGTGAGGAGGGTGGGTGACAATCTGACACTTGTGTGTGAACTCCGCGGAGTCAGCGCGAGGAACTTGTTTGTGTGGAACGTCCCGGAAAATGGGTCTATGGATGTGTGAGTGCTTTGTTTAGTTTTGGTTTCTAAAGATACTGCTCTTATAAATGTGGAAAAAGGCAAGGCATTGTTTTAAAAAAAGTGCTCTATTCTCTGTAGTTCAAGGAACAGTTCAATTGATTGAACTAGTGATAGTTTTTCGTATCAGTAGTTCAATTTGTTTACATCATTGAAGTACTGATACGAAAAAGTAGAATAGGGGGCAAAAATAATGTTCAAAACGGGACATGAACCCGCAACCTCATGTAACTGTGTAATCTTATACACTGTAGGAGGTAGGACACGACGGTATTTCCGTCCAATTGATCACTCCGACTGGGGAAGTACCTCCGCCCTACAGAATACTGCGGCCATAATAACCTCGTGTTGTGTTCCCGGCGGTGAGTAGTGTACCCAGAGCTTACTGGAGAGTTTTTGTGCTGTCGGTGGGAAGACCAAAGGCTATTCCTGGTTTGTCTTCTACACTGACGGCACAGAAACTCTGTGTTTACAGGTTCGGCAGCACGAGTGTAACTCGTCAGTGTTGCACACGTCCATAGGCCACTGAAACTATTTTCTATCAAGTGGACCGTGAACTTGCCTGTCAAAGAAATGGTATTTTTTTGTATAGGATAACAAAATTATTTATGCAGTTAGTAATATGACAGGCATTCAATTGACCTGTTTTAACAGTTCACTGTACATACAACTCAGTCCTTTACAGGGGAATGCTCTGACTAACTGAGCTACTACTACTAGTGTGTAATACAAACTTGGAAGCTCAAGACGTGTCTGAGTAGCTCAATTGGTCAGGACATTCCTCTTACAAGGGACGGTCACAGGTTCAACTCCAAAAGTTACAAATGCGAAAGTAACTCTTTCTGTCTGTTACGATTGCACGCCTAAAACACTGAACCGATTCTGATGAAATTTACAGCGATGTACATTGATGAATTAGAGCTTGTGAAAGAAACGACAAACTTTTATCGCAATAAAAGTAATTATTAAGAATGAAGCTGAAAAGATCAAAACAAGCTTTATAGCAGGCGGTACCCAATGAAAATTAATGGCTACCGCCTCCTATGAAGCTTGTTGCGATCTTTTCAGCATCATTCTTAATAATTACTTTTATTGCGATAAAAATTTGTCGTTCCTTTCACAAGCTCTAGTTCATCAATGTACATCGCTGTAAATTTCTACTATTTATTTTTAAAAATTTGTTTTAATTCATACTTTTTAGTTATGAAATATATATTTTTGTAATTGTATTTTAATTTCCTTCATTTTGATACCCCACTCGATAAATTTGAGTGAATTTTCGTTTTACCAAAATCCGCCATGTTGTTTTTTTTATATTTTGATATACCCAGTGTCATTCACAGTAATACGAATCTAACGACACCTCTCAAGCTAAAATCCATCAAGTAGTTCAGGCTGCTGAGCGTACCAAACAATTATACATAAATACATACATACTCTCGAAAAACACAACCCTCCTTCTAGCGCAGTCGGGTAAAAAAAGGGATTCAAGGAGTTCAATTATATCAAAATTCGTCGTTTTCAAAGATAACCTCATGTTTGGTACAGGAATAAATTAGATCTCTGGAAATTACCAACAAATTTATATGATCGCGACAACCGATACCCATGCGCGTGGAGCACGCGACTCCGCCCGCCACACCTAGTGTTGCGTTGTGGATTTTTTTATAACTCAATTTAAAAATAATAGTTATTATCTATGGTTGCGCTAGCGAGATTTGACAACACTAACCGAAGTGTCACATGACACTGTTCAAATCGGCTCTTTTTTGGCATCCTCGGCCAAAATCGGTAGCTTTTGACCCCGGCGGCCAAATACTGTCGGCTCCAGGGTCTTCGCATCGAGCTTCACGCCATCATTAGGTCGTGAGACACACTTGGAAACCCTAGCACGCCGGCACCACTATCAGCCGGGAGTCCATCAACTAATTGCATACTTTCTTCCACCTTTGCACCGTATCAAAAAACACCTCGGCAGAATGATTTATTACGAATCCATCCCTGAGATTCATATTTTAAATCTATATACTAACATTATAATTCATAAACTCACGCCTGTATCCCCGAAGGGGTAGGCAGAGGTGCTAGCACCCACATTTCGCCAGTTTATGTTTAGGTCCAAATGTAATAGGTGGCGAGCCTATTGCCATTAACCGGGCACTTATAAACCCGCGATAAATACACACATAGCTTCGAAAAGCATCGAAAAGTCATTGGTGTGTGCCATTGTAAAACCTGGGATCGAACCCGAGACCTCGTCTCAGCAGTCCATCACCCATACCACTAGGCTACCGCGGTCTTTTTAAAATATAAATATATAATATATATATTTATATACAATATCTAATATATAAAATTCTCGTGTCACAGTTTTCGTTGCCATACTCCTCCGAAACGGCTTGACCGATTTTGATGAAATTTTGTGGGCATATCGGGTAGGTCTGAGAATCGGCCAACATCTATTTTTCATACCCCGATTCGCGATAACCGACATCCACGCGGGCGGAGCCGCGGGCGACAGCTAGTATTATATAAATCTAATATTATAAATGCAAAAGTAACTATATCTGTCTGCATGTTACGCTTTCACGCCTAACCCATTGTACCTACCTATTTTGATGAGATTTGGTATAGGGTTAGATTAGACCTTGAGAAAGGACAAAGGCTATGTTTGGTCGCGATAACCGACATCCAAGCCGGCGGAGCCGCGGGCAAAGCGCTGTATGGTACCTAATATAAATTTATCTACTCTGATACTATAATACAAAGATTATAAAATTGAAATTAGAACTCTTATGACAAACATTACGCACAGGCCAAAAAAAAAGTTTTATTACGATACAGGTCTTGTATGGACACCTATATCATAAAATAACTTTTTAATCATAACGATACACCTATACAATCCCCATCTGGACTGAACCTCTACTTTAAAAAAAGAATCCGCCATTTCGGAAGAAAAAAAAAAAGAAACACGCATGCGCAATCGAAGTTTGTGCCTTGGCGCGAATATTTTTTTTTTGTTCTATTCATTTAAATTAAACAAAGTTTGGTTTGGTTTGTAAAATAAATTAGTTTATGTATTATAGTATGAGAGTAGATAAAGTAGTGTATGACACTGTACATAACTTGGTCTTATAACACTCGTGTGATAATATAAAAAAACTCGCCTACGGCTCGTTTTTTTTAAAACACACTCGTGTTATAAGAACCCTTATTATGCAACAGTATCATAAACTACTATTATGTAACCACTTATCATGCGAGAGTTTGTTAAAAATGATAGTAATCAACTTTTTATTTATCTCATTTGTTTCACCAGCTAGCCGGATTACATTAACTATTACATTCACATTAATTACTCACTTTTACAGGTCTTGTAACAACCTTGATTTAATTAGGTATATTAACTTCACAAAACTAGTATAAAGCTTTTTATTGAATAATTTAATCGATTAATCAATCTATCGCAGCTCAATGCATAGGCATTGTCCTACTGTTTCCATGTTGACCAGTCGGTTCGGTACGGGGTTTTATTTTGATTATTCTTTCGCTCGCAGTGATATCGTCAGCATATTTTCCGTTAGTCGCCTCTCACGACACTTTTCGGATTATAATAATTATAATTATAGAGCGCCGTGCAGTAATAGTTGATATCACTATCCCAGAAAAAGAAAAACAAATTAAGTATTTGGACTTAGCCCATGAGATTGTCGACATGTGGCGATGTGGACTCAGCTATTATTGTACCGATAGTCATCTCAGTTCACCGACTTATCGCCAAGAGCCTCAATCAATATCTTAGGAGGCTCTCGTTAGACAGCTGGCTCAAGGGCTTGATACAGAAGGCAGTTCGGCTAGGTATGGCACGCATAGTGAGGAAATTCGCCTCCCTGGAGCCCTAACCACCGATAGCTTGGTGCCAGGACCCGATGCCGGTCTGACACTATTTTTTATAAATTTAAATATATATATTTTTGTAGATGTATTTAATTTATAGGTATTGTTCAAATGAATAAAGGGATATAATAATTAATTAATAACCTCCATGTTCATTATTCCAGAAGAGCCTTCAAGGTCCAGACAATCACCACTCGCTCCTCAAGCAGTACCTTCAACAAGGATGTGGTGGGAGTCGCAGACAGCGGGCACTACATGTGTTCCTCACCGCCGTTCAGCGTCACCAAGTATATACTGGTGCAGCCTAGAGGTGAGGCGCTATTTGCACACACACCCAAGCACCGTCTGTGGGTTGTAGGACTTGTAGGTTGCCAGAGATGAGATTGCTGGAGACATCTCTCGTACCCCAGCCCACCTTGGGCCATCACTAGCTACCAGGTGGCAGGATTTTCACCATCTCGACCACCGAGTGCATGCCCACGCTCATGGAGGATCACTCTGCGACTTCCGATGTCGGAGAGCGTTACTACTCTCTAGGAGGTTTTATATTCCCGGGGTATGACGGAAATATCTTATGGGGCCACTTTTCAGTCTGGCGTTTGAAACCTAAGACGGCATGCGGCCGAAAACCACCCGGGGAACTTCTGCTGATGGTAAGATGAAGGCAAAGTCTCGAGGAAAGAGGGTCACCATTACATATACCTACCATGTTAACAATGGAGGCACTCAGCACCGCGTTTTTTTTTAGTAGACGTGTAGTAGTTACTAGCTTTAAGAATAATATATATAATCTGAATGTAGCAAGTGTACTTCATACAATAAGACACAGAATTGTTTCTTGTGATTACATAGGTATTATCACGTAATGTGCTTTTATCTACTCTGATACTATAATACAAAGATTATAAAATTGAAATCAGAACTCTTATGACAAACATTACGCACAGGCCAAAAAAAAAGTTTTATTACGATACAGGTCTTGTATGGACACCTGTATCATAATATAACTTTTTAATCATAACGATACACCTATACAATCCCTAACTGGACTGAGCCTCTACTTTAAAAAAAAATCGGAAGAAAAAAAAGAAACGCGCATGCGCAATCGATGTTTGCGGCCTTGGCTTGACGTCAACTTTTTTTTTTACATTTATATTAAACAAAGTTTGGTTTTGTTTGTAAAATAAATTAGTTTATGTATTATAGTATGAGAGTAGATAAAGTAGTGTATGACACTGTACATAACTTGGTCTTATAACACTCGTGTGATACTATAAAAAAACTCGCCTACGGCTCGTTTTTTTAAAACACACTCGTGTTATAAGAACCCTTATTATGCAACAGTATCATAAACTACTATTGTTTATTTGTGTAAAATGATAAATAACTATTGTACAAACTTAAAGGTGCTCAAGCCTGCATAAAGTACTATTGTAGATTAATTACCTAGTAAGTATAATTGTATATTTGCTGAGCTTATATGAATTTAAATCTTCAGGCTTTCACGGCCGGCGTTGCATGTAGAATATACTGCTTCCGGGCTGTTTGGCCGTGGTCGATGTGAAACTTGCGTTCCAGACGTTTCGTCGATCACTGCGGTCGACATCTTCAGTGGCGCAGGGCCGGGCGACGACAACTTCGGAGACCTTGCCTCGCCGGCGGCTGACTTGCGACTAATGCCGAGCCTTGAATCACGGCTGTATTTATAGGCACGGTCGGAGCGGGGAATCGACTCACTCGATTCTGA
This sequence comes from Eilema caniola, assembly GCA_949126895.1. Classification (NCBI taxonomy): domain Eukaryota; kingdom Metazoa; phylum Arthropoda; class Insecta; order Lepidoptera; family Erebidae; genus Eilema; species Eilema caniola. The sequence continues at coordinate 946,836 of OX421490.1, read as the reverse complement.
TTGGTCGAGCGCTGTGGCGACCACACAGCCCGGAAGCAGTATATTCTACATTTTATGAATTTTATGACAAATAAAGAAGCTTTACAAACAAACAAACAAACTCAGCACCGCTTGACGACCATCGGTCCCACTAGTGCTGCGACCACAACCCCTCTCTGCCGAGCTATGCACGCACTGATCCCTGAACGCAATCCAACCGAGATTGGATTGCTATGGAGGGTTTTTCACAATTGGGTATTTTCCTGTAGTTAAAATAAATTATTTAGCTGAACTTATTAAATTAAGAATAGTAAAAGAGTGAAAACAGTTGCGTCGGTTCTTATTTTATGGTTCATATTTATTTGTAATCATCTACCCAACCTTTAATAGTAAATGATTTGACTATTAAATATTATGACGTCACAAATATTTTTTTCATATAATTTTCCTTATTACTCTCCGTTTTGACGTTTAATAAAAAGTAACTAATTTGACTAGTTAGTCAAATACCCAATAGGGTATTTTCCGTTTTTTTAAAAACTGCTTCATTTTAAAGACCGAGAAGAAATATTCAACAGAAAAATAAAATTTCTCTAATTAACGTCCATTTTCCGCGTTAAAAGTGAAAAAAATCTAATTTATTTTTAATGGTTTTGAATTTACCGCCAAAACGCGCCGTGCGCTGACGTTTACCGTATGACGTCATCTTTGAGTAAACAAAGAATTGTGACGTGAGTGCACCGGTATAAATAGTTTATGTGGCGCAGTTTTAGAAGTGTTTGTACACAGAGGCACCACACACCAGTAATACCATTTTCTATCCATTTGAGATAAAAATACTTGATCGACTGTTTACAACTTGTTTACATAAAGATGACGTCACACGTTAAACGTCAGCGCACGGCGCGTTTTGGCGGTAAATTCAAAACCATTAAAAATAAATTAGATTTTTTTTACTTTTAACGCGGAAAATGGACATTAATCACAGAAATTTTATTTTTCTGTTAAATATTCCTTCACAGTCTTCAAAATAAAATAGTTTTAAAAAAAGTGGAAAATACCCTATTGTGCACGGTGGTACCCATTGGCCGAATTAAAAATTTCTATCAAGCTGACACTTTGTTTTGGGATGTATTTTTACTGAATAGATAGAGAAGAATAAATAGATGCAGGATGGAGAACAGCTCTATCCCTTAGTCCCCCGACACCCATGAGAAGAGATGGGGTGGAATTCTACTTCACCGGAAACCTCTATCTCATACCACTGTTTCATCCTCCCAGGTCCAAAGTACTGCGGTCGCGGCACATTCTGGTGCGGTATGCGCTGCATGGCGTCTCAGTACGTGTGCGATGGGAGGCCAGACTGCGAAAATGCAGAGGACGAGGCGGTACATATGTGCTCACAACATGTGTGTTCACGTGAGTATCCGACTAATATTATAAATGCGAGATTTGTAAGTATGGATGTTTGTTTGTTACTCTTTCACGTAAAAACTACTGAATGGATTTTAATGCCCGAGGAGGGCCAGACCGAGAGGGATGGCCCTGGGTCAGCCGGGGTGCGAGGGATATGTCGCATGACAACCTCACCTTCGGCCTAGCACTACGACCCAGAGACGGCGTGCGGTTTAGTCGGTTCGAGTCCGACATAACCTCCCCCTCCGGCTCCGGAGGGGTGGATATCCGTGGGGATTTCCCGCACGTAAAAAAAAAGAGGGGATTTTAATAAAACTTTACAATAATATAAGCTTATACATCAGAATAACACATAGGATATATCATTACACTACTACTCAAGGCAGCGGAGCGAAAATAGTCGAGGACAAAGTTGAGTTGGGAGGTGAATTTAATGCTCAATACCGTCGGCTCAACAACTTGCGTCTCTTTCTATCGCGAACCTCTTATCTCTTCTTACGCTATTAGGGTTGCCTTCTTGTGAAGGACTGAATATTTGATTACCAGTCCAGTTATAGTGAAAAATGACAACTTTCAAACATACCTGCCTATTATTAGATGAAAAAAGTATTTTATTACAATGTCCGCATATTTTAACATAAGACGATAAGCATACTACAACATTTAGTATTCTTTGCTACTACACTTTAGTGCATGTGCTAAATTGAACATATCATTTAGGTGTTTAGTTACATGCGTATCAAATCTGGAATGCCGTACGACGCAAACACGAAACGACTTAAACTAGTCCGAGAGCCGACACCCAAAAATCATGTTGGTAAATTATTTTGATTTGCCCTTTCTAAATTCTCGCTTATTAAATTAAATTGACAGGCAAATGGAAAAATGTTAGGTGTTTATCCCTTCTTTTACTTGATTTGCACCCATCTACAGCACATAAGGCACCAGATGGCATCGTAGGTACGTGTACGAACGAACGGAGCGATTAAAATTAAACAGCGTGCGTGCGCTTCGCTTGCGAAAACCGCACTGAATTTTGGTCCGCAAACGGCCCGAGGCCGCTCGGCCGGGCGGTAGGTAACTATAGCGCGCAAGTATATGGAGTGAAGGAGGCCTGCCTCCACAACCTAAAGTATTGCAATTTAGACCAGTAACCCTAGCACGAACAACTATCACAATAGTATCGTTAATGCATTGAGAGAATGGAGCATTGCTATTGGCCGGCTTCACACACATACACACAGGTTCACAGTAGGCAAGCAGCCAATCACAATGCTCCGTTCTGTCAATACGTTTATGAAAGTTGTTCCTGCTAGACGTACAGTTGTTGAACTTTTTAGAGCTTCAATTACCCGTAACGACTGCCATAGATGTTCGCACGAGAGCGAAGTACAGTCAGCAGTAATAATGACATTATTATAAGTGGCTCCCTCCCCCCAGGTCCCGACAAGTTGAACTGCTCTACCGGGCGCTGTATATCGGAGGCGGCTTGCTGCCGCAGTGGCAGCACTCTCTGCCAGCACCCGTCCTGCTGCGACGAGTTTCCGCACAACTCGAGGTTGGAAGGTACGGTGGCAGTTCTTATATAAGTTATGGATCAAGGGATAAATTGGATATTGTGTAAAATATCTAGGCATTATTTACACATCTACAAAATTGAAGTGTCTGTTTGTAATAATGAAATAACCCTTTTTTTACTACAAGCATATGAATATATAACACGGTACATACACCACAATATTTTTTTTACAACTATTGTCTGTCTGGCTGTCTGTCTGTTTGTTCCGGCTAATCTTTGAAATGGCTGGACCGATTTTGACGGTACTTTCATTGGCCGGTAGCTGATGTAATAAGGAGTAACTTAGGCTCCTTTTATTTTAGAAAAAATAGTGTTGAGTCAACACTAAGCGATAACTGACATCCACGCGGCCGAAGTCACGGGCAATAGCTAGTCATAAATATGAGGGTTTAAATCGTCAGACTTAGGTGACAATTCAACTACGGCTTATGTATGAATGGGTAGCTATAAAAAAATTAACCACGAAAGCTAAGTCGGGCTCCACTCCGCTCCCGCCTTAGCCTTCTAACCTATACCGGGTGTAAGGGCAACGCTCCCGAAGCACCCTGGTACACTGCATATTGGCAAAAAAAAAAAAACAATTTGACGAAAAGATTTTATTTTTCCTTTTAATTATCATTATTTATTTTCCATCTTGTTAGGAAAGCTCAATGAAACGAAAATTTGTCGCCATTTGTTTTTTTCTGTAGTGATTTTTGTGTTGTAAACAGAAAAAAGAAAAAAAAATTACCATCAAATCGAAAAAAAAATGCCAATATGTAGAGTACCAAGGACCTTCAGCGTCGGGAGCGTTCGCCTTACACCCGGTATAACACCCCGGCAATATAATAATGCCCAGTTTATCACTGAGCTTATAAAATATACACATACAAACAATCATTTACATGTAAATACTAGGTACACAAGCTGTTTAAAAACAATAATTGTCTCATTTCTGGGATGAAGCAGGAATTAATTATTAATTTGAAATAGAATGCAGAGTCCAGATTCCATTCGGTGAGGTACTTAACTAAACATAAACAATCTTCATGTGTCTTGTTAATATGTTTTATTTCAAAACTCAGTTGATTACTATTTTTCTGCTTAGAGTCATTCTAAAGACCAAAAACCGAAATCGAACCACTGTGTAGGGTAGCAAGAGCTCACTGGAGAGCTTTAGTGCAGTCAGTGGGAAGATTGAAGGCTTTTCCTGCTTTGTCTTCTACACTGACGGCATAGTTCCTACAGGGTCGGCAAAGAATCAAAGAATCAATTTCGTTTATTCAGTTTAGGCACATAAAGAGCACATATGAACGTCAAAATTTTGTCATGTCAAGAAATTACTAATATAATATTAAATAAAGTAAATAAATCATTTGAAAATGATTCTTTCGCTGGTTCGGTAAATTGGTTCTACTGAGAAGATACCAGCAAGAAACTAAGTGAACAATATTATCGTTTCTTTTTTAAAACAATTTGGTTTTTTTTAAATAGATTTATATTGTGCAAGCAATAAGATTAGGATGACCATGCATTTTTATCATTGAGGTATTCGTTTACTTTGTAATATAATTTTTTCATTAAAGACTTTTTTACTTCGATTTTAAACTTATTTAGTGGCATCCAAATCTTGAGGAATTTTATTAAACATTTTAATACTGTTTACCTACAAAGACAGCGCGAGTGTGACTCCCCTGGTGTTGCACACGTCCATAAGCCTTGATAACCACTTTCCATCAGGTGGGCCGTGCGCTTGTCTGCCACCTAAGTGGTATAAAAAAAGTTAGTTAGCCCTGTTAATTTGTTTAATGTGTGTTCTATAAGATTGTTTAGCTTTAGTTAAGTACCTTACCCACCTTTTATCTACCTAGCTCTTAATATATTTCTGTTTGCTAATATACCCATAGGTTTCGTGGATGCGGAGATGCCCACGTTATTCGACGACAGACACGCTCCGGATGACTACGGGTTCATACAGTCCACTATATACACTGTCACAGGTGAGAGGACTTTCAAACATACATTGTACATTTGAATTAAAATTTTAAGCATTTTTCAAGCTGTATATTGAAATCGAATTAAAGAGAAAAGTTTGGATAGGTCTAGGCGGGGTTTGAACCCGCGATTTTTGCCTTACAGGGGTTCCGATTGTTCATAGGAATATCGGTAGATGTTCCACTGTCGCCTCAAAGACAGATATAAAAGGAGAAATTTGAATTGGTAAGGGCGATGTCTTCTTTTTTTTTACCTGCGAGTGATTCCCTTTAATACCCCGCCCTCCTCCGGAGCTGGAGGGGGAGGTTATGTCGGACTCGAACCGACTAAACCGCACGCCGTCTTTGGGTCGTAGTGCTAGGCCGAAGGTGACGTTGTCATGCGACATATCTGACCCAGGGCCATCCCTTCGTTTTGGCCCTCCTCTGGGGTGAAGGCGATGTCTGGTAGCTTGTGGTCAAAGCATTGCCCCTGTAAGGCAAACATCGCTGATTCAAACCCCGCCTAGACCGATTAAATTTTTCTATTTAATTCGATAAATTGTAAAGTAATAAAAAAGTTAAGTGTCGGTTCCCGGTGCAGTAGAATAACGCCCCCCATCTCTTCCCGTGGGTGTCGTAGAAGGGGACTAAGGGATAGGGCTGCTCTCCATCCGACAGTGAACATACAGCCCATGACTAAGTGCCGGCTTGACGGCAATAGTCAATCAAATCAATCAAATTTTATTTTTTTAATAATATTAGCAACCTAAATTATCGAAATTACTAATATTCCCTTTAACCCCTCCAACTAAGCTAAATTGCTTGTGCTAGGAGTGGGTTCACGTCGGTAGTGTAATGGCCTGGATTCGAACCCGGGACCTCTCGATCGTAAGGCCGACTCCTTAACCACTAACCTACCGACGCTACTAGTTTTAATTTATTTTTTTTTTAATAATTAGCTTATCGCAGTCCACCGCTGGACATAGGCCTCTCCCAATGTTGGGAGGCCCTGGTCTACAGTGTCCACGCTGGCCAGACGGGTTGGTACAGGGTTTTATTTCGAGTGTTCCTTCTCTCGCAGTGATATCGTCTGCGTATGTTTCCGTCAGTCACTTCTCACGACACCCCTCGGATGAGATGGGGTGGTGATACTTGTATTTTTCTCTGGCAGCATACGGATTATGTATATTTTGTGTTTTAAATCTATTTTCTTTTTGTATTTCAGCTTGCGCTTTAATATTCATGCTGGCGGTGGTACTACTAGTGTCGGCCATTTGCAAGATGCATATGAAACGAGCCGCGCTACGGAGCTATGCGCATGCAGAGAGAGCCACGAGGCAACATTATACTATGCAGTATGCACAGGTAAGACAGCAAGCGCACTATTTTATTATTAGGCACACTATTTTACTATTAAGTTCACTATTTTACTATTGAGCTCACTATTTTACTATTGAGCTCACTATTTTACTATTAAGCACACTATTTTACTATTGAGCACACTATGTTACTATTAAGCACGCTATTTCACTATTGAGTACGCTATTAAAATTTAAAACACAATATTTCCGAATATGCAGTACACTATTTTACACTTAATCTCATTTTCTGATCTGATCTGATGGAAAGTGGTTACCGTGGCCTATGGACATGTGTAACACCAGAGGTATTACAAGTTATTTTTCACCCGCTTCTAAAATTTCAGACACATCGCTTCCCCCCGTGCTACGAAGCGTCACGACTGTTAGAAGCAGAGGCTCGCGCCCCGGCTTCGCCTGTAAGAGACCCACCGTTACAGGTAAATATCATAATATTTGCCATAGATATAACAACTGGTACCAACGGCTTAACCTGTTCTCTGAGGCACGGAAACACGCAGACCAATGCAAATAGACATATTCATGCATACAGCACTGACCGGGTATCGAACCTAAGCATCCTGTGTAGCAGTCGAATGTAATACCGGCACGTCACAGAGTCTCTCTATGCATTTTTTTTTATATCATTTAGTGGTTACCGTGGCCTATGGACGTGTGCAACACCAGGGGAGTCACACTCGTGCTACCGACCCTGTAAACACAGAGTTTCTGTGCCGTCAGTGTAGAAGAAAAAGCAGAACAAGCCTTTGGTCTTTCCACTGACAGCACAAAAACTCCAGTGAGCTCTGGCTACTCTACTCACCGTCGAAAACACAACACGAGGTTATTATGGGCGTGATTCTGTAGGGCGGAGGTACTTCCCCAGTCGTTTATATTGTAATTAATTGATTACGTCGCTGCAATACTAAGGCCCGTATAACAGAACGCTACTCAGCACTGATTCTCAATTCATAATTACACCTGAGGACAGATTGTGTTCTAGATGACAGTTCTGTCGTTATGCTCATTAACTTGACTCCGGTGATTTTGTTTTGGATGCCAAAGCACACTTTGCTCTACCAGAGTGCTCCCTAAAGTCACGAGCCTGCCCTTAGAATAATCAAGCTCTTTAATTGTTAATTGATTTCAATGGTTGTTCAATTATTTTAAATTAAAATACCTTAATAAAAATAACAATCGTACTATTAAGAATGGAAAAAGTGAATGCTCAGGTGGGACTCGAACCCACGATCTTTCCCTTACAGGGGGAATGCTCTGACCACTGAGCCACCGGGCCACACCTGAAGCTATCCAAATTCTGTGGTGGGAGCCATCTACCGACATTCATACGAAATATCGGAAACAATGAATGATGTTGCAATCATTTTTAAACATTGTTTTTTGATGACTCCGCCCAAATAATTGAATGAAATTTTGAAGCATTTAAGACGGTAGTATAGGAGAATTTGGATAACTTCAGGTGTGGCTCGGTGGCTCAGTGGTCAGAGCATTCCCCCTGTAAGGGAAAGATCGTGGGTTCGAGTCCCACCTGAGCATTCACTTTTTCCATTCTTAATCGATTTGAAAAGTTAGCATAGTAAATGCTTCAAAATTTCATTCAATCGTACTATTGCTTCGGAGAGCACGTTAAGCCGTCGGTCCCGGTTGTCATACAAACATCTATGGCAGTCGTTACCGGTAGTTGGAGCCCTCAAAATCCAACAACTGGTCTAGCTGCAATGCTTCGATATCGGCTTTGGGTTGTGGAGGTCAGATGGCAGTCGCTTCACGGAAAATATCGAAGTTTAGCCAAATCCGCAGTTAGACAGGTAAAAAGCGGACCCCAGACTCCAAGTTGAAAAGCTTCGGATGCGTCTGGGATTAACGCTAGGATAAAGAAGAACAATCGTACTTTATTAATGTAACCTGGGCTACAATAATTTGTTTAACAGTTGATTCATAACTGAGTGTTGTTCACGGACTTTAAGCTGCTCCCGATGTACGCCTCTCATAACTTGAAGGACCCTTCCTCTCCCTTTAAACTAATGTCCATATTACCTATGCTCCCCCACAGTGCAGCCCCGAGTGCCCCCCCGAGGCCGGCGCTCCGCCCGACGCCGAGCGCGCCCCCGGGAGCTTCGGCCTGGCGCGGCTGTCGGCTATCTTCTCGTCTAGGTACCGACAGGTAAGAGATCGCTACTGTATATCCTAATATTTATACTATACTGGGTGATTTAATAATCGTTTCCAACATCTTAACTATTCAAATCGATTAAGATAGGTAAAAACTTGAATTGGTTCAGGCGAGGGTTCGAATCCGCGATCCCTATCCTACCGGGAGAGAGCTTCGACCACTAAGCTGCCGAACCGTGCCTGAATAAATTCTAATTATTCCTTTATATATCCGTGTAAAGGCGACGGTAAGAGAAGGGTCGCCGGTTCGAACCCCGCCTAAACCAATTAAATTTTTTCCTATTCGTATAGCAGTATGTTGGAACGACCGGCTACAATATTAAGCGACGTAACAACGGGTGTTGATTTTTTTTTACGCGGCTGACATTTCTTCTAGTATTCTTCTTTGAACTAGTAGTTTCTGAGATTAGCGCTTACAACGAAATAAACAAACTCTTAAATTTATTAATGTTTTTTCTCTCCAGGTGCCAACTCAAAGCGACGTGGAACTAACAAACGTTCGCTCCACATCGCTCAACAACTCACCAACCCGAACTCGAACCTTAGACAACTATCGCAGTCCGACCTACTGCGATTTAAACACATCAGAATTTTTCTTCACCAATCCAGAAACGGGAGATTTTGGACGCGACTTAAATTATATGGCAACACCTATAGAATTGATGAGAAATAGGAATTCGAGCATCGAACGCGTAATAGATCAATTAGACAGACAGCGGTTAACGTTACAATTGGGTAGATTCCAACTGAGCATTCCCAGGTTCGGACGCCGGAACGAGTCGGATCGTAGGCCAGATACACCTAATGTAGCCGAAATCAATATAGATGACCTAGATTTCGTCAGAATGACATCACATGATACTTATACTTTAAATGGTAGAACTATCAGGTTACTGGGGGCAAATTTTGAGAATTACCCCGTGTTACCTGACGGTACAAGGCCCCCACCTTACAATGAAGCTATGAGATGTAAATTTTTTGGCCCACCACCAGAATATTTGAGCAGGGAAGGGCTAAATGCTAGGGTTGATGAAGAAGCTAGGAATAACATCGAAATGCCGCCATGCTATGATGAGTTGAACGGTGAAAATGCTAATAATAATTCTCCGGTAGCGTCTGGTTCTGGTAATAATAATAGTTCTAACGATAATAATAATTCGGATAATAATGACACCGTCAGAGATAGGTCTATAGCTTCAACTTCTAATAATAATACGAATGATGTAGCTATTGTTAATAATAATAATAATTCTGTGACGAATTCACCCGTGATAACTGTTACCAATGTAGAGAGGAATGATTCTAATTCAAATAATAATAATAATAATGTGCAGAGTATCAGCTCTATTATTAATAATCTGCCAGCTATTGATAGCGACGTTAACGCGAATGACACTATTGTCAACTGTTAATAACGTTTCAGTGTGCTGTTTATATTATTAGCACAATAGAATGCTATTAGTGCTATAAGCATAATAGTGTGCTATTCATGTTATTGACATAATAGTGTACTATTCATCTCACGTTTCAGCGTGCTATTTATGTTGTTAACAAAATAGCTTGCTATACATGTTAATAGCACAATGACGTGTTATTTATGTTAATAGCATAATAGTGTTCTATTCAGGCTATTAACATAATAGTGTGCTATTCATGCTGTTAGCGTAATAGTGAACTATTCGTCTTATTAGCTAAATCGCGTGCTATTTATGTTATTAACAAAATAGCTTGCTATACATGTTAATAGCAAAATAGTGTGCTATTTATCTTATTAGCTAATAAGTGTGCTATCTATGTTATTAACAAAATAGCTTGCTATACATGTTAATAGCAAAATAGTGTGCTATTTATGTTATTAGCAAAATAGCTTGCTATTCATGTTAATAATAGCATGCTATTGATTTTGCTCTTTAAAAATGAATACGTTATACCAATAAAGACTTCTTTCTTCTGTAAAAAATATACAATACGACAGACAATATGATTCTTTGTTACATTGTGCTGGCATAAGTATAGATTGTAAATTACCAATGTAAGTTAGTTTTTAAACATTGGTAACACTGCAACAGGAATTTAGGGACTTTTTTGTGGGAGTGTGGTAAGCACCATATTAATTATGTTCCCAGAAGGCCAATACGTTCAGAGTTCAGTCCCGATGTAATCTCAATCATCCAACTGTCAAAAATGATATTAATGAAAATTGTGTGATTAGATTACCGTTTTTGTTGTTTAGAAAATTGAGATTATATCGAGACTGGATTTTGAACAGGATTGGGAAAAATTGGTCTTATATATATATATATATATGTATGGTTAGCATCATTAGTAGATAGTCGTATGTATAATTTTTACAGAATACTGTAATATGTACTTGTTCTTGTGCCTTAAATTGTTTTAGCAGGCGACACCAGGTGATAGCGTAGTTAAAATATGCTTTTTTCTGCGTATATATTTTTTTTGTCGTGGTCTAAACCAGTGTTTCGCGAGCCTAGACTCGGATTTATTGAGGTCTAGACCTGTATTTGTTAAGTCTTAACAAGTTTCTGTTGGAGTCTACATAACATCCATATTTGTTGGGGTCTAAACCAGTGTTTGGCGAGTCTAGACTCACATTTATTGAGGTGTATTATGACCTGTATTTGTTGTAAACCAGCTTTTTTGGAGTCTATACACACATTTGATACATTTTTTTGGAATCCGGACCCGCATTTTTTTATGTCTAGACCCGAATTAGTTTAGGAATTAGACTTGAATTTTGTTAGGGTCTACATCAGCATAATATATTGAGGTCTAACCTGCGTTTCTTCTCTAGACTCTTAACTGTTGAGTCTAGACTCAAACAACCATAAGACTATGTTATCACCCGGTTTCGTCTATAAGCACTTAATAAACTCTCACATATAATGTTATGCTAGATTAAGCACTTTCACAGTGATATATTTCTCAATGGGCAACACAGGCTGTAAGGCTTGTACTTAGTACTTTTACAATTGCTGGATTATTGAAATTTTATGTTGAAAAAAGTCTAGATAAGGGCAATTCGCCGAAAGTTCAATTTCGGTCTAACCTCAATCTCTTATAAGTCAAAAACGAAGCTCTAAATATTCCAATTCGGTTAGGTACTTAACCAAACGTGAACAATTTTTATGTGTATTTTTAATATTTTTTATTTAACCACTCAATTTATTAATATTTCTCTGTTTTAAAAACTCATTTTGAAGATTAAAACCCAAAATCGAACCACTAGTCAGTCAGTTAGCCCAGTTTATTCGTTTAATATGTGTTTTTGTTTAAAGTCGCTACAAGTATTTTTTTTAAAGAATCTTAGCAACCAAAATTACTAATATTCCCTCTAACCCCTCTATCTAAGTTAAATTGCTTGTGCTGGGAGTGGGTTCACGGTAATAGTATATAATGGCTAGGATTCGAACCCGGGACCTCTCGATCGTAAGCTCGACTTCTTAACCACTAAGCTACCGACGTTCACCTTAGCTTTGGTTAAGTATTTAACCAAACGAAGTATATTATTCAAATATCTTCAATAAATCTAAAATTATAACGAATTTCGATTATATTTTGTCTATAAGACAAATATTCACAAAAAAAATACAACCTGTGTTGCCCAATGTAAAAAAAATACGTTAGATAGTTAAGTTTTATGTTGCCATAGTTAAAAAAATAATAAAAATTTAATTGTATAGCAACAGTAGGGATACTCAATTGTAAATATTTATTTTTAGTTGCGTTTCTGTCTTGGCCGCATGCGATTATTTTGTTGCCGATTGGTTGTAGAGGTCAGGTGGCAGTCGCTTCACAGTTAGACTGGAAACCTGACCCTAACAGCTTAGGGAAAAGGTTCAGAATATAATTACCTATCGATTTAAATAGAAAATATTGAATCGGTCTAGGCGGGGATTGAACCCGCGATCTTTGCCTTACAAGGGCAATGCTTTACCTTTGAGTCGACAGTGGAGCATCTACTGACATTCTAACGAAATATCGGAACCAATGAATGATTTTTAAATCATTTTAAACATTGATTTTTTGACTACTCCGCCCGTATAATTTAAAATGATTTAAAATGAAAAATGGTTAAAATTTGATTCATAATATAATTACCTACATAGTCTAACCAGAGCGATTGCAACAACATTATTGGTTTATATATAACGAAATTAGAGTAACTGTTGACTGACCTCTGTTAAGCGACTCTTGTCTGTCGCACCATTAAGTCTTGGAACTCTTCACCAGCTCACATGTTTCCTTCTTCATACAGTCCCGGGTCCTTTAAGCGTGGAAAAGCATCTGATGAGGCCGTCCAGCTAAGGACCACCATTGTAACATTGTTAGTGTCTGTAATTGTGACCCTCTTTCCTGAGACTTTGCCTTCAGCTTACGATCAGACGAGGTGAAGTCACATTGACGTGTCCTTTATATAAAAATAGTACTATTCCGCCTGTTCTGAATTGATCCTAACGTATCGACGGAAAGAAAGACAGAAGAAGTCAAAGGCAATAGTAATGTATTCTGTATAGACCATTAAAACGGCACTTACAATACGTCAAACAAATAAATCGCCTCTGCGCTTAAGATATTCAACGTTTTGCCTTGTAGTTTCTAGATAATAATTCATTAGATATTTCTTTTTGAAATTGTTTATTGTTGTATAAAATATAGCTTGTTTAAGCTGAAATGACGCGCCCTAAACATTCACTTGTGTAATAATTGTGTTTCGTGAGCCAATGCCATTCCGTGCTGTGATTTTCCCAAGCGACTACAATATGGGGTTCTTCAAGAATCAGAAGATCCCTACAGGGTCGGCAGCGAGAGTGTAACGCCCCTGGTGTTGCACACGTCCATAGGTAACCGTGCCCCATCAGGTGGACCGTGTGCTTGTCTGCCGCCTAAGTGTACGTAAGTCATACGACTATGGGTAGATGGCACCCAACGTCGCTTCAAGATGGAATGATCAAGACATGGCTCGATACCTCAGAGGATTCCTTGAGGAACTGGTCGCTGGTTCTAATCCCGTCAGAGCGTTTAATTTTTTTTTATATACTACTTAAGTGGCAGAAAAGCACACGGCCAACCTGATGAGAAGTGGTTACCGTGGCCTATGGCCGTGTGCAACACCAGGGGAGTCACAATCGCGCTGCCGACCCTGTAAACACAGATAGTTTCTGTACCGTCAATGTAGAAGACAAAGCAGGAATAGCCTTTGGTTTTCCTACTGACAGCACAAAATCTCTCCAGTGAGCTCTGGTTACCCTACTCACCGCCGGGAACACAACACGAGGTTATTATGACCGCGGTATTCTATAGGGCGGAGATACACTTTTTTCATTCTTAATCCATTTGAATACTCAAGTTTATATAGGAGAAAGTGGGATGCGTCATTTGAACTTAGACAAGTTCTATCACATATTTTTGATTGGCACAAATACGGTATTGACATGTAATTCTTGTCACAATTAAAACTTTAAATAACTTGCCTGTATCTTGTAGTAGTATGTTATGATATCTGTAAGTACTATTGTATATCTCAAAAAAATATTGTTCGGTGTCGTCTTAATATAGAAGTTCAGCCAAATCCAAAACTAATAAAGCGGACCTCAGAATGCGACTGTGATTAAAAGATCGTCTTATTTTAGGGAAATATTTCGAATATTGGATAAAATATGGTATTTTTGGATGGGTGACCGCTTAGGCAATATTAAAAGTCGGTCTCGGTTGTCAACAGTCGTTAGGTCAATATGAGCGACCTGAATAACTCTCAGTGGTTGGCCACCAAAATCAGGCTGGGAGGTCATGTGGCAGTTGCTCCCAATATAGCCAAAAAACCCAAGCCATGCGGTACCAATTACTCCGAAGTGAAGGCTCCGGATGCGACTGGCATTAACGCTAGAATGTTGATGGTTTCTTTATTGTTTCTCATTATATCTAGAACAATTTATAACTACATTAGCTTTTGCCAGCGGCTCCGCCCGCGTGGATGTCGGTTATCGCTATAATATCGGTTATCGTTATAAATTGTAGCCTATGTGTTATTCTGATGTTTCATTAAAATCAATTCAGTAGTTTTTACTTACAAACTTTCGCGTTTATATATATTAGTAGGATAATTACTAGACCTCTGTAATCGCCTAAAACCCCTCCAGCTAAACTATGTCAAGTGTAAGGAGTGGGTTCACGTGGGTAGTGTAATAGCCAGGATTCGAATCCAAGACCTATAGCTTGCCAAAGACGATACCGTACAATATTCTGTCCAGTGTGAAAGATGAATGGTCTACCTCTTAATGTTAGTACATAACACAATCCGACCAAGATAATACTTTATTTTCATAATTTTTGAGCTCAAAATTGCATGTATCATATAACAGACTAGCGACCTACCCTTGCCGGGGGGGGAGGGGCAAAAACGTTTCCGTGAATTTCTTACGGAACCCTAAATTTTTGAAAATCCAATTTAGCCTATGTTACTCGCGAAGAATATAGCTTTCTAATGGTGAAAATAATTTTAAAATCGGTTAAAAACAAAATTACAAATCTTTCCTTTTTTAACATAAGTAAAGATACTTATATGTTGAAATTTATTTAAAAAAAATATGTCGTTTGTATACTAAAGTATACAGAAAATAAGTCTACTCTGAAACCGCATACAAAACACCAGCCAAGTGTTAGTCAGACTCGCGCACGAAGGATTAAGTTTCTGTTTTTAGTATTTGTTGTTATAGCGGCAACAAAAATACATACATACATACATACGTACATACATATAAACACGGCTTTATCCCCGGAGGGTTAGGCGGAGGTGAATTAAACACCCACATTTCACTAATCTGTATTCGGTCCCACGCAATAGGGGGTGAGCTTATTCCCGTATTCCGGGCACTATTGTTGACTCGAGCCATGCATCTGCGGCTGAGTCTAGGCTGTACATATCTGTCTGATGTTAAAGTTAATCAGCCCTATCCCTTAGTCGCCTTGTACGACACCACATGGGAAGAGAAGGGGTGGTACAAATTCTACTCTACCGGCAACCACGCGGTATAACAGCAATATATTATCTATGAAATTTTCAACTATCTACGGTACATGAGATGCAGCCTGCTGACTGACAGATCTTCAGAGTATTAGTAATAAGGTTTCGTTTTAAAAAAGTTATCTAACTTTCACATATTTGATATATTATTATGTGATTGATGATAATGCAGTGCCCAGAACTACATTTCTTACTAGTACAAGTATCATTAGTATTCCCCCCCTCCCTGTTATCTGATTGTTAATCTAATGCTGAATAAAACAGTGTGATTTGCCCTTAATACTTTGTCCTTCAGATCATGGTCAGACTTTGTAGTATATTTCGTTTTGACTGTATATCTATACTATATGTAGTATAATATTATCTATACTATATGTAGTAATCATTCATATAAATCCTAACAGATCTCTCTGATAACACTACTCTGCCTTCCCTATATCTGAGCTTAAAATCATGAAGACATTAAATCATAAGTAGAAAAAAAACACGTTTTTGGGTCGTCTAGTATTGAACCTATGAATTAATCTATTATATAATATAATAATAAATAATATAATAATAAATAAAAACTGATAAATGAATTTAAAAATTTAAATGAAATAAATATCGGCTTAAATCTTAAATAAAATTGTATTTAGAAGAAAATAAAATAATAAATGCATAGTAAATTTGTAAATATTACACTAAGTAAGTTTATTGAAGTTACATTTATATTATTTAAAACTAGCTATTGCCGTATTACGGGTAGTTGGAGCCCTAAAAAGTCCAACAACTGGTAATACTGTAATCGCCTTTGGTTAGTGGAGGTCAGATGGCAGTCGCTTCACGGAAAATACCGAGGTTCAGCCAAATCTGCAGTTAGACTGGCAAAACTGACCCCAGACTCAGAGGTGAAAGAAAAGAAAAGGATTGCCCGCGGCTCCGCCCGGTATTTTGATCGCCGTCCCACAACCCATGGGAAAATATTCCCGGGAAGAAATTTCTTATGTGTTATTCTAGACCAAAATCTATCCCTGTACCAAATTTCAGTCAGATCCTTTCAGCCGTTTGAGTTTAAAATTGACATAATATTAGTAGGATGAAATAAAATAACTCAAAAATCATTTACTCTGTATAATACCAAAAACGTCATTTTTTTAATTAACTATAAATTGTTCAATAAATTAAAGTAAACATTGAGTCATTCTACAGTTTGGTCAATAAATTAGTCAATAAATCCGCCCATGACCGCTCTCGGCGCAGCAACTACGTTAAAATTAAAAATATCAAAAACTACTTTAGCAAATGATCTCTTTGGTTGTTTAAAATTTAAATGTAATTTCACTAAGCCATCAAATAATTGTTAATCTTATTATTATTAGTAATTTTAGATCTGCAGCCATTTTTGCATTAACTCACAAAAATGTATGTATGGAATAAAATCATTCGAATCAACACCACAATATACTGTAGGAGAATAATTTTGAAAACTTCGGATGCAATCAAGAATGTACATCTTTATGATGATGAAAAAATTTAATAGCGTTGTTGACTTTGAAAAGACCGATATGATTTTTTTGCTATGGGGCGTGATTAAACAAATGAAATATCGCGATCCTGTCAATATATATTGATATGCAATCATGATTCGTATCTATATTATTGGATCAAGAATTGCATTGTGATATTTATTATCAATCTAATCGCAGTTATAGACAGATAAGTGTTTACAACAATTTGGCTAAATATTACTAAATTCGGTAACGTTTATGTTATTGAATTTAGTCATATTTGGTAAAATTGACAATTTGAGCCAAGTTGTCGATTAAGCTTTAGCCAAATTGTCAAGCTATGTTTTCAATAATAACAAACTTTTTCATTCTATCTACCATTTTAAGTTTGAGCAGCTATACATGATGTTGAAGTCAAATGATTTTATCATTCATTTAAAAATGAAATTGTCTATTTTTGTGAACACCACACGGTTTTGTTAAAATTTAGTGTTAATACGCAAAACAATAATTAATGACATATCAAGATGATATACTATTGTTTTAAATAAACTGCGGGCGTAAATCGACACTCGGTTCTAAATTTCGATTCTTCTGTCAAGAGATTGACAAACTCGACAGATTATCTAAACAATCTCCAGATACAAACAGATAATTCTAGATTTAGAACTGAGTAGGTAGGTACCATTCTGTTACGGGCCTTAGAATTTGCAGTATACATTACTACGATGAAATTGTGGATATAAACATATTATTTTGTCATTACAGCCATATTGTCAAAGTTTTGGTCTGACAAAAATCGGATTATCGGTTGTCACAGTCAAATGCATTCTGTTTAAATGCACATTCAAGACAATTTAGCAAGATTCAACATGTGGCGCTATCCTTTTCACAGATTCGTAGGTATGACTATATTAACTTGGTTGTCAAAACGAAATAAACCTGATAAACTTGTTTTAGTCAAAACTAACAACTCCGTGAACTGAAGGAGGCAGCCAATTTCCTTTAATTATTGTCAAATCGTGAGTTTTTTTTTTTCATTTGCAATTGGCAATGACAGACCGTAGATCCAATTTTAATCATTGTTGGTTCAATCTTATAAGATTATAGTCAAATATAGTTTTTACACCCGCAGTAGAAGACATTAAATTCAATAAAATATTTTATAAGTCCGTATTCACAGATGCGCCTGAGTTTCTTATGTCTACCGCGATAGTTCGACGTTTTTTCACTGATAATAAACGCTTAAATACATGTCAATGCCATACATTAATCATTCTATTCTACACACAAGACAACAAACTGGTTATTTGACTGACTAGTCAAATTAGTTACTTTTATTAAACGTCAAAATGGTAAGTTATAAGGGAACTTGTATGAAATAATTTAATTGTGACGCTATATTATTGAATAGTTAAATCATTTACTATAGGTGAATGATTAACAATAAATAGGAACAGACGCAACTTTTACCACTATTTTAGTGTTCTTTATTTAATAAAATCGGTAAAATAATTTATTTTAACTGCAGGAATATACCCAATTTCCATTTAGGGGGTAGGTGATATAGATTCAGGCGTGTCTGTGTTTCAATACCTGCCTGTGGGTATATACTCAGTACAAACGTCCAACCTTCTGATGCCTTACCGTTGTAGCGTAAGCAAAATATAATGTTTACATATTAATATGGAGTTTTATATTCTTCTACCCTCATACCCTCACATTAGATAATCCGGAAAAGGAAAGTAGTGACCGTGGCCTATGGAGGAGTGCAACGCTAGGCGAGTCACACTCGTGCTGTGCTGACCCTGTAAACACAGAGTGTTTCTGCTGTGCTGTCTGAGTGCTGTCAGCGTAGAAAACAAAGCCTTTGGTCTTCCCACTGACAGCACAAAATCTCTCCAGTGAGCTCTGGCTACCCTACTCACCGCCGGGAACACAACACGAGGTTATTATGGCTACGGTATTCTGTAGGGCAGAGGTACTTCCCCAGTCGGACTGCTCAATTGGACAGGAGTACCGTCGTGTCCTACCTCTTAGAATCTGACGAAGCTTTCGCTAATGTTGGGCATGTGGCCGTAGGACCTATGAGTTTGTTCTGCAGAGAGCCCATACGAATCAGAGACCTGTCGATCAAGAGGCTGACTTCTTAACCACTAAGCTGCTGACTTTACTGATCTACCCGCCCCTGTATACCAATGGCGCATACTTTAAAACCCCGTGTTATTAATATTTAAATAACATATGGAAATCTACCCGATTTATCAAGATTTGTGATTACTGCTGAATAATATTGCTTGATAAATATTTTTTCCATTTTTAATTCGACCAGTGGTTCTTGAGATTAGCGCAAATTCAATTCAACGAAATTCTTCAGTTTTATAATTATTTTCCAAGGGTGTTTGAAATGTATCTCAAATAAAACCACAATGTACACAAAATATGTTTATTACACATTGTATATTTAGCTACACTTGCTACGTGTACACGCGATGCGTCTAACATGGCACTGGACTGCAGTGTCCTCACACCTGGGGTATTCCCTCACCCTTTATTTACAGCTCCTGAAGGAATTCGTGCCCTGGAAACTGGGAACCCACAAATGAAGTACATATTTTTAATAATGACCATCGTAGAGGGGTTTTGAAAATCGAGTGCAAGCGACTTTCGACCTTAATGAGATTTATTTAAAAATATGTTTCTTGGCATCTACAGACGACGCTAATCACGAATGTGTATTTAAGTCGAATATGTATTGAAGTTAATAAAGTTGGAAATTTCTCGCACTACCTTTTTCTAATCTCTTGGTGATATAATACATCTGTGATAGTGGTATTTTTAAACCGATCGTTCTTTAGGTATGTAGGAGTTACAGGTGAGTCCAGATTACATTCCTCTTAATGCTAGATTCAGGTTCAATTCCCACTCATACTTCTTTATAAGAATATGTCTATATGCATTAGTCTGGGCGTTTTTATCTTTCCAATATTCCCAATTTTTCCTGGACACGAACTCTCCACAGTTATTATCAACAAACTAATTGGGCATTACTAATATTACCGTCTGAATTTGTTAACAAGTGCAACGTGAATGCCCGGTCAATGTCAGTATTGCCCAATAACATACAGTGCAGTCTTATAAAATTAAGTAAAAACAATATCTTTCATGTATATTATTAGACTCGCTGTAAGGAACAACAAAAATAACCACTATTTGACCAACAAAGTACACTTTAGAGGACCAATAATTATTCTCCTAATAAAAACTGTGCAAAATTAAGTCTCAACTTATTTTCAATTTTCTATAATGTCAAGAACGATCACGATATCAATGAGAATTTGAGTTACGAGAATACTGTTTTTGACATTTAGGAGATTTTTTTAAATTAAATTTTAAGCATTTCTCATGCTAACTATTCAAATAGAAAAAAATGCAATTTTTGTTTATATTAAGCAATTTGGGAGATTGAAATTATATCGAGACTGGATTATGAACAGATTTTTATTACAAGGATTTGGCCCTCTGGTTGCCATCATACAGATGTCATTACCAAAAGACACGCTATTTTTATACAGATACGTATCAAATTATCTCATTTATTTATGATTTCATCGTAACCGCTGTACCCCACCTTGGGTATGTGCGCGGCGAGATTATATTATAGTATCGACCAATCGACGTTAGATGTTGGCAATCCAACGCTAGCGACGCTATTTGCTCGCTCTCGACTCATGTTCTTCATCTCGTCCCCCCACCATGCCGCGTGTACCTAGGGCGCGGTACAGTAATTCGAAATTCTTTCGTCTTGGGACCTTGATACTTTTTTGTTCTAAACGACCTGTCTAGTAATATATATGATGTCATTAGGTAAAAACAAATTTGTTCATTAATATTAATCATAATACTGGTTTAACAAAAATACGCTCAATTTCAAAAATAGCTGCCGAAGACCTCCGTCGGTTCCCTGTACAGTTAGCGTCAAAAATAGATAATAATTGAGATATTTAAATCTTATTTTAATCAAAATATTTAAATAGGACCCGCCATGTTCTTAACCAGTAATTTCACTAAGCCTTGCTAATAAAAAAAATACACCTGGGTTATGTCCAGATTTTGTTATAACAGCTATAAATATGAATTTTCTTATTAGTAAGACTGTAAAAGTATACATTACTTTAGTCAAAAATTAATATTTCAAAATCTAAAAACGATTATCTATCTTTGACCCTGACTGTACCTACGTTTGCTCATTGGTTGCTTAATTAATTATCAACCAATGAGCGCGCAGTACTCAATTGACAACGCACAAGAAACCGTGGGTCAACAAAAAATATTCACGGCGATCAACGCCATCTATAAACAATAAAACCTAATACATGAATACCGCTACTTGACACTAGATGTCGCTAGTAGTACTTAAAAATACTTTTGTGACGTAATTCGGAGATACACTTTTTACAATTTCAATTCGTATTTTAGTGACATCTAATATAATATCTACACCGTTTAGTGTACGGTTAGCACTAATTAGTACCATCTATACTTTGATGACGTCTACGGGAAGCTTTATAGCATTTTAGGTGATGCCTCCAAATTGAGGTACAGGGCAGCGATCCAACTGCTCCATCAATTTCTGCTCATCATTTCCTGAGTTTAGCACTTCAAACAAACATACCTTTTTTAGCTTTAAAATCCACTAGTTGATGCCCGTGGCTCCAGTCGCGTTAAATTTAGATGATGTTGCCACTACCTCCATAGGACCATATTCCCGGGTATATTCCTATCCCTTTACCAAATTTCAGCCACAGTCGTTTAGGATTAAATAACAAACATCCAAACAACTTAACGAACCTTATAGTCTGTTCTCTCTCTCTCTCTCTCTCTCTTTCTCTCCCTCTGTGTGTGTGCTGAGTTTTCACGATCAAACTGAACTGATTTAAATGAAATTAGGTACAGAGATAGATTAGACCTTAGGAATACAACAGCTATAGGCTATGTTTGGTCGCGATAACCGACATATACACGGGCGCAGCCGCAGGAAACAGCTAGTACTTATTAATATAAATGTAATCAATCGAACCTGCCGCTTAGACAAGTGGCAATTCGTTGGCCATCGTATTGTATAATAGTATTTTGATGTTGAGAGTAGTCAGCGTATGATAATCCCATACGTTGATCAATCTGTTTTATTCTTATTCTAAAATCGTATTGTCACTTGTCAAGAGGGGCAGCAACTTCTGAAGTAAATGGACCACTGCCTCGCACCATTCAAATATTATTATAATGTTTCCTGTTAACCATACAAACTGTACTTACATGTTTAAAAACAAATTATTACACGATTTTTAATCTATCTAAACTGAAATAACGCTCCCATACATTCAGTTCATCTGTGTAAAATTCCGATTGTTTCATAAATTATACATGTTTGACAACCTAGCGGTCGACTAGTCGCGTGATATATTCGTCTGGACTAGCGCTGACATATTGTACAGAATAAGACGTGCGCTCGCTCGCGCGTTTTGTCACGTTATGACTAGTTGACCAACTAATCCGGAAAAAAATTGCTTGCGTGCGTAAAGTGGGGCGCGTCATTTGGGCTTAGATAAGCTCTAATATTATTAATTATATACAAGGGTATTCAATAGCCATTCTCGCTATGTTATATTGATACCTGATAACTCCGCAAGATGGCGGTTAAAACAAAAAAATAGTTTTAATGTCTGTAGGCATGTCTAAATAGACTACTACCTCAGACTATATACAAGCTCTATAGACACAGTAATTGCCACAACACGGCCTCAAACTACTCCTATTTAATGCACACATTGACAGTTTAAAGAACAATATATACATTAGCTTATTCACATATGAGCCGTCTTTTGCTATGGATTTTGTTAGCAAGCTGTGTCTATACAGTATATAGTCATAGCTAACAATATTCGTGTAAAAATAACTACATTCGAAACTACAGCAAGGCCACGTCTATTCATATTTATAATATACACAATCTGTGAACGTTGCCGACATAGTTCTAAAGGGCACATACGTCCACGTTACATGACCTTACAAGGTACATTCATTATTTTAGCTTGGATTATGATAACTTTAGACATAATGTTGTCTGTGAGCTGGCAATAGGTCCTATTTATTATTTTGTAATTGGCCAGAGGAATTCGATCATATAACAAATAAACAAAATGTACACTCATACAACTTACTTATTTGGTAAACTAACTGAAGCCTATCAAGCCCACAAGTTATATCTAAAATTATCATAATATGAAATATCGTACAATGACTTCCAATCACTGGATTGGTTTTCTTCCTTTCAACAAAGAAATAAAACAGCCTCATAGGAAATACTTAGATAGTTAACATTTCGAAGGTCTAAAAGACAAACATGTTAAGTACAAAAATTTTCGTATTTGAAATTTGTCTTTCATACGATGAATATAGTGTTCATGGTTACGTATCATAATATCTAAAGCTATTTCAACTATGTTCAAGACAACTACGGCTGATTCACATATGGACATAACGCATATTGGTCGACTCGACCACTGGTTCAGTACACATAATTTCGAATAAACTAAAATTATTTGAAGTAACGGACGATTAATATAATGTTCATTTAAGATACCTACGATTGGACATGTTCACTATGTTTGAAATACCCAACGGTCGATTCGCCTACGGTTTATTGATACTAATTTGTGACAGAAATTTACGTTGTTGCAAAACCGACTTCACGTAGTCTTGTCTGAACTACCCCTAGAGTGTAATTTAAGCCCGCGAAGGCGCGGAGGGGCGAGGCGGTGTGCGAGCTGAGGAGCAGGTGGTTCTAACGAGCACTGCCGCGGCTAAGGCTGGCCGGCACAGCCGAAGCTGCGGTAGTGATCGTCAGATTCATCTGCGACGATCGACGATAAGGTCACGTGGGACCGCCGGAGCCCCGCAGCGCCGGAGCCATGACAGAAGCCAAGCTTGCTGCATGATCGCTTGCATGCTGTATGTCTACTTACATGCTTGCTTGCATACAGCATGCATGGCTTCTGTAATGGCTCCGGCGCTGCGGGGCTCCGGCGGTCCCATGCAACCTTATCGTCGCAGATGAATCGGTCGATCACTACCGCAGCATGGGCTTCGCGGGCTGCCTCGCCCCTCCACGCCTTCGCGGGCTTAAATTACACCCTAGGGGTAGGACAGACAAGACTTCATGAAGTAGGTTTTGCAACAACGTAAATTTCTGTGACAGAGTAGTAGTATCAATAAACCGTAGGCGAATCGACTATTAGGTATTTCATACATAGTTCAATCAACCTTAGCACAATTAATTGTAGTTGAATAAACCGTAGGTGAATCGTCCATTATTTGTTTCGACCAGTAGTTATTACAAAAATATGTGAAACGATCTTTAGTTGTTTTAAACAGTAGTTTTTTGAATTTGTCATTCCTAAAAAATATGCAAAAATGTTAGTGCTGCAAATTGGGTTTTCTCTAATTTCTTCAATAAAACGGCAATTTCATATGTAAGGACCTCTTATTTGAACGTATAAATGTAGAATGTTTATGTTCTAGACCTCACCATTGAATTTTGTTGGCTCATTTTAACATAATGGTGAACAACTTAAGTACAATAATTTCTGCATAAACGAGATTTAAATCCTCAGTAGTTATTGACATTAGAGCAACTGCGACAGCTGATAGACATTGTCATCGGTCGGACTGGGGGCTGTCACTGGAGATCGACCAATGATCAATCAAGGCTGTGCTCAACGCAGGATGCTTGAAAAATCGCATAGCAGATAGGTTTAATATTTATATTTTAATGAGATTCTTTGTTGTAATATTCATAATACTGAAACTAAAATTGATACCTTTTTCAATGAAAAAATTCAATTACATACCATGTACAGTCAGCATCATTAAAATGTCGATAACAAAAGTACTCAAAATAATCCAAATACCAAAATCACAATTTAATATTGGTTATTAGAGTGCTCAAATAGTTGTAAGTATCCAGAGTGGTCCAACTATCTTAACAATCTCGCTTTGAAGAAGGCGGCGGGGCGGGAACGGGAGCGAAGGAGACTCGCGGCCCTAGTTGCCCGCCAACTGAGACAACTCGAGCGTCGGAGGTCGATGAATGACCTCCTTCCCCCCATGAGCGCGGGCCTGGGGGTGACGGTTGGAGTTGCCTGTCACCCCAGCAGAAGCAGGCCACGGCGGCGGCGGGCGTTGCACGCAACCGAGTTGGGGACCCCGTGGTTCTCCCACCCGTGGAGGGCCAGATCGAGAGAGATGGCCCTGGGTTAGCCGGGGTGCGAGGGATATGCACTGTAGCTACCTCACCTTCGGTCTTGCACTGCGACCCACAGACGGCGTGCGGTTTAGTCGGTTCGTGTACGACCTCCTCTCCGGCTCCAGGTGAGGGGGCGCGGGATTCGTATCCGTGTGGATTTCCTGTACGATATACAAAGGACTCGGCCTTACGATCGAGAGCGGTACCTCTCGATCGTAAGGCCGAGTTACAATCCTGACCATGACAATACCGACTTGTACCCACGCCAAGCACCAGAAATTTAGCTTAGTTGGAGGGATTAGAGGGAATATTAGTAATTTCAGTTGTATTCTTATTAAAAAATTAGGACGATTTGATATTATTGAAGGAAAAGTTGAGGGCCTCCTTCAATTCACGGAATCGTTAGCTTTACTATAAATCTAAAAAAAGGTACCAATTTAGTTCTGCTATCGCCCGCTAGATGTCGCTAGTGCTCTTTCTATATGTTTTAATGTTAGAATATACAAAAGTTTTGAACTGCAGTGAAATTATTAGTAAATGCACTTTCAACTGGCTTATTATGTAAGAAATCTATTAAAAAGCCAACAGTCCCGTTAGGATATCCATTAGGATACTCCAGGCTTCTGAGCTGCCTTAGTGACGGCACATAAACAATTTTTAATCCATAAAATAAAAATAGATCTTGAAATACTGATGATAAAATTCAGATTCAAATGATTATACCGCTGGTTTTGTTTTTGTTAATTCAATGATCGTCATTGTTATTTCAATTTGATGCAGATAAAGATCTGGATAACAGATATCTGTTTTTATTGGACAAAGTTAAAATCAGCGATTTCTATAGTCATAAATCTAACAGAGATTCTGTTTGTTATTATTACGTGTAATATTTTCCACTTAATAGAAAGCTAGATATCATAATATGCAGTATAGTGTTTAAAAAGTTATTTTAATAAAAAGGAACCTAGTAAACTTTTAGTCGCAAACTACAAACCACAAAGCCTTCATAATGAGTTAACTTAGTTTTTTTAAATTCCTTGTTTTGGCGCACAAATAATTTTTTTTTTAAATAAAACAGTGTGTATTTGCAAAATGCAAGTTTTCGATTCCCATGAAATGCTAGAATTCGGAGTATAATAACCGGCAAACTTCTTGACAATGTACTCTAGTTGCGGAGAAAGAGCTGTTTAGGTGATAGAGCAATCAGAGATTACATTACGCCAATGACGGGCTCAAAGGGCTCGTGTCGTTTGTTGATCATTCCTTTTATTGGTTTCATCATTAGTCCGTATAACATGCGCGATTTTCACATTTTTGTTCAAGATGATTGCCGGCATTTGAACTTACCTGCAAGTGATTACATCAGCTTCCTATGTAAGTATAAATATACTTTACAATAGACAAATATAACGCTTGTAATCTGGCAATTGGTCCCATCTATAATTTTACTATTTGAACGAGAAATAAAAAATAAACAAAATATTTATTTTTATCGAACAATTCAACGAAATACGAGTTTTTTTTTCCATTTTCTTAACTGTGTTGTTGTTTTTTTAAATATTTCAATCCAAAAAAGTGACTTGATCCTTCGGCCAGCTTCCAGGGGGAATGCGAATGGACACGTGAATATACAAAATTTATTTACAGATTTATGATTATTACAGATGGCGCCACCGTCACCTCAAGATGGCTGTTTAGCAGCGACCGTGGAGCCATCTACATTTAGCAAACCAATTTAAAGCTCCCTGCTTTCCTTTTATTTCGTTCCTTTAAAATTTTAAAACGTCGTGCACCTACATTTACATAAATATCTCTGCCCACGACATAAAATCCACCCTATGTACAATTAATTTGTATTTGCGCAAAAAGTTAAAATAAAATAAAATTAAAAAATAAATATTTAGGCACACGAAGTTTTCTTCGGGTCTGGGCCCTCTTAGTAGTCCATTGTAAACTTGCACTTAAAATATGCGCGAATATACGGGCGAGGAGATAGGACAACCTAATACACGAATCACCATATTTCAATTACATAAATCACTGACTACAAATTTTTTACAGAAACATTCGCGCGCGATCTATAACCAAGTATATTCAACCGAACTAGGAGCGTTCTGCTAGACACGTGGTGACCGGTCGACGTCCACAGCGATACTGATCACGATTCTCTGCGCGCCGCACAAAAGTCAATGATCTGTCAAACTCAAATTGACAGTCCGAATGAACGAATGTCGTCACACTCGACCATAGAGCACCAGAGCCTTGCATATTGATAGTGCTTGCATAGTGAATTTCATTCACTCTAATCACACAATAATTATTACCGCCGTCAAATATATTTTTTGTATTGACCAGTAAACTTGTAAAATAGCAGAAAGGACCGATTGCCATACCACAGGTAGTAAAATATTTTTACATCCATATTCTCATTCATTCATGATACCAGTTCATAATAATTAATACGAAATAATTCGCTTATGTATTCGAGTTGGTGTCTTCGTCGTCAGTTCGGAGCGCCATCATGTCGGGCAGCTTGAAGTGCTGCATGTGGAATGGGGGCTCCGGACTTGAGGGGCGACTTGGCTGAAACGAAACCAAAATATTAAAAAAATTCAAAGGAAACAGTTATGTATTTTTTACAGACAGACAGACATACTTTCGCATTTAGGTATAATATTAAAGTAAGTATGGATAATGACCGGCAAATTTCTTGATAATGTCAGGCCTCCTTCACTCCATATACTTGCGCGCTATAATTACCTACCGCCCGGCCGAGCGGCCTCGGGCCGTTTGCGGACCAAAATTCAGTGCGGTTTTCGCAAGCGAAGCGCACGCACGCTGTTTAATTTTAATCGCTCCGTTCGTTCGTTCGCGTACCTACGATGCCATCTGGTGCCTTATGTGCTGTAGATGGGTGCAAATCATGTAAAAGAAGGGATAAATACCTAACATTTTTCCATTTACCTGTCAATTTAATTTAATAAGCGAGAATTTAGAAAGGGCAAGTCGAAATAATTTACCAACATCATTTTTGGGTGTCGGCTCTCGGATTAGTTTAAGCCGTTTCGTGTTTGCGTCGTACGGCATTCCAGATTTGATACGCATGTAACTAAACACCTAAATGATAATGTTCAATTTAGCAAATACACTAAAGTGTAGTAGCAAAGAATACTAAATGTAGTAGTATGCTTATCTTCTTATGTTAAAATATGCGGACATTGTAATAAAATACTTTTTTCATCTAAATAAAAAATGTCAACTTTCAAACATACCTACCTAGTAGGTGTGTTTGAAAGTTGTAATTTTTCATATAAGTAGAAAAATAGTAATAGGTACATAACTGGTCTGTTAATCAAATATTCAGATCTTCACAAGAAGGCAACCCTAACAGCGTAAGAAGAGATAAGAGGTACGCGATAGAAGGAGACGCAAGTTGTAGTTGAATAAAATTATAGGTACTTAATGTTGTGCAAGCTGAATTCCACCGTATTGCGTCGAAGCAAGACTGGAATTAATTTCAATCTTCTTGCGCAGTGATTCTTCTGTACGTTAGTACTATTAATTATTCTGTGAGAATGTACTCTATAGTCCGTTTTTTTAATTCAGATGGTAAATGTAGTGCTTAGTGACGTACTCGAAACAATAATGTTTGTGGCCTATATACAAGTGGTTTGGCTTGATTATATTTTAAGATAAAAGTTAAAATTAAAAAGATTTTTAGTTTCGTACACTATACATATAAGCTAACCTACAAAAATCTGTACTAATTTTACTTTATCGATACTGGTGGCTCATGCCTATTTTTTAATTGCAATTAACTGGCAACAAAAGTAATGTCATTGTACTATCGGAAATTAAAACACAGACTATAGTCTAGGTGCGCTGAAACCTCGCGTTACTGGTTGATCAGAACTTTTTTTTTTTATCTCGGTATAAGGACACTTGTGCGATTATTCTGAGGAAATTCATGTAATTACAAGCACTTTATATGTGTATGTTAGGTACCTGTGTGCTTCGCCCCCGCCGACGCCGCGGCAGGATACCTTTTCTTGCCATGAAGAACCTGTGACATGAACTTATAATTAAGACTAGCTTTTGCGTGCGGCTCCGCCCGCGTGGATGTCGGTTATCGCTATAATATCAGTTATCGTTATAAATTGTAGCCTATGTGTTATTCCGGTATAAGCTATATTATTGAGAAGTTTTATTAAAATCCGTTTTTACGTGAAAGACTACCTAGATAATGTGTAGACCAGCAGGTCTAAAAAGGCCATATTGCATTTTGATATTCACTTGCAAGTAGGAGACATATGAAGACTATAAAATGGTGACTAGATAAATATTTCATTCATATTTCATCTGCAACATATTCATATTCTAGTGACAGTTATTACTGATGTTGCTACAACAAAAAAATATATAGAGACGAGCCGTATCGTACTTGTGCGGTATTGATTAAAATAGGAATTTGCCATTTACACAGCTTTAATCAGTAGTTAATACGTTCTATATGCCATTAGTTCATGATTCTCATCTAATAAACTTGAATTTAAAGCAAAATAAAGCGAAAGCTACAAATAAGTTTTCTATTTTTATTTTTCATTTCAGTGTGGCTATTTTGTCTGACATGATTAAAAAAAACTAAATTGTCAGTGTTAGTTGTCAAGTTTGTTTGAATGTTTCTGTAGGTTCCGGCACGAAGGCTTTATAATACAACAATGAGAATGAAAAAACCAAAATGAACGCAAACTGTAAGTCCCTACTAACATCCAATACGTCACGAATTTGACATTATGAATGGCTCGTAAATTGAGACCAAATTAAAATGAAGCTTTATTTTATGATAGTCAAAAAGTGACCATTTTACCATTTTTAGTGAAATAGCACACATGATGATCAGTAAATGAACATACAATATGGCCTTTTTAGACCTACAGGTATACGGTTAAGTGCATAAAGATTGTTTTTTTTTTAGAATAAAACATTTGAAGTTATAAATTATTAGGTATGCACGCAGGAGCGAGCGAAACGAGCTCGTGGATACCCTGCGTTTCGACTCGGATAGATTAGGTTAGAAGGGGAGGCGTACCCTTCGTTGCTTTTCTTGTGATAATGCACAAAAAAATAGGAACGTCAACGTTGCCTCGCTTCGGGAACAATATGCGTGAGACGAACAAAAGTGTTGCGTTCACCATTCTCCGTACTTTAACGATGAACCATCCGTTAATCCGAGGAGGACCAGACAGAGAGGAATGGCCCTGGGTCAGCCGGGGTGCGAGGAGTCCAACAAAACCTCCCCCTCCGGCTCCTTTACAATACTAACCAGGTGAAGTGCGAGAATTAGCTTTTTCAACTTTTTTCAAAATTTTGCACTTTAACTGATCGTTTCAGATAATCTGGGGGTTATCTAGTTATTATTCACACTAACGGATTCCGAACCCTAACGGAGACATATATATGTACTAGCTGTTGCCCGCGGCTCCGCCCGCGTGGATGTCGGTTATCGCTACCAAACACAGCCTATGTCCTTTCTCAAGGTCTAATCTACCCTTATACCAAAATTCATCAAAATCGGTTTAATGGTTTAGGCATGAAAGCGTAATATACAGACAGACAGACAGACAGACAGAGTTACTTTCGTATTTATAATATGAGTATAGATATAGAACATATCCACTCACCTTATAGTGGATATAGGTATATTGAACTGCTCCGACACGGTCTGGAAGGTCAACCCTCGACTGACGCAGTCGGCCGCCTGTCGCAAGACTTGCTCGCTGCGCCGGATCCGCTTGTTTATACTGAACTCTGTGGGCTGAGATGATTGGCACAGCATCTGGGTAAAAGACATAATACTAAGTTTACCAATAATTTCACTTTACCTCTCCAGTGCCCCGAGCACGAATAATATTTAAATTCGTAACGTAAATGTAACCAGAGAACGGCGGCGCAATGCGATTGTTTGTTTGTTTATTTATTCAATAACGATTTAAATTATATTTGAATTTATACA
This sequence comes from Eilema caniola, assembly GCA_949126895.1. NCBI lineage: Eukaryota > Metazoa > Arthropoda > Insecta > Lepidoptera > Erebidae > Eilema > Eilema caniola. The sequence continues at coordinate 915,506 of OX421490.1, read as the reverse complement.
CAAAGGTCTTAATACAAAATATAAATTAAATTATAAAACAAATAATTAAGAAAGACACATATTAAAAGGAAATACACAGACATAATTATCATAAAGTATATATATAAATAATTATAAAAAATAAAATTTAACAAGAAAAAAATGTCACAAACTTCAGTATTTATATACAGTCATAATAATACCAATCATATACCAAAATCATATACCAATAAAGAACAACAAATCAAATACATTAATAAACATTGAGATCAAAGATCAAAATTCCTCACACAACAATTGCATCAACATCTATCGACATGAACTCAGATACAGAATAAAAACATCTTACTAATAGCAGACTTTTAAGCCTTAATTGAAATACCTTAGTTTTGTAGACAATTTATTGATTATTTTGTACTGCTTGGTATGCAGAACAGTGCTTAACAATATCCAATTTTGGTGTGATTTTAATGGTATTTCTAAAGGAAATTTCTCGTAGCGCTCTTTCCTTGTGACTAGCCGCCTGCCTACTCTGAACCAATCGCAATGCTTCATTCTTTCGATACGTTCACGTTATTCGTGCTCGGGGTACTAATGGTAAGCTTAAGGCAGAGTCTCAGGAAATAGGGTCACGATTACAGACATCAAAAATGTTACAATGTCGGCCCTCGGTTTGGCGGCCTCATCAGATGCTTTCCCACGCTTAAAAGACCCGGGACTGTAGGAAGAAGGAAACACGTGAGCTGGTAAAGAATTCCAGCAGGGCTAACATGCGCGCCACGAGATAGCTATCTCGAGGCATTTTGCCGTTTTATGTCGATATGTCGACTGTTGGTAACATGCAGCAGGGCTAACATGCGCGCCACGAGATAGCTATCTCGAGGCATTTTGCCGTTTTATGTTGATATGTCGACTGTTGGTAGCATGAAGGGCTAACATGCGCGCCACGAGATAGCTATCTCGAGGCATTTTGCCGTTTTATGTCGATATCGACTGTTGGTAACTTGGCAAATTTCATGGCGATCTGTCAGATGTCGACATAACTCGACTTCGAGAAATCATCTCTACTTAGTGTCTGCAAATTGTAACATACGTGCCCTTATTTACTCGAATTTTGACATTTAAAATGTTTTGTCTCTCGTCCTTCATTTGGTCGACGAGAAGTTATCTCGAGTAAACTTTTCTTGTGCTCGGTTCATTTTGGATCAAAATTTAGTACCTTTGTGCGACTGCAAGCAATTTTCGACCTTAATGACATTTCCTTTGTTACGTGTCTTTTCGCGTTAATTGATGACGCTGATCACGAATTTAAGAAAAAAAATTCGATAGCATGTCATGTCAATAAGGTCCAAAATTGGTTGCACTATTTTTTCTCTTTTTTAAATTAAAATGTTTTGTCTACCGTCTTTCATTTGGTCGACGAGAAGTTATCTCGTGTAAACATTTTTGTGCTCGGTTCATTTTGGACTAAAACATCGACTGCAAGCCATTTTCGACCTTAATGACATTTTCTTTGTTACGTGTCTTTTCGCATTAATTGATGACGCTGATCACGAATATAAGAAAAAAATTCGATAGCATGTCATGTCAATAAGGTCGAAAATTGTTTGCACTAGTTTTTCTCTTTTTTTTTCATACCTAGCATCCCTAACTAGTCTGTGCTTTCGAGCAAATGGCCGTATCGGGCCGATTTTGATAGACAACAATTGAAAAATGTCGGCGTTACTTCGCTCGAGAAGACTCGAGATGATATCTCATCTCGATTCGAGATATTTGACGACGCGCGCATGTTAGCCCTGCAGGGCTAACATGCGCGCCACGAGATAGCTATCTCGAGGCATTTTGCCGTTTTATGTAGATATCGACTGTTGGTAACATGGCAAATTTCATGGCGATCTGTCAGATGTCGACATAACTCAACTTCGAGAAATCATCTCTACTTGGTATCTGCAAATTATAACATACGTGTCCTTATTTACTCGAATTTTGACATTTAAAATGTTTTGTCTCCCGTCGTTCATTTGGTCGACGAGAAGTTATCTCGTGTATTCTTTTCTTGAGCTCGGTTCATTTTGGACTAAAACAGCTACTGCAAGCCATTTTCGACCTTAATGATATTTCCTTTGTTACGTGTCTTTTCGCAATAATTGATGAAGCTGATCACGAATATAAGAAAAAAAATTCAATAGCTTGTCATGTCAATAAGGTCGAAAATTGTTTGCACTATTTTTTTCTCTATTTTTCATACCTAGCATCCCTAACTAGTCTGTGCTTTCGAGCAAATGGCCGTATCGGGCCGATTTTATCGGATAAATGTGAAAACAGCAACTAACATGTTTAAAAAATGTGTATGCCATAGACAATAATTGAAAAAGTTCGACGTGACAAAATATGTCGACGTTACTTCGCTCGAGAAGACTCGAGATGATATCTCATCTCGATTCGAGATATTTGACGACGCGCGCATGTTAGCCCTGCAGGTCTTAATGGTGTGGCATAAAGAGTCGAACCGCTTGGTTCACGATCGAAGAAGTATGCTCTACCGTATTCGGATGACATCTAAGTCATGCACAGGACAACACTTCCTGTGTAGGAAAGGAGAGGATGGGACTATTGGAAGAGCTCGTCAGAACATTCGCCATAGTAGAAACTAGAGACGGTAAAATCCTATTTATGTAATAAACTCGAAAGTTTGTATAGATGGATGTTTGTTACTCTTTCACGTAAAAACTACTGAATGGATTTTAATCAAACTTTACAATAATATAGCTTATATATCATAATAAAACATAGGCATCATCACGCTACTACTCAAGGGAGCGGAGCTGTGATCATTAATGTCAAAATAGTCGAGGGCAAAGTTGAGTATTGAGGTGAATTTAATGCTCAATAGCGTCGGCTCAACACTAAGCGATAACCGACATCCACGCGGGCGGGGCCGCGGGCAACATTTCTACTATAATACAATATTCAACAGCTCATGTGTTTCCTTTTTCCTACAGCCCTAGATTCTTTAAACCGCGCGTGGCAAAACTCCTGATGAGGCCGTAAAGCTGAGGGCCACCAATGTAACATTCGCTGACGAGTCAGGTTCCAATATTGACAAAAAACTCAAGACATAGCGGTTGGTCTGGTACGATGGTGGCAGCTTACCTGAGGCCTGTCCCCCACGTGTATGACGTTGACAGAAGACGTGGGTCCAGGTCCTATCGTCATGATCTTGGGAGCGATTCGCGGCTCGAAGTGTGTCGGTTGTGCCATCTGGACTTGTAGTGCCTGAAATAAATAGATAGGATGAAATAAATAATATACCAGTACCTGGATGACCGGGTTTCGCTTGGTATTTTTGTAACAGCACCATCTGTTGGGAGCTGTAGTGTTGTTGTGACGTTAAAGCAGTTAATTGCTCACATCGCCAATAGATGTCAAGAAGAGTCATATTTCTTTTTATTTTTTATTGAAATAAAATGTCATTTTCAAAAAATGAATCCTAGCTAAATCGATTTATCGCCTCCGAAACCCCCTGTATATTAAATTTCATAAAAATCGTTGAAGCCGTTTCCGAGATTAAACATATAATTTAAAGATATAAGATATGGTCATATCTTTAGCCATATGGGCCGAGTACAGAATCATCTCCAATTCTGTGCGGGGCCGAAAGTCTCCTCGGGTCAGGCTCCACCGTCTCCTTCTTGAGTATTACTTGCTCGCAGGAGAAGTATTGTCCAGGCAGAATGTGTAGGCCGAAGAAGTCCTGGCTTGACGTCGTGCTGGGTGACTTGTGTCTCAATGCTCTCACTATCATGGACGCGCAAGATCGTGCGAGGTGGGGGAGGAAAAACTGGAAGACGGACGCTGAGCTCCAAGTTCACCTTGGATATAATCAAGAAAACCGGTCTCTGTGAGGATGATGAGAAGGAAGGAGAAATAATTTAAGCTTTCATTCAATTGTATGGGCGGCGTAATTAAAAATCAATGCTTAAAAACGATTGTTGTTCATAGGTTATGGTTATTGGTATAGGACGGATATAAATAGGAGAATTTGGATGGATCCAGGCATGGTTCAGTGGTCAGAGCATTCACCCTGTAAGGGAAAGATTGCAGCTTCAACCTCCGCGCTGGTCACCACTCCGGTGGTCACTCCTGGTCAACACTCGCCTGTGTCTGATGGGCTGTCGTATTGCCAATGGTTATGTAGGGCTCGAATGGACTAAAGCACACACCGTCTCATGCACCCCGGCCGACGCAGTACCAACTCCTTAGAGCTTGCCCTCTTCAGGCAGGTGGGGACCAGGGTATGCGAAGACGCGTATTGTGTCGCTGCCCCGGCCTACTTCTGCTAGGGAGACAAGCGGCTCCACCCATCACCCTCAGCCTCACTCTCATGGGCCCGATTTGCCTTGAGTAAGGAAGCCATAGCTTACTAGGTATATAATTTGTGTTGTCAGTGGAAAGACCAAAGGCCACCTGCTTTGTCTTCTGCACTGACGGCACAAAAACCATCACCATCAGTTGGGCTAAAAACTAAGTAGTATAGAGAAACTCACAGCATTAACATGTTGTATAATAAACGCCGGGGGCTCATCCCTCGTGTCGTAATTGTGGTCGTCAGCCGCTCTAGTCACCACTGCGCTGGTCACCACTCCCGTAGTCACCCCTGGTCGACACTCCTCCGTGTCTGAGGGGCTGTCGTATTGGCATTGGACGTTGGCTATCGGGAAGTCTGTGGGTAAGAGTGAGGTATAGTGAGAATTCCAATAGCGCGATTTAGGATTGGTATTTTTTTTGTAGTTCTGTTTAAGTTAGGTAGATGGCTCTGAATACCTTATAAGTGGTAAGCCTTACCAAAATCCTTGAGGGCCTTTTTTGTTTAAGCAGTAAAGCATATACCTTCAGTATATCGCATGGCACGGAGAAGCCACGCGGGTATGCGGGGCAGAGACTAACTTTTTGTTAAAGGACACAGACTTGTAGTACATACAGTCTTGACATTTTGTATCTGAGTATTTATATCATGAAAGTGTAACCAGATCAATTTTAGTTTTAACTATGACAAACTGCTAAACATTATTTTTCAACGATTACATTAAGTAATCTCAGACACGAATTAACCTCTAAACTTGTAGGTATCGGTTGATTTCAGCGTGGCCGGGCTGGGAAGTATACTCTCCAGCACTCTGGGATCACTTCTTGGATCACTTCACTCTCTGAGATCTCTCTAAGTCTTGAAATAGAATAGTGCTACGTTTACTCTATTTGTACAAAAAGGTACCTACACATATTAAAGCCACACAGGAATCTTGAAAATCTTAATCAACATTAGTTATACTTACAAGCAAGCTCTTTTGTGTCTCAGTAGTAGAGGTGCGATTGTTGTGCATGAGGGTCTTGGTTCGATGCTAGGTTAGACAAATTGTTAGAGGTTTCAACTAGCGAAGTTGAGTTTGGTAAATAAAACAAAACTGATATCAGATAGTGATACCAATTTTTTATTTTGTAGTTATGTTGCAACCAACTAGCTTAATCAGCCGCTTAATTAACTGCCTAGGTTCTTTACTGAACGGCGCCATTATATTAGCGGCCTGAATGGTGTTCAGCCATTTGATTAAACGGTTAGGCAAGTAGCTTGGTTCGATGACGTTTAATTACTTGCTTAGCCATTGAATTAAATGGCTATGAAAATGACTTTTTTCTGCAACATCTAAGTTGGATTGTACAGCTTTCTCAATAAACCTATCATTAATTTTGTGTGAATACACCTCTGCCTACCCCCTCGGGGATTTACAGGCGTGACGTGAGTATATGAATGTGTGTATGTAATTTTCTGTTTTAATTCGGGGTGGTGTCCCATCTAAGCATTAGCCAGCCAGGTTATTAATTGTTGTAATAAACATTACGGCTGAATATCATTCCGGCCAATCATTGAATGGCGCCGTTTAGATAACATCGTAGGCAGTTAATTGAACTGCTACGAGTAATTAAGCTAGTTGTCGGCGACAGTTACATGACTACATGATCACGTGAGGGGTTCAGTCAGATATGTATTTGTGATTTGAAGAATATTATAAAAAAGTAAAATGAAGCCAATTCACGACAAAAATCATTATTTATTATACTGTTATTTTAAGTACAATCACCCGTAAACGCTTAGGTTATAAACTGTTGTAACAAGTCGTATCAATGGCGTATTTGTGTTAAAATTTCCTAGCGGTATGATCGATTTCACCATTTGTTTGATAGATTTTCCTATTATACGATATATTTTCCCATTTGTTTGATAGATTTTTCCATTTATTTTATAGATTTTCCCATTAGTTTGATATATTTTCCCAAATGTTTGATTGATTTACCTATTTCAATGACAGATTTTTTTACTTGTTTAATAAATTTTATCATTAGTAGGAGATCAGTTGGGCATTAGTTACAAAACTATTTATACATCATGGAAATTAATTTTGGATTATCCTATGTAATATTTGCGTAGTTTCTTATGAGATATGAAAGACCCCAGTCCGCAGCTATCATAGTACCACAGTAGTAGTTACATAGTATATCGGAACATAACAGAAACATAATATGTAGTCCATCAAAAATAAATAGGAAAAATGTCATAACTGTTTGCATTGTCAAACGAATGGGAAATGTCATCACCGCTTGCATGTCAAACTAATGGTAAAATGTCATAACCGTTTGCATGTCTAACAAATGGTAAAATGTCATAACCGTTTGCATGTCAAACAAATGGTAAAATGTCATAGCCGTTAGTGAGTCAAACGATTGGGCAAATGTCATAACCATTTGCATGTCAAACGAATGGAAAAATCATATGCGTTTGCATGTCAAAAAATTTCTCAAATTACGGCAAAATATTATTCTTAATTTAAATTGCAGTTATAAATATGTTACTGTTACTTATAATTAATTTACTTACAGTTTTATTAAGTACAATATTACATGTATATTATTAACTAGCTCAAAATATAATATATAAGGAAAGATGATAAGAATTTACTAAAATATATTATTATAGAATTTTAAAGAATCATATAAATTAATTACAACTAGTATTGTATGTATTACTTAAAGAAACCAGAAAGATATAAGGCCGTCCGTTGCATTGTGCAGCGAGCTAAGTTGTGAACAAATCGTATGACAGGCGATCTGTCCTAAAAGGTTTGAGCTCTTAGTTGTTAATAAATAACAATCTTATTCCATTAAGACGAAGCATTAAAAACACTTTAAAAGTACTCGAGTATTTTTTCGCCTAGTCTGAATTAACCCTAAGACAGCAATTCTCTACGTATTTGCACGAAACGCCAATCTGCGCGTGTGAACGCGGCTGGCGTACGCTCAACGCAGCGGACGGCCTAAGATGTCAACTATCTTTCAACTATCTCTTGTAGCCCTCACTAGTGGCACATGGCAAAGAAGAAGCGAGACAGAAATAGATTCATTCATTTCTTAGCCTCGTTTAATTGAGCTAAATTCAGTATCAAATACTTAAATTAGTTAGTAACGTGTCGTTGTTCTGAAAAACAACGATTAATTCAAACTAGGCAATGTCCAATATGTGGGGGTCTGGGAGACCCATGTCAGTCAGTATGACTGCAGGAATAATCAGCGGTTAAGAACGTTATTCAGTCCAGTCCATATAGTTATACTCAATTTGATTAGGAACTTCAATAAAAGTAAACAATCTTGTGGGGACTTTTTATAAAAACACATATTGATTAAACAAATCAACTAGGCTATCTAACTGACTTACTAGTGGTTTGATTTCAGTTTTTAGTTTCTAAAATGACTACCTAGAGATGCCCACTGTCAGCAAAAAGGTCAATAACAACAGCAAGAAATATAAGATAGAGAACCACAGTAATGACCTGGCAATAGACCTACTGATCCGAAAATTTAACACGTCTTAAGAGATGGCAAACACTGGACTTAGACCAAAGAAACTGATTTCTGGCACCCGATGAAGTGTCATTTAATGGAATGACAACTGATTATGGCTGAATAGCCGATTGCATCAAAAACTGGAAAAAGTCTTTAAGGTGAGTTTCTAAACAGAACAATATTATTTAACTGAGTTTTTGAATTTTTATTCAAAAGACACATCAAGATGGTTCACGTGTAGTTCAGTACCTAACGGAACCGTTACACACATCCTACCTATAGTGTGTAACTTATAAAATTACAGAGGAGGCAGTGTGAACGTGTTTACTAAAATAACTTAAGTATACTCATAGATGCGGGGCCTTCTAGACCCCGAGGTTAATAGGGTAATTTTTTTTTAATAAATTATGTAACAGATATTTTTAAAAAAGGACCGATAGCGATGATAACTGCGTTATTGCTTAGAGTTTATTTTTTTCTTATTTTTAATCTTGCAAATAACACACAATGTTATTTTTAAACTATCGCGGTGTAAACTCATAGAATTTATTAAGTTTTTGACTTATCAAAACATTTCGACTTATCAAAAAGTTTTAAGTCCTGAACTATTATACAAAACTATGAAGACAATAGTAGGTAAGTAATACGCATGTGAAGCAAGTTATTTGCACGTTGAAATTAAAAAGAAACTGATTTGAATTTGATAGCTAATTACTCTACTACGGGGTGTAAGAATAACCCATTTCACTTCAAATATAACTTAAACTATGATTTTAAAATGACTAACATGCGTTATAAAACATAGGCTTAATTTGATTCCTAAATTAATAATTTAAGTATATTTCATCTCATATCTGTACGAATTCGGGCCCATCTTAACTAGTTTTCAGTTTATAGCATGACCGTAACTGCTATACCGCGCCCTAGGTACAAACGGCATGGCGGAGGACGAGATCAAGAAAAAGACAGAATGAGCATGAGTCGAGAACAAGCGACATACCGCCGCGAGCGTTGGCGGCAGACTGACCAAATCTGAAAGCTGCGTATACCCAAGGCGCGGTACAGCGTTTACGGTTGATCTATAATTAATTGAATTACCTATTAAAAATTAAGTACATTAATTACACTTATATAATACTCGTTGTCAGAGAAAACTCAACAATGTTTATAAATAAGTAACAAACAAAAAATTAAAATGAAAATAATTTACTAAATATTTGGACTGGTTAACACTACTTTGGCGATTTAGGAACTAAAATAATGATACTTGAATTACATTTAAAAAATAATTTATATACTTTATAATACAATTGATTATTTTTTTATAAATAAAATGTAAACGCAATTATGACATGATTAAAATAAATTTTTATCTATACCCGATTAATGTCAAATAAGCTAAAATATAAATGGGTAGCCATTAGAATAGACAACATTAGCTTAAATAATTTAATAACTTCGTTTGTGCGCCTAACTGACTAAAATGTCCAAAGGAGTATACAGTACGAGAAATCGTTATAATCACACGGTTAAAACTGCACTGATAAATCGATGCGTCTACGTGATAAAACTTTTAACGAAATATGTTTACGATTTAATTTATATCTAAGTCATATTGGCACGATGATAGCTGAGTCGGTTTGTAGTATTAAAAAATAATGTATTTATTTGCACAATGATTACTATCTATGAAACATGAAACCAAGAACACCCTTGAGTCAATTTAAATCAAGCAGAAAAATGCTCGATCAGTTTTTAGTAGTAATCAAATATCAAGCTTATACCATTCAGACAAAGCTTAAAATTGTATAACCAACGCTATACTGTCCTATAAATAATGCTGCATACTATTTTCAGTTTTGTCTGAAGAGAGCTAAAGCATTTTTCAGCTTGATCTGAATTGGCCCTGACGTCCTTTATAAAAACGGCGAGTGATGTCACAACATGTTTTTAACGTCTGACTTGAATTTAGTATTTTCAATATTGACGACCTCACCAGGAAATTGACTGTATCATGTTCAATAACGCTGGGACGTGTGTTTTGATAGTTTTGTTGTGACGCAATCACATGCGTCATCACCATGGCAGAATAATTCTGTTATTGCGTATTACTTAATTAATACATAATTATAATTATTCATTAGACTAGACAATACATACATTTTGTACAGTCGGCAAAAGAGTTAAATATCTCTTTCACCTGTTATGTTATTCTCCAAGTATACAGCGACAGCCTTGTTAGAGATGGTCATTGGTCGTGCTCCAGTGACGTTACCCAGTCTGACCAATGAATCTCTTGTTAGAGATCAGAGTATGCTTAGAGAACAGCACAGCTGTACTGAACTGTAATTTTAAGCTTAGGTCAACTTCATTATTGCTTTTCAGATTTCGATTGGTGAGAAGACCTATTTATTAGCTACCGGACAAGCGGAGTGGTATGGAGTCCCCACTAAGAATTTCGGAGCCCAAGCCAATATCATTTACTAGCTGTGCCCCGCGGTTTCACCCGCCGTTTTTTCGTACGGATCCCTAATTTAAAAAAAATAGCCTATAGCCTTCCTCGATAAATGGACTACCCAACACTGAAATCATTCAAATCGGACCAGTAGTTCCAGAGATTAGCGCGTTCAAACAAACAAACTCTTCAGCTTTATAATATTAATATAGATTAGACCCCGACTCTGCTATTTTATGTTTATATAATTTTAAATAGCCAAAGTCACTCTGAAAAATGCCAATTAACTATAGACTTCATCATCATACATTTAACCTCTAAAATATAATGCAAGAGAGTTTATTGGTATTATTCATGAATTCTACAAAATTCCATTTAACTTTAGACAAAAGTTAAAATTAAATAGCATTTTTAGATAGTGGATGGCAATGCAAAGCAGAATTGAGGCTCAAATTATCGGTCGAGGCTTAGCCGCAGAATTTCCTATAAGATAAGACTGCATGTTGAGCCTGGATGAGTTAAGACTAGTTAAGAGATAGGTGTGAGGGTAATGATTTTAAAATAATGCAAAAAATATTAATATTGAAGGCATCCTTTCTCACCCTGCCGGGGTTCATCGTGCTACCCACACCCGAAAGGGATACTTCAAAATCGTAAATAGCCCAGAGTCAAATGGAGTGTGATGGAAATGCCTTATTAGGTAATATGAGATACAAAATGGCGTGCGGTTTAAGTCTGCCCGAGTTCGATATAACCACTCTCGATGGTCGGCAGGGGTGGAAGGACAAAAACAGATTAGCTTAGGCTCAGAAGATCTTGGTAGGCTTAAAACCATACTTTACTGCGACTATTAAAATATTTTAACTCAAGCTTAAAGAAACATTTTACATCCTTACATCAATCAACTATCTTTGGCTCTTAAAACTATTCTCCCTGTAAATATAAACCTCACGACTATCATATTATTATATAAGATATTTAAGATATACGGATACAAAATGTAGTATATAACATCCCGGATATTTTAAATCGATTCAGGTGATGTATGGTTAAGTAATCGAGATATAAATATTAACGATTTTTAAAGGCTTTTGATTTCGTGACACATAATATAGTTTCACTGATATTTAGGTACTATCGAATAAGATAGATAAACATTTGATCAAGCTGTATCATATCTTAGTGTAAGGGATGTTGATTTTTTCACTGTAATAACTGACGGTTTATTTATCACAATGCGTTATGCCACAGGGATCGGTTGTCGGTCCCTCTCAATTCAGCAAATATAAGTGTTTTTTTTTATACAACTTAGGTGGCAGACAAGCACACGGCCCACCTGATGGTAAGTGGTTACCGTGGCCTATGGACGTGTGCAACACCAGGATAGTCACACTCGTGTTGCCGACCCTGTAAACGCAGAGTTACTGTGCCGTAAGTGTAGAAGATGTAAGTGTGATCTTTATTTAAGAAAAAGATTATTTAAAAACAAAATAATATACTTTTTCGTGTATGAGAGTAACTATCGTTTCAACTTGTGAGAAACTAGTAATTTTTGTCTAAACTATTGAGCTGCGTTTGAAGGAAGAGTTATCATTTATCAATTATCATACTTACATTGACCAAGTTAGTTTATATATAGACTTACGTTAAAAACATCATACTCCACCATACATCACCGCTTAATTCTAACATTTGGCAAGATGCAAATAATGTGACTCAAGACTTCTACAGCGTATCTTCATACTTTTCAGACCTGGCTTCAACCATAAGATCCAAAGGGTCCAAAATCTGTGTTCTAGCTCCACGCCTCCCTTTCGAAAATTGGCTTTTTATATCATACTTCTCCATCCAATTCCTTAACGTCTTCCTTGGGACTCCATACTTATTTGAAGCTGCGTATACTGAATACCCTTTCTTGACTGCGATCAAGGCGTCTCTTAGATGCTGTGAGGAATATTGCTTGTAAGATTTCTCTTGGAAAACGTCAGTCTCTATATTAACTATTGCGTTAGGTCTTCTGCCGACTAGCCGAGGTCTTGCGTGGATGTTCACAGGAATCCCATGGTCCATATCGATAAAATGTCGTGTCACAATCTCCGTGGACGTCCGAACCCCTGTAACAAGCGAGGGAAAGAAACCGCCCATTAGAATTATTTGACAAAATACATATAAAACAAAATGGTTGAAGAAACTTTGGGCGTTTCTTTTCCTGGCTTCCTACAGGATATTACTGATACAACTTTGGTATCAGTTACTAAGATAGTTCACGCTTTTTTGGCTTAGTAACACGGCATGTATTAATTATAAAAGTTTTTTTTTTTCAAAAGTGTAATTTTTATCATTGGGTGTCATAGTTGATAATGATGTAACAATAGTGCCGTAATATTGTGAAATTTCATGTGAACTATCTTAATAAAATAGTAAGGAAAATATGTCTATTGTAACAAGCAAGGAAAAGCCGCTCTCTTGGATTTGTTTTAAGGGTATAAATCTTAAGTTTATGTTTAACCTGAAAATAAAACTTCTGTCGCGATACATGTCGGTATCATAATACCAAAGTTGCGAATCTATTTTTACAGGAGAGCAGAACCCTCTTATTTCGTATGTAGGCGGCCACATTTTGTTACTAGAAATGATTGTGAGAGGACTCGACTCTCCTTGCCTTCAAGTGACTATGATCTTCTGGCTGTTTTCATGCTTAATGCTCTTTCAGTTGTTGTGATTGACCCTTATTAGTGAGGTAAAAATAATAAATTCATTATTACATAATGATGTACATTATTAATTAGTACCTAAAAATATAAACTATTAGTGGCGCGCCATTTAAAAAAGAAGTTTTATGCTCTCCTCTAAAATTGTAAAAAGCACAGATTCGCATGTTTGCCATTTAGGTGTCGATATATAGCTCCATCTAGCGATAAAAAGCTGTATTTCTTCGTTACTGCTGTTTTCTCCCCTTGGGGCTTCAAGTTACTAGAGCCAATGATGAGGTGGGTATAACGGACTAAAACCATGTTTTGTGATATCGGCGTATGTGGCTGAGTAACAATCTTAACAGTAAAAATTGCGTCTACGGTGAACCTTTAGTATTTATGTGTGTGTGTGTGTGTGTGTGTGTGTGTGTGTGTGTGCGTGTGCGCGTGTGCGCGTGTGCGTGCGTGCGTGCGTGCGTGCGTGCGTGCGTGCGTGCGTGCGTGCGTGCGTGCGTGCGTGCGTGCGTGTGTGCGTGTGTGAGTGGTGAATGAGGGAATGAGTGAGTGTGTATGTGTCAATCAGTGAGTGAGTGTTTGAGTGGGTGAAAGAGTGAGTTGGTGAGAGAGAATGGCCAAGTGCGTGAGTGTATGTATGTGTGAAACCGTTTCTGTGGAGTAGTATAAAAAGAAACAACACTATTGGACAGTAAACCTCATATTTATTGGAACATAAATATTACAAACAGTACAAATATTAAGTACATAAGTACAACCAGAATCAAACGAGTACCAGCTAACAAAACTCAGGTATAATCAACGTAATACTGCTTAACATATATAGCTATGTCGTATTTACTTACCGTGGACTGGCTAGCGTTCTAGAAAATTCTAGTATGATTTATTGAAATTAAATCACTTTTTAAGGGACCATCGTAATTTATTTCGGGACTTAATTCACCCCCCGACCATGGCTACTGAAAAGTAGCCAAAACATCGAGCTTAAAGTAAATAATACTAAATAAACAGCAATAGAATCCGTTAATAAAGTGGTTTGATTTCAAAGAGTGACATTCACGTAAACTTCAGAAAGTATCAACATAGAAATCAGGACAAAATGGTGCAGTAAAATGTGAATTCACTGGACCATTGTGGGGACATATTGGATTGTAAAGATTTGATGTTGAATATTAATCTGCCTGTTTGCATTGCACATTGGGATGAAAGGTATAAAATGGGGAAAAAAATACTCGAAGACCGAAGACCTCAGGTATTCAGAAAGGAGGTAAAAAGAAATATAAAACTGGGGTAAACAGTCCGAGAATCTAATGGCTACACCAGAGCTTTCCTTTAGGTCTATAAGATGGAGAAAAAAAATCGAAATATTCAAACCCTATAATTTACTTCTGATTCATTTCGTTGCTGGTTTGAAGATAGTTCAATTTTCTCTCTGGGATTGCCCGAATGTTATTACTCAGTGTGTTCCTCCTGTTGATCCTGGTACATAGGAGTTATAGTAATAGGGTCGTAAGGTGTATTACTACGACAGCCGAGAGCAAGCCAGATACCACCGCGAGCGTTGGCGGCGGACTGACCAAATCTGAAGTCGATTGGTCATGCCTCACCACGCATATACCCAAGGCGCGGTACAGTGGTTACGGTAGTTACAATTAAATAAAAATCTAGTATTCTAGAAAAATTCTAGACGCTAAAATCTAGTCCACGACCAGTGTAACATACGCCATAGCAATTCATTACAATGTATACATCTACAATACACTTAAAACTATATTATGTATATCAATTATATACTAATAGGCACTTCATGGGTCCACATGCTTTGTATATTATACAGGGGATTAGTATCTGATTCTTCTACATCCCAGCTTCAATCCCAAGCTTTCACCTCGAAGTCTGGGGCCCGCTATTTCCAGTCTAACTGCGGGTATGGCTGAACTTCGATATTTCTCTGATTAGTTATACAAATCCCCTGTATAATATGCAAAGCTTTTATATACAGGGAATTTGTAGAAAAAATCAAAAAGCGAGCTCTAGCAGTCTGTTTGTACGTGTGAATATGTGTTAGTATTTAGAATTTCTATTGCAAAATTCGGAACAGAGAATTTGGCTTCAGATCAGGCGGAAAAATGCTTGAACAGTGTTTAATTCGTGTGATATGTGTATCACCACCCCTTGAGAGGTGACTAACGGAAAAACTGACTGTATTTATCACTGCAATCGAAAGAAAACTTGAAATAAAATGAGAAGAATAAATAGTAGACAAAATTTTGCCTCGTCTCTCCCGTGTGGTTTGCAGGAGCGGGTTCAAAATCAGATATTTAATATTTATAAATCAGCATCAGATAGATTTCACAGTTAGTAGGCTATATTCTTCGTAAGTAACATAGGATATATTGAATCCAAATATTATCACCTGTTTACCATTATCTATTGTTTTACTAATAGACAAAAGAGTGAGAAATGTCCAGAGTAGAGACAAAACATCATTAACCTGGACAGTTTTGAGAATGCAAAATAATTGCAATTCACACAGTACTGTAGCTTATAATTTCATTAGGTATTATTTTTATACCAAAAATTTGGTTCGTATTATTTTAGGTTTGAATAAAAAATAACATTTTAGCTTATATATAGAACTTTAAGCTTAGTGGTAGCAACTTACAACGAAATTTCAAGGCTATTTCATTGACCCCCGGTTGTCCTTAAGTTATGTATTAATTTTTTTTCTTTTAAAGAATTTATAACGCCATCTCATTACATCTCTACATACCCACCACTAAAATTAAAGTTCATACAATGTATAATGTTTTAAAATATCGCACTATATCGATGCCCAACAAAAGTTTAATTTCTAATTAAGTACAATTATATAATATACATATATATTTATAAATAAATTAGTAAGAATTTTTATTTCAAGCCGTTTCAGTATAACATATTGTTGTAGTGGTTATTTTTGTACTGGCAATACCGTATCTACCCTGGCAATTTTCAAACAAAAGTATACATCATTTTTTAAGCAATTATATTTGATAACATTTTCTATATATTTAGATTGGAAATAGTCCATATCCAGGACGTGACTTATGTATAAGGTATTATTTTTGGGCAAATGAGATAAGAGATATTTTTATTACAAGAATTGACCCTCTAATTTAAGCGTGAAGGGCAATTCAGGTTTATGGGTTCCAAACAAAATTTTGCCAGCCGCCACCATCATCATATCAAAAATAACCACTGGAACACATACTTAAGCTTAATATATAATTTACGTTATAATACACTAAAAATTTCATTTTTTAAGTCTTTTCAGTATATATAATTGGACGAAGTCCTTACAAGCACTCGATTTTTATCAAAAGGCCAATCATTTCATTTTTAATATTATATAATAATCATAATTTTAAAACTTATTAATTACACAAGCATATAACGTCAACTTACAATAAATAATAATAATATTAGAAAGGTCTCAAATATTTTAAACAAAAATATTGGATATGGCCCAAATTTTAGGGAAAATTTTGAAAACTGGTAACATAGTGTGGGAAACAGTGGGGTTGCTAGGGCTAGCTTTTTTTAAATTTCAACTGATCATTACACCATGTCACTCTGGTAATTTTTTTGTTTTATAAAATATTTGAGATATTTTTATTTATTTTACCTAAAAAACATCATCTTTGGATATAATTATTGCAAAAAAAGTATAATAGGAATATTTTATTTATGATAAAATGGAGTCCTAGCTATGAAGATTTGAATATATATGAAAATATTACAGTAATATTCTTACAAGGAACGGGGAGGCCCCCTTTTTAACTTAACACGCTTTTTTAAGTTTTTACAGGCATGTATTTTTGTCTGTCATGGAATATAAGAAATCGAAATTTGCAAATTTTCACACTTGGCTAATCTACATATATATTAAAAAGGTAAAGTGTTTGTGTGGTTGAACGGGTTTTATCAGTTAATTAAAGAAAACTATAGATTTAATGTCATCACGCTACTACCCAAGGGAGCGGAGCAGTAATCATAAATGTAAATAAACCTGGCAGATTTCCAAAAATTATGCAAGAACGATTGCAATAAAATGAATCCAAGACGATGGCCCTACTATTTAAATAAAAATCACGTGTTCAGAATTCCACGCAGGCGAAACACATACAGCAAGCATGCTAGCTCTATTTTCGTATTCAAATCTCCATAAGACTCGGTAAAGTTAAATTAAAAAAAAAAGAATTTCGTAATCTTTGGACGTAATAAATAAATTGTAAGATTTTTAATAGATTTTTTATAAATTAAAAAAAAATTCTTTATTTTTCACATCTTTGGCAGTAAATATCTCGTATACCGGCTTCAAGGCCCAATATTTATAAAAAGTCAATTTTTCAAGCTCCAATATCCGAAACTAGAAGACACGAACGCGCTTATCATCGTATTTTTATTATTATTAATATAATTAATAATTCTAATTAATAAACAATATTACTAAGTAAAACGTCAAATATGAGACTTGCATTAACTAAAATTGGATAGAAGCTCCTTTGGCAGGTTTTTATATAAGCTGTCAGTTCGTATATGGATTATCACACGCGGTTTAGTAAAAAAAATCTAATTAAACCGATGTATAGTACACAGCTTTTTAGCACGTCGAAAATCCAGGTTGACTTCGATTTGTTATATAGCGTTCTCTCTCTCTCTCTCTCTCTCTCTCTCTATCCTGATAAATGTATAGAGTAGCTAAAACCGATTGATTTGTAAACATACTGTGTTGGGAGTAGAATAGTGCCACTACCATATAGTTACCTTATGGTTGTGGTATGCAATAACGTCGTTTCTGTCTTAGAGGAGACTGGCGCCCGCGGCTCCAGGCGACGTCCCGCCACTAAAGTGACGCACCATAGCATCGAGTGGCGCGCGTCACGTCATTGACGTTATTGTACACTGCATAAGGTTTATATTGTGTTATCATCCCACAGAGACCGAAAATCGTAGCGAAATGTGGGTGGTCATACACCATTGCCTACCCCAGGGCCATTCAGGGATTTACAGATATCAATATTTACGTATGTATGTAAATGGTTTTAACTGCTCTATAAAGTTATTAAACTGTCAGTCCGATGTGCGATAGAGGGAACGCTGTAAGAACCGAAACAAACCGATCTTTGCTAAATTCCCAATCTACTTCTCAATGTGCCTCATAAAAAATCCAAGTATTGCATATTATTATTATGTCAATCGCACGCCATTACCGCCAAATCATTCCATATGGCAACTCATTCATGCAATGACATATCAATAGCAGAGTTGCCAGTTTCGGCAACTACATTCTCCCCACTTTCTTTGTCAACATTCACAACATCCTTTTGTACCTCTTTCTCATCCTCACTCGACATATTAGAATTAGTAAACGTCAAAAAGTGTTTCCCAAAATCCATTTCTGGCTCATAAGCCTCGGTTTCAGTGCCACTTTTTTCGTAGTTTTGTGTTTCTAAAGCTTGGTATTCTTCGAAATTTTTGTATTCCTTTTGTTTTTTGCTATTTTCGACGAATTGTTTTAGTTGTTGAGGCATGGGGAAGGAAGACTTGATGTGGCAGCGTTTCATCCAGTTGCGTAAAGATTTACGAGGGACTTTGTGGGTTTGTGCCGCTCTGTAAAGAAGGTAGTTTGGTTAGAGAAAGTTTATTAATACTAACAAAATAATTTTAAAGTGGTCGTGTCTTTATATTGGAGAAATTTTAAAAGAGATACTTGAGTTATGTTATAATGACGATACTGAAACCAAAAACTTGCATCCCGCTAAATAACAGTTGAAGCTCTAGCGCATGCGGATCTCTTGCGTTTAGGAGGTAAGACGAAAGTCACTCCTGGAAAAGTTATTCCAATTAAAACAATAAGCGGCCGCAGGCTTTAAGTGCAAGTTTTGTAAGCCACTGGACAATCACTATAAGGATTTTGATATTATAAAAAGAAGAATCACTCACCGATATATACTGCCCCCCTTTTTCACATCCATCAGGGCTGCCCACATAGCCTCGTTAGAATACCGCCTGTTAGGGTTAAACTTCCCCATCATAACCCTCTCCAAGTCCTTACGTGACAATCCCGACGAACTAACCTCCTTTCCCTCCAAAAATTGATCTAAATCAGACTTAAGCACAGTCTCTCCGATATCTACATTCTTATCTTTAAATATTGGCGGTCTCCCCCTTCTCCGCATCTGAGATTTCTCCCCCAATTTGGCGAAAATTTGTTTGTTGACAACACTGTTCTTTGTCTTTGGTATCAGCTCTACTTCGGACTTTTGGTTTTTGGTATCGATTTTCGGCTTTTTGACTTGATTAGCCTTTAGAAGTGAGACTTCAAGCTCTCCGTTTTGCTCAAGCCAGGACTTGTAAAAATCATTTTCGGATTTCTCTGTCGCCTTTTGTAGATACATTTCTTCATTTGTATTTGTATTAAAACCATACTTTGAGAATTCATTGCGTATTTCGCTTGCATTCATTTTAGAGAGTCGGTTAATATAGTCAGAATTCGCTTTAGCTAGATTCTGTAGTTTTGTTTGAAAGAATAATTCACTTTCTGGCTTCACACGGAGGTAAGGGCGACGGCCTAAAACATAAAAAAAAACAATGTATAGAGAAATAAGTGAATCTCTTGAACCATGAATGGTAGAAAGAATCAAAATCATGACTTAAATGTCTGTAAGATAACCTTAACCCGACCTAAAAACTACCAAGTTAGAATATTTTTTTCTGATATAGCAACATTGTCAAATAATAGCGTTATAATTTTTGGGTCTGGTAACACTAAAAATTATCATTCATGGTTCAATTTCTATTATTTTTTGCTAAATTCTACCAATTCGTTAATAAAAAAAACTTGGCCTACCTTACAGACATTTTTTTTATTTCATCGACAATGTCCATTCACAATATGATCTTCACTCACACTTATCTATGGACGGATATTTTTTAAACGGAGTTGCAACGTTAAAAAATCCGATACGAACTTTTTCATACAAAAATATCGTACAAATATAATAATAAAAAAATAAACGGAAAAGCAAGTGACGGGAGGGAAGTCACATTGCAAACAAACATTGGTTTTATTTAAAAAATAAAATAAAAATAAATAAAATTAATTAATATTATTATTTACAACTATTATATTATTATACATTATTTGCTTACCTGATGGCTGTCCGAGGCTGCTTCCGGGTTTCCCAGGTTCATCGTCCTGAAATATTAAAATAATTGGTTACAGGATGCGGTATGAAAGGGACTTCATCCCACGCACGCTCAGGTTGTGGAATGAACTCCCTGTTGCTGCTGTGGTTTTCCCAAGCGACTACAATATGTGGTTCTTCAAGGAGGGCATTAGAAGGTTTCTTCAGGGTCGGCGGCGACGCTCCTGGTGTTGCACACGTCCATAGGCCACGGTAACCATTTTCCATCAGGTGGGCCGTGTGCTTGTCGGCCATCTAAGTGGTATAAAAATAAGCCTCTGTGGCGTGGCGGAGGTGAACACGACTTCTACACAGGCGCGGTTTCGACCTCCGCTCAGTGCAAATATTTGTATGCATGAAAATAGGTATTCGCATTGGTCTAATCGTGCCTCGGAGCCCTTAAAAGTCCAACAACTAGTCTAACTGCAATGCTTCGATATCATTTGGTTGTGGTGGAGGTCAGTGGCAGTCGCTTCACGGAAAATATCGAAGTCCCGCGGCAGTAAGGCTGGACAAAGCGGACCCCAGTCTCCGAGTTGAGGCTACGAGCCCATATAATTTGAAAATTAAAATCATACAGTCAGCAGAAAAACCGTTGGCACAACGAACTAGAATTTGGCAAGAAAACAAATTCGTGTAAATTAGACTTGTGTAGATTAGGTTCGAAGGCTAATGCGCACTAGCCTTCGTGGTTTTTTTTATTACCATCCAGAATTAATATAAGTTTCGCAAGGCCGTCAGCAAATATAGGCAAATCTATATATTTCACACACTGCCGCTGGAACATTCGGCATGCCATATAATAACACATTGCCTAGGCATTGTATAGAATACCTGAATTACTTATACAGGGTTGCCGGTAACTCATAAATAAATAAAGACTGTCCTTGACTACTTTTATCACTCTCAAAAAATGACCACTTTATAATAATATAGTACTCACTTAAAAAATAATAATAATGTATTACTACACTATTATACCACTGCTGTCTTAGATGTTTTGTCTATCCGTACTTTTTTACCTTTTAACATATGTGGGGGTTTTTTACGTGCGGGAAATCCCCACGGATGGTATCCGTGGGGATTTCCCCCAGCTCCCTCTGGAGCCGGAGGGGGAGGTTATGTCGGACTCGAACCGACTCAACCGCACGCCGTCTGTGGGTCGTTGGCCTAGGGCGAAGCTGAGGTTGTCTCGCAACATATTCCTCGCACCCCGGCTGATTCGGAAGCGGAAACCACGCCGTCCCCTACTCGCGCCCGGTATTTGGGCCGCCGTGGCCTGCTTCTGGCGCATGTGGGGGTGTAAAAATGCTTATGTTTTGGGGCGTATGGGCTCGTAGCCGATTTCTAAGGCTTCAGATGCGACCGATGCGATGATAAATGATTATTCCTACCTCATTGTACTCCAAATTATCGTGGTCAAGCTCTCCATAATACAATCCGTCTTCTTCTACAGTCTCCTCCTTGATGTCGTTCCGCTCTTCAGACTTCCGTTTCTTGGTGCCGTTGTGGTGTGTGTGCGGAACCGGATTTGGGTTTGGAGGAGGGGTTATAGGCGATGGTTTCTGTTGGGGGGTTTGACCTGGTGGAATAAAAAATATTTTAGGACATATTAAAATATGCCGTGTTGGTGCCCGGTGGAGTAGAACAGGGCCTCCCCAGTTCTTCCCGTGGGGGTCGTAGAAGGCGGCTAAGGGATAGGGCTGTCCTTCATCCGATAGTAAACACACAGCCCATGGTTAAGTGCCCGCAAGATGGCAATAGGCTCACACCCCATTACGTAGGACCAAAAAACATTGTCGGCGAGCCGGGTGTTAATACACATCTGCCTACCTTTTCTGGGATTTACAGAGTATATATACGTTTGTAAATTTGGTGACGTCACGATGTTGAGCACATTATAAACTCGACTTATGCTTGAAAACGTGACGTCGTAATTTTTTTTCTTACAGCATGTATCTGCAGTATTGGATAGTGACATCACCTACCGTTAGCGGGAGCGCAGTCCCTCTGCGCGTTAGCGACTAGGGCTTCGCTGGCCACCGTGAAGTCCTTAGAGTCTCGAGACTTGCCCAGCTCTGAAGACAGGCCTGAAGTGTCGCTGGAGCATAATCCTGGTGGATAACAACGGCATATATGATTATTAAAAAAAAAAATGTGGGTCGGTTAAGAATGGAATTGTGAAATGTGAATTGCTCAGGCCGGACTTAAACCCTGAAGCATTCCAAATTCTCCTATATATATATCCGTCTTGGGGCGTCGTGGAGCCATCTACCGACACTCGTACGAACTATCGGAACCATGAATGATTTAACAACCATTTTTTAAACATTAACATGTGTTCATCATGTAGTATGTACTGCTTCCGGGCTGTTTGACCGCGGTCCATATGAAACTTGCTTTCCAGATGTTTCGTCGATCACTGCGGTCGACATCTTCAGTGGCTTAGGTCCGGGTGAAGACGAGTGTGGCCCGTAAGCAGTATATTCTACATGCAACGTCGGCCGTGGAAGCCGAAAGACTGATATTAACATCATTTTTAAACATTAATTTGTGATTACTCCGCCCAAACAATAGCTTAATGCTTTTCATTCAATTGACCGCGAGTTCATATCCCGCCTGAGCTAATAATTTTTTTCCTATCTTAATCAATTTGAATTCATGAATTTAATTATCAAAAATACTCTCATCTCTTCTTATATGTAGGGCATTAACAAGCCCTCCATAAAAACAGCGATAAGTAAGAGACCTTGCCTGATGGAAAGCTATCGGTGAAGTCTCAAAACTGAAGGTCACTATTGCAAGGTTGCTTAGCGAGGTCATGACAGCTGAAGAGGCCTAGGTCAGGACAGCGGTGGGATGACCCTTCCCTCCCCTTGCCCGAGGCAAGATGAGTACTAAAAACAACAGCTATCGTAATTGCGACTGGCTGGTCTATCTACTGTGAACCTGCGTGTGCGTGAAGCCGGCCAATCACAATGCTCCCTTCTCTCAATACGTCACGATTACGATAATTTTTCGTGCTAGGGGTAGAAGCAGAGGTTTCACCAGAGAGTATAACCGAATATAGAACCAAAAATTGGGACAGCGTTAATTTTTTCATCGCCACTCCATAAATCTTGGAGCTCTTCATCAGCTCACGCTCGCACGCTCTTCTTCCTACAGTCCCGGGTCTTTCAAGTGTCTAGAAAGCATCGGATTGAGACCACTGAAACGTTGTTGGTATCTATTATGGTGACACCCTCTTTCCTGAGATATTGCCTTCATCTTACCATCAGGTAATGTGCTCTATATTAAAAGAAAACGATATTCACGTGGGTAGAGCCATGGTAAACAGCAAATTATTTATTATGCTCATGTAATAATGCTCCTACCTCTGATCTGCAACGCCTCAGCCGACTTGAGCAAGCTTGGCAGTTCCTCTTGAGTGACATTCACCTCGCCTTTGTACATAAAATCCACTAATGCCTGCATCTCACTGAACCTGAGACAAAAAATTATTTATTTAATACTAGATTGACGCGTGGTTGTCAGTTATCGCGATCAAACATAGCCTGTGTCTTTTCTCAAGGTCTAATCTACCCCTATTAGAAATCTTATCAAAATCGGTTCGGTGGTTTAGGCGTGAAAGTGACTGACAGACAGACAGACAGACAGAGAGAGATACTTTCGCATTTATAATATTAAGTATGGAAGTAAAGATACACGCCTGTAAATCCCCGAAAAGCGTAGGTAGAGATGTATTAGCACCCACATATCGCCACATATGTCAAAAAGCGAATACTCAGACAGGATTTGAACCCGCGACAGTCCGTTACAGGGGACTGCTCTGATCACTGAGCAATCGAGCCACGTCTTGAGAGTGTGAAATTCTCCTATACAATCATCTTGGAGTGACGGTGGGAGCCATCTACAGTTATTCTTACGAAATATCGAAATCAATGAGCAATGTTACACAATAATTTTTAAACATTGTTTTTTATTACTGCGCCCAATCAATTAATTGAAAAACGGTTTGTGTAAAAGTCACATCAAGATTTTTACTAATATTTAAGTACCTAACCAAATGGAGTACATATCTATAGTCATGGGGTATCGATACTAAGGAAATATCTTTAGTAATACTCAAAAATCAATAGATGGCACTAGTAGACTCATTTAATAGGCTCAGAAATAAAATAAAAAAAGATAAAACGTTTATTTCCCTATTTGGAATCACGTAAATTATTTCAGAAGTTGATCACATGATAATGTAAGTATGTAAGCATATAAGACTCGTTGGTAATGTAATAAATAAAGATTTCGTGACAATAGTGCTATTTTAGGAAGCTGCCATCTAGCGGCATAGTCTATAACTTTTACAGAATTAATATAATATATAGATTAGCATATTTATAGTTTTATTCAGTCATATTCAAGAATGTGTTTAGTATGTTTTATATTAGAAAAGTTTTCCACAACAGTGTCACCATCTAGTTATAACTCCTGAACTAAAAAGCTGCCTGCCTGCTTTTCGAAGTAACGAGTGTAGCCATTTTTTTTGTTCCTGATCGTGCATCTGTATAAGAATTATATTATATTATCTGTGCTATAGTTACGGAACAGGCCCAGAGTACGTCAGTATTTTGACGCCCCTGGTGTTGCACACGTCCATAGGCCACGGTAACCAGTTACCATCAGACATCTTCCATAGAGTACCTTACCTCATATCCCTCATCAGCACGATAGGGTGCTCGCAAGGGTTCTGGAGTAGCAGCCTCTCAAGGTAAGCCGAGCAGGCCGACAGCACCAGCTTGTGACATCGCAGCTGGCGGGATTCGCAGGCCAGAGTGACGTCCGCAAACTGCTCGGTGAGAAGCAGCCGGGGGAATACCGACTGGAATAAAAATAAAAAATGTTTTAAAATGTGTTCTACCGCCTATATGGTTTATGGTCAGATGAACTACACTCTATCATCGCACCGCTTGCCATAGTTAGGAAATTCATCCTCACACATTGCGACCTGTGAAACTGTGCATACCGTGCGCTATGAAAGGGACTTCATCCCACGCACGTTCAAGCTGTGGAATGAACTCCCTGCTGTGGTTTTCCTAAGCGACTACAATATGGGGTTCTTCAAAAATGCTATTAGAAGGTTCTTACCAGGGTCAGCAGCACGAGTGTGACCCCCTAGTGTTGAGCACGCCCATAGGCCACGGTAACCACTTCCCATTAGGTGGGCCGTGTGCTCTTGTCTGCCACCTACTAGGAGTAGGAGGTAGGACACGACGGTATTTCCGTCCAATTGAGCAGTCCGACTGGGGAAGTACCTCCGCCCTACAGAATACCGCGGCCAAAAAATCTCGTGTTGTGTTCCCGGCATTGAGTAGGGTAGCCGAAGCTCACTGGAGAGTTTTTGTGCTGTCAGTGGGAACAGCAAAGACCATTCCTGTTTAGCTTTTACACGGGCGGCACAGATACTCTCCTTGTTTACAGGGTCGGCAGCATGAGTGTTGACTCCCCTGGTGTTGCACATGTTCATAGGTCACGGTAACCACTTTCCATCAGGTGGACCGTGTGCTTGTCTGCCAACACAGTGATATATAAAAAAAGTAAAAGAAATATGTATACATACCTGTAAATTTGTGTGATAGGAGTTCCACCTGACGCAAAACTGCTGCGGAGGTAACGCCATCTTTCTTTTTTTAACTCACAACACTTATCTATCTTATCATATCTATCTTTGGCCGAACACTCCTTGTTCTCTCTTTCCGAATTGCACAATACTCTTATAAAAAAAATTGCAATGTTTTTTATTTTTGCAAAATTTTCAAAATTGTTATATATATCACAGTGTATATTATATTTTTTAATACTATTAAGTAAAAAATATGATTCGTTTTAAAATTTTAAGTACGGTTTTTGAATACTTTTATGTTATTTTTTATTAAGTAGAAACTTTTAAGACTAGACTGTATAGTAAGGTTTGAATACTGGGACTGCAGTTTTTTACCTGAAAAAAAAAAAGAGATAAACTATATTAATAAAATAAATTCAAGTGCCTGATTGTATTAAAAAAAAACCGGCCAAGTCCGAATCGGACTTGCGACTTGGTTCCGTACCAGAAAAAGGCTAAAAGCCATGAAAAAGGGCTAAAATATCACGTGTTTTGTATGGGAGCTTCCCTTAATTATTATTTTGTTTTTAGTATTTGTTGTTATAGCGGCAACAGAAATACACAATCTATGAAAATTTCAACTGTCTAGCTTTTAAGGTTCTTAGATACAGCCTGGTGACAGACGGACGAACGGACGGACAGAGAAGTCTTAGTAATAGGGTTCCGTTTTTACCCTTTGGGTATGGAACCCTAAAAAGAACAATTTTGTTAGACAAAATGCCATTGCCAAATGTATAATTAGCATTTGCAATTATGTATTTTAAAAGGAATTTTTTTTTTTTATTGTAGGACACGTCAATTTGACTTCACCTCGCCTGATGGTAAGCTGAAGGCAAAGTCTCAGAAAAGAGGGTCACCATTACAAACACGTACCATTTCTTGACATCAAAGGTTTTGTCATCAAATACAATTCTCAACTGTAGATTTGTCAACCAAAATTGTAACTTATATTATAAACGCGACAATTTGTAAGTATGGATGGATGTTATTCTTTCACGTAAAAACTCGCGGTAGCCTAGTGGTATGTGTAATGGACTGCTGAGACGAGGTCTCGGGTTCGAACCCAGGTTTTACCATGGCACACATCCAATGACTTTTCGATGCTTTTCGAAGTTATGTGTGTATTTCTCGAAGGTTTATAAGTGCCCGGTTAATGGCAATAGGCTCGCCACCTATTACATTGGGACCGAAACATAAACTGGCGAAATGTGGGTGCTAGCACCTCTGCCTACCCCTTCAGGGATAAGGGCGTGAGTTCATGTATGTATGTAAAAACTACTGAATGGAATTTAATGAAACTTTACAATAATATAGCTTATACATCAGAATAACACATAGGCTACAATTTAGAACTATAACCGATATTATAGCGATAACCGATATCCACGCTGGCGGAGCCTAAGGCAAAAGCTAGTATGCCATATAATAAAAGAGATTTGCGGAGTTAATCTCCGCTAATCTCTTCGTGTTAGGTTACTTATATGATAATGCACTAAGGTAATAGGGGCTATGCTTCGCGGGACCCAGCCGACGTAGCTTGAGACAATATTTTGGTTGTAGTTCTAGTACAATTTTGCTGAAAATCCTTATTAGTTTCGTGGCAGCCATAATTACTACCTTTCCTATTTTAAATAAAAAAAAACTGGATCGGTCTAGGCGGGGTTTGAACCCGCGATCCTTGCCTTACAAGGGCAATGCTTTGACCACTAAGCTACCAGACCTCGCCCTAACCAATTCAAATTTTTCCTTCTATATCTGTCTTTGAGGCGACAGTGGAGTGTGTCTACCGATATTCCTACGAACTATCGGAACCAATAAATGACTTTTCAATCATTTTTAAACATTGATTTTTGACTACTCCGCCCATACATGTTCCATACATACATACATGCTGTAAGGCCACGATCGCGGGTTCAAACCCCGCCTAGACCGACTCAATTTTTTTATAGAAACCGAGTTTAATATTGAGCATGAAAAATGCTTTTAAAAAATCACAACCTTTTTTATTTCCTCTCAAGCATATTTCAGTTGGTAAACCAACTATCAATATTGAAAAAAAACCTAACCTTTCCTTAGCAGTTGGGTAAGAATGGGTTCCAAACTATGGCGCAATACCCTAAATCTCGGTATCTCTGGTAGAGATATTGATTTTTTTATAAACAGACACGCTTTACCAACATTCGAGAGGCGTACAAACATACCGCTGTCTCGCTCACACTTGTAGCTTATTTTTTGCGTCGAAAAGGGATGGTTGATTCAAAAGTGAAAAACTATTAAGGAATATAATTACCCATAAGGCAGATTCGCATACATATTCTAAATGCGAAAAAAATCCTACTAATGTTATAAATGCGAAAGTTTGTAGGTAAGTATGGATGAATGTTTGTGTGTTCTCTTTCACGACCTATTGAATGGATTTTAATGAAACATACATACATATATACATATAATCACGCCTTTATCCCCGTAGGGTTAGACAGAGGTAAATTAACACCCACATTCCACCAATCTGTATTCGGTCCCACGTAATAGGGAGTGAGCCTATTGCCGTATTCCGGGCACTATTGTTGACTCGAGCCATGCATCTGAGGCTGAGTTTGGGCTGTATATATCTGTCTGATGTTAAAGTTAATCAGCCCTATCCCTTAGTCGCCTTGTACAACATCACATGGGAAGAGAAGGGGTGGCCCAAATTCTACTCTGCCGGGAACCACGCGATTAATCTTTACAATAATATAGCTTATACATCAGAATAACACATAGGCTACAATTTATAACGATAACTGATATTCATCCACGCGGGCGGAGCCGCGGGCATTAGCTAGTATGGACTAAAGGGATACAATGGGGGTTCGAAGTGTGTATTTCACGAGCTAAGCCGGGAACGGACAGCTAGTATAGATATGTATTGTTGTTGTAAATACCACATCTTCATTGCCCCCAGGATTCTTCTCCCTACAGTCCCGGGTCCTTTAAGCGGTACGTGGAAAGCATCTGATGAGGCCGTCAAGCTGAGTGCCACCATTGTAACGTTATTGGTGTCTGCAATGGCGACCCCTCTCTCCTGAGACTTTGCCTTCAATCTGAATTTAATTTTTAAGCAATTGGGTACTTTCCTGTAGTTAAAATAAATTATTTAGCTGGACTTATTAAATTAATAATGGTAAAAGAGTGAAAATAGTTGCGTCGGTTCTTATTTTTTCGTTCTTATTTATTTTTAATCATCCATCCAACGTTTAATAGTATATGATTTGACTATTAAATATTATGACGTCACAAATATAGTTTTCATACAATTTTCCTTATAAATTACCGTTTTGACGTTTAGAAAAAAGTAACTAATTTGACTGGTCAGTCAAATACCCAATTGTCATGCTAAATGTTCAAATAGATTTAAGATTTAAATAGAAAATCATTCCTTGGTTCCGATAGTTCGTAAGACTGTCGATAGATGCTCCACTGTCGCCTCAAAGACAGATATAGAAGGAGAAATTTGAATTGGTTAGGGAGAGGTCTGGTAGCTTAGTGGTCAAAGCATTGCCCCTGTAAGGCAAAGATCGCGGGTTCAAACCCCACATAGACCGATTCAATTTTTCTATTTAAATCGATTTTGTCTTCAGCTTACCATCAGGAGAGTTGAAATCATATTGACACGTCCTATATAAAAAGTATTAGATAGAGAGACACTTGAAATGTTTTGAGCTGTTTCATACATTGTCGCCAGTTGACGCCATGTAGATACAAGATTACTTGTGATAAGATTGGGACGAAAGGTGCCAATCTCGATAATAGCACGCATACCATGGAGGACACATATAGACCTCTTACTAGAACAAGTAGCATTTCAATTCAATTCAATTCAATATATTTTATTGCGATAAATGGGTACAGAGATGTTACAGGCAACACATTTAGGTTACACCATTTAATTTTAGTTTGGCATACAATAAGGTCACGAGATCATGACAAGTACAACAAGAATTTAATTATTATTAATTAGAAATTAAGAATTTTTAATTAAATATAATATAAGATAAAATATTTCTTGTCCAAATTTTAGATGTCAGTATTTCAGAGGTTAAACATAATAATCACCTTCTTGAAACATATAACATAAAATTAGTCAAATACAATGATGATGAGATGAAATACCTACCTAATATAAGATAATTATAATATAGTAGGTGAGAAATATCCCAGGTGTAAGGAGACCGCTCCCGAAGCCGAGGAATCCTGGTAGTACTCCAAGTACCCTAAATATTGGCAGATTTTTGTTGTAGAATTGGTGAAAAAAAAAATTTTTTTTTCCGTTTAATTGCATTATTTATTCTCCATCGTATTAGAACAGCTCAATCAAACGACAATTTCATTAAAAAAAACATCAATGCAGAAAAAAAAACAAATGGCGCCAAGCGCGTACTTTTTTTACTACAAGGGGCCGTCGGCTTCGGGAGCGTTCCACTTACACCCGGTATAGAAGCACTCGTGGCCAGCTGCGCTGCCCGAACAGGTAGGCAGAGGTGTTTTAACACCCACATTTCGCCAACTGTGATTTTCGATCCCACGTAATACGGGGCGAGCCCATTGCCGCTAAGCAAGCACTTTGTCATGGCCTGTATGTTATCTGGCGGATAGAAAACAGCCCTATCCCTTAGTCACCTTTTACTACATCCACAGGAAGATGGGGTGGCCCTATTCTAGAGGTTGGCTTATTCCAGCTAGGTGTGGTTACCATATGAGGCTGAACTTGGTAGTAGTCCATATTGTAGCAGCCAAAATCGGAAGTCAAATTAGGCAATCAAATTGTAGCAGCCAAAATCTGCAATAGGTATTGACCATCAAATTGTAGCAGCCGAAATTGGCCAACATTGTAGCAGCTATAGACATATTCGCATTACAAGGTCGCAGATAATTTACAGAAGTTTTACCATCACCAATTTCATATTACCGTAGTTATTATAATATTTATTGTATATTATAAATAAATTACTCAATTATTCGTATTTCATTAATGAAAAAATAGTGGTCAACCGAATTGGCTGCCAATATTTTGTCACCAATTTTGGCTGCCAATTTCAGCTTACAGCCCCTATAGACAAGTGGCAATTCTTTGGCCAGTGTTTGACGGAATAGAATGACTAATGTATGGGATTTGACGTATTTGACACTCGTTAACGACGTGAAGAGGGGTGGATGAATGAGTTTAGTGGTATTTCATATAAATGTTCTCGTATTTCGGAGGCCACGTTAAAAGTCAGGCTCGGCTGGCAACAGTCGTTAGGTCAAGACGGAGCCCTATGTAGGCGACCTGAACAACTCTGTTAGTGGTTGGCAACTAACCATAACTCAGGCTGGAAGATCAGACGACTGTTTCCAATATAGCCGAAAAAACCAAGCTTATAATGATATTTAATTTATCACAAATTTCGACCGGGTGGGTACCACCGTGATTGCGAAAAGCCCTCCATAGTAATCCACTTTTCTCGGTTGGATTGCGGTCAGGGGTCAGCAAGTGCATAGCCTGGCAGGGGGGATTGTGGTCGCCGCACTAGTGGGACCGGTGGGTGACAAGCGGTGCGCAGACGACAATCATCTTGTGATGAGGCCGTCAAGATGAGTGCCACCATTGTTAACATGGTACGTGTAATTATCAGTATCAGCTCATTATCAGGCTCCTAGGTGAAACCTTTAGATTAGATGCCACGGGGAACTACATTAAGATTATGATGAGTAATATGTTCGCCTGCGCGTGGGAACTGGGCAGTTTTTTATACAATAATATGGTGAGATGTATTCTATCATATTATTGTATTAAAAACTTATACAAAATGTTTAAAAGTATATATTCACAATACGACGCTGTCCGTGGTGCAGCGGTAGAGCGTTCGACTGCTCGAGTTGCGGGTTCGATTCCCACTCAGTGCAAATATTTGTATGTATGAATATGTCTATTTGTATCGGTCTGCCCCTCTAGACAAGACGAACGTATGGGATTTGACGTGTTTGACATGCGTTAACGACTGTCATATACGTGAAATCTCTTACATTCGTCATTCTATTCCACCAAACGTCGGCTAGCGAATTGCCACTTGTCTAGAGGGGCTGGTATAATATTATGTGGTAGCTTAATTATGTCCACGGCTCCGCTTGCATGGATGTCGGTTAATTTATGCTGATCATTGGTTATATCTCCGTTGTTACTTAACCGATTGCAATTAAACGTGCGTAAGGTTTTAAGTCTAATCAAAACCTTTCTAACAAAAAGTACCGCATCAAAATTCTTTCAGCAGTTTTAACGTCCATTGCGAACAAAATGACAAGAGTTTAAACAACCGGAGACACGGTTTTTATTTATTATTACTATACAACTGTGATGGCAGACAAGCACACGGCCCACCTGATGGAAAGTGGTTACCGTGGCCTATGGACGTGAGCAACACCAAGGCGGGCACACTCGTGCTGCCGACCCTGTAAACACAGTGTTTCTAGGCCGTCAGTGTAGAAGCCAAAGCAGGAATAGCTGTTGGTCTCCCCACTGATAGCATAAAAACTCTCCAGTGAGCTCTGGCGGCCCTACTCACCGCCGCCGGGAACGTATTTCTTAGAATTAAGTTAGTGCGACTGGGGAAGTACCTCCACCCAACAGAATACCATTATAACCTCGTGTTATGTTCCCGGCGGTGAGAGTAGCCAGAGCTCACTATAGAGTTTTTGTGCTGTCAGTGGGAGGACCAAAAGCTTGTCCTGCTTATCTTCTACTAGCTTTTGCCCGCGGCTCCGCCCGCGTGGCTGTCGGTTATCGCGACTAAATATAGCCTATGTCCTTTCTCAAGGTCTAATCTACACATATACCAAATTTCATCAAGATCGGATCAGTGGTTTAAGCGTGAAAGCGTAACATACAGACAGACAGAGTTACTTTCGCATTTATAATATTTATATGGATAATAACGGCAAAGCAGAAACTATCTGTTCTAAAAGGGTCGGCAGCGCGAGTGTGACGCCCCTGGTGCTACACACGTTCATATGCCACGGTAACCACTTTCCATCAGGTGGGCCGTGCGATCGTCTACCACCTAAGTGTTATAAAAAAGTGAACTTATGAACACAATTGAAAGGCAACTAAAGTACGAAAACAGAATTGATTAAAAGATAAGGTCTATTATTTCTTTTGAGGAATTTGATAAGAAGAATATTTATTGAGCTCTCAAGGATATTTTGATAACGAAGAAAGAATTGAAATAGGTCTGTTGCTGTTGAAAAGATTTACTGTGATCATTTTCATCATTGTAACGTTACTTAGTCCCGGGAGGAGCATTCGAGGTCTCTATGTCGGAAGTCTGGTCTTAAAATACCCACATATTAGTATATTATTAGTATAAAGCGTCGGTAGGTTAGTGGTTAGGGAGTCGGCATTACGATCGAGAGGTCCCGGGTTCGAATCCTGACCATTACACTAACAACATGAACCCACTCCTAGCACAAGAAAATTAGCTAAGTTGGAGGGGTCAGAGGGAATATTAGTAATTTATATAATTTCGGCTGCTAATATTATTTAAAAAAAATTATATGGCTTGTCCATATCGGCTATATTGGCAGCGACTGCTGTCTGACCACGTAGTCTGATAGGTACAGAAGTAACCAAAACGTCGGGCTCAGTGTAAACAATAATCTGTTATCAGTTTGTAAATACGAAAGTTACTCTGTTACACATTCACGCCTAAGCCACTGAACCAATTTTGATGAAATCTGGTACAGGGGTAGATTAGCAAAGTATGTCCTTGCCCAAAAGCTCTAATCTACTATTAAACCAAAATACATCAAATCACATTTGGTCATGATAACCGACATTCACGCGAGCGGAGCCGCGGGAACAGCCAGTACCAAATAAATGACAATTATAATCCGTTATAAATAGTTTTCATTTCAATAGTAAAAAATAAAATGTAGTTTTAGTTCATTGACAAAAAAGTATTAACTAAAAATTAATCGACGTCCCTTCGCTGAGGGCCTGCAGGGGTGCCAAAAGATAAGCACTCCGACTGAGTCCATCGACCTCAGCAGACGCGCCAGGGGTCGAAGCACCATGGCACTATTAGAATAAAATAAATAAAGCTCGCCAGTCTAAAAGACGAGCATTTCTTTAAGAAATTGTACCATTTCATCGGTCATCCAATCTATGTAATGTCTGTCGACCCCCTAGGCAAATATAAGCGTTTGTATTCTGTCGGAATTGTTGACATTTATAATTACTGCTCCACTCCCTTGAGTAGTAGCGTAATCATATATTAGTGTATAAACTTCCTACACTAAACTAATTTTACGATTCGAAACAGCGTTCTTGAGATTAGCGCGTTCAACTTAACACATGTATGTTAAACTCGTCTATAGGTTTGCGGTAACCTATTTGTCTGTCACTTAAGTGGTATAAAAAAGACATTTCTTACCTTCATTATCAATCAATTAACCTAATGCAGTCCACAGCTGGACATAAGCCTCTCCCAATGTTGGAAGCTCTGTCCTACTGTGTCCACGCTGGCCAGACGGGTTGGTACAGGGTTCTATTTCGAGTGTTCCTTCTCTCGCAGTGATATCGTCTGCGTATGTTTCCGTCAGTCGCCTCTTACGACACCCTTCGGATGAGATGGGGTGGTGATACTTGTATTCTTTCTCCGTCACCACACGGTACATACCTACTCCATTATAGTTACAACTTATATGACCCCGGTCTGAGTCACGACTTGCCCTTATAATATCCTTCAAAACAATATATACCTAGATCTTGTCTATTCACGTAATATTTACTTTGTATTGTACGCGAGCACTTAGGTATGTAATTTATGTGCAAGTAATAAAAATATGCTTTCTCTGTTGTACGATAAAGAGTTGGATTTTTTTAAATATTTAGGTCATCAAATTGATGTCATCCCGCCTCATGGTAAGCTAGGGTGTAATCCAAAGAATAGTGGCTGCAATTACAGACGCTGTCCCAAGAATAGAGATCCCTACTTTCACGGCCTCGACAGATGTTTTTTCATGCCCCGCTTAAAGGACTCGGGACTGTAGGAAGAAGAAAACACGTGAGCTGGTGAAGAGTTCTAAGACTTCATGGTGCAGCAAAGAAAAGAGTCGCCGAACCGCTTGGTTGTTAATGGAATTGTTTGCACCGTGTTAGGGAGACATCTAAGCCCTGCACGTGTTGTCCCATGTAGGAATGGAGAACGTGGGTCTAATTGGAAGGGTTCTTTCAGAACGTTCGCCATGGTATAGGCGTTATATTATGTCCTACCCGCGTCCAGGGGCGTCACACTCGCACTGCTGACCCTGTAGAAACCTCCTTGAAGAACCCTATATTGTAATCGCTTGGAAAAACCACAGCAGGGAGTTCATTCTACATCTCAAGCGTGCGTGGGGTGAAGTTCCTTTCATATTTCACAGTCAAAATGTGATAAAACTAAGAGAGATTGAAACTCAAACCCACGTTTAATAATCTCACGAAAACGTTTTTTACTCTTTTGGGCACGGAACACTCACAAATATAAAAGCAACAAAAAAATACAAAAATTGTAAGCATAATTCATTTTAAAATATTGAGTTAGGTATTTCTGTGTTGAAGGTTTTGATCATTATTTCT
The DNA here is from genome assembly GCA_949126895.1 of Eilema caniola. Classification (NCBI taxonomy): domain Eukaryota; kingdom Metazoa; phylum Arthropoda; class Insecta; order Lepidoptera; family Erebidae; genus Eilema; species Eilema caniola. The sequence continues at coordinate 879,949 of OX421490.1, read as the reverse complement.
ATCAGATATTTAATTTAGGTAAAATAGAACAACATTATTAAATTAATTACAAACATAATTATAAACTTTTTACAAGCTTTTATTTAACTTGCAATGTAGGTATGTTTGTTCGGGTGGAATCTTACAACTCACTCAATTTTAAGGCACTTGCCCTCAACCGATTGAGCTGAAATTTGGTATGCACGTTCAGTTCGGATGACAATGCAAGAAAAGAAAAAAAAAAAAAAAAGAAAAAAAAAAGATTGTTTTTAAAAAGGTTTTTCGAATATATCTTATTTTTATACCACTTAGGTAGCAGATAAGCACACGGTCCACCTGATTGAAAGTGGTTACCGTGGCTTATGGCCGTGTGCAACACGAAGGGCGTCACACTCGCGCTGCCGACCCTGCTCTGGAACAGAGATTTTCTGTCCCGTCAGTGTAGAAGATAATGCAGGACAAGCCTTTGGTCTTCCCACTGACAGCACAAAAACTCTCCAGTGAGCTCTGGCTAACCTACTCACCGCCGAGAACACAACACGAGGTTATTATGGCCGCGGTATTCTGTAGGGCGGAGGTTCCCCGGTCGGACTGCTCAATTCTCAACTATTTCTGTGAGTGTCGCAGGAGGCGACTAAGAGAGGGCTGTTCTCCTCCCGACTGGCGACAACAAGCTAGCCCCCTATTAAGTGGGATGAAAATCACAGTTGACGAAATTGCACACGTCCATAGTCTGCATTCTTTTAGTCTGATGGCCACGGTAACCACTTCCCACGGTGGACCGTATGCTTGTCCGCCACCTAAGTAGTAAAAAAAAACACTAATCGGACACCCATTCTTATTACAACCCATTCATCGTATACGTAAAAAACAGTGAGCGCACCACACCGCGCTTCACTAGCAATTATATTAAAATTTAACCTTCCTTTTTTATTTGCTATAGCAACACCACAAAAATTATTTACATAAGTACCTAAAAAAACCATTGCGGACGTACCATCCCCTCGCATAGGCCCCATAAGACGCCGTCGGGCCCGGCCATCGACCTCAGGGGGACATATCGACCAAAATAGAAACGCGCGGGGGTCTGACTGCGTTATTTTGGACACATATTTGAGGCCAGGCATCTTTCTTGGTATACATAAAGTGTACTGTACTAACAAGTTTACGAGAATCCAATCGGAATAGCTATTTTTGGCGAAATTTGGGCTAGGTTTCGCGTTGTTTTTTGGTGGTTATACCTACTAAAAATGTTAATACCAAACTGTTTTATTGATTTAAATTGTATTATAGTCCGTTGTAAAGGTGTGTGCCAAATATCAAGAACAATAATATATATATATAATATAATATATATGTAAATTATATTAAGATCATTTTGTGTACTTTGTTAGTCAAGATGGACCTGATGCTGACTCTACCTTAATTACAAACTTACTGACATATTTTTTGATCGATTTAAATAGAAAAAATTTAATCGGTCTAGGCGGGGTTTCAACCCGCGATCCTTACAGGGGCAATGCTTTGACCACTAAGCTATAAGACCTCTTTTAAAAATATTTTGCATGAATGGAGAGTTTTTGTGCTGTCAGTGGGAAGATCAAAGGCTTGTCCTGTTTTATCTTCTACACTGAGGGCACAAAAATTCTCTGTTTTAACAGGATCGTCAGCGCAAGTGTGACGACGTCTCTGGTGTTGCACACGTCCTTAGGCCACGGTAACTCCTTTCCATCAGGTGGGCCGTGTGCCTGTCTGCCACCTAAGTACTATAAAAAAAATCCTGAAAAATTATTAAATATATGTTTTAATATCTCGATACCCAAGACCTTGATTAACCTCGGAGTCCAGGGTTTGCTTTTTCTAGTCAAACTGCGACACAGCTGAACTTCGATATTTTCCGTGAAGCGACTGGCTATCTGACCTACTCCCCATGGGCGATTGCAGTTTTTTGCCTGACAGTAAGCAGAAGTACTAAGTCTTAGGAAAGAGGGTCAGCATTACAGACACCAACAGTTATAATGGTGGTCCTCAGCTTGACGGCCTCATCAGATGCTTTTACCCCGCTTAAAGGTCCCGGGACTGTAGGAAGAAGGAAACAAGTGAGCTGGTGAAGACTTCCAACTTTGATAGTTTTTAGGGCTCCAACTACCCGTAACGACTGGTCCTATTTTAACCGAACTCGAGCGATAAAACAATGCTTATATACGTCCGTATTTATTATTTTGTACTGCTGGATGGTATCACTTAGAGAATGAATTCTCGTATCAAAATATTTTGTTTACAACATCCGTAAATACAACAATATTATTTTTGTGGCCATTACAATTTGAACAAACTAATATTACAAATGAGAAAGTTTGGGTGGGATGAAAACGTCTGTCCCTCTAGGCAAGTGGACATGTTTGTGTGAATAGCCACTAGTCCAGGGGGCTAAACTTTTGAAATCTGGATGAATATGTTAGAAATTTCATCTGACTTCATCTTTCACTGACTCCATAACGCCACCGCGTGAGATTAGATACTGTCGTATGTGACCCTAAAATACTAGTCAGGATGGAGGGACAGGTCTATAAAACAATCATTAGGTCTGTCCTTTCCTGTTGTCCTGCTGAAGCGACATAAGCGATGGATATGCGGAGTCACGCGTAAAGATCTTGTGAGGAACTCTCGCATCCGCGGCAGCCTTCATGTCCGTGACATCGCAGATAACTGTGTAACTATGTTATACGCTATGTTTTTTCTAAAACGTAAGACAGTCGCCGTCAGTACTGCGGCGTTTCGCGGAAACCGCTAGGCCACGTGGATAACAACTTGCATTGCTCAACAAGGCGAAACAGCACGCAACTTCATCCCGCGCACGCTCAAGCTATAGAATGAACTCCCTGCTGAGGTTTTTTCAAGCGAACACAATATGGGACTATAAAAAAAATGTCTGGCAATATCGCACTGGGTCCGGCTGGTCAGCTAGGGCAACGGTTAGTGCGGCCTCAACCTCCTCGTCACTGTGATACATATAGTAGACCTAAAATGTCTTCTAGTATACGCGCAGTACACGATTCTAGGGTGAATTTTGAGAATAACACGAGGTGCTACGGCGCGCCGGTAGACGAGCTCACATTCACCAAGCATAGATTCCACGCGCGCCAGGGCCTCACTCCTTTCAACACTACGGTCTACTAAGATAAGTGTCCCAAAGTATAAACCAGCAGAATCATACTCGTACTGCCGAGCCTGTAAACACTGAGAGTTTCTGTGCCTTCAGCGTAGAAGACAAAGCAGGAACAGCCTTTGGTCTTACCACTGACAGCGCAAATACTCTCCAGTGAGCTCTGGCTACCCTACTCACCGCCGGAAACACAACATGAGGTTATTATGACCGCGGTATTCTGTATGACGGACTGCTCAATTGGAAGGAATTACCGTCGTGTCCTACCTGCTACAATCCTCCTTGTATCAACAAATTGTATCATAGTGACGTTATTTGTTACTATACTGACATCATCTCGAGTAGTATTCGTAATTTAGTATCCTTTGTTTATGAACGAACGGATATTTGTGTAGTTTTGAACGTATCTATGTATGTTTGTTTGGTAACAGCTATTCATAAATAAGTTCCATCCGTGTATTGCGGTGACGGAGAAAGAATACAAGTATCACCACCCGATCATCTAATCCGAATTAAGCTGAAATTGGCAGCCATACACACATTTACCCTGTCAGGTCAGCAATATAGCTTTGGGCTATTATATAGTAGTAATAATATGAAAATGTTGATGATGAAACGTCTGTAAATTTTTTAAGAATTGCTTCTAATGCGAATATGTGTTTGGCTGCCAATATCAGCTTCATCTCATCCGAAGGGTGTCGTAAGAGGCGACTGACGGAAACATACGCAGACGATATCACTGCGAGAGAAGGAACACTCGAAATAAGTACCAATAAGTACCAATAAGTACCCTGTACCAACTCGTCTGGCCAGCGTGGACACTGTAGACCAGAGCCTCCCAACATTGGGAGAGGCCTATGTCCAGCAGTGGACTTCGATAGCCTAATTGATTGATTAGTGTATCTATACTTATGATAGTTATCTTAATAAATTCCCTGGAAGATCCTTTTACAAAATATTCATTCTGGTTCGTACATTAGGATCAACTTCAACATACATACATACATATAATCACGCCCTTATCCCCGGAGGGTTAAGCAGAGGTGAAATAACACCCACATTTCACCAATCTGTTTTCGGTCCCACGTAATATGAGCCTTTTACCGTATTCCGGACACTATTGTTGACTCGAGCCATGCATCCTGAGGATCTGGGCTGTACATATCTGTCTGATGTTAAAGTTAATCCCTATCTAAGTCGCCTTGTACGAAACCACATGGGAAGAGTAGGGGTGGCCCAAATTCTACTCTGCCGGATCAACTTCAAAATAACAGATAAAACAACAGTTACATTTTAATTGAGCCTAAGGGTCATTCTAGACCCTACGGAAAAATACTCGAACAGTTTTTAAGTGGTAATTAAATATCAATTTAGACAAAGCTGCAAACAGTGTTCAACAATAATGCAATAAGATATAGTGCTCAACCAAATTGGCTCCGATTTTGTCTGCTACAATTTGATTGCCAAATTGACTCCTATTATTTTGGCTGTCAATTTCAGCCTTATTGTTAATAACTTATTTATTTATGTGTATCCAAGAAAATTAGGTACGCATATTATGTACCTAATTGGACATAATTATAATTAACGTATAAGTTTTTATAATCAGTTAAAAAAAACACGAGTACCAGCGGTACCTAGTTGAACACAGCCGAACCCAGCTTTGCTGTGCCGGGACCTCGGTTGGAACGAAACTTTAACAAGTCATAACGGCACGAATCTTTGAAATAAATAGTGATGAAATAATCAAATAACCGGGACGGATAGTCCTGGAATTTGTTTTTCAGAACTGGGACTGAGTAAAAAAATCCCGTGAAATCCCGGGTGCAATCCCCAGTTACGAGACTTTATGGTGTGGCAAAGAAAGTCGCCGAACCGCTTGTTTCTTGATGGTATTGTTAGTACCGTGTGCGGGTGACATCTAAGCCCTGAACATGTTGTCCTTTATACGAAAGGAGATGGGGACTAATTGGAAGAGCTCATCGGAATATTCGCCGTGGTAGAGACAGTAAAAAAAAACTATCAAAGAATTTCAGATATCCAGGAAAGAGACTGGTATCGGTTTCCTGTAAAGTTCAATTCAGACCAGACGGAAAATTGCTAGAGTACATTCAAGGGTTCATTAAATATCACCCTTATTCCATTTACACAAGGCTAAAAATAGTATGTAGCATTAAATCTTATTCGATAAGACGATAGCGCGTTTTGGTTACTATTTTAATAAGCTTTGTTTTTATGGAATTAAGGTTGATATTTCATTACCACTTAAAACTGTATGAGCATTTTTAAGCCTGTTTTGAATGATCCTGCCTATCCTCCATTCGGTTAGGTAGGACTTAAGGTGTAAATAATCTTAATGTCATGTGCCGTCTTAATGTTTTATTTAATAACTCAGTTTATACATATTTTTCTGTTTAGAAACATATTTTGAAGACTAAAAACTAGACTTGCAACGAATAGTATATTCGGCAGTATACCGAATACCGAATATTCGGCGAGGCCCCTGACCGAATAGCCGAATATTAGGCAAAAGTTGGGATGGTCTACGAGAAAAAAAGAAGTAAACTACTTCCTAAAAATGCAGAAAAGTAAGACTTTCTGCACCATAACCTTCCCCTTCTAAATTTTGATTATGAAAATAAATTCAAATGTATAGAAAAATTCTTAACTTGTTTAATACAGAAAATGATTAAATTATGTACCTGTTTTATGTACCAATGACTACTTAATAAATGATTATATAAGAAATGAGAACCTTACCCTTCTAAATTTTGATTACCACAATAATTCAAATACATAGAATCCTCCATTTTTCCAATTCAGAAGATGATTATGTACCTGTGTTATGCACCAATGACTACTTAAATGATTATACCAGAAATGAAAATATGAATATATACGTAATCAATCGATTTTAATTTTTCATTTTACCAATTATTTCTCTATGACAAAATATATTATTTAAGTATTCGGTATTCGACCGAATAATATGTAGATATTCGGTATTCGGCCGAATGAAATAAAAGCAGCCGAATAGGCCGAATACCGAATAGTTACCGAATATTCGTTGCAAGTCTACTAAAAACCCAAATTGTACCACTAATCAGTCAGTTAGTCAGTTAGTTAGTGTACCTTTAGTCAATAGCGTAATCGAATGCAGTATTAAGTCACTAGCCAATATGAACTATTCATAGTTAGAACTCTGTAAATACTACATTATATCTACCTACAGTAATTGATAATAGTGATAAACTGTTACGTACTTATTATGACGTCAGTCCTACGTCATTGTACCAGGAAAATACGGTATATTGCATGAATTTTCTTTGTAAAGGTCAGATATAAGAAATATTGCGACACTTTAATGGCTTTTTTAAGATTCCGTAGCCAAATGGCAATAAAGGAACTCTTATGGATTCGTCATGTCTGTCTGTCTGTCCGTATGACACAGCCACTTTTTTCGGAAACTATAAGAACTATGCTGTTGAAACTTGGTAAGTAGATGTATTCTGTGAACCGCATTAATTTTCACACAAAATTAGAAAAAAAACGATCAATTTCGGGCCCCATACTTAGAACTGAAACTCAAATTATTTTTTTTGCATAAAGCCTAGGGCGTATCTATGGATATAGGTCTTCAAAAATGATATTGAGATTTCTTGTATATTTTTTTTCTAAACTGAACAGTTTGCGCGAGATACACTTACAAAGTGGTAAAATGTACCACACCTGTAACTTCTAAAATAAGAGAATGATAAAACTAAAAAAAATGTATGATGTACATTACCATGTAAACTTCCACAGAAAATTAGTTTGAACGAGATCTAGTAAGTAGTTTTTTTATACGTCATAAATCGTAACCCTACAAGAACTTTTATTATGTTACTTGCTGCTACGGAACTCTTCATGGGCGGGTCCGACTCGCACTTGGACGCATTTTTTTTCCTAGCTTCGTATATACACAGTTTTGCTTGTGCCTTAAGACCTTGCTTCGTAATTCTAGCTAAACGGGAGGTAAGTATAGTTTTAGTACATATTTTGATACCCCAGGCCTGGCGCACGGATTAGTTTGATATAGATTAACTGTCTAGGCACCTAATTTAGCTAAACGGCGCCATTCAATTAACGGCCTGAATGACGTTCAGCCATCTCGTTAATTACATCATTTAATAACCTGGCTGGCTGGCATGCTTAGGCCAATCGTAAGATGGGGCAATACCTCGAAATAAAATAGAAAATTACATACATACATATGTATATAGTATGCATGTAAAATCCCCGAGGGGGTAGACAGAGGTGTATTGATAGAAAATTATTAATAAGTTTATTGTGATAGCTGCGCAATCCGACTTGGTTAGGTTAGGTTAGAAGCATTAATTCCCGCACTAAGCCTTCGTGGTTATTTTTTTCATAACTATGCAGAAATAAGTATTTTTTCTAACTGTTTAACGTCATCGATCCAAGCTATTTGTCCAGCCGTTTAATAAAATGGCTGAACACCATTCAGGCCGTTAATTGAATGGCGCCGTCCAATTAACTGCCTAGGCAGTTGATTGGACGGCTGATTAAGCTAGTTGGCGGCGACAGATATTATCTATGCTTGTTTAATTTGAGCTCGTGCACAGCTTTAACTCCCCGCGCTTTACTCAATAGACAATCAAAAACATGTACTACGTACTACTAATATATACTACATTTTGGGGTTAAGATATACGTGTGCTGGTAACTATTCCCTGTATGTAATAGGTTTTGATTTGCTTAAAATTGCTAAATAAACTACTTTATCATTTGATGGCATTGACATAGAAGTCTGATTCTTTTTCACAGCTTCAAGGTATTGTAGACCTGAGTCATCATTCTCAGAGCCTTTTTCTAACTCATTTTCATTGACAGACGCTGAGTATTTTGTATCAACATATTCTTCAGAAGTCTTGACCGACAGACGGTCGATGAAGTGATCATATGGGTGTCCCATTTTTTGTAATATGGAACCTTACCCCAAAGGGGCTATCACCGGAGATGACCTTGGGTCTGCGGGGGAGCGAGGCATATGCTTTAAAGATATTTGATTTTGAAATTTTAATTTGTCGAGCCGCCTGAAAACGCTCCATACAAAATTGCAGCACATCTGACGTCACAGTGTGCTGGCGCATATTTGTATAGAGTGCAAAAATTGCATTTACACATGTATAATGCATAATAAGATTGATTTTATATTTATTAAGGAATTAAAAACTTATAAATTTTGCCTTATTTTTTAGTGTTCACTGCTGATCATCATAGGCCCCTCCCATAGACTTCCAGAAAGACCGATCTTAAGCAGCCCGCATCCAGCGCTTCCCGGCGACCTTGATGAGGTCGTCCCTCCACCTGGCCGTTGGGCGTCCTACACCACGCTTGCCCGTACGCAGTCGCCATTCCAGAACGTTTTTGCTCCATCAGCCATCTGTTCTGCGCGCTATGTGTCCCGCCCACTGCCACTTCAACGAGCTAATCCGTTGGCCTACGTCGATTACTTTTCTTGTATCATCATTTCTGACGCGATCAGCCCTTTCCATTCCATTATTGTTTATATTTTTTATCTATTTCGGGAATTAATATAATTAATAATGATAAGTCATAGTTGCAGTTTAGCTAGGCAACATCTTAGTTCACTGTGCATATTTGTTGAGAAAAAACTACGCTCCGTTGACTCAGGATACAACCCTATTGTTTTATTTCCTTTCTCAGATAAAACAATAGTTTCTGATCGGTTCACAAATAAATGTAAAGAATTTGTGGAATTATATCACTCTATATTTTCTTTTTATTCTGTTCAGGTGGTAGACAAGCACACGGCCCACCTAATGGGAAGTGGATACCGTGGCCTGTGGAGCTGTGCAGCATCAGATGCGTCACACTTGCGCTGCCGACCCTGTAGGAAAATTCTAGTGCCCTTCTTGATGAACTCCATACTGTAGTCTCTTGAAAAAACCACAGCCGGAAGTTCATTCTACAGCTTGAGTGTGCGTGGGATGGAGTTCCTTTCATACCGCATATTGCGCACCGTTAGCAGTCGCAATGTGTGATGATGGGCTCACTGTCTGTGGTGAGCGGTGCGATGATATATTGTAGCTATGGACTTCATGTCAATCATTGTATAGGCAGTAAAACACACACAGGAAGGCAAAGTTCCACACCGCCTGTGAGTATGGGATTATCGACGATCCTAAGTAATGATAATGTTTCATTTAATGGAAAAAATACACTGGAAGCGGTTATAAGCAGGAGCTGCCTGTCACGGAGATGAAAATGCTGCAGTGGATGTGCGGAGTCACGCGTAAAGGATCGGGTGAGGACCTCATGCATCCGTGGCTGCCTTTATGTCCATGACATCGCAGATAAAATGAGAGAGAGTCGTCTCCGCTGGTGCGGTCACGTTTTGAGGAAACCGCCAGGCTATGTGGAGAATAAATGTCTGGCAATTGCGTCCGGGATCCCAAGGGTAGGCGCAAGAAATCCTCGCTTGATATGGATGGAGGGCGACACGGGTTGCAATGGTCTCGTTGCCGAGGATATCCAAGACCGTACGAAATGGAGGAAGAAAAACGGGAAGACAGACTCTTAAAAAAACATGTGTAACCAATAATATACAGGACCAAGCGGTTCAGCCCCTATTTTCTTTGCCGCACTACAGTCTTGGAACTCGTCACCAGCACACGTGCTACCTTCTTCCTACAGTCCCGAGTTCAGTAAGCGGGGCGTGGAGAAGCATCTGATGAGGCCATCTAGCTGAATGCCAAAATGATAGCATTATTTTTCAATGAAGACCCTGATTTCCGAGACTTTAACTTACTATTGGGCGAGGAGGAGACTTCAATATATAGCGATCCAATATGGTTACGCGGTATCAATTACCAACAATTCTGTGAACTGAAGGATGGCGCGCCACCATCCCTTCAACATTGTCAAATCATTTGACAGTGGCAACCGTAGTACATATATGGTAGACATTAACACTGTGCTAAAAATGTTATGTATTTTTACAATTTGTGCCTAGGCCAAAGGCCTGTGTTATAGGAAACATTTTTTCATTACTTTCTTCGGACACTGTGTACCTATTGACTGACAGGGCACGAAGATTACGATACATATTAAGAAGATCGTGATTTTGAATGTTTGCTCATTCCCTGGCCAAATGACAAGCGTGATCGAATTTTAATATAACTCTTGATTTTTAAAAGTTACAGAGCTAAAAAAATTCAATTAATTACGTTGTTCAGATAATACATGTCATAACTTCTAGGTAGCTTTCGAGCGAAAGGCTTAATGTAATTTATTTAAGTATAGAAGTAAACATTATGTCACTATAGGTACATAATACAATTTAATCAATAAATTAAATAACCCGTCGCTGAACGTTCCCGGCGCAAAAGTGCCCATAACACTAACCGAGGTTCCACTCTAAAGTCAGCCTTTGAACGCTCCAGAACAGGATACACCAGTCGTTTTTAAGAGTCTGTTTCCGATTTCTTTCACAAGGTTTTTGGCTTCCTTGCTCCAGTACATTATATAATTTAAATTCATATTTATTATGGGCTGTGTTTACATAATTCTTGGCAAGTACGTCAATCTCGTACCATTTTTTTGGCAGTTAATGCCTAATCTTGGAAGCTTCCACTAAAAATGGTTTTATTTTTGGAAATTTGACCTAAGGTTTTAAATAAAAGATAGATTGTTGTATGAAAAGTTGATTGTGAAAAGCACTAAGTGTTAATCCTAATCGCGTCCAATGTCTTCACCTCGGAGTCCAGGGTAGGGGTCCGCTTTCTGACTTTTCTCCCCTACTTCACAAGGTCTTGGTCATCTATGGTAGAGACCACAGAAATTCCTACCAGAACCCGATTGTATGAAAATCCGGATTATTTTCTTATTTTTATTTTATACCACTGAGGTGACAGACGAGCACGCTGCCCACCTTATGGTAAGTGGTTACCTTGGCCGTGTGCAACACCAGGGGAGTCACACTCGTGCTGCCGACCCTGTGAACACAGAAAGTTTCGGTGCCGTTAGTTTAGAAGACAAAGGAGGAATTGCCTTTGGTCTTCTCACTGACAGCACAAAAACTCTCCAGTGAGCTCTGGCTACCCTACTCACCGCCGGGAACACAACACGAGATTACTACGGCCGCGGTATTCTGTAGGGCGGAGGAACTTCCCTAGTCGGACTGCTCAATTGGGCGGAAATACCGTCATTTTCAACCTCCCACGTATTGAAGTAGGAACATAGTCATCTTAATGTCGTGGGTCGAAGTAGAAGAAAAAATCAAATTACGGTAGCTAAATGGTTAAGGAGTCGTCGGCCTTACGATTCGAGAAGTCCGGGGTTCGAATGCTGTTCCTTACTCTACCGTCGTGTATCCACTCCTACCACAAGCAATTAACCTTAAGACTTAACAGTAATGCTAGTATTTTCGGTTACTTGGCCCTCTTTAAAAAAATGTGTTTTATGAAATTTCACCCCTAAGAGGACGAAATAAGGGTCGCAAGTAATAGGAAGTTCGCCACTATTGAAGGAAAGCCAATCAAAATCATAAAATTAAATTAAACTACCTATATTCACGTCTGTTAATACCCGAATGGGTAGGTACAGGCGTATAACACCCACATTTCGTCAACTATGACTAATTGCGGACCCACAAAGTAGGTCCGAGCCTATTGCCACCAGGCGGGCACTTTGACATGGGCAGTATTTTTATTGTCGGATGGAACAGCCCTATCCCTTAGTCCGGGCACTTTGACGGGCGGTATGTCTACTGTCGGATGGAGCAGCCCTATCCCTTGGTCGCCTTCAACGACACCCACGGGAAGAGATAGGTTGGCCCTACTCTACACCACCGGGAACCAACACGGCAACCACAGAAACCAATTATGCTTGAGGTAAAAATATCGTTAATGGTCAATTAGAGGTCAAGAAGTACCTACTAGGTATGTACCAAAAGAAAATTATTTTCCAATTTAATCAAACTTATTAAGTAAAAATTAGTTAAGGATATTAATTGTTAATATAAATAACTATAGTGTATACAAGAAAAAATGTTTTAAATAATAGAAAGATAACATTAATATATAGGTATAATACACTTACAATTTCCACAAAAATGAAACCAAAAAGTATGAATCACATTTTTCCGACATTGTCACTGTAGGACAATTTCTTATCAGACAACACATTTTCCTGTGCTCTTTTATTAAAAAAATAGGCCCCAGAACTGTTATATCTTATCAGCATTTTTAGTGTTACATGAGGCAAACATTAGCCGGAGTTACGATAAAAAAAATAGCTCAAATAGTCATTGTATATTTTCAAATCACTCACCAATATCGGCATTTAAAATACACTTTCCTTACGGTATAACACACAGAGCCACAATGGGGCGCATGTCTGCTAAGCGAACATTTGGCCGTTCCCAAAATAGTACCATGTAGCAGGCCCCTAACTAAAGTTATAAACATTGGACGCACACATGCAAATCCCTTAAATAAAAATCAATATTTAAACAAACGCAGGGTCGACGGCGCGCCGCGTTATTTTCTGCGACTCAATATGGTCGATGCTCATTTTACTGAAAAAATGTGACTTTTCACAACCTTTGTGTATATGGGAAAACTACGAAAATAGACTTGGTACTTACAGATATATGGGACTGAACGACCACACGGCACTAAACTTCACATCACGTATGCAATTAGTGAACTATGTTTTTTTTTACGGTGAAAAATCAATAATTTTTAAGAGCACAAAATTTTGTTCATATTTTTCCGTCGGGCCCCCGCAGCCCTCTTTCTCGCTCGCCGACACTTAAAAATGAAAAACTCATTGCATGAAAACTGTGGAACCGAAAGAGATGCATATACGTCGCTCGTTGATTGTAAATAATGACGGGAACGAATCATAACAAACGAGTGAGACGCACGATCACTGGAAAAGCATTTAACAATAACAAAACTATATTACGTAATATTACAATTACTTGTTATAACTATGTACTTACCATTTATTGTTGAAAATGTAAACATTAGAACGGTAAATTATAAGGTTTTACACGATTTTAGAACATCGCGGATGCATTTTGACGCGAGTAACCATCCGTCAGACGGACGCCATTTGCAAATTGGTATGCATTTGTCTCGGCTCTACCTCTAACATTATTTATTTTTGATTCCAATAAGACGAAGTTCACAAAAATAAAATAAAATTTAAAGAGTACATATTCTTATTTAGGATTTGAAATATTTAAAATGTAGCTTCATTAAAGAAATGTGTAATTGTTCTTTTCGAAGTTACTTCTTGGTTGGGAAATAAGATTTCTTTCATAGGGTAACATTGATTCTCTATTGTCACATGAGTAGGGTCGCGAGCGGGATTTTTTTTTAAATTTGAAATTCTGTAGTATTGAAATCATTGAATACAAATAAATTGATGAAGTTTGGGTTTAAATATATTCATACAGGGACTTTGACTAAACTGTGACTCTAGCTAGATAGTCTAGACTCTAGATTTAGGCCGATTAATCCGTCAAGGAATGTAACCACTTGTAGGTATACAGGTTTCGTGGGCAAGAACGCAAATATTCATCCCAATCTCTACCATACATTATATTATAATCTATGATCCCAATATTTCTCAGTCAGGCCGATGACGCATATGTGCGTCACGATAGAAGTACCTATTGAAAATTAAGATGAGAATAATGTAGGATACATTTGATAAGATGTGCAAATTCAAATTCGATGTAAGATTTTTTACTGTACTTACCTAATTAATTTCAAAAAATGACTTGTCATTTGAGTCTGAATAGTATATTCAGACTCAAATGACAACTCATATCATAATTTGTGCTGAGTAGGGTAGCCAGAACTCACTGGAGAGATTTTGTGCTGTCAGTTGATAGACCAACAGACAGCCTCCGTGGGGTAGCGGTAGTGGACGCGGCCGCTGCTCAGGAGGCGCGGGTTCGATTCCCACTCGGTGTAAATATTTAATAGTAGTATGGGTATTTGTATTGGTCTGTACGTGCCTCGAAGAGCCCGTTAAGCCGTCGGTCCCGGTTGCCAAACAAACATCTATGGCAGTCGTTACGGGCAGTTGGAGCCCTCAAAAGTTCAACAATTGGTCTATATAACTGTAATGCTTCGATAATGCCTTTGGGTTGTGGAGGTCAGGTGGCAGTCGCTTCACAGAAAATGTCGAAGTGTAGCCAAATCCGCATTTGAACGTGGAAAAATGTGGACCCCAGACGCTAGGAAAAAGGAGTGGGAAGACCAAAAGGGTTGTCCTGTTTTGTCTTCTATACTGACAGCACAGAAACTCTCTGTTTACAGGGTCTCGGTCGGTAACATGAGTGTGACGTTGCACACGTCCATAGGGCACTGTAACCACGTTCCATCAGGTGGACCGTGTGCTTGTCTGCCACCTGAGTAGTATAAAAAAAGGTGACTCGTATAGGTCTCAGATTGGCAGCCGGGATCGAATTTCATATGGTTAGTGGGCTACCACTGACAGAGTTGTTAAGACAATGTCCAGATGAAATATTGCTAAACGGTCATCCATCCAAATGGCGACCTCGCCTAGATAGCTTCTGTCTGTTCATAGGAGGTTGCTTTACTCGCCACGCTTGACAAACGGGTTGGCGAGCGTAGTATTAAAAATAAATGTTACACAAGGGACGTCGCTGTCCATCCTTTGGTTTTATTCCCTTAGTCGCTTACGACATTCACGGTAAGAAATGGAGTAGTCCTATTCTATTCAGGAACCCCTTTTTTTATACAGATCGTTTTCCAAACAGTGAGCATAGTTGGCCATGAGTGGGTATTGTTCGTTCCATATATTGAACTTTAATTGCGATACATAAAAGGCCCTGGCTCGCGCGGATTGTTTTGTAATGTGAATGTGAGCTTTTCCTTGGCCGTAGCACCCAGGGCTATCTTCAACATACATACATATAATCACGCCTTTATCCCCCGAGGGTTAGGCAGAGGTGAATTAACACCCACATTTCACCAATCTGTATTCGGTCCCACGTAATAGGGGGTGAGCCTATTGCCGTATTCCGGGCACTATTATTGACTCGAGCCATGCATCTGAAGCTGAGTCTGGGCTGTACATATCTGTCTGATGTTAAAGTTAATCAGCCCTATCCCTTAGTCGCCTTGTTCGACATCACATGGGAAGAGAAGGGGTGGCCCAAATTCTACTCTGCCGGGAACCATACTCAATACATCCAAGACATGTGTACTGCGCTAAAGAGTACCTTTTAGGACCAAGATAAATGGAACAAGCAATAGATGGATATAGTTAGGTATGAGGGTAGAAATAGAAACACAACAAAACATTTATTTTTTTAAATATATTTTATTGTAAATAATAATAATAAAGGTAGTTTTTTCAAATATACTACGCGCCTAGAACATTCTCTTCTTCACACTGCAGTTCTGCGTCTGAAAACAGATTATAATAGTTAATTTTAGAAACACATAATTAATCCATAGAATCAACCCACTCCTTGTTCGTCAAAAAGTCTCTAAGGGGCCGCTCCAACCTCGGCTGGAAATCGCCATAGAATGTCATTTGTCATTTGGGGCGGTAGTGAACGTGGCCGCTACGCAGGAGGCGCGAGTTCGATCCCCGCTCAATGCAAATATTTGTATGCATAATATGTATATTTGCATTGGTCTGGGTGTTTCTATGTATAATATGTATGTATTTACAAATAAAAACGTATCTAAGTGTGTTTATCCGCATTCTATATTCCATAACACAAGCTAGTTAAGCTATGGTTAACATGGATCTAGATAGCGTTGTGTGAAATGTTGTGGAATATTTATATTTATTATTTATTTATCAGTAATTGAAGGGAAAATAAATTATAGGAGGTATATAGCGTTATGTGATATGTTTTTTATGTTTTAGGTAGATACACGCTTTGAAAATCTCTTTAGATACACTCTTTGGAAACTCAAGTAATCATTCCATTTCGATACAATTTTTGGTACACATACGTAATTTGTTTTTACAATATGGAAGTCTGACAAAATTTTCACACGCAACAATAATAACCATCTCAGAGGCCACCACCTAAGACTATCTATCGGCTTCTCGAATAACAATCCACACAATGATTCTTTCGCTGGTTCGGTAAGTTGGTTCTACTGAGAAGAGACCAGCAAGAAACTCAGTGAACAATATTATCGTTTCTTTTTTAAAACAATTTGTTTTTTTTTTTTTTTTAATTTATATTGTGCGAGCAAGCAAAAAGATTAGGATGACCATGCATTTTCATCATTGAGGTATTCGTTTACTTTGGAGCCTGGGATCCACTTGTCTACTGCTCCATTATACTGTTTTGACTTGTATGAGCGACTGCCTTTTGACTCTTAACTGCGTGAAGAAAGCCATGCACCAAAGACTCGTCCAACCGGAATGCTTACTTAATTGTTGAAAAAGTGTATTTAACGGAAATGAAAATGGCAATTTAAAAAAAATGTGTATGGAAAGTGTATCTACTGGGAATCCACGTTAGGCATTACAATATTGTTTAAAGTTTAAATATGGATATATAACTGTATTTGTCTGTACTAGACGATAGTTAATCTAAAGGGACTAAACCAGAACGTCACATTCAAATCGATTAGGACAGGAAAAAGAGAAGCGATTTAGGCGGGACTCGAACTTGCGACCGGCACCTTACAGGGGAACGGTCTGACCACTGAGTTACCAAGTCACACCTCGAGTGCTCCAAATTCTCCTTTATAAACATTTTAAGGCAATTCCCTCTATAAGGGTCAGGTTGCGAGATCGGGTCCGCTTAAGTCGTTTCACTTTTTCCTATCCTAATCGATTTGAATAGTTAGCATAATAATTGCTTAAAAATTCCATTCCAAATGTGACATACCTGTACGTGGGTCTAGGCGGTGAGGAGATCGGGCGCTGCCGAAGACAGCAGGTCAGAGGCCCCTCGTACAGCGCGGCACCACGCGTCCAGGCGCCGCGCCAGCGCCGCCGCCCCCGCGCGGGGCAGAGCCCGGGGCCGCACCCAGCCGATGTGCGCGCAGCTCGACACCTGCGGCACATACATTGTACGAATACTTAGACTGAGTTCATCATCACCATCATCATATCAGCCACACACAGTCCACTGCTGAACATAGACCTCTCCTATGGACTTCCAGAACAACCGATCTAAAGCAGCCCGCTTCCAGCGCTTCCCGGCGACCTTGATGGGGTCGTCCTTCCACCTGGCCGTTGGGTGTTCCTCACTATGTTTGACCGTACGCGGCCGCCATTCTAGTCTGAGTTACGAGTGTCCAATTCTTTTTCATTGGATACTTTCTAAAAGATAGAATTCGAAACGAGGTCCCCCGACAAAGAACCAAAGTTACCGACATAGCTCGCAGAATAAGCAAGCTGAAGTGGTAATGGGCTGGCCACATCTATCGAAGGAGTATAGGCCGTTCAAGTAGACGAGTCCTAAAATGGAGACCACGAGAAGGCAAACGAAGGGTAGGACGCCCCCTAGCCAGATGGACCGATGACCTGAAAAGATGGCTGGGACGAACTGGACACCTTATGTGGTGTATAATAACGTCGTTTTTGTCTCAGAGAAAAACTGCGCCTGCGCCTCGAAGCGACGTCCCGCCACTTAATGACGATGCAATTCTCATCTAAGACAAAAACGACTTTATTGTACAATAAATAAGGTTTATATTGTGTCACTTAAATTGTCCGTCACCGCCATACGTCCCCGCCACATCTCTTCTATTTAAACCAAGCCTAAGTCTGACGCAAAAGGTCCGGTTATAGGTTTACGTGGATGTGTGTATTTTTCTCTATGGCAACGTAGCTTCTGAACGAATAAACCGATTTTAATGTAATTCTTGATTCATACAAGTTTCACCAGAACTAACCGTTTTGAAGTTTAGTAAAAAAATAACTAATTTGACTAGAGTACTAGGCAATCAAGTATACAATTTGTCAATAGGGTGGCCTCCTCTGAGAATCAACACAACTTACCTGATCGATATGTCCTCTAATAAGTTTCTCAGCCAACGCTTTCATGATAAGCAATTCCACCTCGTCTAAGGGAACTCTCGCCTCTCTAGCAATCTCAGCGAATGTGAGCTTACGCTGGGCAGAGGTACGGTTGAAGGCCATCTGTAAATTTATACACAATTTAGCCAATGACGCAAATATGCGTGACGTCACGCCACGTCGCGGAAGAAATATATATACAGAGTGTCTTTGAGAAGGTAGTAAGGGCAATAAACCTTAACTCTTATAGTTTTAGCGCTGGGGTACGGTTCAAACTATCTGTAGAAATATACACAATGTAACAAAATCGTAGCCAATGACGCTATATGCGTCAAAAATTTCTTCATCATGCTCGATGATACATATATGCGTCATGTAAGACATATACACCCTGATTTTATAGTTGTTTCTGATGGAAAGATTACGGATGAAAGCCATCTGTATAAATATACAAAAGTTAACAAAATCATTGTCAATGACGCATATATGCGTCAAAGACGTCCCCAGGTAAGTTGATGACAAATATGCGTCATGGAAGAAATATATATACAGGGTGTATTTTTGAGACGGGGCAGTAAAAGAAGATAACTCAACTGTTGTAGTTACAGAAAAACGATCCTAGGAGATTTAAAATAGAATTTTTCAAAATGTTTTGGACTATATTCAATATTTTTTGGGATATCATAGTAATCTCCTTCATCCTAACGTTAATCCCAGTCGCAGCCGAAGCTATCAACGTGGAGTCTGGGCTTGGCTGAACTTAGATATTTTCTGTAAAGCAACTGCCACCTGTCCTCCACAACCCCAAGCGATATTGAAGCGTTGCAGCTAGACCAGTCGTTGGACTTTTTAGGGCTCCAACTATCCATAACGATTGCCATAGATGTTCATATGACAACCGGGACCGACGGCTTAACGTGCTTTGCGAGGCACGACCAGATCAATGCAAATACCCATAATTAATGCATACAAATATTAGCACTGAGCGGGGATTGAACCCGCGCCTCCTGCGCATCGACCGCGTTCACTACCGCTACGCCAAGGAGGCTGTCTGGAAAATTATTGTAATAAATATTAAAAGGGGTTAAAGTATGAAATTGCCGTTTCATTGTAATAGGTACTTCGAATTGACATAGAACCTTCATGGTTTGAGATTTTTGAGTGAAACTTTTTCCACATGGTACCATGGTACTGTAGTTCTTCATTTAAAAATGTGCAACATTCGATTATCGACTTTCAGTTGTTTTTTTTATTCAGCTTAGACAAGAAAGATGGATACTTCGAAAATTCGAGTGATTTTTGAATACGAGTTCCGACGCGGAACTAACGCGGCAGAAACAGCTCGCAATAACAATGTTGCGTTTGGAGAGGGGACTGCTAATGAACGCACCGTGCGATTTTGGTTTCAACGCTTTCGTGATGGAAACTTTGATTTGAAGAACGAACCACGAGGAAGGCCGTCCACACAGGTGAATAACAATGAATTGAAAGACATGGTGGAAGCCGATCCGAGCCAAACTACCCAGGAATAAGCTGCATGGTTTAACGTTACCTTACCAACAATATTGACTCATTTGCGTCAAATCAATAAAATAAAAAAATGTGAAAAATGGGTACCTCATGATTTGACTGATCTGCAGAAAGAAATGCGTGTTGAAACTTGTGTTGCCTTGTTGAATCGATACAGAAATGAAGGAATATTGGATCGAATTGTGACATGTGATGAAAAGTGGATTCTTTACGATAACCGTAAGCGAAAAATGCAATGGCTGACCCCAGGTGAAACGCCACAACAGTGTCCTAAAGCAAAGCTTACCAATAAAAAGGTAATGGTAACTGTTTGGTGGTCTCAGCATGGTGTTATTCACTATAACTTTCTACGATCTGGTCAAGCAATAACGGCAGATGTCTACTGTGCCGAACTCCGAACAATGATAGCAAAACTAGCAGTGAAACAGCCCCGACTCATGAATTGATCTTCACCATTATTGCTCCATGATAACGCGAGACCTAATACAGCACGACAAACCGTTTTAACTCTTCAGGAATTGCAATTAGAAACTATCCGTTACCCTCCGTATTCGCCAGACCTTGCTCCAACAGACTACCATTTTTTTCGTGATTTGGACAATTTTCTATGTGATAAAAAGTTTTCTTCTCAGGAGGCAGTACAAAATGCTTTCACACAGTTTGTCGAATCTAGATCACCAGAGTTCTATCGCAAAGGCATAAATGACCTTCCTACTAGATGGCAGTAATGTATAGATAATAATGGTAATTATTTTGATTAAATAAATACGTTAAATTAAAAAAAAAAACGAATTTCAATTTGTCAGTACAAATCGGCAATTTCATACTTTAACCCCTAATATCAATTTGTGCCTATTAAACCTATTTCATGTGGGGATCAAAACAATCACACCATTTAATAAATTGCTTTCTTTGGAGGTTCAATGCATCAATATCAAACTCAAATATGAGATTGAGTCTTTGTTACTTGAAATAAATGTATATTGGTTTGATTTTATCCTATTTCATGTGAGGACAATAAAACTACGGAGCCATTTAAGGTAAAAGAACTAGAACTGTGTATTCTTCTGTTGTTGTACATGGCCATAGGCCATGGTAACCAATTTCCATGGGTTGTGTACTTGTCTGCCAACTTTTTTATTAATTAGGGATAATTAGGGATTTACCTTTGGATAAATTTAAGAATGTAAGCAAGACAAAACTGTGCTAAAGAGGCTGTTACAAAATTCAAGATTATTTCGCTGCCGTAGTTCAATAGTAGGACATCTTAAAAAAAAATCAAAGTGAGATAAATATTGAGTCATGTATAAAAAAAGGAACTTAACCTTGTAAAATAAGCGGTCATCTTGAAAACGCAACGTAGTCCTAAATAATTTAATGTCGTAGCATGACATTTTAAGCAATCTTTTATCCAGCAATGGGCAAGATTCAGACATCTGAAGATATCTAATGCGTAGGATCAAAGGTTTAGTTTTTTAGTGCTCTACAGAGATATCTGAAGATGTCCTAAAGATGAAAATAATAACTGATTTCAATATTAGGACAATTTCAAATATCTCAGTATTATGACCTGAAGAAACTGTCTCTAGATATAGGGAAAAACTTCAACATAGACGAAAATGGACAAAAAATTGTATGGGGTGAGATAAAAAGTGTTCAAATAAAAAAACTCATTTGCTCAAGCTTACTTTTGACTGATAAACGACTGATTATAATTTTTAAAAGACTGATTTCAGGCATTGGTAATATTTGGTAATAAATGTTATTAATTATAAATAAATCTTTCAGTATTTTCCATCATCCTATACTAACCATTGCTGTTGATATAGTGGCACAATTTACAATTTACTTATTGTATCCTGTTGAACACTAAGACATCATACAATCTTGTCTAAATCTGTCTAATTTTCCCAAATTTGAAGGTTTGTTTAGTATTATCTATAGTTTTGTTGTACAAAACAGTATTTTGTATCACTATAAGGGTTACAGTAGAGATAGAAATTATACTTAACCAATTTAGAGACAACATCAAAATATAATTTAATTCATATAAAATTTTGAGGACAATAAAAGGTTATCTTGCCATTAAAAGCCTTAAAATTAAAAATATAATATATAAATACAATTTACAGATATCTTAAACGCATTGAACAAAACTTCCATAGTGTTGTATGTGTGTGCATAAACAAGATTTCGCGTAATAGTATGTAAAAACCTACCAAAAACTTGAATCGAGCATAACTCAAAAACATACCTTACTTAAACCTTAAAAATTACCTATTGAACTAGCCCAGCGATTTATTAGATGATAAACAAGCTTGGAAATGAGTTGTTCACTCAACTATACTACTTAAGTAAACTATTGTATTTAAAGACTAAGTAGACTAAGCTATTTTTTTTATAATAAACAAGCACACGACCCACTGGATGGAAAGTGGTTACCGTAGCCTGTGGACGTATGCAACATCAGGGGCGTAATGCTAAATAGACCAATAAAATAAAATATTTTATCAACTCTGATACTATATACAAAGATTATAAAATTGAAATCAAAACTCTTATGACAAACATTACGCACAGGCCAAAAAAAAAGTTTTATTACGATACAGGTCTTGTATGGACACCTATATCATAAAATAACTTTTTAATCATGATGATACACCTATACAACCTCCATCTGGACTAAACCTCTACTTTAAAAAAAGAATCCGCCGATTCTGTAAAAAAAGAAACACGCATGCGCAATCGAGTGAGTTTGCGCCTTGGCGCGAACATTTTTTTTTTTGTTCTATACATTTAAATTAAACAAAGTTTGGTTTGGTTTGTAAAATAAATTAGTTTATGTATTATAGTATGAGAGTAGATAAAGTAGTGTATGACACTGTACATAACTTGGTCTTATAACACTCGTGTGATAATATAAAAAAACTCGCCTACGGCTCGTTTTTTTAAAACACACTCGTGTTTTAAGAACCCTTATTATGCAACAGTATCATAAACTACTATATTTTAATAAAATAAATAATATACAATAGACCTTGGTTGGTAAATTGACAAAAAAAATGCCTGTTGAGTTTTTTGCCGAAGTCTTTTCAGGTCAGGGCCGCGTTTCAAACCGGTGGTCTGCTACACTAGTCTTCCGTTTTAACATACAGCACAAAAATGACTTCGACTAAGCGGTACAGAAGGAACACTAACCTCCATCAGACACAGTATAGCGATCTTCTGGCGCAGCTGGCGGTCCGCCCGCGCCAGGTCGGGGTGGTGCGCCTGCGCGCGGACCCTCTCGAAGGCGGCCACGTCGCCGGCCGCCACGGCGCGGACCAGCTCGCAGGCCCACGCGTCCGGCGTGCCCTCCAGCGACTCCAGGATGGGGTGCGCCAGCTGGAACATCGGATACGATTTATAAATAAATAAATAAATAAATATTCCACAACATTTCACACAGCTTAACTAGCTTGTGTTATGGAATCTAGAATGCAGATAAACATACTTAGATACGTTCTTTTTTTTTTCGGTAGCTTAGTGGTTAAGGAGTCGGCCCTACGATCGAGAGGTCCCGGGTTCGAATCCTGGCCATTACACTACCGACGTGAACCCACTCCTAGCACAAGCAATTTAGCTTAGTTGGAGGGGTTAGAGGGAATATTAGTAATTTCGATAATTTCGGGTGCTAATATTCTTTTAAAAAAAAAAAAAATAATAATAATAGAAACACCCAGACCAATGCAAATATACATATTCATGGAGACAAATATTTGCACTGAGCGGGAATCGAACCCGCGCCTCCTGCGTAGCGGCCGCGTTCACTACCGCTACGCCACGGAGGCTGTTCCCTCTTCCTACAGTCGCGGGTCCTTAAAAAGGGGCGTGAAAGAGCATCTATTGAGGCCGTCAAGCTAAGTGGAACCATACGTGTATATAATGGTGACCCTCTTTCCTGAGACTTTGCCTTCAGCTTATCATCAGGCGAGATAAAGTCAAATTGACGTGTAATTTATATAAAAAAAATAACTGCAATGCTTCGATATCGCCTTTGGGTTATGGAGGTCAAATGGCAGTCGCTTCACGGAAAATATATAAGTAAAGCGGACCCCAGTCTCCAAGTTGACAGCTTCAGATGCGAGTGGGATTAACGCTAGGATAAAGAAGAAGAATGTATAATATGTATGAATTTACAAAAAAAAAATTCCAATGGAGTACAGTAGGCTCAGCCCATCTCCTCCCGTGAGTGTCGTAGAAGGGGACTGAGGGATAGGGCTGCTCTCCATCCGACAGAAGACATGCAGGCCATGACTAAACGTGGAACCAAAAATCATTGTTGACGAAGTCTTTCCCTTTTTAAAGTGAAAACTTCTTTAACGGCCATGGATGGGTAAAAATTGTTAAACTCGCACGTCAGGATCACTTGACCTTTAACCCGTAGCCGAAGATTTAGTAGGACGACATGACACCATACAACATTCCTAGCTACAGAGTGTTTATTTTGCTAGGTACGCTAAAAAGCTTCGTAGCTTAGCGGTAAGCGCTTCGACTGTAAGTCCTTGTGGTTTCAGATAGTACCGGGTTAGAACCTGGGCTTCTTTTGGTGATTATATTTCCTTTTTGTAACTTCTTACTTTTTGTGATTATTTTTCTGTTTGTAATTTATTAATTTCTTCTGAATGAATGCATTAGCAGGAAATTAGTGATAGGTTCTGTATATAACGAAGAAAGAAAGAAAGAAAGAAAAAGTTTTCACCTCTGCTGGCACTCCCGGAGTGCCACCCGTCTTTTTTTTATACCACTTAGGTGGCAGACAAGCACATGGGCCCACCTAATGGAAAGTGGTTACCACGGCATATGGACGTGTGCAACACAGGGGCGTCACACTCGCGCTGCCGACTCTGTTAGAACAGAGAGTTTCTGTGCCGTCAGTGTAGAAGACAAAGCTGCTTTGGTCTTCTAGCAACACAAAAACTCTCCAGTGAACTAAACTTTTGGAGATAAAGGTGTGATTATATGTATGTATTTACATCAGTATCTCTTTTAAAAAACTCTACTCTTGAATATAAGTCCGAAGTTGTCGTCGCCCGGCCCTGCGCCACTGAAGATGTCGACCGCAGTGATCGACGAAACGTCTGGAACGCAAGTTTCACATCGACCACGGCCAAACAGCCCGGAAGCAGTATATTCTACATGAAACTCTACTCTTGGTTGTAATTAGAACAGCCCGCGGTGGTGAAGGTGGTGGAACACTTAGCTTCGATTCCGCTGTCGGGGACAGGACGAACACATGCCGCTCTGACGCCTTATCCGTCGCGTGGCCTACTCTGTCACCCAAGCCTTAGCAATAGGAAGGTGATGTCAAGAAAAAAGGGCTTTGAAATGAGGCTGCAGTGGGTTATAGACTCGCCCAGACATCAGTCAGTGGGGGGACCCAGATGACCAGCTTCGGTTCCTGGTAATGTCTGATATGACGAAATTGCCTCTCGGGGGCTGTATATGAGCACTGATTTTATATCCTTGCAGTACAGTCACCATTACGACTGTATCGCAATGTTGGTAGACCGCACACAGCCAGAGACATACTGATAGAACAGCAGATTAAACATGTAGCTAAAATATAATTTTAAATTGATATTAATTGACTAAATGTGTAATAAAATTTCTAACTACAATGAGACAATTTGCATCATTACACATCACTGCTGCCTACAGTAACTGGGTAACAGGGATCAGGGAATTAATTACATACTAGCTAGGATAGAGTAAGACGAAGGGCAGTGCTATCCCAGTCCATTGCTGCACACAGGCCTCTCCCAATGTCAGCAGGCTCTGACCTACTGAGTCCACGCTGGCCAGACGGGTTGGTACAGGGTTTTATTTCGAGTGTTCCTTCTCTCGCAGTGATATCGTCTGCGTGTGTTTCCGTCAGTCGCCTCTTACGACACCCTTCGAATGAGACGGGGTGGTGATATTACTGGTATTTTTTCCGTCACTACACGGATTTCCAATACCAGCTGGGCGTTTAACAGCTCTGCCTACCCCTCTGTGGTACTACAGTAGGTATCTACTCACCAGCTCCCCTAGATCGTAGACAGTGGGTGCTATGACAGCAGCTAGAGCGAGACGGAGCGCGGTCGCTCGGCGCTCTTCTGGCGCGAGGGCGGCGCCCCCGGCCGCACAGCCGACGTAGCGGAGCGCGCAGCGGTAGTACTTCGCCATTGGTCCACGGACCCTGCGCACACGGACATACATTACTGTACAACAAATATCTTGGACCTAAACATACATACAGCCTTTATCCCCGGAGGATTAGGCAGAGGTGAATTAACACCCACATTTCACCAATCTGTATTCGGTCCCACATAACAGGGGGTGAGTCTATTGCCGTATTCCGGGCACTATTGTTGACTCGAGCCATGCATCTGAGGCTGAGTGTGAGCTGTATATATCTGTCTGATGTTAAAGTTAATCTGCCCTATCCCTGAGTTGCCTTGTACGACACCACATGGGAAGAGAAGGGGTGGCCCAAATTCTACTCTGCCGGGAACCACGCGGTTTTGGACCTAAAATGTGCTTAAAATATGATCTACTAGGTGTTGCTTGCAGCCCTGTCCATGTGGATGTCAGTTTACAACTAAACCCATTTTGATGAAATTTAATAGCGATCAATTAGAGCTAGGCAAATCTTTTTATAACAAAATAGGGGGTGTACATTAAAGGGGATTTTTCTCTCTCAAATCTATTTGTCTCAAGTCTCTGTTCTCACTAACCTGTAGTACTCAGAGGCCAGTTTATAGAACCGACCATGCACAGGAGTGACCCCATCAACATCCTCTAGAGAACCTTCTAGCTGTTCTATAATCTTATACTTCTATAATCTCGAAAACAGACACTGGTGGCACCGTATGCTACACAGACGGCTCCAGGAAAGAATCCACGAGACTCTCCGGATCCGGAATACACATAAAGTGCGAAGACGGATCGGAGCTAAACAGAGCTATACCTCTAGGAAAATTTGCCAGCGTATTCCAAACGGAAGTATACGCCATTAAAAGTTGCGCCGAGATGGTCAACCACCTGAACATTACAGGAAGAGTGACAATCTACAGCGACAGCCAGGCGGCGCTCAAGGCTCTAAGCAAAGTAGAGACAACATCAGCAATCGTGAAGGAATGTAAGGAGTCCCTAGAGAATCTGGCTAACAAAGCTGAACTGACCATCGCGTGGGTTCCCGGACATAAGGGAATCACAGGTAATGAGAGGGCGGACGAACTAGCCAGAGAAGGAGCAGAAGAAAACTTGGTGGGGCCCGAACCCGGGCTGCCAATATCGCATAAGATCACCAAGGGAGTAATCAGCTGTAGTATCACAGCCGAAACTAACAGAAGATGGAGATCCAAGACCGGAATGAGACAGTCCAAGATCTTCATAAAAGGCATCGACAAGAAACCCATTTTTTTTTTACAACTAAACCCATTTTGATGAAATTTAATAGCGATCAATTAGAGCTAGGCAAATCTTTTTATAACAAAATAGGGGGTGTACATTAAAGGGGATTTTTCTCTCTCAAATCTATTTGTCTCAAGTCTCTGTTCTCACTAACCTGTAGTACTCAGAGGCCAGTTTATAGAACCGACCATGCACAGGAGTGACCCCATCAACATCCTCTAGAGAACCTTCTAGCTGTTCTATAATCTTCTCCGTGGAGTCCAGGTCGTTTAGCTGCTCCAGGTATATTTGACCTTGGAGTACCTGTAATGTGGTAAAATAACAGGAAATATATTTTTTGTCAGCAAAGTTTATAGTTTATCTTCAAATGGTACTCAAAATGGGAGATCAGCCGCCAAATCTCTGAATATGACACTGCGCGCCCCGACTAGAGGCGGTAGGACACGACGGTATTTTCATCTAATTGAACGATCCGACTGGTGAAGTACCTCCGCCCTATAGAATACCGCGGCCATAGTAAGCTCGTGTTGTGTTGCCGGCGGTGAGTACGGTAGCCAGAGCTCACTGGAGTTTTTGCTCTATCAGTGGGAGTCCAAGGGAGTGGGAAGACCATGGGCTGTTCGTTGCTTTGTCTTCTACACAGACGGCACAGAAACTCTGGTGTCTCCTGGTGTTGTACACGTCCATAGGCCATAGTAACCACTTTCCATCAGGTGGACCGTGTACTTGTCTGACATCTCGGTGGTCTAAAATAAAGGTGTCAAAAAATGGCTGATCTCTTTGTGTTCGGGTACTTTGTGATAATGCATGAAGAAATAGTCGCTTTAGACTACATTTTGGCGCAACAGACCTACCATTTTTGCAGACAAACACAAATTTTTTTGGTGCCAGATAAATCACATCACATCCCAAAAATTATAACTATAGCGAAAGTAGAAAGATTCAAGTTGCTTGCTTTTATTGACAAAGATATGTCATTCCCTAAGTCTTTTCCAAACTCGGCTGGGGTTGAAAAGTGAGAGGATATTTTGATTTCCAAAATTGTAAACAAATCACATATATAAGCAGACCTCGTACCTCAGAAAAATAATAGTACTAAGTATCATACTCTGAGGTAAAGGTTTCCGATGCGACCTGGACTAATGCAAAGCTGATGATGATCTAATTACCTTACAGAGTGCGAGTGCTTCATCATTTATCTTGACCTTGCCTTCTACTTTTTCCAGGAAGGCGACTGCCTCTTTTTTGTTCGAGTACTGCTTTATCACATGGGCTATGATTTCCACCAGGGATAGAGGGTTGATTCTGTAATATGACGGACAATCATTTTAATTTACAAAGTGACAGGTTACATTAAGATTGCATCAATGCATCAAATGGTGTTCAGCCATTTAATTAAACGGCTAGGCAAATAGCTTGAATCGATGACGTTTAACTACTTGCCTAGAAATTTAATTAAACAAAAGAAAAATGACTTATTTCTGAATGGTTATAAAAAAATCCAGGAAGGCTTAATGCGGGAGCTACACTCCCCTCCCCCATTAGCCTTCTAACCTAACCTAACCAATTCGGATTAGCACTAATTTTCTATGAATATACCTTGTCTACCCCCTGGGGATTTACAGGTGTAAGTATTTGTATGTATGTATGTATGTAATTTTCTATCTTCTTTCTAGGTAGTGCCCCATCTTACAATTGGCCTAAGCATTAGTCAGCCAGGTTATTAAATGATGGAATAAATGAGACGGCTGAATATCATTCAGGCCGTTAATTGAATGGCGCTGTTTAGTTAACTGCCTAGGCAGTTAATTGGACAGCTGATTAAGCTAGTTGGCGGCGACACATATATATTGATCTTGGACCTTAAATGTGCTCTATATGCATAGTACATGTCTCTTAGGTGTGTTTTGAGGATAGCACAGGCTGCTATGGCTGTGGATGAGCTCACATTTACTATGCATAGATTATTACAAAACAATCTGCGTGCATCAGGGCCTTTATTATATCGCAATTTAGGTCCAAGATAAATGAAAGAGCAATAGTGAATACAAACTACTGAATAGATTTTGGTGTAGTTTTTATTATAAGGTCTTGGTAACACTTAAAATCCTATATTTGTTTCATTGCAATTGTTTGAGTAGATCTGGAGTTATGACAAATGTTTGTAAAAACCAACATTCAGGCAGACAATGCCACAGAAATAGGCATAATGTCTTGCCTACGTTCCTGGTTCCTAGGATACTGTTAGTAACACTTCTTTGTAAATAACACATAAACTCTAAACTATGAAGTGAGACTTACTAGTGAGGTGACTCCGTGGTCCCCACAAACGAAGAGGGCCAGCTCGAAATAGATGGCCCTGGGTTGGCTGGGGTGCGAGATATGTGTAACCGGCAACCTACACCGTAATGGTGCTGAGTCAGCCGCACCCGAGAGATATGTCTCAGTCACTCTCACCCCCAGCAGCCTCACAGACTGTGTTTATGTGCAAATCTAGAGACTTGCAAGTTAGACTAAACTTACTTATTTTCAAAAGTGCTGATAAAGTTATTGTACAGCTGAATTAAGTTGTCCCTGGACTGCAGACTGGGGTGTTCCACCAACTCCTGTATCTTCAGAGTCAACTGGTGCCATAGTCTGCAAGTAATAAGTAAAGTATAGTTACTGAAGTGGTTGTCAGACACATCTCACCTGCTAGTCAGTGCAACTGTTATATAAGACAAGGTTCTGACGCAGGCTATCCTCTCAGGTTTGGGAGGTCAGATACCAGTTGCTCTCCGAAGAACCAACATACCAATCACAAAAAGCAGACAAAGTTTGTAGACAAAGGAAAAGTTGTGTAGACTGCAGTATCTGGTACATATAATATCATACTAATGTAATTTTTAGAGAGATAAAATGAGAGAATGGATATAAAGCATTGGGGATGACACGAAGCATGTAACACAAATAGTAAAACTAGCATAGGATATACTAAGTAAACATAATTGAGAATTTATTTATATTACATTACTGACGTCCTTACTTTATTTAAATAACGACAGCACTCAATAAGTACTGAAAACCTAGCGAATAACAAAGAATTTTTATAGATGTCATCGAGTCCATGACTTAACAACTTCTTATTCGAATAGTATATGTAGAACAAGTTGTAATACTTACTTTTTATTGTACAGCTCCTCTAATTTTGCCCAATCCGATGCCAAATCAGGTTCGGCGGTTTGTTTTCTTGCTAAAAAGTCGCTAACATCGATAACCGCAAACTTTACCGTGGCCATTTTTCAAGTTTGTTACTTGTAATGATATGAAGTTAGCTGCAAACTGTCAAATTGAGATTTTTAATTTCATTTTTGCTGCGAGCACAGATAACTACGTGTTCGTCCTAAGTGAAGTTAGCTATTTGTGCTGCCATCTAGTGTCTAGTAGTACACATATGGTCACCTTGTTACTAGTAGATGACAGATGGCACTACTAGTATTTACAGCCTAAATATTATAATGGTATCATTGCAACATTGAGTAGCAATTTTATTTATATAGGCTTAAAGATAAGCTTTGTGCAGTGGGGATAATCTAATCATCATCGCCTTCCCAGTATTTGGGGTCGACACAACATGTCAACCTTCTCCATACATTTCTATGAAAGGTGCCGTCACTGATTCAGCCCTCCGTGCCATGCCCTACCTTTTAATTGATTGCGTCATAGTAGATCGGACACCTACTTCTATTGAACAGATAAGTGAATTCAGTTATTTTTCACTTTTCAGTGTCTCTTTCTATTTCCATATTAAGGCTTACATCTTTTTATTTTTCCGTTTTAAGTGATAATTATAAGCGATCTGATAGGTGTCTTACATCATCTCAACTCAAGGGAAGATGATTTTCAGTGGCTAATACTTATATTATCTGTGCTAATACCTACCTATTCAAATTACTTTACGTTAAAGCCACGGAAACAGTAATTTTGCCTATATTTCGAGGATATCGCTGGATTCCATCATCTGATCCTGACCCCGGATATGGAACCATCCTTGAAGTGTCCCCTTTCCAATAAAACAAGAATCATAAAGTTAGCACTTTGCAGTCATTGGTCCTTTTATTGTTTCTGATTGATTTGTTGTTTTTCTGGGAGCGACTGCCGTTTTATCTCCCAACCCCAAATCATCGTTTAGCAGGTGCAATGAACGGTATGTGAGGGTAGCTTGGCTTTAAAAGTGTTGCTAGATCCCACATGCCCATACACTATGTTGTAGTGTAATTGATAAAGAATAGACAATATCGAAGTTGAGCTAAAACCATTGAAAGAACCACAAGTTATTGTCGCTTGGGAAAACCACAGCAACCGAATTTCAAAATCTCAAATGTACGACATCAAAATCCCGTAAATACGTTACCGATGGTGGGTATTTTGGTTTAATAATGTAGTTCCTATATTTTATTCTTCATTTATATAATTAGCCTTTCTGGTTCTTTTTTTATAACCATCTAAACAAAAGCAATTAAAAAATTTAACTTTTTTAACTTCGGGATTTTGTACTTCCAGATTATGTACATTGGTCAAACGAACATTCGGGATTTTGAATTTCTGTCTTTCATAAATCGGTAGATATTTTGTGAGCTTCGGAATTTTTATATGTGACCCCTGTCAAATGCATACTGTTTTATTCCACATCAAACACTATTTAGCACAATTTGACAGTGACAACTCTAAACATCAACTGTAGCCTTTCATCTCTCATCTCCGATCGGTTCCCAAACTTTATTAAGTCCGGGCCTAGATAACTAGGCCCGGACTTAATAAAGTTCATCAATGAATGCCAACAATAATTTTGGCCCCTAAATTTAGACCTCTTTTATAAATACGAACCTGTCGACCTCCTTGTACAGATTGGACCTTCTAACTTGAATTTTGTGCCTATACTTTACCATCAATGTTACTAATATTGTGTCAGTCGT
Organism: Eilema caniola; assembly: GCA_949126895.1. Taxonomy (NCBI): domain Eukaryota; kingdom Metazoa; phylum Arthropoda; class Insecta; order Lepidoptera; family Erebidae; genus Eilema; species Eilema caniola. Next base: position 847,813 of record OX421490.1, on the reverse strand, counting down.
AAATTGTATAAATATTCTAAATTTCTAACCCATTAATGAATTGCCACTGCTGGCTGGTGGGGGCAGTACTCCTTTCAATGAAGGCTTATTGATGCCCTGTCCTTAACCATCATAGGATTTAGCCTGCTAATGTATGCAGAGAAAATAAAACAAAACATTGCCGTATCCACACTTTATTAAAGAACTCACTTTACTTGCAACAATGCAAATGTTACATATTCCGCGACGCCGTCGGTCCCGGTTGTCACTCGAACATCTATGGCAGTCGTTACGGGTAGTTGGAGCCCTTAAAAGTCTGACAACTAATCCAATCGCAGAGCTTCGATATCGCCAATGGATTGTAGAGGTCTGATAGTAGTCGCTTCACGGAACATTGTCGTACGAGGCTCTGGTGCGGCTTTTGTCTCCGGGTGCTGAGGGCAGACGGTAGTCACTCCTAAAGTACAGCAAATTAAGTATAGATATGAGAAGTAGGAGAATGCACCCCGGAGGCACTTAGAACACACGGCCCACCTGATGGTGCGTTAGTTACCGTGGCTTATGGACGTGTGCAACATCAGAGGCGTCACCTCGCGCTGCCGACCCCGTAGGAACCTGCTAATGCCCTTCATAATTAACACCATATTGTAGTTGCTTGAGATCTACGCATTCAAAGGACCTAGGTCCACCAGTAAGCCACTACAGGCACTTACACCCAGCGCCCTCTAGCGACTGCAAGCTGCTACTTGATATTACTACGGAACAATTCTGCATCGGGAAGGTGGAGTCATCGCACTGGTGAAGTGTGGCGTATAACCTCTATATATAGACCCAGCCATTTTAAAGATTACCTGGAACAAACAGACAGAAGGACAAACAAAATTTACCAGAAAAACAGTTTTTTTTTTGTTAAATTTTTAATTATTTATTGACGAGCTCTTATAGTTACAAACAGACAAGGCAATTATTTTGTTTTAAGTATTTTACAATATACTAGCGCTATCTAGGCCTCACTTATTTAGGCTTAACTAGCTTGTGTTATAGGGTCTAGAATACGGATAAACTTACTTGCGAAAATTAGCTTATCACGAAAATTTCATTCAAGTACTAATTACTCCAAAACTACATTCAGAATAAATCTTCTTTAGCTCTTTTCTTGTCTTCTCTTCTTTTCTGTTCTGTTCTTTCAGTTGTAATGTCCGCCAATAAGGAAAGTTAGTAGGCTATACAGTCTCTCCTAAGTGTTGTAATACAGTACTATACAACCTACTACCTCACCCAATCGACGGCGTTTCGTTACTTCTTCTGTTTCCTTCTGTTCTCTTCTTAATTCTTCTCTCTGCTAGATTAACAAAGTATAGTTACCCTAAAAGTTGCTGAACACTGACAAACGAGAAATTATAACCGAATGTATTTTTCTTTACTTCTCGAGAAACCCAAATATTTAAAAAGAAAGAAAAGTATCCTATTTAGTCAAAAATAGGGAGACAAAAAAATAAAAATAAACAAACATGGTTGCTCTTTGCGTATATACCTACCGGTTTATAACATCAAGTAATGTAATCCATATTTCAGAAAATGAATTATTTGATTTGATTTGCATTTTTATGTACTAACTAAAAATTGTTATTATAATTATTAACAACTAAAATTACGATTATTTTATTAAAGGTTTTAGAGATAAGATGATTGATAATTTGGAATGTGCTCGCCACTTTTGTGGATGACTGTGCTTAGTTCGAAATTTACAAAATATTTTACAATACTTTTTTGAACATCTTTTTTAATTGATTTAAAAACATTGAAATATTTTCAGTACTTTATGATAAAGTGAAATATCGAAATGAAACTATTTTTAAAGAATTCTATCGCCATTGGTTTGATTGATTTAATGACTAAGTGCCCGTACGACCTCGTTAGTTTGGACCCCATTAATAGATAGGTTTTAAAATGAGGTCGTACTTTGAATCACACAATAACAAAATTACACCACAGAAATCCGTAAATGGAAGTCGGACCCTTAGCTCCGTGGGCATCTTGTCCACGGATACAATCAAGACAACGTCTTAACATAGTTGGTGATGAAATCCGTTAAAATAGTTTCATTTCAAACATTAATTTTTTTACAAAATCTAAGTGCTTGGTTAACGTACTTGTTCATAATATCGACAGTCACTACATCGATGGTCGCTGTATCGAAAACGTTCCAACGACGGGCTAATCTAGCATACCGTCGTTTTAGTATACTAACGATGTAGCGTACCATCGATTTGGGGTACCTACTGTCGATGTAGCGTACCATCGATTTGAGGTACTGTCGATACATTAGCCCGTCGATGGAACGTTTTCGATACAGCGACCATCGATGTAGTGACTGTCGATATTATGAACTAGACCCCTTGGTTAAACACTGGTACAACATATAGGCTTAAATTTTCGATTGAAATGGAATATCAAATCGTAACTTGTATACCTACTCTGATCAAATCGATACTAGAGTAACATGAGTCTTTATTTTGTCATATTTGTATTATATTTAGTTTGTTTTATTCCAAAATATGGCTAAGAAAATATGATAATTTGATCATATCTTATATTCAAAATAGCTTCATATTAACTCGACTGTGTACCCATATACGGCTACAGTAAAACCAATGATTCTATGAAAATATACATGCAATAGTCACTGTCAAATGCACAATGTTTTATTGCACTTTTATTTTATACACACAATTTAACATGGTATACGTATTCAAATTATCACAGTCACTCATATTTATTATTACAGATATCGGGCTGAGATATTTATAATGTTGTATTATTTCGAGTTTCTAATAGTTCGGTGCTGTTGCAGTCATAATAACTCCACTTCATCCGTGATCATTCACGGATGAACTGGAGTATTGGCAGGGAACAGTGAAAAAGTTTTTAAGAATACATATACCGATCTACCTTCAAAGCTTTAAACAATGCAACATGGCAAAGGTCCCAATATCTCTAATAATAATTTAGCACGATTTGACATTTTGTAGGGAAATTGGCGGCCTCTTTCAGTTCATGGGTTTGTTGGTTTTACTATAATTAGACACTAAAGTCATAATTAAAAAGGAGACATTAAAAGAGTCTTTGCTCACGTTTAAAATAGCATTTACCCCAATTATCTACTTCATCCAAATATACGATCAATTGAAGCTGACTTTATTCATGTCAACGTGGTTTAATAGCAGTCAATTGAATTAACTACAAAGATTACAAGCTATTTACAGAGTATTAAGATCTTTTTATACGATGCTATTTACGACTGCAAGTTCTAACTCAATACTACTTAATGAAACCAACGAAAATTAAAACAAACAAAGAAAATAAAGACTGAAATCTAAAAGTAAGGCAATTAGAAATGTGACTTACATATCTATCTATTAGTCTATGACAACTAATTTATGCAATCTATTCGAATTTATAATTACATAATATAATTTACGATTCAATTATTCAATTAACCCATAGGCCTCTCTAATGTTGAGAGCCCTTGGCCCATTGTTTCCATGCTTGTCAAATGGGTTGTAAAAAGGCTTCATTTCGAGATTTTCTACTCTCTAAACCTTTTATAATTACAAGTTACTATATCAAATAGGTTTGTTAAATAGTATAACTAAGTCACATCTCCAACTTAAAATAAAGAAAATAAATTGAAAAAAAAAATAACCAAACGAAGAACGACGATTTCCCTCCAAAACTGCGCCCACGTATCACCAAGCTTGTGTGGGGCCTACTTCACGACTAAACAGTCGCACGACAAATATTGACTAAATGTCGTACGAGATCATATGCTATAGTAATGTCGTACGACAAATAGTCGCAGTTGCGTTTGTGCGACAGAAAAGTCGTTGTTTCCCCAACGGTAAAACGCACAAGTTCGGATCTACGGGTTTCAGTTAAGGGGGCCAATGGGCTAAAAAGGAAATAAAAACATCGACTACGTAACATTGCAACCCCAAAGCTTGGACTTCAACTATAGTCTTAAATTGAGGGTCGTACGGGTGTTCTGGCGGTCCAAATTTCGAGGTCGAACGGGTACGTAGCCAAAATTTCAAGCTTATATTATGAAAGTAGGTTTAAATTATTCTGATTTAATACTGCTATTTAGTGATACTTTCGGAATTGTATGCAAATAATCACATATTTAAATATTTTAAGACAGATTCTATCGTAATTTATAAAGTAAAAAATACGAGAAGAATTAGTGAATTTGTGTTGTGAACACATTCTGCGTAAATGGTAACAAAACATGGTTCGCGTACTTTGATATTAACTTACAAGTTACACTTCAAACTATGAGACAACTGCCAAATTTAGTTTCTCTCGGCCCTCGAAAAGCTACAGAAACGTTAAAGTCAGTGTATATAATAAAAAAATGCCAAATAAATCACGATAGCATCCGACCATGCCCCTTATTCTGAGTAACAAACCATTCCGTAACTAAGCGCATTCGTAAAAACCGACACATTTAACTTGATCTAGTTTTACGCCAGTTCTCTCATCTCTTTTAACCTATTGTAATCCGCCGTTTTCTCACGTTACGACGGTATTTGAAACTCGATGTTATTCAGAATTATGCACCAGTATAAAATCAGATCAGGGAAATATACTGAAATTCATAATATACGCTTGATTAAAATACACACAAAAAATAAATAAAAGATCGAACAGACGAACAAACGAACAAAAAAGACTTTGTTTTAAGAATAGAAACATAGAAGAATCTATTACGTGTACTTACATTAAAAATAGATATGCAAATTTCTAAACTATATAACAAATATTTATTAAAAAATGAAATGAAAATATTTTGAATGGATTCCGTCGCGATTTATATTGTATTATTTGTTTAGTTTTCCCATGACAATGGTTGATAAATAGCAACCGAAAATAATACTAAATAAACAGCAATAGAATTCGTTAAAAGGCTACGTAGCCATACGTCATAGTCATAATATCCGTAGGACCTTATCTATGAAAGTGTCTTAAAATGAGGTCGTACGGGTGTTTTTATGATAGGGTCCAAACTCGTCGTAAAAATAGTTATATTTCAAATAAACATGAAACTTTTACATCTTAACATACGTATCTAAAATATCATTTATCTACTCTCATACTGAAATATCAACATTAAAAAATTAAACATAGCTTTAATGACGGTCTTTACGCACAGAATATCAGAATAAAATCTAAAAAAAAACCGGCCAAGTAGGAGTCGGATTCGCGCACGAAGGGTTCCGTACCAGAAAAAAGGCTAAAAGCCATGAAAAGCTACTAAAATATCACGTTTTTTGTATGGGAACCCCCTTGATTATCATTATTATTTTGTTTTTAGTATTTATAGCGGCAACAGAAATACACAATCTGTGAAAATTTCAACTGTCTAGTTGTTACGGTTCTTGAGATACAGTCTGGAGACAGACGGACGGACAGCGAAGTCTTAGTAATATGGTTCCGTTTTTACCCTTTGGGTATGGAACCCTAAAAAATACATTACAGTACAGGTCTTCTATGAGGAACTTTCTCTTAATATAACTTTTTTCCATTACGACACAGCTTCAGCTGGACATAAGGAGGTGTCAATGCATTTTTTCTACATAATCTGTGGACGCGGCGCAAGGCGCATGCGCGGGGTAGTGAATGTTTTATGGCTGTGTTTCTGTCGTTTTAAGCAAATTGTATTCATTATTTCATGAGATTAGATAAAGTACATAATTTGGTATTAAATACGTATTTTAAGAACCCTTATTATTCAACAGTTTCATAAACTACCTACTATTGTTCATCAAACGTTTGTAATGATAGTAACTAAATTATAAATAAAAATATTATAAATAAAAATTATAAAAATAAAAAGAACGGTACAGAGTCTGGCTATGAAAGGGCCAGCCCTGTATCGGCCGGGGTGCGAGAGATTTGTTTCAGGGAATCTCTCCCCGGCAACCTTCGACCCACACTTTTTTGATAATGCAATTTAATAGATACAATTCCAGTGTAAATACATTGCAATTCTCGGTACATTCGCCGCCATAAATAATAAGTGAGAGACCTGAGGCTCCGCGAGACGGCGTTCAAAATTCAGTCTTTTAATTGAGACAAGATCTAAACTACATTTTAAACAGATTCTTATTGATATTTGATTCTAGAACTAAACTTGAGTGAAGACTCGGCTGCCAACCGCTAGTCGTTTGAGCGATGCACAGCGCCGTGGCTTCGCAACAGAAATAACCACACTGTCACTTCTCTGTATATGCCGGTCGGATTTGTTGACATTAATGATAACTGTTCCGTTCCCTTGAGTAGTAGCGTGATGTTATATAGCCTAGCTATATTATTGTAAAATTTCATTAAAATCTTTTCAGTAGTTGTTACTTGAAAGAGTAACAAACATCCCTTCATCCATCCGTACTCACAAGATTTCGCGTTTATAATAGTAAATAATATATCCTTGTATAAAATTCCTTTAAACTTTCCTTTAAGCGGGGCGTGAAAAAGCATCTGATGAGGCCGTCAAACTGAGTGCCACCATTGTTAACATGCTACGTGTATATAATGGTGACTCTTCTCTCCTGAGCCTTTGCCTTCAGATTACCATCAGGCGAGGTGAAGTCAAATTGACGTGTCCTATATGTATTAAGGTTTTAGATTGAGTAACAGACATCTTTACAAAATTAACCCGGAGCTGTCATCATCATCCTTATGCTAGATCCGGTCGCATCCGAGGCTAAAGTAAAACTGGTGGACCTTGGAGTAAGTGGTCCAATTTTTCCAGTTTTCCGTGAAGCGACTGCCATATGACCTCCACTGCTCATTGGTGATATCAAAGTATTGCAGATAGGCCAGTTGTTGGACTTAATAGGGCTTCAACTAACCGTAACGACTGCCATAGATGTTCGTATGATAACCGGGGCCGATGGCTTAACGTGCTTTCTGAGGCACGACCAGACCAATACAAATATTTGCACTGAGCGGGGATCGAACTAGCGTCCCCTTCGTAGCAGTAGTGTTCGATACCGTCACGTCACAGAGGCTGTATTTGCCACTAGGGTATTTACCTGTTTTGACTGCAGGATTCCCCTTTAGGCTTCACTTTATCGGATCTAACGATAAAGTGGGTATGTTGGACTCGAACCAATTAAAACTGTACGGGGTTTCGTCACCCCGGCCTGTGTGAGGTATCTGGTGCGTCATAGGGCAGAATGAAACATACCACAGAAACTTCGGGACCTAGGGCAGTTAGCCTTGCTGCTAAGTCCATATTCTCTCAGCTTGGTGTTCCTGAAAATTTTAAACATATTGAATTAATCATCACTACATACTATAAAACAAAGTCGCTTTCTCTGTCCCTATATCCCTTTGTATGCTTAAATCTTTTACAACTTCCCTGTCCAATGAATCGTATATGACTCACGTGAATGTTTTGGAATAAGTTCATGAATCATATGTGATCATTTCTCTATACAAATTGAGGAAGTTTTTCGGTATGAACGTGGCGTCAGATCTTTTAAGCCAGGAGTGGACGCATGGCAAGAACCCTATTCTTCATGGTAGTAAAAAAAAATTGCGTGATTTTATTTTAGATATCATTTAATCAGCAAAAAGAAATTATCAAAAAATACAACTGATACTAAAAATACAAAGTTTACTAAAACAAAATTTACGAACAAAATCAAGCATGTTTCTCGTTGTAACATTCTAAACAAAATGCTTTTTGCACCTTCTACACTCAGTGTGTACTTGCTTAGCATTTCTCGCCAATAATCCCTCATTTTTCAATTTGACGTAGCATCCAGTGCTTTTTTTTCGTACAAGTTTATTGCTATTATTTCGTTGAATTTCTAGTAGTATATGTCCAAAATTACTTGAGGAACTTGAAGAACTTGAAGAGCTACCTGAGATCGAAATCTTTGGAGGTAATCTCTTCGTGGTTGAAGCTACAGGTCCAAGGAAATGTCGAACTAATTTTTCTTGGATTTTTATCGACATTTCCTTGGACCGTAATTTTTTCAACAAATGAGCGTAATTGTTGGTATGAATTATTACCATTCCATCGAGTAAATCGTCGGGTACAAAATAGGCATAGATTTTGGTCAAACCAACACGTCCATCTTCTGTAATTGTAGCCATGTTTTGTACACCATGATTGCCTATAAATGTTTCCCTTCCTAAAGGCAACACATCTCTTTTCCATTGGGCCTCAGACGCATCGGATGAAGATAACCTTGCTGGTGTCAGTAACGGACTGTCAGTACTACTGCCTGCACGACTTGCTATAATGTTTGCAATTACCTCGGTATCCTCGCCCTCGCTTTCTTCATCTTCACTACTGGGCTGATATTCGTCGTCGCTTCCACTACTAAATGTTTCTTCATCGGAATTTTCTAAATAGCGCAATAATTCTTTATCAGTGTGTCTTTTCTTAGCCATTTTCCGAAACAACAATATCAATTTATAACTTCGAATACACAACCTTCTGGGTCAACTTGCTAATATATTGTATAATGTTCACATATGAACATTGAACGTGGTAAAAAAAGAAATATCGCCCACGTTCATGAGTCATATGTGCATCCAAAAAAAACTAGATCAAATCAGACAAATATAATAATAATAGTTAATGCAATATTTTTTTATGTTATGAAATAATGTTATCTAAAGTAATATTAAAAAAAAGTAGTGGACGTGGGGCATTATCAAAATGAGTTGTATGGGGACAGGGAAGTTGTTAAAACTACGCAACTGATTTTGATGTGGTTTTTTTTAATAGATAAGAGTGATTGAAGAGGAACGTTTATGTGTGTAATAACATCTATTGCAGCCGTGCGAAGCCGGGCGGGTCGCTAGTAAAAGATAAAAATACCTTTATTCCCGGATTGATTCCTGGTGAAGCAGAATAGCGACCCTATCTCTTCCGTTTAGTCTTAACATGGTATTAGTAAAACTAAAAAATGGAAAATATAATTGTTAATAAGCTTCTTTAAAGGATCTGTTGTACTCAAATCATAATAATAATTTTATGCGAGGGATGTGCTGATTTGAAAATGTTGTAGCATGAACGGAAGACAGAGAAAGCACTTGCGTGATATAAGCTTTTCAAATCAGAACAACCCTTGCATAATTTTATTATTATTAGAGATGGAACACCGAAAAAATAGAAAAATTAACGTTTGCAGAAATATAATAAAAAGTGGGAAATCGAATAATGTGATTGGATAATTGGTGATCCTAGCAACGAATTGAATGCAAAGTGCAAATGTAAATGGGTACTACCATCACAATTCCTATTCCTCCTGTAGCGGTTTTTATCGGTAAATTTCGTTTAACGACAAAAATACTTTAAGAGAAGTACCAAAAAACTAATCATGCAAAAAATAAAGTATTTTCGCGTACTTTATTGTTCTCATAAAATATAGAGTACAATTAACGAAAATAAAGGACAATACTTTATTATAAAGTACGGTTGGCAACCCTACCTCGAGCTCTGCTCTACAGCTTCGACTCGGTTACAGAGTCGGCACGCATACTTGCATAGTTATTAAAAATTAAATAACACGTAATATATTTTAGTTGATTTTTTTGACACTAAGCTAAAAATTTCTATTTTCACTGTTTTATCTTTTTTAAGTTAAAAAATGTTACTAATGTATAGTTTACTAGTTTCTAAGATTAAAAAATTTGCAACAAAACGTTTTTTAATCTTAAATCTCTACGCTACCTTCTATAGTTGAGAAAAAAATTATATTCGAAAAGTGTGATACTTACTTTTGCAGGCCAGTGTATATGCTCATGCCTACTTCCCTCGGGGGTAAGCAGACCCCACCATCTAATTCTATTCTTACACGCTTCATACGCTTCCTCAACCGTTTGTAAACCTTGCTCGCCGGTTTCAAAAATAATCATTATCTTTATTTGCAGATAACAATAAATTAATCTCCGACTGCAACGTCAAACATCGTACCATTAATAATCTTCAATAATATAACCTACAAAAAAAAGCCAACTTCAAGTCAGAAACTATTAAAAAAGAAATCATTTACACCCCTCTTTTAAAAAATAAAAGATCTGCTAAAAAGTACGTTTTTGCACAAAAAACTTCCGACTTTTTCTGTCGATTCCCGTTGGGCACAGCTGTCCGATTTCTCACGGGCTTAAAACATGTTATTTACAGTTTTTTTTTTCCATCAAATTGGTACAAGCAATTGTTAGCACCTGTTGTGTGTACCGCAAGTTTTCTTTTGCAATATAGTCTCTATACCCATAGTTCCATATTCTATACTAATATTAGCTCGTTACATATGAAATTGCCGAAATTGTCTTACAGATTCATGAGTTCGTTATTCCTGTAATTTAATAGCTATTTCCATTATTTATACTTTGTTTGAAAGTTGATTTCAAGATTTAACAACCCTGTATTAAATTTTGTTTTATTGGCCGCTTGATAAATTAAATTCGATCTTCAAAAACAGTACTTCCTAAATGCTATCCATTTTGATGATAAATTTCGTATTACTTTTTTACAGCTGTCACTTTGCAAAAATGTAATAAAAGTTGCTGTTAGCTTAATGTTGTCTCATTCATACACAAAAAATCATACAATGTGGACTAGTCATTCTTAAAAAAATGCAAAAATGCTGTACTGCAAAATGGGTTTCCTCCAATTTCTTCAATAAAACGGCAATTTCATATGTAACGACCTATTATTTATAAATGCGAAAGTACCTAACTCTGTCTGTCTGTCTGTCTGTATGTTGGGCTTGCACGCCTGAATCCCTTAACCGATTTTAACAAAATTTGGTATAGAGGTAGATTAGACCTTGAGAAAGGACATATGCTATATATTTGGTCGCGATAATCGACATACACACGGGCATAGCCCCGCGGCTAAAGCTAGTAATATTATAAATTCGAAAGTAACTCTGTCTGTCTGCCTATCTGTTACCCTATCACGTCTAAACCGCTAAACTGAACTTAATGAAAGATAAAGAAATAGACTAAGAATTAGAAAAGGGCATAGCCTATCTTTAATTGCGACAAAGAGGGTCGAAGGGGTTTAAAAGAGGGGATGAAAGTTTCTATGAAAGTTTGTAAGTTTCAAAGATAACCCGATGAAATTTGTTGGTCTAATACATTAATTTGAGCTTGGGGAAGAACCATAGGCTATGGTTGGTTAAGGTAACTGACATCCACGCGTGTTAAGCCGTGGGCAAAAGCTAGTATTGTAATGTTTCTTTCTTCCTACAGTCCCCGGGACTCCTTTATGTATCTAGGGAATGGAAAAGCGTCTGATGAGGCCGTCAAGCTGAACGCCACAATTGTTACATTGTTGTTGTCTGTAATGGTGACCCACTTACCTGAGACTTTAACTTTCAGCTTACCAACAGGCAAGGTGAAGTTGTATTTTGAAAAAAAACCAAGATTTGCTCGCGTGGATGTTGATAATCGTAACTTTTGGTCATTTCTCCGATCCTACTGAACCAATAACGATCAAAAAAAGTAAAATTTTGAAGTCTGACCAAGGCTTTTCTAATAAAAATGTCGCATCGAAATCCGTTCATTAGTTTTTGTCTCCATCGCGGATAAATCGATAAGAATTAAAAAAAGAATTGTGTTCAGAATCGTAAATCTACTAACCTTATAATAGACTAAGCAATTTGTTTGAAATGTCTCCAATACACGACTACCTTAAGACACTACTACTTAGTATGTACAATTAAGTTTAGTAACCCACAATAGAATATAAGTATTTTCTTTCAAATCATATTTCTTCTAATATTTACATTTTATTGCATCTTTCACCCCTTTAATACAAATACCTACTGTATAACAGGAAAATCCACAGCAACAAGCAATTATAAAATAATAAAAATCAATTCAAACTCTCACAAATTATCCCAAAATACTCTCCCATAGCACCCAATTAAGTCCAAAAATAGCTATCCAGGTGTCTATTCAAGAGGGGTGGGTATGGCGAAAGGGGGACTGTCTAGCTGCCGTCTAGACGGCGAGGGGTGGCGTTAGGGAGGGGGCAGGGGGTGAGATATTGACGCGGCTGTTGCTAAGAGCTACGGCAACAGTTGAACTCTTTGGAAGTTCTGATCGCCTGGTACCTGAGTTATGAATATCTATCAATATTATGAAATTGTAAAGTAGTTTTGTTGGCTATAAGCCCATACGCTCTAAGAGGCAAGCATTTTTTATTAGATTAGGTAATATTTTTTGAGGTGCCCCCATACGCCCCATATCAGTTTAAACAACAATGGTCTTAGACGGTTCACTAGAGTAATTATTCACTCAGGTGAATGATTCATTTTGGGTCTGTATTTGCGAATTTTGCAGAATATCTATTTCTGGATGATTATAAAAAATTCTAAGTAGGTAATTTTTTTTTATCAAATTCTAGGTCGTCGACACATAAGATTTTTCAGCTGACTGTATAAGTTTAATGTACTTTCAAATTAGAGCGTATGGGCTCTAAAAATAGTAAGGATTAAATCTCTTGGGTCCTACGGGCTCCTAATCCATGGGTGTAATTCAGGATTTTAAAAAAATATAGCGTCTACAATATGGGTTTCTTCAAGAAGGTTCCTTACAGGGTCGGCAGCACGAGTGTAACGCCCAAATTAAAATTACATTAAGATTATACAATCAGCCGAAAAACTTCATGTGTCGACGATGTATACAAGAAAATAAATTCATGTCAATTAAACATAAATAGTTAAGGTTAGAAGAAGAAGTTTAGAAGAAGTTTTTAATGAACAAAAAAACATTTTTTTGTCGTTCTTGTCTGTTTGCGTCGAACGCAGAAACTAGTGCACGGATTTTGATGCTGTTTTTTCGTTAGAAAGGTGTTGATCAGAACTAAAATCTTGTTTGTTTGTTTTTTTTATGACATATAGGAGGCAAACGAGCAGACGGATCGCCTGATGGTAAGCGATCACCGCCGCCCAAGGACACCTGAAACACCAGAAGGGTTCTAGGTTCGTTGCCGGCCTTTAAGGTGGGAGGAGCATAGTGTTTTTTTGTTTTATGTGTGTCTATAGAAAAAAGACTTACCTTTCTTAATATTCAGTCCGTCAATAGACTGCACCTCGCTGGATGATAGGAAGCCTGCAGACATATTCACAGGGTGTTCAGCAAATCATCAAGACCTGAAATTGATTAAAAAGAATATTACTTCATCTCCGAGTCAAGGTCCACTGTTCCAGTCTAATTGGGATGCGATTAGGCTTCGGTATTTTCCGCGAAATGATGGACGATGCCAAAATTTGAGTTTTTTACCACCGCGGCCTATGGACGTGTGCAACACCAGGGGAGTCATACTCGTGCTGCTACCCCTGTAAATACAGAGAGTTTCTGTGCCATCAGTGTAGAAGACAAAGCAGGAATAGCCTTGGGTCTTCCCACTGACAGCATTAAAACTCTCCAGTGAGCTTTGGCTACTGGGAACACAACACGAGGTTATTATGGCCGCGGTATTCTGTAGGGCGGAGGTACTTCCTCAATTGGACGGAAATACTATCGTAGTACTACCTCCTTATAAAACTACCCCTAACGACTGCCGTTTAGTTAACAGCCTAGGCAGTTAACTAAACGGCTGATTGAGCTACTTGGCGGTGACATATTTTCTAAAAAACTTAGATACTATATATTTTGTTGGTAAATACACCTAGACCAATACAAACATATTCATGAACACAAATATTAGCACTGAGCGATAATCGAACCCGCTATTTACTGAATTAGCAGTAGAACTCTCTACGCTGTAAGGCCTAAAAGATACAAAGTCAATATCTAAAATGTAGTATTTCGCAGAAGACTGGTGTTACCAGGAATTAATATTTTTATTGTCCTAGATTATGCTCACTGTGGTATCTGTTGTGTCTACTACATTTCCTGTCTACGGATGTGACGTCAGCACAATATGTACCTACCTATATATACATGTGGTACATTTAATTGTACATTCAACTAGTGAAGAGTACCCGAAACTGGCGACGATATGTGAAAACAATTATGAAAGTTAAGAAAAGCCGCGTGGTTCCCGGCAGAGTAGAATTTGGGCCACCCCTTCTCTTCCCATGTGGTGTCGTACAAGGCGACTAAGGGATAGGGCTGATTAACTTTAACATCAGACAGATATGTACAGCCCAGACTCAGCCTCAGATGCATGGCTCCAGTCAACAATAGTACCCCGAATACGGCAATAGGCTCACCCCCTATTACGTGGGACCAAATACAATGATTGGTGAAATGTGACTGTTAATTCACCTCTGCCTAACCCTCTGGGGATAAAGGTGTGATTATATGTATGTATTTAACTTTAATGGAACCGTGTTTGGGCTTTGCATGGAGAATTTTCGTATTAAAAACAGTGACAGACAATCACACGGCCCGAGAGAAAATGGTTACCGTGGCCTATGCACGTGTGCTACACCAGGGAAGTCACACACGCGTTGCCAACCCTGTAGAAACATTCTAATGCCCTTCTTGAAGAACCCCATATTGTAGTCTCTTGGGAAAACCACAGCTTGAACGTTTACGTATTGAAAGAGGGCGATAAATAGTGTCACGCGTTGCACCCTGGGAGACGGCAGCGCCTCTTACCTCTTGAGAGACGGTTCCGCGTGTGAAATATTCTAACTGACGCAAGAGTGGCACTGCTAGGAGACCCTCCACGTGTCCCTCTGACTGGCAGAGAACGTAGGGGAGAGCAAACAAGTCCGGGTTGAGTAGAATAAGGCCACTCTAGCCCTTCCCGTGGGTGTTTTAGAAGGCAACTGAAGGATAGGGCTGTTCTCCATTCGACGGTAAAAAGCCCATGACAAAGTGCCCACTTGACGACAAAAGGCTCGACTTACTCGTGGAACCGAAAATCGTAGAGTGCGAAATGTAGATATTGAGTCAGTCTACCCCATCGGGAAATTACAAGCGTGAATGTGTGTTGACCTTGAGAATCAGACGCTATATTATAGACATACACTAAAGGAGTACCTATGTCCTTATAAGGGACAATGGCAACACATAAGTAGGTACGTATAGAGGGCAATGAACGCAGCCAGACGAATGCCAGACAGTTTTTGTAGACATTCAAACTTGAGTCAGAGACTCAGTAAGGCTACCTAACAATATTTTGATCCAAGTGTGCAACACTTCTGCTTCGGGGGAACTTGGATCCTTCCGATAATAATTGTGAGTAGCCAGAGCTCACTGTAGAGTTTTTGTGCTGTCAGTGTCAAGGCCAAAAGCTATTCCTGCTTTATCTTCTAAACTGACGGCACAGAAACTCTCTGTGTTTACAGAGTCGGCAGCGCGAGTGTGACTCCCCTGGTGTTGCACACATCCTTGGGTCAAGGTAGCCACTTGCCATCGGGTGGGCCGTGTGCTTGTCTGCCACCACAGTTGTATAAAACAAAGACGGGTTGCACTCCGGGAGTGCCGGCAGAAGTGAAAACTTTTTCTTTCTTTCTTCCTTCGTTATATACAGAGAAAAAGATAAAAAGAATAAACCATACCATACCGTACGTACTATTTCTGTGACCACAACCTATAATATAGCGCCAATCATAGAACCTATCACTAATTTTCTGTCAAAAGAAATTAATGACTTACAAAAAGAAAAAATAATCACAAAAAGTTATAAATTATCTGAAACCATAAGGACTTACAGTCGAAGCGATTACCGCAAAGCTACGAAGATTCTTAGCGTAACTAACAAAATAAACAAGCTGTAGCTAATGTTGTATGACGTCACGGTTCAAAGGTCAAGTGATCCTGACGCGAGTTTAACACTTTTTATCCATTAAACGCCGCTAAAGAAGTTTTCAGTTCAAATAAAAGGACAGAGTGCATTACAAGTTAATCTTCTACCTCTCTAGGACACCAAAGCGACGTCATCGGCTACGTATCCAAGGAGTTATAACTGAAATGTATGGTTGCCAAGCTATCGCCAAGTGAGACGTGATAACGCTTGAATCAAATTATTACTAAGCATACCGGGAGCGAGCTGGGGACCGCGTAGTTCTCCCTCCCGATTAGGGCCAGACCGATAGGGATGGCCCTGGGTCAGTCGGGATGCGAGGGTTATGTCAAAGACAACCTCACCTTCGGCCTTGCACAACGACCCGCAAACGGTTTGCAGTTTAGTCGGTTTGAGTCCGACATAACTTTATCCTCCAGCTCCGCAGGTGGGAAGGGTTGTATCCATGAGGATTTTATGCAAGTAAAACTTACAAAAAACATACCTATGTTAAAGGGCTCACCAGCATAATTAATTCTCTTCTTTTTACAGGTATTTTTGTGAAGGGGGTTTTTTCACTTTTTTCATTTTTGTAAATCGAAGACAATTAACCACAATTTCACATTATTGAAGGTATAGTAGCGGCCTCCTTCAGTTGAAAATGTTATTTTTACCTGTAGTTTTACTAACTAAACGCCAGTAACTACCAAATACTTCAACCAACATACATGTCCATACAAAGGTTGCCTGGCAGAAATTGCGTAAAGCGATAAGCCCTTTCTGGTACTGCTTTTATGTTCTTGATTTCGGTAGCATGAATATTGTAAATGGCGTACAATCCATGTGTGTCTGTTTGTCCGTCTTTGACGGCTAAACCACTGAACCGATTTTGATGAAATTTGGCATAAGGGTAGATAAGACCTTGAGAAAGGACATAGGCTATACTTGGTCGAGATAACCGACATTCACGCGAGCAGAGCCGCGGGTAATAGCTAGTAAAGTTTATAATCAACTTATAAAATAAAATTATACCTTTTTTTTTGTTCTATTACCTTTCTATTGCATAGAAGTCAAAAAGATACAATTCATTTAAAAAGAAAAAGAATAAATAAACCCAAATGATTTAAATTTCTTATATTAATAATTTGGTTTATAAATGTACTAGCTTTTACCCGCGGCTCCGCCTGCGTGGACGTCGGTTATCGCTTAGTGTTGAGCCGACACTATTGAGCATTAAATTCGCCTTTCTATACTTAGCTTTGTCCTCGACTATTTACTCGCCTCAGTTCTTGACTTTGTATTCGCCTCTATATTCGACTCTCTACTCGACATCCTTCTCGCTTCTATACTTGAATTTATACTCGACTCTCTAATGACTTCTCTGCTCCTCTTTCTGCTCGACTCTGTACTCTCCTCTATACTCGCCTTTCCATTGGCCTCTGTACTCGCATCTCTACTCGAACATCCACCCGATTATCTTTTGCCGCTCTTCGTGACTCTCACCACTCGCCTATCTACTTTCCTCTCTACTCACATCTCTACTCAACTCTATATTCGATCTCTACATTCTTCTTTCCACTTGCCTCTCTATTCGCCTCTCTACTCGACTGTCTACTGCACACACCTCTCCACTGGCTTCTCTAGTCGCATGTCTACTCGCCCCTGTAGTCGAATCTACTTATCTTCCTATTTGACCTCTACACGCCTATCCACTCGCCCCTATAACGATCTCTACTCGCCTCTGCACTCGCTTCTATATTTTGGCTCGTTACTCAACTATGTCCGTTCCGAAGCCCTAATCCACCTTTGTTCCAAATTTCATGAGTATATCTTCCAAAAATAACCTTATGCTATTTATCCCCTATTCACCCTCTTTTTTGAGCGATTGAAAAATGACAAACTTCAATCCCCTAACCCTACCCCCCTTTTTCACGATAAAATTTAGCCTGTGTCCGTTCCCTAGCTCATATCCATCTCGGTACCAAATTTCATCGTGATATCTTCAAAAATTACAAACTTTCATCTCTTATTCCCCCTCTTAAAAGCCCTTTTTTGCGATAAAAGGTTACCTATGTTCGATCCCAAACTTAAATCTATCTTTGTACCAAATTTCATCAGGATATTTTCAAAAATAATAGGAATAGTGGAATAATGGGAATAGTCCCTCCCCCCCCCCCTAAACCCTCTTTCTCGCGACAAAAGGTATGTTCGTTTCCAAGCTTTAATCTATCTCTGTACCAAAAATCATCAGGATATCTTTAAAAATGACAAACTTTCATATAAACTTTCATCTCATGACCCTACTCCCCCCTACTCCACCCCTTTTCGCAATAAAAGGTAGCCTATGTTCATTCTCAAGCTCTATTCCACCTCTGAACCAAATTTCAATAGGATATCTACAAAAATTACAAACTTTCATCCCCTATTTTTCCCCCTTAAACTTCCTTTCTCGCGATAAAAGGTAGCCTATGTCCGTTCTCGAGCTATAATATACCTCTGTACCAAATTTCATCAAGATCGGTTCAGTGGTTTCGCAGACAGACAGGGTTACTTTCGCATTTATAATATTAGTATGGATATGGATTTTTTAGGCTAACCTGAATTGTTTGTGTTAGGAGTGGGTTCAAGCCGGTAGTGTAATGGCCAGGATACGAACCCGAGACTTCTCAATCGTAAGGCCGACTATTTAAACACTAAGCTATCGACGCCTAACTGAATATGTAACCAAAATTACGTTTCCCGAATCTTATCGAACTTTGCCGAACTTTAGCGAAGCTTACCGAACTTTACCGAATCTTACCGAAAATCATCGCAATTTTTTTAACAGATGGTATACAGGCTGTGGTCTAATTGTCATCGGAACCCCTTTGCGAGCTAAGGGGGTTCACTTTTTTCCTTTTTTGCGAAATCATTCGCTTAGTGTGGATGCGACAGTTAAAAATACCACATTTGTTGCATCATGTTGTTTAGGACGAGGCTGAACTTTAATATTTTCCGGGAAGCGACTGTCATCTGACTTCCACAACCCATTGCAGTTAGACTAGTCGAACTTTGGGGCTCCAACTACCAGTAACGACTGTCATAGATGTTCGTATGGCACCCGGGACCGACGGCTTGACGTGCTTTCCGAGGTACAGAAATACCAATGCTAATAGACAATAATAGATATATTCATGCATATAAATATTTGCACTGAACGGGAACCGAATCGGCGCCCCCAGCGTAGAAGTAAATTGCACTACCGCACTATGCCACAGAGGCTGTTAAATAATTAGATCAGCAAAGTGATTGGTTATAAACAACAAATGAAAAAAATCTGTAAATCACTGAATTTATCTGTTTTAGCTACACAAGTAATACCAGCATTTCCTTTTGATTTTTATTCCGCGCATTCAACTAATACATACGTTAGAAGCATCCGGTAGCGTAGTGGTCAAGGAGTCGGCTTTACAATCGAGAGGTCTCTGATTCGAATCCTGGCCATTACTCTACCGAAGCGAATCCACGCCTAACACAAGCAACTTAGCTTAACTGGAGGTGTTAGTGGGAATATTAGTAATTTAAGTTATTAATAGTCTTCAAAAAATACGCATCCACACTAATCTTACGTTCGCAACTTGGCAGTTGTCAAAAATAAAAAAATAGCACGTCATTGTACCGCATCCCTTTCGCGTAAAAGCGAAAAAAAAAGTTTAAAAAACCTCCTTTGTAAGTCTTCTATAGGCGGAGCAGCTGATTCCTTTGCCGGTGGCGTAAAATTAAAAAAAAAACTGTCAATGGCGCGAAGCTAATTATTTTTTTCATAGGTTAAAGTTTATAGTTACATGGCTTTTTAGATTCGCTCTTGTAAAATTTTAATTCTTATTGTTGGTTCCGTAGTTTTATTTTTATAACAAACATACATTCATATACTGCTGTAAAACCCCAAAGGTGTAGGCAGAGGTGTATTAACTAGCACCCATATTTCGTTAACTATGATTTCTGGTTCCACGTAGTAGGGGGCTAGCCTAGTTCTGTCTAGCAGGCACTTTGTCCTGTTTACTGTCGGATGAAGAACAGCCCTATCCCTTAGTCGCTTTCTACGGCACCCTCGAGAAGAGATGGACTGGTCCTATTCTACTCCACCTTTTAATCATCATCATTCGTGAGTCCTGGTGGCATCCGAGTCCTTTTGGAGTCCGGGGTCTATTTAAATATCACTTGGCCTGGTATTTTCGACCTGTCCTGAGTTGTGGTTAGTAGAAAAACTGTAACAGAGTTGTTCAGGTCGCCCATATAGGCCTCCGTCTTGACATAACGACTGTTGACAGCCGGGACCGACTTTTGAAGAGCCGTCCGAAGCGCTCAGATTAAATACCACTAAGCAGTTACCCATCTAAATACTCGTAACAACCGTAGTTTAAGAGCGTTTTCACATTCATTCGATATCCGATATCGGTGTCGGACGCCGGTAGTTGACCTTCGATAGCCGACACCATGTGCTGTTTTAACATATATCCGATAAAATCAGCCCGAAACGCACAGTCTAGTTAGGGATGCTAGGGATGAAAAAAAGTAAAAATAAGCCACCTTCGACCTTATTGACATGACATAGTATCTAGTTCTTTTTCTAATATTTCTGATCAGCGTGATCTATTAAATCGAAAAAACACGTAACTAAGAAAATGTCATTAAGGACGGAAATTGCTTGCAGCCGTTGTTTTAATGCCTTTGGGATCTGATATCGGGCCAACACAATGGTGTTGGATCCGATAACCCGATATCGGGCCGGACAATATGAAAGACAGATACATATGTCATACATTTGACTTCCTCCGATATCGGATATTGAGTATCGGGTATCGGATAGTGTAAAACGCTGTAACCCACTGATCGTTTAGCGAACATTAAGCGTACCTGGCCAAAAGCACTTCAATAAAACCTTAGTATTCCCAACACTGGGAGAGGCCTATGTCCAGCTGTGGAGTACAATAGGCTTATTGATTGATTGGTATTTAATGGGTTTAAAGGGTGCAATGAGGGTTCGAAGTATGTCACAAGAGAGGGAGGGTTGACTAGTAAAGAACATACTTACTTTTTCTATGTAGATCTTCCTAGTATTTTCGAGGGAGCCCTTAACACCAGGGTTGTATAACAGCAGTACTGCATTTAGTTATCACTGTAACAAGAAAAATTGTTTTATGGTAATGTGAGAAACGTCATTAGTTTGCGATCGAGGAGTCTCAAGTTCGAATCTTGGTGATATGATAACACTACCGACGTGAAACCATTCCTGACACAAGTAATTTAGCTTAGTTGGTGGTGTTAGCAAAAGCATACAAGGACAGCCTCTGTGGCGTAGCGGTTCGATCCCCGCTCAGTGCAAATATTTGTATGCATGTATATGAGTATTTGCAATGGTCCGGTCGTGCCTCGGAGATCACGCTAAGCCGTCGGTCCCGGTTGCCATACAAACATCTATGGCAGTCGTTACGGGTAGTTGGAGCCCTCAAAAGTCCAACAACTGGTCTAACTGCAATGCTTCGATATCCGCTATTGGGTTGTGGAGGTCAGATGGCAGTCGCTTCACAGAAAATGTCGAAGTTTAGCCAAATCCGCAGTTGGACTGGTAAAAGCAGACCCCAGACTCCAAGTTGATAGCTTCGGATGCGACTGGGATTAACGCTAGGAGGAAGAAGGAGGGATTAGCAAGAATACTAATAGTTTCAGTTCTCTATACCCCCCTAGCCAGATGGAATGATGACCTGAAAAGGTGGGTGGGACAGACTGGATGTGGAGGGCGGAGGATTAGGAGCAATGCGCACATTGGGAGAGGCCTGTGTGCAGTGGACTTGGACAGGACATGGATTGAGACATAATTCTTGCAACGTATTTGATTACAAATAGAGTTTTTCTGCTGTCAGTGGAAAGTCCAAAGGCTTGTCCTGCTTTATCTTCTACACTGACGGCAGAGAAACTCTCTGTTCTAACAGGGTCGGCAGCGGGAGTGTGACGCCCCTGGTGTTGCAAGCGTCCATAGGCCACGGTAACCACTTTTACATCAGGTGGGCCGTGTGCTTGTCTGTCACCTAAGTGGTATAAAAAAATGTGTCTCCAATGTAAGGTAAGTAAAACAAACTTTAAATGAAAAAGTTTAACTGTATCTCGTTTGTCGACTGTACTCACACAACTAATTTGCAATTTAATAATAGTACAAGCTGTTGCCCGCGGCACCGCCCGCGTGGATTTCGGTTATCGCGGTAGCCGATACTCAGACTCAGAATTTCATGAAAATAGGTCCAGTAGTTTCGGAGGAGTTTGGGAACGAAAATTTTGACACTAGAATATAATATAGTAGATAGTTTGGTAAAAAAATCTGTTATACTTTAAATAGACACAGTCGCCAACGGGACCTTCTTTGTCGTACGTTAGTCCCCTACTAACGAAGGGAACCGATCCGATTAAAACCGCACGCCATTCAAAGTCTCAGCCCGCCGCACCGCGCTGGAGCGTAAAGGATTTTTTTTACGGATACATACCCCCCACCCTCCTCTGGAGCCGGAGGAGGAGTTCATGTCGGACTCGAACCGACTAAACCGCACGCCGTCTGTGGGTCGTTGTGCTAGGGCCGAAGGTGAGGTTGTCGACGATATATCCCTCGCGCCCCGGCTGATCCAGAGGTGGAGTGTAAAGTAGGTACAATATGAGGTTCTTCAAGAGGGCATGAGAAGACTTCTAGACGATCAGCAGCGCGAGGGTGCTATGTACCGTTGCCTATGGATGTGTACAACACACTTCCATAGGTCACAGTAACCACTTTCTATCAGGTGGGCCGTGTGTTTGTTATAAAAATTACAATTTTTTCGCAGCCAAGGGCCAACGGAACCCTAATTTTACGGGTTACTTTCTGTTACACTAAAAAAGTATTGATTATATTGATTTTTTTTTCAACAATTGAACAGTAATGTACCTATTGTTGGCAATTGGATAAGGGTTATCAAAAGGGGCGACTAATAATGAAACTGCGATACACTTTTTTTGTAAAAAGCACTTTTTAAAAAATATAAAGAGCGGATTAATATTATTATTTTTTGTGTGAAACGTATTTTTTATGGATTTTGGAAACCCACCCCAATGAAGATTTGCCATAATAGAAATTTTTTGTTAAGCCACGTCAGTTCTTTTAAAATGATATCTGACTAGCTTTTAGCCGCGGCTCCGCCCGCGTGGATGAGATAGAAAATTGCATACATACATAAATATACTTACACCTGTTAATCCCCGAGGGGGTAGACAGAGTTGTATTCACAGAAAATCAGTCATAGGTTTGTGATAGCTGCGCAATCCGACTTGGTTAGGTTAGGTTAGGTTAGAAGGCTTCATGGTTTTTTTTTTTATAACCATGCAGAATTAAGTTATTTTTCTAACTGTTTAATTAAATGGCTAGGCAAGTAGTTGCACGTCATCGATCTAAGCTATTTGCCAAGCCGTTTAATTAAAAGGCTGAACACGATTTAGGCAGTTAATTGATGGCGGCGTTTAGTTAACTGCCTAGGCAGTTAATTGAGCGGCAGATTAAGCTAGCTGGCGGCGACATATATATTTTGCAATACATACTATGTCTACCATATTGGATGTCTACGTATGTAAGTTACGCAGACACGGGTGAGCGCTTGACAATCAGTGAGACATGTCGGTCACGAACTCTGACCTTGACTGCAGCGACCTGACAGTACATCAATGAACACACAGCGTCAGAAATATCTTGACTACAGTCTCAAAATGATGTTAAAATCAAAGTATTAAGAGCGAATTAAGCTGTTTTATTGATTAAAATTGTATTATTGTCCTAACTAAAGGTGTTTACCGATATCTAAATAATCAGTAAACAGGAACGGGGGGTATACCAAGGTGTTAAGATCATTTTGAGCACTTTTTTCATCAAAAATGATCTGATTCTTAATGTCCACAGACCGGGATTGTTTTTATGGAAGTTACTTTACGTGGGTATTGCATCAACTGTTGTTTTTTAAATAGCTGAGTTGGCAGACAAGGACACGACCCATCAATTGGCAACATCAGGAGTCACACTCGTGCTGCCGACGCTGTAAACGCAGAGAATTTCTGTGCCGTCAGTGTTGAACACAAAGCAGGAAAAGCCTTTGGTCTTCCCACTGACAGCACAAAACCTCTCCAGTGAGCTCTGGCTACCCTACTCACCGCCGGGAACACAACATGAGGTTGTTATGGCCGCGGTATTCTATAGGACGGAGGTAGTTCCCCAGTCGGACTCCCTATTCCTACCTCCTTCCCATGGCCCTACCAACCATCTTGGTGATAACGGGCCGAATCTTGGGAGATGCGCGCCCTACTGGCGTCTGCTCTCTAACAGACTCCCTACAAATTATTTTTGATGCCTAACCATTTTCACTCTCTCCTCATTCTGCGGCAGCACGCCATACAACTTCGTCGCCATTAGAGACCTCATAAGCTTTGCGACTCTCGTACTAAATGCACGCAAAGCTCCGCAGCCTTCCGAAGTTTTGAGGTGTGCCTACAAGGCCCGAGTAATACATAGGGCCAGCCTCCGACCTTACCAGTCGGACTGCTGAAAATTACTTCCCAATTTCCGTATTGGTTCCCGATGGAGTAGAATGGGCCAGCGCATCTCTTCCCTGGGTGTCGTAGAAGGGGAATAAGGGACAGGGGTGTTCTCATTCCGACAGTGAACAAACAGCCCTTAACTAAGTGCTCGCTTGGCGACTATCTGCTTACCCTCTATTAAATGGGACCGAAAAACATTGTTGGCAGAATGTGTGTGTTAATACACCTCTGCCTACCATTTCGGAGATTTACAGGCGTGAAAATATGTATGTATGTACTTCCTAAGTGCGCGATGCGAATACTATTCGCATTCGGGATCATATTCGTGATTGAATAGTACCAATTCGTTATGTATTATTGTGGTGTTATTTACAGTTATGTTTCTCAAACTTTCGTATCTTATACTTCCCACTAATATTATATAATTAGCCTGTCCATTGCTGGACATAGGCTATTACCAATGTTGGCCGGCTCTGGCCTGCTGTTTCGAAGCTGGCGAAACGGGTTGGTACAGGGTTTTATTTCGAGTGTTCCTTCTCTCGCAGTGATATCGTCTGCGTATGTTTCCGTCAATCGCCTCTCACGACACCCTTCGGTTGAGATGGGGTGGTGATACTTGTTTTCTTTCTCCCTCACCACACGGAATATAAATGCGAAAGTAACTTTATCTGTCTCTCTGTCTTGTCTGTCTGTCTGTCTTGTCTGTCTGTCTGTCTTATCTGTCTGTCTGTCTTGTCTGACTGTCTTATTTGTCTGTCTGTCTTGTCTATCTGTTACGCTTTCACGCCTAAACTAGGTACTGAATCGATTTCAATAAAACTTTGGTAAGTGATGGACTAGAGTTTGGGCGAAGTCATAGGCTCTCTCTCCTCTCTGATGACAAAATTTAACCTTTGTTGACCAAAGATATTTTAGGCTAGTATAACGCTTAGTATAGGGTTGTTCCATATTCATCCCTCTAAAACTCATACCGTTACGGAATTTATTTACTCATCCCGATTTTTATTACACATACATCACTGTTATTCCAAGTAAATCTAATGAGTCTCTTGATGGTCACTATCGATGAGGTCACTTAAGTTTTTTAATATTTATAGGACGTCAATATGCCTTCACCTCGCCTGATAATGTCTGTAATAATGGCCCTCTTTCCTGAGACTTTAGCTTCAGCTTACCTGAAGCCAAAGCCTCAGGTAAGAGGGCCATTATTACAGACACCAATAATGTTTCAATGGTGGCCCTCAGCTTGATGGCCTCATCAGATGCTTTTTCACATCCCGCTTAAAGATCTGGGACTGTAGGAAGAAGGAAACACGTGAACTGGTGATGAACTCCAAGTATTTATGATGTGGCAAAGAAAAGAGTCATCATGTTGAGAGTGACTGTCTTCCATTAAAACCGATTACAACACGTATCTACATTACATGGTTTGTTAATAAAGAATAAAGTACTGAGTTTAATATTACTAAATCTGCGAGTAATGATTTAAGCCGGTTGTTAGGTCGGCCATCGGAGGCGGTTATGTCAGACTCAGGCCGGGAACAGAACACCATCTCGGGTGTTGATTACCGGGAGCTTTCCGAATAAGGCATTTCTCATCTGACATGAGCAGTTTAATATATAAATCAATCAATCAATTAGCCCACTGCAGTCCACTGCTGGACATAAGCCTCCCCCAATGTGCGCCATTTCGTACGATCCTCCGCCTTCCGCATCCAGTCCGTCCCAGCCACCTTTTTCAGGTCATCGGTCCATTTTCATTATTCCACAACATTTCACATAACGCTATCTAGACCCATGGTAAGCATAGCTTAACTAGCTTGTGTTATGGAATTTAGAATCAGATAAACATACTTAGATACTTTTTTTTTTGTAAACGTGTTCCGCCACGCCACAGAAGGTTTTTTCCTAATAGAAGATGCGGGGATAGAAGATAGCTTAGTGGTTAAGGAGTCGCCTTACAATCAAGAGTTTCCTGGTTCGAATCCTGGTCATTACACTACCGACGTGAACCTACTCCTAACACAAGTAATTTGACTTAGCTGGAAGGGTTTATAGTAATGATTTTAAAAAATGTATCACGTGAAATGCCCAACGCGCCTCAAGACCACTCAAATATAACCCATTGATACTATTTATTGCTTCATCACTTACTAGCTTTTACGGTTATCGTGACCAAACATAACCTATGTACTTTTTCAAGGCCTAATCTATCTGGGTTCTAAATGTCATCAAGATTGGTTCAGTAGTTTAAGCGTGAAAGCGTAACAGACATACAGAGTTACTTTTGCATTAATTATGGCAGTATGGAGTATGAATTGTTTTTTGAAGTCGGTTAGAAAAAAGAGAATACAAAAATTTTACATTTAAAAATTACTTAAGTCTTTAAAAAATAATTACACCAAAATGTACCTTTTAAACATTTTTCTAGCTCACTGTCACATCAATAGAATTTCATATCTACAATAATATGATAAAGAGGAAATAAAATAAAAATAAAAACTCATAAATTACCAAAAGTTACTTACTGAAAGCGTGAAATAAATGAATAAAATTCAATAGAAATACCTACGCGTATGAATTTCCGATCGAAATTGGATACGATCTACCCAAGTTAAGTTGAATGTAGAGGAGAAATACTAATGTCCAAGACGACTCCATATAGCTCAGTAATCAGAGCATTTGCCCTGTAACGGACTGGTCGTAGGTTCGAGTGTCCATATCGGATGCTCAAATTTTCCTATCTGCTTAAATCCAGAGGACAAGTCAGCGTACTAATTATTTTAAAATTTCATTAATTTTATTTATTATGATTAGTATAAGAAATCTCTGAAGAACTGCGTGAGGATAGCGGAAGTAGAGAATACTGACTGGGCAATATCTACGAGAGACCAATTTCTAACTCATCCCACATTTTGAATAAATTTTTAATGCATTTTGCATGCTATATATTCAAATCAATTAAAATAGGAGTAGTTTAGTGGTGAAACCATTGCCCCTGTAAGGCAACGATCGCGGGTTCAAACCCCGCCTAGACCGATCTAAACTTTTCTTATTTTAATCTTCCCACATTAAAAAATATTTATTATTTTTAACTCATCCCAATTACTATTCTAGACTCATACCAACACAAAAAGTACGGACAGCACCATCACATAAAAAGAAAATAGCCACAAATGAAGGTAGAAATTGGTGATTTTAAAAATCCTTTAAAAAAATTACTTACGGCCAAATTTCCAACACATTTCATGTCACTATGTACAACTACATCAAATCACAAAAAAAACTCCTTTTAATATAAATAATAAATCACTTTTTCGTCATCTATATCACCTTTTAACATCTAAGAAATCATCACACAAAAAAATCTATATGGTTTTCATTTCACTGTAATGAGGAAGAATCTTTTCACAAAAAATTTATATTATGATTATTTTTTGATAAACTTTCAAACAATGAAAAATTTTGATACTGTTTACAGTTCACACGAATATCGCTCATTGAAATAAAAGCACTTTTTAACAGATTCTATCTTGATTTATTTGGCAGTAATTAAATTTTGCCCGACATTTCAGCTACTACTACACTTGTGCAAGATTTTATTGCATTTTTTTGACTTCAAAAAATATTTTTACGAAAAATACATCGAGGTATATTTTTTCGCGGAACTTTTTTCACAGACGCGTGCATTCCCTAAGGCAAGCGGGTTCGTACTAAAGGTATCAGAGTTCACGGTGTGGCCAGACATTGCGAAATTTTCCCCAATCGATTGGCGAAACTGTTAGACTAGACGGCGGGTTAGCCCTGTGTGGGTTGGTGTGGGTTCAATCCCCGAAATAGTTATAACTTTTATTTGATATTGAATTAAAATTAGTTTGTAAGGATTTTATTGCAAGAATTCTGTGCTATTTTATATTTAACATCCCGACATTTGAGGGTCATATTCACATTTCACCAACAAAAAATTTTGTACAATAGTGTCTGGAATACGGCAATAGGCTCAGCTCACCCCCTATTGCGTGAAATGTGGGTGTGAGTTCACTTCTGCCAAACCCTCCGGTGATAAAGGCTTGATATGTATGATTTTCCATCCCACTTAATAGGGGGCGAGCTTATTTTCGTTTACTGTCAATTGGAGACCAGCCCTGTCCCTTCGTCACCTTCTGCGAAACTCACGGGAAGAAATGGGGAGCGCTATTCTATTCCACCGGGAACCAACACGGCACTTGGGAAATAAAATCGATACAGCTCTGTTGATTGATGTTCTGGTGCGGAATTTGCAGACAAGCGTTCCACTCTCTTGCATACAAATATTAGCAATGAGCGGGTATCGAACCCGTGACATCAGTCGTAGCTGTGGAATGTACCTTCGCTACTCCACATAGGCGTCTACATCACCCAAATTTTGGAGTAAATTATGAATCGATTTTAGAATTTAGGAACAATCTAAAATCTGCAGCAATAGATACATACATCCGTTCTAATATTAAATATGGGCAAGTGTATGTGTGTGTATGTGTGTGTGTGTGTGTGTGTGTGTGTGTGTGTGTGTGTGTGTGTGTGTGTTTGTCTGATTTCGTATAGGAGTAGATAAAACCTTGAGAAAAGGCATAGGCTATGTTTGTTCGCGATAACTGACATCCATGCAGGCGGAGCCGTAGGCAAAAGCTAGTATATACATAAAATCACGCCTCTTTTCCAGTAGGGTATGCAGAGACCATTTCTTTCCACTTGATACGATCTTGACACAAAAAACTTACAAACTAATTGCTTTAATTTAAATTATTTAATTATGTATGATTCATCGAAACATAAAAGATATAATACCTATCTATCTGATAACTAAATAGCATTGAACTGTGTTTATCAATTTGTCCGATTATATTGTCAATACCATATAGAATATTATTTCCTTTGTACCAGTAAAATGTACATATGATAGTATACAGTGGGGTACAAAAGGAATATCATCCACGTTCAAGCTGTGGAATGAACTCCCTGCTGTGGTTTTCCCAAGCGACTACAATATGGGGTTCTTCAAGAAGGGTATTCGAAGGTTTGGGTACATATTTAAGGTAGAATTGCATAAACCGGGGACGGGCCAGATGGCCCTGGGTCAGCCGGGGAGCGAGAGATATGTCGTCTGGCAACCTCACCTTCGGCCTAGCATAGCGACACACAGACGGCGTGCGGTTCAATCGGTTCGACTCCGATATAACCTCCCCCTCCGGCTCCGCAGGGGGGGGGGCCTGTGGGGATTTCCCGCTTGTAAAAAAAAGTTGTATTGCATAACTGAATGTTTAGTATAAACAACACCTAAGCATATTCCCGAGAAAAGGTCTTGACAGACAGACAGACAAATAAACAATGAAGAGATTCTATAAAGGTTCTGTTACTTTTCCTTTGAGGAATTTTTTTAATTTATTTTTTATGTAGTACACGTTAATTTAACTTCACCTCCCCTGATGGTAAGCTTAAAAGTCTCACGAAAGAGGGCCACCATTATATACACGTGCCATGTTAACAATGGTGGCACTCAGCTTGACGGCCTCATCAGATGCTTTTTCACGCCCCGCTTAAAGGACCCGGGACTGTAGGAAGAGGGAAACACGTAAGCAGGTAAGGAATTCCAGGTCTCAATGGTGCGACAAAGGAAAGAATCACCGAATCGCTTGGTTCTTGAAGAAATATTTTGCACCGTAAGCGGGTGACATCTAAGTCCTGCACGTGTCGTCCTGTATAGGAAAGGAGAGGGTGGGAATAATTGGAATAGCTCCTCAGAACATTCACCATGGTAGAGACGGTAAAATACTGCCAAGGAAGCAACATCTCTACGCATCTGCAGAGGCTCGAGGGTACTCATGACCTCAGGATTTCCGATAATGCGAACCGCACGTCGCTGCAACCTGTCTAAAGCATCTAATAAGTACTTTGCGTATCGTATCCCAGAGCATACGCGAGCAGTATTCCACGCAGGAACGAATTTGTTTTAGTAATCCCGTGAATAAGAATAAGAATCTTTATTTCCTAGAATATGGTTGGTTACAGGTGTTGGGGTGATTTAGGATATACAGCATATTCTGCCATTATTGGCGTGCAAATATTAAATTTCTATTCCCTACCAGATTTTTTACATGCATTACCTACACATTTGTAATTAATAATTTTGTTTCATAGGCTAAATTCTAGCTCGTCTAAACTAAAATTCAATGTTTATTTAATGTCAGAATCTATGTCAAAATATAATAATTGAGAAAATAGAATTTATACATCTAAAAATTTGTCATCAAAATATTCCATAATGTCGTAATAATTCTTGTTACATAAAAATTCACAAAACTTTTTGCGGAATAGGCTCATCGGTAATTTCTTAAGACTATCAGGTACATGGTTATATATTTTAATACACATGCAGTAAACATTATTTCTTAAACATTTCCAGATTGATTTTTGGTATTTGAAGCCTGTCTTTATGCCTCGTTCGACTATTTTCAGAATCTCCTAACTTTTTAAATAATGTAGGATGTTTCTTTACAAAAATGCAAATCTCAAACAGATATAAGCATGGTAAGGGAAGAATTTTATATTGTTTAAACAGAGGCTTATAGCTGTCAATGTCTCCCATCTCTTCCCGTGGCTGTCGAAGAAGGGGACTAAGGGATAGGGCTATTCTCCAACCTTCAATGAACATACAGGCCATGACTAAATGCCCGGTTGATGGTAATCTCCTCCTATTACATGTGATCGTATATCTTATAAGAGTTACACCTATGACCCGTGTTCTGACGGAGAAAGAATACAAGTATCACCACCCCATCTCATCCGAGGATGAGGCGACTGACATCCATTAAGAGGCGACTGACGGAAACATACGCAGACGATATCACTGCGAGAGAAGGAACACTCGAAATATAACCCTGTACCAACCCGTCTGGCCAGCGTGGACACTGTAGGCCAGAGCCTGCCTATACTGGGAGAGGATATATGTCCAGCAGTGGAGTGCAATAAGTTACTTGATTGAATGAATACACTTGCCTTTACCTTAACTCTCATCTTCTACTAATTACTTCAATAGAATTAATTTGAAATGTTTTTCTCAATCATTTTTTTTGTTTTAATATCAGTTCAATAAGAATATAACAATGGCCGAGGGCTTCTTGAGATAAGGCTGTGTATCCATTAATCTAAAGAGAGCGGAATCCTATAAGATTCCGTTTTTTTTATGCCACTTAGGTGGCAGACAAGCACACGGCCCACCTGATGGAAAGTGGTTACCGTGGCCTATGGACGTTTGCAACACCAGGAGCATCACATACGTGCTACCGACCCTGTAGATACCTTCTGATACACTTCTTGATCCGTTTAGTTATTTGGGAGTTCTTTATAGGTACCACTAAGATGGCAGGCCGTGGCCGATGGTATGGTATCACGGGCTGGTATCCGCAACTTTACAACAAGTCGCAGTTTTGTGGGGGTAGCCAATTGACGTGTGCAGCACCAGGGACGTCACACTCTTGCTTCCAACCCTTTAGGAAACTTTTAATGTCCTTCACGAAGAAACCAATATTGTTGTCGCTTTGGAACTTTTTAGTAGAAGGCCATCAGCTACTATTTCCAATGCACTATATCAAACAATTAATTAGCCTCTTATAGTCCACTGCTGGACATAGCCTCTCACATGATTGGGAGGCTTCAGTCTACTACCAGACGGGTTGGTACAGGGTTTTTTTTTCAAATTTTTTCTTCTTTCGTAGTGATATCGCCTGCTTATTTTTTCAACAGTCGCCTCTTACGACGTCTGTAACCTCACCCTAGCCCGCCCGTAGGTGGGTAGACAGCATTCTTACACTACTGATAGATATAAGTATCGTCTAGACGTCTCGTTCAATGACCTACGAGCCCTTCAAGGGCTTTATGTATTTAAAAGGGATGGAGAACTTCTTATGAAGATGAATTTGTGACTTCGTTCTTTTTCTTGTACGATGATGATTGTTGTAAGTACCCCAATTTAAAAAAAGGAAAAAGTCTATATGCTTTGAGTTAATTAATTAGTATTAAATTTAAAAAAAAATACTAATATTCCCTCTAACCCCTCCAACTAAGCTAAATTGCTTGTGCTAGTAGTGGGTTCACGTCGGTAGTAATAGCCAGGAATCGAACTCGGGACCTCTCAATCGTAAGGCCGACTCCTAAACCATTAAGTTGAAAAGTCATTAATTATTTTTTTTTTTAGGAATCTGTATTTCACAAGGAAAAAATATCTGCCAACTGCGAGTCGGACTCGTGGACAAAGGAAAATCTATACATTAGCTCCCCATAATTAGAAATATAAAAATGAATTTACAACTAAATACTCTGCAGATATTTCAAGCGTCTATACCTAGGGACACATAACTTTGGACCTAAGGCGCGAGACACTCGAGACGAGATCCTAACGCGCGCGGATTGTTTTGTAATACGAATTTATTATAATCTGTATTTTCTTTCCAATCGAATTAAAAACAAACGTTTCTTTATGATGTTTTATAACGTTGCTGAATCGTTAAGTAAATGAATCCAAATTCCACAAAACACTCGATTCGTATAGTAACGCCATCTATCGAGCCTTGTATCAAACTGTTTATTTTAGATACAATGTAGTTTCCGTAATCTTGTAATAGACGGCCTTAATAGGAAATTGAACACTGACTAATAGGACTCGCTGGACACTGGTGATCGGTACCCTTAATATTGTGTCCAATTGAAAATCGCCATATTGGCGCTGATAGTTGCGGCACGCAGTAGTGAGTGTACTCGGAACTAATACTAATGATGGTCAACAATTGTCTTTGTATCGATAATTTAATATAACGATGAGTCTTATGTATCAAATTAACAATATGGTCACTTTACACAATTTTTTATGGTAAACGCATAAATAAAAACAACGAATAACGTCAAACTAATTAGTTCTCAGTACGCTCACGGTGGCGCTTCAAATCGACACAAAAAGTAAGCTGTCATTCTCTATGGAAAAGCCAATTCATCTAGTTATAGAGGTCAGTGAAACTGAAGCACAAGAAAGAGAATAGTATTAAATTACATTATAGTGATATACATTTGAGCAAGTAGGTTTTGAGTACCTTATCATTATCGTCATTACCCTTGCCTTCGTCCCGGTCCCGTCCCAGACCTCCAACTCGCAGCCCGGAGTCTACTTTTTCCTGTCTAACTGCGTTGCGGCCACAGATATTCAAGTAGCGGTTGAACTACAATATTTTCCGTGAAGCGATAGCCAGCTGACCTCCGGAACCTATTGGCGATTTCGTAGTATTGCTGTTAGACCAGTTGTCAGACTTTTTAGGGCTTCAACGACCCGAAAAGACTGTCATAAATGTGCATCCTTCGAGACCGACGGCTTAACGTGCTCTCCGAGGTACGGTAGCATTTGTCGTACTAGTAAAATCCTGATTTTGCATCGAATAAGCTTAAATTTGGTACAAAATATTTTCATGACGTGGTCAGGATCACCACTGTGGATAAACGAGGTGTGATGTTCCTCCAACACAAAGGGAGGATCCTCAGACCAGGCAAGGTGATCACGCCTGCCGGGCCGTGGCCCAACGATGGTCGTTGGGATGTTGTATATGAATGTTACGAGCGCGGGAACTTTACTTTCGCGATGCACGATTTATAGTTTCGTAGTAGTTCGATTCGATGTCGCTAGATGGCGCTGGATACATGTGGTATCGCCACAGTTCCCGGTGCAGTAGAACAGCGCCACTCCAGCTCTATCCGTGGGTGTCCTAGAAGGAGACTAAGGGATTACCGTGGCCTATGGACGTGTGCAACACCAGGGGCGTCACACTCGGGCTGCCGACCCTGTAGGAACGTTCTAATGCCTATGAAGAACCCTATATTGTAGTCGCTTGGGAAAACCACAGCAGGGAGTTCGTTTCACAGCTTGAGCGTGCGTGGGATGAAGTTAATTAGCGAAAGGTGCATCTTAATACATCTACTCCGTGGCGTAGCGGTAGTGAACGCGGCCGCTGTGCAGGAGGCGCGGGTTCGATCCCCGCTCAGTGCAAATCGTGCCTCGGAGAGCACGTTAAGCCGTCGGTCCCGGTTGTCATACAAACATCTATGGCAGTCGTTACGGGTAGTTGAGCCCTCAAAAATCCTACAACTGGTCTTACTTCAATGCTTCGATATCGCATTTGGGTTGTCGAGGTCCTCCAAGTCGATAGCTTCGGATGCAACTGGGATTAACGCTAGGATGAAGAAGAAGCATCTTTATACATCTCTGCCTACCCATTCGCTGATTTACATCCGTGAATATATATATATATATATATATATATATATAAGTCGCAGCCAACTAGGTTAATCAGCCGCTCAATTAACTGCCTAGGCTCTTTACTGAACGGCGCCGTTCAATTAGCGGCCTCAATGATGTTCAGCCATTTGATTAAACGGCTAGGCAAATAGTTTGGCTCGATAACAATTCATTACATGCCTAGCCGTTTAATCAACCAACTAGAAAAATTACTTATTTCTGTATGATTATAAAAAAATAATTACTAAGGCTAGACCTTCTAACCTAACCTATCCAAGTCGGATTGAGTAACTTTCTTAGTAAGCCTAACACTAATTTTCTGTGAATATACCCTTCGGGATTTACAGGTGTAAGTATATGTATGTATGTATGTAATTTTCTGTCTTATTTCGGGGTAGTGCCCCATCTTACGATTGGCCTAAGCATTGGCCAGCCAGGTAATTAAATTTTGTAATAAACATTACGGCTGAATATTATTCGAGCCGTTCATTGAATGGCGCCGTTTAGTTAACTGCCTAGGCAGTTAATTGAACGGCTTTAAGCTAGTTGGCGGTGACATATACATTTAGCTTCAGAGAAACTCTTTTTACAAGTCGCTAGATGGCGCTATTGTTTTACCAATTTATTTCCAGGCAAAGCCAGGATACAGGTTACTAGTAAAATTATATATTTCTGTCGTTTTCAGTAGTGTTCTTTTTATACCACTAAGGCAGGCAGACAAGCACACGACCCACCTGATGTAAAGTGGTTACCGTGGCCTATGGATGTGTGAAACACCAGAGGAGTCACACTCGCGCTGCCGTCCCTGTAAACACAGAGAGTTTATGTGCTGTCAGTGTAGAAGACAAACCAGAAATAGCCTTTGGTCTTCCCACTGACAGCACAAAAA
Source organism: Eilema caniola (assembly GCA_949126895.1). Taxonomy (NCBI): domain Eukaryota; kingdom Metazoa; phylum Arthropoda; class Insecta; order Lepidoptera; family Erebidae; genus Eilema; species Eilema caniola. The sequence continues at coordinate 812,272 of OX421490.1, read as the reverse complement.
TTCTCCAGTGAGCTCTGGCTACCCTACTCACCGCCGGGAACACAACACGAGGTTATTATAGCCGCGGTGTTCTGTAGGGCGGAGGTACTTCCCCAGTCGGACTGCTCAAATCGTGTTCTACCTCTATAAGTCTTTTACTAGGTAACTCGGTCACGCACTAGACCTACCTCAATATACCCTGACTTAGGTACTAAAATCTAGGTCAAAGTATATTTTCATACAGTGTAATACTTCTATTGGAATAGACATTATTAATATATTTCCTCAAACAAATAAATAGTAATATTTGATATTAATTACTTGGTAGCTTAGTGGTTAAGGAGTCGGTTTTACCATCGGGAGGTTCCGGGTTCGAATCCTGGATGTTACACAAGTAATTAAGTTTAGCTGGAGGGGTTAATGGGAAAACTAGAAATTTAGGTTACTCTTAAGTACTTTAAAAAATATATATAGGTCTGTATGTCCTCTGTAGCTTAACGATAGTCAGGTAGCTAATTCAAAGGTCACAGACTCGATACCCGTTCAGTGCAAATATTTATGCGTGATTATGTATATTTACAATGTTCTGGGTGTTGTATAAAAAAGTGTATGTGTGTTTATCCGTATTATAGAACCCATAACACAAGCTAGTTAAGTTATGTTTACTTTGGATCTAGATAGTGCAATGTAGTACGTCCTGGCATATTCAATTCAATTTCTATGTGAACGACTGCCATCTGATCTCCCAACCTCAAGAGGAAAAACTGTATCGGAGTCCCGTTCGTTAATCAGCAGGTATAACGTCTTGCAGGTAGGGTCTAAGGGTCCCTAGTCTAGCGACCCTAGTTCACATATTACATGTAAAGAGTCAAGGGTCTTCAAATTCCTATAGACGTGATACCCGCTTACCATAAGCTTTGCAATTCTCTAATACTAGAGAGGCAAACTGTCATATAAATCATCTGATGCTCTAGTCAGATGATTTATGACAGTTTGCCTCTCTAGTATTATCAAAAAAATTCAGCAAAATCTAATCACAGAAATAATTGAAAGTAACATTTTTTACAACATACAAAATCGTTGTGACGTCATTATAAAAAATCAAGAAGTTGTCCAGCCCTGTATCCTGAAAGTCTACACACACTATTACACCCAGACAACTCACACTAACAACTCGGCGTGTACCGACACAGTATTCACGCAAACATAGAAACAGCAGACTCGTAGTTGCTTATACATGATGTTCAACAATCGCGGTGTGGTTTTATTATTGGAATTAATTTAAAGACGATTATTTTGCGAGTGGGCGGCGTATCATTGTGCTTTATAGTGTAAATGGTGACTTGAAAGAAGGTAATTGTTGCGTTTTGACCTCTTTGTTGAATCGTTTTTTAGCACAGAGGTGTTGTGTTTTTTTACACATAATTTTATAAGTGCACATTTTCTTTTTATCGATACTCACCTGTTTTTATACCAAATGATTTTTACTTTTCTTCCCTAAAATCTTGCAAAAAGTTTGTGTCACATAGGTGTACATTAAATTTAGTATCTCCCACAATACAAGTAGGTGGAAAAGGGAACAGTTGTTAAAAAAATAATTTGATCCACCCAGGTGTTAGGAGCGAGTGATGATAGAACGTTCAACTGCTACGGTCATGATTAAATTCATGACTGACATGACGTGACTGTAGGAAGACTGTTCCTTATGTTTAGGAAAGGTGAGGGTGGGACAAATTGGAAGCGCTCATCAGAGCATTCACCATAGCAATATCTCTATGCATCAGGAAACGCTCGAATTTGGTTAGTGATGTATTTACTAATCATGGCATATAAAACGTGCAATATATTCAAGATATCATTTTAGGTCTTGAATAATATCTAGAGAATATAAAATATTATTACATTTAAAACAGCATCCTCATAAATTAATATCAACAAAAATCAAGTTTCAAACATCTATGACGTACATAAAAAACACACTCTGTACAATACGGGCAGTCTGGCGCACACATTCACACATCTCCTATCCGTAAACGTCTGCCGCACTCACACAGCGACAACGCGTAGGAGTCACCACTCACACATACGTAGTCTGTACAAGTCTGGAAGTTCACACAAAAGGACATTCACGCACACAGACACAACCAACGTTCTAAAATCTAACACACACATACACAAAATACTCGAGCGACTACTCACACAGACACAAAACTTTGTATCGCTACATGTCTGTACGCAAACATAGACATCGCCAGTTCATTGACCGCAGCCGTTTTTGCAATGTACAAGATGTAGAATTTTTAACTCTCTTTGAAGATCTTTTTAGCGAATTTAGACTTAATTTTTTAGGCGGCTAGGTCTAAAATCTGGATAAAACACTTAGGTTTTGCATCAGCTGATAGCTTCCCGCGTAAATTCGCGAGATTGAACTTGAAATAGAAATAAAATATAGTTTTTATTCGTGGTTTCTCTCGTGTGGTACCTAGATTCCATTCCCGTAATTCATTTAAGGCACTTATTCCAATATGATACTAGCGACTACCGGCGACTTCGTACGCCAGTAGTAGGGATTAACGGGGACTGGACCACCTCCAACCCCCATCTCCCCCCTGTCATTTCCTCCCCCCGCGATTTCCCTATTACCCTGCATTTGTGAGGTAGGCCTCGGCTAAAAAAAAAAAAAAAAAAAAAAAAAAAGTTTGGTGTCTATTTGTAGGTTTTCGAACATGCCGAGTCGATTGCGCTTATTAATTTTTGCGTACGACGCACCGTTACAAAGTTACAGAAACACTATCACAGATAGATAACAAAACCATTAGAGGTAGATAACTGGTAATGACTAACGTTCGATGGTTTCCTGGGGTCTTATCTCAGGGATGTCATTCAAATTACGCTCATAGTTAGTCAGTGAGTCCTCTTAGATATAGAACGGAAAGGAATTTATTTATCTCAGTGATGTCATTAAAATTACAATCATATTTAGTCAGTCAGTCCCATAGTTGTGTATAAAAGAGAGTCCTCTCTCATACTAAAATCAGTTAAAACGTCGTCTTCATTAGTGCGTTAGTACGTTTAAAGTTCATATCGTGTTACATTTCTTAGAGACTAATACTTCCTCACCATGGATACATTAAACTGTGATTTAAATAATTCGGAACTCGCAATACTTGCTGAAGAAGTCTCGTTAGATTTTATATCATCAGAATTCAACCAGGAATTCACTATTTCCCAAACCGGAAAAGGAAAAAATGAAACAGAATCTATGACAACAACAGAAGAAGAACCTGCTACGAAAAGAATACATCTTGAAGTACCATCTACGTCATCAGTGTTTTTTCAAACTGTAAGTACAAAAAGTAATTATGTAATTAAATATTCAATGTGCAATATGTCTGTGAAATATTTTATTTTTTTGAGTTTCGTTTGAAAAGTAATATACATAAAAATAATTCTTTAAAGAACGATTCCGAGGGTTCAATTTATTAATATTCAATTCCATGTAATTTATTTTTAGTAAACTCCATCCACTATCTCTTCTTTTCTTAAAATTCCAAATCATTGTACTTATTTCAGAAAAATCGAAAAGGAAAAAATGGAACAGAATCTATGACAACAACAGAAGAGGAACCAGCTTCGAAAAGAATACATCTTGAATCACCATCTACATCATCAGTGTTTTTTCAAACTGTAAGTACAGAAAGTAATGATGTAATTAAATGTTCACTGTGCAACGTATCAGTAAAAAAAAAGTTTTTGAGTAACCATATGAAAAGTAATATACATAAAAATAATTCGCTAAAGAACGATTCAGACTTAAAAAATGTTAAAATTGTCGAAAGTGCTTTTGGAAATAGAATTATAACGTATAGAATTATATCTGATATAAATATTGACAACAAGACCCAAACTTTTCAAACACCTGAATTATTTTTAAAAGAAAATAAAGATGTCATATTTACTTTGCTTGAACGATGTATCACAGATCTTTTTATTGTAAAAGTAAATTTTATTCTCAATGCAGACTTTACACAGCCAACTAAAAACTTACTTAATACGTTCGATTTCCAAATAACAAATTATGTTTTCAGCCGTGGTGATGATAAAGATATGATTTTTTCTTTAATAACTTCTGAAATAACTACAAAAATTTCGAATTTTGAGAAAAGAGATAGTGGTTGGAGTTTACTAAAAATAAATTACATAGACTTGAATGTTAATAAATTTAACCCCCTACGAGGTTCATCCTACATAGACTTACCATTAGACATAAAAGTTAAAAAAGCAGTAATAAATGTGCAAAATAAAGATAACGAATGCTTTCGATGGGCAGTTTTATCAGCGTTATATCCAGCTAGAACCCATGTTGAGAGGGTAACATGTTATATTCCTTTTAAAAATAAATTGAAGTTTGGTAATATTTCCTTTCCTGTAAAACTGAAAGATATTAATAAATTTGAAAAACTGAATGATCTTAGTATAAATGTTTTTGGTCTAGATTACGATTCTGTAAAAAAGAAAAATATAGTGGTTGGTCCGTTATATTTTACAAAAGAAAAAAAAAGCATTCATATAAACTTATTATATATAACTCAAGTTAACAGAGGTCATTATTGTTATATAAAAAATATTTCAAGGTTAGTGGCTCAACAAATTTCAACAACAAAATGTGCTGTTCATATTTGTGATGGTTGTTTGTTAAACTTTACATCACATAATAATTTAAAACAACATCAAGAAAAAGATTGTTTCCACATTTCAACAAAATTACCATCGGAATATGATAGAAAAAAAAATTGGTTTAATCAGTTAACACCTTCAAACCAAATCTCATTTAACAATTACGAACGTAAATTAAGAGTACCATTTGTAATATACGCTGATTTTGAAGCTTTTTTGAATCCTATTAACGGATGTTCCAATAATCCAAATAATTCATCAACCGAAAACATTCAAAAACATGAAATGTATAGCTTTGGCTATTACATTAAATGTTCATATGATGACAGGCTTTCAAAGTATAGATCATATACTGGTAAAGATAGTACACTCATGTTTATGAAAATGATAAAAGAAGATTTAATAAATATCTGTAAAAAAATTACATTCGTTAAAAGTCCATTACCACTAACGGAAGAAAATATTAATATGTCTAATCAAACTAAAGTGTGTTATATTTGTAATCATAGCTTAAATGAAAATACTGAAATTTGTTATAATCAGTTTACTGGTTTTTATGAAGGAGTTGGACATACCCATTGTTCTGAAAAATATAGAGTACCAAATTTCGTACCCGTATTTCTACACAACTTGAGTAATTATGATTCTCATTTTATTGTTCATGGTCTCCATTTAGAAGATGGTAATATAGAACTTATTCCTGAGAATAAAGAGAAGTACATTTCTTTTACAAAAATATTAAATATTAATAATCGTATTATGAAATTAAGATTTCTTGATTCTTTTAAATTCATGTCTTGTAGTCTAGAAAAATTAGCTAAAAATTTATTATCTGATCAGTTCAAAGAACTCAAATTAAATTTTCCATGTGAGGAAGACTTTCGGCGCTTAATGCGTAAAGGTATTTATCCTTACGAATACATGACTTCATTCGAATGTTTAAACTTAACATCTCTTCCTAGTCTTGATCAATTTTATAGCTCGTTAACTGATACACATGTTACTGAAAATGATTACCAACATGCTCAAGATGTATGGAATCATTTCCATTGTAAAAATATGAAAGAATACTCTGACTTATATTTAAAAACAGATGTTTTATTGTTGGCAGATATTTTTGAAAATTTTAGGGACTTATGTCTTAAAACATATGAATTAGACCCAGCCCATTATTACACAGCACCGGGTTTGAGTTGGGATGCCATGTTAGCACATACTAAAATAAATTTAGAGCTGTTAACTGATATAAACCAAATTACTTTTATTGCAAAAAATATTCGAGGTGGTATATCTCAATGTAGTAACAGACATGCTAAAGCAAATAATCCTTATATGTTAGAATATGATCCTTCTGCACCATCTTCTTTTTTAATGTATCTAGATGCAAATAACCTTTACGGTTGGGCTATGTCACAATGTCTCCCTACTGGAAAATTTGAATGGGTTGATGTTAATACTAACTTTCATGTCCCTGATGATGCTGATTATGGTTTCATTTTGGAAGTGGACTTAGAATATCCAAAACAATTACATGACTTTCATTCGGATTTGCCACTATGTCCCGAAAATATATGTTTTGGTGTTAGTAAGAACAAAAAATTGATTCCAAATTTAAATGATAAAAAGAACTATGTCATTCATTATAGGAATCTTAAACAATGTTTAAAAAAAGGACTTCGTTTGCTAAAAGTTCACAAAATTCTTAAATTCCATCAATCAGCGTGGTTAAAAGTTTATATAGATTTAAACACTCGCATGCGTTCCTTGGCAACTTCAGATTTTGAAAAAGATTTTTTTAAATTAATGAATAACTCTGTTTTTGGTAAAACAATGGAAAATGTTTTAAAACGAGTAAATGTAAAATTAGTTAACCATTGGGCAAATTGTGGAAAAACTCAAGGAGCTGAAACTTTGATAGCAAGACCTGAATTTCATAGTTTATCTGTATTTTCAGAGGATTTAATCGCTGTACAATTAAACAAAACACAAGTTTTATACAACAAACCCATTTACCTTGGATTTTCTATTTTAGATATTTCAAAAACATTAATGTATGACTTTCATTACGATTTTATGAAAAAAAAATATAATGATAACATTAAACTGCTATATACAGATACTGATAGTCTAGTATACCAAATATTTACTGATAATTTTTATAATGACATTAAAGAAAATTTAGAAAATTATTTTGATACATCTGATTATCCTCCTGATAATATATATGGTTTACCTCTGATAAACAAAAAGCGATTAGGATTTTTTAAAGACGAAAACAATGGTAAAATTCTTAAAGAGTTTGTAGGACTTCGAGCAAAAATGTATGCCATGGACGTACAAAATAAATTTATAGCTAAAGCAAAGGGTGTTAATAAATGTGTAACAAAAAAATTTACTCTAAATGACTATAAAACCTGTTTGTTAGAAAAAAAGATACATTATAGTGAAATGTTAAGATTTAAGTCAATAAAACATACCATATATACACAAAAAATTAATAAAATTTCACTTTCACATAGTGACACAAAACGATATATATTAGAAGACGCTGTTAATACTCTAGCTTGGGGGCATTACAAAATTAAAAATGATTAATTTCATTATTATTTTGTGTACATGGTATGATATTTTTATAAGATTATGTTACAAATGTTTATCATTATAAGTTTGTCTATTATAAGATAGTATAAAAAATATGTTCATAAGATTGTGCTTTAAATGTTTATCATTATAAGTTTGTCTGTTACAAGATTGTATAAAAAATATGTTCATAAAATAGTGCTATAAATGTTTATCATTATAACATTGTATAATAAATGTGTAAAATATATATACTTTCTCTCAACAATTTTTTTTCATTCTTAGTCTTAATCCTTACTCACTCGGACGTTTATCAAAATGATCCATTTCAATCATCCATTTACTGCGATAGTTGCCGGTCCAAGTGGATGTGGAAAATCAGTATTTGTAACAAATTTTTTAAAGTTTGTTAAAGATGTTTGCAACACAAAATTTGATCAAATAACATGGTGTTTTGATGAAATGCAACCTTTGTACAATATCCAAAATGTCAATTACATCCAAGGTATACCAGACCTAAGTATGTTTAATGGAAAGAATCCTCAACTTTTAATAATTGATGACTTAATGAGAGAGTCTGATGGACGTATTGTTGATATATTCACAAAAGGAAGTCATCATAGAAATTTAAGCGTATTTTACATATCACAAAATTTGTTTCATCAAGGAAAGGGTCAACGAGACATATCTCTGAATTCAAGTTATATAATTTATTTTAAAAATCCTAGAGATAAAACTCAAATTCGATACTTAGCACGACAAGTATTTCCAGAAAATCCAAAATACTTGGAAGATTCTTACAAAGATGCTACTAATAATGCACACGGTTATCTTATGATAGATTTAAAACAAGAAACAAATGACATGTGTCGTATTAAAACAAAGATATTTCCATGTGATGGATATTGTACTGTTTATATACCTTCAAAAGGGTTTAAATATAGTAGAAATCAACAAATATCCATCAGTTACTAATAATGGCTGGAAGCACGCAGACACATAAAAGTCTGTTAAGCGCCTTAGTTAGTCTTAAACCGAAATATCAAAAAGCTCTTTTAAAAGCCTGTGATGAAGAAGAAATAAATTGTATTTGTGAATGTATTCATAACGTTTTACAAGGAAAAATAGAATTGAAAGAAAAAGAGAGGTCAAAATTGAAAAAATACAAAAATATTCTGCGAAAAATAGTACGGAAGGGATCACACAAAATTAGAAAACATTTAATAGTACAAAAAGGTGGTGCATTTCTACCTCTAATACTGGGTTCTGTTCTAAGTGCCTTGGTTAGTACACTGGTTTAAGAAAAATGGATAATGCTAAAAAAATGTTACTCATCGATCCATCTCTGTTAGAAAAGTTAAAACAACCTAACGTGGTTGATACTCCAATGTCCCGCTTAGACACAGATATGCAAAACATTTTAAATAGCGATATGGATGATCGAAAGAAGTGTATTTTATATTTACAAATTCTACAAAGATATTTAAACTTCAGTAAAGAGGAGCGACAACCTTATGAAATACCATTAATAAATCAAGATTTGAAAAGATCGGTGGAGTATATTACTGACGGTGAAGATTTTAAAACTACATTCCCTTCTAACACAGCGGTAAAGGAAGTAAGTTTGCCAGAAACTAATGAAGGACCATACACATCCAGTAACATTTTAAAACTTATACCAAAATCCTATATTAAAAGGGGAGAATCACTGTTGAACTTACTTTCTTTGAGTAAAAATAAAATTACTTGGGATGAAACAGGCACTGTGGTTATAGATGGTCAAAAAGTTCCTGAAAGCAATATTGTTGATTTGGTAAATGATTCATTGAGGACACTTAAAAATAGTGAACCTACTGGATGGGAAAAATTTGCTGCAGCTTTAAAGGAGATCAAAGTGCCGCTTATATATATTGGTAATACAAAAAGATCTGAATATATTAAAAAATTACAATCACAAGAGCATAAAGAATCCACCCCAACAGCTGAATTATTTTCTACACCAATAACTGAAAGTAAATTTAGCAAGAAGATAAAAAGAAAAATTGATTGGGAAAAATGGACCCCATATTAGAATTAAATAAGATTTATTATGATTATTCACATCCTGCAGGGTACAGTAGTCTTAACAAATTAAGTAAAGCAATGAAAGGTAAATTGAAAAGAGATGATGTGAAGAAATGGTTAGAATCGCAAGAAACATATACATTACATAAACCTGTTCAAAGAAACTTTTCAAGAAATAGATATATTTTATCTAATATTAACGAACTGTGGCAGGCTGACTTAAGTGATATGAGAACTTACTCAAATTATAATGATGGTTTCAACTATATTCTTTGTGTTATTGATGTTTTTAGTAAATATGCCTATGCGAGACCAATGAAAAAGAAAAACTCTGAAACAATCAAAGCATGTTTCGAGAGTATATTCATCGAAGCTAAGGTTACACCTACACATATACAATCTGACAAAGGTACAGAATTCGTATCCAAAGACGTACGAAAATACTTCACATCTAAAAATATTAATTATTACACTACTAATAATCCTGATATTAAAGCAAGCATTGTTGAAAGATTCCAAAGAACTCTAAAGATGAAAATGTGGCGTTATTTCACACATAAGAATACACATAGATATATTGATATTTTACAGGATTTGCTATACTCGTATAATCATAGTTATCATTCTAGTATCAAAATGTGTCCATCTGAAGTTAATCGTGATAATATTATGACTGTATGGGAAAATTTATATTATAAGAGAGACAAAAACAAACCTAAAATCGCTTTATCGAAGTTTCGCGTTGGTGACTTTGTCAGAATAACGAAATATAAACATATTTTTCAAAAAGGTTATGAATCTAACTGGAGTGATGAAGTATTCATAATATCTTCAGTAATTCACCGTTCTCCGTGGTTAGTATACACTCTTAAAGACTTAGAGGGCGAAGAGATAATAGGAACTTTCTATGAAAAAGAGTTGCAGAAAATCATCTTCGATCCCACTGCAAATTTTAAAGTAGATAAAATAGTACGTTCTCGTTATTCTGGTGTTAGAAAAGAAGTGTTAGTGAAGTGGAAAGGTTATCCAGACAAATTTAATAGTTGGGTCCTGGCTTCTAATTTGAAAGAAATATGAACAAACAAAGTTTTTATCTAACCTTACTAAGTAATAGTTCCATGGAATACTTTCCAGATAACAAAACATCTATTTTTTCTACAAAATTACCGAAACCAATAATACTAGAAGGAGAATGGAAAGTCGGCGTCGTGGAATTCCAGTACCCATGCACCATGTTTACGGTTCAAGAGCATGAGAATGTTATATACATTGCAAAATTGGCACAAATGCCTAATGAACAAAAAGAATCTCTAATATATTACAAAACACACATTCCGGCAACGAATTATGACAATATTAATCACATTTTAAAGGCAATGAATAATATTCAAGAAAAAATAAAATTTCGTTATGATGAAATATCAAAGTTTGTTGTGGTTAGTGTGTCAGATGAAACTATAAAATCCGTAACACTATCACCTAGATTAGCCCTTCAATTAGGTTTTGAACCAAATAGAAACTTAATAGAAAAAAATATGGGAAAATGTCCAGCTAATTTACATTTAGGCTTACCATCGCAAATATTTGTTTATTGTGATATAGTTGAACCACAAATTGTTGGGGATGTGATGACTCCACTTCTGCGAATTATACCATTAGATCCCTCGAAATACATTTATGGTGCTAACAAAATGCATGTATTTTCTCCACCTCATTATTTGCCTGTTATGCGAAGAGATTTTGATACCATTGAAATAGATATAAGATCAAACACCGGTCAGAAGATACCATTCCAATTCGGGACAGTGTGCATTAAACTACACTTTCAAAAATTATGATGTATTCTCAACACGATATCACATGTCCTTACCAACACTATTATTCCCATCAGGCTGGATCAGGTATAGGAGTAATCTATAGGGGAGCACCATATCAAAAAGGCCATGGTATTGGAAGTTTTCTTGGAGGATTATTTCGATCTGTTTTCCCATTACTATCTAGTGGAGCTAAGGCGATTGGTAAAGAAGCCCTAAATGCTGGTGTTGGTCTGTTGTCGGATATGGTTAGTGCGCGTCCTATGGAGGAATCAATTAAATCACGCCTCAAAGAGGTCGGCACAAATTTAAAACGCAGAGCTGATAATAAAATAAATAGCATCAACATGTCTGGATCAGGATATATAACGAAACGTAAACGTCTTTCTGCATTCATTCCTACCATAACCTCGAGAGTGAAAGCCACAAAAAAATTAAAAAGTCATCAAATTCAAGATATATTTTCGAATTAACGATGTCTTTTTTACATAGTCAATCTTGTGAATGTGTTAAGTCAGAACTAGATTTATTTGCATTACCATCAACTCAAACTAGTATTGAAAGCGGAATATGGATACATTATAAGCCCATTTCGTCCCTTGCTGACGATGGACCTATTGAATTTCAAGTACCTGGAGCAGGCGACGACTACGTTGATTTATCTCATACTTTACTTCAACTAAAAGCGAAAATATTAACCCAGGATAATACAAAACTTGCTGCTAGTGCAGTTGTTGCTCCAGTTAACAATTGGTTGCATTCGCTTTTTAGTCAACTTGATGTGTATTTAAACCAGAAACTTGTTTCACCTCCAAATAATACATATGCTTATCGAGCTTACATAGAAACACTATTGAATTATGCACCTGCAGCTAAAACTTCTCATCTATCATGTGGTCTTTGGTATGAAGACACAGCTGGAAAAATGGATGAGACGGATGATAAAAATGAGGGATTTATAAAGAGACAAAAATTTGCGAGTGAAAGTAAAGAAATAGAAATGATTGGACATCTTCATGGTGATATATTTAATCAAGAAAAATTTTTGATTAATGGTGTTGATATGTGTGTAAAATTAGTTCGCTCTAGGGAAAATTTTAATCTCATGGCTTCTTCGCATGACGTTAAGTTTAAAGTTACTATTACAGATGCAACCCTGCTTGTTCGTAGAGCACGAATTAATCCAACTGTGTTACTTGCTCATCAACAAGTTTTATCATCTACGACAGCTAAATATCCTATCACACGAGCTGAAGTTAAAGTTTTAACAATACCATCAGGGGTTCAGGGTAAAACTCTTGATAATATATTCCTTGGTCAAGTACCCAAACGGTGTATAATTGGTTTTGTGAATAATGCAGCATTCAATGGAAATCTCTCTAAAAACCCATTTAACTTTGAAAATTTTGATATTAGTACATTTTGTTTATACATAGATGGACAACAAATACCTTCAAAAGCTTTGCAACCATCATTTGGGAATAATATTTTTACTTCCAGCTATCACACGTTGTTCTCGGGTACAGGTATACATTTCCTTAATGAAGGCAATGGGATATCTAGAGATCAATATTCCAAGGGCTTTTGTCTGTTAGCATTCGATTTAACACCTGACTTATCAGCGAATGCTTCTAATCACTGGAACCTTATAAAACACGGTAGTGTAAGAATAGAAGTTTGCTTTGATACGGCTCTAACACAAACTATTAATTGTATTGTTTATGCAGAATTTGACAATGTTATAGAAATAGATAAAAACCGTAACATTAGTGTTGACTATAGTAGTTAACTAAAATCTTATTAGAATTAAGTGTAAGTGTGCATGTAGTTATCTAGCATCTTGTTATAAATAAGTTTGTATTAGATTTAAGTATGTATTATTGTATATTGATCCTTTCAATAAAATATATTCGTACATAGTATTTCTTTGTTTTATTAGCATTGTATGTACTTACATCTGTCATGTCACAGTTAAAACAGAAAGTTTTTTGATGATCTGATCACTTGCTCACAATCTACGAGTTTGATAACATCGTACAGCGATCATGAATACATTGGAAATACAGAGATACTTGAGACAAATAGATTCAAAAATTGAATGTAATGTTTATGCAGCAAACCGCTTGCCTATTCATGTAGATAAGCCTACATATATCATAAGCAATTTAGATACCGACAATGAACCTGGATCTCATTGGATTGCTATACACATAGATGCGAATGGAGTTGGTCAATACTTTGATTCCTACGGTAGAGCGCCCAAAGGTTTCCACCGCTCGTTTTTAGATCGAAATTGTAGATTATGGAATTACAATACCATTCGAATCCAAAACGATTACACTGCAGTGTGTGGCGAATATTGTTTATTGTATTTATACCATAAGTATTACGGTATGTCATTAACCGATTTTCAACAACTGTTCACTAACAATACCCTGTATAACGATGTCATATTAAGTAAGTTATTCAAAGATTGTTTTGAAAATAATAAACAACATTAGTATTGAGAAGGTACTTTTTTATTTAGAAGTTCAATTATTGATGAAGTATTTGTTACAATCTTCGGTAGCAAGCTGCTTTGTGATGTCATATATGATGTCTTGCACACCCTGCAAATTCTTGTCGTTTTCATTGGGTGTGTAATATTTTACTCGCAACTCGGCATGTTTCCATAGCTCCGTTGGTGCAATTTCTTTCGTCTTCTTTAAATCGTAAATTTCTATTTTTATGAGATGGGATGCGTTAGCACCATCGTCATTATTCGAAGATATGTAAGCCGTACCCCCGTTTGATAGTCGTCCAACAGTTGATGACTTTTTGGTCACCTTCTTCTTCTTCTTCGGTTTCTCGAAGAACTCCTCTACGTCATTCTTCCTTTTTAGAATGGCGTTCTTTACTTTGTACGCAAGGGTACCTTCTTCATCACTTTGCTCATCGTTGTCCTCAGGATAGTAAAAGCTTTTATATGTATTATCAAGAAACTGAAACAATATAAAACAACATGTTTAAAACCTAGTTTATTACAAAAAACAAATAACATTCAAACAGTGTCATCTAGTTCCAGACTAAACAGAGATCGTACTTTGGTAACGACTACTTGCTAAGTTTGTTGTTCTACTTGACTACTAGAACCAATAGACAAATAAATGTCATGAACACATGAATAAAAAGGTAATTAAGAACACTATATGAAATATGAAAATACTTACAGCCATTGCAATCGAAATGTATGAACTGCACACCGTAACGTATGAAGAATTCAGCTCACCAAACTTCTACCTTAAACTTCTCAAGACAGCATATGAACTGTAAACGTACTAAGGCACTGTTGACGACGACGTTTTAACTGATTTTTGTATGAGAAAGGACTCTCTTTTATACACCCGTATCTCCAATTCTTTCGACGTTCTAATGACATACCTGAGATAAATAAATAGATGACTGACTGACTAAAATATGAGTGTAATTTTAATGACATCCCTGAGATAAGACCCCAGGAAATGGTCGAGCGTTGGTCAAGTCATTACCAATTATCTACATTGGTTTTGATAACTATCTGTAATTAACTTTGTAACGGTGCGTCGTACGCGAAAATTAATTAGCCTAGTTGACCGGGCATGGTCGAAAACCTACAAATACACACCAAACTTTTACCCGGGGATTCACGGGTACTGGATCACCTCCAAACCTCTCGGGCACCCGTGCGAGGTGGAGCGGCTGAGGCTGGTCGCCGAAGGCGACCAGCTGAAGCTGCGGAAGCGAGCACGGGTGCCCGAGAGGTTCGGAGGTGGTCCAGTCCCCGTTAATCCCTACTACTTACGCCTGGACCCGATTTACCCCCTTAGGAGTGGACTTTCGTAATAGGCGTTCTTAGCCGATGTTAACACCCTTTAAGGAACCTACCTACCAAATTTCAAGTTTGTAGGTGCCAAATATCTACAGTCCAGTGTCCTCCTTACAACCAATACAGGAAAACTCGACTTAAGAAACAAGCGGTTCTGCGACTCTTTTCTTCACCATACCTTATAGTCTAAGAACTCTTCAATAGCTCTCGTGTTTCCTTCTTCCCAAAGTCCCGGGTCCTTTAAGCGTGGAAATGCTGACGAGGCCCTCAGTCTGAGGACCACCATTGTAACATTTATGGTGTCTGTAATGGTGACACTCTTTCCTAAGACTTTATCTCCAGCTTAACATCAGACGAGGTGATGAAAAAAGATCCGTTTAGCTATTTTTACGTGATTGAGAAATAGTTATTCATCAAAACTTTCACATTTACGAGTATTATTAGTTCGCAACATGTAATAATTCATTCTATATTTAGCTTTTGACTTTTGTGTGAACGACTGCAAACTCACTACCATAGGTGTCCTAGTATTGTGTTGAATTAAAAGCTGGACAGCGAGATGAAGGCATCAGATGCGATCAGGACTAACGCAACTTGTCCGCGGCTCGCGTGGATTTCGGTTATCACGACCAAACATAGCCTATGTCATTTCTCAAGGTCTAATCAACCCCTATACCAAATTTCATCAAAATCGGCTCAGTGGTTTAGGCGTGAAAGACGGACAAACAAACAGACACACATTCCCATTTATAATATATGTATGGATGACATGAGTATTTCATCATACCATGGGGAGGACGGGATACCTATAATCTTAAATCTTTGCTTTATTTACATACATATATTCACGCCTGTAAATCCCTGAAGGCATACGCAGAGGTGTATTAACACCCAAATGTTATCAATGATCGAATAAATAGAAAAAATTGAATCGGTCTAGGCGGGGTTTGAACCCGCAATCTTTGCCTCACAAGGGCAATGCCCCGACAACCAAGCCACCAGTCCCCGCCCCAACCAATTCAAATTTCTTCTTCTATATCTGTCTTTGAGTCGACAGTGGAGCGCCTACTGACATTCTCACGAACTATCGGAACCAATGAATGATTTTTCAATCATTTTTAAACATTAATTATTGACCGAAAACCGCGGTAGCCTAGTAGTATGGATAATGGACTGCTAAGACGAGGTCTCGGGATCGATCTCAGGTATTTTTCGATGCTTTTCGAAGTTATGTGTGTATTTATCGCAGCTTTATAAGTGCCCGGTTATAGGCTCGCCACTTATTACATTGGGACTTAAACATAAACTGGCGAAATGTGGGTGCTAGCACCTCTACCTACCCCTTCGGGGATACATGCGTGAGTTTATGTTATGTTATGTGATATTTGACTACTCCGCCCATATTGTTTGAATTAAAACTTATTTAGCATGAAAAATACTTAAAGATTTAATTAAAGTCATCAATGATCTTCGGTCTCACGTAACAGGGAGCGATACGAACATCTATGGCAGTCGTTACGGGTAGTTGGGAGCCCTCAAAAGTAGGAGTAATCTAACTAAGCCTTGGGCCACGCCTTCTCTTCCCATGTGGTGTCGTACAAGGCGACTAAGGGATAGGGCTGATTAACTTTAACATCAGACAGGTATGTACAGCCCAGACTCAGCCTCAGATGCATGGCTCGAGTCACAATAAGACCCGGAATACGGCAACAGGCTCACTCCCTATTACGTGGGACCGAATACAGATTGGTGAAAAGCGGGTGTTAATTCACCTCTGCCTAATCCTCCGGGGATAAAGGCGTGATTATATGTATGTATATAGTTGTGGATGTCTGATTACAGTTGTTTTATGGGTAACATCGAAGTTCAGCCCGCCATATCTCAGCTGGAAACCGAACTGGAGCTGGAGTTTACAGAATCCCCTGCTCATGTGGCTCGGTATACGTGGGCACCACCCAAAGAAGCATCAAGACCCGCCTGTCGGAACATGAACGTAATTGCCGCCTCTGCCACTTCGACAAGTCAGCGGTTGCAGAACACACCCGAGAGGATGGGAATCATACCATCGAATTTCAGAACACGAAAGTTCTAGCTACATGGGAAACACCCACGGGATTACTGTACCGGGAACCAACACGGAAAGCTTTATTCCACAGACTTTCTGTTGCCCGCGGCTTCACCCGAGTGAATGTCGCTCATCGCGTAGTCCCAAGCTCTAATTCACCTCTGTACGAAGTTTCATCAGGATATCTTCAAAAATTACAAACATTCATCCCCTATTCTTCCCCCTCCCCCCTTTAACCCCTTCTATCGCGATAAAAGGGAGCCTATGTCCGTTCCTAAGCTTTATCCATCCCTGTACCAAGTATCAACCCTTTGAGCGCGTAATTCTTTTGTATTCAAATAATTTGTGGCGGCATGCTCGAACGCTAACCGCTAAGACCGCGCGTTTGCGCGATGCACTGTGGCTTAGCAACATAAATAACTAAACTGTCACTTCTCTGTATACGCCGGCCGGATGTGTTTACATTAATGATCAATGCTCCGCTTCCTTGAGCAGCAGCGTGATGTTATATAGCCTATGTGTTATTCTGATGCATAAGCTATATTACTGTACAGTTTCATTAAAATCCATTCAATAGTTTCACAAACTTTCGCATTTATAATATTAGCAGGATGATTAAGCCCTACTGCGGTTAAGGAGTCGTACTTACGATTGAAAGGTCATCATTCTCCAAACCTTTCCCAACTTAGTTGAAGTTTTAGGGTCAATTCTTGGTCCGAGCTAGATTCTAGGTTAAGCCTAACTTCGATATGTTCCGTGAAGCTACTGCCATCTGACCTCAACAACCCACTGGCGAGACTTTCAGAGCTTCAACCACTTTTTAGGTTTTTCATAATAGCAATTTAGGGGCTAGGAGCTAGGAGAATAGTGACAGAAATATATTATGATAGACCGGCCAT
This sequence comes from Eilema caniola, assembly GCA_949126895.1. NCBI lineage: Eukaryota > Metazoa > Arthropoda > Insecta > Lepidoptera > Erebidae > Eilema > Eilema caniola. The sequence continues at coordinate 794,350 of OX421490.1, read as the reverse complement.
ATGCAGTGTTCACCTGCATATCGCGCGTGACAACTTTTCACTGTAAATACTCACGAGAGATAAGAAATACCTTAATCTTTTTTTTTATTTTCTTCTCCAATTGGAAATAGCCCAATATGTCATTTTCACGGTATTTCTATCGATATTATTACAAGATAGCCTTAACAGGACCGAGTCTTCTTCATCCTAGCGTTAATCCCAGTCGCATCCGAAGCTTTTCAACTTGGAGTTTGGGGTCCACCCACCTTCGGCCTAGCACTAAGACCCACAGACGGCGTGCGGTTTAGTCGGTTCGAGTCCGACATAACCTCCCTCTCCCAGGCTGCGAAGTTATCCGTGGTGATTTCCCGCACGTAAAAAAAGGGGTCCGCTTTTTACCAGTCTAACTGCGGGTTTGGCTGTGAATCGACTGCCATCTGACCTCCACAACCCAAAGGTGATATCAAAGCATTGCAGCTAGACTAGTTGTTGGATTTTTGAGGGTTTCAACTACCCGTAACGACTGCCATAGATATTTGTATGGAAACCGGGACCGACGGCTTAACGTGCTCTCCGAGGCACGACCAGACCAATGCAAATACCCATATTCATGCATACAAATATTTGCACTGAGCAGGGATCGAACCCGCGCCTCCTGCGTAGCGGTCGCATTCATTATGCCACGGAGGCTGTTGATCCTTGACATCCTGGGTAATCCATACTATAACAGTACCGAGTATCTTAACGTTCGAAAGTTCGTGTTTCATAGGGCAGGAATTGACTAGAAGGTTGCCACGCGTCTTCTGCTCACATGGCCGTTCTATCCTAATTTATTTCTGTGAGAATACTTGTCATTTCGGTTACCTTACTAATATTTTGAGCGTGAAAGTATGTGAACATATTTGTTATTTATTCACGCTCTGACGCCTGAACAGATCTAGCTTAAATTTGGTACAGGAACAGTCAGGCACATCAACCATTTTATGACATAACAAAACCACTGTCATACCGCTGACATTGCATGAATTGTCATTAAATTTTAGACTTTATGGCTGAGCATTAAAGTCCAAATTGAAAAGAGAAAGAGTTTTTAACGTTTTTCATTCACTTTACAAGCTTGTCATTTAATTTTAGACTTTAAATGTATGTAGTAAAGTCTAAAGTTAAATGTTACTGGTGACAGTGTCTGTCGCACAGCAGTGGTTTAGCCATGAAAAAAATAATAGCAGAATCAAGGCCCTGGAATAATACATAGGCTTTTTATACTAGGAATATGTTGCTGAAGGCAAAGTCTCAGGAGAGAGGGCCACCATTATATACACGTGCCATGTTAACAATGGTGGCACTCAGCTTGACGGCCTCATCAGATGCTTGTACACGTCCCGCTTAAAGGACCCGGGACTGTAGCGTAAATTAAGCTATCTTGCTTCTTTATACTCTAATTATTACTAGTTCCCGCTCCCCAAGGGAACGTAATCGAGGTGATAGCTTCAGTAATACTCAAAAATCAATAGATGGCACTGGTAGACTCATTCAAAGAAATAAAAAAAGTTAAAACGCTTATGTCCCTATTTAGAATCACGTAAATTATTTCAGAACTTAAACACATGATAATGAACTTAAAAACATGTAAACATATAAAACTCGTTGGTAATGTAATAAATAAATATTTTGTGACAATAGTGCTATTTTAGGAAGCCGCCATCTAGTGGCACGGTGCATTAAGTCTATAACTTTTAAAAATACTTCAAAATCTGGCAGAATCAATATGTACTAGAGTATTTATAGTTTTACTCAGTCATATTCAATAATGTGTTCAGCGTATGTTTTACATTTGATAAATTCGTTTTTAATAGTAAATATCAGAAGTTTGCCAAAATAGTGTCGCCATCTAGTAACAACTCTTGCAAACAAAAGTTGCCTGCCTTCTTTTTGAAGTTACGAGTTCCTGATTGTGCATCTGTATAAGAATTATATTATACTAGCTTGTTGCCCGTGGCTCCACCCGCGTGGATGTTGGTTATCGCTTAGTGTTGAGCCGACATAGTAGCTTTATGCACGCAAAGTCTCAGCTTCGGTTTAAAATTGACAAAGTTTCATACAAACTTTGATCCCCTATTTTATCCCCTTGGGGGTAGTATTAATCAAAATCCTTTCTTAACAGATGCCTACGTCATAACATCTAGCTGCATGCCAAATTTCAGCCCGATCCGTCGGGTGGTTTGGGCTGTGCGTTGATAGATCACTATGTCAGTCAGTCGGTCACCTTTGAGTTATATATATTTAGATTATCTGTGTTATAGGCAACGCCTTTGTGGTATCCAGACTTAGACTAAATCTATTGCAGCCAGAGCGTGTTTGAATAACAAATATTCAAACATCTCCAACATGTCCACATTCACATTTATAATGTTAGTAAGATAAGCAAAAGATGAGCGTGAATCGAACCAGTGACTTCTGACTTAGCAGTAGAAAAATTATCCACTATGCCACAGCAGTCGACGAAATTCTATATAGACTTTTTTTATCGATTTTGCCCCCTGTTGGTAAGGGTGAACAATTAAAAATCCTATACCCACCCTATGTAAAACATGTCCTTGTATCAAACCCCTCAAAAACTTTCTTTCTTTTTTATTAAAAAAGCGAAAGGGGTGGGTCGCTATTGGTCGCTCAACCCCTAGCTGGGGGTTGGATTAAAATAAAAAAATGACCAAAGTGGGAGTTTTAATCGTGGTATCGATTTTGTAAAGTTCCGGGGTGTTAGAGGACTTTTGTTTTTGATTTTGATGAGCATCTAAATGTGGTTGCTATTTGGATGGGTTTATTTGAGAACTTTAGCTTGTTAGGTCAATACGGAGGCTTATAAGGATGACCTGAACAAATCTGTCAGGGGTTGGCCTCTTACAACTCAGGATCTGAGGTCAGACGGCAGTCTTTTGTCGTCATTTTTAGGGTTTCGTAGCCAAATGGCAAAAACGGAACCCTTATGGGTGCGTCATGTCTGTCTGTCTGTCCGTATGACACAGCCACTTTTTTCCGAAACTATAAGAACTATGCTGTTGAAACTTGGTAAGTAGATGTATTCTGTGAACCGCATTAAGATTTTCACACAAAAATATAAAAAAAAAAACAATTAATTTTGGGGGTTCCCCGTAGTTAGAACTGAAATTTAACATATTTTTTTTCATCAAACTCATACGTGTGTGTAAAAGAGAATGATAAATCTAAAAACTGCCAAAACTAAGAAAGAAAACTATGTAAACTGCCACCGAAAATTGGTTTGAACGAGATCTAGTAAGTAGTTTTTTTTTATACGTCATAAATCAGAAACAGCACCACTATTATAAATATTTCGATCAAAGTTACAATGAACTACAAAAACTTTTTATTATGCTACTTACTGCTACGGAACCCTTCATGGGCGAGTCAGACTTGCACATGGCCACTTTTTTGACATTGGATAGATACTTATTTTTGAGAAAATTACTTCATTAAATCGTATTCGTCTCCACTACATGAGGACAGAATATGATTGAGTAGATGTTTGCCATCTCATTTCATTTTGACAGGGCTGAGACTGATCGCGTGGCCGCGTGGTTCCCGGCAGAGTAGAATTTGGGCCACCCCTTCTCTTCCCATATGGTGTCGTACAAGGCGACTAAGGGATAGGGCTGATTTACTTCAACATCAGACAGATATTTACAGCCCAGACTCAGCCTCAGATGCATGGCTCGAGTCAACAATAGTGCCCGGATTACGACAATAGGCTCACCCCCTATTACGTGGGTCCGAATACAGATTGGTGAAATGTGGGTGTTTTATTAGAATCAGCCGCACTTTAATCTTTACTAACCTTTAAGTATTTCATGTGTTCTTCCTTATGGCACCTGAAACAATAAGAAAAATGGAATTTTATTTTATTGATTTTAAATCGCCGCGATAGCCTATACTTAGTGGTATGGGTAATAGACTAAGTTGTTCTAAGTTTTCCATGGCACACACCAATGACTTTTCGATGTTTTTCGAAGTTATGTGTGTATTTATCGCAGGTTTATAAGTGCCCAGTAAATGGCAATAGGCTCGCCACCTATTACATTGGGACCTTAAAACATAAACTGGCGAAATGTGGGTGCTAGCACCTCTGCCTACCCCTCCGGGGATAAAGGAGTGAGTTTGTGTGTGTAATCTACCAACCGCCATGATGTTACGTAGCTACTTTTTATACAGATCATGTCAATATGACATCACCTAGTCTGATGATAAGCTGAAGGCAAAGCTGAAAAAAGAGGGTTCACCATTACAGACACCGACAATGTTACAATGGTGGTCTTCAGCTTGAAAGCCTCTTCAGATGTTAGGACCCGGGACTGTAGGAAGAAGATGAATTTCATAATTTTGCGAGAAGCGACTACCATCTTACCTCCACAACCGAAAGGTGACATAAAAGCTTTGCAGTTAGACAAGTTGTAGGATTTTTGAGGGCTCCAACTACCCGTAACGACTGCCATAGATGTTCGTATGACAACCGGTACCGATGGATTCACGTGCTCTCCGAGGCACGACCAGGCCAATGCAAATACCCATATTCATGCATATAAATATTTGCATTGAGCGAGTATCGAACCCGCGCCTCCTACGTAGCGACCGCGTTAACTACCGTTACGCTGCAAAATGTGGTCTCGAGCGACGTCAACAGGGCTCCTATTTCTTCGTGCATAATCACAAAAGTAACCTAACACGAAGATATCAGCAATCTCTTTTAACCTAACCGTGTGGTGACGGAGAAAGAATACAAGTATCACCACCCTATCTCATCCGAAGGGTGTCGTAAGAGGCGACTGACGGAAACATACGCAGACGATATCACTGCGAGAGAAGGAACACTTGAAATAAAGCCCTGTACCAACTCGTCAGCGTGGACACAGTAGGCCAGAGCCTGCCAACATTGGGCGAGGACTATGTCCAGCAGTGGACTCCTAATTGATTGATTGATTGCACCATTTTGGGTACCAACATTTAATGACAAAATATATAAACTTTCCTGACCAAACAATAATTCCACCTTTTATTTTTCTCCCACTTATGTTTCGATCTTACTTTTATAAAGATAATTAGCAACCGAAATTACCCTCTAACCCCTGCCCCCAACTTACGTAGTAACTATTTACTAATCTGTGCCCCAACTAAGCTAAATCGTTTGTGCTAGGAGTGGGTTCACGTCGGTAGTGTTATGGCCAGGATTCGAACCCAGGACCTCTCGATCGTAAGGTCGACTCCTTAACCACTAAGCTACACGTAACAAGTGACAGAAAAGTATATCGCCCACCTGATTGAAAGTGGTTACCGTGGCCTATGGACGAGTGCAACACCAGGGGCGTCACACTCGCGCTGCCGACCCTGTCGGAACGTTCTAAAGCCTTGAAAAACGCCATATTTTAGGCTTTTTTTGGAAATAGCGTGGAAAATAATTATATCCCAGTTTGAACTCAGATGAAGTCGCGGGTAAAACTATTGATAAATAGAAGTCTTGACCTAGACTAGAAGTCACAGATCGGAAGGAAATCGCAAGGCGTACACATAACAATTCTGGTTCTAAAACGACATCAGATCCTTCCGGCCGTTTTCAAGATCAAAATAACAGTCGAACCAACAGTACATTCAGTTAATGACTAAGACGAGATATGATCGTACGATCTAAACGGATGCTGTGTGGACCGGAGAGGGGAGAGGGGGGCTGCTTGTCGCTAAGCGCTTATGTGGACGGTTAGGGTACCGTAAGGCTGAAATTCTTAGCCATTCACGGTTACATGTGTATATTTTGTTTTAAAATTAAGATATGTCAATTTGACTTCACTTTGCCTAATGGTAAACTAAAGGCAAAGTCTCAGGAAAGAAGGTCACCATCACAAAAATGTTCCAGGTTAACAATGGTGCCACTCAGCTTGACACCATCAACAAATTGCATTACGTATGTGACAGATAGAGAAACCCTGGACTTATTAACCACTGTCATAGCACAGACAATGTAAAAAAATCTGTTTCATTTTAGACTTTACTGCATCATTGTTGAAGATATTCTACATATTCTACAACAATCTACACAAGACCCATGGTAAGTATAGCTTAACTAGCTTGTGTTATGGAATCTAGAACGAGCATAATCATACTTAGACACTTTTTTTTGTAAATATATATATAATACTAGCTGTCGCCCGCGGCTCCGCCCGCGTGGATGTCGGTTATCGCGAATCGGACTATAATTTGAGATTTAAACTATCCTATCTCTCAAGTTGGATCGAACTGCACATGGTGTGCGAATTTTATTATAATCGGTTAAGTGGTTTAGGAGTCCATTGAGGACAAACATTGTGACACGAGATTTATATATATTAAGATACATAGAAACACCCAGACCAATGCAATGTATATATATGTATATATATATTCATGCTTACAAATATTTGGCGCTAAGCAGGAATCGATCTCCTGCATAAAATGATGCCTCGTAGCAAAACTAAGATGAAAATGGCATCCAGTAGACTGAATTAAAAATGTCATGACCTCTTTTTGGCCGGCGTTTGGTAGAATAGAATGATAAATGTATGGGATTTGACGTTTGTGACATGCGTTAATGACTGTCAAATACGTCCAATCCCATACATTCGTCATTAACATCATCTGTACACATGATTCTACAAATAAATTTATCTTTTCAAATGGATTAAGATAGGAAAATGTGAATGCCCAGGTGCCACCGGGCCGGGCTCAGTGGTCAGAGCATTCCCCCTGTAAGGGAAAGATCGTGGGTTCGAGTCCCACCTGGGCATTCACTTTTTCCTATCTTAATCGATTTGAAAAGTTAGCATAGTAAATGCTTCAAAATTTCATTCAAATTTATCTTTATCTTTATCTTCTATTACACCTAACGCCGGCCAACAAATTGCCACTAGAGGGGCTTATGCTTGAAGGTAGCACGTGTGCTGATGAAGAGTTCCAAGACTTTATAACGCGGTACAGAAAAACGTCGAATCGCTTGGTTCTTAATGAAATTGTTTGCACCGTGTGAGGGTGTGCTGAGGGTGATTCTGGGCTGTAAATATCTGTCTGATGTTAAAGTTAATCAGCCCTATCCCTTAGTCGCCTTGTACGACACCACATGGGAAGAGATGGGGTGGTCCAAATTCTACTTTGCCGGGAACCACCAAGAGATTATCAGAAGCTTTTCTGAGTATATTAATTCTGTATAGGTCAATCAATTAACCTATCGCCGTCCAGCGCTGGACATAGGCCTCTCTTAATTTTGGCAGGCTCTGGTCTACAGTGTCCACGCTGGCCAGACGGGTTGGTACAGGGTTTTATTTCGAGTGTTCCTTCTCTCGCAGTGATATCCTCTGCGTATGTTTCCGTCAGTCGCCTCTAACGACACCCTTCGGATGAGATGGGGTGGTGATACTTGTATATTCTTTCTCCACCACCACACGGAGCTCTGTCTGTATATGTATGTAAGCGTCGATAGCTTAGTGGTTAAGGAGTTGGGTTTACGATCGAAAGCTCCCGGGTTCGAATCCTGGCCATTACTAAACCGATGTGAACCCGCTTCTAGTGCAAGCAATTTAGCTTAATTGGAAGGGTTAGAGGGAATGTTAGGAATGTCGATAATTTCGATGGCTAATATTCTTAAAAAAAAAAAAAAAAAAAATCAAAACAAAACGCAGACACACGAGGATAATTCTATGCTTGGTGAATGTAAGCTCTAACACCGCCTTAGCACCAAGCGCTATCATTAAAAGATACACAAGAAATGTGTTCTACGCGTATATAGCACGTTTTCGGCACATTTCAGGTCCATACATATACTCACGCCCGTAAATCCCCGAAGGGGTAAGCAGAGGTGAATTAAAACCTACATATTGCCAACTGTAGCCATCAAGATATTTGTCCCTAGGTATAATTATGTATACGGAACCTTCATACAACAGTACAGATCAGCGCTGTCATCGAGCGTGGAGTAACCCCGAGTGATTCAGCGATCCGCCGTAATGAGCGCATGATCCGGTCGGACAGCTACCGCGATACGCGCGCGCGAGTGTGTGAGTGCGCGCGTTCGCAATGCCCATGCGTATGCGCATGTTGACGTATGACGTCAATGGTGGCGAATGAGAGGCTCTGCTTTTATGGCCTGAACCGTTCTCGCAGGATAATATTGACACGAGGCAATAATGCAGAGTCAAATTCGTCAGCACACTGTTATATTGACGGGTGACGTCAAAGGTTGAACGGGAGGCTCTGATGCGGGCTTTAGATCTGCTGTGTGATTCTTTAAGCTTTCAGCGTCGAGCACAGCACTTTGACAGCCTTAATAGAGCCCAGTGACGTCACCTAGTCCGGGGAACTGCACCGGTCTGGTCCGTCGCCGCACGATTAATATAGACGTGTCACTTAAGAGGTTGAAACAGGGAGCCTCTGTACGCAGGTTTTATTATATTTGGCTGCCACTACAAGAGGCAAAATAAGGTGAATTTGAAAACGTGGATGATATCCCTAAAGTCATCGTCTCTATTAAGACATACATTTGTTTTTTTTTATTCACCCCGTTTAAAGAATTTTAGGAACAAGTAAACATATTATATAAGTAGGTAAAGCACTATAGGACTTGGTACGACAAGCAAACGTATTTCCGATCTGCTTGGGATGGTGTTTTCCAAAGCCATGTAAGAGCTGGGTAGCGCAGAAGCCAGGGATTTATATAGGTTCTCTTATGTAGAGGAGTATATGTTTTTTATATTTAGTGGAACCGATTTTGCTATAAGACCTATTCTAGGAATAAAAGTAACAAAATTTCAAGCTTGCCGAATCACGCACGTCATTCCCGTCTAGTTTGTGACAACGGAAACGCACACCCGCGAGAGGCAATGACATTAGTGTGCCTCAGAACTAGATCTTGTGATACCGACATCACGGCGTCGCTATCGAGGGGCGACAGACATCGAGAGAAAGTCTGTCAAGTCTATAGAACCACTTCCGTGTGTTTGAGTTATCGAACCTATGACCTACACTAGCTCGCGCCCGCGGCTACGCCTGCGTGGATGTCTCTTATCGCGAAGTGTTTCAAAATTTTAATTTAATCAGGATATCTTCAAAAAATTACAAACATCATTTACTATTCTACCCTTACTGTTCTCTCTCTACTAGGTCATGGGTTCAATCAATTAATTAACCCACCGCAGTCCCTGGACATAGGCTCCCAATGATGGGATGCTTTGGGCCTACTGTTGCCGTGATTACACGGCCCACCTGATGAAAAGTGGTTACGATGACCTATGGACGTAAGCAACACCAGGGTAGTCACACTCGTGTTGGCGAGCCTGTAAGTATAGAGAGTTTCTGTGCCGTCAGCTTAGAAGACATAACATAACATAAACTCACGCCTTTATCCCCGAAGGGGTAGGCAGAGGTGCTAGCACCCACATTTCACCGGTTTATGTTTAGGTCCCAATGTAATAGGTGGCGAGCCTATTGCCATTAACTGGGCACTTATAAACCTGCGATAAATACACACATAACTTCGAAAAGCATCGAAAAGTCATTGGTGTGTGCCATGGAAAACCTGGGATCGAACCCGAGACCTCGTCTCAGCAGTCCATTACCCATACCACTAGGCTACTGCGGTTATATAGCAGGACAAGTCTTTGGTCTTCCCACTAACAGCACACAAACTTTCCAGTGAGCTCTAGCTACACGAGGTTATTATGGCCGCGGTATTGTGTAGCGGCGGTACTTCCCCAGTTGGACTGCTACTCCTTCTCGCTCTATGTGGACTAGCCCTACGTCAGAGTCCACGTTTCGGCACTGTAATTCACAACTGGTAGGACGCACTGGTCGAAGACCTTTGTCTTCAGGTATTGGGTTAGGGGAGAAGAGAAGACCCGACGTAGTTTGTCAAATGCTACCCAACCTAGGTGGATTCTTCGGGCTAGTTCTTGCTCACTCCTACCTAACACATCTTAATAGCATAGCTTATATACCACAATATATTCCACAACATTTCACACAACGCTATCTAGATCCATGGTAAGCATAGCTTAACTAGCTTGTGTTATGGAATCTAGAATGCGGATAAACATACTTAGATACTTTTTTTTATAAATAGATACATAATATACATAGAAATACCCAGACCAATTCAAATATATTTATTCATGCATTCAAATATTTGTATTGAGCGGGGATCGAACCCGCACCCACTGCGTAGCAGCCGCATTCACTACCGTCACGCCACAGAAGCTGTCTGGAAGCTGGAAGTAATGTAGAATAATAATAAACTAATTGAAGCCCACAGCTCTGCTCTATCCCTGTACTAAATTTCAGCCAGATCTGTTTAGCAGTTGGAGCGTGATTGAATAAAAAACATACAAACATATTCACAATCATTTCACGTTAATAATATTAGTTAGAAAGTAGAAGTAGGCTTGAAACATCGATAGCTATGTAAATATTCATATTCATGCAAACAAAATTTTCACTGAGCAGGTCTCGAACTCGCAACCCCGTAGCAGACGAATCGTAGCCGTAAGCGCTACGCCAGAGGTCGTCACAGTTCAAAATCGTATAAAAAATTAATGAATTTTAACACCGCACTGTATATTTTTTACCATTAAGGTAGCAGACAAGCACACGGCCCACCGGATTGGATGTGGTTACCGTAGTCTATGGACATTGCATTTTATTGTATTACTAGCTTTTGCCCACAGCTCCACCCGCGTGGATGTCGGTTATCGCGACCAAACATAGCCTATGTCCTTTCTCAAGGTCTAATCTACCCGTATATCAAATTTCATCAAAATTGATTCAGTGGTTTAGCCGTGAAAGATGGACAAACAGACACACACACACACACACACTTTCCCAAATATAATATTAGTATAGATCATCTGTATGACAGTTACTACTTAGTAAGTAAGGTTAGGTCACAAATGAATATTAATTTTTTAGATAGGTATACGTAACCAAAGGGTAAAAATGTTTTTTTTTCATCCCTATGAGGGTTAACATTAAGTTGTAGTGTTTTCGACTGCTACACAGGGGGCGTAGGTACGATATCCGCTCATTGCAAATATTCGTATGCCTGAATATGTTTGTTTGCATTACTGGTCTAGATGTTTCGGTGCCTCGGAGAGCACGTTAAGCCTTTCGGTCCCGCGGCTGCCGTACGAACATCTATGGCAGTCGTTATTAAAGGGGAAATGGATTAATTATCCCGCACGGAAGGGCCGATCACCCGGCTGATCAACAGCGCTCCCACTGGCCATAGTATACCGGGACATATAACATATCTTAGATCGATAATTCACCTAAACTGTGCTATATTTATATGCGCAGTATAAGTTTATTTTGTGTCTTGTGAACACGGGGTACTACGGCAGTGGAGGAACTCACATTCACCAAACAGATTATAATAAAACATTGTGCGCGTCAGGGACTCATTTGTCTCATGACTCAGATCCAAGATATGTGTCCTGAGCATAATAGTAGTAAAGGTTATTAGGGTATGTATGTAATTAATTATTGTACATAAAAATGACGTGTGGTTCCCGGCAAAGAAGAATTTGGGCCACCCCTTCTCTTCCCATGTGGTGTCGTACAAGGCGACTAAGGGATAGGGCTGATTAACTTTAACATCCGACAGATATTTACAGCCCAGACTCAGCCTCAGATGCATGGCTCGAGTCAACAATAGTGCCCGGAATACGGCAATAGGCTCACCCCCTATCACGTGGGACCGAATACAGATTGGTGGAATGTACTTAATTCACCTCTGCCTAACCCTCCGGGGATAAAGGCGTGATTATATGTATGTACATAAAAAAATTATAAATTGCACAGTCTGAGAACAATGTGAGCGGTGTTATCGCTGAGAGCGATCTATGGCAGACAACCTTGAGCAGTAAAGTCACCGATTAAATAGTATTTAGGTAATGAAGTTCCTAACTACATTTAATATTCTTACTAATTTATGAGCTATATTGATGACTACGGTTTTGTCCGCGGTGGAATTCTGTTCCCGCCCACGTAACCCATAGGAACCTTTTCTAGGGATATGTGTTTTTCTCTAAATTGTTATCGTTAAAGCGTGTTTCAACTATCTACTACTGTCTACTATTCTAGATGTATATGACACCATAAGTATGAATTAAAGTAAGGGACTTTCTCAAGAGAGCCAAAACGTTCTTTTTTTTTACAAATCTTTAACTTTTCTTGCCTATACCGATCTCAACGGACTTTATGACAAAGTTTCTTAGAATTTCTTTCTCTTTAAAGCCATATAAGAAAGATTTAAGTAATCTTACTGGTTAAAATAGAAATAGAAACAATAATTTGTCCGTTACAGTAGAATTATAACTTAGAAAACTGTACTTTACACTACAGAATTTTTTTCTATTTGGCATTAAAATAAATACCACGAAAACAGAGGAAACTATAAGGTGTTAGGTCCGTTAAAACATTTTATTTTTCAAAAATCTGGCTCAGTACCCCAAAAATGTTTACTGTAAGATATGTTTTTAATGATAGAGATATTTCAAGTTTACCAAACGATGGAGTGCAAAATTTCGAATCCAATGATAGATATGTATAACTTTTTTCGCCAAAATGTCCCTTACCTTAATTCATACGGTTTCGATATATAAGCATAATGTTAAACCAAAAAAATCCCCACAGTTTCCAACAAAGTAGAATTTGTGCCACCCTCTCTTCTCATGCGGTGTCGTACAAGGACTAAGGATAGGGCTGATTAACTTTAACATCAAACAGATATGTACAGCCCAGACTCAGCCTCAGATGCATGGCTCGATTCAACAATAGTACCCGGAATATGGCAATAGGCTCACCCCCTATCACGTGGGACCGAAGACAATGATTAGTGAAATAATAGGGTTTTAATTCACCTATGCCTAAACCTCCGGGGATGAAGGTGTGGTCATATTTTTTCTCAAACTACCATCAAGTTAGAAGTAATGAATAAACATTCTCGAGGAAGGTATCAATGGAAGGGAGGGGGGGGGGAGAGCGTGAAAATGAATGTTATTTAACCTTGTGGTTTTATTAAAAACAAGCGTATTCACGTTATTATATAGTTATCCTGTAAAACACTCATAGTAACAATGAATCACCTATATTGTGGTAGGTTATGGTAGATTATTCATATAATTTTAAAGGAATAGGACTGTTCTCTAGCCGACAGCAAACTTACAGTCCATGACAAAGTATCCGCTTGACGGCGATAGGCTCACCCCCTGTTTACGTGGGACCTAAAATCATCATCATCACCTCTGTCTACTCGTTTGGGGATTTACAGACGTGAATATATTATCAATCAATTCGATTAATTAGCCCACTGCAGGACAAAGGCCTCTCCCAATGTGCGCCATTTCGTACGATCCTCCGCCTTCCGTATCCAGTCCGTCCCAGCCAGCTTTTTAGATCATCGGTCCATCTGGCTAGGGGGCGGGCTTCTCCACTCTAGGACTCGTCTGCTCCAACGGTCATCGGTCCTTTGACAAACGTGGCCAGCCCATTGCCACTTCAGCTTGCTTATTCTGCGAGCTATGTCGGTAACTTTGGTTCTTTGTCGGATGACCCCGTTCCGAATTCCATCCTTCAGAGAAACTCCAAGCATAGCTGGCTCCATAGTCAGCCACTAACTGGCCAAATCTCAAGAATGTAGCTTCAGCAATTGGGGCGAATTAGTTTGTTTAATTCTTGCAATAAAATCAGTATAGCAATTTTTGTATGTGTGTAACATACAGCGAAATATTTTAAATGTCTCCAATGAACAGACACGACTACTTTACAATTTTATAATAATACCTATAGATCGGTGGCATTACTTAATGCAGTAGGTAGTTCATTACGTACTATTTAACATGTACGATGACGTCACTGTCCAAGGTTGTCTGCCTCAGATCGCTCTCAGCGATAACACCGCTCACATTGTTCTCAGGCTGTGCAATTTATACAATTTTGTTTCTACTATCCTATACAACTAATGTTATAAATGTGATAGTTTTTAGTCTGTATGTTTGTTATTCTATCACGCTCTATCGACTAAACGGATGTCGCTGAAATTTGGTACAGGGATAGGTTATAGGGAATAACAAATAGGCTTTTTAATTTCTGAATAGGTCCTCATGGGAAGCGGGAACGTGAACATAATTATCGTGCCACTGGTAACAGCTAATAAAAATACTAATTACTTTGCAAAAAACTTAATTTAGAATCTTAAAATGATCATCTATTTTTTATGCTGACTATACTACTATATTTCAAAATTATTTAATTTTTTAGGTTATCATAGGTACCTCAAAAGAAAAGAAATTTGATTACTTCGTTGACTAATTAGAAATTCATACCAAATACTCAGGTTTGCGGTTATGGAAGCTGTTAAAAAAAGGATTCTTTTGATTACATTATGAAGTATCTTTTGGCGATAAATACATAATATCCGACTTGAGTTTTTGTTCTTTTTATATAAAACTAGCTTTTACGCGCGACTCCGCCCGCGTGGATGTCGGTTATCGTGACCAAACATAGCCTATGTTCTTTCTCAAGGCCTAATCTACCCCTATACCAAATTTCATCAAAATCGGTTCAGTGGTTTAGGCGTGAAAGCGTAACATACAGACAGACAGAGCAGAGCTACTTTCGCATTTATAATATTAGTACGGATGTATGGGAAACATTTTTGGGGATATCTGTCATATATAGCACTCATACTCCCATTATAAATGGTCTCATATAGTCTTTTGCTCCCCACTCAAAATACGACACATTTTTTTTTTGCTGACTTTGAGATTTTTCCAAAATCTGTAAATGCAGTTGATAAACGTTTAAAAATTATGGATAGTCTCCTAAGAACCTTTTGCTGTAATTATAACGGTTAAGGTACCTACCCTTACTGCCACGTCTTAAAATATGCCCTGTTTAAAAAGTCCATCATTTTAGTAGGAAAAAATATTTTTTTTTAAAGTATTAAAGTTGATGAAATTTTTATATGTCTTTAAGAAAGTCTCTGAATGGGTTTATATTCACAATTGGATCCGAAAGAAGGCGGTGCAATTATGTTCTAGGATTTTTTTATGATACTAAGGTGGCAGAAAAGCTCATAGCCCGCTTGATGGGACGTGGCTACTGTGGCCTATGGAAAATATATAAAAAAAACCCAATAGTCAGCATTAGTAAAGTTATATATAGTATAGTTATAATAGTAGAGTTGGTTGACATGCCACTAAATAAGTTTAAAATCGAAGTAAAAAAGACTTTAATGAAAAAAGGATATTACAAAATAAACGAATACCTTAATGATAAAAATGCATGGTCATCCTAATCTCTTTGCTTGCTCGCACAATATAAACCTATGAAAAAAAAATAAAACAAATTGTTTAAAAAAAAAGAAACTATAATATTGTTCACTGAGTTTCTTGCTGGTCTCTTCTCAGTAGAACCAACTTACCGAACCAGCGAAAGAATCATTTTCAAATGATTTATTTACTTAATTTAATATTATATTAGTAATTTCTTGACATTATTGTAAAATTTTGACGTTCATATGTGCTCTTTATGTGCCTAAACTGAATAAACGAAATTGATTCTTTGATTCTTGATTCTTTGATTCTTGATTAGATCCGATGAACAAAGTGCCCAAAATGACATTAATTCCTTTGTCCCCCCCCTCCCTCTCCTGTTGACTGACAGTTCTGATATTTGGTTCACACCTTTAGTTCGGACGATTATACTAATATTATAAAGTGTGTGTGTCTGTTTATTTTTCGTCTTTCACGCCTAAGCTATTTATTGAACCAATTTTAATGAAATGTTGTATAGGGGTAGATTAGACCTTGAGAAAGGACATAGGCTATGTTTGGTCGCGATAGATGATATCCACGCGGGTGGAGCCGCGGGCAATAGCTAGTACAATGTTAATCAATAAAACAGTTTGACTTGCTCTTAATTGCATTTTGAGATATTGTGGTCAAGATTATTCTGATGCTGACTGTACGATTTATTTGGTACTAGCTTTTGCCAAACATAGCCTATGTCTTTTCTCAGGGTCTAATCTACCCTTATACCAAATTTCATAATAATCGGTTCAGTGGTTTAGGCGTGAAAGACGGACAAACAGACACACATATACTCTTTTCCAATTATAATATGTCGGAAACGAAACGGGGTGGTATATTCGACACGACATAACCATGTTTTCTGTCTAGTTGTATTATTTTAATATATCTATGTACTTAACGTGAATGAATAAAATAAATAAATACTATGCCCTTCAAAAAAATGTATGGATGACTGACTGTTTTATCAACACAGTGCCTAAACCGACAATTTACTTATGGCAGGTAATGCCTTTTATGGTGTAAGCATCCACTAAGAAAGGTTTTTTTGGAAATTTTGCTACCAAGGGAGTAAATAAGGGATGAATGATTGTATGGAAAATCCGTCAATTTTGAAGTAAGGAGCATAAAATTTCATATAACTGTTTCTGGTTCGAAATATAGTATACGTTTTAGTAGTTCTCCAAAATTTCAATACTAAGGGGGTAAAATAAGGGGTGAATGGTGGCATGTAAATCTGTTTTTTGCAAAGTTAGAAATATCAAATGTCATGTGCATAAAATTAGACATAAATTGACATGTATGTAAATTTATATTTTACCTCTAAAATAAGAGGGAAATAGTGGGGTTGTATTGACTAGTATTATAAATGTGAAAGTCTAGTATGTTTGTTATTCAATCAAGCTCTAACTGCTGTACAGATCTCTCTGAAATTTGGTACAGGGATAGAATATAGTGTGGAATAACACATAGATTACTGTTTTATACGGGAATAGGTTATAGGAACCTCTTCCCGGGTTGCGGGAACGTGGTCTAATTTCAAAGCATTAGAAATCGCAGGCACTTCTAGTTAGGTAAAATCTACCTTTCATCCCTAGTTTTAAGAGGGTGAATTGGAAATTCCCGTCATAAATAAGTGTTGATAGCTCAGCAGTTCGATCGAGAGGTCCCGACTTCGAATCTTGGCCATTGCACTACCGATGTGAACATACTCCTACCCGCTGGTTGGAGGGGTTAGCGGGTATACTAGTTTCGGGTTTTTATGTTTTGGTTATTAATTAGTGTCCCCGTTCATCATTCCCTGAACCTTTTTCCGAAGGCTTTTCAGTCTAACTGTGATGTGGTTGAACTTCGATATTTTCCGTGAAGCGACTGCCATCTGACCTCCACAATCCATTTGCGATACTGAAGTTCTATAATTACTAATATTCCCGTTTTATTCCTGTTATTTAAAGAAACAGATTTATTGTTATTAGAATTGCTGGAATTTCGTAATTCTTTTTGGACAAAGTATGAAATTCAATATTGAAATTGATGAAATTATGTATATGTGTTTGAGAAAGTCTATTAATGGATATGATTTAAAATTGGACCCGATAGATGGCGCTACTAAGCTAGTTTTAATATTTATTTTTACGCATTTATCTCTGTCAATAGGATCGTCAAACTACTAGTATGTATGATATATTAAATTTGTAAGATTAGCAATAGTTTTACATACATATATTCACACCTGTAAATCCCCGAAGAGGCAGGCAGAGATGTATTTACACCCACATTTTTTCAACTATGATTTTCGTTCCCAAATAATATTCGCACGTAATTTTCGCAGTCTATCGCAGTCAAGTGGGTACATAGTCATAGGCTGTGTGTCTACTGTCGGATGGAAAGCAACCCTATCCCTTAGTCCCCTTCTGCGACACCCACGGGAAGAGATGAGGAGCCCTATTGTACTCCACCGGGAATCAACATATGGTATATGATATTTAAATTTCAACTATGTACCATGTTTGAATAAGATACGGAG
Organism: Eilema caniola; assembly: GCA_949126895.1. Classification (NCBI taxonomy): domain Eukaryota; kingdom Metazoa; phylum Arthropoda; class Insecta; order Lepidoptera; family Erebidae; genus Eilema; species Eilema caniola. The sequence goes on along the minus strand of OX421490.1, from coordinate 776,449 downwards.
GTTTCTTTGCCATCTTAGTGATATAAAGCCATACTAATTTTATGATGTGAAAGTAATCCTGTCTGTTTGTCTGTGTCTGCAAGACTTTCACACCTAAACCACTGAGCCGATTTTTATGAAATTTTATACAGAGATGGACTAGATCTTGGGGACGGACATAGGCTACTTTGAATCGGGAAAAGGGGTTGAAATAGGGGAGGAAAGTGTGTATGAAAATTTGTCATTTTTGAAGATAACTTGACGAAATTTGGTACACAGATAGATTAGAGCTTGTATAAAGACAGGCTATGTTTGAATTCGATAAACGAAATTTATTTAAATTTATTAAATAAGTTAATATTGGACTTAAGATTATTATGAGAAAAAAATATTATAATATTCTTACTTCTGCATTAGATTTTTTCTATGGGGGTTCCAAGATAGTTCATCTTTTTCTCTGGGAGTTCCCAATTCCCGAGTTTCAATCTGTGGGTCCCGGTGTACAGGAGTTACAGTACTGGGAATGTGGGTGGGATTATTCCCATTTAAAATGAATACGTTATTTTTTTTATGTGGGACACGCTAATTTGACTTCATCTCGCCTGACGGTAAGCTGATGGCTGAAGTTATTTTTAATATGTAGTCCGTTAATTGAATAGCGCTGTGTAGTAGTAGTATATTTATTTATTATATCATTGAAAGGTTACATTTGGGGTTGCATTTCTAGAGAGGATAAGGGAGATATCAAGGGACCATATATTCTTTTTTTGGTAAGATAAACCATAAAGTCCTTTTTTGCAAGATGGCAGCCGTGGGACAACCCCACAAACCTGAATTTAACTATAAACTGACCATCCTTGATTTCTAAAAAAGAAAATTGCGTACCCTGACAAATGCATTGCAGCCCAAAAATTGGAAGATTTCAATGGACTATGAAGGGAGATGGACATTAGTTGAAAAAAGATCTTCAGAATTCTCGCCGTGCTGTAGGAGTATAAAACGACTGAGGGATATCCAGGGGGTATTCTTATGGGACTATTTTAACAACCCCACTACTGATTGAACTCCTACACATTAGGATGAGCCGTGTGGTGACGGAGAAAGAATACAAGTATCACCACCCCATCTCATCCGAAGGGTGTCGTAAGAGGCGACTGACGGAAACATACGCAGACGATATCACTGCGAGAGAAGGAACACTCGAAATAAAACCCTGTGCCTACCCGTCTGGCCAGCGTGGACACTGTAGGCCAGAGCTTCCTAACGTTGGGAGAGGCCTACGTCCAGCAATGGACTGCGACGGGTTAATTGATTGATAGACATGAAGATTAACAGTCTCGGGTATTCCCAGGGACAGGTGAACTGTCTTATATGGGGTAATCCCATCTGTTTAGGGTACATTTCGGATAGGATGAGTTCTCATCAAAGGACTCAAGGATCGCGTTGAAGATGACTTTTTACAGAGGACATGTCAGTATAACTTCACCTCACCTGATGGTAATCTGAAGAGCAAAGTCTCAGGAAAGAGGGGTCACCATTACAGATCAGCAATGTTACAATGGTGGTCCTCAGCATGATAGCCTCATCAGATGCTTTTCCACGCTTAAAGGACCTGGGAGTGTAGGAAGAAGGAAACACGTGAGCTGGTGAAGAGTTCCAAGACTTCATGGTGCGGTGAAGAAAGGAGTCGAACCGCTTGTTCTAAATGGAATTGTTTGCACCGTGTGAGGGTGACATCTAAGCTTTACACGTGTTGTCCTGTACCTATAGGGAACATGGTGGGACTAATTGGAAAAGCTTATGAAAAGTGGATGTATGGTCTACTCCTGGCAATCCATTTGGAAAAGCAAGCGTGAATATATGTATGAAATAGTTGCATCATCAACTAATAACTAAAGGAACTACATCCTCTTTTGACTTTCAGGGAATATTTTAACCCCTAGGAGGGGATTATAAACTAATTTTTTGAAGCTATTTTTTATACCACGAAGTGGATGATAATCATACGACCCACTTGATGGAAAGTGGTTACCGTGGCATATGGACGTGTGCCATCAGGGGCGTCATACCCGTGCTGCCGACCCTTTATAAACCTTCTAATACTTTTATTATATTGTAGTCGCTTAGGAACACAATAACTTTTTTATACTACTAAGATAACTAACAAGTAGCAACCCACTTAATGGTAAGTGGTCACCGTAGGTAATGAGTGGTACGAAAATTAGTAGTTATGTTTAGTATGATAAAGAAGAGAGAAGGAGAATTGGAAATAGAATGAGAAAGAAGAAATATCATGTATCTGGGTTTAGAAGCAGAATATTGAAACTTAATATTGGTAAAAACTTCTAAGTGTGAGTTCCCAGGTCGGGTAATTTAATTTTTTTTCCAGGAGGAGTTTAATTTTCCCTTACTTTTACCTCTAAATCAGATTTAGGAGACAAATAGGTACTTAACTCTAGATAAAGTATTCAGTCTAGACTCAAATATTCTTGTGATATAGGTTATATAGAAAATTTAGACACACGTGGTTTCAAATTTAAAAAATCGGACTTAATTTCAAGCTGTATATGAAACTTAGGGGTGGAAAACACATACCTGTGAAAAATCTTCAAGCTTCGCTGTGAAGTCGTGAGCAGAGATGACGAAAAATGTTCCACGGAAGAAATCTTATAAACTACACGTGTAATTATAGATTTTTATATCACATTATATCACTGTATATTATCACTATTTTACACTAATCGGAACACGGAACATAATTACTATATATTACAACACTATAGATTTAGGCCTAAACACACCGCACTATATGGTCTTAATTAACTAATACTCATTTAACGTTTTACAGAAAAAAAAGAAAAAAGAAATAAATTTGAATTTCGAATTACGAAATACAGAATTGAATTTTCGAACCCTGAGCGTAGACTGTAGTGGGGTTTCAAAATTCGAATGCTGGCGTGCTGTCGCTCTGTCAGAAAGAGACGACTGTATTCTCCGGTTCAGACTCCAAGCCGAGTTCAATGTACCGGCCTACTGACGTGGGCGCGCGCGACGTCTCTCTCTGTCCCCTTCTAACACGAGGCTGCGATTGAAACGTGAGCGAGACGCGACATCCCGGTCCACTTTTTGTTTGAAACTTGTATTTCGATCGATATAGCGCGCTGGGGTAGTCTTGGTGCTTAAATTTTTTTCTGTCTGGGTTTTGGAGTTTAAAAAATGTTAAACCACTCATATTTTGGCTGGATTACACTAAGGAACTGATATTATGAAGAATTAAACTGTGTACCACGGTTTTCTTAATGGGCTGATTGAGTAAATCGTGAGAACTTATCGTATTGAATAAATTAAAATAGATTTAGATCAGTAATGTCAACATTCAGTATAAGACTTGTACTAGACCCTTTCAGGGTAATACTCTGAGCAACTGAGCTACCGCTATACGCCCTGAAAATTGTACTTCTAGGCGTGATTTTCTTTCAATTTTAATTATTAGCATAATTTTTATTATTTGCTAAATGTTAAACAGTATAATTTAATTATTTATAATACATAATCTATTTTGATGAAGTTAGGTAAATACACCTTCCAAATAAATTAAAGAAATCAACTGACTGAAATTTGTTTTATAATCGAAAAAAAAAACAAAAAAGAAGTTTCCTTAAATAAATAATAGTGTCACTAAATTCTAACATATTTTGATAAATTACGTCATATAAAACAGTGACGTGACGCTTAATATTTTCTATGACACCATAAACTAGCCGATGCCAGTGCAATATATCATATTGAACGGGCATCGGCTAGTTTTAAATATCTTCATTGTGACACAAGCAATAGCTGTGAGATTCTTTCTCCTGATTTTATACTCTGTACTCTGAAACTTATTGCATATAAAAGTCGTAATCTTAAATCGCATCGCTTTAACAACTTGGTTAGCAACAAGCAACAACACCGTCTATATTTAGCCGTACATTAAAATAGATCTTAAATCAGTCAATTAAAAGCTAGACTAACAAGAATGTGGGGAAAAAACTTTACGCTCGAGCTGAGAAGGTACTTATGTTAAAAGGGGGAGAATTTATTACTTTGTGGAGTTTTAATTAGTTATTATGAAGAACATTGAAGGGTACTAGGTTACTAGAGTTGAAGGCTGAGTAGCGTTTAATGCATCATTGCATTACCATTGCAGTTTTTGTTCGAAATGAACCAGTAAATATGATCTTTATTTCGTTTTATACATTAAGTGTGGAAGTTTTCTGTTTTAGTAGCTGTTGCCAGCTGCAATGGCATTACTCCTGTCTCATTTCGTATGGAACCTATGACTGGGATGAAACATAGCCTATGTATTATTCTTGACTATAATCTATTCATGTACTAACAGTAACTTATGATTTTAGCTGGTGCCCGCGTCTTCGTCGGCGTGGAACTTCCTGCGGTGCTGCGACGACAATCCTCTTTTGATAAGGCCACCAAGCTGAGTGCCATCATTGTTAATATGGTACGTGTATATAATGGTGACCCTCTTTCCTAAGACTTTGCCTTCAGATTACCATCAGGCGAGGTGAAGTCAAATTTACGTTGTCAAAAAAAGCAAATTTCAGCCAGATCCGATCGGTAATTGGAGCATAATACAAACATTGAAACATTTTTAGTTACACCTTCACCACTCTGCAAACACTTGTTCAGTTATTATATAAAGTAGTAGGATACAAAAAATATCAAAGTCACCAACATACTAGCTCGTACTACAGTCCCGGGTCCTTTAAACGTGGAAAAGCATCTGATGAGGCCGTCAAGCTGAGGGCCACCATTGTAACATTGTTAGTGTCTGTAATTGTGACCCTCTTTCCTGAGACTTTGCCTTCAGCTTAACATCAGATGAGGCAATATTGATTTGTCAGACGCGCTCAGTATGGGTTCCGTGACTTATATATGTTTTTTTACATTAGTATTTTTTCTTAAAGCGGCAAGAAAACTACATCATTGAAAATTTGAACAGTTTAGCTATCACGGTTCATGAGATACAACCTAGTGACAGACAGACACATCGGAGTCTTAGTAATAGGGTTCCGGTTTTAGTCTTTGGTACGAGGTACGAAATGTTAAAAAATGTGCAGTATTAAAACTTTTGTGTGTAAATATTACAAATGTATTGCATTCCTTTGTCCACTAGTAGTACCTACAGTTCCCTTTCCCTATTCTAAACAGGTTTTCTTATGGTCAAGGTTAACCGACGTCAAGTTTAATATTTTGTCTGGCGTTTTTAAAAGGGTGTGAATTAAGCTGTCGCTAAAAAAATAAGCAGACAGCATTCTGGTGGCATGCTCTATGTAATCTCGAGAGACGTCGACAGTTTCGTGCGCTTTCAAAAGTAGCCTAATAAGATGATATCGGCGGAGTTCTATGTGAAACCTCCACTAATCTCTTCTATCCTGTATCTAGCCAAATCTTTTCTATCCTTGTCGGAGCACGAGGTGTCATAACTACCACATTTAGTGATAGATCTGTAATTTTGAGTACCAAGAACCAAAAAAAATTAACCGACAATGCGCTACTGTCTTATCGGATACGATATAATGCTGCGTTTTATTCCCAACCTTGTGTTACTGTTATTAGGTTGATATTAAATTATAACTCAAAAGTCCCCAAGCATTTTTCTGCTCGATCTGAATGATATAATAAAATATGTTTTGATGAGATATAGATACTGTTAGGTTAGAGCACGTACAGTTAGTAAGCCTAATTCTCCTCAACATCAATCACAGCCGTTTTAGAGATATACTAAGGCAAACAGACAATGTTTAAAGATACCTTTTTTGACAAAATACTTGGCCAAAATACAGTGATGAAACTTGACTAACATGACTGGTTCTATCAAATCTGTGGCTTAGTGGTATAGCGTTCGACTGCTACCTCAGAGGTCGTGGGTTTCATTTTCACTCAGCGCAGTTTGAGCTGGGAGTTTCTATGTCTAACGCACGTATTTCTAAAAACAACGCTGTGTGCTAAAGTAAAATTGACTACTAGACTATGTCTGCAGTTACGCAGTAAGTTATGGCGATTGTTGGTCATATCTCCGTTTAGACTAAAGCAATTGCAATCAAAAAAATGTCAGATTTTAAGTCTAACCAAGACCTCGCAAACAAAAAAACTGCATGAAAATCCATTTAGTAGTTTTGACCTCCATTGTAGACAAACAGATAAAACATCCATAAAAATACAACTAACCAACCTTGCTCAAGATTTGCAACAGGGTGCCATTTGCAGGCTGTAACACTAAGATATCATTAAATATAAGCAGCAGATTAGTTTATTTGTATAGTATCTCATGTACATAAACGACCTCTGTCCAATATATAATAGTACAGAAAGCCTTCTACCTAAATTGCGTAAAATGTTTTAATACAACTTTAGATTCTGAATGTACTTCACATAATTGCTATATATCAATCACTTCATCTTAATGGAGCAGTAGCTTCACCATTATTGACTAGTCATCAATTAACTACGACTTCTTGAGCCACTGAAAATTCCATACATAAAAATGAAATTCGCCAGACGAAGTATCAAAATTCTCGATCGGCGTTCGAACGCGCCTTCTATGGGGGAGTGAGCAGGTAGGCGGGCGCACGAGAGCGAGACGGCGCGTGCTTTGACAGCTCCGTCGCGAACGGTTAACGGTGCGCGGCGCGAGCGCCGGTTTGACCTCAAACTTTTTAAACCGACCGCTTTTTTCCGCTGCCTTAATTTGATTTTCGATGAAAATTATATAGCTTTGGGCTCAGGAAGACTAAGCCATTTGTTTAGAATGGATTTTTATATTTATTTTCGTGTTTCATTTAATTTTATTGATGTTAGAACGTAGGGATAGCACGATACTATTTTTAGATTTGAATGTTTTCGCAGAAATCTTGGTGTTTTTCTCGAAATTCGCCTCAGGGGAGACGGTATGGGCCTCGTGAAAGGTCAAATATTTGAAATATTTCGAGAATCTGTCGTTGAACTATTTTTATTGATATTTATATCTTGCTCGAACTTCTGCTTTTTTGATGACCCAAGTTTATGCTTTTTCTATTAAACTGAATAAATTAAATGATTTGAAATATTTCATTTTTCACAAATGGGGATGTGAGTAATAGTATTTGGGGTTCATTTTTACATTTTTTTAATTATTTATTAATTTGATAGAAGACTAAAGTTTTCCAGCTACGACTACACATTTTTATTAATAAATATTATAACTAAAATTTAATAAAAAATTGTGTATTATTATTATTATTATTTATAATAATATTCTATTATTTATATATACTACATTCAAAATTGAAACCGCCCTATAATAAACAGAAGATTTAAAAATAATACGTATAACGAAATATTTGCTTTACAATTTTGATTATTTATGCTGTTAAAAGTACCCTAAGGTATTAGTGGGTATATTTTCAATAAAAGTATTATAAAAAAAATTTGGAGAAATTAATAAATAGTCTTCAAAATATAATACTTTTTAAATGCCTACCTACAAACCAGGTAGGTACCTACCAACTCTTAGATTTAGTATTTAGTATTATCGTATGTACAATAATGTTTTACCTCATTAGGTAAAAATAATATTAAATTGCAGCTAGAAATACTATTATTAAAAAAAATATATGTACTAGTTCTTTCTTCTATACGGGTATAGGTATTTTTTCTCAATAGCCTACACCGACCTAGGTATTCATAAAACGTACAAATATTACAGTACATACCTACTCGTTATTATGATAATACACTATAGATAATTAGTAACAATATATTTAAAAAATCGTAAAAAAAATTAAGAGTTCAGAAAAAAAGGTATGTTTTATAAATATAAATAATAATGACTTCGAGTTTAACATAAATAATAGTTATAATTAATTCATTGATTACATAAGAGTGAGATAGGGATTTAAACATCATTTATCCTACTTTGAGAACAAGGGGGTAATAGCCATTCAATTTACAGGTGAATAAAAATAATAATACCTACCTATTAATATTTATTTAATTATGCAACGTCGATTTCTACCCTTATCAACCCTCTAATTACAAGAGATTTCTTGAAGAGTACATAAGATTTCTTTGTCTACATCCCTCTCTTCCATTTCTTACGTAATTTTTAACAATTCAGAATTGCATTAGTCACTTTTGTTAAGACAAATATAAATTATATTTTTATAATATATCTTATAAATATAAATTATACAATAACATAATTGTATAATTTAATTATATTATTTTATTAATTGTAATTAAGGATTCTTTCTTATTTTGTAATTATTATAAACCTACGTCATAATGTCCAATATAATGCTATAATACTGGCATGCCCAATTTAGGCAGAACATCATGTTCTAGTCATAAGACATATTTTGTAATATCCTTATTACAATATTTTTGCAAATAAAGGAAACTTATTTTTTTTTTTTAAACAGTCTGTACACAGCAACTTGTACAAAACAAAAATCATGAGGAAATGGCGGAGATAGTTTAAAAACTAAGAATCTATTTTTAATACATATTTATTTTAATGTTATATTTATAATTTATATTCATTTAATTTCTGAACAATATTAATTATCACTCTATTTACAGACAATTATAATAGGAACTTATACATTTGTCAACTATTTCTAAATTTATTTTAATTACTCGTTTTTCTTCCTTTTTCACACTAAAAGCTACCTACAACTATAAAAAAACTGTAGGCAGATAGCTAATATAATTAGTAAAAATCATACAATCATTATTTGCACTAAGCATTAACTTCTAATTATTTACTTAACTTATATTTGACATCATACTCATTTATTCGAATGAAAACAATTTATTCATTTTATTTTACTTATTATTTAACTTTATTATTTAACTTTATTATTTTGAATTAATTTTAAAATTAAAAATAAGCTCTCAAAGTACGTACATACTTACTAACTAATAAATAATTGTACTTGGTAATCTGATTTAGTATACTTTTATTATTGTTATATAAATTTATGTATTATATTATAAATTAAAAATAAATAAAATAAAATAACTATTTAAAAATATAAAAATGCCCCACTGGCATCTGGCTAGGGCTCCAGAGGAACATTTTCACAATACGTCTGCCGTGCTTAGTAGAGCTGCCTTTTGCATTAAGCCCTGGAGCTATTTGCCTAACGAGGGCCTCTCATGTCATTTATTATTATATACAATAACATTGTTAAATAGATGTACATACCTCACGATATTCACACCTGCTAATCCTCGACAGGATAGGCAGAGGTTTATTACCATGCTCATTTCGACAACTATGAATTTAGTTACCACGTGATTGTCTTTGACTGCATATTTATTGTCGGGAACAGCCCTTATCCCTTAGTGGCTTACCACGATATCCACGGGAAGAGATACACCCCTATTGTACTACACCGGGATCCGACACGGGAAATTATTTTCAAGGGGCAAGCATCGTTGAAAATACTTGGACTTATCGTAAACTAGATAATAAGTAGCCCTTAATGACGTCATACTAATAATTAGGTATAATAACCTGAACGTTTGTGAAGATGTATGAATGTTTGTTAGGCTCAATCTGTCTCAAACTCCAAAACGGATCTGGTTGAAATTTGGTTCAGGGATAGATTGTAATAATTGGGAAAAACATATATGCTTGTTTCATCCCGGAAATATGTTCCTATGTGCTGCAGGAACTTCAACAATCTTCCAACCTGTGAACAGCCTATATTTAACATTTTTATATGTAGGTAAATATCGTAATGATTAGACTAAGCAAATGTTTTTATATAGACCAAAAAAAAAAATGCCCGCTGAGTTTCTTGCCGGAGTCTTCTCAGGTCGGGGCCGCGTTTCGAACCGGTGGTCCATTTGCTAAACTAGTCTAGATTATTTTTTTTTTTAAACTTGACGTTTTGTAAGTACCTTTTTAATGGTCTACAGAATAAATGATTTTTGACTTTGACTTTGACTTTGAATGTTAGGAAAAATAAATAAAATAAAAGGAAGTTCCTTTCTCTGGAGACCTAGACACCGGTAGCTTGGTCCCTGTACCCGATGCCAGTGGAGCACTACTTTAGATATATACTAGCTGTTGCCCGCGGCCCCACCCGCGTGGATGTCGGTTATCGCTTAGTGTTGATCCGACGCTATTGAGCATTAAATTCGCCTCTCTACTCAACTTTGTCCTTGACTATGTACTCACCTCTGTTCTCGACTTTCTACTCGCCTCTATATTCGACTCTCTACTCGACTTTCTACTCGCCTCTATACTTGAATTTATACTCGATTCTCTCCTGACTTCTCTGTTCCCCTCTCTACTCGACTTTGTACTCTTCTCTAAACTCGCCATTCCATTGGCCTCTCTACTTGCCCATCCATTCGATTCTCTTTTCGCCTCTCTACTTGACGCTCCCCACTCGCCTATCTACTCGTACCTCTACTCAACTCTCTATTCGATCTCTACTCGCCACTACATTCATCTTTCCACTCGCCTCTCTACTCAACCCTTTACTGCATTCTATTTGGCTCTCTAGTCGCGTATCTACTCGCCCCTGTAGTCGACTCTACTCGACTTTCGATCTTTACACGCCTATCCACTCGTCCCTATAACAATCTCTACTCGCCTCTCCACTCGCTTCTATATTTGGTTCGTTACTCGACTATGTCCGTTCCGAAGCTCTAATTCACCTTTGTACCAAATTTCATGAGGACATCTTAAACGAAATTCTTACTGTATATGCCATATTGACCCCCTTTTTTGTGCCAATGAAAAATTATAAACTTTAATCCCATAGCCCTATTCCGCTTCTATCCCCTTTTTCGCGATAAGGGGTAGCCTATGTCCATTTCCATCCTCTTATCCATCACTATACCAATTTCATCAAGACATCTTAAAAATTGTCAAACTTACATACCCTTGCCCTATTCCACCCCTTCAACTCCCTTTTTCGCAATAAAAGGTAGCCTATGTCCATTTTCGAGCTCTAATCCATCTGTGTACCAAATTTCACCAGGATATCATCAAAAATGACAAACTTTCATACTAACTATCCAGTCCTTATCCCTCCCCCACCCTTTTACCACATTATTCGCGATAAAAGGTAGCATATGTCCGTTACCAAGCTCTAATTAATCCCTGTACGAAATTTCATTAGGATATCTTCAAAACTGTCAAACTTTCATACCTTTACCCCCCCCCCCCCCTTAATGCCTCCATTTTCGCGTCAATAGATAGCCTATGTTCGTTCCCAATTCAATCCATCTCTGTACCAAATATATCATCAGGATGTCTTCAAAACTGGCAAACTTTCATCCCAAGGCCCTAGTCCCCCCCTTCAACCCCCCTTTTCGCGATAAGAGGTAGCCTATATCCATTCCCACGCTCTAATCTACCTCTGTACCAAATTTCATTAAGATATCTTCAGAAATCTCAAACTTTCATAAAAACTTTCATCCCCTACTTCTCCCCCTTAAACCCCCTTTCTCGTGATAAAAGGTAGCCTATGTCCGTTCTCAAGCTCTAATATACCTCTGTACCAAATTTCATCAAGATCGGTTCAGTGGTTTAGGCGTGAAAGCGTAACATACAGACAGACAGACAGACAGACAGACTGACAGACAGACAGACAGAATTACTTTCGCATTTATAATATTAGTATGGATTTTTTCTTTTTTACATATACTTATTTAAAAATGCAATTTGAATAATTAAAATAAAAAATAAAATTAGAGGTTACCGCATTGTAAAAAAAATGTTAGAAATAATTTAAAGATAGTTTAAAAAATTCAAATTCAAATTCAAATTCAAATTTAATTTATTTGCAAGAATATGGTAGATAGAAAGGTGTTACAATATAATAAAGTTCATACATATTCTGCCACATGATGGCATGCAAAATACATATTTTGTCAATTTCAATTTACATTTAACATTAACATTATTAAAAACTTTATTGATTTAATTACATATATTTAATTGTCATTCTATAGATTTGTCATTTAGATATTCATTTATGTCATAGTAATTTTTATTTAATAATATTCTAGTTAATGTCCTTTTAAATAATCGGATAGGTAATTCAGCAATGTCATTAGGTAAGTGATTAAATATTTTTACACACATGCAAAACACACTTCGTTTAGACAATTCTAGCCTTACCATAGGCAGACATAGCTTATTCCTATGCCGAGTACGACTATTTTCTCTATTTAGACGTGCCGTAATTTTTGTTTTACATTGTTTTTAAGAACACTAGTGGTATTCTAAGTGAGTACCACCGTCGTTGGGTAGAAAAATCATCCACCGTCCTACAGGAATTCAGTTCTCCCCACCATCCCCTGCTACCAACAAATAAAGTCCCTGAATTCGCACCCAATCAACAATATGGGGCTTTTCAAAAAGTCATTAGAAGGTCCCTATAGGGTCTACTCCCCTGATGTTGCATACCTTCATAGGCTACGGTAACTGCTTTCCATCAGGTGGACCATGGGCTTGTCTGCCACGTAAGTACTTTTTTTTTTTGAAGACAAATAGTCTATTCCTATTATTCTACTCTACTTTAAAACTCCTCTGCCTACCCCCTCGGGTATTACAGGCGTGAATATACCTATGTATGTGTATGTCGCCGCCCACTAGCTTAATCAGCCGTCTAATTAACTGCCTAGGCAGTTAACTAAACGGCGCCATTCAATTAGCGGCGTGAATGGTGTTCAGCCATTTAATTAAACTGCTAGGCAAATAGCTTGGATAGATGACGTTTAACTACTTGCCTAGGCATTTAATTAAACAGTTAGAAAAATGACTTATTTCTGCATGGTTATAAAAAAAAATAACCACGAAGGCTTAATCCGCTCCGCTCCCGCATTAGGTATCCTTCTAACCTAACCTAACCAAGTTGGATTGCGCAGCTATCACAATAAACCTATCACTAATTTTCTGTGAATACACCTGTCTACCCCCTTGGGGATTTACAGGTGTAAGTATATGTATGTATGTAATTTTCTATCTTATTTCGAGGTAGTGCCCCATCTTACGATTGGCCTAAGCATTAGCCAGCCAGGTTATTACATGATGTAATAAACGAGATGGCTGAATATCATTCAGGCCGTTAATTGAATGGCGCCGTTTAGTAAACTGCCTAGGCAGTTAATTTGACGGCTGATTAAGCTAGTTGGCGGCGACGTATAAACCACGGTGGACAGAATATGATTAAGTAGGTATATACCCTAATGGAACTCCGATCCCGTTTCAATGGAACCCACAGGATTTGATTACCAGGATTATAAGTAGCTTATGTGCTCATTGAAATGTTGGTTCCCGTTTGGAGTAAAAAATCGCCCCCCATCTCTTCCCGTGGGAGTCATAGAAGGGCACAAAGGAATAGGGCTGTTCTCCATTCGACAATACTCATACAGCCCATGGCTAAGTAATACACGTCGATTAGGTTAGGGGTCATTCATAAATTACGTCACGCGAATTTTATGATTTTTTGCTACTCCCCCCGTCCTTGTCACAGCTGGTCACATTTGTGAGACTTCCCCCTCACATATAATAATATATCTAGTATGGACCAAAATTCAAAAATAATTATTAGGAAACTGCCCCTTTGTCTCTAGATCGACCTAAAATTTTGTGGTTATTTATTCTCTTTGAACTCCATCCCATGGTTGCCTGGAAGAGATTGCCCTGCGCGATAAGGCCGCCAATTGTACACTACAAAACTGTTCCTGCCACTATATTGTAATGTGTTCTTCCTTTCTTTCTTTGTGTACCATACAATAAAGAGTTTTTAATTCATTCGTTCATTCACATATATTGCGAACGACGAAGGAATTTTGGAAAAAAAAATTCATACCGCTTTATTTTAGATTCCAGATTACCTTTAACATTGTCACTACTTTTAAAAAAATTTCATAAGTTGTTAACAGCAACAGTTATCAGCAAAAGCTGCACTGTATGTTTCATGTGTTTAAAGTTTTCGAAAAGTAGTTCAAAGTTTGTGTTTTAGCACTAAGATTAGAATAGATTTTAAAATGTAACGTCACGAAATTTAGGACCTTTTCCTCCTCCTTGTCACACAATGTCACACTTCGTCGACTCCCTCCATCCCCCTTAACGTGTGACGTAATTTATGGATGGCCCTTTAGGAAAAAGTGAATCGACTCAGGCGGGACTCGAACCCGCAACCAATCCCTTACAGGGGGAATGCTCTCACCACTGAGCTACTAAACCATGTCTCGTATGCTCCAAATGCTCCTAAACAAACATCTTGGGGTGACGGTGGGAGCCTTAATACACCTCTGTTTCTCCTTCTCTAGTAAATTGTTAATCTGACATGAAGGTCATCTGATGATGGAGTCAGAAGATGCATAATAAAACTTTACCTGCTCTCATACTGAAATTTAAACAATAAATTGGTTAGGGCGAGGTCTGGTAGCTTAGTGGTCAAAGCATTGGCCCCTGTAAGGTGAAGACCGCGGGTTCAAACCCCGCCTAGACCGATTCAATATTTTTCCTAGCTTAATCGATTTGAATACTTTGCATGCAAAATGCTTTAAAATTTCATTTAAAATATTAAAAAATTAAAAACTTAACTTTAATTACATGTCTTTACGCATTTAGTTTACAGTATGTATTTGTTTTTTATAATATATTTATTATTGTTATGTACAAATTAGACCATTATCCTTTTTTTTAAATACTTAGTTCATTCTTTTGCCTGCACCTACCTCAATGTAGACCATCACCCTAAGGTAGACTGTAAAATACTGCCTTTGGCATTAAGTCCGCCTTTGTACTAACTGCATAAAGTTTTAAAATAAATAAATAAAATAGTTTCAAAATATTTTATTAAAAATCCATTCGATACAGGTATTCTTTGGGCAACACTGATTCGTATATAACTTTTTTCCATTACGATACAGCTTCAGCTGGACCACAGATAACATAATACTAAAATAGCTGGACACAAGGAGTGGTTAATGCATTTTTTTCACTCTACATAATCTGTGGACAATGCATTTTGGTGCTCAACATTTTCTATCATTTTACGGAAATTATATTTTTTCATGAGATTAGATAAAGTAGTGTATAAACAGCACATAATTTGGTGTGGAAACACTCGTATAATATTATTAAAAAAAAATAACTTACACTCATAATTTAAGAATCCTTTGTACGCACCAGGCTCATAAACTAATATTATAGGGCAGGCAGTAATGTTTGTATGTCCTATAAGTACCTACCTGGTAGACAAGCTTGATAGTCCTTGTGTCCTGAAGAGTGAGACCTGAAATAAAAATAAAAGAATCTATAGCAATATTATATAAAGCAGAGTTTCTCAAACTTTTGGCACCGCGAACCCCTGTTAAAGTTTTCAGATGATTATTGCCATCTGAAAACTTTATCTAAACCTTGCCGGAGCACCTGCATACCAGCTTGAACCCTTCAAATCGATACTAAGACGGGCCTTGAGGCTCGTCGACAATCCTATACTCGCAGGCGATGTGGAACCTCTCAGCCTCAGGAGGGACTTTGCCTCACTGTGTGTGTTTTACCGCCTATACAATGGTTTGTTCTCAGATGAATTGTTTGACATGATGCCGACAGCTACTTTCTATCATCGCACCGCTCGCCATAGACAGGGAGTTCATCCTCACACATTGAGACCAGAAGTGGTACGAACCGTGCGGTATGAAAGGAACTCCATCCCACGCACGCTCAAGTTGTGGAATAAGCTCCCTGCTGTGGTTTTCCCAAGCGATTACAATATGGGGTTCTTCAAGAAGGACATTAGAAGGTTTCTTCAAGGTCGGCAGCGCGAGTTTGACACCCCTGGTGTTGCACACGTCCATAGGCCACGCCAACCACTTTCCATCATGTGGGCCGTGTGCTTGTCTGCCACCTAAGTGGTATAAAAAAATATTTAAAAAACCTGTATCTAAATTATTCTCCCAGCTCAGTACCAAATCAATATTTTATGTCAATAAAAGTTAACAATTAAGTACGCCGTGTCGCAAAAGAGATAATTTTAAAAGTAAATTTGGATAATTTTACGTTTACCTCGGTATGAAGTCGATTTCTGTATTTCGTTTTTATTCAACGCATTCATGATAAAAACGCACACACTCATGCAAAATAAAATTAACGCCCTCTCTCATATGTATGTAGTAGCAAAGGGTAAAAAAATCTACGCTTTCCGTGAGAGTTAAGAATACTCTTTCTGTCTAGTTGCCCACAAATCTATCAAAGACCTTCTTTTAAATCAGCTTGAAGTGTTTCATTGTAGAGCGTATGAGAGCGAGTGTCGAATTTAGTCGCATCTGCACCACTATGTTCCACCTAGTGTGCCCTACCCACGTACCTAAATCCAGGCACCATTAAGTAAACCTTTTCGCAGACCCCCCTACCGTCGATTGGCGAACCCCTGGGGGTTTGCGTACCCACTTTGAGAAACCCTGATATAGATAAAAGATTTGATTGAATGAACTCCGAAACTTCTTGTCCGTTTTAAACAGTCTTTTATCGAAAGAAAGTCACATTATTTATGAGTGACATCCTTACTTCGTTACTTGATATTACAAATGAGGAAACTGTTTGTCTGTCTGTTTGTTACCCCTAAACCACTAAATCGATCGTGTTGAAATTTTGTGCATATAGCCAAGAGTTTGGTAAAGGACATAGGTAAGCTTTTATCGCGAAGATATGGTTTAAAGGGGATCAGATAGGCGGTGAAAGTTTGTACGCAAGTACGTCATTTTTGAAGATAATCTGATGAAATTTGGTATACAGATGGATTAGACCTTGAGAAAGAACATAGGCTGTGTTTTTCTTTCTTCTAACCCCTCCAACTAAGCTAAATTGCTTGTGATAGAAGTGGTTTCACGTCGGTAGAGTAATGTCCAGGTTTCGAACGCGGGACCTCTCGATCGTAAGGCCGACTCCTTAACCACTAAGCTACCGACGCTTATGTTTGGTCGTGGTAACTGAAATTCACGCGGGTGGAGCCGCAGAAAATCACTAGAAGGCTATATTATCATTACGCTACTATCCAAGGGAGTAGAGCAGTAATCACAAATGTCATGCATAAATACAATAGTTTGCATTGAGCGAGAATCGAAACCACACCCCCTGCAGCGTTCGAATGCTCTACCGCTGCACCAGAGACTATCAACATTGTAGTAAGTAGGTTCGAATTGCAAGAACGATTGATACTTAAGTGGAATTGTTTTCATAACTTCTTAGAGCCAGCTTATAGTACGTAGTAAGAGTTTATAGGGTAAGCAGACATAGTGGCACCAATCAGTACAGAATAACCAGCACACGTGTTTCCTTCTTCCTACAGTCCCGGGTCCTTTAAGCGTGGAAAAGCATCTAGCTGAGGGCCACTATTGTAACATTGTTGGTGTCTGTAATGGTGACCCTCTTTCATTAGACTTTGCCTTCAGCTTAACTTTACGCGACGTCAAGTCTATGGTGAGGCGATGTATCTAAAGTTTGCACTTTGGAGTATTAGATCCGATTATTGTTTTTGATTGGTATGGCTTTTCCGGAAGCAACTGCTGTGTGACCTATCAACCTGGAACGTCTGCTCCAGAGCCTCGGCTGTTGTTTACCAGGTAGGAGGTAGGACATGACGGTATTTCCGTCCAATTGAGCAGTCCGACTGGGAAAGTACCTCCGCGCTACAGAATACCGCGGCCATAATAACCTCGTGTTGTGTTCCCGGCAGTGAGTAGTAGGTATAGCCAGAGTTCACTAAATAGTTTTTATACTGTCAGTGGGAAGACCAAAGGCCTGTCCTGCTTTATCGTCTACATTGCACAGAACTCTCTGTTCTAACAGGGTGTCGGCAGCGCGAGTGAAACGCCCCTAAATCAAATATGAGTCTCAAATGACATCTGCTCACCCCCTATAACACGTGGTATTCGTTTAACATGTTTTTAAGGTTGATTCCCAAAACAGGAAAAAAGGTTCACTTCTCTATCTATCTGTCTGTCGGTCTGTCAAGACCTTGTACTCAGAAAAGCATGGAGGTATCAAGTTGAAATTCATACCACATACTCAGATCTGTAAAGTCTTGTTACTGTAAAAATCAAATTTCTAAATTACGCAACTAAAATATTATTGGTTCCCATTCCCAATGGAGTAGAATAGCGCCCCCCATCTGTTACCGTGGGTGTCGCAGAAGGTGACTAAGGGATAGGGATGTTCTCCTTCCGACAGTGAACATACAGCCCTTGAATAAGTGCCCGTGCTCGCCCCTTACTTGGGACCGAAAATCACGGTGAAACGTGGGTGTTACTATACCTCCGCCTACCCATTCTGGGATTTACAAGCGTGAGTATTTGTATGAAAATATATTGCGGTTTATATAGAATAAGCTCGTCCCTGAATCCATTTGTTTACGTAACCCTGTCGGTGAGTGAGTGTACCTGACTGACTTTTTTCCAACAGACAAAAAATAAGATTATTATCGGCATGGGAATGAACCCCTAGCGAAGGGGTTATGTTCGTGTATGTCTAGATATTGTGCAGCATTTACTATATATTGTATAGACACAGCAAAAAACGGCGCGAAATAAACATTATGTGTAAGTAAGCTATTACCAATTTGGCGTGGATATTATCTTATTGATAGCCTCTGTGGTTTAGCGGTAGTGAACGCGACCGGTACGCAGGAGGCGCGGGTTCGATCTCCGCTCAATGTAAATATTTGTAAGCATAAATATGGGTATTTGCATTGATCTGGTCGTGCCACAGAGAGCACGTTAAGCCAGTCGGTACCGTTTGCCATATGAACATCTATGGCAGTTGTTACTAGTAGTTGGAGCCCTCAAAAATCCAATAGCTGGTCTAGCTGCAATGCTTCGATAACACTTTTAGGTTGTGGAGGTCAAATGGCAGTCGCTTCACGGAACATATCGAAGTTCAGTCAAATCTACAGTTAGACTGGTAAAGCGGACCCCAGACTTCAAGTTGAAAGCTTCAGATGCCACTGGAATTAACGCTAGGATGAAGAAGATTATGAAATTATTTAATTATATTGAAATTATTTAAAAGAAAATATGTAAATAAGTTATTGGGTAGTTTTATTGGTAGTAATATACGCGAACTAGCTGTTGCCCGCGGCTCCACCCGCGTGGATGTCGTATATCACGACCAAACATAGCCTATGTCCTTTCTCAAGGTCTAATCTATCCCTATGCCAAATTTCATAAAAACCAGTTCAGTGATTTAGGCGTGAAAGCGTAACATACAGACAGACAAACAGACAGAGTTACTTTCGCAAGTTTCACCTGTTCAAGTTTCCGAATGAGAGCGAACCCTTTATCAAATAAATATACCCCCAAGTAAAATAAGTACAAAGAAAAAATAAATCCATTTTTAATATTATTTTTGGAATATTAAATATTTGACGGAACTGAGACTTGGTCCCTTACTATGGGCCTCATAAGAAGGCTCAAGGTCACCCAAAGGGCGATGGAGCGTGCTATGCTCGGAGTTTCCCTGCGTGATCGAATCAGAAATGAGGAGATCCGCAGGAGAACTAAAGTAACCGACATAGCACACAGAATCGCCAAACTTAAGTGGCAGTGGGCGGGGCACATAGCTCGTAGAACAGATGGCCGTTGGGGCAAGAGAGTTCTCGAGTGGCGACCACGCGCCGGAAGACGCAGTGTAGGCAGGCCTCCCACACGGTGGACCGACGACCTGGTGAAGGTCGCGGGAAGGGCAGGGATGCGGAAGGCGCAGGACCGGTCACTGTGGAAATCCTTGGGGGAGGCCTTTGTCCAGCAGTGGACGTCTTTCGGCTGAAATGATGAATGATGATTAAATATTTAATAATTTTAACCTTAAATCTGACTTAGTATCAAGTTGATTTCTGTATCGTTTGTATCATGGACGCATTGATGATAAAACCTAACGTCTAATGGCGAACCCCTGTGGGTTCAAGTATTCCACTTTGAGAAACCCTGGCCTAAGTTGTACAGTTCACTGCAAAGGTGGACTGTGAAGGCGATATGCAGCAAGTCTAATAATATTATGTCTCTTTGTATGAGTCTCTGTGGCGTAGCGGTAGAGCGTTCGACTGCTAAGCTGGGCTTTGGTTCCCACTCAGTGAAAATATTTGTATGCATGAATATCTGAGTTTATTGGTTAGCTTGGCATTCTAGACACAAGCTAGTTAAGCTATGCTTACTTTGTATCTAGATATTCTTGATAACGTTGTGTAGAATGTCGTGTTTATTTATATTAATACTTTTACTTCTTTTTTTTAAATTTGTGTTTTTTTTTTGAAGTGAAAACTTCTTCAACTGCGTTGAATGGGTAAAAAGTGTTAAACTCGCGTCAGGATCACGTGTTAAACTCGCGTCAGGATCACGTGACCTTTGACCCGTAACCGACGACTTTTTCGGACGACAGGACGTCATTCAACATTCCTAGCTACAGAGTGTTTAATTTGCTAGGTACGCTAAGAAGCTTCCTAGCTTAGCGAAAAGCGCTTCGACTGTAAGTCCTTATGGTTTCAGATATTACCGGATTCGAACCTGGGCTTCTGAAACTTCTTGTGATTATTATTTCTTTTTGTAATGTATTACTTTTTGTGTTTTTTTGTGATTTATTAATTTCTTCTGACACAAAATTAACAGAAAATTTGTGATGGGTTCAGTTCAGATGGTTTAGTAATATTAGCAACCGCAATTACTAATATTCCCTCTAACGGTTTTTATGTGTAAGAATAGTGTATTTTTTCTTTAAACATAACATCTTAGACAACGTGTACAAGAGAATGAAAGTGGCATATTAACACAAAACTCGATAGAAGCCTCTAGTAAAAACTTACTGGGGTTCATACATATGGCCATCCGTATGACTATGACTGACTAGGACTTTGAATTGACTGATTTACCTAACAATGAAATAAGCGCTGCAGAAAATTTATTTATTTATCAAATTACTTACTTGAAAATGGCACATAGAGAGTGAGCCACATTAATTTTTATTCAGTGGTGAGCCATGTTCACAGATAACGTAATAATAAAGTAGCCATGTTAAAGAAAAAAAAGTTCACACATAACAAACAAGTTAAAAGTCAACAGACAAAATTAAAAAGTAAAACTCAAGTATCAAAGGCTACCCCTATTTAAAAAAAAACACCCATTCGAAATTCGAAAACGTATTCGTTCAAATCCACCCCGACATAAAGTGCATCCGCCGCGACTAAACGCAATAAAACTGAGAGGGACAGCGCTACACGACAGACTGGGACAGAATATCCCCTTACATCAAAATGCACAGGAGCTATGTGGACATTTCAATGTTGTATTTATTTTTGACTGAAATGTATTTGTTTTCATTTTAAATCAAATCAAATTATTTTATTGCTGAACATGTAGCATTAATTATACATCTAAGGTATTGTGTGATGTTGAAGAAATACATGTTCTACCAATTTCGGCATGCATGCATGTACAATAAATATTTCTAATTTTATGAAAATTTCCTATTTCTGAGTCAGGCTTTAGGCAAATTTTAAAACCTAAGGATTTCTCTTTTTGCAGGAATTCGTCATGCTGAAGAAGAAATCGCAGGATTGAGGGTCACCATTGCAAATAACGCTTCAATGGTGTCCCACAGCTTCTCTCTCTAGATGCTTTTGATGATGATGCTTATTAGATGCTTTTCACGCCCCATTAAGAGGATACGAGGAAAGATAACCCTGTTTCTTGCTTCTCTAGTGGAACGTAATGATGGAAAAACGCATGATTACATACTATTTTGTAGAGAGACTCAGATTGTAGAATGGTCTCCCTGTTTTGGTTTTCCCAAGCGACTACAATATGCTAGGCTTTAGATGTATTCCTTCAAGAACTAACCGGTTCGGTGACACATTCCTATGCCGCAATATACAGGCCTGGAATTCCCTGCCAGCTCACATGTTTCCTTCTACCTACAGTCCCGGGTCCTTCAATGGGGACGTGAAAAAGCGTCTAAGGTGATTTTCCACCAGAGGGGCGAGACGAGACGAGGCGAGGAGAGAATTGAAATTTGTATGGCAAATTTTCAATTCTCTCCCAGCCTATCTTTGGTGGAAACAGTGTGGATTGACGAGAATATGCGAGGCGTGAATTGAAATATTTGTTTGTGCAAAAATGAACCGTATTGGTTCCGATATACGGTATAAATCACCTTCAAGGTGATTTTCCACCAGAGTGGCTAGGCGGGGCGACGCGAGGAGAGAATTGAAATTTGTATAACAAATTTTCAATCCTCCCCCAGTGCATCTTTGGTGGAAACAGTGTGGATTGAAGGAATATTGACGCCTAATTTTTGTTCGGAGTTTTCGGCATTGACGCTAGAATAAAGTTACATCGAGCATTGTGTGTGAGCTGTCTAAAATACATTTATATATGAAGCATACGGGCGGCGGGGCGCGGCGGTCACGCGCGAGCTCGCGATGGCAATTTTTAGTGGAAAATGGTCAGTGCGATTTCAATTCTCTTCTCGCCTCGTCTCGTCTCGCCCCTCTGGTGGAAAAGCACCTAAGGCGTCAAGCTGAGTGATACAATTGATTGTTAACATGGTACATGTTTGTAATGGTGACCCTATTTCTGATACTTTGCCTTTAGCTTACCATCAGGCGAGGTGAAGTCAAATAGATGTGTCCTATATTTAAAAAAAGGGGTTCTTCAAGAAGCGTAGACGAAGGTTCTTACACGACCGACTGTGAAGTCGTCCATAGAAAAACTGTAGGTACCTGTGCTTGTCTGCCAGCTAAGTGGTGAAAAAAAACTTGATGGAAGTTTGTGAATATTAGCTTATAAATATAATTAACTTTTACAGGGATAAAAATTCCATTATATAGTCTATCCCTGTACATAATTTCAGCTAGATCAGTTCAGCCATTTGAAATTGATTGAGTAACAAAAATCCAGAAATCGAGTAGATGAGTGCCGGTTCTATACATATTATGAAAGAGCCGTGACTATTCATGTGTATGTTTATGTCTAAACTAGCTGTTGCCCGCGGCTCCGCCCGCGTGGAAGCCGGTTATCGCTTAGTGTTGAGTCAACATAGTAGCTTTATGCACGCAAAGTCTCAGCCCGATCGGTTTAAAATTGACAAAGTTTCATACAAACTTTCATCCCCTATTTTATCCCCTTGGGGGTAGAATTAATCAAATTCCTTTCTTAGCGGATGCCTCCATCATAACATCTACCTGCATGCCAAATTTCAGCCCGATCCGTCCAGTGGTTTAGGGTGTGCGTTGATAGATCACTATGTCAGTCAGTCAATCAGTCACCTTTGAGTTATATATATTTAGATTAAATATAACGCAAGAGCTCCGAAGTGCAAGCTTGTACCCACTTGTTACTATCGTTTGATAAAAGGAATAGCCGATAAATGAAATTCTATACCCGATTGTGGGTACTCAAAAACAGTGTCTTATTGTTGTACCGCTAATCAAGCATATTGTGCAGCTTTCAAAAGTAGTTTGGCTTTTTAATCCCCGCGTCACTTGTTTTTTGTAAGCGAGTTGATATTTAGTGATTTAACAGGCTGAATTTTTTAAGGTATGTTATATATATTTCAAATTACAGAGTCCATGATTTTTTCGTAAAATACATTATAAACATTAAGTATTCTTACCAGAAAAATAAAAAAAATTAATTATCTGTGCTCGATTTAATGTAAATAATCGTACATATTTGGCACCGTTCCTTATATCAAACAGGAGTAATATTTAGTGCTATTTTGTTGTTCTGAATATCATGCGAAATCGTTGAGATTGAACACTATTATTGAGGAACTAGAACGAAACGACGAAGATACTGTTCCAGACTCCATCACGAACATCCCTCCCGATAACTATAATGCTGGCGTTACTGATAAAGATTCTGGAGATGAAAATGTGATGACTTTTCGAAACCTGCCAGGGTCACAATTGAGAGCTCCAGCCGAAATAGGCTATATCACCGAATCATCGTCTAATTTTGATGATGAATTGCTGCCTCCATTAGCCTAACGAAGGCGACTCCAGGCACCAAGAATAAGTTTACCGTCTCATAGACATTCTAGACTAGAACCATCGACTTCTCATGAACTTGCAAGTATAGAAACCATACCTAAATCAAAACAGAACCTATACCTGACAATCCTGTTATAATCAGCCCCTGTTCAACACCTGGAATCCATATGTATCAGTTTCATTCAACGAAAATTTTCTTTTTTAATTGTATGTTAAGATTAGTACCTCATAGGCATGATGATGCAATATACCAATACATACGCCTCTCGAAAAAATGTTACTGCTCACGAAATGCGAAGATAACCTCATCAGCCAGCCGATCCCATAATAGGTGTCTAAGTCAAATACACAGGAAGTCATGACCCCAACCTCTAGTGTGAAAGTCTAGGATGCAGCTGGGAGTAACAGCTTCTCCAGAGCCTCGTCACGTATAGTCACCGGCCCACAAGTGAAGTGAAGCACCGTGACGGGGCGGTACCCACCCTCAAGGTTGTTTAACACCTTAGTGGTATAAAACAAAAACGAAAAAAATAGTGAACATTCGATTAAAATAGTAAAAGTTATCTTATCTTATTAGTACGTCATAGGCATACTGGTGCAACATACCAATACATATGCCTCTCTAAAAAATGTTACTGCTCATGACATGAGAAGATATATCGTAATATTTTAATTTAGTGGCTATGTTGTAGTACCTAGAAGCTGTATGTACTGAGAAAATAGCATTGATACTGATACAATGGTTTATATCGGGGCGAAAAACTTTTTTTTTGCCATAAAAAAGTCAATTCTGTCTGTAAAAATGTTTTATAACACTTCACCCTAAAGTATGTTTTGAAGCTTAGCATAGTCCCGACCCGCATAATAAATAAAGAAATAAATCTGTACACTCTAAGTAAAAATAGATTCTTTTATTTATTTATATATAATCACTGAGCTAACCTAGTCGTTTAACATTTTACTAGCGTTCGTATGACAGATTTTTTTTAAACTATTTTCTAATTTTCTCTCTCTTTTTTTTTATTAAAAAATCGTAATGATCTGACGCGTAAAGGTATATCCGTAAGAACTGGGATAATGTTCGAATCATTATCAATATCGACGTGAACCCACTCCTAGCACAAGCGATTTAGCTTTGCCTGGAGGGTTAGAGGGAATATTAGTGATTTAGGTTAAAAATAATTAAGAATATTTTTTATACCACTTAGCTGGAAGACAATAAGCACCGCAGCTGTAACTTCCTGATGGAAAGTGGTTACTGGGGTCTATGGACGTATGTAATCAGGGATGTTATAAGTATAACTTACACTCGTGCTGCCGACCCTGAAGAAACCTTCTAATCCTTAAAGAACCCCACAATGGAAACTGTGCTTATTTTGCCACCGTCCAATGTCAAGGCTCCACCGTTACCAACTGTTACATTGTTCCACAAAAACAAACAATGCGCGTACACAGCCGGTTGTAACGCGAGTCTCGCAGAATGCGCCTGAATAAGCGTAATTGTAGCAACAATCAGCTCGTTGTTATCTACGGCTCTATTAGTACTTAAATGATGATTATATTGTACAGGAATCTACGCCCTTGAGGCCCAAGTACTTAACTTACGAAGCGAACTACGAATTAATCTCAGCAGGGACAAAATCCGAAACATAATGGGAGCGTTCACTGGCCACTACTGCACGAAATACACCTTGAGCAAGATTGGTATCATGAACGACGCAAAATGCAGACACTGCGGGGCGGGCAATGAAACGATGAAACACATACTGTGCGAGTGCCACGCTTTAGGAAGACATCGTATGGATCTTCTCGGAAAGGGCTATCCAAAACCAGAGGATTACAGGCATCTACAGTTAAGAGGAATAGCCACCTTAATAGATAGGTCTATTCCTCATCAAAAGTAGGGGCCAGGTTGGGGTTGACACAAAGGATCCAATAGGGTCGAAGTGTCCGCGATGGCTCCAAAGCACGCACTCCAATAACATAAGATAAGAGAACTTACGAGGCTCTGGCGCAGGCGTTGGAAAGTCATACAGTAGGAGCCGTTCCCGGAAAAGGCAACACACCAATCAAAAACAATATCTCGAGCTTCCGAAGTAAGTTCTCGGATACCTTATGGCGTAACCGATGGGGGAAGGTTGTTTTTGACTCGAACCGACTACAGCACGCACGCTTGGGTAATTAATTGCCGAAGGTGAGATTGCCTCTGGCATAACCCTCACGCTCAGACTGTCCTAGGACCATTCCTGTGTTCCCCAGCTGTCACCTCGGCCAAATCTATTACATATGTACTATGTAAATGAGCATAATATTGTACTGGGTCCTATGTAATTAACGCACAAGTAACCTCATCAGCTAGCCGCTCCCATAATAGCCGTCTGAGTCAAATCTACAGGAAGTCCGGACCCCAAGCTCCAGTATGAAAGTCTAGGATGCAACTGGGAGTTAACCCCTTCGCTAGAGCCTCGTCTATGTATCAGAAAGTATGATTAACGGCTCACAAGTGAGGGGGAAGAACCATGATGGGGCGAGACCCACCCTCAAGGTTGTTTAGGACCTTAGTAGTGTAAAAAAGAAAACGTTAAAATTATGTGAACATTCAATTAAAATAGGAAATGTTTGAATTGGTCTAGGCGGGGTTAAACCCCGCGATCTTTGTCAAGGGGCTATGCCTTGAACACTAAGCTATGTGAACATTACCTACTATATTTTCGAAAGATTTTAATTCCACGTTAAAAAAATCCAGTTAAGTGTGAATCTGTCTCACGCACTAAGAGTTCCATACAAAATTGAATTGAGGGACGTGCTTATGTTACATAAACTGCAATATATTTTGCAATTCATTTGCTCATAAGATGGCTATGATCTCACCGCAATTAAGCACATAATGAAATCTATTTTCAGACTGTGGTTTTTTGATGGTTATTAAATCACAAATGGGATAATGACTTTTTTTAAATATTTAAGTTGGTTAAGTTGCATTATTCTTAAAAAAATAAATACAAAAAGATCGTGTACAATAGAACAAATAAATTAATATACCTACCTATTGCTTGTTCAATTCATGCAACTTCGTATTTAAATAGAAAATTTCATCTTGTACGTGTATAATAAACAAAACTTTTCTCTCTGTTTAAAACTTTAAGTAAATTCACCATTTTGTACACGGACAAACAAAAAAAGAACCTCATTCTTATAGATTGTGGCCAGCCGCCAGTGCCCCTATAGAAAAAGTGATTGATTGTTCCCTCCAGTACCAAAAAATTTCGCAATTCGTTTTTACTGGTGAAATTATAGTTATTTATTAATTAATATGTCTACAAGTACTAGTTATGAGGAAAATGATTTATGTACCTAGTACACCACCAGATATTATACACATATACTGTACAACGTCCGATATATGATGTGATTGATGTGAAGTCCTTAACGTTATGGAATGTTTACTATCTGAAACTACAAGGGTAAATATCTACTTTAGAATTATATTATTCACAAATGAATTGAAAAACGACGTATGTTATAATCTACTAATACTATAATATACTATTTAATTACATTGAACAAGCTTAACATAAACTCACGCCTTTATCCCCGAAGGGGTAGGCAGAGGTGCTAGCACCCACATTTCGCCGGTTTATGTTTAGGTCCCAATGTAATATGTGGCGAGCCTATTGCCATTAACTGGGCACTTATAAACCTGCGATAAATACACACATAACTTTGAAAAGCATCGAAAAGTCATTGGTGTGTGCCATGGAAAACCTGGGATCGAACCCGAGACCTCGTCTCAGCAGTCCATTACCCATACCACTAGGCTACCGCTTTGATCAAGAAGTTTCATTTTTCTCAGCTAGGTATAAGAAATTGCAGACCTGAGCATTTGTTATGAATTATGCCTCAACGCATTCCTGAGCTGAAGGCAGAACAGATAGACGGACAGATGGACTGGCTTCCTTTTTTTCCTTTTGTACGCTACCCTAAATTTGCATCCGTTCAGTAGTTTTTGCGCACATCGTGAACAAACAGACATGATTTAAATCGGAAAAATTCACATCCAGGACGGCATTTAAACCCACGACCAGTCCCTAAGAGGGGATTCCCCTTAATCAACTGAGCTACCTGGATACGACCTGGGTTACATTACATAGCCCACCTAATGGAAAGCGGCCTATGGACGTGTGCAAGACCTGGGGCATTATAATCATGCTTTCGACCCTAAAGAAGCTCTAATTCCCTTCTTGAAGAACCCCATATTGTATTCACTTTTGGGTTCAACAACGTTAATTAACATAACTTTAGTATTTTTTTATGTTGCACGTCTACTTGACTTCTCCTCGCCTGACGGTAAGCTGAAGGCAAAGTCTCAGAAAAAGGGTCACCGTTACAAACTCGGATTACTGGTTTTTAAATATCTCCAACGTACAGACACGACACGACCAATTCACAATTTTATAGTAGTATAGAAGTACACATAGCACTTGATTCACGAGCGTGCGCGTGAGTCGCTCGGATGAACGAACTCCCCGGCAGCCATGTTGCTACGTCAGGCGGCCTTGCGCGGGCGCACGGCTTGCTTTAAGAAATTTCAACCTCGGTTCCTCTATATGATTTATCAATTTACATACCAATGTGAAATTTTGTGAGGAAATTTTTAGAAAAGAATGACATTAGAAATGACCCTCAACTGTTTGCGATTGAAGGGTTAGTTAGTACTAGTAGGGTAGGGAACTACTTGGGCGTAGGCATGTACACGGCTCTACTAACATCTTGGAATCCTGCTACTATGTCTACCTCCAGTGGGGACGCCATTAACCGGACGGGTGATCAGCCCTTCCGTGTGAGTCATTTTACCAATTTCCCCTATATAATATCTGCCCTAGATGTTCATATGGCAACCAGGAACGACGGCTTAACGTGCTCATCGAGGCACGGAACCAGATTCATGCATACAAATATTTGCATTGAGCGGTGATCGAAACTATATCTCCTGCGTCGTTCGCGTTCAATGCCACAGAGGTTCTCAAATTCTCTATTCTGTCCTGCTGTGTGTAGGATGGAGGAGGATCTGGTTCAGGATTGATAGGTTAACCGGTTTAAGGTAGCAGGTAATTATCAATCAAAAATAATAAGCAGATCCTAACTCTAAAATATAAACTGGTCATAACTGGGTAACTGATATGAGAAGGTGATACTTTAAGGGGTGAAATTCAGTAATGAGTATTATATTATCTGTGGTCATGATAAGTATTTAAATTACACTTCTAAAGGTACGGCTATGACTATAACTCATGTTTATCGTAACATTTTCACTGAAAACACTCAACACTCTAAGGTGTGTGTTGTTACATGTTTGGCACTTTATATACCCACAGTATTCTTTCTCTAAAGTGCCATAACACTACAAAAATGTAGTGAAAAACAATAGAGATGAAGAGATTTCCATGTTTTGTTGTGTGTTTTGTTGCGGAAAACTTCGTACAGTCATAATTTTTTAATTTATTTTCGATCTAATCTCGATATTACAAATGTCACAAAAGGTATTCATTCGTATCTGACAAAATTTTCGATGGTTCATATTAACTATAAAATGTTAATGTATCAAATTCAGATGGAAAGTAGAAAAAAATACAAATCGTTTAAGGACAATCCTCCGAATAAAAATCTATTCCAAATTCAGTCTAGATATGTCAAAAACTAATTAAATGTCAAAGCCGTTCTTTCATACCACAATTTTTGTAAACAACACACTTTGTAAAACGTAATCCGTATTCTCTTCTCTCTATAAGTAGTAGGTAGATACATAAATTTTGACATTTTTATGCGATCATCATGTAACTGAACTATGATTAAATTGAGATTAGGATTTAGACTAAAATTATACAAATACTTGATTGTATTTTTATGAGGAAAATATCTATTATAAGTCAACTCACAACTACCTCTAATTTAATCAGTTTTTAGGGTTCTAACCCTACATTTCCACAGCCCGTCTGTCTGTCTATCTGTCTGTTACAAGGCTCAATGTCTACTACTCTATGTTGCTGCTATAACAGCAAATACAAAAAAAACCAAGGGCCTAGATATGCAGAAGGAAACACATGTGCGGGTAGAGCATTCCAGTTAATTACCGTACGACAAATATACACACACACCGGCAGAATTAGCAGAACACAAAATTATGGTCTAAGGAGGGATATGTTTAAGAGCTCGCATGGAGTTAGTGGTAGTCGACGGCGGAAATCTGACTGCTGATCGGTATATCAGGGAGATTTTAGAGGAACATGTTGTGTCAAGAATGCCACCTCCTAACAATCTGGGCGAGCTGCGTAACACATTAGTTGAAGAATGGCAGAGGTTGCCCCAAGAAATCATTTACAACATCATTCGCAGCAAGCCCAGACGGATAGAAACCTCAATCAGGGCACGAGGGGGAAACACTCGTTATTAAACATGTTGTTGTTGTTTTATGTTTAATTATTATTTGTGTAAAAATAAAGCTAACTATTTTATACTCAATTTTTTTTTTGTGTTCCGCTAATTCTGCCGGTGTGTGTAGTTTCAACTGAATGGGAGTGATACTGCAGTCCAGCATATGTTGTTCATAGAAAGAAAACAGTGGAATTAGTTGAAAACGCTATTTTTTTGTTTATCATCAGACTAGTGATAGCTATGAAAGGCATATCGGTATCCTAAAAAAATCCTTAAGGCATATTATTCGAGGATATTTTAGACAGCCCTATCTAAATTAAGCTTAGCTTAACTAGCTTACATAAATTTTGTTCTAAATACATACCTACATATAACATATCAGTGGCAAGAACAGAATACCTACTGCATAAATATAGATCAATGCATGCATAAATATATTTACACTGAACGGAAATCAAACCCGCGATTTCTAATTTGGTAATCGAACGCTCTACTACGCCACAGAGATTGCCAATGATTATTTTGTCGCTGGCTGATTCACTGAAGGGTGGGTTAAGTTCAAATTTCATTCAGTATTCATTCTATTTAAAGACCTACCCGCAATATACCTTAGGACACGTATCTTAGACCTGGTGCGCTCGGATTGTTTCGTAATTATAATCAACTACCTGGCGAACTTCGTACGGTAAATTTATTTTTTTGCTCGCGGGTCGTCAGATCCCGTTCCCGCTGCACCCTCTACTATAACAAACATGTATTATACATATAAACGTTCCTCTTGAATCACTCTATCTATTTAAAAAAACCGCATCAAAATCCGTTGTGTAGTTTTAAAGATATAAGGATACAACTATGCAGTGATGATTGGTGAATGTGAGCTCGTCCACCGGCGTAGCACCGCGTGTTTGCCTCAAAATACACGTAAAACGTGTACTGCGCGTATGGAGCACATTTTAGGTCTAAGATGTATGTCCCGAGTTATACCATCTGACAACAATAAAATGTCAAAAATGCAGTCGCCGGCGCACCCAGCGACGAAAGTAATCACCTTGCAATTTCAGAATGTTGCAATTTAACGTGTCTGTGCATGTATGACAGAGTTTAAAATAACGTTCATATACGTAGAGAGCATTTACACATAGGTACATATATATTGAGGCCTTTTTTCCCCTTTGGGGTAGGAAAGACGGGGTACTTTGACAGACTTTATTAACAATTGTCGACGTTTTAGCAGCTTTTCAGTAGCCATCGTGACCTAGGTCAATTAATTACGATAGAATTAATTACATTTAATGCTTTTAATGTGTAAATTTATCGAGATTCTGTCGATTTAAAGTGTATGCTAGTGTCAGTTAACCTAACAAATCAAGTTTTGTTTTGCATATTAAGTCAATATTAAGCAGCGTTTTCGTCATTTAGTCACAGTCAACCAAAGTAACCAGTAAAGTACCTGCCTAGTGGAGAATTTACTAAAGGCATCTAGGGAATTTATAATCAATATAAAAAAATACAATTCATGGCATAAAAATTTATAGACAACTCGAAATAGCATATCATTCATTACACACGCTTATTTAAGTTTAAAATCAAATTCAAAAGTTTAAAATAGATCTCAATAAAATCCCTTAAAAATATCTATACCTACTTCAAAACGAAAATAAAATATTTTAGTAAAAAAAAAGGTTTTTATATAAAGATGTCCTCTCGCTCGCTAGTACACAACCTTTAAGGGCTCAAAATGTACAATAGTGCGCGTCAACTAGGACGATGAGCTTTCTGATTGGTTGATTCCAAAATGCATCATAGAACAGACGCTATCTTGCACGTCATTGGTCAAAATTATAGAATCATGATGACGGTTAACGGTCTTGGGTGTCGAACGGGCGATTGGCGGGAACATTTTTTTTTTTATTTCCTTTTTCTAGTGTGTGGATACAGAGGTATTTGACTACCTGCTTGAATTATGATTAGTGAGAAATGGCTTTGGTGTGTAAATATTCTGTGTCCCTTTTTTATGCTTGTGTTAGGTGATATTTCTTGGTATTTACAGGTTTTTGAATGTAAAAAACAAAATTCTATGTAAAATGTCCATAATTTTTTTTCTATATTACTCATCCAATTGCGATGTGCATTTTGCAGTTTACTAAGCGTATACGTGGGAAAGTGATTGAGTACAAAAATAGGAAATTAAAAGGTAATATATAGGGCCTGATGTGTTGGCGAGTATTATATTATATTAATACCCAAATAATGAAACCTACTTAGATATGGAATCGACAAAGCACCAAAAACAGGAATTGAAAAAGAAAAATTTCTTTTACGTTGTAGATATTTTATTTGACAGAAATGATTAAATCCTACAGAAAAGTATGAGAGAGAATTTTTTTAAAAGCCATGAACCCAGCAGCCATTCGAGGCGACGACGACGCGTCGCCACGTGCTCGCTACGTACTATACGTTTGACCCACATAAGGAGAGTCCCTATGTAAGAGGAGAAAGGTAAATAAAAAGAACCTACCCTTATTTGCAACTAAATAAAAACGACAGAAAAAAGGGACTTAAAAAAATTCTAAACCAGCACGTTTTTTCTTGTTTTCATTCAGTAATTTTTTAAAGATTTTGAACACTCTAGATTTTTTGAGTCCTAGTCCTAAATCCGTCCCCACGTCAGTCTTTATGAGTCTCAAATATTTCTTATGTCAAGCCTCCATTAAAAAAAATGTAGAGAAAAATTGATTAAGATGGGAAAAGTATTGAATTGCTCCAGGCGGAATTCGAACTCGCGATCTTTGCCTTACAGTGCGAAAAAAACCTGAACATTTTGTTTTTTTTTGTCATGAAATAAAAATTTTATTTCGTAAATCATATATCAATTTTCTGAATCACTCTATTCTAATTTTGCTACACAAAACATTTTTCCCCTTTTTTTCATATCACTTACACAAAAGATAAAATCTCATACATAATAATGTATGTGTGGTCCGTATATAACAAATATTTACCGCCCAAACATCCCAAATATCTTGACCCTGGATCGCGCTATAGAAAAAACCTCAGGTAGAAAGGGCCCTCCGTTCTATTGGCCTATTACCTTATGTTCTATTTTTCTATGGTCGCTTCAAGCCGACCAATGGCGACGCGTCTAAATATTGACCTTACCAGTCCCTACGGTAACTAGGATATTTCAACTATTTGAGATGGGAGATATGTTAATTTGTTGAAGTACGATAGGGTGTATGTATATGTATGTATGGTGTGTATTTATTTTTACTTGTAAATTATTTGCGTATATACATAGGAAATCTTAAAAAAATACTTGGGTCATTGTTAAGTTTAAGACTTTGTAAGCAAAAATTCTTTTTTGTTTTTGGAATTACTTTCTGTGCATTTGTGTTAGACGCAAAATCTATTGAATGAATTTTGATGCAGTTAGTTAGTTAGTAGTTAAGTTAGATCAATTTTTGTATAGGTAAAAGATTTTTTTATAAGTCCGTCAATTGAATGTACCCCACTAGATGGTAAAAAGCTGAGATCTAGAAGATATGGCTCATTTCAGATGCTGAAGATCTTAAAATCGTGATCCCTAACTTGACGCCATCGATACATGACTTTTAACACCTCGCTTGAAGACCCCGGGACTATAGGAATCAAGAAACACTTGTGCTGATGAAGAGTTGCAAAACTTTAAGTATGGAGCGCCCATCAAGTATATCTTTATCTTTTTAATTCGAAAGAGGACATAATGCCAAGTGAAGAAGTGATTGAGAAGAAGAATCTGGCAAGAATGTATGGAGGAAAGATTCGGATTGGAAGCTGTGCGATTCTCTAAGCTTACGGCGTCAAGCACAGAAGTACGAAAACCTTGAAAGTGACTGTCATTGGTCAATCTGCCGTGACGTCACCCATTCCGACCAATAACAATCTCTATTAAGGCTGTCGTCTGCTCGACGCTGTATACTTGGAGAATTGCACGGCAGGGCATGGAGGAGTGACAGCCAGATGGTTGGTGCTAGATGAAAAACCTTTCGTAGAAACTAAAATGCAAACATCCTCGTTTAGACACAGCTCTAGATCCTTGAGACCCTAGCCAAATTCACTGGAATCTGCTAAACAACAGGCATAAGGGTCTGGTGTAAGCTTACCTTTGGGTTGCGAGTTCAAACAACATAATTATTTAAAAAACTAAAAGAAAATTTAAAAAACGAATTCACTGGCTGTCTTATTTTTATTCATAAAAGAGAATAAGAAAAAAATCCAAATTCCAAATTCAAAATTTTATTGAAATACGTCTTTGTTCCACGGAGATGCAAGAATGAGGACGCCCATTTACAATATGGCGAACCCAGAGTCCAAGTTTGTGATGTAATAAGTATTAAGAAAACACCAATCCTTCCAGTTTTCTGCGAATTCCTATCCAGAAAAGCCAACATACCAAAACCAGAACTCGGGTTCCAAAGCGCAAACTCTGGACGCAACTGGAATAGTTATGAAGATTATCATGATTATATGTCAATTAATTAGCCTATCACAGTCGTAGTTCACTGCTGGATATAGGCCTCTCCCAATGTTGGGAGGCTTATAATTAAAATTACATATTACCCAAATGTCAAACAAACCAACTCTTATTAGCCACAAGTCAAAAAAAGAAACACATAAATTAACCTCAAAAATTTTAAAGAAAAATTTTCACGTGCAGATTTTTTGTTTTTGTTCAGTAATATATACAATTTTGGCACCTCTCAATTATTTTCGCTCTAGAGCTAGTCCTAAATCCATACCCTGGTCAGTCTTTATCAGCGTCATATATTTCCTTTGTTCTCTCTTTGCCAAGGCCATATTGATTCCCGGTGGAGTAGAATAGAGCCATCCCGTATCATCCCGTTGGTGTCTCAGAAGGAGGCTAGGGGATAGGGCTTCTCATCCGACAGTAAACATACAGCCCATGACTAAGTGCACGCTTGAGGGCAATAGACTGACCTCCTGTTACGTGGAACCTAAAGTCATATTTGGCGAAATGTGGGTGTTAATTACACCTCTGCTTACTCATTCGGAGATATGGATATATATGTACCAAGGCTACTCAACATTTCAATCAAACGGGACTCTTCTCGATCGATTAAATTCCCACGTTCATTTTGCCCTGCGCAGCTTGGACTAAAATCTTAAATTTCAAATAAAAAAAAATGAAAATTATAAATAACTAAATTACTAGCTGTCTTATTTTTATTCATAAAAGAGAATAAGAAAGAAATTCAAAATTCAAAATTTTATTGAAATACGTGGGCGTCTTTGTTCCACGGAGAAGCAAGGGTGGGGACGCCCATTTACAATATGGCGAAACCAGCGTCCAAGTTTGTGATGTAATAAGTATTAATAAGACGCCAATCCTTCCAGTTTGCTGCGAATTTAATAAAATTTAACAGTATTATGACAATTATAAAGTCATTTCTGTCCATTTTTTAATAGTCAGGCGTTATTGTTAAAAAATAATATAAATGGGTTCCGAGTTCGGGCCTGCGCATTTAAATATCGATCTTTGATTCGTTGCGTCACATAATTTTATTAATATATTTTTAAAAAAAGAACAAAGAAGGCATGTAAAAGGACTGTAAAAAAATGTTACAAAATCGGAAAAAAAAACATTGTAATTTCTAGCTGAAAAAGCTAGGTGACAAAGTAATAAAGTTTGAGTAAAAAAATAAAATTTGAAAAAAGAATGAAGTTTAAAAAATAGAAAGCCGACTCTACTCACCTCATCGCACGAAGCCAATATGGCGGGCGAACAAAGAAAGTCATTCGGAAAAAAAACTGTAATCCTTCGCGAAAACTGAACAAAACATGAAAATATTTACTTTAATAGCACTGTAGTGAATATTTTCAGTAAAAAATGGATTTTAAATGTTGA
Organism: Eilema caniola; assembly: GCA_949126895.1. Classification (NCBI taxonomy): domain Eukaryota; kingdom Metazoa; phylum Arthropoda; class Insecta; order Lepidoptera; family Erebidae; genus Eilema; species Eilema caniola. Next base: position 740,074 of record OX421490.1, on the reverse strand, counting down.
ATAGCGCGACACGACGTTGCATTTCGGTGCATTGGGATGTACTGAGGGCTTGCAACGGGGTACAGGGCGTTGCACACACTTGCGCGGTACACGCACACATGTAAGTGCTGTATGCACAAACGCATTGGCGAAAGTAAGAACGCAGCAACTTGCATTTTCCCTAGCAACAGAGCGATATTATTGAACCACTTTTTTTATTATCACGACTTTTGTGTTTAAGGGTGTGGGCACGCTAGATTTTCTTTAAACCATCTAGCACCAGGACATGCTTTAAATACCCATATAATTAGCACTATACATATAACTTTTTTAATTGATGACTAGCTGATCTTTTCTAAAGTTTACGCGAATATCACTTTTGCTGCCAGCGGCTTTACCCAAGTGGAATGTTGATCCTGATCCTGCTCCCAACCAAGAACAATCATTCCCCGATAAGGTAACCACTGTGCTATTCAAAACTATAATCTATCACTGTGTATAACTTAACCCTGAAAGCCAAATTTCCTAACAAAAAGATGTTTAAAATTCAGTTTCGATTTACTCTCAATATCCCACATGTCAAAAACGATCACAATTTGTGTTTTTGTAATGAAATATTTTTATTGGTTTTGCCTCGATCTACTGCTAAAAAAGATAACAATGTCAGCATTTTTACTTGAAAATTATATTACAAGAATATTTTTTTTTAATTTCTTTTGACCGAATTGTGATAACAAACATCCATCCCACCTTTCGCATTAATAATAACAAGTTAGATCAAATAATGTAAGGGACAGACAGCATCTCTCTCGCTTTAAATCAATAGGTACATAATATGCAGACCAGTCACGGAGGGTGTGAATTTTGAAGAGTATCTTCCCCTTTTCGTTATACTATCCTATTTCCTACAATTGAAGTTTGTGGAGAAGTTTTGATATTTGGATTTTTTCTCAATCGTTCTTTAAGCAACTGAATGGATCTGGCTAGAATTTATCACAAGGATAGATTTATAGTCTGGAACAACCAAAACGCCATAGAGGTACATATCTACCCCTGAAATAGGTTTCCTTTGAGTTCGGAAACGAGACAAGAATTTCACGCGCGTGGAGCCGAGAGCAACAGCTTGTAAAGAAACGTAGTTACTGAAAATACTCGTTTACCAATACAACTTAAATTAATTCGTTAGGTATATCAAAAGGTCGTTGGCAACCATCGTCATTCTAATAGCAATTTCCCAGTTGAGCCCAAAGTTTTCTTATTCGAGCCCGAGGTATGCTTACTGAAACTGAATGAAACATCGGTATATGGGCTTTTCCAAGAGCAACTGTCGTCTATCCTACCAACCCTCAGAGGAAAGTCCATTGTTTAGCGGTTGCAGTGCATACAGATGAGGTTAGTTTGCATCTCTGGGATGTTGATAGGGCACCATAGCCTGTACAAATTGACGTGTCCTACATAAAAAAAACACTGTTAAATATTCTCAAATACACTTTCTGCAATACATTTTCTTATAATACATTTTCTTTTACGTTTTAGGGTACCGTACCTAAATAGTAAAAATGAAATCCTCTTACTGAATCTCCACTGTCCGTCTGTCTGTCTATTTGTCACCACGTCACCAGGTTATCCCAAGAGCCGTGATAGCTAGACAGTTGAAGTTTTCATAGTCGATGTATATTTATTGCCATTATAGGCTAAATACTAAAAACAGAATAAAATATTTATGGTGGCTCCTATACAACAAACATTATTTTAAGAGGGGCTAGATAATTGTACGGAACCCTACGTGCGCGAGGCCGACTCGCGTGAGGCCGGATTTTTTTCTAGATTACATCACATCATCATTGTTTATACATATTAATGCTGATTTTCATTTATTGTCACAAAAAGTCAATAAATTGTTGTAATAGGAAACATCTAGCTGCTTTAAATAAAAATAACTGAAAAAAATTACATTAAAAGTTTCATGTCGTTGTAAACTACTATAATTAAGTAGTATTAAATTTGTTTTTACGACAATTCTAAATGATACTATAACATATTTGAACACTAGCGACTGCTTTACTTTTTTTAATATAAAATTGAATTACTTATTTCGAAATGTGCGTTGGTTCAGAAGCATAGCGGTTAGTCGGTCTTAAGACCCGTGAGATTCCAATAGTGTCTATTTCCATTATCTAGTTCCATTGTGGAACTACGGGATTTTTGTCTTGTTTTACCTAATATCTACCATTAGTTCTTATTGAGAGGTTACTAGGATTACTAGTTTTACTAGATTTAAAAACTACTAGTTTAAAAATATTACTAGTTTTAAATTACTATTTAAAAAAACATACTCAACGCAGGTATTGACCTGAACTCTCGATAATTTTATTTGAAGATCAGCCAAAAGCATCCTCCTTCCTACAGTCCTGGGTTCTTCAAACGGGCCGTGAAAAACATCTAATAAGTCTGAGGTTGTATTGAAACCCGAAGATCTTGGAAGGGCTCCAAAACAGAGTTTTTAGGCTATCGGTAGCTAGACTAAAGGCTATACCTGCTTTTGTCTTCTACACTGACGGCACAGAAAGTCCATAGGTCACGGTACCCACTTCCCATCAGGTGGGCCGTCTATTTATCTGCCACCTAAATGGCATAAAATGATCCTCCAATTATGCTGTAGTCTTACTATTGACAAGTCTTTGGAATTATGACTATTTTTAGCAATTAGTTTTAACTTAGGAGTTCCGTAGGTACAGTCATCAAACACGACGTCAGTTCATGACACTGGCATTAATGAACTTGTTTAGAACAGTTGTATATATCTATTGATACATACGTCCATAGAAATACATAAAGTCATGCCTCTTATACATTAGGATAGGTTTTCCAGAGAGGGCCATCTTGAAACCGGACATATCCCTGGGTTAACCGGGGTGCGAGGGATATGTCTAAGGCAATCTTGTACCCCTTCATCTGAAGATCCGAAAAAAACTACATACCACTAAAGGGGATATCCGCACGGAAAAAGTATAAGTAGAAATTGACCTGCTTATGCTTAAACCATAATCATAAAAACTGTATATACAATCACAGATAACATAATAATACAATAAAATTGTAAGAATACAATACTTTTTTTTTTTAATTAAGAATATTAGCAACGGATAATATCGAAATTATCTACTAATATTCCCTCTAACCCCTCCAACTAAGCTTAATTGCTTGTGCTAGGAGTGGGTTCACGTCGGTAGTGTAATGGCCAGGATTCGAACCCGGAACCTCTCGATCGTAAGGCCGACTCCTTAACCACTAAGCCACCGACGTACTTTAGCGGCAATATATAATATATAATAATGTAATATATAATACTTGTCTTCCGGCATACAAGTTTATGCTCATGCAGCACAGGTTACTACGTGGATTATGGTCTGTAGAGTAATTCTACACTTACCCAATAAACCCCATTTTGACCGATTCTCCCTGTTTCGGACGACCTGAGCCTTGACGATACCAGGAAATCGCTAGCAGGATGGTGAAGCAAAGTAAAATACTTAAGTCGTAAATTATATAGCGACATTGCTTGAACAATTGGCATTCCATACTAGCTTCAAGTGCTCACTTCATTCTAATGTGATATTTTAGAAGCATCGGCGACAGCTTATTGTTTAAGGACTCGTCCTTACGATCGAGAGGTCTCAGGTTCGAATCATGGCCATTACACGACCGATGTGAACCCACTCTTAACGCTACTTCGCTTAGCTGGAAGGGTTAAGGGGAATACTAGACATTTCAGTTACTATTTAATCTTAAAAATAAAATTCGCAGTGTTCGTTACCAAAAACGCATAGTTGCGTGGCGTAGTGGTAGAGCGTTGGAATGCTAAGTCAGAGGTCACAGGTTCGATTTCCACTTAGTGTAAATATTTGTATGCATCAATAAGTTTACTTGCAATGTATGTTTATCGATATTCTAGAACTCGAAACACACTAGCTAGTAAAGCTTTGCTTACTTTGAGTCTAGATTGCGTTGTGTACAATGATAAAGCTAGGATATTTATCAATTTACGTAAATCGTAAACAATTATAGTCGCTTTGTATTAACTATTGACATTCCTCACTGCCTTCCAACATAAGCTCCAGTCGTTCGTCAACCACATTTCGTAGTATTCGTTGCGAAATACACACATAGTTTCAACACAGCAAGTTAGCAAAATAAAATTATCCATTAACTAGCTAGCAATTTAAATCAATAAAACATAACGTATAAATTTGATTTGTTCTCTGAATACCTATATATTTATATTAAGATCATTTTGAGACTTTATAGTCAATATCCATCTGACTCTGACTGTACGGATATAACTAATTTACAATTTTATAATCATCATCATCATCATCATCAGGCTATATTAGTCCACTGCTGGACATAGTACAAATGTATTGATACTGTGGAAAGTTTAAACGAATATCACGCATTGAAATAGAACCACTTAACAGATTCTATGGCGATTTATGTAGTAATATTGTATTATTCACACTTAGCCTGACGTTTCAACTAATTTTCTAAGTAAGTATAAATAAATAATAAAATATTTCCAAATAAACCGCGATGGAATCGTCAAATGTAAAAAAATGTGCAATGCTGGGGAATAGGACAAAACTATTCTGATATTAATAATTTTTGTTTAGTTTTCATTCATAACACTTGTCATAGGGACTTTTTGGGGAGGTTGAACACATTTTTATTCTCGAAATAATGATTAATTCAATGAATTACGAAAATTTAAAATATCAGTTACCCGGTTATGAATTTCAGTAATACATGATATCTGATTCTGTTGTTGTGTTAGTGTACTTCCTAGGAGACGGCTCAACCCACACGCCTTCAGATAGGTCAGGGTTCTAATGGTTAAACTTCGGAACAAAATATCTTGAAGTTCCGCTTCGGCCGCCATGATAACCGATGTTTCGTAACCAGTTACTTCCTCAATCGTAACCGGTTTCAAAGTATGGAGACAAATTTCCTCGATCGAAACTGGTTACGATAGCGGGCGATAAAGACATCGATCGCAACTACTTACGAACCACTCGTTACCATGGCAACCGAAGCTCGCTATTGATGTAGCTACGAATCTGATTCAATATTTTGAAATTTGGGGTCAAAATGTTACATAAAAAAGGGTCGAATACAGCCGTCATTATTAGATATATTTTGAATGACCTTCATCTAATTGGGTTTTAAAAAATTGTGAGAGAGTAGAAAACTATGAGGTCTTCAAAGTAAAAAAAAATGTATTCTGTGTAGACCATTAAAAGGGCACTTACAAAACGTCCAAATTTTCCGTAGTTCGTTATTTTTTGTTGTTGTTTGTTTTTAAAGTTATGTCTTTACGTAACGTGTGTGGTTACCGTGACCTATGGACGTGTGCAACACCAGGAGAGTCACACTCGTGCTGCCGACCCTGTAAACACAGAGAGTTCAACTCTCCAGTGAGCTCTGCTACCCTACTCACCGCCGGGAACACAACACAAGGTTATTATGGCCGCAGTATTCTGTAGGGCGGAGTACTTCCCCAGTCGGACTGCTCATTTGGACGGAAATACCGTCGTGTCCTAACTCCTTTTATTTGTCTGTTAGAGTACTTTCAAGATTTTCTTTCTTAGCGTTGTGAAATCACGCGTATTAAGGACTTGACTTCTTCGTTTCTATATCCTGCAGGGCTAATATGCGCGCCACGAGAGAGCTATCTCGAGGCATTTTGCCGTTTTATGTCGATATGTCGACTGTTGGTAAAGGCGCCCACTCACTAACAGTTGACCGGACGATATAAATCTGTCAGTTAATCGCAATAACCCACACACTAACAGTTTCCTTAACGATTTTGGACTGACGACTAATACGATCCGATAGTGTGTGGCCGCCGAACGATTCCGGACAGTTCTAAGCCGGACAGTCCTAGGCCGTCAGGGCGAACGAGCACAACGGGCCTGTCGATCGACGTTTCGTGTCAGTTTTTACTAAGATTTTATTCCTTTTTTGTACATACTCGTCTATATTTCTTATGCACATAGTCCATAAGGTTCAAAATAGCTAACACCTATTTCTCACAATGATTAGCACATACTTATATAAGAATAACGTAGTGCAAGCCATTTTCAACCTTATTGACATCACAACAAATCTAGTTTTTTTTCTTATAGTCGTGATCAGCAGCATTTATTTATACGAAAAAACATGTAATTAAGAAAATATCAATAAGGTCGAAAATCGCTTGCACTGTTTCGTACTCTCTATGTAACTGATATTAGACCATTACCGGCAGGCGATCGTACGACCTAAAACTGACGACTCACAACTGCTAGTGTGTGGTCGCAAAACTGACAACAGGGAATTGCCGGCAGGCTAAAATCGCTTTAGTGTGTGGGCGCTATCGGCTTAGGACTGCAGGTCGCCGGACAGATCAGGAACTGCAGGCGGACTGCAGGCGGACTGTTAGTGAGTGGGCGCCTTAACATGCAGGGCTAACATGCGCGCCACAAGATAGCTATCTCGACGCATTTTGCCGTTTTATGTCGATATGTCGACTGTTGGTAACATGCAGGGCTAACATGCGCGCCACGAGATAGCTATCTCGAGGCATTTTGCCGTTTTATATCGATATCGACTGTTGGTAACATGGCAAATTTAATGGCGATCTGTCAGATGTCGATATAACTCGACTTCGAGAAATCATCTCTACTTAGTCAGCAAATTGTTGCAAATGTTTTGTCTCCCGTCTTTCATTTGGTCGACGAGTTAGTTACAAGTTATCTCGTGTAAACTTTTCTTGTGCTCGGTTCATTTTGGATCAAAATTAAGTACCTTTATGCTGAAAATGGCGGTGCCATATTATAATAGCCCCGATATCGGATCACAAAAAGACTACTTACTGCAAGCAATTTTCGACCTTTTCTCACACACTTTCTCTTTTTTTCATCCCTAGCATCCCTAACTAGTCTGTGCTTTCGAGCAAATGGCCGTATCGGGCCGATTTTATCCAATAAATGTGAAAACAGCACAAGATGTCGGCTATCGGACGTCGGCTTTTGGCGTCCGACACCGATATCGGATAGTCGACATCCGATAGACGACACCTTGTGCTGTTTTCACTTGCTAGGAGTAAAATAAAATAAGAAAAAAGTACAAGCAATTTTCAACCTTATTGACATGACATGGTATCGAGTTTTTTTTCTTATATTCGTGATCAGCGTCACCAATTAAAGCAAAAAGACATGTAACTCAGAAAATGTCCTTAAGGTCGAAAATTGCTTGTAGTCGGATGAGTGTGAAAACGCTCTTAGTCAATCACCGTAAATCGAACCGTGAAAAGGTGGCTTTATTTGCCATTACAATAATCACTGTAAATCGGGGGCATTGTAAGCCATAGACAATAATTAAAAAAGTTTGACGCGACAAAATATGTCGACGTTACTTCGCTCGAGAAGACTCGAGATGATATCTCATCTCGATTCGAGATAGTTGACGACGCGCGCATGTTAGCCCTGCTGGGTGAGGTTATTCTATTTTATCGTCCGGGATGAGGACCGTGAGACCCAGAAATTAGATCTTCTTCATCCTAGAGTTAATCCCAGTCGCATCCACAGCTTTCAACTTGAAGTCGGGGTCCCGCTTTACCAGTCTAACCGTGGATTTGGCTGAACTTCGATATTTTCCGTGAAGCGACTGCCATCTGACCTCCATAACCCAAAGGCGATAACGAAGCATTGCAGCTAGACCAGTTGTTGGATTTTTGAGGGCTCCAACTACCCGTAACGACTGCCATAGATGTTTATATAACAACTGGGACCGATGGCTTAACATGCTCTCTGAAGCACGACCAGACCAATGCAAATACCCATATACATGCATATAAATATTTGCACTGAGCGGGGATCGAACCCACGTCTCCTGTGTAGGGGCCGCTACGCCACGGAGACTGACAAATTAAAGATAAATTAGTTAATTGTGAGAATTGATATAGACACCCAGTGGCAGGTTGGTTGAAATGAAGAACTTAATAAGTAATTTAATTTAACTTTACTTGTTTCTAGTTCTTCATTAGTGAAATTCACTATAAGTTACAGTTTTCTTATACCAATTATAGGTGGTAGATAAACACACGGCCCACCTGATGGGACGGTTACCGCGGCCAATGGACGTATGCAACACCAAGGGCGTCACACTCGATCTGACCACTCTCCAGGAACTGATAGGCCCTTCTTGAAGAACCTCATGTTGTAGACTCTTAGAAAAACCACAGTATAGATATCTACTACACACATAAATACATACAGTCACCCGTCTTACTCAGGGGGGTAGGCAGACTGCATGACCTATTGATTGTAGAGTACAAATACATAAAATTGAAATGTTTATTAGTGCACACAGCAAGAATCAAACCAATATAAATTTTCAATAGATTCCTTTTTGACCCGGTTACCATGACAACCTGGTATACCCGGAAGTTTAACTTACACCAGTCAAGTTAACCAGAAAACCATGACCTGTATACCAACTTAAATTTTTGGGACCTATAGCTCAAGTCAAAATGGTAGACAGCTTTTCGAGGAATAACGACCAGTTCTTAAGAGCTACTGTCTTCATTGAATCTTTAGAACCATAGAGTCCAAGTTATGGTGGTTTATAGTAACTATAACAGAAATATATGTAGTAACGATTAAATGCGCATGTCTGGTTCAATCGATATACACAAACTAGCTTTTGCCCCCGGCTTTGGCCGCGTTGAAAACGGTTATGGAGAATTTTGGTTATATCATCCGTACTACTCAATCTTTTGCGATCAATTTTTTTTAAGAAAATTGATTTTAAGTCTGACTATAATGTCTAACTGCAATAGATGTTCGTATGACAACTGGGACCGACGGCTTAATGTGCTCTCTGAGACCAATGAAAATAGACAAAGTCAAACTCAAAGAGTTTTATTCAATCTAGAACAACATGATTGTTTCTTCGTCAATAATAAATTCTACTTAACCTAAGTTAAACGGCGCAACAAACTCCACTGCGGCATTTTTTCAGACGTCAACTTACAATATTTATATCCTTATGGCTAAATGTGGACGAATCTACTTTGTCTTGTGTCTGAATTAACAAAAGTATATTAAACAAAAAGACCGGTTGCACTCCGGGAGTGCCGGCAGAAGTGAAAACTTTTTCTTTCTTTCTTTCTACGTTATATACAGATAAAAAGATAAAATGAACATACCATACCATACCTATAATATCGCGCCAATAATAGAACCTACCACTAATTTTCTGGTAATTTTCTGTCAGAAGTAATTAATAAATTACAAAAAGTAAAAATAATCACAAAAAGTAATAAATTACAAAAAGAAAAAATAATCACAGAAAGTGTCAGAAGCCCAGGTTCGAACCCGGTACTATCTGAAACAATAAGGACTTACAGTCGAAGCGCTTACCGCTAAGCTACGAAGCTTCTTAGTGTACCTAGCAAAATAAACACTCTGTAGCTAGGAATGTTGTATGCCGTCATGTTGTCCTACAAAGTCATCGGTTACGGGTCAAAGGTCACTTGATTCTGTCGCGAGTTTAACACGTGATCCTGACGCGAGTAGGTCACGAGATCCTGACGCGAGTTTAACACGTGATCCTGACGCAAGTTTAACACTTTTTACAGTTCAAAAGAAGTTTTCACTTCAAGAACTTTACAATAAAATAATTAACCCAGTAGTAACACTATCTTTAGTATTATGCTGTAAATACAGCATTTTTAGAAGGTGCCTGCACCATACTCAAGCCATATTCATGCATACATATAGTGGTATGGGTAATGGACTGCTGAGACGAGGTCTCGGGTTCGATCCCAGGTTTCCCATGGCACCCACCAATGACTTTTCGATGCTTTTCGAAGTTATGTGTGTATTTATTGCAGGTTTATAAGTGCCCAGTTAATGGCAATAGGCTCACCACCTATTACATTGGGACCTAAAAACAAAAACTGGCGAAATGTGGGTGCTAGCACCTCTGCCTACCCCTTCGGGGATAAAGGCGTGAGTTTATGTTATGTTATGTTACAAATATTTGCATTGAGCGGGTATCGGAGCTACGCCCACTGCAAAGCAACGCCACCATTTGAAAGGAACTAATCCATGATGGAGATACGCTACAGGTATATCATTACGGCAATACCCAAGTGGGGGAAGCAGTGATAAAAATGTCAACAAATCCGGTCAATTCCGATGCATTACTTGAAAAGTAATAAAGACAACCTCCGTGGCGTTGAGGTAGTGCAGCTAAGCAGCAGGCACGGTTTCGATCCCCGTTCAATGCAAATATTTGTATGCATGAATAAGGATATTTGCATTAGTCTGGTCGTGTCCCAGAGAGCACGTTAAGCCGTCGGTCCCGGTTGTCATACGAACATCTATGGCAGCCGTTACGGGTAGTTGGAGCCCTCGAAAATCCAACAACTGGTCTAACTGCATTGATATCGCCTTTAGGTTGTGGACATTACATGGCATTTGCTTCACGGAACTGGACTGGGCTTGGACTGGTAAAAGCGGACCCCAGACTCCAAGTTGAAAGCATCGGATGCGACTGGAATTAACGCTGGGATGAAAAAAATACTTTTCTCAAACATGCAATGAAATATTGACATTACGTTTCAGGCGCGGCTAGGACCAGAGGCCGGTAATGGAATTTCATACAAACCTTGCAGGCCTAGGCCGGAGAAGTCCTCTTTTTTAATTTCGATTCCACATAAATTTGTGGCAAAGGCATCGACACTCTGCCACTAGGCGTATTAAAAAAAAAACAATAAACGACTTAGTATGTACTTAGAGCAGTTTTATTTACATAAAAAATCCACATTAACATAATTAATAACACATTATTATCAATTGTTTTCTTGACTATACATTTAAACATTGGATTGGATATTAATATTTAATTTAGTTGCAACAAATTGACATTTATAACAATGACAAGTGTCACTGTTCGTTCAGAAACGTGCCTTTATACTAGTTTGAAGTAACATGATAATGAACTATCATGTTACAGGAAATATGAGGTTGCCTACCTCAGATCTATCCGTCTAAATGTCTTCGGCCGGCAACCCCTTTCTTCCCGGCCTCTGTAGTAATGTACTATTAAAACTCCATTAAACAGCAGCCATTGTGTGAAACATTGTGTTCACTATGCACTCCCCACCACAGAGTACCTACGGAGGTCTGATATCGGTGTGTCAGTCCTCTGTCCTCCTATCTGAGCGTGATAACCTCTCGCACTCGGAGTCCCTATCATTACTTGTATATATGTACAATTGTTGAGCAATGAATGCTTTACTTTTTACATACATTTATGTACATTTTTTTATACTGCTAAGGTGGCAGATAAGCACACGGCCCACCTGATTGTAAGTGGTTACTGTGCCCTATGGACGTGTGCAACACCAGAGGAGTCACACTAGTACTGCCGACCCTGTTAGAGCAGAGAGTTTCTGTACCGGCAGCCTGTAATCTTCCTACTGATAGCACAAAAGCTCTCCAGTGATCTCTGGCTACCCTACTCACCGCCAGGAACACAACACGAGGTTATTATGGAACTGCTCAATTGGACGAAAATACCATTGTCGACTTTGTCGATCTTGATAAACAAAGTACTCAAAATGATCTGAAAACCTCGGTTTGAATTAAATTTCTAAGCATTTTTCATGCTGAATATTCAAATCAATTGAAATAGAAAAAAAAACGGACTAGGTGGGGTTTGAAACCGCAATCTTTGCCTTATAGTGGCAGTGCTTTGACCACTAAGCTACCAGATCTCGGCCTGTAAGGCAAAGATAGCGGGTCAAACAACCGCAACACCGCCTAGACCGAATATTTTTTTTCTATTTAAGGCGATTGAAACCCCTTCCTTTCGACTGATTGTTCCGCTATTTGGTACACACCTTTAGTTTTTTTTTTAAATTGTATATTTAAGAAAAAGAATATTAGCAACCGAAATTATCGAAATTACTAATATTCCCTCTAACCCCTCCAACTAAGCCAAATTGCTTGTGCTAGGAGTGGGTTCGGACGATAATTAAATTTTAAGGGTTCTAACGCCTAGAAACTCATATTTACCATGATCGTTTTATAAGAGATCAGCCCCTCTAAACGAGTGGCCAGGGCCGTCTTAAGGCTATATAGCGCCAGGGTGCGAAGCTCAGACGGCGCCCCCTCCCCCCGGTCAACAAAAAAAAAACGCAATAAATTTTTGATGTTTCATTTATTTTTCTCTAAGATCTGTAATCCATACTTTTAATATTAGGGGTTAAAGTATGAAATTGCCGATTTGTACTGACAAATTGAAATTCGTTTTTTTTTTAATTTAACGTATTTATTTAATCAAAATAATTACCATTTGTAAGGACGTATCCTCCAAAATCGCCTTTATAATGAAATGTTGGAAGTGAAACAACCATTACAAGCGAGTTCAAACATTTATTATCAATTAACACATTATAAATAGCTTGCTGCCGATCTTAATACCGCCATTCAGAATAGGATGTAAATATACCAAGCGCCATCTAGTGGCACGTACTTGAACTAAAACTAAGACCTTATCTATTCCTTGCGGTAGATCTTGCTAGTGCGATTCACACAGGTACAATAAGCGCCATCTAGTGGCACATCTAGTAACTAAGGATCAAACATCCCGCCCACCATGGACGGAATGTCCATCATAACTTAACTAACAATATTGACAATAAAATCTAATAAGTAACCACCTACCATAAAAACAAACAAAAAAATACAAAGTGGTAGGCACCAAAGCTAATGGACTGTATACATTCAACATTACATACTGTTAACATGATACATACAGGGATACAAGCGATTAATGAACAACATTATAAGCATAATGACAAGTTAGCTCGTAATTGGGAGTACTATTATTTTGGACACAGGTCTTTTTATCAAAGATCCTTTGCAGCGCAAGGATACGACTCTCGTAACGTTGTCCGAGCCAGTATGTTTTTGCTCAATCAGACCGTACAGCCATCGTGCAGGTGGCAAATCATCCTCCATCACCAACACCACATCACCCAAATTAGGTTCCGCAGTAAGATGCGACCATCTGTACCTATGGTGAAACTGAACAAGATATTCACGGGACCATCGACGCCAGAACTGATGAACCATGCGTTGAGTCAAATGCCATCGTCTTAAAGGGCTGATATTGGCATGTTCGAAATTTGCTTCAGGTGAAAGCAGCAATGGTTCTCCTACCAAAAAATGACCTGGAGTCAGTGGACATGAGTCTTCAGGACTACTACTAAGGGTGGATAACGGCCTAGAATTGAGACAAGCCTCGATCTGTGTAAGCACTGTGCTCAACTCTTCAAATGTAAGAGTACTGGTGCCTACAACTCTCTTGAGGTGGTGCTTAGTGGACTTCACTCCAGCTTCCCAAAGCCCTCCAAAATTTGGAGAGTGGGGTGGAATGAAGTGCCAATCTGTCCCATTTGTCGCTAACCAGTCAGCGATATCGGAAGCTACGTTCGACCTTTCTTGAGTGAGCAGAGCCCTTAACTCCTTGTTAGCTCCCACAAAGGTTGTGCCATTATCGCTCCAAAGCTCACCGCAGTGACCTCTTCTGGCTGTAAATCTTTTGAAGGCAGCTAAAAATGCTAGTGATGTCATATCGCTTACAACATCTAAATGGATGGCACGAGTTGCCATACAGACAAACAAGCAAATGTAGCCCTTTGTGGAGCGATAACCGCGACCCTTTGTGGGCCTAACACTAATAGGGCCTGCATAGTCTACACCACTTTTAAAGAAAGGTCGACTAGCATTGACTCTAGCGGCTGGCAATTGTCCCATTAAAGGCGGAATAGCTCGAGCGGAATGACGAATACAACTAATACATTTACGAACATACTGACGAACTAAACCCTTCGCATTTACGATCCAGTACTTGGATCTCAAATAATTGAGCATTAACTGGGGCCCACCGTGCAAGGTGCGTTCATGAGCATCAGCTATCACAAGGGTTGTCAAGTGTGACCTGTGAGGCAGAATAACAGGGTGCTTAAATGCCTCGTGGGTGCTAGCTCTATGCAACCTTCCGCCAACTCTTAAAACCTTTTCCGGATCCAGATAAGGGTTGAGTGTGGTGAGCCTTCCCTTTTTATCAACTTTGCCTATCCTATTTATGCTTTCAATTTCCCCTTTGAAATATTCACTTTGACACATTTTTATGCATGTCATTAAGGCTTCGTTAATTTCCGAAAACGTTAAATTAGCTTTACTCTCGATACTATTACTCTTCAGAAATCGTCTACAATAAGCAATGACCCGAGTTAGCCTTCTCAAGGAAGAAAATCTTGCCATGATATCATTTTCATCATTCTGATTTACCATGACATTACACACAACAGCTGATTGTTTTTCCTCTATTCTTGTTGTAATTATTTCTCCGTTACTGTAATCTACTGTTTTATGTCTTAGCCAACTAGGTCCTTGCTTCCACAAGTCAATCTCAACACACTCACTAGGCTTTACCCCTCGCGATGCGCAATCAGCGGGATTATCCCTAGATCTAACGTGAGACCATTGCTCTCGGTCTGTTACAGTGAGTATCTCAGATACTCGGTTACCAACAAAAGTCTTCCAACGGCTGGGGTGGCTGCTCAACCAAGCGAGCACCACTGACGAGTCAGTCCAGGCATGAATATTTTCTTTTGAAATTCCCATGGTAACAGAAACTTCGCGCAGAAGTTTTGAAAGTAACACCGCGCCGCATAATTCCAAACGAGGTATAGTAACCTGTTTGACGGGAGCTACCTTGGTTTTGGATGCCACCAGACTGACGTAAACGTGGCCGTTGGAATCTATAGACCGAGTATATACCACGGCGGCGTAAGCTGTGTTAGAGGCATCACAAAAGCCTTGTAATTCAAGGTGCATGTCGCACCGACTAACATTTATCCATCTCGGTAGACGGAAACTTGACAGGTTGTGAAGATTACGTCTGTATTCCGACCAGTCCTTCAACAGAGGATCTGGAAGTTCATCGTCCCATTCGATTCCTGATAGCCACAAGCGTTGTATAAACACCTTGGCTGTTATTACTACTGGCGCGAGCCAGCCAAGAGGATCGAACAGACGGGCGATGTCAGATATAACCTTTCGCTTAGTCACAGGATGTTGCAACGGCGGAAGGTGAACAGTATAACGGAATTCGTCCGTATTTCTATCCCATGTTAGGCCCAAAATTTTCATAATGTTATCTACCTTAAACTCTAAACCTTCATTTGTCATTTCTTTTTCTTTCTGCATCCTCATCAACAACTCGTTATTATTGCTAGACCATTTTTGTAGTTGGAAACCACCGCGTTTGAGTAATTCATTCATCTGGCAATAAATCTGTTCACCCTCAGCGACTGTTTCACACCCGGACAAAAAATCGTCCACATAAAAGTCACTGAAGATACGATCTGCGACTAAAGGGAAATCCTTTCCTTCATCGCGAGCAAGCTGTTGTAAGGATCGAACAGCCAAATAAGGAGCTGAAGACACACCAAAAGTTACACGTAACAATCTCAGATGCTGCAGTTCAGCACTTGGATCGTCACGCCACAAAATACGTTGATAATCAACGTCTTCTTCAGCAACCTTGACTTGACGATACATCTTAACAATGTCTGCCACTAAAGTTATGGGATGGCATCGCCATCTCATAATGGTATGACGTAAATCAGGTTGTAAAGTTGGGCCTACTAATAAATCATTATTCAATGAGACTCCACTGTATCCCGAACAGGAAGCATCAAAAACAACTCTAACTTTAGTAGTACACTTGTCATCGCGTACTACAGCATGATGCGGAAAATAAAATGCATTATTTTTTAGACATGCTCGAGGAACCACTTCCGCATGTCCCATTCGAACATACTCTCTGATTACCGCGCTATATTGCAACCTTAGTTCAGGGTTAGTTGCGAGTCTCTTTTCCAACAGATAGAACCGCTTCTGAGCCATTAACTCAGAGTTACTATAAACACGACTTTGACGTTCTGTTTTGAAAGGTAACTTGACTATATATCTCCCTTCTGCATCTCTCTTGGTCGTTTTGGAGTAGTAATCCTCACATTCCTGCTCTTCTTTGGTCAACGTGACTTTATCAGATGCCGGTTCCGCCTCTAGCTCCCAAAATCTCTTCAAGAGTCCGTTGACATCAGTGCACTCGATTGCATTGCAGCACACTGGCCTTGAGTTCAAGGGAGTACGAATCTCACCGGACAAAATCCATCCAAGTTTCGTTTTTTGAGCTATTGGCGTTCCAGGAGAACCCTTGACCAAACCTTCTAACAACACTTCACTGACTACTCGTGTGCCCAACAATAAATCGATTTTACCGGGAGTATCGAAAGTGGGATCAGCCAGTTCTAATGAAGAGAGTGATGGCAGTACCTGAACAATCTTCCTCTCAGGAAGTCGGGAAGTGAGCCTGTTCAAAACATAAGCGTTAACTGACAAAATAAAACTGGGATCTAAGCGTGACTGCAAATCGAACTTCACTATCCACCTTGATGGCATCGAACCACCGTCATCATCGCCTAATCTAAATATGTCAGTATGAGCCGGTGTTTTCTTCAATCCGAGCAACTGTACTGTGGACTCCGTGATAAAGGAGACCTGAGAACCCTGATCCATTAAGGCTCTCAAAATCATTGCAGTCCCAGTCCTCGAATTGACCTTGACCAAGGCTGTCGCTAACAGACCTTGGTTGTTCACATCTGCGAAACAACAAACGGAATTGGAACTATTGCTTGTTTGGGAAGATACGGCTGTCGCAACAGCCACAACGTTCCTATCTGCTGAACTATCCGATGGTTCAGCAGCAACATTGGTTGTTTTGGGATGAAGTAGTGTATGGTGCCTCTTTTTACAATGTTTACATTTTGTATTCAACCGGCAAGTAAATACGGCATGGTTCTTACCTAAACAATTATAGCATAACTTACTGGCTCGAGCAAACTCGCGACGAGCGTCGCAGTCTTGTTGTTCAAACTGTTTGCAATTACCTAACTTGTGATCTCCCGAACATAACACACAAGTTTGAGAAGCGACGTGAAAGGATTTGACATTTGGTTTGCGGTTATTAGTCGTGGGTTGGGTATTAACGGTAGTGTCTAAAAATTCTAGGGAACGAAATCTTGATTCCAAATATTCCTGAAATTCAACAAACGTAGCTAAGTTGTCATTACTGCTAATCTTTGCCTCCCACAATTTACGGGATTCGGCATCTAACTTTTCACTTGCATAGTATATTACAATCGAGTCCCAAGTACTTACATCGATACCTATGGCTTCTAGACCATGCAAGCATTCGGTCGTAGTATCCAAAAGGCTTTTGATGGCAATTGATGATTCCTTTGGAATGACTGGCTGCCTTGCAAATCGTTTTATTATGCTTTGTGCTAAAAATTGTTTGTTGTTATACCTTTTGGTTAATACGGACCAACACTTTGAGTAATTACTGGCGGCTACTGGAGTACTTCGCAACAATAGTTCCGCCTCACCCGACAAATGACTCTTTAGGTAATGAAGTCTCTGGACATCATCTAACTGCTTATTGTTATGAATAAGTGACAAAAATAAATCCCTAAATGAGATCCAATCAGTGTACAATCCTGAGAATTTTGGAATACTTATTTTCGGTAAATAAACATTTGTAGACTCTGCCGACTCTCGAACAATACTGGTCGGCAAGGTTGGTGTTAAAAGTGCTTTTAACTCTGACTTATATGTTATGTATATATCCTCGGTTTCATTGTATATATCGGTTGTAATATAAACACTTTTCTCCAAGTCAGAATCAGAAGTCTCTTCAATGATATTTCTATGCGTGTCAGTAAATTCATTCCATTGTTTCTCCAAAGCTTCAAGTCTAGTTGTTATGTATGTTTGAGTTAAACGATCCTTTGGCGACTTCTTAAAATTACTTCTTGCTTTTTCAATATTTTTTTAACTATTCAATTGTACTTTTCCTAATTTTTCCATTGTAAATAAATCAGTTCAAAGCAAACTACGCAAACTATTTCTATGATTACACTACACTATTATAGGAAGCACAGAAAACAGAACAGTTAGATTACAAAAACAATACAAGTTGAAGCACCAAACCGAAAATTTTTACAAGTGTTTAGGAAATAATACAAATCGGACCAAAATCCGGCATAGGTTCCCCGTATGAACAAAATTAGCTTAACTATTCTAAGTCCTAACTAAAGTTTTACAAGAGTCTAATTATATCTACTACACAACGTTAAATATTCTAAGTCCAAGATCGAAAGCAAATTTACTACAAGTCTCAAATGATTCTACTTCACTACGATGAATTTTTCTAAGTCCAAATGTCACTACTGTTTACAAGTCTATTCTATTAGGTAATTAAAGTTCACTTTACTCACTGTTTTGTGTCCGTCAAACCCTTTTATCACTTGTCACTGTCATCGATGTCACTTCTGCTTTGCTTGTTACGCAATATCCAAATCCAGGTCCAGGTTTCAATGTAATGTCGAACTTCTCTGGCAACACCGTCTAAATGCAAGTTACTGTTGGCGCCCTCTGCCGTCGGAATTGATCACCATTGACCATACAACTATATTTCCACACTTGAGTCTTCGAACAATTTCATCAACCAGATATCTTGACCACACATGGGTACTTGTTTTGATAATGTGGCTTCAGTACACTGTTCCAACTGAGCAAGTTGCAACCAACTCACTCATCCGGTTCGAATGACCAAAATTTATGTTAGGACGTATCCTCCAAAATCGCCTTTATAATGAAATGTTGGAAGTGAAACAACCATTACAAGCGAGTTCAAACATTTATTATCAATTAACACATTATAAATAGCTTGCTGCCGATCTTAATACCGCCATTCAGAATAGGATGTAAATATACCAAGCGCCATCTAGTGGCACGTACTTGAACTAAAACTAAGACCTTATCTATTCCTTGCGGTAGATCTTGCTAGTGCGATTCACACAGGTACAATAAGCGCCATCTAGTGGCACATCTAGTAACTAAGGATCAAACACCATTATTATCTATACATTGCTGCCATCTAGTAGGAAGGTAATTTATGCCTTTGCGATAGAACTCTGGTGATCTAGATTCGACAAACTGTGTGAAAGCATTTTGTACTGCCTCCTGAGAAGAAAACTTTTTATCACATAGAAAATGGTCCAAATCACGAAAAAAATGGTAGTCTGTTGGAGCAAAGTCTGGCGAATACGGAGGGTGACGGATAGTTTCTAATTGCAGTTCCTGTAGAGTTAAAACGGTTTCTCGTGCTGTATGAGGTCTCGCGTTATCATGGAGCAATAATGGTGAAGATCGATTCATGAGTCGGGGCTGTTTCACTGCTAGTTTTGCTATCATTGTTCGGAGTTCGGCACAGTAGACATCTGCCGTTATTGCTTGACCAGATCGTAGAAAGCTATAGTGAATAACACCATGCTGAGACCACCAAACAGTTACCATTACCTTTTTATTGGTAAGCTTTGCTTTAGGACACTGTTGTGGCGTTTCACCTGGGGTCAGCCATTGCATTTTTCGCTTACGGTTATCGTAAAGAATCCACTTTTCATCACATGTCACAATTCGATCCAATATTCCTTCATTTCTGTATCGATTCAACAAGGCAACACAAGTTTCAACACGCATTTCTTTCTGCAGATCAGTCAAATCATGAGGTACCCTTTTTTAATTTTTTTTTTATTTTATTGATTTGACGCAAATGAGTCAATATTGTTGGTAAGGTAACGTTAAACCATGCAGCTAATTCCTGGGTAGTTTGGTTCGGATCGGCTTCCACCATGTCTTTCAATTCATTGTTATTCACCTGTGTGGACGGCCTTCCTTGTGGTTCGTTCTTCAAATCAAAGTTTCCATCACGAAAGCGTTTAAACCAAAATCGCACGGTGCGTTCATTAGCAGTCCCCTCTCCAAACGCAACATTGATATTGCGAGCTGTTTCTGCCGCGTTAGTTCCGCGTCGGAACTCGTATTCAAAAATCACTCGAATTTTCGAAGTATCCATCTTTCTTGTCTAAGCTGAATAAAAAAAACAACTGAAAGTCGATAATCGAATGTTGCACATTTTTAAATGAAGAACTACATAGGTACCATGTGGAAAAAGTTTCACTCAAAAATCTCAAACCATGAAGGTTCTATGTCAATTCGAAGTACCTATTACAATGAAACGGCAATTTCATACTTTAACCCCTATTATTATAAATGCGAAAGTAACTCTGTCTGTCTGTCTGTCTGTATGTTACGCTTTCACGCCTAAACCACTGAACCGATCTTGATGAAATTTGGTACAGAGGTGTATTAGAGCTCGAGAACGGACAAAGGCTACCTTTTGTTGCGAGAAAGGGATTTATGGGGGGGAAATACGGGATGAAAGTTTGTCATTTTTGTAGATTTCCTAATGAAATTTGGTACAGAGATGGATTAGAGCTTGGTAACGGACATAGGCTACCTTTCATAGCGAAAAGGTGGGTAGAAGAGGGGAGTAGGGCCATGAGATGAAAGTTAGTCATTTTTGAAGATATCCTGATGAAATTTAATACAGAGATAGATTAAAGCTTGGAAACGAACATAGGCTACCTTTAATCGCGAAAAAGGGGGTTTAAGGGGAGAGGGGGGATAGGGGATGAAAGTTTGTCAGTTTTGTAGATATCCTGATGAAATTTGGTAAAAGAATGAATTGGAGTTTGAGAACGGACATATGCTACCGTTTATCGCGAAAATGGTCCCCCCTTTTCACGATAAAAGGGGGGAGTAGGGCCATGAATGTCTTCTATTGTGAAATTTGGTACAGAGATAATTTAAAGCTTGGGAACGAACATAGGCTACCTTTGATCACGAAAAAGGGGGTAGAGGGGGGGATAGGGCCAGGGGATGTTAGTTTATCAATTTCGAAGATATCCTGATAAAATTGATATAATATAGAGCTCGGCCTGCGCCCCCTCGGGCTACGCGCCCGGGTGCGGCCGCACCCTTGAACCCCCGGTTAAGACGGCCCTGCGAGTGGCGATTTGATGTCCGGCGTTTGGTAGAATAGAATGACGAATGTATGGGGTTTGAAGTATTTGACAGTCGTTAACGCATGTCATAAACTTTAATACCATACATTTGTTGATATGTTCCTACCGGCCTCTTGTGAAAAAAATTTATCCTTCGTCACTGCGCCTCATCACATCAAATATTATTGCAAACATAAAAATAAACAAAAAAACTGCATCAAAATACGTTCAGTAGTTTTAGCGTCCATCATGTCATAACAGACAAGTGGCAATTCGCTAGCCGGCGTTTGGTGGAATAGAATGACAAATGTATGGGATTTGACATTCTTATATGACAATCGTTAACGCATGTCAAATTCGTCTAATCCCATACATTCGTCATTCTATTCCATGAAACGCCGGCTAGGGAATAGCCACTTGTCTAGAGGGGCTGAATTCAAAAAGAAAAATTGTTGAACCTATTTGAATTAAATTTTTAACATTTTCCTAATTAAATATTCAATTCTAATCGATTTAAATTTGAAATGTTGAATTGGTCTAGGCGGGAATCGAACCCGTGACCTTTGGGGTAATGCTTTGACCACTCAGCTACGACCAGCTCTCGCCCAAACCAATTCAGATTTTTCCTTCTATATCTGTCTTTGAGGCAATTTAAATAGATTTGTTGAACCTAGTTCAGGTACAATTTAGATAATATCCCTAAGTAAAGACATAATATATGTAAGCCACTAACAGCACTAACATCCATACTAACATTATGAATGGGAAAGTGTGTGTGTGTGTGTGTTTGTTTGTCCGTCTTTCACGGCTAAACCACTGAACCGATTTTGATGAAATTTGGTACCTATAGCAGTAGATCAGACCTTGAGAAAGGACATAGGCTATGTTTGGTCGCGATAACCGACATCCACACGAGCGGAGCCGCGATCAAAGCTAGTATATATATATACTCAAGATACCTACTCATGCACAATGGAACAACTCACGACAGATTAAGAATAAAGTGTAAAATACTGTACAAAGACGAAATAGATTTGATTTGATTTGATAACAAAAGCTTCAAAGTCAAGCAATGCTTATTTTGTGTCTTTATAGTTTTCTGTTGAATGTCGAAAATAATTGCTATAAACAAACATTTACACTGACCAGGAATTGAACCTGCAACTTCTGACTTAGTAGTCGTACCTACTTCCAATACAACACAAAGGTCGTTTTCATGTCACTCTAATCTAAAATCAAATACAATGATTACATTCCATACAAACATACATACATACACCATACAAATAATTGAAACTATAAAAAGCTCAAGCTCAACAGAATAAGTCGGTCATACGTCGCGCAACTCGAGCGCAAATCAAGGACACTTACAAAGGGCCGAGGATTTCTCCCTGCGAGAGCACCGCATAAAAAATACTACAAAAAACAACTTGCTCGCCTCTTATCAATTATATTTCAACCAGTTTATGCTGTCCTAAGTAAAATGATATTACTACACGCTGAATAAGACCCTGAGAAGTAGAAATAAGGTTTATAATAGAGGTAGGGGTATAGCAGAGTTGGTGTGTGTAGGTATGAAAGGCTGTTGCTAAGTCGATGAGTACTAAGATTTGTCTCTATGCACTATCTTTAGCAATATGGATCTTTAATCTAAAGCTTTGGAAAAATTTGTAAGTCTATCCAAAGATACTAATTTAAAATTGGTAGAGTGATTGTTTATGTACATTAGTATAAAGATTTTTCTCGCCAATGGGTTGTGGAGGTCAGATGGCAGTGCCTTCATGGAAAATATCAAATATAAACCAAACCCACAGTTAGAATGGATGAAGCGGACCCCAGACTCCGAGGTTAAAGCTTAGGATACGACTGGGATTAACGCTGGAATGAAAAAAAAAACTGAAAACAACTTTTTTTTTGAGAACCCGTTAGCTCATAATGCTAGAGAAAATAATTCACGTCAACAAAATCATGAACTTAATTACTTGTTAATAAGTAACCATGCTCTATGTGTTCTAGAATGCGGATAAACATACCTAGATACTATTTTTTTACTTTTTTTTAGATAACAAGCTTATCAAGGTTGGCGCCAGCAATAGTGCTCCGACAATATCTAGCTACCAGCTGGTAGCTACTAGTGGCCTTGACTGATCAATTAAAGACCATTACCTTCGTCTAGACGGGAGATAATTCCTTTTTATACATATATTCACGCCTAAAAATTACTAAAGGGGTTTGCAGAGGTGTATTAATACTCATTTCGCTGACTATGATTTTCAGTGCAACGAAATAGAGGGTGAGTCTATCGCCGTCTAGTGGGCACTTAGTCATGGGCTGTGTGTTTACTGTAGGATGGAGAATAGCCCTATCCCTTAGTTCTTCTCTACGGCACCCACGGGAAGAGATGAGGGGGGGGGCGATATTTTATTCCACCGGGAAGAAAATTCAAAAGTCAAAAGTCATTTATTCTGTCTTCAATGAAATCACTTGTACTGTTCCACATTATTTATTGATTTCCTGACCGGTTTCGCCTTACGGCATTATCAAGCCGTAAGGCGAAACCAAAGTCCACCAAGTGCCATCAATCAACAGTATAAGCATTTATTCTGTATAGACCATTTAAAAGGCACTTACAATATTTGCTTAGTCTACTTAGTCTAAATACAATAGCTTCCTTGAGTAGCATAGTTGAGCGAACCGCTTATTTCCAAGCTTGTTTATCATCTATTTTTAGATTTTATAATAGCCTTTTTGGCACAGTTTAGTCTTAATTACATTTTTAATTTATTCATATAGATAAATGCCTAATTTCATTAGGGAGCTTGATAAAAAAGTGAACCCACACAGTAAATTCATATGGTGAGTCATGAATTTTATAGTTGCCAGAGTCCAGGCGTGAATTACCTTGTCTATTGCTTAGCCTTACAATGTAAAGGTCATGGGTTCGAATTCTGACCATTACAACCGATGTGAACGTTTAATTTATTCACAGCTTCAAGACGTAACTAACCTAATTATTTAATATACTAGCGAGCTTCGCACGGGTGGTAAAAACGTTCCCGTGGAAATCCAATATAGCCTATGTTACTCAGGGTGAATGCAGCTTTCCAATGGTGAAAGAATTTTTGAAATCGGCACAGTAGTTTTTGAGTTTATTCATTGCAAACATACAAATCTTTTCTCTTTATAATCTTCTTCTTCTCCGAGTCAATGGCCAGATACAAGACTTGATGGCTTGATTTTTATATTTTGCCGGCCCAAAACTTGGCCACAGCCACAGCGCTAACCGTTGCCCTACACAGGTCCTCGGTAGTACAGGTGGAGGGGCACAGTTGGCAAGAGAGCAAATGCGACATGGACTGAGATTGGGATTTGGTTGCACGAAGGAGCCTCCACGTGGCGCAACTGGAAGCAGCTAGACTCGGTAACGCAGAGTCTAGGCTGACCAATCCTCTCACCACAATGGCTCGATCATTCTCTTTAAGTATAATAGTAGTGTAGGTTATTTTCAACTAGCTGTTTCGCCCGCGTGGATGTCTGTTATCGCTTAGTGTTGAGTCAACTTTATTTTTCTAAAATAAAACTAGCCTAAGTTACTCCTTATTACATCAGCTACCTGCCAATAAAAGTCCTGGCAAAATCGGTCCAGACATTTCAGAGATTAGCCGGAACAAACAGATTAGACAGACAAAAATGGTAAAAAATATTATTTTGGTGTATGTACCGTATTATATTCATATGCATGAAGTAAAAACCGGTTATTTCAATATTACAAACAGACACTCCAATTTTATTTTAGAATAGATTCGATAACATTACGAGTACCTGAGAAAAAAAAATACATACGTACATACATATAATCACGCCTTTATCCCCGAAGGGTCAGGCAGAGGTGAACCAATCTGTATTCGGTCTCACGCAATAGGAGGTGAGCCTATTGCCGTATTCCAGTCACTATTGTTGACTCGAGCCATGCATCTGAGTCTGAGTCTGGGCTGTACATATCTGTCTGATATTAAAGTTAATCAGCCCTATCCCTTAGTCGCTTTGTACGACACCACATGGGAAGAGAAGGGGTGGCCCAAATTCTACTTTGCCAGGAACCACACGTCGGAAAAAACGCGACTCATCATCTCATGAGGCCGTTAAGCTGATGGCCACCATTGTAACATTATTGGTGTCTGTAATGGAATACGGCGTCCCCACACCTCGAGCGAGTCGGGAAACTCGCGGTGCCCCCTCCCTAGTAGGGCCAGACCGAGAGGGATGGCCCTGGGTCAGTCGGGATGCAAGGGATATGTCGTGAGACAACCTCACCTTCGGCCTAGCACAACGACCAACAGACGGCGTCTGGTTTAGTCGGTCCGAGTCCGACATAACCTCCTCCTTCGGCTCCGGCTCGTAAAATGCCCGCACGTATAAAAAAAGGTTGTCTGTAATGGTGACCCTCTTGTCTGAGACTCAGTTTACTGTCAAGTGAAGCGAAATTATAGTGAAGTTTCTTATATAAAAAAAAGCGGGGTACATATTATCTTGTACCTAATTCGCGAGTGAAACAAGACCCTGACGAGCGCGTATTGTTTTGTAATAATCTAACATAACATAACATAAACTCACGCCTTTATCCCCGTAGGTGTAGGCAGAGGTGCTAGCACCCACATTTCGCCGGTTTATGTTTAGGTCCCAATGTAATAGGTGGCGAGCCTATTGCCATTAACTGGGCACTTATAAACCTGCGATAAATACACACATAACTTCGAAAAACATCAAAAAGTCATTGGTGTGTGCCATGGAAAACCTGGGATCGAACCCGAGACCTCGTCTCAGCAGTCCATTACCCATACCACTTGATTAAACGTGAGCTCGTACACCGCCTTAATTAGCACCAAGCGCTATCCTCACAAGACACAGAAGACCGTGTACTGCTCATATAGCGCACATTGTGGCCATGGTGGTGTACAGGGTATCCAGAGCTCACTGAAGAGTTTTTGTACTGTCAGTGGGAAGAGCAAAGGCTCCTGCTTTGTCTTCTGCACTGAAGGCACAGAAACTCTCTGTGTTTACAGGGTCGGCAGCGCGAGTGTGTCTCCCCCGGTGTTGCACACGTCCATAGGTCACGGTAACCACTTTCCATCAGGTGGACCGTGTGCTTGTCTGCCACCTAAGCGGTAGGTATAAACATTTTGTCATTTTTAATATTAAAAAAACCTATACTGTTCATAACCCAGCATGTTGTCCAACAAGTCGTCTGGTCCGCAGGTACCTACGTAGGTAGACTAAAGTATATCAATCGCGGAAGTCGGCTGGGGTCGTTGAACTGGCGGCAGGCTTGCCCCGGACGGGTGGGGTCGGGTCACAGTTTAAGCGAGTTGGTTATAGCGGGCAGACGTGGCTGTGCTGTGGTATTTCGGTAGCTCGACTGCTAAGTAAAAATCATGGGTTCGGTTACCGCTTAGTGCAAATATTTGTTTGCATGAATATGTATATCTGCATTGGTATGGGTTTTCTATATATAATGTGTCATGTCTGTAGTGATGACCCTTTTTTCCTGCGACTTAGCCTTCGGCTTACCAACAGGTGAGGTGAAGGCAAAATAACGTGTGCTATTAAAAAAAAATTAAAACTATTTCTAAGTTTTTAAAGGACAAGTTAATAATATGATTTCATTGTTTGTTTTTTTTTTTGTTATTTGTATATCGGTTTACAATTAATAATCTTAATTTGGGTCTAATATAAATAAAAATAATGTCGATATTAAGATAAATAATCGTAATTTTCCGGTTCATTTGTCCTGGGAAACACATGGTACCTACCTACTCGATTATTGATATTTAAATAACCGAAAAATCGATTATACAATTTCGGTATTCTGTTCAAATACTTTCGCTGTATATCACATTCCCATAACTAATGTATGTGTACATATATTGATAATTTCAAATTCGATTTCATTTGTAGTGAAAGTAACAATGGAAAGTAAGTATGAAGCTTTTTAATCAATTTACTACAGTAAGTAGGTAACTACTCAACTTTAGAGGCCTCTCGCTAGGCAATATGTTAGCAGCTATGGGGCGGATTACGGGCCTCCTTCTGCAAGCAAGTGATCGGGCTCGCGAAAGGAACACGGTGCAACAAACAGAGTTGACCCAACAATCATCATTGTTTATAAAGTAAAACTAGGTATATGTTTATAAAGTAAAACTATCTGGATAAAAGTAGCATTCTAAAACACAAGGTAGTTAAGAATAAAAGTGTCCTAGAAGAATATACACCACAAGTGACACGCGATGCTGATGAAAATTGTTACTTATTATATTTAGGTCATTTATTTCAATTCCTTTATTCAAATCTTCATATCATATTCATTTATAGTTATAAATAAATCTTACCTCACTTCACTAATAATCTGATATCACGCACTGCTGAATATTTGTCATGATCTGAAGCAAAATACAAAAACATAGTTAATTGTAAGACTCAATTGAGCAGTTTTCACTAACTTTCTTTTGGTTACTTTCTAGCTTACCATCAGGCGAGGTGAAGTACATTTACTCGCTTACATATAAATCGCTGTATTTGATACTCCACCCAATACCGTATACCGTCCTTATCACTCTCAAGACGGCAGATGGTGCTATCTGTCTCTTTCACTCTTTATAAGGTGAACTTTGCAGAATTCGGACATCAATACTATCAGACTGCAAGATGGGTAGTGATTTTTACTCAACCGGGGAAGGATTATGAGGAACAGCTTTTGTCCGCGGCTCCGCCCGCGTGGATATCGGTTATCGCGACCAAATATAGCCTATGTCCTTTCTTAAGGTTTAATCTACCCCTATATCAAATTTGATCTAAATCGGTTCAGTGGTTTAGGCGTGAAAGCGTTATAGACAGACAGACAGAGTATGGATTATTAGAATATTGGGGTACTTCAAGAAGGGTGGGCGTTACAAGGTTTCTACAAGGTCGGCAACGCGAATGTAAAGCCCCTGATGTCGTACACATCCATTGGTCATGGTAACCGCTTTCCATCTGGTGGACCGTGTGCTTGTCTGCCACTTAAGTGGTATAAAAGTAAGCGTTTAATTTTTACGGGCTTTCATTTTGGACACTAATACAGACCCGTACGACCCTCATTTTAAGACCCCTTAATAGATGAGGTCCTAATTTTGAGGTAGTTACGGGTCATAGTAATTACTAATTTACTAAGTTATAGATCACGGGTTCGATTCCCGCTCAGTACAAATACTTTTATGCATGAATTATAATTTTTTTGCATTGGTGCGAGTGATTTTTTTATACTACTGAGGTGGCAAACAAGCACACGGCCCCTGATGGAAAGTGGTTACCGTGACCTATAGACGTGTGCAACACCAGGGGAGTCACACTCGTGCTCCCGACCCTGTAGACACAGAGATTTTCTGTGCCGTCAGTATAGAAGACAAAGCAGGAATAGCCTTTGGTCTTCCCACCGACAGCACAAACTCTCCAGTGAGCTCTGGCTACCCTACTCACCGCCGGGAACACAACACGAGGTTATTATATAAGTGTTTCTGCAGATATGCATTATAAAAATCGGTCAAGTGAGAGTTGCACAGGGAATTGGAAACAAACTTGTCAGTCTTCTACAGTCTCTACTATGGCGAATGTTCTCTTCTCAGCTCTTCTAATTAGTCCCACCCTCTCCATTCCTATACGGGACAACACGTGCAAGGCTTCGACGTTACCCTCACACGGTATAAACAATTCCATCAAGAACCAAGCGGTGACTCTTTTCTTTGCCTTTGACTCGTATTTATTTTTTATAGGCCCAGCTGATGGTATATGGTTATCTATCATGACCTATGGACGTGTGCAAAACCAGGGGCGTCATACTCACGCTGCCGACCCTATAGGACACTTATGCCCTTGTAGTCGCTTAGAAAAACCACAGCAGGGAGTTCAGTCCACAGCTTGAGCGTGCGTGCGGGATGAATTTCCTTACTACACTTCATGTTTGGCTTCAGCTTACCATCAGGCGAAGTGATATTGACGTGACCTATAAAAAAAATTGTAAGACAAAGGAGACCCATCTAACTATTTCAATTAGTCCAATATTACCATGTCAAAAGTACCCGTTATCAGGTCTGATAACACGGTTTTATCACGCTATCAACTGGGGCGCCGGTAAGTCTGAAACTCTTTATAATACACGCCGTATATCCCCGAAGACCCAGTTTTCGCCAACAAGGACGACTGAATGATATTAAAGCATTAGAAGATTCTTGGAAGGTCAACAATGCGAGTGTGACGCCTCTAGTGTTGCCCACTTTTATAAGCCACGGTAACCACTTTCCATCAGGTGGGTTGTGTGTTTTTCTGCTACCTAAATGATATAAAAAAAAAACAAATTCCTTAATATTAATCACTCTATCTTATTTCATACAATATAAAACGCAAAAACAGGGAATTTAAATGCTCTACGATTGCGTAAGAAATATGTTTCCGATTAGCAATCTATGTCTAAATATATATAAGGTATAGCATCTCATTGGCTGGCCCTATTCCGGTGGGGTCCGGGAATATAAACAGTGTTTCTAGGATAGTAGAAGCGATAGACGAACAACCAATGACATACAAAGCTCCTTATCTTTGACGCCGGGTCTATGTTATTGTCAAATTGGGTCAATATCTTAGGGCTGTCACACGATACAAAAAATTTAAAAAACAAGTCAAATCTAATTAAAACAAAATATTCATAAAAATAAATTCAAAAATCAAACTAGCCCTTGTTTTTTGGGTTTGTTTTCCATCCGAAAGTAATCATACAGCAATAGGATCACCCTCTGTTACGTGGGATAAATAATAGTTGGCGAAATATCAATGTTATACACCTCTGCTTAAAATATTCCAGAAAACGGCAGCTTTATGTTTTATTTTACCATTATTTGTGACTAAGCCAAAATTTTTATAAAAATGTCAGCCATTTTTGCATGAAATAATACTCATTTAACACACATTCATCATCATAAATTTGTTTGTTTGTTTGCTATTTTGGTTTATTTTAATTCCTAATAACGGTTATTAATAAAAAATCTACAATCCAAAATATAATTTTAAATGGCTTTTATTCATTTACTTAAACGATTTAAATGAGTCAATTGCTCTATATAAATATATAACTAAAATTTCACAAATGGTTATAAAATATTATAGGTGATTTTAGAGATAAGAAGAAAAAGATTTTGTACACAGTTTCGATAGCAAAATCGTCTAGAAGTATTCATTCAGTGAAAAAAGCAATTTTACTACGACTATTAGGGTGTACACAAAAACTTTTATAAATTCGTCTGTGTACATAAATAAATAAAATATATAAACTATGCAATAGTTAGTAATAATTACCAAATGGGGAGAAATTGCAACAATTTTACTATAAATTTATTCGAAATTGACAAAGCGACAACCCTAGATATTATCTATGCACGTTTTTTGTTGGGCCACCCGCCTCTCTATTTCTATGTGGAGATAAAGGGATCTATTATAAGGAGGGGGAAATAATTTATGGCCCTTTACCCTATCCCAATACAATATAACATTTATTTATTTAGGGTGGGCGAAATTTGGGTCAGATGAGTTTTAATGAGTTCTGTTTTAGGTAATAATATTGTATGTTTTACTTATACATAGAATAATGTGAAATAGTGTCTGTTGCGTGTCGGTAGTTAACATGACTGCTATGCAAGGGGCGCGGGTTTGATTCCCACTTAGTGCAAATATGCATGAATATGTTTGAATTGGTCTGAGTACACCTATTTGGATTTAGAGAGCATGTTAAGCCGTCTACCATACGAACATCTATGTTAGTCTTTACGGATAATTGGAGCCCTTATAAGTCCTACTTATCTAACTAAAGAAGCCACCACAGAAATATAATACGATATAACGTTTTGTAAGTGTAGATTAAATGGTCTATACCGGAGGATACAACGGTATTTCCGTCCAATTGAGCAGTACGACGGAAGTACCTCCGCTCTAGAAAATACCGCGGCCATAATAACCTTGTGTTGTGTTCCCGGTGATGAGTAGGGTAGCCAGAGCTCACTGGAGAGGTATTGTGCTGTCAGTGGGAAGACCAAAGGCTTGTTCTGCTTTATCTTCTACACTGACGTTCTCACTGGGACTGCAGCGCGAGTGTGACGCCGCGTGATATTGCGCGCGTCTATGGGTCACGGTAGCCACTTTCTACCAGGTGGGCCGTCTGCCACTGCCAAAAAAAATTGTTTGTTTTTCGTGCGGTTAGTGGCCAAACTGTAACAGAGTTGTTCCGGTTTTTGAAGTGAAAACTTCTTTAGCGGCGTTGGATGGGTATAAAATGTTAAGGAAGCGTCAGGATTAGTTGACCTTTGAACCGTAACCGACGACTGACGTCATACAAGATTAGGTACAGACTATGTATTTTGCAAGTTACAATGGATATCGTCGTAGCTTAAACGGTAAGCACGTCGACTGTAAGTCCTTATAGTTTCAGATAGTATCGGGTTCAAACCACCTGGCCTTCAGGCATTTTTTGTGATTGTTTTTTCTTATTATAATTTATTACTTTTGGTGATTATTTTTTCTTTTTGTAATTTATTATTTTTTTGTAATTATTTTTTCTTTTTATAATTTATTAATTTCTTCTGACAGAAAATTAGCAGAAAGTAAGTGATAGGTTCTATGATTAGCGCTATATTATAGGTATGGTATGGTATGTTCTTTTTTATCTTTTTCTATGTATATAACGAAGAAAGAAAAAAGAAAATGTTTTCACTTCTGCCTGCACTCCCAGAGTGCAACCCGTCTTTTTTTATGAAATTGTTTTTGAAACATTGAACGTACCTAGTGATACTATCAAATATACAACAATTAGCTGACCCGGCGAACTTCGTACCGCCAATAGTTTTCCGCCCGCGTGGCGTCAGATCCCGTTCCCGCTGCAACCTCTACTATATTAAACATTTATTATACATATAAAACTTCCTCTTGAATCACTCTATCTATTAAAAAAGCGCATCAAAATCCGTTGCGTATTTTTAAAGATTTAAGCATACAAAGGGATATAGGGACAAAGAAAGCGATTTCGTTTTATATACTACTAGCTGACCCGGCAAACTTCGTACCGCCAATATTTTTCCACCCGCGTGGCGTCAGATCCCGTTCCCGCTGCACCCTCTACTATATTAAACATGTATTATACATATAAACCTTCCTCTTGAATCACTCTATCTATTAAACAAAACCGCATCAAAATCCGTTGCGTAGTTATAAAGATTTAAGCATACAAAGGGATATAGGGATAGAGAAAGCGACTTTGTTTTATACTATGTAGTGATGTAGTGATTATACTCAAATATTATAAAGACCGATATCGGATCAAATAAGGTTATCTTTGAGATAATAGATAGTACAGTGACTATATCTGAGTAGTACAGTTACTATGTGAATTTATTACATACATATACACACGCCTGTAAATCCCCGAAAGCGTAGACAGAGGTTTATTAAGACCCACATTTCGCCAACTATGATTTTCGGTCCTACGTATTAGGAGGCGAGCCTATCGCCGTCAAGCGGACACTTAGTCTTGGGCCGTATGTTTTGGTTGTAACCTACGAGACTCATAACTATTTTTAAAGTGAAAACTTCTTTAGCGGCGTTGGATGGGTGAAAAATGTTAAGGTTGCGTCAGGATCGCTTGACCTTTGAACCGTAACCGACGACTGACGTCATACAACATTAGCTATAGACTGCCTATTTTGCAAGATATGATAAATAGCATCGTAGTCGACTTAAAGTCCTTATGGATTCAGATAGTACCGGGTTCAAACCTGGCCTTCTGACACTTTTTGTGATTATTTTTTCTTTTTGTAATTTATTACTTTTTGTGATTATTTTTTCTTTTTGTAATTTATTAATTTCTTCTGACAGAAAATTAGCTGAAAATTAGTGATAGGTTCTATGATTGGCGTTATATTATAGGTATGGTATGGTATGGTATGTTCTTTTTATCTTTTTCTATGTATATAACGAAGAAAGAAAGAAAGAAAATGTTTTCACTTCTGCCGGCACTCCCAGAGTGCAGCCCGTCTTTTTTATTTTTTTTATTTTGGTAGACAAGTCCCATCCTGCCGACCCTGTAAACAAAGATATTTTCTGTGCTGTCAGTGTAGAAGATAAAGCAGGAATGACGTTTAGTCTTCCTACTGACAGAACAAAACCTTTCCAGTGAGCTCTGGCTACCCTACTCACCGCCGGGAACACAACACGAGGTTATTATCGCCGTAGTATTCTGTAGAGCGGAAGTACAGAGTACTTCCCCAGTCGGACTGCTCAATTTGAAGGAAATACTGTCGTAAATTTTCAGAAAACGAAAGGCAGACTGCCTCTGTAGCATGACAGCAGTGAACGCAATTGCTATGTAGGGGGCCCAGGTTCCATTCCGGCAGAGTGCAAATATTTGTATGCACGAATATGTCCTTCTGCATTGGTCTGGTCGTGCCTCGGAGACCACGTTAAGCCGTCGGTCCCGGTTGTCATACAAACATCTATGGCAGTCGTTACGGGTAGTTGGAACCCTCAAAAGTCCGAAAAGTAACTACAGAACTTCGATATTGCTAATTGATTGTAGAGGTCAGATGGCAGTCGGTTCACGGAAAATATCGAAAATCGGCCAAACCTGTAGTTGAGAAAGCATCGGATGAGATCGGAATGCTAGGATGAAGAAGAAAATGATAAATTGATATAAAACCACTAAATTCTTTTGCGATTAATTTATTACTAGCGATCCGCCCCGGCTTCGCACGGGTAGTGAAAGCGTTCGGAAATCCAATATAGCCTATGTTACTCAGGGTGAACGT
Source organism: Eilema caniola (assembly GCA_949126895.1). Lineage (NCBI taxonomy): Eukaryota > Metazoa > Arthropoda > Insecta > Lepidoptera > Erebidae > Eilema > Eilema caniola. Next base: position 706,123 of record OX421490.1, on the reverse strand, counting down.
AGCTTTCCAATGGCGAAAGAATTTTTGAAATCGGCACAGCAGTTTTTGAGTTTATTCATTACAAACATACAAATCTTTCCTCTTTATAATAGTAGTGTAGATAATGTAGATGTAGATTATTAATTTTAGCCCGACGTTTCGGCTACTTTTCAGCAGCCATGTTCGTGGTTTGACTAAGGATGGTATTGTCATATTGTTTGAAGTGTAAGTTATCTCAAAGTACCCGAATCATGCTGAATTGTTGACGTTACTATTTACGCAGACTGAGCTCACTGTGTCGTTATGTCTTGCTGTATTTTGCCGTTTACTAGGTTTGATTAAGTGGATGACTAGGTCCCAGGGTTCTGGTTACCATCTTCTCTAATAAAATTTGAATGTTTTTTTTTAATTTGAATGAGTAAAATTCGCGTAAATTTAGAAAATACAAATACAAAAAAAATACGAAAGACAGATAACGGTATGTTGGATAGACCTAGAAAACGCATTTGGCTCAATTCCACATAACCTTATGATATACGCGTTGCAATGGTATAACTTTCCACCCGTGGTAATAGAGATAATCGCGTCGTATTACTCACAACTAAAATTTGCTATAAGCTTCCAAAAAGACCACACAGAACCACTACGGTATAATGTTGGGCTGTTTCAAGGATGCTGCCTGTCACCAATAGCATTTAACATAGTAATTAATATCTTAATCACCAAATTAATACGTCACGAAAAGAAATGGGGTTATCGGTTTAAAGTAAATAACAAATACACTGAGTCCATCTTAGCTTTTGCTGACGACCTCGCAATACTGACGCGTAATCCAAATCAATGTCAGGAACTATTAAAGGAAATCGATGAGTTCTGTTCGTGGACAAATGGACTGAGAACGAAGCCCAGTAAGTGTCACTGTCTGTGTCTGGGTAGACGGGACACCAAATTTACCTCCTACGACCCGGGACTCTTCATAGGGGGTAAACCAGTTTCCATAGTCGCTGAATCGGTCCCATTTAAATTTCTTGGGAGAATGATAGACCATCAAGGACGCACACCATCCTTAGATGAAGTTGTCAATATGTTTATAAACGACCTAAATAAGATAGATCAGCTACCACTGAATAATATCAAAAAAGCTTGGATATATGACAACTACCTAACATCACGTCTGACTTGGCCTTTTCTGGTATACGATTTCGGCAAAACCTTACTCGCGAAAATAGATGCAACTGTCATAAAATCACTAAAATCGTGGCTTGGACTAGCGCACTCTGCTGATCCCTCTGCTTTATTTAGGGATCAGAATAATTTTGGGATGAAATTAAAGAAACCATCGGAGCTCTATAAACACCTTAGAGTTACCAAAGCCCACATCTTAGGTAAATCCCAAGATGACACAGTCAGGGCACTCCCGAAAGATAATAACGCGTCCGAGCTTGAATCTAGACTTATATTCCATAAACGATTTATGATAGGAGCCCAGTCGAACAAAGTGGGGTTGGGAGTACGAGAGCCAAAAAGGGACCAGGATATACTTAGGTCCTTTCTGAAACAAGACGAAAATGATAAATATCGAGTGCACGCGATGAATTTGGAAATCCAAAACGAATGGTTGACAATGGGAGAGTTCTGCATACCGATGGCTTTAAAGTGGCGCACCTTGATCTATGAGTGGTCGCCGGCCCTGTTAAAATTCTATCTTAACGCCTTTCAGATGACCCTTCCAGACCAGAGTAATCTGGTAAGGTGGGGGAAGGCCACAGAAAAACAATGTTATACGTGTGGTGAGGCAATAGGGACGGCTAGGCACATATTAGTAGGATGTAGGGTGCTTCTCGATAGAGGCCAATACTCACGCCGCCACGATAAGGTGCTTTTCATCATACGCGAAGCAATGAGTCTGGCAGTAGCTAGAGCCCAAAAAGGATTGACTACTAACAGACGACATATCAACTTTGTGTCTGAAGGTTCATCCATAAAATCCAGGAACAAACCTTATTCAATCTTAGATACTGCCCCAGATTGGACTCTCCTAATCGACACGTATGAAAAGCACTATAAAATTCCGGAGGATGTTGGGGTTTCGTCATCTAGACCGGACATATTTCTATACTCGAAAACGACAAAATATGTGGTCCTTGTGGAACTTACTGTACCGTGGGAAACAAATATACCGAAGGACCACACACTTAAGAAAAATAAATACTATGATCTCACAAACGAATTAATCAAAAACGGTTACGTGGTTAATTTGTATGCAGTAGAAGTGGGAGCTAGAGGTATACCAGCTAAATCTCTCTATAACCTACTTAAAGATCTAGGCCTATCGAGAGCTACAATAAGCTCATTACTAGGACGAATGTCTAAAGCGGCACTAGTAGGTTCGTATCAAATTTGGTTAGGCAGGGAGGGGAACTTGGGTAGTGAAGGTGAGTGTTGATGTACATCAACAAAAGGGGCCCCTTCTAAACCTACACTTGGGTCGCAAGTCCCAGGCACTGTTCCGAGTTCCCAACTCAGCAACGCGATGGACCCGGCACCCGCACGGAGAATCCATGGATTGCTAAGAATATCGTCTCATGATGAATCTTGGTAAATCGTGGTTGGTGCATCAAAAGTATTTGTAGACGTTCAGTGTAGTAGTTTTGGTATCAATCAATTAGCTTATTGCAATCCAATGCTGGGCATAGCTCTAGGTACTCCCAATGTAGGCAGGCTCTGGCCTACTGTCTCCACGCTGGCCAGACGGGTTGGTACAGGGTTTTATTTCGAGTGTTCCTTCTCTCGCAGTGATATCGTCTGCGTATGTTTCCGTCAGTCGCCTCTTACGACACCCTTCGGATGAGATGGGGTGGTGATACTTGTATGCTTCCTCCGTCACCACACAGACAGGTTTGGTGAATCCATATCTATATATATATTATAAATTAATCCCTATTTTCCTTGGTGACGCTATCACGTGTGAACGGCTGGACTGAATTCGCTAATTCTTTTTTAGAATATTCCTTGCAGTACGAGGATGGTTTTTACGCAGAGAAAAATTTGAAAAAGGGTTATACGGACACGGGAATGGGAACAGAATTACACGCGGGCGAAGCCACGGGAATCAGCTAGTTAATATTATAAATGTGAAAGTGTATGTTTGTCCGTCTTTCACGCCTAAACCACTGAACTGATTTTGTTGAAATTTGGTATAGGGGATGATTAGACCTTGAGAAAGGACATAGGGTATGTTTGGTCGCGATAACTGACATCCGGAGCGGAGCCACGGGCAAAAGCTAGTAATTGATAAATCAAATTTACTGTTGACAACTCCACTCCATCTTGGCACTTGGCTGGTTGTCAAGAATGCCTAATGTATCAGTGAGCTGCTTTTAGCATTATTACCGGCTCTTACAAATGCCGTGATGGTTCCCGGTGGAGCAGAAGAGGACCATTATATTTCTTCACGTGTCCGGGCACTTAGTCCTGGGCTGCATGTTTACTGTCGGATGAAAAATAGCCCTATGACCCACCGTGGTTTTTTTTATACAACTGAGGTGATAGACAAGTACGCGGCCCTGATAGAAAGTGGTTACCGTGGCCTATGGACGTGTACAATATCAGGAGAGTAACACTCGTGCTGCCGACCCTGTAAATACAGATATTTTCTGTGTTTACAAGATATTTTCCCGAAATGTCGGTTTGGGGCGCGAAGACTATTACACAGTTCTGACAAATTGTCTCGTAATTCTTTTATCATTGGTAGGTATGTGTCCATATTCTCCCCTATATTTCTTTTCCCATATTCAATGTCTTCTGCATGGTGCTGTCCAAACTGACTAGGAATGAATGAATGAATTTATTTCTAAGAATATGGTACAGTCAGCATCATTAAAATGTTGCTAACAAAAGTACTCAAAATAATCCAAATACCAAAATTCCAATTTTATATTGGTTATAAGAGTACTCAAATAGTTGTAAGTGTCCAGAGTGATCCAACTATCTTAACAATCGGTCTTCCAGAATTATGTCAGTTAGTAGAGTATTCTTATTCATATACACAATCACGTCGGTCGATGGTATCCAGTCAAGTATAATTTCAAAAAATTCAATGTTAAAGATATTATATTGACTGATGTAACCAATGAAATAATTAATTAATTACATGTGAGACAGCTATATTATTATTTGACATTATTATTATTGTAAAACTTAATATTTCTACACCTATCATGGTAGAATATGTATGACAACTGTAATAACATAAAGACCTCGATGTACAGTCAGCATCATTAAAATGTTGCTAACAAAAGTAGTCAAAATAATCCAAATACCTAATTCTAATAAAAAATTAAATATATGTTGAATTTAAATTTCGTTATAGGTAGCGCTCTCACACCAACTGGTTTATTGTATATTTTAATAACCATACAATATGCATTTGAAGAATATAGATGTAGCCTTTGTTGGGGTACTAAAAACGCGACTACCACATGGGATTACAATTTTAAACAACACCGGAATGTGAAAAATCTACCGTTCCAAAACTGTGGTCATAATGTTTTCGTCGCAATATATCACCACAGTTTGATCCGCAGTCCAAACCGACAGATAGAAGCGGTTTGGAACGCACTCCCAATGAGCGGTTAAAATCTGTACGTGTAATCGACGCGAATTACTTTTAAGTAGGTAATAAGACAATATTAGGTTATTATATTTAAACATGAGAAGGGTAGCCAGAGCTCACTGGAGAGTTTTTGTGCTGTCAGTGGGAAGACCAAGGGCTATTATCCCTGTTTTATCTTCTACACTGACGGCACAGAAACTCTCTGTTCTAACAGGGTCGGCAGCGCGAGTGTGACGGCCCTGGTGTTGCACACATGCATAGGCCATTGTAACCGTTTTCCATCAGGTGAGCCGAGTGCTTGTCTGCCACCTCAGTGGTATTTAAAAAAAGACAGGTTGCACTCTGGGAGTGCCGGCAGAAGTGAAAACTTTTTCTTTCTTTCTTTCTTCGTTATATACATAGAAAAAGATAAAAAGAACATACCATACCATACCATAACATACCACACCATTAGGTACATACCATACCATACCATACCTATAATATAGCGCCAATCATAGAACCTATCACTAATTTTCTGCTAATTTTTTGTCAGAAGAAATTAATAAATTACAAAAAGAAAAAATAATCACAAAAAGTAATAAATTACAAAAAGCAAAATAATCACAAAAAGTGCCAAAAGCCCAGGTTTGAACCTGGTTATATCTGAAACCATAAGGACTTACAGTCGACCCGCTAACCGTTAAACCACGATGCTATTTATCGTATGTTAACTTATTTTCGACAAAATGTACATACATACAATCACGTCTTTATCCCCAGAGGGTTAGGCAGAGGTGAATTAACACCCACATTTCACCAATCTGTTTTCGATCCCACGTAATAAGGGTGAGCCTATTGCCGTATTCTGGGCACTATTGTTGACTAGAGCCATGCATCTGAGGCTGAGTCTATGCTGTACATATCTGTCTGATGTTAAAGTTAATCAGCCCTATCGCTTAGTCGCCTTGTACGACACCACATGGGAAGAGAAGGGGTGGGCCAAATTCTACTCTGCCGGCCACGCGGCAAAATGTCCCTTACATTAATTCATACTTCTGGTGTTGCTATATTCTCGTCTGTAAATCCCCGAAATAGTAGAAAGAAGCGTATTAATACTTTTCTACACATATAACACTTATGATATTCACTTTCACGTAAACACTGAGGGGGGGGGGGGGGGCACCACTTTGTCTTTGGTTGTACGTTTACTGTCGGATGCCCAGCCCTAACCCTTAGTCGACTTCTAAGGCACCTACGGGAAGAGCTGGGGTGGCCCTATTCAGCTACACCAGGAACCAACCACTTACACATGCCTACATAATTATTATTGAAGTGAAAACTTCTTTAGCGGCGTTGGATGGGTAACAAGTGTTAAACTCGCGTCAGGATCACTTGATCTTTGAACCGTTACCGACGACTGACGTCATACAACATTAGCTACAGATTGTTTATTTTGTTAGGTACGCTAAGAAGCTTCGTAGCTTAGCGGTAAGCGCTTCGACTGTAAGTCCTTATGGTTTCAGATAGTACCGGGTTCGAACCTGGACTTCTGACACTTGTGATTATTTTTTCTTTTTGTAATTTATTACTTTTTGTAATTTATTACTTTTTGTGTTTTTTTTTTTATTTTTGTAATTAATAAATTTCTTCTGACAGAAAATTAGTGATAGGTTCTATGATTGGCGCTATATTATAGGTATAGTATGGTATGTTCTTTTTATCTTTTTCTCTGTATATAACGAAAAAAGAAAGAAAGAAAAAGTTTTCACTTCTGCCGGCACTCCCGAAGTGCAACCCGTCTTTTTTTTTCAGATATGACACATCTTTTCAATTCATCATTTGAATTCACCTGATGGAAAGCAGCAGCCAAATTTTGATTAAGGTCACCAATATCAACAATTTTCAATGGTGTCCCTCAGCTCGACGGCCTCACTATATGCTTGCGCAAGCGCCGTTTAAATTACCCGGGATTGTAGGAAGAAGGAAACACGTGAGCTTCAGAATTCCATGTCTTAATGGTGCAGCAAAGCAAAGAGTCACCGAACCGCTTGGTTTATCGCTTATATACCATTTTAAATACAAAATTCCAGACTCAGATATCCGCTTATCATCTAGAATTTTACAACCTCACACGACAGACAGACATATTACAATATTAAAGTAATAATAATGGCCGTGCATTATATTAAAGCAGACGATTTTTTTAGCGTCTCGCAACTCAAAAAACCAGTCTGGTAGTGTTCACAGTCGATATTTGCTTAGGGTAGTGTACATATGGACTTATGTTGCAGTCAGTGTGGGAAAATGTGGTAATATGAAATGTCTGACTTTTTGAGTGATGGTCCAACGTTTAGGGTCATAGCAGACATATCAACTCGGAAATGAATCGTAACCTTATCACCTAAAATAAATGAAATGATAAAGCATTATTAATGTTTTAAACATGGTAAATATAAAATGTCTGATGGTGGCAATTCACGTGGCGGAGAACCATATTCTATTGGGCGCTTGTTGTATTTACACTGTCCAGACACGATATTTGTTTGTCAAATATGTAAAATAGTTACGCGAATATAAATAGCCATGTTTATCCACTATGACGTTTAGAGTGACGGGCGAAATTTTAGGGTCGTAGCAGACATATCAACTCGAAAATGGATCGAATGTATCTATATGCGCTTGGCGCTCTTCATCGCCGCAACACGTAAATTTGCCATTTATAATGAACTCTTTTTCATTGTAATCATTTTGTGTGTGATTTTTTCGGGTCAAAATAGCTTTGTGTAAAATGTTCTAAAATCTATATTTATTTTGGTGACGTCATTATAAAGGTGCTTTCAGAAAACCAGTGCTGCAGTTATGTATGATGAGCAGCATTCATGCATTATTTATCATCATTACGGGTTCTATCGCGATATGTTTGGTATATATTTCTTTTTATTTACATAGCTTCTTACCAGTCATGGTCGCGGGCCGACTAAAGACGGTAGTTGTCATTATTTTTTTCTAATTTAACTCGTTTTAAATAGCTAGCATATGAAATACGTTAAAATTTCATTAAGTTGTCACATAATTTGAAATGTAAGTTATCTCAAATAACCCGAACTACGTTGAATTGTTGGTGTAACTATTTACGCACAATGAGCTCACCCTCGACAAGTGGCAATACATTTGCAGAATAAAATATGATAGAACATATTGATCAATTTATGGAATAGGCATACGTTGACGACTTGAATAGATTTTTAAACGTCAAAATACGTGTCAATCCCTTTTGAAGGACATTCATTTTTCTATTCTAAAATACGCTGGCCAAAGAATTTTCACTTATTTAGGGGGCTGTTCATTCTGCGCAAGGGTCATAGCAGACATATCAACTTGGAAAGAGATTGTCACCGGATCGTCTGTCGGTGACACCGCGCTCACGGTTCTCTTGCCGATGGTTCACCTAACTGTCACCAGAACCCCGATTCTAGAATTTAATGGTATGGGACAAATAAGCACGCGCCTAAGGCTCTACGGTGTTGCCGCAACAGGTCAGAAAATGCCATATGTAATTAACTCTTTTCCGTGTTATTTTCAACTTTGAGACTAAACCAATAAAGTTTAAGATTTAATTTTATTTTTTGCATTGAAAGTGGTTTGACAGTAGGTGACAACTACCAGGTTCGAGGTCCTGGCCCTCGATTCTGCTAAAGATACTGCAAAAATCTCATTACATTTCAGATTCCATCGCAATACTCTAAAAGTCCAAAGTTAAATGAAAAGAGTTTCATTACACTTTTGCATTCACTCTACAAAAAGCCATTTAATTTAAGACTTTAATGACATTGGTTTAAAGTCTAAAATTTAAAGCCTATTTTTGCAGTGTCCGTAGACATCATGTATGACAGTGGTTTTGCTTCAGTAGTATCGAAGTCCCGGCCGTTTCGCCAAACGTCCGACTTCTACACCGACTGCTACAACACGTGGCTGTTACAATTTACTTTTTTTTATACATTTTGATAAATAAACTGCTACGTTAGGGCGTGGTGATGACGTCACTCCCCCACCATTACGCCACGCTAAATGGGACAAGCAGATTTCATACAAGCTTTGGATTAGCTCGTTTATCCATAATTCTATACTTAATATATCAAAATACGAAAGTAACTCTGTCTGTCTGTTTGTTACTTTTACACCTAAACCACTGAACCGATTTAGATGAAATTTGGTACACAGATACATTAGACTTTGGGAAAGGACATATGCTAGTTTCGTCACGATAACTGAGATCCACGAAGGTGAAGCCGCAGGCAACAGCTAGTCTTCAGTTATTTAAAAAATAGTTTTTGCCCGCGGCTACGCCCGCATGGATGTCGGTTATCACGACCAAACATAGCCTATGTCCTTCAAGGTCTAATCTATCCCTATACCAAATTTCATCAAAATCGGTTCATTGGTTTGGGAGTGATGGCTTGACTAAGGGAAATAGGGATTCATTTTTATATATTTATAGATAAAAGACAACTGCTGCAAAAAAGACCGAAGTAAGCATGATAACTGGCGAAACGCAATGATTTTCGTTCGATTTATGATTTGTAAATGAGTACCGCCTGCTATCAAATTTGTTTCGGTCTTTTCAGTAGTAGATAATAATATAATAAGAATTGGCATCAGAACCATAAAAATCTATTCAAATTTACTATAGAATACCGCGGTCATAATAACCTCGTGTTGTGTTCACGGCGGTGAGTAGGCGAGCGCGCTGAAGAGGTTTTGTGCTGTCAGTGGGAAGATCAAAGGCTATTCCTGCTTTCTCTTCTAGACTGAACATCTCTGTGTTTACAGAGTCGGCAGCACGAGTGTCACTCTCCTGGTGTAGCACAAGGCCATGGGTCACGGTAACCCACTTTCCATCTGTAGGGCCGTGTGTTTTTCTGCCACCTCATTGGTATAAAAAGAAGACAAAATAGGTACCTATTACATTTCTTGTAGGGTGATTCAATCCAGAAGCGCTTTTCTAGTTAGGTGTTTCAAATTTACCCTGCCTCATATAAAACTAATCCCTATCTATAATTTGAATTTGAATGGTTCACTATTTCACTATCACATAACAAAATCACCCTACTAGTCTATGATTAGCCCATCATAGAGTAAATAGATCAACCCTTTATTTAAAAAAAAAACATTCACACATTTATATTCACCCCGGTTGTCATCAATGGGAATGAACCTGTTACCCATACGAGTTTATACAGAGTGTGAGAGTCACCTTGGGCACATACCCCTGTCTATGAAGGTCACAGTTAACCCTTTGATACCATAAAAGTTCTGTAAGGTCATCAGGTTGGAGATTAGGGTTGATTCTTATAGTTTTTTTTTATAATCTTTGTAATATTATTGTATGAATTGAAAATCTTGAACGTTCAAGGGTAATTTATTAACTGACTTCAAAAGAAAGGTGACCTTAACGTTACACATTGCAAAGTCAAGCAATACAAGGGCGTCACACTCGCGCTGCCGACCCTGTTAGAACAGATAGTTCTGTGCCGTCAGTGTAGTATATAAAGCAGGACAAGCCTTTGGTCTTCCCACTGACAGCACTAAAACTCTCCAGTGAGCTCTAGCTACCCTACTCACCGCCGGGAACACAACGGAGGTACTTCCCCAGTCGGACTGCTCAATTGGACAGAAATACCGTCTTGTCCTTCCTATTGTAGATTTATTCGGTTTGATGTTTTTGACTGCCCTGATGTCTTCCTTAATTCGGCATATTCCTATACCTATAAGAACTGCCACAGCAAAAGACAATCTTCTACACTCCAGGCCTGTCCAGTGGTGAGCCATCTTTAGGTTAGCGCAGGCTTTGCGATAGATTCTTAAAAGAAGTGATGACAGAAACCTTCTTCAGGATGATAGCGACCTTACCTGTCACTCCCTTGATGTAGGGTAAAAAGTAAAAAGTAACTTTTTTTCACCTTGCAGTTCTGAGGTTTATTTGTGTCTGGTCTCGGTGGTCTGATCCGTTCATTGCTCCCATTCTTTTGTAGAATGCAGCTAAAATGTGATTCAATTCATCTTCTAGATGTTCCTCGTCACACAAACTATATGCGCTGTCAGTAAGCGACGTCACTACCTACTTCAACTGGCGCAGATGATGATGCGAGTTGGCATACAGATAACGGTCGATGTGAGTGGGTTTCTTGTACAGGGAGTGGCTACATGACCCGTCTCCAAGAACACTGATCCTCAGATCAAGGAAGTCAAGGGTTTCCCGTTTCGACGTGAAACTCAGTTTCCTATGAATGTTATTGAACTGAGCCACGTATTGTTCCCCCTTGTACTGTTCGGTAGCTTAGTGTCGGCCTTACGATCGAGAGGTCCCGGGTTCGAATCCTGGCCTTCACTACCGACGTGAACCCACTCCTAGCACAAGCGATTTAGCTTAGTTGGAGGGGTTAGGGGAAATATATATTTTTTTTAAATGTACAACAACATACCCTTTCCAGATCTTGATGCTTGAGGTGGTTGCTATGGTGATAGTTTTGTATGCTTCAGCATTTTATAATACAACATGGTAAAAGTCCCGATAGCTCTAATAATAATGTGAGTCGCCATGAAAATTTTAATCAACTTTATTATTATTACTAGGTCCATTCAAAATCTGATTTTAAAGGAGCTAGGACACGGTATTGCCATCCAATTGAGCAGTCCGACTGGGGAAGTACTTGCGCCCTCCAGAATACCACGGCCATAATAACCTCGTGTTGTGTTCCCGGCGGTGAGTAGGGTAGCCAGAGCTCACTGGACAGTTTTTGTGCTATCAGTGGGAAGACCAAAGGCTATTCCTGCTTTGTCTTCTACACTGACGGCATAGAAACTCTCTGTTTTAACAGGGTCGGCAGCGCGAGTGTGACTCCCCTGGCGTTGCACCTGGTGTTCCATAGTGTACTGTCTACCACCTCAGTTGTATAAAAAAACGTCAATTTTTCAATGGAACAAACTTACACAAACTCATGTTTGACTTAAAGCTAACAGGTTCATTCCCATTGATGACAACTGGGGTGAATATAAATGCGTGAATGTTTTCTTTTTTAATGAAGGGTTGATCTATATAGTCTGTGATGGACTAATCATAGACTAATAGGGTGTTTATGTTATGTGATAGGGAAATAGTGAATCATTCACATTCAAATTATAGATAGGGACTAGTTTTACATGAGGAAGGGTAAGTTTTTAAACACCCAACTAGGATAATCTGCTCCGTATGAGGGTGACATCTAAGCCCTGCACGTGTTGTCTTGTGTAAATAAGGAGACGAGGGGGACTAATTGGAAGAACTCATCAGTACATTCACTATAGTAGAGACGGTAAAATACTGCCAAAGAAACAACATCTCTACGCATCTGCAGAGGCTCGAGGGCTCTCGTGACCTCAGTATTTCCGATAATGCGGACCGCACGTCGCTGCAACCTGTCGAGAGCATCTAATATGTACTTTGCGGATCCATCCCAGAGATGCGAGCAGTATTCCACGCAGGAACGACTTTGTGTCTTTTCGACAAAAAACGTCTCTCTTTGTTCAATACTCCGAATTTACGTGACCCTCTTTACCGAGACTTTGCCCTCAGCTTACCAATAAGCGACGGGAAATCATACTGACGTGTCCTTTATAAAAAAAAATGTACATCAGTCGTATTAACAGCTGAAGATTATTTAGCTTGAAAGCACCCCGGATACAACTCGAAATCTTCGCCCCAAGATGGTTGTATCAGTAAGTCAGTGGCCAGAGCAGTCCCCCGTAAGAGGCACAGGTCACGGGTTCAAGTTCAAACACTTTTTCCAATCAAAAACGATTCTCTTTGATATTTAATTTACATACACATGCTCACGCCTGTAAATCCCCAAAGGGGTAGGTAGGGGTGTATTAACACCCACATTTCGCCAACTATGATTTTCAGTCCCACGTAATAGTGAGGCGAGCTCATTGCCGTCAAGCGAGCACTTAATTATGGGCTGTATGTTTGCTATCGGATGGAGAATCATTAGTCTCCATCTACGACACCCAGGGGAAGGAATGAGGTGTCCTTACTCCATCGGGAACCACAAAATGAATAACAAAAACTACTTCGATAGTTTCATCACAACAGCTTCGGGTAAACTCGGAGTCCAGCCCCTCTAAACAAGTGGCAATTCGCTAGCCGGCGTTTGATGGAATAGAATGACGAATGTTTGACGTATTTGCGTCATAAACGTCAAATCCCATTATATTCTTCATTCTATTCCATCAAACGCCGGCTAGCGAATTGCCACTTGCCTAGAGAGGCTGAACAGAGTGAGACGATTGTTCACGCCAGAGCAGCGGTATCTTGTATACAAGACACAAATTCGGTCTCCGCAAAGTACTTATTAGATACTCGCGACAGGTTAAGATGGGGTGGAATCTGATAATAATCATAGTTGAAGAATCGTATGTATTAATAAACCTCTGCCTTCCGCTTCAGGGATTTACAGATGTGTATATATGTATGTATGTAAGTACTTAGTCACTTTAACGTCACGCGTAGTTAGACAGTAACTAAAATTCTAATGACATTACTCACCAAAAATAACATTAGCATTTTCATTTACATGTTTGCCCCTGTTGCTAAGTAGCCACTACAATAGTTTTTCTATTTAAAGGACTCGACAATATAACTTCTCGCCTGATGGTTAGTTGAGCAAAGTCTCAGGAAAGGGGGTCACCATTACAGACACCAACACAGCTCGACGGCTTCATCAAATGTTTTTGTTGTGTGCTCTGAGAGATCGTCATGATGATTCATGTAAATCCCTGAAGGGTTAGGCATAGGTGTATTTAACACCCACATTTCGCCAAGTGTGATTTTCGGTCCTACGTAATAGAGGACGAGCCTTTTGAGTGGCAATACATACATAGGTACAAATAATCACGCCTTAATCCCCGGAGGGTTTGGCAGGGGTGAATTAAAACGCACATTTCACCAATCATTGAAACGTCAGTAGCTTAGTGGTTAAGGAGTCTGCCTTACGATTGAAAGGTCGCGAGTTTGAATCCTGGCCATTACACTACGGACGTGAACCCACTTCTAGCACAAGCAATTTAGCTTAGTTGGAGGGGTTGGAGGGAATATTAATAATTTCGATAATTTCAGTAGTTAATATTCTTTTACTTTTGATTTAAAAAAAAATCATCGTGTTCAATATCTGCGGCTGAGTCTGTGTAACATATATCTATTTGATGTTAATCAGCCCTATCCCTTAGTCGCCTTGTATAACACCCACGGGACGAGATAGGGTGGCCCAAATTCTTCCGGAAACCACGTGGATTTTTATTTTAATCCCTTCGGATTAAACTACATCAGAGGTCCGAAGCTATTAAAATGAAATGAAAGTTTATTTGTCAGAATATGGGTGAATAGATAAAGAAATGTTAGGTGTTGGCATTTTGGATTTAAGTACAAGCCATCGTCTACCAATGTGTGGTGTACAAAAATAAGTCTTACAATTAAAATTACATTAATTGATACTTAAAATTACAATTATCACACAAAATGTCAATTTAAATGTCACAATTCATCATTATTTAAAAATTCCTTTAAACATATTAAGAACATTTTTTCAACAATTTTCTTTTAAATGTGTGGATTCGCGTGGTTCCCGGTAGAGTAGAATTTGGGCCACCCCTTCTACAAGGCGACTAAGGGATAGGGCTGATTAACTTTAATATCAGACAGATATGTACAGCCCAGACTCAACCTCAGATGCATGGCTTGAGTATAGCGCCCGGAATACGGCAATAGGCTCACCCCCATTGGTGAAATGTGGGTGTTATATCACCTCTGCCTAACCCTCCACGGATAAAGGTGTAATTATATGTATGTATGTATGGATCGCCTTAATTTCTTTGACGCTGTTTGGTAACTTACTCATATTATAAATATGTATTGCCATATAATATACATTTTTACAAAAAACATTTACTAAAGAAATCTTACTCAAAACTGCACAAACTCTTGAGTCTTCTGTTGCCGGAGGTGAGATACCCCTAGAAACATTATCTCTCGCACTGCCGCCGATTCAGATAGTTCATCTGTGCCTACCCCTTGAATTAAAAGCGTGAATATAAACTAGATGTTCTTAAAGCAACCAAGAAAAACTACCGAAATGTTTTTATAGACGAAAGTTCTTTGACCCGGTGACGTCACAAAGTATGTTGTCATTTTAGTTCCGTCAGCAGATTGTATGAGATCATACGGAGATAGAATTTTTTTAATGAAACTGTGATACAGTTATCTGCTTTGGAATTCTGATCCCATCACCGTCATCCAGGTGAACCTATTCCCAGGATAAAATGTAGCCTGTGTTATCTGAGCCTCGTAGAGCAAGTAAAGCCGTCGATCCCGGTTGCTATACGGACATCTATGGCAGTCTTTACGGGTAGTTGGAGCCCTAAAACGTCCAGCAACTGGTCTAACTACAATGCTTCTATATTGTCATTGGGTTGTGAAGGCAGAAGACAGGCAAATAATCGAAGTTCAACCAAATACACAGTTAGACCCCAGACTACGAGGTGAGGCTTCGGATGCGCCTGGGATTAACGCTAGGATGAAGATGTGTTATCCCAGATAATCCAGATTGTTATCTAGTCCTATGTCAATTTATTTTAATTTTGTCAATTTCAGCCAGATCTTCAGCTAATAAAGCGTAATTGAATTAGAACTGATAGAAATTTGATGGCACAAATTTGTCACAAATTTTGGCCGGGTGAGTATCACCGTGCACGATTGCGAAAATCCCTCCATAGTAATCCAATCTCGGTTGGATTGCGTTCAGGCGTCAGCAAGTGTATAGCCAGGAAGGGAGAATTGTGGTCGCAGCACTAGTGGGACCGGTGAGGACTACTTTTGATGAGGCCGTGAAGCTGCGTGTCACCATTGTTAACATGGTCATGTATGCAATAGTGACTCCCTTTCCCCAGACTTTGCTTTCAGCTTACCATCAGACGAGGTAATAATAAGTATTAGTTGGATTGGAAAGTCTAAAGCAGGTCTTAGACATCGTGGCTCTTTTTTTCCCCACCAGAATGTCTGAGAACTCTTCACCAGCTCACGTATTTCCTTCTTCACTACAGTTCCGAGTTGTTTCACCATTACAGATACAACAAGTTTATAATGGTGGCCCTCAGCTTGACGGCCTCATCAGATGATTTTACCCCGCTTAAAGGCCCCGGGACGGATGGAAGACGGAAACACGTGAGCTGGTGAAGAATTCCAAGACCTTATGGTGCTGTAAAAGAAAGAGTCACTGAACTGGATTATAAGTGCTGACTACCCTCAACCCAAATAAGAAAGCCTGCAGCAAATACTGGTCTCCTAATCAGCAGATGTACTAGCTAGATCCTTTCTTTATACCACTTAGATGGCAGACAAGTACACGACACAGAATGTGGTTACCGTGGCCTATGTACGTCTTCAACAACAGGTAAGTCACACTCATGCTGCCAACCCTGTAACATCACAGAGTTTTTGTGCCATCAGTATAGAAGTCAAAGCAGAATAAGCTTTTGTTCTTCCCACTGACAGCACAAAAACTCTCCAGCGAGCTCTGGCTACCCTAGTCACCGCCGGAAACACAACACGAGGTTACTATGGGCGCGGTATTCTGTAGGGCGGAGGTACTTCCCCAGTCGGACTGCTCAATTAGACGGTAATACCGTCGTGTCCTACATCTTATCGCTTACCCTTCCCTATACTAAATTGCTTGTATCAGGAGTGGGTTCATGTAGGTAATGTTATAACCAGGATTCAAACCTGGGTCCTGTAAATCGTAAAACCCTGTTTTTGGTTGTATGTGACCCCACCAATACCTAGAAACTTCTTTACCCCCTACTGATTGATGAACTGGTGGGGGAGGTTATATCAGACTCGAACCGTCTAAAAACCGCACGGCGTCTTAGGTCATCAGTTATCAAGGGTGAGATTGGTATATCCCTTACGCCCTGGCTGACCCAGGGCATATATGGTCCTCTCGGAGACTTGAAATATCTCTACCCTACAGAATACACAACACGTGTGTTTCTGGTAGTGAGTTTGGTAGCCAGAGCTCGCTGGACAGTTTTAGTGCTGTCTGTGGTAAGAACAAAAGCTTGTTCTGCTTTGACTTCTACACTGATGGCACAGAAACGCTCTGTTCTTGCAGGATCGACAGTACGAGTGTGACTCCCCTGGTGTTGCACACGTCCATAGGCCACGGTAACCACTTTCCATCAGGTGGACCGTCTGCTTATTTGCCACCTCAGTGGTAAAAAGTGACAATACTAGTAATTTCAGTTAATAGTATTCTTTTAGTAGAATCGATCGACTTACAGTTTTTTTTTATTGCTCGCGGTTTCACTCGCGTAGAATTATAATTACGTTTCCGAAACCCATTGGAATCAATTGCCGGGATACAATGTAGCCTATGTCTCATTAATTCTCCTGCCCTTATCCCAAATTTGTTTGTGGTCGACGCGAAATGTATATTTCTCTACTCATCTCTTCCCTTCTCCTTTCCTACACAGGACAACACGAGCAGGGCTTAGACATCACACGTTAACGGTGCAGAATATTCCTTCAAGACCCAAGCGGTTCAGTGACTCCTTTCTTTATCGCACCGTTAAGTCCAGGAACTCCTTGAAAGCTCACGAGTTTCCTTCTTCCTACAGTCCCGGGTCCTTTAAGCGGGGCGTGAAAAAGCATGTAATGAAACCGTCAAGCTGAGTGCCACCATTGTTAACATGGTACCTGTTTGTATGGCTCTCTTTGCCTGAGACTTTGCCTTCAGCTTACCATCATCATCAAGCAGAGTAAAGTAAAATTGACGTGTCCTATATTTTAAAAAAGTAATCTAAACTTCACTCCCTTCTTAACCACATCATCTTTCACACAGTCCATAGGTCTTCCTCTTCCCTTGTAGCCATCCAATTCCAGAGTTAATGCCTTTCCACCTCCATTTTATCTCCCCACGGATACCCACCCCTCCGGAGCCGGAGGGGGAGGTTATGTCGGACTCGATCCGACTAAACTGCACGCCGTCTCGGGGTCGTAGTGCTAGTCCGAAGGTGAGGTTGTCATGCGACATATCCCTGGCACCCCGGCTGACCTAGGGCCATCCCTCTCGGTCTGGCCCTCCTCGGGAGAGGAGACCACGGGGTCCCCGAAACACTTCCATAGAAACTATGTGTTATAGTCCTGTGTGTTTCTCCAGACTAGTGATGTGCCGGATCGTTAAAAATATATATCCGCGGATACGGATCTGAATACGGATATTTGGTGTCAAGATCCGCGGATACGAATAACCGATCTTAACTTTCTTACGCAATCGATGTCGGTGCGCGTGATTTTGAGTGAAACATGTTTCGTTTCTAGTTTAGTGTGACACTGGCCAGGATGGATATCATATAGAGGCCAGTATAGAATCACACATTATGAAATAAAAAATCAGCTCATAGTATCTTTGAGTTATATACTATTGGTTTAGTAATTAGCTACGGTAAAATTTGTAGTATAAAAGAGCCAAATATTTGATTTTAATTTATAAAAAAATATCTGGTTTAAATTTAATTGTTTTTTATTCCTACTTAATCACCTTTTAAATAATTTCATGTATAAATTTGAAATTAAAAACATAAATAGATCTGTAAAAGATTCGCCAAAAAAGTGGCGGATACGGATACGGACACGGATACGGATCTTTCTTCTGTCTAGGATCTCCGCGGATACGGATACGGATATCCGGCACATCACTACTCCAGACTATAAGGACATCAAATGGTCTCTACAGGATCGGTGTGCCAGGCACGAGTGTGACGCCTATGGTGTTGTACACGTTCATAGGCTACGGTAACCACTTACCATCTGGTGGACCGTATGCAGTGTGCTTTTCTGCCACCAAAGTGGTAAAACAAAAATCTATTCCTGTATCCTTCAGCCAGATCCGTACATCCGTAAGTAACTGTTTGTATTAGTGACTCTGGAATTAGCGAGCTGGAATGAAAAGTGGACCAGCAATCCAGTGGATGGACTGGATTACTCACTAGAATGGCCACATTTCAGTGATGGTTCACATTGTTTCAGTAGCATTTCAGCACGGGATTCACTCGCTATGACTAGAATAATGTGAACCTGGCATTAGAGCGTGTTTGAATAGTAAAAATCCAAATTTCTTCACAAACTGTCACAACCATACTTAATATTATAAATGGGAGAGTGTATATGTCATTTGCATGCCGTACCTATGGTTGAATATGGTGATACTTCCACAACAACAATCAACATCAATGTACAATTTATAACCATATTTCGCAAATTATGAATGAATTAATGAATAAATATGTGCGTCTGTCACTCCGTCTTTCACGCCTAAACCACTGAACCGATTTTGATGCAATTTGGTATAGGGGTAGATTAGACCTTGAGAAAGAACATATTTGGCTATGTTTGGTCGCGATAAACGACTAACGCGGGGACAGAGCCGCGGGTAAACGCTAGTTTATAATATTATAAGGATAGGTAGATTTCTTTTCATTCAATGATCCATGCTATTTATTTGTTTTCTACACTTTTAAATAAGCTAAGTCAAAGTTAAAAATCACATATTCTGTATAAAGAATTAAAACGGCACTTACGAAACGTCAATAATATTAAAAAATATTTCGAAACGCGACCCTAGAAGACTCCGGCGAGAAACTCAGCGGAGATTATTTAAGTGTATTTGCAAACTTTTTTAGTTTATTTACAAACAGGATAAAGTACCATCAGCAAAAAAATATTGAAGTGTATTTTTCATTAAAAGTATTTTGGAAAAGTTAAAAAATAAAGTTTAAATGGTTGGTAATATGCAGCCATAGGCACATGTGGTCCTATTAAGGTGAACCAAGCGTGGTCTGAACTGCTGAATCCTAATAATCCTACCTACTAATACCTATTATAAATATAAAAGTTTGTGAAAATATTTGGATGTTTATTACGCTCAAATGGCTGAACAAATCTAGCTGAAATTTCGCACAGGTATAGATTTTAGTCTGGAATAATACCTAGGCTATATTTAATCCCTAAAAAAGGTTCCCATGATTTCGGGAATGGAGACAAAATACCACCTGGGCAGACCCGCAGACAACAGCTAAACAGTTAGTGAATTTTTTAGAAAATATTTTAGTATTTTATAAGAATATTGTATAAATTTACTATATATTGAACTAAATCAATAAATAAATACATATCGATACTAATATTAAAAATGTGAAAGTAAGTATATTTGTCTGTCTATTCGTTACGCTTTCACGCCTAAATCACTGAACCTATCTTGATGAAATTTGGTACAGAGATAGACCAGAGCCTGAAATAGGACATGAGCTACTTTTTATCATGAAAAAGGTGTAAAGGGGATAATAATAATCTGATGAAATGTATCTAGTACAAAGACAATGGTTCGAATAGCTTGGGAAAGAACATAGGCTATGTTTATTTGCGATAAATAGCTGACATCTTAGCAGGCGGAGCCGCAGGCAACAGTTAATAATTTTTAACCAACTTCTAACAAAGAGGAAAAAAAAGATCCCATGGAAATCATGGGAAACCCTCAAATTTCCTGTCTGTCGTATAATTTCTTGTAATAATCATGTAAATGATTTTCGTAGACATCATTTGATGACATTACTGATGATGAGGGGAGATACAACTCCTCAACGATTAGGAGCTAGGGAATGATTCTTAAAATATTATAGAGATCTATATATGGCTAGTCGTGTACTATCAAGTTATTTAGGTAAGCTGATGATGGAAGGTACAACTCCTCAGCTCCTAACGGATAGGAAGTTCAGTCTTATACCTACTTATTATTTTGGTTTATTGATTTTAAATAGTTACTGAGGTGTTTAACGAATGGGACTATTTATGTAAGGCCACTGAAATTGTAAGGTTGGATGGATGGATCGGAGACGAACATCGGAACTCTTCAATAAATAGCAGCAAATCCACAACGATGGCTGCTATTGCATATCCAGGCATTGTTTCTGCCGTCACATGTTATAACATCACGCCATACTCTCTAATCGGGTTGGCAGTTCAGTTCGTATGTTCGGCATATATCCATTATTTAGGAGCCTTTTTTTTTTTAATTCACGTAGTCTCATTTAAATCTCAAATCTGAAAATAAGTAGCGTTCGCAAATAAAGGCAGAATTAAGCAATTTTTAAAACAAAAGAAAAAGGAACAATAACTTCAAAAACTAAAAAAGTAAAAAAAAAACTATCGCTAAAGTAAGAAATAATTGAATTACACATTTCTAGGTAATTAAAAAAAATACTCGTAAGATTTTTTGTTGAACTCGGTCTGGTCTTGCCATCCAGTAATCAATTGACGTGCTGAATAAAGCAACGCCTAACTAAATTAGCTTACAATATGGGTTCTAGAAAGCGGATATGGAATAAGTTTATTGTTCATAGCTTATATAAGAGTTTAATTGAATTAAAAAGGAGATTTACAATTATATTGACTTACATTTATAATCAAAATAATTAAAATAAAAAAAGCAAATTACTGAATATGCAGTCTATTTCTATGGAACTGAAAATTAATGCACTGGTATATATTTTGAAAGTGTATTAACCGTTGGTGATATTTATCAATCGTTTAAGGAAGAAGAAGAAAAAAATAAAAAAATGTCGAAATCTTTTAGCAAATTTTGATAGGGCGGAGCTTTAAATGACACATTTTCTTTTCATTTGCTTCAAATGAGAACAGATTTGGCTTTTTTTTTATACCACTTAGATGGTAGACAATCACACGGCCCACCTGATGAAAAGTTACCTATGGACGTGTACACCACCAAAAGCGTCAGCAGTCACAGTAAGTGTAACTTACAAATACTCTTCTTAAGGAACCCTATAGGTATATTCATGCAATGCGTTCTACTGGCTACGGACCTAAATATTTTTATATGGCGAAACACCACTAAATATTTCACTAACAATAGCCTGTTTCTTTACATGGCTTGCAGATCTAAATAGGCCACTTTATTGAAATCGTATTAAGGATAATATTTACATGAAATTATAGTCGGTTTAGTAAATGAATTGTTGTGATCCCGCTCATATGAGTGACCATTTACGAATTTAATAGGAATCTAATGAGATCTACTGGAAATTCCTAATGTTCAATGTTTGCTTTTTTAAACCCGCTGGAGTCAAAATTGATTAATTATTTTATCTAGTTTATTTATTCCACTCCAACTGAAAATTAGTTCCCGCCTCACCCAGGAACTCTGATAATATTATTGCTCTGAACATCTTGCCATGAATATGGAATTTATTGTATTTTCTTATTCTCATTTTGGGAAATGCCGACGTCTTATGAAATTCCTCAGAATCTTTTTCTGAATAATACGAATACTGACCCTAGACCAAAACAATATTAAAGATACCCAAATTTAATTGCATACATATTTATGCCAACTAGCTTGATCAGTTGTGTAATTAACAGCCTGGACTGTTAACTAAATGGCGCCATTCAATGAACGGCCTGAACGATATTCAGCCGTAACGTTTATTACAACATATACCTTATAACCTGGCTGGTTAATGCTTAGGCCATTTGTAAGATAGGGCACCGCACCGAATCAAGACAAAAAATACATACATACATACATATACTAACGCCTGTAAATCTCTGAGGGGGTAGGCAGAGGTGTATTCTCAGAAAAATTATGATAGGTTTATTGAGAAAGCTGCACAATCCCACTTGGATAGGTTAGGTTAGAAAGGCTAGGTATTCATTGCGGGAGTGAAGCAGAGTGAAGGTCCCGTATTAGCCTTCCTGGTTATTTTTTTAACCATGTTTCATAGCTGCAATTAAATGGCTAGGCAAGTCTTTAAACGTCATCGATACAAGCATAGTTAATGGGTGAACATCATACAGGCCGCTTATTGAACGGCGACGTTTAGTAAAGCACCTAGGCAGTTAATTGAACGGCTGATTAAGCAACGTATACATACATACCTACAAATATTGACGCTTGTAAATCTCCAAAGGGGTACGGCAGAGGTATATTAAAAAACCACATTTTGCCAACTATGATTTTCAGTCCCATGTAATAGGGGGTGATCTTATTGCCGCCAAGTAGGCACTTCGTCATGGGCTGTATGTTCACTGTCGGATGGAGAGCAGCCCTATCCCTTAGTCCCTTTCTGCGACACCCACGGGAAGAGATGGGGTGGCCGTATTTGACTCCTGGGTGAGGTACATTTTAAGTTTTGTCTAATTTTTCTTCATCTTTTTAGTTAAAGGACTATAGCATTAGACCAAAATTATTATGGAACATACCGAATAAATACTTCTTAATTTTAAACAGGATTTTCTTTATTTTCTCACATTTTTGGAAGTAGGTATTTACTAACAAAGAAAGGCAAAAAAAATCGCTTCATAATAATTAGGTATTCCAGTTTGACTAATGATATAGTAATATGACTTCCTTATGATTTTACTCCTTTTTAGCACTGTATTTAGTTTTAAATGCACTATAAAACATTTCCTAGTAACAACAATATATTTTAAAGCTTCTCACATCGAAAAATAATCACCTATTGTCGGATAGAAATCCAATTTCAATTATATTTTTTGGATACCTGTTTAAATGGTCTTATATTGTACATTATCAACTTATATACCATATTTTAAATTGAGTTAAATATTTTTTTATATATTTTACTTTAAAATAAAACTCATTCTATTGGACAATGTCCAAATTTTAGTATGTTAGTTTAGGCCTAAAGTTTATTATGAGAAAATTTCTGTTGTTTCGTGAAGAATACTTGTAGATAGAACAATATGGGGTAAATAGGTACTTATAATTATCTTCAATAACTTCCTATGGACCATATATTTAGACTATTATAATGATGATAAAATAAATGTCCCTTATAAAGGAATTAAAAGGAAAAATATTAGTTTTACATAATCCCAACGCTTAGGCACACAGAATTTTTTTATTTGAGCCGTTCGAAAACTTTGTTTGAATTATTTCTATATTATTGCATTATTATATTATTTTAATATGCGTCTAACAATTGGAGGTTTAGTTATTGGTACTGTTATTGTAAATTTTGTATCGGTAATAATGATTTTAGACCAAGAGAAGTACCGTATGGCATTTTTTGAGATTTTTTAATTTGTATCATAAAGAATTCAACCAAGCTTAACAAAAAGTGTTATTTAACTTTATTATACATATTTAATACATAGATATTAACTCATTTTAAGAAGAATACCGTCATTTAATTAGGAATTAAGAGGAAAAATGATTCTACGTCAGCAAATATAGACATTGATAGAGTCATGAACTTTTATGGGGTTTTCTGGGTTATATGCGTTATTTAGACATTAAAAAAATGACAATTAATGTAAAAGGAAACTAAGAAAGCGAATATATATACTTTTTGTCTGTTTTATCCTACAAAGTGTATGTGAACAAACTTTAGCGTGCCCACGCGTGCCCAGTGTACTCTCAACGCCAAAAAACTTTCAAAAAACACTTAGAACTTAGAATTTTCGCCAAGATAAGTACCAAAATATATAAAATAACATAAATACTCACATATTTAACAGGAACATCCATAAACAATCCATTTTTAGAGTCACACGAACTTTGCAACACTCGAGTGCTCACCCTCGCGCGGTCACCACACAAGATCGTAAAAAAAATATATAAACACGCGTTTTACCAACAAAAATGTCAATTAATTACAAACTTGGGTAGATATGGAACACATAACAACAATTTTCTAAATAGGCCTATAAGAATCTTATTGGAATCGAACGTCTGATATTTGTGCAAAAATTTCGCGGAGGAGCGTGATTGCCGTATATTTAGGCCTAAGCGGCACAGTCGGAAGCCGCGCGCGCCCTGAAACCGAAACTAAAACACTTTTGGCACTCAAATGATAATATAACCAACGATAAATGTGGATCAAACCTTGATAAGGTATTGGAAATACGCTCTGTATCAGATACTTCGACTTGCCCGCCAAACTAACACGTGGCCGGTCCACAACTTTTGCAACAGGATTTTACAAGAAAAAATTATGTTCTATTCACAGTTTGTTTTGAAAGGAATAGCCAGAGGTACTGGGGGATACTGAAGGGATTTTTTGTGGATTTTTTTCTGTGATAGGGTTGTTTTTTGGGGTGATTTGTTGGGGTTCGGTGGGTGGGTTTGTGAGGGTTGTTGTTAGGGTGTAGGCCGTGTAGGGCTGGGGAAGCGGGAGCGGTGTTTTACGGTGTCGGGATGTGGCGCGCGCGCGGCTGGCTTCGCAGAAATGGCGGCAATTGCGAGCTAGCGTACGGTAACCTTGTGGATTGTGGCTCGACCCAGTGGTACGAGTTATGCCTAAAAGAGGCATCAATAACTGTAGGTATACATATCATAACTACCTATACAGCTCAAACCTAACACCGATAAAATTCAAAAAATGATTTTATTTCGATAAACAATAGATAATTTCTAAAAAATATCAAGGACAAAGTTATGGAAATTGTATTCATTAGAGCTTTTCTAGTGATAAAATTAATATTATATACCTAGGTATTTAATAAAATTACTTTGTCATAAAGATCAAATATTTAATTCTTCTTAATTTCTTCAGCTTCTTCTTTTTAATTTTTGTAAATTGTAAAAAATACCATGATTTAGGTTATCTATCATTTCAAGTTATTTTTATTGTATTCTCAAAAATTGGTTCAGTTTATTGATTAAATAAAATATCCATTTAACCTATAGTTATTTTACAAACTAAGGCCAAAATATTCTAAATTAGACCTATTACCCAGAGATTTTAAATCATTGTGTTGGTTACGCCATGTTGGTCCCCGGTAGGGTAGAATAATTCCATTCCATATCTTCCCCTGGGTGTAATGAAGATGAAAATGGGATAGAGCTGTTCTCTATCTGACTGGGCTGAAAAACATACTTTGTAAGGTATGTAGATACTACCTATTCCTTTTATGGCTTCTGAAAAATATGTTGAGTACTAAAATGCGGTGCTTCAGTTATTTGTCTTACGCCTATTTATCCCAAAATGGGACAAATCACAGAATTTTTACAAAAAGAAACCGATTATGGCATAATGCTGTTCTTCATCTGACAATAAATATACATATCCGCTTGATATAAAAAGGTTCGTTTCCTATAACGTGGAATTAAAAATCATAGCGAAATGTGGATGTTAATACACCTCTGCATACCTCCTTGGGGATTGACAGACGTGAATGTGGCCATAGAGTCTTAAAAAGTAATAGATATTTTTCAGTAAAATAGGTTATGTATTAAAATGAGGTACTTCAACAGATCATCTGTACCGTGAAAATTGGAACCAATCACAGACTTTTAGATTTTTTTTTACTGGGTGAATGAAAACTGAATGGATAAAAAAAGAACTCTAAAATTGGACATATAATTGATATTATTTATTTACTGTGCTTCTTATGTTTGTTGCACTTTTATAATCAATCAAAAAAAATTCTGTCTTTTCTTTCTTAAAAATAAATAAACAATTCAATATTTTTGCATTCAATAACAAAAAAAAATCAGCAAAAAGCTTTTTCACATTTTAATTCAATTCAGTTCAGTCGCTTATTTGTGGGACATAGATTTGTCTGCAATTCTAATTCTGCGTTACATTTAAGTGCACTATGTCCTACCATTGGTCTAGGTACCAATGAAATATATTTTAGTGAAGGAACACTCGAAATAAAACCCTGTACCAACCCGTCTGGCCAGCGAGGACACTGTAGGTCAGAGTCTGCCAACATTGGGAGAGGCCTATGTCCAGCTGTGGACAGAGATAGGCATTTTGATTGATTCATTGAACAGAAATAAAAACAAACAGTACCTACACATAATAATATTTAAAAAAAAATATTTAGGAATTCTACATAAGTACACTATAGGCCTTATTTGTTAAAATTAATACTCAAGTATACCCCTCAATCTTTATTAATAAATTTTAATGTTGCTAAGCTACTAATGACTAATATCTTCCCCAATGTTTCAAGAAATATTTTTCATACAAAAAAGTTCCCATGCGCCAAGGGAACAGGAACAGAACTCCACGCGGGCGTATGGGAACAGGAACAGAATTCCACGCAAGCGAGACCGCGGTCATCAGACAGTTTTACAATAATCATCTACACAAGTATCATGTTGTTGATAGTGGTTGCCATACCGAACACACTAGATACTACCTAGTAACTGCATTTAAAGAATTATACCTACAGCTTTTATGTCAAAATGTACACACAAAATGTGTGTATTTTTTTATTAGTAAAGGCCATAGTTTGTAGTTAGTTGGCCACTAAACACAAGAAAAGAAAGAATTAAGAGAAAGTACGTTAATATAATAAAAATATTTTTCAAACTTTTTTTGCTGATCGTACTTTTCAGTTTAAAAATCGAATCAAATACTTAAAAAATAAAATCAGTTTTTAAAAAAAAAAATGACTTTTTAACCGACTTCCAAAAAGAAGGATTCGATTTGTATGTTTAATTATCTATTTTTTTCATATCTCATCAATGGTTTTAATTCAACAAGTGGTATTCACGTAAACTTCAGACATAGTAGGTATCAATGATTTTTTGATTCTATACTAGCTTTTGCTCGTGGCTCCATCCGTGTGGATGTTGGTTATCGCGACCAAACATAGCCTATTTCTTTCTCAAGGTCTAATCTACCACTATACCAAATTTCATCAAAATCGGTTCAGTAGTTTATTCGTGAAAGACGGACAAACAAACAGACACACACACTCTCCCATTTATAATATTAGTATGGATTAGTAGGCCAATAGCCTGTCAATTGACTACACCCCACTGGATGGTTAAGAGCTACGGTGGAGTCCAGATTATATGTAACACAATTCCAGATGTTGAAAAACCCAAAATGATAATCCCTACCTTGCCGGCGTTAATAGATCCTTTTTCACACCTCTCTTGAAACTCAGCATTGTAAGAAAATGGAAATAATTATTTATGAATAATCATCACTCTCTGAGCGTTTCCAATTTATTTGTGTATAGGAGGTAGGACACGACGGAACTCTCGTCACATTTAAGCAGTCCGACTGGGGAAGTACCTCCGCCCTACAGAATACCGCGGCCATGATAACCTCGTGTTGTGTTCTCGGTGAGTAGGGTAGCCAGAGCTCACTGGTGAGTTTTTGTGCTGTCAGTGAGAAGACCAAAGGCTATTCCTGCTTTATCTCCTACACTGATGGAACAGAAACTCTCTGTGTTTACAGGGTCGGCTGCACGAGTGTGACTCCCCTGGTGTTGCACACGTCTATAGGCCGCGGTTACCACTAACCATCATGTGGGCCGTGTGCTTGTCTGCCACATCAGTAGGATAAAAAAAAAACAAAAAAAAAAATTGGCGTCGGCTCTCCAATCTAACTGTAAATGTGGAGTAACTTCGATATTCTCCGTGAAGCGACTGCTATCTGAACTCCGTAACTAATTGGGAATATCGAAGGTCTGTAGTGAGACTGGTCGGGCTTTTAAGGGCTCCAACTACCCGTAACGACTGTGATATTTATCAATCCTACTAATAAGTATTACAAACTAGCTTTTGCATGCGGCTCCGCCCGCATAGATGTCGGTTATCGCAACCAAACATAGCCTATGTCCTTTCTCAAGATCTAATCTATCCCTATACCAAATTTCATCAAAATCGGTTCAGTGGTTTATGCGTGAAGACGCACAAACAAACACTGTCGTTGTGAACGTTATCACTTAATCATACTCTAACGGCTGAAAGGACCTAGCTGTGGTTCTTAGGTACAGGGATAGATTATAGTCTAGATCAGTGTTTCCCAATCATTGTTCTGCCATGGCCCGGTAATTTTCACACTGCGTCTTCGTGACCCACTGAATACTTTTTAACCCAAGCTGGTTACATTTATAATACATATTTATAAAGGTATTAATGTTTTATTAATACTAGGCACATACAATATTTTTGTATCACCTATTCAGTCACTAAATTTGAGTGCGAAATATAGAGCTGTTGCTTGTTTTTTACTAAAAGTAAGGTTTTATCCTAAGATCTGTTTCCACTTTAAGTCGGTTTCTATATTTATTTTTAAAGTAAACTAGTGTTGAAAGCCCAGCTTCATTTAAATAAATATACGATGCGTCGATCGATAGTATTTTATACGCCGAGTGGTTCCCGGCAGAGTAGAATTTGGGCCCCTATTCTCTTCCCATGTGGTGTCGTACAAGGCGACTAAGGGATAGGGCTGATTAACTTTAACATCAGACAGATATGTACAGCCCAGAATTAGCCTCAAATTCATGGCTCGAGTCAACAATAGTGCTCGGAATACGGCAATAGGCTCACCCCCTATTACGTGGGACGGAATACAGATTGGTGAAATGTAGGTGTTAATTCACCTCTGCCTAACGGGGATAAAGGTGTGATTATATGTATGTTTATGTATTTTATTTTGATAGCCCGGTACCGGGTCGCGACCTGGCAAAGTGGAAATGCTGGTCTATAATGTCCTATAGACTGGGCTGTACATATCTGTCTGATGTTATCCAGCCCCATCCCTAAATCGCCTTGCAACGCCGCATGGGAAGAGATAGGGTGGCCCAAATTCTACTTTACGGGAATCTGAATCAAATATATGCTATAAGAAATTAACTATTGCCTGCGACAGTCAGTTAGTCATTTAGTCAGTCAGTCATCAGTCTTAGACTTTCCCAAGCACTAACCTATATATAACCCGTCAGATTACCTTCAAAAATTACGAACTTCCATACAAACTGATATGCCCTATTTGAACCCTCTTAATCCCCTTTTCACAATAAAAAGTAGTCTATGACCTTTCCTAGGCATGAGTCTATCTCTGTACCAAATTTCAACAAAATCGGTCCAGTGGTTTAGGCGTGAAAGCATAACAAACAGACGCACAAGCAGACAGACGGAGTTACTTTCGCATTAATAATATTACTGGCTGTTGCCTGTAACTTTACCCGCGTGGAAGGCGGTTATTGCGATCAAACATACCCTATGTCCTTTCTCAGGGTCTAATCTACCCCTATACCAAATTTCATCAAAATTGGTTCAGTGGTTTAGGCGTGAAAGCGTAACAGATAATCAGAGTTACTTTGGTTATATAATTTAAATGGTTTATATGAAAAAAAAAAAGTTTCCTCTTGATTTCCCTGGGATCCCTCATCAGATTCCCACTTGGTGGTAATGGGACACGGAAGTACACTCTTCCCTGGAAAAAAGTTAATAAAAGTTCATATATACATATAACGGAGATATCACTTACATTGTCGATAGATGTTCTATTTTGTCCATTAAACATTTTATATTCACAACTGTAAATCCTCAAAGTAATAGGCTGAAGTGTATTAACACCCACAATTCGCCAACTATAATTTACAGTCCCATGTAATAGGGGGTGAGCCTATTACCATCAATGGCCTTCGTCATAGGCCTTAGGCTGGATGAATGGAAGACAGCTCCATACCTTAGTCCCCTTCTATGACACCCACGGAAGAGATGGAGTGGACCTAGTCTTCCCACTGGGAACCAACACGGGAAAGGAATATATAGGGTGTATTTTTAAGACGGGACTGTAAGGGCAGGTACCTTAACCACATGGCTAGGTGTTACTCGCTCAGGTGTTCGGTTCGATATTCGGCTGGGTGCAATAAATGGACCTTACAATTACATCAAAACGTTAATACAAAAATATCGATTTATTTGTTTGTATGCTTTTTAACATAACATAACATAAACTCACGCCTTTATCCCCGAAGGGGTAGGTAGAGGTGCTAGCACCCACATTTCGCCGGTTTATGTTTAGGTCCCAATGTAATAGGCAGCGAGCCTATTGCCATTAACGGGGCACTTATAAACCTGCGATAAATACACACATAACTTCGAAAAACATCGAAAAGTCATTGGTGTGTGCCATGGAAAACCTGGGATCGAACCCGAGACCTCGTCTCAGCAGTCCATTACCCATACCACTAGGCTACCTTTTAGTTATGACATATTTATATTTTTGTAATTTATTTTATTTTGATACCCCACTTGATTTCCGGCAGAGTAGAATTTAGGCCACCCCTTCTCTTCCCATGTGGTGTCGTACAAGGCGACTAAGGGATAGGGCTGATTAACTTTAACATCAGACAGATATGTACAGCCCAGACTCAGCCTCAGATGCATGGCTCGAGTCAACAATAGTGCCCGGAACACGGTAATAGGCTCACCCCCTATTACGTGGGACAGAATACAGATTGGTGAAATGTGGGTGTTAATTCACCTCTGCCTAACACTCCGTGGATAAAGGCGTGATTATATATATGTACTTGATTTGAAGTCAATTTTTTTTATACACTTTAGCGCCAAAAAAAACCAACATAATATGGCTTTTGTTCATATTTTATCTACTCAAGAACACTTATGCAATAAATATCTTTCATCCCTAACTTTTTAACATATTCTGAATTGCATTTATTGATTTTTGAAATATATTACGGTCAGCATAAAAATGCCAAAAAAAGCTCTTGTAACGTCTTCCTTTTTTTTTAAAAAAAATCGGTTTGAAATTGAGAATACTGAAGCGGTGGTTTCCATGTTGGTAGAATAGGGCCAGTCCATTTCTTCCCGTGAGTGTCACAGAAGGCGACTTAGGGATAGGGCTATGACTAACTGCCCGACTGACTGCAATAGATAGCCTCGCCCTATATTGCTAGGGATCGAAAATCATACCTACTTGTCGAAATGTGGGTGTTTTTACACCTCTGCCTTAACAGGTGTGAATATATTTATATATTTATGTTATTTACAAGTCCCCCTTGTCAATTTTCACGCTTAGTGATTTAGGGAGTAAGCAGAGGGTGCTTCCAGGTTATAATTAAAACTTTATGTGTTGAATAATTAATTAATTTTTTAAATTAATTAAATTAGCATATTATGCAGGTATGTAGTTAACTAAACTATTATAGGTGGATAGAATCTAGGAGGGTATCGCTGCAGGTGTGCAGATATCATCGGTATATATTTATTAATACACTATCTAACAGGTGCTATTCTAACATAGTAAATTAGTCGTTTCTGTACTCCTTTCATTGAATTCTCAATGTATGTTAGAAAAAATTTATCCTTAGCATAGAATAGAATAGAATGTCTTTATTTGTGAAACATAGGTACACAGATCTTAGAAAGTATTAGGCTCACTATGTTTTGCCACTTGGGCATACAAATTAATTCAATAGCTACTTATGATTGACCCCATCGATTGATTTCATAAAATTACAGGCGCTATGTTTTCAGTTTTTAGTTGGTTTGATTACCGGGTATAGAGGGAATTTTATAAAAATTTGAAAGCAAATTTGTTTTATTTTTAATACTTAATGAAAGTTTTCTTTAAGTGAAATTCTGAGTATCAAGACTTTTAGAGTACTTTGTTTAAGATAGGAAAAAGTGAATGCCCAGGTGGGACTCGAACCCACGATCTTTCCCTTACAGGGGGAATGCTCTGACCACTGAGCCACCGGGCCTTCACTTTTTCCTATCTTAATCGATTTCATAAGTTAGCATAGTAAATGCTTCAAAATTTTATTCAATTTTAGAGTACTTCTCCTCCAGATGAGGTCAAAATCTTCCACCCTGTATACATTAAAGCGAAATACCACTCATTAATTAATCACGAAATCTCGGAAACTATAACAGCTACAAACTTGAAACTTGGTAGGTAGGTTCATGATAGGGGCTAGACATCCGTTAAGAACGGATTTAATGAAACTCCTTCCCTAAGGGGGTAAAACGGGGTTGGAAGTTTGTATGAAAGTCCAATTTTTTTGAAGTAAGAAAGAGACTTTAAATTCAAATGTATGCAATCTAGATAGGTGGTGTGGGGAGACATTAGCCCTCTTTAGGGGTTAATACAGGGGATGGTTGTACAGGGGATGGTTTGTGTTTTTGCATGAAAGTCTAACTCACTCCACACGTACAAATTCACTGGCGGCTGCTAGTATTACAAATGTGAAAGTTTGGTTAGATGACTCAATTATTTGGTGTCGGCGCAACATGTCATTCTCCTCCATAAATGTCAATCAGATGTCATTTCCTCAGTTACTCCCTTGTTTGCCATATCATCTTTCAAGCAATCCATCGATCTTGCCTTGGGCTAACATCTGCTCCTTAAGCCCTAAACATATCTGAATGAAATTTTGCACAGAGAAAGTATTTATCTGGAACAAAACATAGGCTATTTATTATCCTAAAAATATTAATCCTGTGGGTAGCAAGGGATGAATATTTCACTTGGTTAGAGCCGCGGGCATTAGCTAGTCCAGCAATTAGTCTATCGCGGTTCACTACTAGACATAGGCCTTTCCCATTGGGCAACAGCTAGAATTTTATTGGACTTATAAAGCAGTTAGGTCGTCCAATTGAGCAATCCGACTGGGGAAGAATACCGCGGCCATAATAACCTCGTGTTGTGTTCCCGACGGTGAGTAGGGTAGCCAGAGCTCACTGGAGAGTTTTTGTGCTGTCAGTGAGAAGACCAAATGCTGTTCCAGCTTTGTATTCTACACTGACGGCACAGAAACTCTCTGTATTTACAGGGTCGGGAGCACGAGTGTGACACCCCTGGTGTTGTACACGTACATATGCCACGGTAATCACTTTCTATCAGGTAGGCCGTGTGCCTATCACCTCACTTGTATAAAAAAAATAGTATCCTAAATTTCCCAATAGACTTAATATAGTATTTTATGACGTAAATCAGGGAAAATGAACACTCAAAACAGGACTTGAACTCGCAACCAGTGCCTTACAGGGGGGAATGGCCTGAACTACTGGGCTACTTGGGTATTCGAAACCCTTTTATATTCCTTTGTAAAGTAACAAATCCAAGATGCGCGGGTTGCAGCATATATGCATGCAGTCAAGTATGCATGAATATGGGTATTTGCCTCGATCAGGTCGTGCCTCAGAGAGCACGTTAAGCCGTCGGTCCCGGTTGCCATACAATCTACGGCAGTCGTTACGAATAGTTGGAGTCCTTAAAGGTCCAACAACTGGTCTAACTGCAACGCTTCGATATCGCCTTTAGGTTGTGGAGGTCAGATGACAGTCGTTTCACGGAAAATAAAAAAGTTCAGCCAAATCCGCAGTTAGACTGGTAAGAAGCGGACCCCAGACTCTCAATTGAAAGCTTCGGATATGACTGGAATTAACGCTAGGGGCAAGAAGAAGAGAGACAAATTTAATTTCTTGCTAGTTGCTGTTTGTGGCTCCGTCATAAAGCTCATGACAAAGTTCGAGGTAAACCAAAATAGTCTTACCCTCTTATTAAGTGTGACCGAAAATCAAAGGTAGTTGGCCAAATGTCCCTCTGCCTACGTGTTCACGTTCCTACGTGACTTTACAGGCGTGAATTAAATGTAAGCGTACATATGAAGAAATTGCTGCAAATCTTAAAAAAAAAAAACAGATAGGCAGTCATAGAATTCAGATACTTGCAGCGTCAGTAATATATACCTTAACTACACAGTCTCAAAATATTCTTAAAATCAAGGTATCCACACTAATATTATAAATGCGAAATTAACTCTGTCTGTCTGTCTGTATGTTACGATTTCACGCCTAAACCACTGAACCGATCTTGATGAAATTTGGTATAGGGGTAGTTTAGACATTGAGAAAGGACATAAGCTATATTTGGTCGCGATAATCGACATCTACGCGGGTGGAGCCGCAGGCAAAAGCTAATTAAGAATAAAATCGAAGAGTTTTATTGATTTATATTGTATAATTGTCCGAACTTAACCAAATATCAGAAAAATCAATAGGAAGAGGGAAAAACCAAGGAATTAAGATCATTTTTGAGAGCTTTGTTCATCAGGATTGATCATGCTGACTGTACCCACATTAATCTTTTTTGTATGTCAGTCATGCACGAATCATGACTGGATTACATTGTAGGTATGTACTTCAAAAACCCTTAAAATACATACATATTCATGGCGGTTAATCCTCAAAAAGAGAGAGAGAGACAGAGAGGCAGAAGAAACGTCATCACTTAGATATCTGTAGTCAACAACCATATTTCGCTAATAATTCACCAGTTTTTGGTCCCACATAATAGGGGGCGAGCCTATGGCCGTCAAGTAGGCACTTAACCATGGGATGTATGTTTTGTGTTGTAGGAACTCGTTAGATAAGTTCAATACTCCTTGAGCACTTTCTAACCTAATTGTTTCGATTTTTTACTAGCAACGCCATCTATGAATTATTGTATAGAATCATCAGGCAATAGATGGCGCTGTAACTTGGCAATAGTATTGAATCTAGCGAAAATTAACGAAATATATATTACACGTATACACGTATGCCTCCCTTTTGCAGTACGGGTCACCCTTTTTAATATTGCCCATCTTAAAGCCGTAATTGGTTAACCATTGGTCCAGGGTCAAATAGGATGCGAAAAAAAATGCATTATTGGGTAAATTTACACCCCGGTAATTCCAGCGACAGCTCTTGAAGCAGGTATTTCCGTGATTCAGAGAGCACATTAAGCCGTCGTTTTCGGGTTGCCATATGAACATCTATGGTAGTAAATAAATCCGGGTAGGAGGGATCCTATTTGGAGCACTAAAAAATCCAACAACGGTCTAACTGCAATACTGCAATAACTCCAATGCGTTGTGGAGTTTAGCAGTCGCAT
Organism: Eilema caniola; assembly: GCA_949126895.1. Taxonomy (NCBI): domain Eukaryota; kingdom Metazoa; phylum Arthropoda; class Insecta; order Lepidoptera; family Erebidae; genus Eilema; species Eilema caniola. Next base: position 670,761 of record OX421490.1, on the reverse strand, counting down.
CACGGAAAATATCGAAGTCCAGCCAAACCTGCTGATAGAATGAAAAAGCGAATCCCAGACTTCGAGGTGAAAGCTTTGGATGACACCGGGATTAATTCTAGGATGAAGAAGAAGTATCAGCTTGCCCCTGGCCTGCTATCCACTGTTCCCTCTGCTAATCATAGGAACACGTGGAGAGTCCCTAAGCAGCCCCTTACAAGGCCACTACCGCCTTGATAGGGTTCAGCCGCAGGTGGCAGCCTCTCCCCTAGGTGAGAGGTATTGCTGTCTCCGTTTCAAACCACAGGCCATGGCACTCCCGTCCTAAATAGTCCTCCCATACTCCGACACGCTTAGAGAGTACCTATTACGATGTAGATTGATTTTTCTGACGTGGGTTGAACTATATATATTTTAATTGCTTGTCCTAACTGACTGACTGATTTATTAGCGAGGCCTAAACTCCTGGCTGTTTAGTTGCAATATTAGACTCACCTGGTGGTATTTTTTAACAAAAATATGGGAAATATATTTTTGTAAAAGGCTTTGGTGCCTTGTAAGATGGGTAGGCCTTTGGTGTGGGACGCAACATGCGAAGACAGCGTAGACACCCTTGCGACTTCCCGTATTCCAAGTACGATGTTCTGCGCTTGTGCTGCTGCGGCATTTGGGGTCGAGACGCTGTGGTCGCGGGGTCCAAGCGTATGGTCGCTTTAAAAAGAAATTGCAAAGCGTCTGGTCGATGCTACGTGTGACAAAAGGACTGGCCTGTTTTTTGCACAACGGATCGGCATTGCCATCCAACGGGGCAAAGCCGCCAGTTTAGGCACGTTACTAGTCGACAACGATGGGAAAGGAATTCTTCGAATTAAACTCTTTTGCCTTTTATAGGGTCTCTATTTTGTTAATTCTTGTAAATATTTAGTTTATACGTTTTAGTTTATCTTCCAAAATAATACTGTTATTGTATAATAATTTTGATATTTATAAATAAAAGATATAATAAACGTCTAGTGACATCTAGTGAATAATCAAAGCAACATCAACCTACCCTGCCATCTAGCGTCCAGTAGCATTTTCAATTATAAAACCGTTTTCTGAATTAAGTTTTTGTTTTTGTACATTTTAAAATACAAAGAAGCTTGAAAACACGTGTGATATTTCTCTTTAATATTTTTCAGTTTCGAATTAAAAGTTTAAATTATTTTCTTAATAAGTAATTAAAAACAATCAGCTGGTGTCATGGTGTTGAGTCACAAAAGATAAAGTAAAACATATAATTTTAATTTGCTATGGCAACACGGAATTTAAGTATCACAGGTTTACATTCTGTTGTAAATTTCAAATATCGACTTTATGAATGAGAAATAAGCGTCATAATTGTGCGAATTATAAAATTAGTAGGACTTTTATCGTTTGAGTAGGAAGCAGCATAAAAATAGGATTGCCAACAATCCGAGTGACGTCACGGTATTAGAGTCAGTCATGGAGCCTTCTAAAATTACACAGGAGCTCGAGAAAATATTTTTTCCTAACGTATACGCTCCATTTTAATACAATAAAATATATAACGGTGTCGAGTTAAGTGTACGACGCGAGTGACAACTGAAATAATTATTATAAACACGACAGTCGAAGCAAAAAAACGGTGTGATTTTGTTACTTAGTTACCGGAGCTTTTTTATAATATTTTGTGAGTATCTAACGTATTAACCACACGAAAACGAGTTATAAACGATCGATATTTACGTTTTGCCGTACCAACACGTGATGTAACGGAGATAAAAGGATTAAATTTGTGTTTAAAAAGACTAGAGGCTGTGTCATGCGAAGAGGCTAAAAATAATACTGGAATGTATTTTTGGAATTATATTTGGCGTTTTTGCGAGTGCTTGTTCGTGCTAGACGTGTGAAATTTCTAATTACGCTGTAAAAACGCTTCATAACATGTGGCCTTGAAGTATTAAATTAATTTTATATACAGTGGTACATAAAGGTATCGGGTTACTGACGGTTTCTGCCTATTTTTTTGGTAAGATGCGAATTTTGAGTGCAATATTTAACAATTTTATTAAATTTCAATACGCTTTTGTTCGCAATACATCCATGGTTCTTATAATTGGATCAATTCTTGTGCGACCTTGAATTCCGTGAGAATACGCATCGCGTATGCTGTAGTGTACATCAGCATAACATTTTTACGGTCATAGAGTTACCAGATAAAAAAATAAGCTTTCCCGCCTCAATTTTTTTTTTAAATCTTTCGCCATTCCCTTTTTTTTTGATTATTTCTCTAAAGAATAAAACACAATTTACTTATAAACATATTTTATTGATTTTCAATTATCTTAAAAAAATTGTTATCATCTGCTAAAATGTTCCCAAAATTTAATAATAAAAATAAACCTGACAACATACATTGTAATATTGTATTCTTTTTTATGCTAAACCCCAAATAATCTGAATCTAAGACTTTTGTGTGTCTGTCTTTATCAGTTTCATTGGTTTCTTATCAATGAAATTAAAAAATAAAGAAAATAATAAATTATTAGAACTCAATAAATGTGCTACTCATCTACATTTTATAGAGACTGACATTCTTAGCAATCCTTGGATTCTCCGTGCTGGTGCCATTATTTTTACATTAGTCCCAGTTGCATCTAACTTCCAAGGCCTTCAGAGTCTCAAGTCTGCTTAAATATGATGTGGCTCGGTTTGTTTAGCTATACATATTGGGAGCCAGTTCAGTCTTATCTCTCTGCCTGAGTTGTGGTTAGTGGCCAACCACTGATAGAGTTGTTCAGGTTGCCCATAGAGGCCTCCAAAATGCCATGTATCAATATTATAAAATAATCCTAATTGATAAAACATTTTATACTATTCTTTAGATTTTTTGCATTTACAGATTTTAATACACCTTGTATCTAGTTTAACCAAAAACTAGAAAGAAAGAAACTAGAACATATCTTTTGTTTTTATCATTTTACTGTCCATCCTAAGGTTGCCTGGAAAAAATCTGATAAGGCCGCCATTGTACATTAAATTGTACACATGCTACCTACTAGTTCTGATGTGAATCTCTTGGTGTACAATAAAGAATTATCTATCTACCAATATTTTTTTAGTAAATTAACTCTCATACATACTGTCAAGATTCTTTTTAATGGAGTTGGTAGTGACCACATATTTCCATTACCGACAATCCCTGCTTATACCTTTTGCTTCAACTACTTACTTTCATTACCTTTTTATAGATGCTTGCCTGTTGCGGGTACTCTAGACTTGACTCTTTGATTTCTTTATTGTTTGAAGCTGTCAGATTTGAAGAGACAAACAATGAAATCTATGTAGGTGACAGCTAACATTGGCCATTACGAGGTGCCCTCTGTTGGGATAAAAGCGCAGGCGGCATCCCCATTGCCCACAACTTGTGATGCCTATAATTTTAATATCTGTTCCTGCTATCCTCGGAACCTATTCCTCAGATAGAAAGTCAAGGCCTATTTGTTATTCCAGATTAAAATCTCTCACTGCATGTCAGTTATCACGACCAAACGTATCCTATGTCTTTTCAACACCACACAACAACAAAAAAACAAAGTCTTCCGATTTTTAGCTTCCTACCTGGAAAACTACGAAAAGTCCCATATAAAATTTCACCCTCTCTTTTAAGGAGTTGGGGGCAGATATGCCAAAAAAAAATTATACACGATTTTTTTGTAAGTCACAAATAGTCTGCATACCAATTTTTGGCTTTCTATCTTGAAAATTGCGGGATGCTTCATACAAACTTCGACCCCCCATTTTTGGGATGTGGGGGGTTAGAAAGAGACAAAAATTAGGCTATATCACTCTCCATCCCTTCAACTATCTCCACTAAAAAATCACATCAATTCGTCGCTCCGTTTTGCCGTGAAAGACGAGCAAACAAACAGACACTTTCCCATTGAATGGATATTATTAGGATGGACAGAAATGGCACACATTGGGAGAGGCCTATGTCCAGCAGTGGACTGCAGACTGCTGCTAATTGATTGATTACTTGATTAGTACGATCAAACTCTACTAAGTACTAGTAAATCAGAGCACTACAACTAAAGCCCTAGTTTATTAACGCGGTAAATTATGCCTGTATAATAATGTCCTATAAACTCAAAAGTAGGCTAATTAGCATACCTCAACATAAATCGAAGTACAATTGGATATACATTTATTAAAAAACTAGCTGACCCGGCGAACTTCGTACCGCCAATATTTTTCCGCCCGCGTGGCGTCTGATCCGGTTCCCGCTGCACCCTCTACTATAATAAACATGTATTATACATATAAACCTTCCCCTTGAATCACTCTATCTATTAAAAAAAACCGCATCAAAATCCGTCGCGTAGTTTTAAAGATTTAAGCATACAAAGGGATATAGGGACAGAGCAACTTTATTTTATACTATGGTAGTGATAAGCTTAAAAAAACTCTGTTTTCACTTAGCACACAAGTCTAAACTTCATATTATTACAAATACTCTAGATAATCTAGATTTCTATAAAGATTGCTATGAGTACTCAATGACCTCGAAATACAGAGGAGGTAGGACACGACGATATTTCCGTCCAATTGAGCAGTAATACCTTCGCCCTACAGAATACCGCGGTCATAATAACCTCTTGTTGTGTTCCCGGCGGTGACTAGGGTAGCCAGAGCTCACTGAAGAGTTTTCATTTTTTTTTCTTTTTTATGCCACTTAGGTGGCAGACAAGCACACGGTCCACCCGATGGGAAGTGGTTACCGTGGCCTATGGACGTTTGCAACACCAGGGGCGTCACAATCGTGCTACCGACCCTGTAGATACCTTCTAATACCCTTCTTGAAGAACCCTATATTGTAGTCGCTTGGGAAAACCACGGCAGGAAGTTCATTCCACAACCTGAGCGTGCGTGGGATGAAATTCCTTTCAAAACGCACGGAGCGCACCATTTCATGCTGTCAATTGGAAAATCAAAGGCTTGTCCTGCTTTGTCTTCTACACTGACAGCACAGAAACTCTGTGTTCTAACAGGGACGACAGCACGAGTGTGACTCCCCTGGTGTTGCACACGTCCAAAGGCCACGGTAACCACTGTCCATTAGGTGGACCGTGTGCTTGTCTGCCACTTAAGTGGTTAAAAAAAAAACACTTCAGACTTAGATCAAACTTGGTTACAAAGTCCTTACTTCCTGGAAATGCCTCTATTCAAATAACCTTATTTTTTATCATACTTATTGAGTTCCTGTGTCCATATAAATATTTTAGATTTATTACACACATTGCAGGATTTAACTAACTGAAAATCCATGGCTTCAACTGTTACATCTAACCCGCTCCTTTGTGTAGTAGTACTTAGTAGCTACCCTATTCATGGAACTGAAAATCATAGTTAGCAAAATGTGGGAGTACACTTCTCCCTACCATTTCGAGGAATTATAGGCATCTTACCAATGTTCGTTCAGGATATATACCGGCACCTAAACGCTTATTTTAACATGGCAACACTTGGTATTGCAACAAAACATGAACAGCTGTTATTTTGTTTAGGATTCACTTTCAATACTCACTACTTTTTTTTGTGCTATGCGTAATACGCGAAGGTCACCTACATATACTGCCTTGTTCGCCGCCGAGGTAGTTATGTTTAGTTTTTTTTATGAGAATATTATGTATTTTTTTTAATAAGGTTATTAGTATGTCTAATTCTAAATTGCAAGTATTCCCACTGACCCCTTCGGCTAAGGTAAATTGTTTGTTAGGAGTGGGTTCACGCCAGTAGTGTAATGACCAGGATTCGCGCCCGACACTGCTCGATCGAAAGGCCGACTCTTTAACCTCTGAGCTACTGACGCTTGTAAACAAACTGATGTGACGAAACATCGTGCGGTTTTAGTCAGCTCGACTCTTACCTGCCCATCTCATCATTAATTCCTTATGGCAGATAGAAAGACGGATAGCGGAGTCTTAGTAATAGGGTAAACTTTTTGGGGTACAGAACTTAAAAATAACAAATAGACAATCAACTTCTCATCAAAAATACCATTTACCGTGGCGTTGTGAAAGCGGCCGCTACGCAGGAGGTGCGGGTTCGATCCCCGCTCAGTGCAAATATTTGTATGCATGAATATGGGTATTTGCATTGGTCTGGGTGTTTGTATATATAATTGTACGCATTTATAAAAAAAAAGGTATCTAAGTATGTTTATCCGCATTCTAGATTTCATAATACAAGCTAGTTAAGCTATGCTTACCATGGATCTAGATAGCGTTGTGTGAAATGTTGTGGAATATTTATTTATTTTATTTTTATAATTTAATCGACCGATGCTAATAATGCTTTTTTTTGTTACAGAAACAAACACAAAATTCTTCTAAAAAGGAAATCAAAAAGAAAAATGCAAAGAAAACGTCCGCCGTCCAGGATTAAAATTAGCGTAGCATAAGCCGATTGTATCTTGATACAGTTGTAGCATAAGCCAGCCGTATCGTAAGGATATGTGTTAAATACAGTGTTAAATTACGCTATAATTAGTCAATATGCCTGTGGTATCGCCGTCTAGATATAACGCTACTTCCACAAGCCTTTCCGGATCATACCGGTCTACTTTAACTTCCACGACTGTGGAAAAGCCATACTTTAGATCAAGTAGCAGTAATTATGACACAATACGTAGTTATGAGAGATCCGAATACCGGTCTAGGTATTCGGATATCGACACGAATAGGGACCGAAAGACCTCCCTAGCAGAACGTTCCAGAACATCAAGAGCGCCGAGTATTACAGACTCTGATAGTGGAATTTCTAGCAGATATAGATCTGAGAGATCAGAATCCAGATCTAGAGATATTTCTACTACCAGAAGTGAAAGTAGTAAGACAACAAGCGATCCATTGCCTAGGAGTCGAAGGAGTGTTATCACTTCGGCTGACCTAGCTATGTCTGCTGCTGAACTGTACAATAAATACTCGCCAGCTAACTATATACCGTTGACACAGAGGATTCAGCAGCAGCAGCAACAACAGAATCAGAATTATGGCGAGATTTCAAGGTCAAAGTCTATCTCCAATGATATTGGAAGACCCCCGGCTGCTGATCCAGCAAGATTGGCTAGAAAGGCCAGGAACTCGGCCGCCACTATATCTGAGGTAATTATATTTTTTTTGTTAAAATTTATGTAGTGAGTTTCCACACTAAGGATCTCTGGTCAAAACGGTTGAAGATATGGTTATCGGTTTGGATCATGGAGCTTAGTGTGAGAACTCCTTTTAATTATTTTTGGGTGTCTGCGAAATACTTTATTTTTATCATCTGCTGATATATATTCTGTTGGAGCTGTTATTCGTTATGAAATTGTATCAAAATCGTCATGTTTAAAGTTTTAACACAATAGAGAAAGCGCCTATGATTTTATGCTGAGAGAACTTATATTGCAGTTATTTTTTTTTGCAATCAAGAGCCAATGGTTTGAAATATAGTTGACACGATAGCGGTAGCCATGCACCAATCAAGTTCACTCACAAACATGATACATTATTCACACATGATACATGTAATTCACACATGATACATTAATATCTATAAATAAACATTAAATAAAAGCGCAAAAAGCCTTTCAATTTCACAAAATATAATAATAGTAAAGGTGAAATACCACTAAATTTAATGTGAACTAAAAAAATACGCGATTTATTCGGCATATTAAAGATATCTGATTAATCCAATTAAATCAATGACTATAGATTTATTCCATGACAAAATGGTAATTAATTAATACAAAAATGCATTAAAAAACAACAAAGTAAATAGATAAAATTTATATTAATATTCAAAATATACACAGTAAGTACTTTTTAAATGGGCGTGGATGGCCAATTCCGAAACTGCAAGGAACAGCGAAACATGCTCAAAAGAGACTCGAGCTAGATTTTAAAGAGAACTGAAAATAAAAAATAATACACTTATGTATTTATTATACATTTCGATAGTGTCGCTGATAGATAAGGAATAAACTCTGGAAAGTAATGACATACAACAAAGTTAAGGAAAGATCTTTGACGAAATATTTCTCTTTCTCATGTTTTACTTGTTTATTTTTTCTTTGGGTTATGTCATCATCATCCTCATCTCAATATCTGTCTTAAAATCTATACAGTTATATAGTAAATACAGTTCTAAGTTTCATCAAAATGCGCTCAAGACTCTTTCGGCATTCTTCGTTATTCTTCATAGTTTCTTATTTGGCCGTCTACCTACTCCCAATTGAAAAATTCATCCTGTATAGTCAATCAAAATGATACTACACTATACAAACATGATACAAACACAAGTTACTTAAACGATCAGTAGCATGGGAGAGCACGGCGATTATTTACTTTTGACCTTAGACTTCATATTTCAGAACTAGATGCTAGTTTCATGATACACTACCTAACACGATCGTATAACAAATATGAAAAACTGGTCAGACAGCGGAATCTTGGTAATAAGGTTCCGTATGTATCCTTTCACTTTTACAAAAAGATGATACATTTGGCTATAAATAACTTCACCAACTTGGCCCTTTATTTGTTCACAAAGTTATAATTCAGTGCTTATTTTTTCTATTGTATATTTTGTAGCATCGTGTTTGTTTTTAATCTATTTTAAAATGTTTTTAATCTATTTTAAAATCATCTTATCCACTGTAATTATAGTAATCGAGAATGGTAAAATCTTCTTATTATAATTTTTGACAAGTTAAAATGGTAAATTACCCGACCGACAGCGAGGGTAGTGTTTTCTAGATGTTATGCTCTCCCATCCTACAGGTTATTTATGTTTGTGTGGATTTCTGTCACACTTGACAACTGTGACAGCATGTTTTTGAGCTAAATATGTTTTCGTTACTAATTGGCTTGATATTCTTCATATCATTCAGGAAATCATAAACCATTATTCGTTTAAACATTATACCATTAAAATCGTCATGAAAATATTTATGAATGCAAGTACATTAGGATTTTGGTTGCTATTTTGTACCGTGTATAATTTTACTATAATTCATATAGTAATTCAGAGTGCGTCACACTATATCTCACCGACTTTGTACAAGTTCACCTAGACGAGCATTGGGTAAGTCCTCATCAATATAAATTTATCATAAAACGTTTTTCTCATAAAATTTGTAACATGTAAACATCACCAAATGAACTGGTAATTTTGAACAAATAAATTTCGCAGGCACACAAAGATGTGTGCGCGTGTGAGTGTGTGTGTACGTTCATTAACATCACACTAAATAAAGAGCCATACATAAAATTGCTGCTTTCAAATATCGTAGCCACATCCTTTGAAAGGGTACAATTGGCTATTACACTATTTTAAACACCAAAAAGCCCTTTCAAACGATGTAAATGCATAGTAGTAACATAGATGCAAAATTGCGTGTAATACCATAAATTTAGTCACATGTATCATTATGATACATTCTGCTATTTTCCACTAAAATACACCTCTGAGTAATACGAAATTTCTTCATTGAATAGCATTCTGTATCATAAATGCTACATAGGTATTACGGCAAGGCATGACATAATTGTTGAACTAACACACACTGATCACATGTTGCATTATATTATACGTCACAAGATCAAAAAGTAAGACAACTATTTGAAAACCAGAGACCCGAACGAAGATCTTACAAGGAAAGCTCGCCGGGACACAAGCGGGGTATGGTTAACGGCGTCAAGGATACGAACGGGAATGAAGTTCCATCCGTATCGGAGATGCGAAAGAGATTCGACTCGAAAATGACTGTAACAAAACTACCCGCTAACGATACACGATATTCAAAAACATCAGTCGAACACTATTTAAACCAGCTAAAAGATTGCGAAAACGGTACCGTAGGCTACACGAAGCTAGTGCCAAAAGATGAAAAAATTGTGCCTGTACATCTTCCACATGAAAAGAACGGTCTTAGATGGGAGATTGGGTCTACTAGCTCACGATCTAATTCCAATTCCGACTTATCTCTGAGTAAGACAACGTCTGAGCCTGTCTCAATAGCCAAGAGTAACGATAAAACAAATGCCATGTCAACTTCTCTAACTTCTAAGTTGCCTTCAGAACGTTTAGCCAGCATCAAAAGCCAATTAGACCCAAACAATCCAATAGGAAAGATTCTAGAAAAGTCTACCGTCATACAAGTCGAAAATGGTGATGCAGATTTTAAGAAACATGACGGGCAAAAACTTAGAGAGCTCAAAAATGATATCGAAAAACAGGTAAAAGCACCGAAACATACATCTAATTTCGCTTCCTACATTCAGATATCCCAACCAGTTTCATCTGGGGCGACTTCGAAGAAACAAGTGGAATTAAACAATGTTATAAACGAAGAACCTTCTAGAAATCATGTGAAAACAGAATCAAGAAGATCTAGAGTTAATCTCAAATATATTGATTCAGAAGATGATAGATTGCTTCTAGATAATGATATAGAATCTCCTAGCGGGACAGGATTTGAGAATAAGACTTTCGAACATGAGAATTATTTGAAGAAAAGAACTGAAAAGAGTGAAGACGATGACAGAAGAGATGAAGAAGTTAAGTCTATGGAGACAAGCACAGAGAGTACGCTAAGTGAACCGACTGAAGACTTAAGTCCTGATACTCCATCTTCTAGAAGGAAAGCCTTGGACAAAGATTACGAAGATACGAAAGGGGTAAGTACTCATTTAGTTTTTAAAGTCGTGGCTGTTTCGATGGTTGAAATTTACAACTACCCACATTTACCTTTAAATTAATTGGTCTTTGAATTCTAAATCGCACCACTGTAAAATTTATAAATAAAGTATGTAACTGTGACAGCCTTAAAATTTAGAATAGGCTTCAGTTAGGTTATTTGAATTATCACATAGATCGAAGCGTCGGTAGCTTAGTGGTTAAGGAGTCGGCCTTACAATCGAGAGGTCTCGGGTTCGAATCCTGGCCATTACACTGCTGACGTGAACCCACTCCTAGCGCTGAAGGGGTTAGAGGGAATATTACTAATTTCGATAATTTCAGTTGCTAATATTTCTTTACAAAAAAAAAAATGATGCTGTCAAAAAGGCTAATGACTGGTCCAAATTATTTCAGTAGCATTCCATTCCGAGCGAATCCAGTGCTAGAATGTTACTGGAATGTCTCTATTCTAATGAGTGATTCAGTCCAGTCACTGAATTATCAGTCAGTTCAAGTGCGTTAACAACAGGAATAATTTGAACACTACAATTCAGTTTAACACTAGACTGGATTGATTTGCTGGATCATTGGACTGGCATAATGTAAAATGTCAACTAGAAACATACGTATGCTGTATGTTCGAATAATTTCTATGGAATAATGTTAGACTGGTTATATATACTATTTTGCTATCCCATTATCCATTAGTCCCAGTCGCATCTGAGACCGTTATCTCGGAGTCAGGGGTCCGCTTAAATGTGATATGACTTTTCGCATTCTTTTTGGACTATATTGTAAGCAAATGCCATCTGAGATCCTAGCCTAAGTTATGGGTAGTAGTCAACCTGTGTCAGAGTTGTTCAGGTCGTCCATATAGCCTATCTGGACCTAACATCTATTGATATCCGGAACCAAGCTTTAACGTGGTCTAACTTTTATGGTTCGTTTAGCTACATAGCAATAATTAATGTTTGTATACTCTCCTTGAAGCTAAAATAACTTTGAGAATATCTCACTAGATACTTCGATCTGACTAAATAAGTTTCGATATCTAATGGAAATAAGATTGACGTTTTTACACTCTTACTCAGTGTTAGGTCCATTTTAATTGCCTTTTTTATTTGATTTCATATAAAATAACTCGGAGAATATCTCACCAGATACCTAGATCTGATCAAAAAATAACTCCTAGAATATCTTACCAGATATCTACGTATGATCAATAAAATAACTCAGAGAATATCTCACTAGATACCTTGATCTGATCAAAAAATAACTCCTAGAATATCTTACCAGATACCCCAATCTAATGAATGAAATAGCTTAGAGAATATTTCCAAATTCACCATTTGACCAAATAAGTTTATTGAGATCTGGTTGATATAATCAATCTGATCGATCAGATTGATCAATTCCAACCATCGAATCAGCTATGATATCAGCACCTCATATATTGGCTCTTTTAAAAGCACGTGTTGTTTCTTTTTTTTGTCTTCTGTTTTGTGTATTTAGAATAGATCATAATTGTGTATTTTTATAGGTTTGTAGTGATTCTGTACCTCAAGATGGGTCTTCGAAAAAATGAAGCAGTAGGATTTGTTATATGCCTTTTGTTGTCTATAGCAGAATATTTCAAATTCATGGTGTTGAAGATCAAATACGACGGCAATATTTTGTCGATTTCAACTAAAAAAAATCTCTTAATATTATTGAAATGCATTTTCAAATTAAATACAAATAGATGATATACAAACCCACGGTCCATGGGATGTGGTTACCGTGGCCTATGGACGTGTGCAACACTAGGGGAATCGTGCTTTAAGAACCCTCTAATGTCCTTCTTGAAGAACCCCATATTGTAGTCGCTTGGAAAAACAGCAACGGGATCATTTCACAGCTGGAACGTACGCGGAATGAAGTTCCTTTCATAACTGTGCGCACCGGTTTTGGTTGCAACGCGAGAGGATAAAATTTTCCGTGAAAAGCGATGGGATGATAGAATGTAACCGTACAATTCAAATAATACGAAAAACTACACAGTGAGCTCATTCTGCATAAATTGTAACACCAATAATTCATCACATTTTGGAAATTTTGAGATAACTTACACTTCAAACTATGTGACAATTGCCATCTTTTGTCTACTCGCGACCATGGCTTCTGAAAAGTAGCCTGTACGTCGGGCTAAATGTAAATAATATACTAAATAAATCGCGATAGATTTCGCAAAAAAGTGGTTTTATACGAAAAATTAAACCGTATAATCCAAAATGACGGCTAATGTGAACGGAATTTAATTTTTGGTGAATCTGAATAAGCACCCTGTTTTGGGTTCACTAGCTAGGCGGCCCTTGAGCCACCCTCTTTCATTAGTACCATAAATAAATTAATCAATTAGCCTATAGCGGTCCACTTCTGGACATAGGCCACTCTTAATTTTGACTTAGTCCTACTATTTTCACGCTGACCAGACGGGTTGTTCCTTCTCTCGCAGTGATATCACTTGCGTATGTTTCCTTTTGTCGCCTCTTACGACACCCTTTGGAAAAGATGGTGATATTTGTATTCTTTCTCTGTCACCACGTATACTATAAGAGCTCTGCCTCACTAGAACGCCACGGAGACATCACCAGCTACGCATCCAAGCAGTTAATATTGAAATGTTTAATTGCCTAGCTGTCGCAAAGTATACCATACATTTCAATATTAACTACTTACTTGGATACGTAACCGGCGCCGTCGTTATGGCGTCCTAGTAAAGCTGAGCTTCAAGACGACACACAAATTATGTTGTAGTTAACATACCATACAATAACCCATTACAGCCAAAACTTTAATAAAGCTGATGAAAGTTTCACTCACACACACATACACCACGTGGCTATATATACACTCGTTCGTGTGTGCACACACACAAATACATGACCTCGTTACAAATGCCAATGAACCATGATACGAATTTTCAGACGTTCGAAAGATTCGGACTATTTGTTTCTTTTTTTAATATGTCGTTTTGAAATACGCTTTTGTTGAACCTTTATGGTAGGCGTCGTAGGCGGTTATCGCGACTTGTAACACCAAAGATGTTAGCTCGGTACTCGCACGTTGCAATTGGCCGAATTCAGATGCCGGGGTGCGAGGGAAACTTCTTACGGGCCATCTTATACCTTCTGAAGGCCATCTGAAGACCACAGATGGTGAGCTGTTATAATCGCCTCGAGACCGACATAACCGTCCAGGAAAAGGCTCAGAGGGGGTTCCCGCACGAAAAAAGGGTTTAAAACTTGTCATTTAAAACCGTCATCTTCTTTCTCTAAGCTTTTTCCGAACAAAGCTAGGGTCAACTTTCCAGGCTAATTGTGATGCGGCTTATCTTCGATATTTTTCGGAATGCGACTGCCATCTGATCACAGTCAATTGGCGATATCGAAGTTCTGTAGATAGACTAGTCGAACTTTTTTAGGGCTCCAACTACTCGTAACGACTGCCATAGATGTTCGTATGATAACCGGGACGACGGCTCAACGTGTCATCTGAGATACGGAGGGGCTTCAATGTATTAACCAATATATCTCTGCCTACACTCGAAATAATAACTCACATAACTAGTCGTAAAGAGAACGATACTCTCACTCCTGTTCCCGGCGCTTGCCAAATCGACAACCGGATACTGTACGCTATCTGCTTACACCGAAAGAGAGCAAGCGTGATATTAGTAAGATTTTAGCATTAACATGAAGAGATATTATACTGAACGACCGCCCGTCCTCTTTTCAATAGAAATTCTCGTCTAAAAATACAACAGCGCGAAATGTAACGTCTAGAAATAAGATTACGCGGGAAATCTCGACGGACGACACTGCTACGTAATTTTTTTTTCACTTGCCACGTGTTCCAAACGGCGGCCATCTTAGAAAAAGCGCGCTAAAAGTTGACATTTAGTTTTGTGTTTAAGTTAAGGCGTGGACCGAATTTAAATTAACTGAACGTTCGTGTCATAAATAAATTTATATGTTTAACGTCAACAGTAACGGTAAAAAATAAATAGTGAATCTAAAAGGTGCCGCTAAATGTAATAAATTTGTTTTGTTTTAATCTAATGTAAAAGAAAAGTAAAAAATATAAAACTTGATAATGGATAATAAGTAAGCGGCTTTTCCGTAATTGCGATAATAAGTAATACCTACATTCATGTCGGGAAAACCCCAAAGTTATAAAATAGAGGTGTATTAACCCCCACATGTAGGCAATGTTTTGTCAAATAAGTAATTTAATTTACCAATATTTTTTGTTTAGGATGCACTATTTAACAAATAGTGCATCCTAAACAACACGAATTGTTGAGTCAAAATACGACTACGCCTTAATCCTCATTCGTGTTATTTATTCAGTTTGCGCGCGAAAACTCTATGCTCGACTACAGGCCGTTTTAAAAAAAATCGTTGAGTTCCAAAACCCAAACAACTGTCAAGTTTAACAAATGTCAATTGTAGTTTTCGATATAATTTTTTGCAAAACACCTTTTTCTAAATATATGTGATATTTTTTTAAATGTTGTGTGATTTCATCGACTGTTTCGGTAAGGGGAGCTGGCTGTGTTTCTATTTTTTTTTATTGTATTTACAAGGAAAATGGCGGTTTCTACTCAAATGTGATTGTTAATAAGTAAGATCTGCATTTCTCACACATTGTTGTCTCTGATCTATACCAATCTAAGAGTTATATGTAAGTATATTACTCGACCATCTATATTCTACTAGCTGTTGCCCGCGGCTCTGCCCGTGCGGATGTCGGTTATCAAAACTTACCCTATGTCCTTTTCTAATGTGTATCTACCAAATTTGGTTAGGTTATCTTCGGAAAACATAAATGTTTTAACTCCTATTTGAAGCCCTTTTTCTACCTTTTCCGGGATAAAAAGTAGCCTATGTCCTTTCCCAAGCTTTATTACATATCTGTACCCACTAAGTTCGGTTAAGTGGTTTAGGTGTGACAAACAGACAGACAGACAGTACTACTTTCGCATTTATAATATTAGAATGGAGTTATAGTAGAAATATCATATCATAGTCAATAATTTTTATTCAATATAATTTGAGACAATTATTGTCTTCAATAATAATTCTGCTTAAGCTAAGTTTACCTCCGCTGTCGCGCAGTAAATAATTTGAATATGATACCTAAGTATAACAAAAAGCAATTTAAAAAATATCTCTGTTTACTCCGTGTCTCAGGTATCTCCAAAACGGCTGGATTTCGAGATTGCGGTAAAATATAGACTTAACTTAATATCTAACCTTATAAATTAAGAATGCACCAGTTGCACTCCTTTAACCCAAATAGAGGAAAATAAATCGTACCGCGTTTTAAATTGTCCCACTTCAGATTTCTCGTCAAATGGCAGATTTTTTTTTCTAAGCTGGCAGTACCAACCTATCCTTGAGTGTCGCCTCAAACCACCCGCTATTTTGAGTTGAGTTTTAACGAGAATTATGTATGGGAGGGAAAATATGCCTGTAACTTTATAAGTTTCCAAATAATGTATGTGAATATGACGCATTGGTCTCAATCACCCCTAACTGCCCCTTTAGATAAGTGGCAATTCGTTGACGCGCGTCTGTGGGAATAGAATGACGAATGTATGGCATTTGACATATTATTTGACAGTTGTTAAAACATCATCATCATCATTCTCATCATATCAGCCGCACACAGTCCGCTGCTGAACATAGGCCTCTCCTATGGACTTCCAGAACGACCGATCTTAAGCAGCCCGCATCCAGCACTTCCCGGCGACCTTGATGAGGTCGTCCTTCCACCTGGCCGTTGGGCGTCCTACACCACGTTTGCCCGTACGCGGTCGCCATTCCAGAACTTTTTTGCTCCATCGGCCATCTGTTCTGCGCGCTATGTGTCCCGCCCACTGCCATTTTGTCAAATCCCATACATTTGTCATTCTATTTTACCAAACGCAGGCCAACCAATACCCACTTGTCTCGAGGGCTGGAGTGACATTGGTCTTCTCAGATCTTTTATTTCCACAACTTTCAGTACCTTCACCCTTATTTTGCCAGACCTTGACTTGGTTTTTTTTTACATATCTGTCATCTCGGCTAGGGTCGACCTCGCAGAGCATACATAAATACGCTCACACTTATTTCCGTTCGGGGTAGGCAGAGACAGAGCCCGCCACTTGCTACTATTCATAGATAAGTATTTCAGGAGCTTTCTCCACCGTCATAAAACCTTTAGCTTCTCGTTTCCGAGTACTTCTGCCCTTTTTTAATACTTTTCCCGATTTGATTAGTGTATGTATCGCGAGGTTGACTCAGGCTAGACTAAAAATTACTAATATTCCCTCTAACCCCTCCAACTAAGCTAAATTGCTAGTTCACGTCGGTAGTGTAATGGCTAGGATTTGAACCCGGGACATTAAAAATTCAGTTTCTGTCAACCACACCAAAGGAAGTGGTTCCTAAGTCAATAATATTTTTGGTTATTTTAGGTTTGGTTAGGGTACTTTAGTTATCCCAGGAAGTTAGGCTATGAGATAATACTTTTTGTTTTGTGAATCTCAATGGCCCAAATTTCAAAAACGGTATTCCCATTTTATTTTCATTGACATCGAAATTAGATTAAGACTGAATTTTGAATACATTTATATTAGTAGAATTTGCCTTCCGAATGACGTCCGCGCCTGCCTATTCTTTTCATAAAACGTGACAATTACTGATAATTCGTCGTTACACGTTTCCTCGAATTCCAAACCTTACCCACAGCTAAAGATTATATAACAGATGTCATGATGAAAGATAACTGACGGCTTATAATATTGATATGATAATTCTTTGTGTATTTTTAGTGTAGAACCTTGACACACGCGTGCGCTCTCGTGAAAATTTGTGACATATTTTGCAAATTGTGTCTAAAAATCCTCTAAAAATTTTTGCGAATTGGGGCTAAAAAGCCCTCTGACAAGTACTGCAAATCGTGGCTAAAAGACCCTCTGTTGCAAGCGGTCTTGTGAAATTGACAATTTTGCAAAAAGTGCCAGTCGAAAGACTTCTGGATTTGATTTTGTGTTTGCTTATGTCGTGTGTAAAAGACAAGATTTGCAAATTCTTATAGTCGTAAAGATATTTGGATTGTTTTTGTTTTGTGTATAGCACGCGGTGTTGTGTAATAGACAAATTTTGCAAATTGTGCCAAATTAATAAGATACGATTTTGTTCATGTGTATTATTGGTCTTTAAGTGATATTATTTTAGTAAAAAACAAAACGATGATTTAGGTAAAATTGCACAATGTTATAGCAAATTTTACCTGACCAATATCAAAGTGAAGTGAATAAACTAATCAATAAAGTATATTTTAAAACAAAAACTGACTAAATGCGTTTTTCTAAAATGGGTTTCTATCAAATCAGGACAACTCCAACATTTTTGGTAAGCATTTTTGTGAAAATCTTACCTCAAACTTGAATTCGCTGATAGAAATCTGTCATACATTTTATTCAAAAACTACGTGATAATATCAAAAATGTGTGTAAACTTCAGTACAGATTAAAAATAGACTTTCTAAACCGTACAATAAGCTTACCAGAAAAGTTTTGTTAACATGAATGACGTAATATAAGTGACGTAATCAAAAATGATGACGAAAACTATGCTAATAGTCCTCATCAGGGATATGATGTATAAATGTGATCTGATGGCGGTGTTCCTGCTCCAATTCGCGATGGTATGTGAGATAAGATAAAAGGCTATATTTGTTAGGTTTAGGGCATAAGATAAAGGTACGGTTCCGAAGGCAACCGCATAAGACAACTGCACCGCGGTTTATACAGAAGATAAACGTGGCGGGAACGTATGACGTGGCGGACAATTTAAGTAACACAATATAAACCTTATGCAGTGTCAAATAATGTCGTTTTTGCCTTAGAGGAGAATTGCGTTCGCGCCTTCAGGCGACGACGTCCCGCCACTAAAATGACGCGCCATCGCATCGAGTGGCGCGCATCACGTCATTGACGTTATTGTACACTACAAAAGGCTTATATTGTGTTACTTAAATTGTCCGCTGCCGCCAAATGTCCTCGCCACGTATCTTCTGTATAAACCGCGCCAAAGACTTGAATATGATAATTTCGTTTATTGTTTTTGATTCATTGCGGCTTCTTAATGTTGCCATTTACCCGTATCGAAGATTAATAAGTAATGTATGGGATAATGTAAATGTATAGTTCGATTACTGACAATCTCCTTAAATGTCCAATATGCCAAAGAGTCGGGTGTCCTATTAAGTCCAGTCTCACAATGCCAATGAGCGGATTGCGGGACTGATACTCTTTCATTTCCATAGACCATATGTGTGTTCGGATGACTTTTCGTCTTTTTACATTGTTAAAAAGTCTCAATGAACTAAAACAGTAAACAATATAATCAACTTAAAGTCTAAATCATCGCTGTTACTGCCGAAATCATAACTGCCGAAATCATAACATTAAGGTATGATTTCAAAGGTGACTGCATACGATAACTGCAGACGCACGCAGCAGATACGCGTAATTCATTGCGGCTTCTCAATGGTCCCCTTTATCTGTATCGAAGTTTAACAAGTAATGTATGTGTTACATGCGTCCGCAGCTTTCGTATGCGGTTGATTTCGGCAACATACCTTTAGCGTGTATAATAATGCTTACGAGAATGGGACATTAAATCTAATTCATGATAAATATTGCTTGGTATTTTCATTATCATCTATTTTGAGTTATATATCATAACGCAACTACTCAAGGGAGGTGAACAGTAATCATAAATCACTACAAACATGAAGTTACGCTAATTAAAGGAAATACTGGAAAAAATATTTTTATGTTGAATTGCCCGTTTATTAAAGAAGGTTATATGCTTAATATCATTACGATACTAATTAAGGGAGCGGAACAGTAATCATAAATGTCTAAAAAAACGGAAGATTTCCATACGTTATTTGCATGGGTTAAAGGGGTGAACCGGGGTTTTGAAGTAATAGAAGCGTCGGTAGCTTTGTGGTTAAGGAGTCGGCCTTACGATGGAGAGGTCCCGTGTTCGAATCCTGGCCATTACACTACCGACGTGAAGCCACTCCTAGCACAAGAAATTTAGCTTAGTTGGAGGGGTTAGAGGGAATGTTAGTAATTTAGATGATTTCAGTTGCTAATATGCTTTAAAAAAATACCACAAGCGAAAACCCTGACCAGTGGGTTTTTTTTAACATGCGGGAAATCCCCTCGGATACCCCCCTTCGGAGCCGAAGGGGAGGTTGTATCGGACTCGAACCGACTAAACCGCATGCCGCCTGTGGGTCGATGTGCTAGGCCGGAGGTGAGGTTGTCTCGTGACATATCCCTCGCACCCCGACTGACCCAGGGCCATTCCACTCGGTCTGGCCCTCCTCGGGAGGGACGCCCATGAGGTCCCCGAATCGCCCCCGGTATAGGAGGGGGAGGCATCGTGGCCTGCTTCTGCTAGGGTGACGAGCGGCTCCAACCGTCACCCTCAGGCCCGCGCTCATGGGGGGCGGAGGTCGGTTTGCGCCCTCTGACGCCCACCCTGACCAGCCGGTTGGTAACTACCTAATAAATTACGGACATACTTGGTTGATAGGGTACAACCCGTAAAACAGTGGTTCGAAGTATGACGACAAGTAGGCAGGTAAACGCTGTACCGCGTCCTATGGACGCGCAGTGTGGAGAAAGAGAAACTGCATGAGACGAGAGCGAATGAGATGCCGTTGCCAGCGCACACTTTGGTATCTCTCCCTCTCAGCTAATAGTCTCTCTTTTTCTTTTATACCCCTTAGATGGCAGACAAGCACGCGGCCCACCTTATGGAAATGATTACCGTGATCTATGCACGTGTGCAGCACCAGGGGCGTCACACTTGCGCTGCCGACCCTATGAGAACAGGGAGTTTCTGTGCCGTCAGTGTAAAAGATAAAGCAGGTAAAGCCTTGGATTTTCCCACTGACAGCACAAAAACTCTCCAGTGAGCTCTGGCTACCCTACTCACCGCCGGGAACACAACACGAGGTTATTATGGCCGCGGTATTCTAAAGGGCTGTGGAACTTACCCAGTCGGATTGCTCAATTGGAGAGAAATACCTTCGTGTCCTACCTCTTACTGCAAACCCCGCCACACTGTGCGTTCTTAAGGCGTGGTACAGAACTTACAGTCGCTGTTAACTTATAAGCTTTCCTCTCGAGAAAAGTCACTAGGTTCTGTTATTCATTTGGATAACCGCTTAACCTCTCAATCTCACCACGTGAGACCATGAATAACACATATTTATTAGCTCCGCGTGTTACGTGCACTGATTGTGAAATTTGGCATCAGTTTTTGGCTTGGAAACTGCGAACGGCGCCTCCCCAGTCCTCTTCGCGGTGTCGCACCATCAATTACTACTAAATCTGCAAATCGAAATGATTTTCCCCGCCGGAATTACTTGACGCCATTTTTACCGCGTATTTAGCTGTCACTTTTGACAGTTGCCAGCTCCTCTACGGAAACAAAGACAATAAGTGTTTCTTTTTTGTTTAATTGACGTTTTAGGGCTTAGCCCTTTGCGATGTGTATTTCATAGACATTTATTGCAGTGTATGTGAAGTTTTGCCTCCGCGTTTGAGATGTAAACAGCTTAATGTGTGAACTATTGTGCTGTCCAAAGTCTGTCGTAAAGAATAATCTATAACAAAACTATTTTTAAATATCGTGTCGTCCGGACTAATGAATAACATTTTTATAATAAAACTTAAAAATAAACATATCTGTGCTTAGTAAGTACTATTTAGTGATTAAAATTAATAAAAGAACTATTTCATATGTCACAAACATTTTTTAAATTAACTGTCTATCAGTGTTAAAACATCACATTTTTGGACGTCTAAATCCGTAACCGACTTCTAAAACTATCCACAAAAAGTTCTTAATTCAAAAAAATCGACGGGTACGTTACGTCTATACACGTCCAAGAGTCTATATGCTCACATACTACGAGGCGCTGGTCATCCTAGCATGTTTGACGACGGGGCTGCTCGCTCTTGGCCATGAGGTGTGGTTGTCGGCGCTGTTTCGAGCCGCGGCCACGCAGCGTCGCCCCGCAGACGAATCGCACGCACCCGCGCCCGTCACAACCGCGACTCCCCGTTGTGGGCGGACGAACTTATGGCGTCCACACTTACCAGGTTGTATTCTTGTTTTGAAATAGTCCGTAGAACGACACTAAAGCCCATATTCTAGAATGGTTGAGGAAAATTTTAATGCAATTTAGTTACTAACTATTCAAATCGATTAAGATAGAAAAAAATCAATCGGTTCAGGCGGTATTTGAACCCACGATCTTTCTCTTACAGGGCGAATTCTCTGAACATTGAGCCACTGAAATATGCCAGAATTCATCTAGAGCGTTTTCCTTGTTAAACAAAGATCGCAGATACGAATAAGTTAAATTTTTCAGGTCTTTGTACTCAGTTCTGTATTTCGATTATTCTGAGCACAGAATAATGTGTCCATCCTGTTAATCTCTATACAGTCAGTACTCAGAACGGAGAACCATTGTAGAATACAGGCCTTAGACTTTTGATGTAGATACATTTAAGTATTTTATTTTTGGTCAGTTGTAGATTCAGTTACATTTTTACTATAGAAAGCCTATAGGCATTTTTTAAAATGACTTGACGGACAACTTCATGATCCATCTAAGCCCATACAAATTCCTCTTATTTAATTTTACTCTGCTTTCCATTAATTGTATAATCTTTCGAATTTCGCAATCGGACGTCGGGAGACGTCCAATTTATTTTAATTAAATAAATTCAAACATAGAATTTAATTTTATATTATTTATTTCAAAAACAGTTACATACATACATAGGAAAAATACAATTTTGCAAATAAAAATAATATGGTTATTAAAGTTTTCGGGATATTTACCATGTAATGATTTGTTGAGTTTCCGATATTTCGGCACTGTTGCAAGCGCCATGATCTTCCGTGATCATGGCGCTTGCAACAGTGCCGAAATATCGGAAACTCAACAAATCATTACATGGTAAATATCCCGAAAACTTTAATAATAGTATGAACAACCATGATAGTTTAAAAAAATAATATGATTTTTATGTTCGATTACAATGAAAGAACGCTCACCGACGCCACGACAAGTGGTTAGCAGTCGTATGTCGCGCCGCGTTGTCGTCAATGGACGCGAGCATAGCCGCTTCGCTGTTCAGCTCGCAGCGGTGACACTCGCGCGTATGGTATGCTAAGCGTAGCCGCTCATGGCCACACGCGTCAGCCACAAACGTCGCCACAAAAACCTCGAAGTGCTTACAAAAGTGGCTGAAAACGCGATAGACACTTGTGGCCAGTGGTTAATACTTGCAGTCGGAAGCCGCTGCTTTTGTCTTCATCATCCTAGCGTTAATCCCAGTCGCATCCGAAGCTTTTCAACTTGGACTTTGGGGTCCACTTTCCGTGGAGCGACTGCCACGGACCTCCATAACCCAAAGGCGATATCGAAGCATTGCAGCTAGACCAGTTGTTGGATTTTTGAGGGCCCCAACTACCCGTAACGACTGCCATAGATGTTTGTATGACAACCGAGACCGGCAGGCTTAACGTGCTCTCCGAGGCACGACCAGACCAATGCAAATACACATCTTCATGCATGCTAATATTTGCACTGAACGGGGATCGAACCCGCGCCTCCTGCGTATCGGCCGCGTTCACTACCCTTACGCCACTGAAGCCGCTACTTTTGTAACCCTTTGATGTGAAGGCTTGGGGTGGCGAGTGGCGGTGTTTTGTGTCTGCGTTTAGTGGCTGGTGCGGGCCACAAGAAGCGAGTAGCGATGATTTGTAGCGTGTGGCGGCCACGTGTCAACCGTGTGCTTGTTAGAAAACTACAGGCAATATGCCAGTGGCGGCGTTTTGTGGTTGTGGCCAGTGGACCGTGTGCGGCACTCCTGCATCACTTGAGTCCTAACACTAACTGCCTGTCTGTGATTGCTTTAAATTGTTATTGATTTTCTCACTGTGGTTTTCACAAGCGACTACAATATCGGGTTCTTCGAGAAGAGCATTAAAGGGTTTCTACAGGGTCGACAGCGCGAGTGTGTCTCCCCTGGTGTTGCACACGTCCATATTCCACGGTGGGCCGTGTGCTTTCCGGCCACTTAAGTGGTATAAAAAACCGGCATATTCCTTTTCTCCGAAGAAAAGTCTGTCTATTAAGCTATCTGGAGCCTGCCGTGTTGCTGAAAAGATTTTGCGAAATTTTCACTACCCAAACAAATTTTGGCAACATTTTTTATTACCAATGCAATGTTTGGAATAATTTTAGTTCGCACTTTTATCTATTTTATATCATTATGGTATTTGATCTCTAGTCAAATGATTTATCACAGCAAACAATCTTTAGACAATAAACGTTTAGTCAAATGATTTTTGGGAATTATATAATTTATTAATTCAATTTTATTTTAATATGATCACTTATTTAAGGCTCCAATTTAATTACCAATTTCCATGGTGTAACCCGAAAAGGTTCCAAGTCGATTACTGCACGCCCCGAATTGGATAGATTAGGTTAGAAGGCTAATGTGCAATGCGGTAGCGGACCGGATTAGCCCTCGTGGTTATTTTTTTATTGGTACGCAAAATGGTTCTGGATTCATTTTGCGTACCAATAAAAATTGGTAAACAAATCGTTTAAACGTTCACTACCCAAATATAAAGTTAATTTGCCAAATGAAATTATGCGGAAAAAAAATTTGGGAAGTTATGTTAGGAAGTGAATTTGGCAATTTCTTTTCTGCCAAACATATGTAACTCATCTGAAGTCTTCTTCGTCAGACGTCTGAAGACGTAGAAACCGTGTACCAGAATTATTACAACGTACGAATGCGTGCTATGTAAATAAACGATTTTCTCAAACAATGCGCGGAAATTAAAACTAATTAGTATCTAGGCAGAACTTTTTAGTTACCTACTTTTCAAAATCAATGACGAACAACGAATAATAGTAATTTTTCACGCGGCGAAATGATCATTTGTTTTTTATTTTTCTTGTTCTGTATTTAAATACCTAATGCCTTGGATAAGTTACCTCCTTGGTTGCCATGGTTCGGAGTAAAAGATGGTTCCATTTTTAAATTACACGACAGAAATGAGTTTCCATAGTAATTTATTTGGCGGCTAAAACACGACACATATGGCTTTTTATACAACTTTTGCCGGCCGCTGCTCGCATGTACAGCAATTTCGATTAATCTTGAAGAAGGTTGTCAAAATAATGTTCACAATTCCAAGCATGTTTGAGAAAAACGATATAGCGATTCCCTTTTGTAAAATTAAAACTACGGTTGACGTTCGAATTTTTAGGGTACGAGTCAAAAATAAAATTGAAATTTCACTGATGATCTTGCCGCAGCTTTGTTATTGCAGCCATGATGAACGGACTCACAGGTTTACACATTTAGAACACACGCTAACGTTTGTTTGGAACTTATATGGTTTTCCCAAACGGTTGCAATATGGGGTTCTTCAAGAAGGGCTTTAGAATGTTCTTACAGGGAAGCCCCTGGTGTTGCACACGTCCATAGGCCAAGGTAATCGTTCCCCAGCAGCTGGGCCTTGTGCTTACCTACCATCTGAGTGAAAGTGGTATAAAAGAAAAATACGCATGCGTTGATCTTTACCAGTTGTAAGAAATTTTGTCATTATCGTCTCAGAGATGGAATGTCCATTTCTGGGCGAAACTTCGTTGCTCTCCCCCACTCTAATCCTTTCCGGGGGAAATATGGGGACACTGTGGTTTCCATGTCGAGGCCATCTTGTAACCAGAGATGACCCTGGATCAGCCGTGGTTCAAGGGAAGTGCTGTAAGAGCAACCAACCTTACACTCCGGTATCTGAAGATCCGACACGCCAAGCAAGAGGATGAGGTATCCGACGGAATTTCTGTAGAAAAACTAAAAGAGGCCTTCTGTTCTTCTCCAGTAATCAGTGGTTTCCCTGACAATATAGGTTGTTCAGAAGTTAGGTTCAAACACTATTTTGGTGCATAAATGCATCATAATAATTTTCGGATTAGTTGGTCAACTAGTCATAACGTGATAGAACGCGCGAGCGAGCGGACGTCTCGTTCTATATAATATGTCAGCACTAGTCCACACAGAGAGCGTACTCAATCTATCTCGCGACCAGTCGACTGTAAGGTTCGCAAACATTTCGTAATTCACGAAATAATCGACGTTTTTACACAGATGTTGTGTATTTGTTGGGGCCCCTCATTGCAGTTTAGACAAGCTAGTCTCAGACAAGTTAGTATTAGTTTTTACGCGTAACCAACGACAAAGAAAGCGAGTGGGTAAATCTGTATATTTACTCTAAAACTGTTAAAAACACTTAGTGTGGAAAAGTACAAGTGATATTATTATTCAATATCTGTTGACACTTTACACTGACAATTTAAATCTCCTAAGGGGAAGACAAGTGTATTAACACCCACATTTCATTTCCCACGTAATAAGGGGTGAGCCTATTGCCGTCTTGCGGGTACTTTGTTGTCTTGTCTTGGGCTGTTTACTATGGGATGGAGAACAGCCCTCTCCCTTAGTCGCCTTCTACGACACCCATGGGAAGAGACGGGGAGGTCCTGTCCGAAGAGGGGCTTCAATAATTTTGGGGCGAATCAATAACTGAGGGCCAATTCACTAAATAAAAATATGTTCAAAATACAATTTTATTCTAATCCCCTAACTCCCAAATGGCAAAAACGATCACGAGAATTGTCCCTCTGATTGTAGAATAGTAAATTTTTGTGTGGATTTTAGTTTGTTTGTATACTTTATTTCAGAAATATTTTTATTGTATTCGTTTTGAAAGTCTAGCTAGCATGTCGATTAAAAATTATAGTTATTGGTCCTTGTGACCATCAAACGGTAAGGTAAGAGCCCACAGACCTTAAAGTTGGTTCACATTTTAATCGCACGATTTTTAACCCACTCACGCCTGTCTGCTTTTATTTTGGTACCCTTACGACCTCTTAATTTGGACCCTAATAGCACCCGTATGACCTTATAAGACCTATTTATAGATAAGGTCGAAATTTTGATTGGTCGTATCGTACGGGTATTTATTTTAAGGCCTTACGTTGTATCTCCTTATACTTTTGAAAGTTTAAAAATTAGTTTTTTTGGTCTCTATGGTTTGGTAGAACGCATGCGTATTAACAAAAATATTATCTATTGTCGTGCAATTTTTAGTCGTGATTATTTCTTTAAATTTTGAATTTTATAGTACTATTAGTATGTTTACTTTTCCTATAGATATACATAGGAAAAGGTCAATATCCAAAACGGGACTCGAACCCGCGAACAGTCCCTTACAGGAGGAACGCCCTGAAAGGTAATGATCTCTGGTTCATGTCCCGTTCTGTATGTTGGCCTTTTCCAATATAAATATCTATAATAAAGGTTAATGTAATTGCTACCATTTTTTTAAATTAATAAACGAGCCTTAAATCTAAAAACAATCTAACATCGCCTGTAAATGTGTTTTAAAATTAGCTCTATTTTAAGACCCGGACGCCGTCTATAAAATGGCGACTGAAAATTGCAACAATAGAAGGCGTTGTAAGTTTGTATGTATAAATAATCATGTAATTGACAGGAGCTAGCCGGCGGCAAGAGCGGGCCTAGCGGCCTCCGGCGGAGCACTGATAGGTCAGATTCTATCACCGAAGGCCGCCCTGAGAAACAATCGAGTCACACCAGTGGTAAGTTGAACACACTTACATATCGATTGTCGACCGCAGTGATCGACGAAACGTCTGGAACGCAAGTTTCATATGGACCGCGGCCAAACAGCCCGGAAGCAGTATATTCTACATGCAACGCTGGCCGTGAAAGCCTTATACACTTACATTTCTTTATATAAGGGTGTAATTTTGAAACGGGGCAGTAAGGTAACCCTAAATGGTCTCATTGAGTATTTTGATCCCCACATGAAATAGGATCGATTAGCACAAAAAAAAAGGTTTTTGACTTTTGGCATTTTTCTTGCTGAATACGATTTTACTAAAATCAGTTAAAATATCAGTTTAAAATATCTTTAAAAAGTTAGGGATAGTCTCATATTCGAAAAAACTTTAATTTTGATAAAAATCTGTCAAGCCGTTTCGGAGCACTTGCAGACAAATATTTGGCAGACACGAGATTTTTATACATAAGATTTACATACTAAATATATTTGAATGACCGCCCATCCATTTCCAGGCCTGAACGGGCTCCGCAACATCGGCAACACCTGCTTCATGAACAGCGTGCTTCAGTGCCTGTCGAACACTCGAGCACTTCTGGAATATGTGACGGAGGAGAAGTTCGGAGACGATATCAATACTACCCTGAGTTGTATGAAAGGAGCCTTAATCAAAGGTAACCGAAATAGGGTACAACTTGTCTAAGCCCAAATGACGCGCTCCACTACCTCCCGTAATAGCCATATACGTTCAAATAATTTGATCAAACAAGGTATTTTTGATAAAATTGGCAGGATCTTCCAAGCGACCACACATCTCCATTAAGGTTTGAAGCGGTGTCAGTTCAGTATCGAAGGAGGCGAACAGATTTAGTGATTCTTTTTAAAAAAATCTGTTTGCTGTGAATTTCCATAAAAGATTAGCATAAAAAATCGTACGGCTTATGAAAAGAGACGAATATTAGCATATACTCTTGTTAAATGAATTGAAGTTTGCTCCTAAGACTGGCATATGCAATGTTTTTAGGAGCAAACTTCCGCATAAGAATACTTCCGTAGACACAACTGAAGCTGAGAGCTTGCAACACACCCACACATACACACTCAAATTTTGTTCGTATTAAACTGTTTGATCAAATAAAGATACGAAAATTCATATTGATTGAAATAGAAAAAAAACGAATCAGTTAGGGCGAGGTCTGGTAGTTTAGTGGTCAAAGCATTGTCCCTGTAAGGCAAAGATGGCGGGTTCAAGCCCGGCCTAGACCGATTCAATATTTTCTATTCAAATCGATTTGAATATTTAACTTAAAAATGTACCAAATACAAAACGAAAATTCATATTTCTTTAAACCATTTGAATACTCATTAAACAGTTTTAAATTGCCAGTTGATTAAATTATCTGAACGTGTATGCCAGCCATTACACACAAGCAAATTGAGGGTGGGCGACGATTGTTTTCGGATTTGTTGGTCAACTTGTCATTATGTGACAGAACGCGAGAGCAACCGGACGTCTCGTTCTATGCAATATATCGGCGCTAGTCCACCGCATGGTCTACATACATGTTGTTAGTCACGAAACCATTGACGTTTTCACCCGACTGCTAAGAAGGCTTATGTTATTCGCGCCAGTCTTGTATGTTTGTATGTAACTATGTATGTTATAACCTCATATTTTCTGAATCACGTGAAATCCGTACTTCAATGATTCATATCTCAAATGGAAGGTATTTATTACCTAAGTGTTCTTGGGTACATAAAATACCTATGAACAAAAGCTATTTATTGGTTTTTTGGCGCCAAAATGTATGTGGTCAAAAAAAAACAATCAAAATTTATCAAGTGGTGTATCAAAATGAAGGAAATTAGACGACAATTACAAAAATATACATATGTCATAGCTAATAAGCATAAAATAAAATCAATTATAAAAAATAAAAATCCCGACTGATGCTGAAAAGATCGAAACAAGCTTTATAGCAGGCGGAACCTATTTGCAAATCTCAAACCAGATGAAAATTAATACTTACCGCCTGCTATAAAGCTTGTTTCGATCTTTTCAGCATCAGTCGGGTTCTTTTTTAAATACACAGATTATTATTATACTGGTAACTGACTAATTATTTGAATTTTGTCGGCAGCATTCGCCAGCGTGATCAAGGAGCTATGGCGCACTGGCGAGCGCGACTCGGTTGTGAACACGACGTCTCTAAAGTCTCAGGTGCAGAGGTTCGCCCCGAGATTCATGGGGTATAGTCAGCAGGATGCTCAGGTCAGTAATAATTTCTTGTTTTTTTTTATACCACTTAGGCAGACAAGCACACGGCCGACCTGATGGAAAGTGGTTACCGTGGCCTATGGACGTATGCAACACCAGGGGCGTTACACTCGCGCTGCCGGACCTGTAAGAACAGAGAGTTTCTGTGCCGTCAGTGTAGAAGATAAAGCAGCACAAGCCACTATTGCTAGTGTCTTCGCACGCATGGATGTCGGCTATCGCGAACAAAGATTTATAGCCTACTAGCTTTTGCCCGCGGCTCCGCCCGCGTGGACGTCGGTTATCGCGACCAAATATAGCCTATGTCCTTTCTTAAAGTCTAATATACCCCTATACGAAATTTCATCAGGATCGGTTCAGTGGTTTAGGCGTGAAAGCGTAACATACAGACAGACAGAGTTACTTTCGCAATTATAATATTAGTATGGATGTCCTTTCTCAAGGTCTACCTACCCCTATACCAAATTTCATCAAAATCGGTTTAATGGTTTGGAGTGAAAGCGTTACAGACAGAGTTACTTTCGCATTTATAATAAGTATGGATTGGATAGTGTCGCTATTATGGAACTACGATTCCTATTCTGCTAATTTTATGACATAACAAAACCACTATAATACCGCTGACATTGCATGAATTGTCATTAAATTTTAGACTTTATGGCCGAGGTTTAAAGTCCAAAATGAAAAGAGAGTTTATAACATTTTACACTCACTCTACAAGATTGTCATTTAATTTTAGACTTTGACAGTACGATTTTAAAGTCTAAAGTTAAATGGCATTGATTACAGTGTCTGTAGTACCGCAGTGGTTTTGCAATGGAAATATAATAGCAGAATTAGGCCCAGGCCTCGCCCTAATTCATTCATTGGTTCCGATAGTTCGTGAGAATATCGGTAGACCCTTCACTGTCGCCTCAAAGACAAGAAGAAATTTGAATTGGTTAGGGCGAGGTCTGGTAGCTTAGTGGTCAAAGCATTGCCCCCTGTAAGGCAAAGATCGCGGGTTCAAATCCCGCCTAGACCGATTCAATATTTTTCCTACGTTAATCGATTAGAACATATGTATAACATAAGTATCGTGTTGTGCCCACAGGAGTTCCTTCGTTACCTGCTAGAAGGTTTGCACGAGGATGTGAACAGAGTCACCGTCAAGCCGAAACCTATTGTCACAGAAATCGACGACAATTTAAGGTACTATATCATTTTGAACATATTTTATATTTATTGCACACCATTAAAAATATGTAATGCATTGTCCGGAGGTTTCTCTCTCTGTGACCCCAATCGCCGGTAGCTTGGGCGCTTTATTCCCAGTAGTTCCGTGGTGGAACAAGTAGGACTTCTTTTTCCAATAGTTCCGTGGCAGAACTAGTGAGACTTTTTCTTCCCAATAGTTCCAAGGAACAAAGCATCAATTCAAAACTAATATTTTATAATCCCATTTGTCCCGTGGGTTCTCGTAGATAATATCACAAAACGGAAAATGGAATAAAATGCATTTGTATTATTTATTTCATAAAGTAAGATAATTATCTAAAAGTACTAGGGTAGCAGAAGCTTGGAGGAGGTTCTCTACTAACCACTGTTTAACCTACTACAGTAATATCTAAAAAGTACTAGGCTATAAAATAAAACTATGTCACTTGAGGTTCCTCTAAAAGAATATATTGTAACAACCTCCGGCTAGCTTCTGCTACCCTAGTACTTTGTACTAGAAATAATGAGAATAGTACATTACTACAGTGGCCGGGAAGAAAGGGGTTGCCGGCCCTATATTTCCCGCCGAGGTATGTTATAGTACATTACTGCCGCGGCCACCAATTGTAGTGTTGCCGGACGATCGTGAAGTATGCGGGCCGAGGCGCAGCCGAGGCACGCATTACGGAGTCCGGCAACGCTCAGTTGTGGCCAAGGCTTGTATAGTGCTTTTCTCAAACAATGCGCGGAAATTAAAACTAAGTCGTATCTAGGCAGAATTTTTTAGTTACCTACTTTTCAAAATCAATGACGAACAACGAACAACAGTAATTTTTCACGCGGCGAAATGTTCATTGGTTTTTTATTTTTCTTAATAAACAGCATTCTATTTGCAAGCCAGTTCTATATTTAAATAACGCCTTGGATAAGTTGCCTCCTTGGTTGCCATGGTTCGGAGTAAAAGTTGGTTCCATTTTTAAATTACACGACAGATATGAGTTTACATAGTCATTTATTTGGCCGCTAAAACACGACAGATATGGATTTTCATACAACTTTATCTGGCCGCTGCTCGCATGTACAGCAATTTCGATTTATCTCGAAGAAGGTTGTCAAAATAATGTTCACATTTCCAAGCATGTTTGAGAAATAGTGCTTTTCTCAAACAGGCAATGAAATAAACAACAAAAAAATTAAAGATTTAAAGACATTAAAAGTAAACAAGATAAAAACTAAAACTCACGTGTATAGTACTGTTTCGTCTATTTTAGCTTATGCCTGCTTACCTATTTCGCTGCCTTTGCAATAGTGTACTATTACTATAATGGTTTTGCGATCCATATCTGTTTCGGTTATATTTGCCACAGGTAAAACAGGTATTTAAAACAAAGCGATTTAGTCAACAAACGTTTATTAAAAAATAGCCAAGAGCATTTCACACCAACTTCAGTATTAGTTTTTATAACTCGAGATAGTATACTTAGGTACCGTAGCCGGCTTTAGTCGACTAAATCAAATTAAAACTTTTAAGGTAATTAAATTTCCAATAACGGAATTATTGGGGAGAAAAAGTCTCACTAGTTCTGCCACGGAACCTTTTCCACTGGGAACAAAAGGGCTACGGCCCCGCCCCGCTGCCGGTGGCCCTTTTTTTATGTATTCTTTTTTTACGTGCGGGAAATCCCCACGGGTAAAGGGGGAGGTTATGTCGGACTCGAACCGACTAAACCGCACGCAGTCTGTGGGTCGATGTGCTAGGCCGAAGGTGAGGTTGTCTTGTGACGTATCCCTCGCACCCCGGCTGACCCAGGGCCATTCCTCTCGGTCTGGCCCTCCTCGGGAGGATGTATGTATTTTTAAATGATTTTATATTCAACTATGTAGTTTATAAGTTTTTAAGTCAAGTAAAGAGATATAATGATGTAGAATGTTAACTAATTTTGAATATAAACTCTCCATATTCTCTGACAAAAATAAAAAATATAAGTGAAAAAATTACTTCGATACGTCAATTAATTTCCGGTGGTGTGACGTCATCTCACAACACTCGCTCTGACCGCTCGCGCTCTCAGCTAGTTTAAATGCCTATAAAATAAAATAAACTATTAGGTTTACAACATAAACTAGTAAATTTGTATATGTCGCCGCCAACTGGCTTAATCAGCGTCCAATTAACTGCCTAGGCAGTTAACTAAACGGCGCCATTCAATTAACGGCCTGAATGGTGTTCAGCCATTTCATTAAACGGCTAGGCGAATAGCTTGGATCGATGACGTTTAACTACTTGCCTTGCCATTTAATTAAACGATTAGAAAAATAACTTATTTCTGCATGGTTATAAAAAAAATAACCACGAAGGCTTAATGCCTAACCAAGTCGGATTGCGCAGCTATAACAATAAACCTATCACTAATTTTCTGTGAATACACCTCTGTCTATCCCCTCGGGGATTTACAGGTGTAAGTATATGTATGTATGTATGTATGTAATTTTCTATCTTATTTCGAGGTAGTGCCCCATCTTACGATTGGCCTAAGCATTAGCCAGCCAGGTTATTAAATGATGTAATAAACAAGACGGCTGAATATCATTCAGGCCGTTAGTTGAATGGCGCCGTTTAGTTATCTGCCTAGGCAGTTAGTTGGACGGCTGATTAAGCTAGTTGGCGGCGACATATATACATTCAAGCTCTACTGTAACAAATTTTCAAACGATTTGACATATCTATTAAATATCAATATACTCCATTAAAATATATTACTACGAAAACATGACAAGGGGTGACCTTATCGCTTTAAGCGATTTCTGCTAATATCAGTTATCGTTATAAATTGTAGCCTATGTGCTATTTTGATATACAGGGTGTAATCGTTGTGTCCAGTCGATTATTCCGTAACTATAACAGACATCAAAAACCTTTAAACTGATATCGAAAGTATGTTACCTAATGAGTAAAATGACATCAATAACTTTTTAAAAATCAAAGGAGAGGTATCTAACATTTTGACATTAAACACTCCTATACATTTAGTATGAGATTAGCAGAAA
Source organism: Eilema caniola (assembly GCA_949126895.1). NCBI lineage: Eukaryota > Metazoa > Arthropoda > Insecta > Lepidoptera > Erebidae > Eilema > Eilema caniola. The sequence goes on along the minus strand of OX421490.1, from coordinate 636,723 downwards.
GGTTTTAGTTTCCTTATTTAAAAGAATATTTTAGCTTAGTACTGATATTAAAGGAAACTATTAACCTAACAGAGTAATAAAACTTATCTTTTAATTATATTTAATAATTTATTTAATTATTATTATGTTTCACTGTTATTGGCTATTAAACCATCAAAATTGTCTCGTAAGAAATTCATTACAATATGTTTTTAAATATAAACAAAACTTAGTAAAAATATATATAGTAAAAAGTTATTGATGTCATTTTACTCATTAGGTTACGTACTTTCGATATCAGTTTAAAGTTTTTTGATATCTGTAATAGTTACGGAATAATCGCCTGGACACACTTAACGATTACACCCTGTATAAGCTATATTATTGTAAAGTTTCATTAAAATTCATTCAGTAGGTTTTACGTGAAATAGTTACAAACATTTACCATACTTACAAACTTTCGCGCTTATAATATTACTTGTTTTTTTTTTCAGCGATTCAGCAAAAGCCACAGAAGCTTGGAGCCGCTACCTTCGCATGGAGGACAGTCGAGTGGGCGACATCTTCATGGGCCAGCTCAAGTCGACGCTCCGCTGTACGCACTGTAACCACGACAGTGTGACTTTCGACCCGTTTTGGGATCTCAGGTGAGTTGACTATACCCACGGCGGGGTACTACCCAGAGTGGGGTACTGCCCAGAGTGGGGTAGGGTAGATTATTGTGTGTTGGTGTTGTAGTTGATACAGTAGCTATTGGCTACGAATATAAATACTGTTGACTGGAGAGACTTGGTAAATTTTGCGACGCAATATTGACGAATTATTCTTTACTTAAGTTACTTATACTGTTTCCAGAATTCTTTTATTCTTATACTTTTTATAACAGTTACTGTACATTGGATCTTTTAATACAATATATATGCCAGTTCTTTAATATTACCCCAAAATTATGGTAAATTAGCTTTTGCCCGCGGTTCCGCCCATTTGGATGTCGATCATCGCGTCCAAACATAGCCTATGTCCTTTCCTAAGGTCTAATCTACCCGTATACCAAATTTTATCAAAATCGTTTCAGTGGTGAAAGACAAACAAACAAACAGACATACACTTTCTGTTTTATAATGTAATTTTTTTGAAAATCATACATACCTACGCATAATCAGATAATCAAATGAATGATATTGAATTGAATTGTATTGACTTGAATTGAATTATGTGTTTTGTAATATGGAAAATAATGCATTATCAGGGACTCATGTATTAGAAAAATCTAATAACTAACACAATTAACATTATAATAAGAAATCATTTGTAACCAACATTATTAACAAATTATGGATTTTATTATCATACTAGCTGACCCGGTGAACTTCGTACCGTCAATATTTTTCCGCCCGCGTGGCGTCAGGTCGAGTCCCCTTGAACCCTCTACTATATTACATGTTTTATACATATAAACCTTCCTCTTGAATCACTCTATCTATTAAAAAAACCGCATCAAAATCCGTTGCGTAGTTTTTAATATTTAAGCATACAAAGGGATATAGGGGCAGAGAAAGCGACTTTGTTTTATACTATGTAGTGATGATTAATAAATGATTCTTCTTCTCCATCCCAGCGTTAATCCCAGTCGCATCCGAAGCTTTCAACTTGGAGTCTGGGGTACGCTTTAAAGTCTGATAAAAAAATGATTATTATATTATTACTAGCTTTTGCCCGCGGCTCCGCCCGCGTGGATGTCGGTTATCGGGACCGAACATAGCCTATGTCCTTTCTCAAGGTCTAATCTACCCCTATACCAAATTTCATCAAAAACGGTTCAGTGGTTTAGGCGTGAAAGCGTAACATACAGACAGACAGAATTACTTTCGCATTTTTAATATTAGTATGGATTATACCATCATTATACAGGTTCATTCAGACACGAGACAAATGTAGATTCGTCCACATTTAGCCTTAAGAATATAAAAATTCTAAGTTAACGTCTTAAACAATGCCGCAGTGGAGTTTGTTGCGCCGTTTCTTCTCCACCAGCGCCTTGGAAGCGGCGGTCAACTTAGCTTAAGTAGAATTTATTAATGACGTCAATAAGAAATTACCATATTGTTCTAGATTGAATAAAAATCTTTAAGTTAGACTTTGACTTGACACGGCGTTAAGTCCCCGAAGGGGTAATCAGAGGTGTTTTAACACCCACGTTTCGTTAACTATTTCGTTTCTTTTTTAATCAATGAACAATAATATTGAAAACCTATTACGAGGGACCAAAAACTATGTTTGGCGAAATGTAGATTCTCTACTTACCCTTACAGGGATTTACAGGCGTAAATATATGTATGTGTGAGTATACAAACTCTTATTATATTGCAGCCTGCCTATCCCGTGCCGTACGGGTAACCTCAAGCTGCAGCAGTGTCTCCAACACTTTACACGCGAGGAAGAACTCGACGGGGATGAGAAACCGGTACGTAACATACACCAGGGTCCACTTGTTGGCAATGAGACATGTACTCATGATTGCTGACGGAATGGCTGATTTCATTTTTTTGAAGTTGTGCCTTCGACTTTCTGCTGGCTCATTCGCAAAACTTGTCACTATTTCCCATTGGTAAAAGGTCCCTTTCATATATTGTCCCATTCTCGTAATATAATATCCTTTTTCATACAGTCCGTTTGCATAATGTCCCTTTCGCATAATTGACATTTCACGTACTGCCGCATTGAAGTTCGTTGCGCCGTTCCTTCTCCACCAGCGCCTTGAAAACGATGGTTTACTTAGGTTAAGTAGAATTATTAATGAAGTCAATAAGAAACAACCATGTTGAATGAAATTTTGAAGCATTCACTATGCTAACTTTTCAAATCGATTAAGATAGGAAAAAGTGAATGCTCAGGTGGGACTCGAACTCGAACCACTGAGCCACCGAGCCACACCTGAAGCTATCCAAATTCTCCTATACTGTCATCAAAAAACAAAACAATGTTTAAAAATGATTGCAACATCATTCATTGTTTCCGATATTTCGTATGAATGTCGGTAGATGGCTCCCACCGTCGCCCTAATAACAACCATTTTGTTCTAGGTTGAATAAAAATCTTTGACTTTGACTGCCCCTTTTGCATAATGTCCCTTTCGCAAAATGTCCTTCATCGCACACTGTCCCTTTCGCGAAAAGCCGAACGTATTTTTGAAGGTCCGCCTCGCAATACGGTATCGGGATAAATTTTTCGCTAGTGGCAACATTCCCTAAATTCCCGCGCACTTCACAAAAAATCTTGTAACTGAGTGACATGTTAAGTTAAAAAGTTATAAAAACTGTCTGTAAACTCAAAATAATAACAAGTAACGACCATTACGCAGTGTCTTTTTATCTCCAGAACTCTACAATGTCCCCCGAGGCTATAAAGCCCGTTTCTCGTAATGTCCTATTTTTTTTTTAATATTTCTCTTTCGCATACCGTCTCTTGCATATAATGTACGTTCGTATAATAGCGATAAGATTTTTGTATATTATTCATATTGTGTAAAGATTATTGTATTGTATTATATTGTATAATGCCCCTTACACACAACATCCTTTTTTCAGCTATTTATTATACATATCTAGACTCCATTCTCCATTCTGTTGTCTTTTTAATAAGCGTCGGTAGCTTATTAAAAAGACACATCTGAGTGCTTACAAGTGTTCCTGTGTTATTCCAGACGTGTTCCAAGTGCGGGGTCCGCAGAAAGTGCCTAAAGTGGTTCACCGTCCAGAAGTTTCCACAAGTTCTCGTACTGCATCTGAAGAGGTACCTATTAATACTATTATATAAATAAAAATAAAACATCACGGGTTCGAACCCTGCCTGAACCGATTCAATTTTTTCTGTCTTAATCGGTTTGAATCGTTAGGATACTGCATTGGTCTGGTCGTGCTTCGGAGAGCACGTTAAGCCGTCGGTCCCGGTTGCCATACGGTGACGCATATCACGCACACAGAAGGGCTTGATCATCCATCCAGTCAAACTGTGCCCCTCTAGAAAATCAGGTGTTGCCTCTTTCGAGGATTTACAGACATGTATTTGACAGCCTCCGCGGCGTAGCGGTAGTGAACGCGGCCGCTGCGCAGGAGACGCGGGTTCGATCCCCGCTCAGTGCAAATATTTTTATGCATGAATATGGGTATTTGTATTGGTCTGGTCGTGCGTTGGAGAGCACGTTAAGCCGTCGGTCCCGGTTGCCATACAAACATCTATGGCAGTCGTTACGGTTAGTTGAAGCCCTCAAAAGTCCAACAACTGGTCTAACTGCAATGCTTCGATATCGCCTTTGGGTTGTGGAGGTCAGATGGCAGTCGCTTCACAGAAAATGTCGAAGTTTAGCCAAATCCGCAGTTGGACTGGTAAAAGCGGACCCCAGACTCTAAGATAGCTTCGGATACGACTGGGATTAACGCTAGGATGAAAAAGATGACAGGCATGTATTTATGCATATTCGGTTTATTCCCGGGCCACCTTAAAACTGTAAGAATTATCGTAAATTCGTTAATACTGTACTAAATTACCTCAGTATTTTTAAATTACGAGTATTTTCAATCAAAAACATTGTTCAGTCTTGCTCAGAAAGTCGTAATTATAGCATTTTTCAATCCGTGAAATCTCTTATTGAAATCCCCAATAATTTTTCTGTCGGTAACGGAACGAGTGGGAAATAAGTTCCAATGGTCGCCACTGGGGACGAACGAAACTTTTCCCCCACTCATACCCTGTGGGGACGACCGGGAATAAACCTTATATTCAATATACAGACATCTAACCTTCAATTTTATAACAATACACATATACTATCTCCCCCAGGTTCTCTCCCACGGAGCGGTTCCGGGGCAAGCTGAACGTGCTGGTAGAATTCCCCCTAAATGGCCTCGACATGTCGCCCTATGCCGCCACCCGGGGCAACTCGCCCATGTACAACCTGTATGCTGTTAGCAACCATTCGGGTAACTATACTACCTATACACTTGGTACCCTCGACATGTCGCCCTATGCCGCTACTCGGGGCAACTCGCCCATGTACAACCTGTATGCTGTTAGCAACCATTCGGGTAACTATACTACCTATACACTTGGTGCCCTCGACATGTCGCCCTATGCCGCCACCCGGGGCAACTCGCCCATGTACAACCTGTATGCTGTTAGCAACCATTCGGGTAACTATAGTACCTATACACTTGGTGCCCTCGACATGTCGCCCTATGCCGCCACCCGGGGCAACTCGCCCATGTACAACCTGTATGCTGTTAGCAACCATTCGGGTAACTATACTACCTATACACTTGGTACCCTCGACATGTCGCCCTATGCCGCTACTCGGGGCAACTCGCCCATGTACAACCTGTATGCTGTTAGCAACCATTCGGGTAACTATAGTACCTATACACTTGGTGCCCTCGACATGTCGCCCTATGCCGCCACCCGGGGCAACTCGCCCATGTACAACCTGTATGCTGTTAGCAACCATTCGGGTAACTATACTATCTATACACTTGCTGCCCTCGACATGTCGCCCTATGCCGCTACTCGGGGCAACTCGACCATGTACAACCTGTATGCTGTTAGCAACCATTCGGGTAACTATAATACCTATACACTTGGTGCCCTCGACATGTCGCCCTATGCCGCTACTCGGGGCAACTCGACCATGTACAACCTGTATGCTGTTAGCAACCATTCGGGTAACTATAATACCTATACACTTGGTGCCCTCGACATGTCGCCCTATGCCACCACCCGGGGCAACTCACCCATGTACAACCTGCATGCTGTTAGCAACCATTCGGGTAACTATACTACTTATTCACTATGGCACCATCTTAATTTAACATTAACAGTGCAGTTAATGTACCGGTCAGGTATAAAATAAGCTGCACCATCTGACAACTAGTTAAAACGAACTTGACACTAACTGTAACAGGCCACCCTCGGCCGATGATTGTTAAATGTTACCGTTAAATTACACCTTTGTCATCGATTGTCATCCCAACTAACTGACATAAGAACTGACAGCAATTGACAGCTAACGTTGTGGTGTGGTAGAAGATGTAGTGACAAAGATAGAGAAAGGGATGCTTAGATGGTTCGGACACGTAGAAAGGATGAGTAAAAGTAGATTGACGAAACAGATTTATGAGGCGAAAGTGAATGGGCGAGTCGGTAGGGGGCGACCTAGGCGAACGTTCTTCGATCAAATCGAAGACGTCTTAAGTAAAGGCCAAAAGTCAAAAGTACCCAGAACCGACGCGTTTGTATGAAAACGCTTATGAAAGTAGGAGAAGCGAAAAAGGTGTGTCAGGATATTAAAGCTACTCGTATTTTTTACTATGTCACGATTCACAACGCGCGAACCAGCAATTATTACTATTACACTTGAGGATGAAGAGAGACGCGCAAGAAATAACAGATTAAGATTTTGGGTGCATATTTGAATTATATTATTTTTGCTGGGTGTGAGGGCAGAGTCGTGTAAATGGGCTATGACCTCAATTATCATTATTGTGTGATCTGTGATACCAAATTTTTTCACCATCTTAAAGAATGCAAAATCCAACAGATTCTTATACATTGTTTGAAAAGTAATAAATTACAGATGTATGTGTTAAATGTGTGCAGCCGGGGCTTATACTATGTCACTGGGGATAACTAATCACGGCGGCGGCGCGCGTCGTAGGACGATGCGCGCCTCCCCACACCGGGGTTGAGTCGGGGACCGCGTGGTTCGACCCTTCCCGAGGAGGGCCAGACCGAGAGGGATGGCCCTGGGTCAGCCGGGGTGCGAGGGATATGTCGCATGACAACCTCACCTTCGGCCTAGCACTACGACCCAGAGACGGCGTGCGGTTTAGTCGGTTCGAGTCCGACATAACCTCCCCCTCCGGCTCCGGAGGGGTGGGTATCCGTGGGGATTTCCCGCACGTAAAAAAAAAAAGGGGGACAACAAATCTACACTACTATTATAAAGAGGAAAGATTTGTATTTTTGTATGTTTGTAATGAATAAACTCAAAAACTAATGTGCCGAGTTCAAAAATTCTTTCACCATTGGACAGCTACATTCACCCTGATTAGCATAGGCTATATTGGATTTCCACGGGAATGTTTTTGCCAGCCGTGCGAAGCCGGGGCGGATCGCTAGTACCTGATAGAGACTCTCAAAAAGTGATTTAAGCTTAACGTGAGAAAGCATCTGATGAGGCCGTCAGGCTGTGGGCCACCAATGTAACATTGTTGGTGTTTGTAATTAGTGACCCTCTTTGGCGAGACTCTGCCTTCAGCTTACCATCAGGCGAAATGGAGTCATATTGACGTGTATATTTTTTTTATTTCAGGGACGACATACTCTGGGCACTACACAGCTTACTGCAAGCACCCTTACAACGGAGAGTGGCATGAATATAACGATTCTAGGTAAGTATCTATAGTTTCATAATTCTCTGGACCTTTCACCAACTGTGACGCGTCTAAACTTCGTTATATTTTTTTTTATACTACTGAGGTGGCACACGAGCACACGGTCCACCTGATGGAAAGTGGTTACCGTGGCCTATGGAAGTGTGCAACACCATGGGAGTCACGCTCGTGCTGCTGCCCCTGTAAGAACAGAGAGTTTCTGTGCCGTCAGTGTATAAGACAAAGCGGGAATAGCCTTTGGTCTTCACACTGACAGCACAAAAACTCTCCAGTGAGCTCTGGCAACCCTATTTTCTCACCATATTCCCTTCTTCCAGGGTCTCCCAAATCAACGGCCGAAACGTGGTATCATCTGAAGCGTACGTGTTATTCTACGAACTAGCGGGTCCTCGGCATACGTAGCGTACCTTCCAAACCCCGGTAACTATAGCAACCGATCGACATACTACTTTATTAAAAATCTGTTAAGGTACAGTCATCCTCAGGTCGAACTTGACGAACGAAGTACTCAAAATGATCTTTAAGCGCGTTTTCACATTGTCCGATATCCGATATCCGACATCCGATATCGGAGGAAGTCAAGTATATGACATAATGTATCTGTTTTTCACATAGTCCAGCACGATCTTGGTTATCGGAGCCGATACTGGCCCGATATCGGATCACAAAGAGACTAAAACAGCGACTGCAAGCAATTTCCGACCTTAATGACATTTTCTTATTTACGTATATTTTCGCGCTAATTTAAGATAAAAAAAAACCTCGATACTATCAAAGAATCAGTTTCGTTTATTCAGTTTAGGTACATAAAGAGCATATATGAACGTCAAAATTTTACAATTATGTAAAGAAATAGTTAAAATAATAAAGGTTTTATATAGTTTCGCTGGTTCGGTAAGTTGGTTCTACTGAGAAGATACCAGCAAGAAACTCAGTAAACAATATTAAAGTTTCTTTTTTAAACAATATGGTTTTATTATACTTATTTATATACAGAGTAAGCAAAAGGATGACTGCATTTTTACCATTGAGGCATTTGTCTACTTAAATTAAACTATGTCATGTCAATAACGTCAAAAATTGCTTGCACTTTTTTTCATTCCTAGCACCCCTAACTAGTCTGTGCTTTTGAGCAAATGGCCGTATCGGCTCGATTTTATCGGAGATATGTAAAAACTGCATATCGGAGTTCGGTTATCGGCATCCGACACCGATATCGGATATCGGATGAATGTGCAAACGCTCTAAACTTACATCCCATAATGTACTAAGAGCCCGTGAACGCCAGACCTTCGTCCTTTTATAAAAGCTGAAAGTTTATCACGCATGCCCCCAACAAAGGTAAGAACGATGGCTTATTATGAGGTCATAGAGGCTTTGTTAGTAGAGTTATTATCTTTTTTTTTTCCCTCGAGTAACCATGAGCAGGACCAGCCTCTGGTGCCAGTGCATTCTTAAATTTTGGGGCATGTTGAATGAAAATTAGATTTTAAACTATAACTTATACTTTCATGATCATTAAAGGTGTCTGGCAAGGGTTTACCACCATTTTAAAGTGTGTATATGAATGACGCAATTTCTAATAATACTGTTATGGTAATACACCTAAAAAACACACTTATTTGAAGAAAATAGTTCCTTTTTTCAAAACTTTAGTACCGTTTACCTGCCAAAGCAACTATGAGCTAAACTCCATAATGGGCCATCGCATTATCTGTGTTGGGAGCATGGGCTGGCAAACATTCAGCTTTTAAAAAATGACGAAGGTCTGGTGTCCACTCGCTCTCTATCTATAACATACACACATTTACACAGTTTAGCTGCTAAATAGACGCTAATTATACGCCCTAGGATCAATTCAGATCAGCCGGCAAACTTCTCGAGCATTTTTTCCATCTGATTTGTTTTGAGCCTTTTAATATAGATCAAGCTGAGTATTAGTTATTTTTAAAGTGTTCACCTCCTAATGAAACGACAATGATATTATTAAATTTTATTGATTTAGATCGGAAAAACTAAACGTTCAAGACAGGACTTGAACCCGCTTACTTTTGGTAGATGGCTCCACCCTCGACCGTCGTTGTTTGAACACGACGGTATTTCCGTCCAATTGAGTAGTCCGACTGGGGAAGTACCTCGGCCTTACAGAATACCGCGGCCATAATAACCTCGTGTTGTGTTCCCGACGGTGAGTAGGGTAGCCAGAGCTCCCTGGAGAGGTTTTGTGCTGTCAGTGGGAGCTTTTTCTTCTACTCTGACGGCACAGAAACTCTGTTCTAACAGGGTCGGCAGCAGGAGTGTGACGCCCCTAGTGTTATACAAGTCCATAGGTCACGGTAACTACGCACCATGAGGTGGGCCGTGTGCTAGTCTGCCACCTAAGTGGTATAAAAAAGTATGTATAAGAGAATTTTGTATAAACAACACATATCCCGATAGCTCAATTGCTCAGTGTTCTCCTCAACGTTACTTTTTCCGATCTAAAAATTAACTTCCGATACTAATTGCAACGGTACAATGTACCAAAATCAATAAATTGTTCAGTTCGAAAAAACTAAATCAAAATCGGTTCATCAGTTTGGGAGATGCCACAGACAGAAAGACACGCACAGACAGACACGTCAAACTGCAGAGGGGAAAGGGGAGGGTAGGAAAGAGATTGATAGACTCTTCAAGCCTTAAATCAGCTGTTAAGATACGGATCAGCGCGGATCTCAAATGGTTTTTTTTTTATTCAACTGGTGTTGGGATGTGTGACCTTACACGTGTAGTACGGATACGGATCTTAAGATCTTCCGCGGACTTACATTTTTACCTATCAAACATCCGACATATACTAGTCTGTCTAAACCGTTCATTGGTACCATAGATTTTTATATACAGGATCAATTTTTCAAATCCACAATGAATTTATTTTTTGACATTAGTATTTTTCTTGCTGACTGTACGATTTTGCCAAAATCTGTGAATGCCGTTCCGAATATCTCAAAAAGTGAGTGAAGGTCTCCTAAGAACGTTTTGCTGTAACTATAAGAGCGTTTTCACACTATCCGATACCCGATATCCGATATCGGAGGCAGTCAAATGTATAACATATATGTATCTTTAATATATACGCGTGATATACGACGCTGATCACGAATATGAGAAAAACAACTCTATACTATGTCAATAAGGTCGAAAATTGCTTGCAACTAGTCTTTGCTTTCGAGCAAATGGTCGTATCGGGCTAATTGTATCGGATATATGTGACAACGTTCTAACGGTTAGGGTACCTGCGCTTACTGTTTCAAAAATATACCTTTTATATAGGTATTTGTGTTACAAAAATGAACAATTTCTTGATTTTGAGCGCCGACTTCGCCAAGCATTTAAAATTTTGTTCTTTTCAAAATTGCTAGATGGCGCTACTTGGATATTACGTCTATTTGCCGCTAGGTGGCGCTGTTATGAATCTATGCGTCCGTATTTATGCAGAAAGGAACCAGCCATTCTTAAGACAGTATCTGTAATGGCCACTATTGTCTGCACTGCACCCCAGCTTACCCGAACGCGGGGTGCAGTCAATTTGACGATAATAGAATAGAGAATATAAATAATATAAAAAATACCCAAGAAAAACGTAAGATATCAAAAGTTTTTCAAAAATATTGTGCAGCTCTGTTAGATGAAGTAAGATACCTAATCATTTGACAGGTGTTCCCATATGTAAAAAAGAAACACAATACTGGTCTGTGATTTACTGCTATATATGCCAGTCTGAATATAAATTTGGGCAAAATTGCATGAAATAATACAGTTTACTTTCAAATACTCTTGTATACGAGTGAAAAAGGTCGTGTGGTTCAATTCTACATAAATACAGACAATTGTTGAAATCATATTTAGATAGCTGGAAAATTATATTTTAGATTAACTTTTAAATGTTTAGTAATTTTTGTATGACGTTGTGGCGTAATGTAACTCTATCGATGTCGGGTCCCGGGGTTCGTATTCTGCGGTCAATAATTGATATACCGGTTGTAAGGTGAACGCTCCCGAAGCCCCCTTGTAGTACTCCGTTATTCCTACATAATTTTTTTTCGACATAATGGATAAAAAAAAATATTTATTTGTAATTTCCTTTTTATTTGAATTATTTATTCTCCATTGTATTAGTAAGGCTCAATGAAACGACAATTTAGTAAAAAGAAATCTCTACAGAGAAAAAAACAAATGGTGCCCGGCGCGTTCTGTTTTTGTAGAAACAGAAAAGAAAATTAATCAAATTGAACTATTTTTTTTTTCCACCAAATGAGATATTGAAGGTATGCCAATATATAGTGTACCAGGAGTATTTCGAGAGGCCTTGGGTTTCAGGAGCGTTCTCCTTACACCCGGTGTTTGGCATATATCCACAAAGATAGAGTACTGATGACAAAAATTACTCCACAGCGTCACTTCACACGCGGCCATGTTTCGTACCCTACCCACATAATTTATTACTTAAATAGTATACCATTACTATAGTATTGTTTTTTTTTCTAATTTTATATACTTAGCTAGCTTTTCGAAGAGTGTGTGGTACTTGTTAGATATTATGCATTTTATAATTGTTGCTTGGTTACTTGATTCTTAAACAAAGAGGAGATAGCCTCCTTACGTCACTATTGACAGTGACAAATAAAAATAAATTTTATGTCACTGTTAATAAAGTTCAAATTTAAATGATCGTAACGCGGATTGTTCATATTTATGCAAAAAGGAACCAAATTTGTGGCTCCATCTACTATATAAAAATAAGTCGGGTTTTCCTTCCTGACGTTATAACTCCAGAACGCACGAACCGATTTCGACGGTTTTGCATTCGTTGGAAAGGTCTCGGGCTCCGTGAGGTTTATAGCAAAGAAAATTCAGGAAAAATTTCAACAGAAAAGCGGGAAAGCGATAATCGACATCCACGCGGGCGGACCGCGGCTAGTTTTTACATAAATACTGGCAATTTTCATGCTTACCCGTCATTGAATTTTTAATTGTTTGTGTAACGGTACTAAGGTCGAATTTTCTTTTTCAGCGCCGGCCTTTGTCACCCTATCACGATCCGGTATTTCAACATTTCCTCTTTGTTTATGAGTTATTGTTGATTTTTATGTTGTCTTACCGGTTGTCGCATACCTATATATACTATATATATGTATTGCAATAGATATCTTATATAGGAATTAATACATTGTTATATAATCTGCCAGAACTGCTGCAGTCAATTAAGAATCTCTTTTATGTAAAAAAAAATAAATGATAAAAATGTATAATACATACCTAAACCGGTCAGGCAGCTTCCAGTTCCTTAATGAATGCTAAATCATGTAACATGTCATCGTGACATTTTTATTTATAATTGAATTCGATGTTCAACGTGTTGCGTCTTTGGCGGCTCGGTTGCAAGTGACCGAATCCGCTCGAATGACGTCAGAACAGTGGTATTTGAATTACTAATTCATAGTAATCAAACAATACCATTATGATTGATAATAATTATGGTACAAACAGAAGTAAAATGAATTATATTAGGGAAATAGGAATGAGAATGTGTGTTAAAATTGTGATAGCTTACTGTGCACAGAATTATTGTCATTACATGGAATATACAAATGAAGTGTCCTTAAAACGACCAACGCGTTACATGTGATTATGGAATTGAATCAAAATATTACTAAGCACCGATATTAAAGTTGAAGGACTAACCAACACTGTTTATTTTTTACTATTTGAGGGGTAGTCTTATCTAGGGGGTTTTTAAAAAACAATAATTAAATTTTTGTTTTAAATCATCTCTTTATAGACCTTGTAAATGTAATGGAGATTCTATATAACAAACATTTGTTATACAATTTTACCTAGAAACATCCACATAAATATGCATATTCGCGCTGAGTGGGAATCAAATCCGCGACCGCAGCAGACCTTAGCAGTCGAACGTTCTACTGCTAAGCCATAGAGTTCGTCAAAATATCAGCTTTTAGCCAAACGCGTTGCAAAATTTAACAATAGAATGACAAATGTATGGAATTTGACGTATCTGACAGTCGTTGACACACGTCATAAACGTCAAATGCCATACATTCGTCATTCTATTCCAACAAACAAATCAATCAATTGGCGTGTCGCCATTAATAATTTTATACTACATTTTACTTGACATTGGCGAGTTGTGGCGATTTGCTGCAGGCCATTTTGAAGAAGTTGAAGTTGAAACAAATCAAAATTTAGGACACTTCTGATTTTGTATTCCATGATTGCAAGCCTATTTTGATAAATTAAGGTGCACAATTCCTTTTTAATTTGCGTGACATGTAGGAATATCACACTTTTAGCTGCGGAACGATGATGGCATAGTGTTCAAAATATAAATATATTAATGTTAACGCTTGTCTCGGTGTGCGGACGGCTTGGCGTTGAAAATAAATAAACGTGACTTGTGGTATGATCCATTATGATGAAGGTACTGTTACACGGTGTTCAGAGAATTCGTACACACAAGTATTGTTTAGTATTATTTTATTTATTAAAAAAAGCTCGAATAGTTTTATTATGTACTGGTGATGGCCTATTCACGCTTTTCTTACTTCGGAGCAGGCAGAAATGTCCGCTTGCCATCAATATTAAAAAGTTAAAAATTCTGACAATATCGGTCGAGCTGTTTCAAAACATCCTTTCCACATCATTAGAATCTATTCCATGTATAAAAAGTAGCCTATGTGTTTTTCCAAACTATATTCTATCCCTGTACAAATTTTCAGTCGGAAACGAACGTTAAATCATTTGAACATGCAAATTTCTTTACAAACTGTCACAGAAAGAAACCACACAATTATATCTTGGTGGTTCCTTTCTGCATAAATAGATCTTATAATAATAGGTAGCTGGTTAATAGCGATTCATCAGTACATATTAAAACATTGAATATCTCTGAACACCGACGGCAGATGTCGCGTTTATCTATTTTACAAAAATTTCTAACATAGATATAAAGCTATATAGTATCGCTTTGTTGATCGCGTTCACATCTGAAGTCGAATAGTCGGTCATTAGTGAGTATTACAGTCGGATTTCGGCTTACGACAGTCGGCTTTCGGCTTTCGACAGTCGGCTTCTGTCGATGTGAACGCAACGTAAGCGTGTTGTTTGTTTTTGTATAATTTTATCATTTGTTATATTGTTTTAATAACTTCGCTGGAAGATATTTTAATTTTAACCAAAGATGCTAAATCGTAGTGTGAACACCATCGTTGTATTTATAATATTAATAATGAATAATTTATTGTAATAATTATTTTATTTATAAATTGTAAAATTGTCGGCGGGCCCGCCGGCTATTATGTAAAAATACGTAACAGATTATTATTATAGAGATATATATTTAATGAGTAAATTATTATACAATAGTTTTATTTTTATTTAAACATCCAAGCTCCAATCCCTGTTACCTCATCTTTTTTTTTTTTTTTTATTTTTTTATTTTATACCATTGAGGTGGCAGACAAGCACACGGCCCACCTGATGGAAAGTGGTTACCGGTGGCCTATGGACGTTTGCAACACCAGGGGAGTCACAATCGTGCTGTCGACCCTGTAAACACAGTTTCTGTGCCATCAGCGTAGAAGACGGCAGAAATATTCTTTTGGTCTTCCCACTGACAGCACAAACTCGCCAGCACTCGTCTCCTTCGGCAATTGATGGCTGGCGTGTGGTTTGTGTTGGTTCGAGTTCGATATGTCCACCCCCGCCGGCTCCGAAGGAGGCTATCCGTGGGAATTTCGCACTATAAAGATTTTGTTGCCAGTTGGCCTGGCTCTTTTGGTTTATCTTGCATTACTCGGATGCTAGGAGAGACCAAGTTTCTCCTGGGCCCGCTTCACCGTCTCCTCGAGGAGCTCACGCGCTCCACACCCTTGCCTTGACAGACAGACAGACAGACACCCTTGCCTTGAGCAAGGCGACTGAGTGAGAGGACAACCACTCGGAGGGCCTGCCTCGGCGTTTCCCACGCCCGAAGCATCACAATAATGATATTCAGACCTTTCTGATCCGAAACAGGTGGTCCCTGTAGCACTCCTTCCATAGATCGCCCTGCGTCAGCAAGTACGAGCGAGAGGATTCTCATTATGGAGGCTTCCCACACTGGCCACTCGGAACAGCAGCGTGTGCAGCCCTGAGGCCTCGCTCGCTTCATTGATGGCACTTCGTTCTTGGCTACTTCTTGATCCGAAATGTCCCCTAACACCTTTTCCCATAGATTACCTACGTCAGCCGGTATGAGAGGTATGATGGGTCTTTCCGCCGCCACTATGGTGTGCCCTGCGCTCATTCGCCCTAGAAACGTCATATAGACGACCGACTAACCGTAGTCGGTCGTCGTTCGTTTCTTCACTGGGAATTGAACTTCTAAAACGTGCATACCAGCGACATCTATAATATAGCAATATTTAGATAATGAAATCTACACAAAGTAGCGGCATCTATACATTATAATCAAAAACTGTTAGCTAAGTCAGGTTCAACATCGAGAGCACACGTGGTGCTTGTAATAACAGATAGATGGCGTTTTTATCGAGAATTATAAAATCGATACTTGTATAACCCCTATGAATGAATAGTTCCTATTTTATAATATTTATCTATTCCTTTTACCTACGTAACATCGATTTCAATCAACTTGTGACAACAAGTGACCTTGAATTCTCAGAGCAATGGCAATAGTTACCGATTACCAACTGATTTTCTAATCCCATGCAAATTGCTATTATTCCGTAAGAAAAAGTACTTACCTACCTCCTACGAAATTATCAATGACGTATTTAAATAAGCAACTTGAATGATCATTCCGATTGACTTAAGACCGAATTAAATATTCATTGTTCAGTCGGTGTGCAATTTATTTATTAATGCGACGTAGTATTTTCGTTTTCAATGATGTTTTATTTCGCAATAAAGAGATAGATTTCTTAAGTACCAATATACCTAAGTAGCTTTATTCAAAACAGAACAGAGGCCGTCGTTAGATTGTACGTGGAAATTAGGAACAAAGGAAGTAGGTACGAAGGTCGAAGTAATAAAAATACTTCAAAAATTGGATAAATATTTTGAAAAATGTTCAACGTTTATCAAACTATTAAATGTACATAAGACGTAATAAGTAGAAATTCTATTTTATAATAGGTACCATGCTGAGGTACTGGTGTCTTATCTTGAAAAAAACTATATTTAACATTTTATATTAGGAGGTAGGTAATTTGCAGCGCTAGGGGTCACTAATGTCGGAACTACTTGAATATTTAAAAAAGATTACACCATAGGTGCAGAGTTTTTTTTTCGTACGAACTTGCCTAAAATCGATATTTTCGACTGACGTACTCCCCACACCGCCTTTTAGTTTGAAATTGCCGCGAGTGACGTCAGTTCGACCTACTGACGTCACTAGAGATTCCGCCTGACGTAGTCGCTGTACCTATCCTGCTCTAGCATTTGACACATGAATCACATAGACAGAGATAGTATTAGTCGCGTAAAGGTTGTGGATCGAGTTTTTGTTTTCATGAACCAGTGTCGACCATTTGAATGTCTACATATTGATAAGACAAACACTGATAAGAGTGTCTGTCAACACCTGTTTGACATACGTAACATGATTAGAAAAATTATTTAATAAAATGATAAAAGTTTTAAAGTGAATAGTGCGTCAGAACAAGAACTTAGTTTTAAATAAAGCAGTATTTTGTTAATGAAACCTCGCGGGGTAGAGTATGAACCTCCCGAGGCGAATGACGTACGTATGTGACAGTGGCGCTATTGCGCTTGCGGTAGTGGCTACGAACTAAGGCCAGTAGACGAATTTCGCTCGGTGGGTAAAGTGAGGTCGAAGGAAACAATTCAAGTTTCATACGAAAATGGCCAGCAATATGAAGCCAGCGCACAAAAGCAAACATTTCCCGATAGACCAACTAGTGTGTGTTGGCAACTATGAGTTGGAGAAAACGATCGGCACGGGAAATTTTGCTGTCGTAAAACTTGCTACACACGTTATAACTAAGAGTAAGGTGCGTACCCTATTGTCGTAAGTCGCGTATTACTGTGGTTTTAGTGTTTTGTTTCTTTAGTACAAGTTTATAAAGTGTATCAAAAGGTGTTAGTGCAACCTCGGTAGTGTATTGTGAGGCTGTTCTGTTGTGTTACAGTGGTTTTTTCCATTTGTCCGAAGCCTTTCGTCGGTACAGCGGTCAGGTTTGCCAAACATTACAATATAACTTGTTTTAAATCTACAACTAGCTGGTATACTAGGCTCGAAAACGTGTTTGTTAAAAAAAATAACATTTCACAAACCAGTTTGATTGTACATTGTTTACTACAAACCATGTAATATATTGGTTACATCTCGAATTAGTCGGATAATACTTGAAAAATTTGTACAAAAAAAACTTAGATAGGTAAGTAGTTATAAGCAGAGAAATGTTTTCGTAACATACTCTGCGATTGTTTTTGCACGTTTTTTCACGATATGGCGGGATTGTAACGTATTTTTTGCGACTTTATAACTATGTTTTAGCTGCAATTATGATCAATTGATGTCTCCATTCAGCATCCATTGACCAATTATGAATCCTATACTATTATGCGTACTTTAAGAACACTCGCCTACAACAATGACTTTGACCTGACAGTATTTAATTTGTTGAAACAAAGCTCAAAACTTTCTTAGATAACATATTTGTGCAAATAAGTTCATTTTATCACTTATCAAAACAATCAGTGACGAGATATGATTGATAAAATAGACACACAGTTATCAATACTGACTTCAGACTCATCTGATAGTACTCTCATTGTAAAAAAATATTCTAATCAGAATCTGATCAGCAATTTCTGTCTATACAAAATGTAGATTAAGACTACTTTAAGAATAGTTATTCTCATAAGAATCTAGTCTCCTTTAAGATTCTAATTAGGATTATAGATTTTAATTTATTTTTGACAGTGACAGTTTTTTATAGGTACCATTTAAGTTGCACACAAGCACATGGCCCACCTGATGAAAAGTGTTTACCTATAGACATGTGCAACACCTGGGGCTTAACACTCAGTTAGCTGACCCTGTAAGAACCATAGGTCTTGAAGGACCTAACAAGGTTGAGATTAATTAAAACTCCTAAATATCTAAAACAATCATAATGTTATCTAAAAGATGACCAATTTTCTTAAATAAGTCTCTTGAAAATTCAGTTTCCATTTTGTTAAGAATGATGTCAATGATCTTTCTTGAAAATTGTGATATGAGAATACTGTCTTTGACATTTGGGAGATCAAGATTAGATTGGGACTGGCTTTTGAATAGATATTATTATTTATTGGGAGAATTTTGGCCGTCTGACTGCTGACTTTTCCTAGCTGTCATAAAGATGGCAATACAAAAGGGACCTCTATTCTTAAATAAAATTCTTCAACTTTATTAATCTAGTTTCCTAGTCCCATTCCAAATTTAAAATTCATTCCCGCCTTTTTTGGTTGTTTTTATTAATTTAGTAAGAGTTTTACATTTTTCATAACAGTGTTTATTAGATGCTGCAAACCTGTCCTCTCAATCAATATCCCTCTGCGACACAAATACCTCCCCCATTAACATCCAATTCTCCCTATTTCTCGCCAGCCTCTGCCACAGAGGGCGAGCAGTCTTTCTGAGGTTGTCTGAACACCATGCATATTTTTTGCCTCTCCTCCGCTTAGTAATGAGGCGGGGTGTCCACTCTGTGGCCTTCCTCGACAACAGTAGTAGAACACAAATGGCCACCTGAAATGGTGCACACTGTGCTGTATGAAAGGAATTTTGTCCCATGCACACTCAAACTGTGGAATGGAGTACCGAGAAACTACAATATGGGGTTTTTCAATTAACCTAACGCCTAAAGCCTAACTAGCTTGTGTTATGGAATCTAGAATGTAGATAAACGTAACACCCAGACAAATGCTAATATAAACACCACTACTACTATAAACACCAGTGGTTGTCTGTCACCTAAGTGGTATAAAAATCACAATAACAAGCACATAAGATAGAATTTAAAATTGAATTATAGATTTTAATAATAACTTTCAACAAAACCTTGGCCTGACACCTCAAAAAGTGATACAAAAACACGAATCCATTTACACTATTATAATATTATAAATATAAAAAGTTTATTTGGTTTAATGCACTAATTTCATGAACTACTGCACTTATTCAAATTGAGAAATGTTGTGAAAAAAACCTGACACCAACAATGTTGCAATGGTGGCGCTCAACTTGTCGGCTTCATCAGATTCTTTTCCATCCCACCCTTAAAGGCCCCGGGACTGTAGGAAGAAGGAAACACATGAGCTGGTGAAGAGTCCCCAGACTTTATGTTGAGCTTGTTTCTTGATACAGTCTTTAGATCTAAACGGCCTCTGTGGTGTAGCACTAGAATGTTCGACTGCTGCGCAGGGAGCGCGGGTACGATTTCCTCTCAGTGCAAATATTTGTATGCATGAATATATATATTTGCATTGGTCTGGGTGTTTCTATGTATACTATGTATATATTAATTACAAAAAAAGTAACTTAGTATGTTTATCCACATTCTAGATTCTAAGTTAAGCTATGCAAACCATGGAGCTAGTGTAGAATTTTGTAGGAAATAAAAAATTAAAAACATGATTTTATCACTATATTTTATGTTGCAGATAAATTTTAAACTATCTAGATAATATTATACTTCAACTATCTCATTACCTGTTAGCATAATTACACACCGGCAGACTTAGCGGAACAAAAAAAACAGAGAGTATAAAATAGTAAGTTTTATTTTTAAACAAATAATAATTAAACATGAAACAGCAACAACACATTTGAAAACAAGTGTTTGCTGCGAATGATGTTGTTAAAGATTTCTTGGGGCAACCTCTGCCATTTTTCAACTAATGTGTTTTGCAGCTCGCTTAGGAGGTGGCATTCTTGATTTGACACTCCTGTTCAATCCACCATTCCATGCCACTCCATCACCGTAACACTAACATGGTTAGATATGCCTGTACTGAGCGAGCACTAGAGCCCAAATATTATCCTGCATTAAATTGAAGTTGTTATCAATAAATGGGGCAAATGGCACAACATGTTCCTCTAAAATCTCCCTGATATACCGATCAGCAGTGAGATTTCCATAGGCCACAGTAACCATTATCTATCAGGTGGGCTGTGTGTTTGTCTGCCACCAAAGTGAAATAAAATAAAAAGGGAAAAATAGTGGCTTCAACAATTTCATCAAGAACCAAGCGATCCGGTGACACTTTTCTTCACCTCTCTATAAAGACTTCACGACCTCCGTCTTCCATGAGCGCGGGCCTGGAGGCGAGTGGACTGTAGATCCATAGGTCGCTGGTTCATATCCGGCTCGAAGGACCAAATGAAAGGCACTGCTTCCAAATGGTCTGAATTTCCTTCTATTTGAAATGGACTGTATTTTGGATTGTGTAAAAATAAAAAGGCGTGTGGTTCAGTTGAAGACTTGCGTAAGAGAGTTTATTTTTGACATTGACATCTTAATTCTAACATGACAACTGACAATGACAGTATGTTTTGTTGGTGTTCCCAACAGAGTGAAATCGCCTGTCTCCCTAACAGAAGCAGGCCCATGGTATGGTATCACGGGCTGAATTCCGCAACTCTACTACAAGGCGCGGTTTTTGCGTGTAGGTGGATATTCTCCGGCCTCCCCGTACTCGGGGGCTATATGGAGACACCATGGTCCCCACTCTCAAAAGGAGCCATCTCGAGAAAGCGACCCAGTCTGGGTCGATCAGGGTGCAAAAGATATGTTTCCGGCTATCTGTAGCTATTCCGGCCACCGAAGACCCAAAGACGGCGTACGTTTTCGTCGGTTCGAACCTGACATAACCACAGGATCCAAAGGAAGGGGGTAGCTACAAGGATGTTGCGCACAAAAACAAAGTCTAAAGGCGCCCAGTCCCAGACTAACAGTCCGCCTGCAGTTTCAGATGTGTCTAGCGGCCTGCAGTTCTAACCTGATAGCGTCCACAGACTAAAACGATTTTGGCCTGCCGGCAATTCCCTGTTGTCAGTTTTGCGACCACACACTAGCAGTTGTGAGTCGACAGTTTCCCGCCGTGCGATCTGCTGGTGTCTGTTCGTTCGCCCTGACGGCCTAGGACTGTCCAGCCTAAGACTGTCCGGCCTAAGACTGTCCAGCCTAGGACTGTCTGAAATCGTTCGGCGGCTACACACTATCGGATTGGTTATCGCGAGTAACTGACAGATTTATGTCTTCCGGCCGTCATCCGGTAAACTGACAATGAGTGGACGCCTTAAGGATGAGGCTGAACTTCGATATTTTCCGTAAAGCGACTGTCATTTGACCTCCACAACCCATTGGCCGATTGGCGATATCGGAATTCTGTAAGGTTTTAGGACTCCAGCTACCAGTAACGACTGCCAGAGATATTCGTATGGCAACCAGCTGTACAGTTCTCTAACCATTTAACGTCGAGCGCAGCGCTGTGTTCGTCCTTGATGGAGATTGTCATTGGTCGGTCTCCAGTGATGTCACCTAGTCCTTAGAGAAAGCAGGACCGACGGTGGCTTAGCGTGCTCTTTGAGTTACGGGATTTCAATGTTTTAATAATGGTCAACCAACCTAATAAGGTCAATTTGGCTGGTGTTGCATAACTTTGCAATGTGTTATGTTAATGTTCCCTTCATATTATGTTGACCCCAAGTCGCGAAAGAAACGAGCCCCTGACGATCTGTGCTTGGTGGATTTGAGCTCCTACGCCGTCGTAGCACCCCGCTCTTTCCTCAAAAGACACCCAAAAAACCGCGTACCTATTACGCATATAGATTAAATTTCGTGACGTCACTGGGCACATTACATTACATAGTATAAAACAAAGTCGCTTTCTCTGTCCCTGTATCCCTTTGTATGCCTAAATTTTTAAAACTACGCAACGGATTTTGATGCGGTTTTTTTTAATCGATAGTGTGATTCAGGAAATAGATTTATATGTATAATACATGTTTAATATAGTAGAGGGTGCAGCGGGAACTGGATCTGATGCAACGCTGGCGGAAAAATATTGGCGGTACGAAGTTCGCCGTGTCAGCTAGTAAGATATATGCCGGTAATAGAATAGGACTACCCCAGCTCTTCCTGTGAGTGTCGTAGAAGGCGACTAAGGGATAGGACTGTTCGCCATCCGACAGAAACATTTGGTATAATATAATATATAATATAATAGTAAACAATAAACATAACCTAAAATCACATAACGGGTAGTCCGGCGGGAACTCAAGTCTCTGGATGTTCGGCAGTCGAGTGGGCCGGACGGTATACTGGCGATGGTGCTCAGGCACTGTGCCCCCGAATTGTGCCCAGTACTTACACGGCTTTTCGCGCTCTCTTAATCCGCGAGACCAGTACCAGCCTCGTGGAAGACTGCATTCGTGCATCCTGTGCCTAAGAATGGCGACAGGATAGACCCGTCCAATTACAGGCCTATTGCTATAACCTCCCTTCTCTCGAAGGTGATGGAGCGTGTGATTAATACACAGCTCCTGGGATACCTTGAGGGAAACGACCTACTGACCGACCGACAGTATGGCTTTCGCCACAGTCGCTCCACCGGTGACCTTGTGTATCTTACAAACCGATGGGCGCAAGCTATCGAGAGTCGGGGCGAGGCACTAGCGGTCAGCCTCGATATAGCAAAGGCCTTTAGCCGGGCTTGGAATAGAGGTCTTCTTTCGAAGTTGCCACGCTACGGGCTCCCCGAGGGACTTTGCGAATGGATTGCCAGCTTTTTTTTCCAACAGAAGTATCCAAGCCGTCGTCGATGGCAGCTGCTCGGACCGTATGGACAGAAACGCTGGTGTCCCACAAGGCTCCATGTTGTCCCCGACACAGTTTCTGCTGCATATCAATGACATGCTGTCTGATGGGTCCATTCATTGCTATGCGGCCGACAGTACCGGGGACACGTGTTACACGGGTCGTGCAAATATCCCTCAATTCGAGGTGGAGAAGAGACGCGAACAACTTGTGTCTGAAATCGAGACTACTCTCTCGGGAGTATCCGGTTGGGGTCGACTTAACGTAGCCCAACTTAACCCCACTAAGACACAAGTATGTGTATTCACCACCAAGAAAACCTCATTTATTGTAGCGTCGCAATTCCTGGGCACACCACTTTACATCTCTTCGAGTATTGGGATCCTGGGTGTCGACATCTCAAGCGACATTCAGTTCCGCGGCCATTTGGAGGATAAGGTCAAGCTGGCTTCAAAGAAACTTGGAGTGCTCAACAGGGCAAAACAGTACTTCACTGCGGGGCAACGACTTCTGCTTTATAAGCCACAAATTCGACCCCACATGGAGTACTGCCGTCACCTCTTTGCCAAAGCGCCGGCATATCAGCTTGACCCCTTCGACTCATTGCAAAGACGTGCGTTGATGCTCGTGATTCAATCCCATACTCACAGGCGATGTGGAACCTCTCAGCCTCAGAAGGGACTTTGCCTCGCTGTGTGTGTTCTACCGCCAATACAATAGTCTGTGCTCAGATGAATTGTTTGACATGATGCCCACTGCTACATTCTATCATCGCACCACGCGCCATAGGCAGGGCATTCATCCTCACATATTGCGACCGAAAATGGTGCGTTATGAAAGGAAATTCATCCCACGCACGCTCAGGTTGTGGAATGAACTTCCTGCCGTGGTTTTCCCAAGCGACTACAATATAGGGTTCTTCAAGGAGGGTATTAGAAGGTATCTACAGGGTCGGTAGCACGATTGTAATGCCCCTGGTGTTGCAAACGTCCATGGGCCACGGTAACCACTTCCCATCAGGTGGGCCGTGTGCTAGTCTGCCACTTAAGTGGTATTAAAAAAAATAGCACATGAAAAAGTGCTTGCTTGTAGGGCTCATCCCCTATTACGTGGGACAGAAGCGAAATGTGGCTATTAATACACTTCTGTAGAATATACTGCTTCCGGGCTGTTTGGCCGTGGTCGATGTGAAACTTGCGTTCCAGACGTTTCGTCGATCACTGCGGTCGACAAGATTGGTACCCAGCACTGAGAGCCACTCGGTATCACAGTGCAAACAACCAATCAGGATCCAGTACGTCCGCGCCACAGGGCTCGACCAATCAGAATCGAGTGAGTCAATTCCCCGCTCCGACCGTGCCTATAAATACAGCCGTGATTCAAGGTTCGGCATTAGTCGCAAGTCAGCCGCCGGCGAGGCAAGGTCTCCGAAGTTGTCGTCGCCCGGCCCTGCGCCACTGAAGATGTCGACCGCAGTGATCGACGAAACGTCTGGAACGCAAGTTTCACATCGACCACGGCCAAACAGCCCGGAAGCAGTATATTCTACATGCATCGCCGGCCGTGAAAGCCTGAAGACTTATAATACACTTCTGTCTAGCCCTTCGGGGATTTCTTTTTTTTAATGTTAGACATGTCAATTTGACTTCACCTCACCTAATGGTAAGCTGTAACATGTAACATGCGTTAACGACTGTCATATACGTCAAATCCCATATATTCGTCATTCTATTCCACCAAACGCCGGCTAGCAAATTGCCACTTGTCTAGAGGGGCAGGAAAGAGGGCCACCATTATATACTCGTGCCATGTTAACAATGGTGGCACTCAGCTTGACGGCCTGATCAGATGCTTTTTCACGCCCCGCTTAAAGGACCCGGGACTGTAGGAAGAGGGTGTGAATTTAAATGAGAATATGGAAGCGAGTGAAAGGACCCACGAGAAGAGATAGGGTGGCCCTATTCTAACCCATACAGTGTCCGTGTGGTGACGGAGTCGCCTCCTACGACACCCATGGGAAGAGATAGGGAGGCCTTTTTTTACTCCACCGGGACCAAAACGGCAACACATTCAACCACGTGGACGCAGCCGCAGTTACAGCTAATCATTTCACAAACAACACACCATTGCATTAGTTAAAAAAAAGTTAAATATTTACTTTAAACATTCTATTATATTAACTGGGGAATTCCGGAATTCCTAAACTGATTGAATGTATGACGTGTAGTCATCATTTTTCTATTATTTTTTCGGACCTATCAATATGACTTTACCCCGCCTGATGGGAACCTGAAGGCGAAGTCTCAGGAAAGAGGGTCACCATTACTGACATCGATATTTCTTCCTCCACTTCTCCACTTCTCTAAGCATACAGCGCCGACCGTAGCACAGCCGTGATACAGATTCTCATTGGTCGATATGCAGTGACGTCATCCAGTCAGACCAATCACAATCTTTATTAAGCTGTCACAGGGCTGTGCTCGACGCTCTACGCTTAGAGAATTGAACAGTAGAAATTCTTGTGCTTACCCATCTTACTGTCATTGCTAGACATTTGTTACCCACCTAGCCTAGCTAAATTAGTCAAAAGCTACGGTCATATAGTACAGTCATCGCACTCTTCCTGGCCTCACCCGTACCAGGCCTTGGTTACGAAGTTAGCTTTTTTTTTTTTACGTGCGGGAAATCCCCACGGATACCCACCCCTCCGGAGCCGGAGGGGTAGGTTATGTCGGACTCGACTAAACCGCACGCCGTCTCCGGGTCGTAGTGCTAGGCCGAAGGTGAGGTTGTCATGCGACATATCCCTCGCACCCCGGCTGACCCAGGGCCATCCCTCTCGGTCTGGCCCTCCTCGGGAGGTGGGGGTTACGAAGTTAGCAGTGGACGGCCCGGTGACTTAACCAAGAATTTAATTTTGTCCTCTCTCATGATCTATGCGTCTCTATTGCCTCTGTCTCCTATCTTGACTTGCCGCGCAGACGCCGCTGACTTTATGACCGAGGTCTGAGGACGGTCGCACGACGTTGTAGACCTGTTACGGCGTGGCGCCGTGGGTGGGTCAGACGCCAGGCGCTTCCATAAGTCAATGGACCTGAGTCATTTTGAGCTATTCGTACACCTACTGATTGAGACTAAGAGCCTCGTCCGTAGGCTCTGGCGTAAGATTACCTCTTGGGGTTGGTAGGTCAAACGGCAGTTGCGGGTCTGAGTCGTCAGAAATAATTTTGTCAATGAGACAAGTAGTAATTTTTCAATATACTCGTCAATTTATGGAAAAATTAATTGCAACTAAATCAATTGCATTTGAATTGAATTGCGATTATAAAGACTAGTTGTAAATACGAAGACTAATTGAAAAAAAATTTATCTCAGATTTACCCTCCCTTTTAGAAACCCTTTTTCTATTTTATTGTATGCAAAATACCCATAGATATCCTTGCCACCTTCCCAAGCTCTAATTTATCTGTGTACCGAACTTAAAGTTATCTTCAAGAATAATAAACCTTTCATCGTCTTTTTGAACTATTTTAACGCCTTTTTTCGCAATAAATGTAGCCTATTGTCTTTTTTTTTCATCAACATCGGTTCAGTGATTTGAACGTAAAAGCGTTACAGACTTTTTCGGGGTCGGAGCACGAGTTTGACGCGCCTGGTGTTGCACACGTCCGTAGGCCACGGTAACCACTTTTCATCAGGTGAGCGGTGTAGCTATCTGCCACCTAAGAACATTTGTACCCATGGTGTTGTTAGGTATTATTCCCTCCAGGAAATAAGTACTGTGGGTAGGTAATAGGAAAACCTCACTGGTAGTAATAATAATAATTTGACAGGATAAAGGTTAACCTTTATATAAGATTTTAAGTACAGTAAAATGTGCCGTGTTGATTTCCGCTGGAGTAGAATAGCGCCCCCCATCTCTTTCCGTGGGTGTCGTACTTTTAGGGATAGGGGTGTTCTCGATCCGACAGTAAACATGCAGATCACGACAAAGTACCCAGTTGATGGCAATGGGGATGCCGACTGCGCTTTAATCCCTACAGAGAGCGCCTCGTAATGGCCAATGTTAGCTGTCATGTACGTAGATTTCATTGTCTCTTCAAATCTGACAGCTATGAGTTTGTTTTTGTCATTGAACAGATGGTTATTGTTGTTTGGTCATACGCTGCTGCCATCTACAATTAGTTTTGCGTCGGCATTCCCATTGAATCACGGTGTATAACAAAATTGAAAATTATAGATGTCGAAATGTGGGTGATTAATATTATACACCTCTGCTTACTTACCCCTTCGGGCATTAACAGGCTTGAATATACATATGTCGGCGTAGAGATTTATGTTCAACCATACTACCTTCGTAATTGGGTGTTTTCCTGTAGTTAAAATAGATTATTTAGTTTTACTTATTAAATTAAGAACAGTAAAATAGTGAAAATAATTGCGTCCGTTATTATTTTATCGTCTTTATTTATTTTTAATCATCTACCCAACCATTAATAGTAAATTATTTGACTATTAAATATTATGACGTCACAAATAAATTTTTCATACAATTTTCCTTACAACTTACCGTTTTGACGTTTAGTAAAAAGTAACTTATTTGACTAGTCAGTCAAAAATCCAATTTAGTTGCTTTGTGAGTGTTTTGTGAATCAAGACCCATTCGGTTGGCACCCGCTAATGGGTTAGTGTGTCAAATGCAATGTGATTTGGGCGTTCTTGCAGGGTCGGCAGCGTGAGTGTAACGCTCCTGGTGTTATACACGTCCATAGGCCACGGTAACAACTTCCCATCAGATGGGATTTGCTACGTCTAAGTGTTATAATAAAGTTATCTTGCCACACATTTCAGGTCAAAAATATTTTCACAGTTTCGTCTTCAAATAATCAAAATATTGACCAGTTCGCTTCAAAATAATAAATAATTGATATAAGATCAACTTAACTTCCGTTCCATTAATACTATTTCCGAACGGCAATATTTACGTTTGTTGAAAATAAATATTATCATATTATATTGGCAACACTTCAGTCAGATGGTATTTGTTTGTTGCGAATGACAGAGTGGCCATATGTGTGCGTGATTATTCTTAAAAAAAACATATTTTGAAGGATTCTCCGTCCATCCATATACCCACTCCTATAAATCCCCGAAGGGGTAGACAGAGGTGAATTAACAGCTACATTTCGCCAACTATGATATTTAGTCCTACTTAATAGGGGGCGAGCCCATTGCCGTCAAGTGGGCACTTAGTAATAGGCTGTATGTTTACTGTCAGATGTAAAACAGACGGCCAACAAGCAATCCAAATTCTCCTATACAACCGTCTTAGGGCGATTGCTTTAGGCGTACCTCGGTGGCTCAGTGGATAGAGCATTCCCCCTGTAAGGGTAAGATCGCGGGTTCAATTCCCGCCTGAGCTATTCACTTTTCCTATCTTAATTGATATTACGAGTTTTGGTTTTACTCAATCGATTACGACTAAATTTACTAGCGACTAAGGGCTAGGGCTGTCCTCCATCCAACAGTAAACAGCCCACGAAAAAGTACCCGCCTAAGAGCGTTTTCACACTCATCCGATATCCGATATCGGTGTCGGACGCCGATAGACGACATCCGATAGCCGACACCTTGTGCTGTTTTCACATTTATCCGATAAAATCGGCCCGATACGGCCATTTACTCGATACCACAGACTAGTTAGGGATGCTAGGAGTAAAAAAAAGCGATTTTCGACCTTATTGACATGACATGGTATCGAGTTTTTTTCTTATATTCGTGATCAGCGTCATCAATCAAAGCGAAAAGACATGTAACTCAGAAAATGTCATTAAGGTCGAAAATTGCTTGCAGTCGCTGTTCAAGTCTCTTCGTGTTCCGATATCGGGCCAAAACAGTGATGTTGGCTCCGATAACCGATATCGGGCCGGACAATGTGAAAGAAAGATACATATCTCATACATTTGACTTCCTCCGATATCGGATGTCGGATATCGGATGAGTGTGAAAACGCTCTAACTCCAATAAGCTAACCCCACTTAGGATAGAATATCATTAGATGATTACCCTCCACTACGTGGGACTTGGCGACCGCGTACGGGCAAACGTGGTGTAGGACGCTCAAAGGCCAGGTAGAAGGACGACCTCATCAAGGTCGCCGGGAAGCGCTGGAAGCGGGCTGCTTAAGATCGGTCGTTCTGGAAGTCCATAGGAGAGGCCGATGATGATGACGTGGGACTGAAAATCATAGTTTACGAAATGTACGTGTTAAAACACATCTGCCTACCCCTTCGTGGGCTTACAGGCGTAAATATAATAATATGAATGGATGTATATCTGGTTTAAACGTGGTATGCTTGAAAGTTGAAAGTAATACCACGGATGAAGCCGGGGAGGATCGACTTATTAATTATATTGTTAAGATCGTTGCTACTCCACATCTTTCGAGAACATATAATACCTAAAAGTATTCTATACTAACATTATAAATACGAAAGTAACTCTGTCTGTCTGTGTCTATAACGCATAAACCACTGAACCGATTTTGATGAAATTTGGTGTAGAGATTAGTTCGGGCGGTTAGGGCGGAGCCGCGGGCAACAGCTAGTGACGTAATATTAGTAGAGTCCTTGCTAGTCTATACCCCTAGAACATTAGCCTAAAAGTAATTACTAAAATAAAAAAGAAAACATTCCTGAAATCTGAAACTCGGCCATATATAGAAAGCCGTACAAATTAGAAAGTTTTAAATTCATTATAACTTTAATTATAACATTTTGCTAGGCTTCTCCTTGAAGGGACTTTTGAAAATCTTGCCATTGAATGGTATTGTCCTCAAGAAACTCCAGGGCAAACTTGTGAATTCATTATTTCAATTCACATTCAAACAAATTAATTACATTTTAACCGACTTCAGTAAAATGTTGTGTGTTCAGTTATATTGTTCAATATGATGGCCACGGCTACATTCTATTATAAACCGCTCGCTACAGGCAGGGAATCCTCACACGCTGTGACTTGAACCAGTACGCACAGTCAGGTATGATAGGAACTTCATCCCATGCACGCTCAAGTTGTGGAATGAACTTCTTTCTGTGGTTTATATGCCTGTTTTATAATTCTTATACAGATGCACAACTACATACGTAACTTCAAAAAGCAGGCAGGCAGCTTTTTAGTTCAAGAGTTATGACTAGATGGCGACATTGTTTTGAAAAGCTTTTTATAATTTTTCGTATTAAAAATCAAAAAGAAACTAAACATATACTAAACTATGTATGTGACTGAATAAAACTATAAATATTATAATCTATATTGATTCTGCCAGATTCTGCAGTAATTGTCAAAGTTACATACATAATGCACTATGCCGCTAGATGGCACGAGAATAAATTAATGGCACGATTTTCACAAAATCTTTTTGATCACATTACAAACAAGTTTTATATGCTTACATTATCATGTGTTTAAGTTCCGAAATAAGTTATCCGTGATTCTAAGTCAGCAAATAATCGTTTTAACATGGCTTTGACTTTATTATTTTCTTAAATGCGTCTACTAATGCCATCTATTCATTTTTGAATATTACTAAAGATATTTTCTCAGTATCGGTAATGGTACTATACATCGACGTAACATGTTTTAAAATAACATAATATATATGTCACAGCCAACTAGCTTAATCAGCCGTTCAATTAACCGCCTAGACTTTTTACTGAACGGCGCCGTTCAATTAGCGGCCTGAATGGTGTTCAGCCATTTGATTAAACGGCTAGGCAATCGATGATGTTTAATTACTTGCCTGAAATTAAACGATCGAATTATAAAAAAATAACCACGAAGGCTAATGCAACCTTCTAACCTAACCTATCCAAGTCGGATTGCGTAACTTTCTCAATAAACCTATAACTATTTTTTTGTGAATACATCTTTCCCTACTCCTTCGGGGATTCACAGGTGTGAGTATATGTGTGTATGTATGTAATTTTCTGTCTTACTTCGGGGTGGTGTTCCATCTTACGAATCGCCTAAGCATTAGCCAGCCAGTTTATTAAATATTATAACAAACTTTACGGCTGAATATCATTTAAGCTGTTCATTGGTTGGGGCCGTTTAGGTAACAGCCTAGGCAGTTAATTGAACGGCTGATTTAATTAGTTGGCGGCAACATACGCCTAAAAATTCCCGAAGGGGTAAACAGAGGTATATTAACACCCACATTTCCAACTTATTACAAAAAATATGTTTTAAATATGTTTATCTGCATTCTAGAACCCACAAACTATACTCATCAGGTATAGATGACGCAGCATTGTATTTGCTTTCACTCCTTTCTATAATAATGGAAACGTACTGAGGAAATCTAAATGCCGTTGACTCTCCTTGGGACTGCCGGATGACCTTGCTGCGGCAAAAACCTCACGTGAATGCCATGTTTTTTATTATTCAATTGAGTATTGGTTCAACTATCACTTGTCATAAGTACTTAGATTGTTTATTGCGGAAAATTTTACATTTAGGCCCGGATTCCAGAATGAATGAAACTCTCAGCCCTGAATCTCTCAGTCTATCTCGTTTTATCTGAGAATTGTGTAGACAGATTGACAGATAGTCTTTTTTAATTAAATTTTTAAACATTTTTCATGCTAAATAGTCAAATCGTTTTAAATAGAAAAATTTGAACGGTCTAAGATGGGTTTGATTTCGCGATCTTTGCCTAGGGGCAATGCTTTGACTACTAAGCTCCCAAACCTCGCCCTAACCAAATGAAAATTCTCCTTCTATATCTGTCTTTGATACGACAGAGGAGTGTGTCTACCGACATTCTTACGAACTATCGGAACCAATGAATGTTTTTTCAATCGTTTTTAAACATTGATTTTTGACTACTCCGCGCATACAACTTGAATTCAATTTTTAAGCATTTTCCATGCTAAATAGAAAAAAATAGAAAAAAATAACCACTGCACGGATATTAATGATTGTAACATATAACATTAACATAAACTCACGCCTTTTTATCCCCGAAGGGGTAGGCAGAGGTGCTAGCACCCACATTTCGCCGGTTTATGTTTAGGTCCCAATGTAATAGGTGGCGAGCCTGTTGCTATTAACTGGGCACTTATAAACCTGCGATAAATACACACATAACTTCGAAAAGCATCGAAAAGTCATTGGTGTGTGCCATAGAAAACCTGGGATCGAACCCGAGACCTCGTCTCAGCAGTCCATTACCCATACCAGTAGGCTACAGCGGCTTGTTTAATGATTGTATCAAATGAAAGGTATTCAACGCCCGCCCAATAAATCTATATGGTGGAATTTTGGCACTAAATGTATGTTCTCAAGAAATATTTTCTTTCAAACTTATTGAGTAGGGCTACCTTTATATATATGAAAAAAAAAACACACACTATACAAGTATACAAGTCAAGAAGTCTCAACAAATTCAATCAACTACTTATCGAGTAAGGTATCAAAATAAAGGAAATTAGAATGGGGTTACAAAAATAAGCTATTTCATAATAATAAAAAAATTGGCAAATTATAAACCGGATCCGGACTCAAATTATAATGAGTTCCACCTGTTAATAAACTTGTTTCGAAATTTACAGCAGCAGCCGAGTTTATTATTTTTACATCGTTTGGTTAATTTTTTTTTATTTGTCAGTCAAGTACTCAATTCTGTTGTACTGACAGTGATGTATTAGAAATATGTGTATCTCCCGGCCTTCGTGTCACGACGAGGCTGGTTGTTCAAGGCGCTTGAAACCCGGTCAAGGACCCTCTGCTCCGCCGGCAATGGAACTTATCGCAAGGATATCGTTCTACACCATTGATGTATACCCGGGTCTATTATAAAGTTGTGATGTTGTTTTTTTGTCTTTATTCTCAATCTAATAAAGAAAACTATAGTTACTGACATTAGCGCAATCATAAATAAAACCACTTTTTAACGGGTTCTACTCGTATCGCAATTTATCTGTTACTAGCTGTGCCCCGCGGTTTCAAACGCGTTTTTCTCGTACGGATCCCTAATTTTGAAAAAAAAAACATAGCCTATAGCCTTCCTCGATAAATGGACTACCCAACACTGAAATAATCATTCAAATCGCACCAGTAGTTCCAGAGATTAGCGCGTTCAAACAAACAAACAAACTCTTCAGCTTTATAATATTAGTATAGATTGTTTACTTTTAGACCAAGAATGATCCGCTAGGATGCTGAAATAAAAAAAAGCACCCAAATTTTAATAGAGAAGATGCTTGGAGCCAGCGTACCAGCAGCCTGGGACCCAGTCATCTTCCTAATCAAACCTAGTACTGCAAGACATAACGACACAGTGAACTCAGTCTGCGTAAATAGTAACACCAACAATTCATCATAATTCGGGTATACTTTTGAGATAACTTACTCTTCAAACTATATCCTTAGTCAAACCGCGAACATGGCTGCTGAATAGTAGCCGAAACGTCGGTCTAACAGTAAATAATAACAAATAAATCTTGATGATAAAATATTTCAATGAGTTATAATCGCGTAAACTTTAGAAATATCAATCATAGAAATCCTTCAACTTTAAAATATTAATTGTACCTAGAA
The DNA here is from genome assembly GCA_949126895.1 of Eilema caniola. NCBI lineage: Eukaryota > Metazoa > Arthropoda > Insecta > Lepidoptera > Erebidae > Eilema > Eilema caniola. The sequence goes on along the minus strand of OX421490.1, from coordinate 602,804 downwards.
TGGAAAAGTGCGCGAGGCCCGCGTGACATAATTTTCAAAATTAGCAATATAATAATGTATTACCGCTTAGACACACCGTGAAAATGCCATATTGTACGATTTCCAACTATGAAAATAAAAACGGAGAAGAGAATTTGAAAGAGGTAGGTATATAGAGACATTACCACAGAATAGATAGGTAATAGTACTAGACATTACTTATCTTTTGTGAATATCTGTTTTTAGCACAGATAATAATATAATATAATTCTAATACAGATCCACTATCAGGAACAAAAAATGGTACACTCGTAACTTCAAGAAGCCTGCAGGCAGGCAGCTTTTTAGTTCAGGAGTTGTAACTAGATGTCGAGATTGTTTTGGCAAACTTTTTATAATTTTTAGTAATCAAATTAACTTATCAAAAGTAAAACGTACACTAAACACATTACTGAGTATGACTGAATAAAACTATTCATACTTTTGATTCTGCCAAATTCTGCAGTAATTGTATAAGTTTAAGACATAATGCTAAAAAAAACTATACCGCTTGGTAACACAAAAATAAATAAATAGCACGATTGTCACGAAATCTTTATTTATTACATTACCAACGAGTTTTATATTCTTACATGCTTACATTATCATGTGTTTAAGTTCTGAAATAATTTACGTGATTCTAAGCCAGCAAATAAGCGTTTTAACATGGTTTTAACTTTTTTATTTCTTTAAATGAGTCTACTAGTGCCATCTATTCATTTTTGAATATTAATAAAGATATTTTCTCAGTACCGGTACCCTATGCTTATAGTGAACAAGACGCCTGTGACATGTAGGTTAACACTGCTTATAATCATTCTAGGTCCCTATAGTTATATGGTATTAGCAGTAGATAGGTACGTATCAACGAATCCAATCGCGAAGATCACATCTCGATCTCCTGAAGGTCAAGGTTACAAACATAGCCTTATAACGCATAGACTGATAGTCCCTTAAGATCGGTACGACACGTGAGTGAAGCCAAAGTGATATCTATGTAGGCGTACACAATACGTTCTTAAACTCAGTGACACTCAGACAACCGTTAATAATGCCACACAATAACATTTAAATGGAGAATAAATTTAAATCGTGTCTACGTAGAATTTGAATTTAAATGTTTATAATAAGTTACTATGTATGTATGTATGTGTGTATGTATGTATGAATATCTGTGCCTATAACATTTCGTTTACCTCTTAAATCAAAATCTCCACTTTCATGTACACTGCACTTTGCCTCTCGTATTGCAATTCCTCTGTGCACTCCCAGGTTTGCTGGCAGATAAGCTCGCCTTTGTACAGTCGATAAAATCGATAGTATCCCACCTTTACATACAACTTTATATGTAAAGGTGGGATACTATCTATTTTGTCGACTGTACATAACATCTCACTATTTTGTGTAAATGTAATTTATGTGTACCATAAAGAATAAAATATATAAAATAAAGAAGCAAACGTCTAGTCTGATGTAAAGCGATTACCGTCGCCTATGAATGCGGCAGCACTAAGGTCATCACATGCTTGTTGCCAATCTAGTGCCTAATTACTTCCCTCTTGAATACTCGTGAAGGACACTATACTTTAGTCCCTAGGAAGGGCGTACGAGGTCCTAATAAGATCTTCAGGGCTTTCTTCAGGATCTTCTGCTAAACAACGGACTCCGACTCCTTAACAGGGTAACATGTAACATGGTAACATTCCCAAAGTTAGCCACATTGACTATACAATGGCGTCATTAAAATTTTCGATTAATATTTATCATCGACAAATGATTTAAACGAAAATATAGGTACCCTTTTCACCATTGACTCAGAAATGTGAGTTTTAAATATTTTTGGTGATAATGAGATGAATTGTGGCACACTTTCACTGTACAATACGTCATTTTTAAATAAAAATGTGCGAGCTCTTGACCTTGACGCTTGATCGCTGGTACTGGCGAGTCGTTCGATGTAAAAAGGCTAAGTTGTATTAAAGGGCTAAGTTGAAATGGCTTCACTTCGCTCGCGCGCATTGCGTTTCTATGCGTTATAATTCTATGGTTAGGACTACTCGCTGAAATTGTATGGAATTCTTATTATGCAAATCGCCATGACATCGCTTGAGCCATAACATTATCAAAATGTGTAATTTTTTCACCTCACCAACACCTTGAAAGGATTTATGACAGTATAGGAACTATGTACTATGCCACACGGTAGCCTCTCGTACCGTCAGACGCAGATTATCACCGGGCACGGTAGCTTCGGGCGGTATCTGCATCTGATGGGTATAGAGCCAACGCCCGAGTGCCATCACTGCGACGCGAGCGTGGACTCGGGGCTGCACACGCTCACCGAGTGCCCGGCGTTTGAGACGCCGAGGCGGGAGCTTGTGGCGGCCCTGGGGGTGAGAGTGCTCACGCTCTCCACCCTGCTCGCGGCGATGGTCCGCTGCGCGGATGCGTGGGCGGCCAGCGCCTCCTTCTGCGAGCAGGTCATGCTCGCGAAGGAGACAGCAGAGCGGGCGCGGCGCGATGAGCGAGAAAGGCTCGCTGACATCGCTGCACGCGCCCGAAGGCGGCTCGGGCGTCGGAGGGCGCAAACAGACCTCCGCCCCCCATGAGCGCGGGCCTGAGGGTGACGGGTGGAGCCGCCCGTCACCCTAGCAGAAGCAGGCCACGGCGGCGGCGCGCATCGTAGGACGATGCGCGCCTCCCCACACCGGGGTTGAGTCGGGGACCGCGTGGTCCCCCCCTTCCCGAGGAGGGCCAGACCGAGAGGGATGGCCCTGGGTCAGCCGGGGTGCGAGGGATATGTCGCATGACAACCTCACCTTCGGCCTAGCACTACGACCGACATAACCTACCCCTCCGGCTCCGGAGGGGTGGGTATCCGTAGGGATTTCCCGCACGTAAAAAAAAAAAAATGATAGAGAGAAATGGCGAGTTGGTGTGTCAGCCAGGGTGCGAGGGATATGTCGCATGACAACCTCACCTTCGGCCTAGCAGTACGACCCAGAGACGGCGTGCGGTTTAGTCGGTTCGAGTCCGACGATGAAAAAAATCAATTCAAAAACACATTTACATAATATATTCTGTTTGAGTATAGTCTAATATCGATAACAGACCGTATCCAAGCTTGTTTTTTTTTCATAATCTAAATATTTTAGAATCTTATAACAGCCTCAAAGTTTCACTTTAATTTATAAACTTGTAAATTCATTTATATGAATTTCTAATGAGTAATATGGAAGCTTGTAGAAGCGTATGTTTTAAGATGTAGAAATATTTGGAAATGGTCCATCAAGAAGGGCTTTAGAAGGTTCCTATAAGGCCGGCAGCGCGAGTGTGACGCCCCTGGTGTTGTACACCTCCGTTGGTATTACCATTTCCCATCAGTGAGGTAGTTTGCTTGTTTTGGTGATTATTTTGTAGTAAAATAATCCATCATCGCTTTTAGCGCTTGTTCAGATACGGCAAGAACCGCGCGGTTCTCGCCGTGTCGGAACAAGCGCTTATGCTAGCTACTGCTGTCAGTGCTGTCTGACCAGCCATGTCGGAAAGCTGGTGCCAAAGTCTCGTTCATCGTTTGGCTGGTGTATAAATCATTGGCAAGAATATATTGGATGCGAAAAGCGAAGGAACAGGCAGCCAAGCATACTCCCCACTTGATGGAAAATGGTTACCGTGGCCTATGAACGTGGGCAACACTAGAGGCGACACACTCGTGTTGCCAACCCTGTAAGTTCTATTGCCCTTCTCGAAGAGCCCGATATTGTAGTCGCATAGAAATACCATAGCCGTGCGATAATAGAATGTCGCCATGGGCATCATTTCTTTACATGTATTTTTTAATATAGTGGGGTTAGTCCACGAACTAAAAGTCGCGCAGCCGGCAAGAAGTCGTGACGAGGTCAACCGACAAAGAACTAAAGTTGCCGACATAGCTCGCAGAATAAACTACTTGAAGTGGCAATGGGCTGGCCACGTCTGTCGAAGGACCGATGGCCGTTGGAGCTAACGAGTCCTACAGTGGGGATGGACGCCCCATAGCTAAATGGACTGAGGAGTATTGGGGAACAACAGTGCGCTATGGGAGATGCTTATGTCCAGCAGTGTCCTGCAATAGGCTAATCGATCAATTGATTTTAAATAATAAATAATGTTTGCATTACAGGTAGCCATAAAAATAATAGACAAATCACGTTTGGATGAAGATAATCTGAAGAAAACCTTCAGAGAAATTGCCATTATGAAGAAACTTCGACACCCACACATAGTTAGGTTATATCAGGCGAGTATACTTTTAATTCTTTCACCGTCTTTACCCAGTACCCACCCTCTCCTGTGAGCAATTCATGCTCGAGAAGGAGATGACGGAACGGCTAAGGAGGAGACCAGGCCCGTTCAGCTTGCAACGAGCGGAGGCTATTCGGAAATCGGAAGTTGCTATACCCGGTGGCTAGATGGGGACCTCGTAGTCCCACAATCGAGGGGACCTTCGATGGCCCTGGATCAACCGGGGTGTGAGAGACATGCCAAAGGCTACACCTCACTTCTGGCAACTGATAGCCCGAGACGAGGGATTTGGTTGGTTTGAGTCCGACATAACTGTCGCCACTGGTTCCGGTGGTTGACTGTGGGTATTTCAGCACGTATAAAGAAGTAAATTTTTTATTTATGTTATACTTTTTTACCGTTTCTACTATGGCAAATGTTCCGATGAGCTCTTCAAGTCCCACCATCTCCTTTCCTATACACAGGACAACACGTGCAGGGCTTAAGGCGCCCACTCACTAACAGTCCGCCTGTAGTTCCTGATCTGTCCGGCGGCCTGCAGTCCTTAGCCGATAGCGCCCACACACTAAAGTGATTTTGGCCCGCCGGCAATTCCCTGTTGTCAGTTTTGCGACCACACACTAGCAGTTGTGAGTCGTCAGTTTTAGGTCGTACGATCGCCTGCCGGTAATGGTCTAATATCAGTTACATAGAGAGTACGAAACAGTGCAAGCTATTTTCGACCTTATTGACATTTTCTTAATTGCATATTTTTTCGCATAAATAAATGCTGCTAATCACGAATATAAGAAAAAAAAATAGATTTGTTGTGATGTCAATAAGGTTGAAAATAGCGTGCACTACGTTATTCTTATATAAGTACGTGCTAATCATTGTGGGAAATTGGTGTTAGCTATTTTGAACCTTATGGACTATGTGCATAAGAAATAAAGACAAGTATGTACAAAAAATGAATAAAATCTTAGTAAAAACTGACACGAAACGTCGATCGACAGACGATGACGGCCTAGGACTGTCCGTCTTAGAACTGTCCGGAATCGTTCGGCGGCCACACACTATCGGATCGTATTAGTCGTCAGTCCAAAATCGTTAACGAAACTGGCAGTGTGTGGGTTATTGCGATTAACTGACAGATTTATATCGTCCGGCCGTCGTCCGGTAAACTGTTAGTGAGTGGGCGCCTTTAGATGTCTCCATCACACGGTGCCAACAATTCCATCAAGAACCAAGCGACTCTTTTCTTCGCCGCTCCATAAGGTCTTGGAACTCTTCATCAGCTCAAGGGTTTCCTTCTTCCTACAGTTCCGAGTTGTTTAAGCGGGGTAAAAGCATCTGATGAGGTCGTCCAGCTGAGGGCCACCATTGTACCATTGTCTCTAATGGTGACCCTCTTAAAACTTTGCCTTCAGATTACCATCAGGCGACATGAAGTCATATTGACATGTTTACTCAAAAATACTATCTATATTCAAAAGTGATTTAATTGATTGAAGGTTCTCAATGTGTTAAAAATGGTCACCCACCCTAAAAGTAACCTGCTAGTATTACTTAACTTAGCAATATGTTATTCACGGTTATCGCGTGCTTATATTAATTGCTTATAACTAAAACGGTGTATGCGACAAGGCAATTTCCTACACTTCCGTATTCAGACAAAAAGTTATTATTTTATTATTTTAGAGTGCTTACAAAATAATTTGCAACGTCATAGAAATATGAATGATGATGACTGGCGTAAATCTTGAAGGGCCGTGTTTTGAAGGTTGGAGAAGGGTCTTGAATATATTAGATGTTTTTAAATGTAGGACATGTCAGTATGACCACCTCGTCTGATAGTAAGCAAAGTCTCAGAAAAGAGAGTCACTATTACAGACATCACCAATGTTACAATGGTGGCCCTCAGCTGGACGGCCTCATTAGATGCTTTTACTCCGCTTAAACAACTCGGAACTGTAGGAAGAAGGAAACACGTGAGCTGGTGAAGAGTTCCAAGACTTTGTTGCGATAAAGAAAAGAGTCGCCGAACCGCTTGGTTCTTGATGGAATCATTTGAGTGAGGGTGACATCTAAGCCCTGCACGTATGGTCCTATATAGTAAGATGAACATAATTATTAGCTTGAAGATCAATCAGAAATCTTGAAAATAATCTTTATATCTTCTGTTTTCAGGTCATGGAGAGTAGTCACACAATATATTTAGTTACAGAATATGCGCCTAACGGAGAAATATTTGGTAAGTTAGAAAGAGGTGGATTAAAATAAAGTAATCTTCATCAAAATAGTGTGGTTATGAGAGACTGGACGCGGAAGATGGAGGGTCGGGTGGAGAGCTATGTACAGCAGTGGACTACAATAGGCTAATCGACTGATTGAATCGTCATCATCTTTGCGTTAGGCCCGGTCGCATCCAAGGCCTACACTAGGAGTCTGAAGTCCACTTAAATATAACGTATTGGAGCGACTGCTGTCTGCTCTCTGAGTTGTGGTTAGTAGTCAACCACTGACAGAGTTGTTCAGGTCGCCCTTATAAGCCTCCATCTTGACCTAACGACTGTTGACAGCCGGAACCGACTATTAACGTGCCCGCCGAAGCACGGAAGCGCTCAGATGAAATACCACTAAACAGTCGCTCATCCAAATGGCATCCGCTCTTAGGTAGATTGACCCACAATTGATTTACCGAAGAGCGCTGTTAGAATACGGCAATATTACTTACTTCCAGCAAGGGATGCTGTTTACCGGACGAATGATATTCCCTTCTATATGGGTAATTTTACCCATTTATCGTATTCCTTTCCTGGGGAGGCAAGGGCGCCTTCAAATTAGAAGCGTGCAGTGGTGCGTTGTGACACGCAGTCGCAGTTTAGTAGAAGAGCCGACGATGCTAAATTGGTATTTGCTCGAGCGTCATAGAGACCAATTGGGTTGCAAAGCTTAGATGATAAGAAGAAAAGAATGTTATATGTACCTTTACATTTATATTTTTCACATATTTCTGACAAAATCATGCCTATTATATATATATATATATACGGCAACATTAGTAGGATTTAGTACAATAAGACCATTAGTTTAGTCAGTATTATAATAGAACTAGCTGTTGCCCGCGGATCCGCCCGCGAGGATGTCGGTTATCGCGACCAAACATGGTCTTCCTTCCTTTTTCAAGGTCACACAACCCATTGGCGATATCGAAGTTCTGTAGATTGACTAGTTCCTCTACCGCCATCTTGGAAAAAGAACTTCAAATGGTTTCATGTTAAACCTAAAAAAATAAGGTTTCAAAATACTATTATATCTTTATATTTTGACAAGTTTTTCTCCGCGGCTCCGTCCGCGTGGATGTCGATTATCGCGACTAATCATAGCCTATGTCCTTTCTCAAGGTCCAATCTACCCCTAAACCAAATTTTATTAAAATCGGTTCAGTGGTTTAGGCGTGAAAGACGGACAAACAACCATACACACACATACACTTTCCCGCTTATAATAGTAGTATGAATTACTAGGGTTCAGAATCGTTTGAATGTAATATATCTTGCTATCTTCCCAGATCACCTAGTAACCCGCGGCCGTATGACAGAGCCAGAAGCTGCACGCTCGTTCGCGCAGATGGTGTCAGCAGTGGGGTACTGCCACTCCAGTGGGGTGGTGCACCGGGATCTGAAGGCTGAGAACTTGTTGTTAGACAAGCATATGAATATTAAGGTAAGGTACCGACGGTTTGGGGGTTCAGGAGTCGGTTTTTCGATAGAGAGGACTACCCTTCCCGGGGTTCAATGGGGACCGGGAATTTAATAAATTGTTGTGAAAGACGGACAAACAGACACACACATACACGCACACACATTTTCCCATTCATAATATTAGTATGGATTTACTAAAATACCAAAAAAAAAATCCTTTCACAATCAATATCGTACCGTTCGTATCGTTCAGCTTACCATGAGGCGAGGTAAAGTCAAAATGACGTGTCCTATAAAAAAAAGCTCCCAACTAACCAGGGTCTTCTACTTTCCAGCTAGCAGACTTCGGCTTCAGTAACGAGTATACCACAGGGTCTCCCCTGGCGACTTGGTGTGGAAGCCCACCGTACGCAGCTCCGGAGCTATTCGAGGGTCGGCAGTATGATGGACCTAAGGCTGACATATGGGTGAGGAATCTATTTAACAGAGTATTGGTGTATAAGGCTTTAGGCTTTCACGGCCGGCATTGCATGTAGAATACACTTTTTCCTGGCTGTTCAGCCGTGGTCAATATGAAACTTTCATTCCAGACGTCTCGTCGATTGAAATTGTTGGGGATGCTTGAATACTTAAGCATCCTAACAATTTCAACAGGAAAAACGAAGGATTTCATCTCCAAAGAGATTGGTACCTAGCGCTGAGAGCTGCTCGCACAGTGCAAACAACTAATCGGGATCGGGTACGTCGGTTCCTCAGCTCTATACCAATCAGGATCGAGCACGTCATAACCCTCTCTCCCACCGCGCCTTAAAATACGCCAGTGACTTTAGAGTCAACATCGGTTGTAGAGAAGTCGCCGACGAGAAGAGGTCTAAGCACACGTCGGCCTCCGGACCTGCTCCACTGAAGATATCGACCGCAGTGATCGACAAAACGTCTGGAACGCAAGTTTCATATGGACGACGGCCAAACAGCCCGGAAGCAGTATATTCTACAAGAATATTGGTGGTTTTATACCGGCTAGACGCGGATTGCACAGGCGTGAATTGAAATCAAGCTTAAGGTATAATTCGGAAGGTGACCGCATACGACAACTGCCGAAGCATGCAGCAGATACATTACTTGTTTTACTTCGATACAGATAAAGGGGACCATTGAGAAGCCGCAATGAATTACGCGTATCTGCTGCGTGCGTCTGCAGTTGTCATATGCGGTCGGCTTCGGAGTCGTACCCTTACCCGTCGCATTCGCAGCTTGCGCCACGATGGGTCCGCTTTTTCGAATTTACTACCTGCGGTTCGATATTTTGAAGCGACTGCCATCTGACTGCAACCCATTGGCGATATTGTAGTACTGAAGCTAGACCAATGACTTAATATTATATAGACAGGTCATGTAGGAACATGGCGGCTGTCGAAAATGGCGCAAACACTAAAAATATAATACCTACTTACTCGCGTAAAGAAAAAGTATGTCATTATTATTAATTTATATGAATTATTTACCTTGAATATCAGTTTGTAAGTGGTATGTGTGAACCTATCACGGGCTTGATCAATAATATTATTATTAATAAAATGTACTATTATTGACGTATTTTTGCGTAGCGCGCTGTCGCGTCTCTGATTGGTGCGTAAAATCAAGACAATTGGGTATCTTCCTGTAGGTAAAATAAGATATTTAACCAAGTTTATTAAATTAAGAATATTGGACCTGCAGAATTTCCATTTTCCCTTATTTTATCGTCTTTATTTATTTTTAAACATCCATCAAAGCTATATTAGTAAATTGATTTGACTGTTAATATTATCACGTTACAACAAATTATTTCATACAAGATTCCTAATAAGTTATCGTTTTGATTTAATAAAAAGTAACTAATTTGACGAGTCAGTCAAATACCTAATTGGGTATTTTCCTGTAGTTAAAATAAATAAATTAGCTGAACTTATTAAATTAAGAATGGTAAAAGGGGAAAATCAGTTGAGTCGGTTCTTATTTTATGGTTGTTATTTATTTTTATTCATCCACCCAACCTATAATAGTAAATGATTTGACTATTAAATATTATGACGTCACAATAATTTTTTTCATACAATTTTCCTTATAACTTTCCGTTTTGACGTTTAATAAAAAGTAACTAATTTGACTAGTCAGTCAAATACCCAATTGTCCTCCTTTTTTTCTGCGATATTAGAGTGCCGCCGACGCATCTATAGTTTAAAATATATCATTGGACGTGTGCATATAAGTATGGTGTTCCAGTCTCTAGGCGTGGTCCTCTACGTGCTGGTATGCGGAGCCCTACCCTTCGACGGGAGCACCCTGCATGAGCTGAGGAGTGTGGTCCTCAGCGGGAAGTTTCGGATACCGTACTTTATGTCACAAGGTAGGTTGCACTTCTGTAAGTATACTAGCTAACAAGCATAAGCTGACATAGGGGGAGAGTTGGTCACACATGGAAATTTCCTTCAGAAAAATGCCTTTTAGAAGATCTCTTACTTGACTTGTACTACGGAGAAGGGGGGGGGGAGGGGGGGTCATGGTCATGTCCCCTGTGTCACCAATCGACTGATACGATTTACTTACTAATTTCGGCGTCCGATTTTGACTGCTTTACTATTTGATTGCTAATTTTGCTCCCGATTTTGGCTGCTGCAATCTTGGCTGCCAGTTTCAGTGTCATTCCACTAACAGAGATATTCTTCCTCAGAATGTGAGCATCTAATCCGCCATATGTTGGTAGTGGAGCCAGAGAAGAGACTGTCTCTCCGCAGCGTCGCGAGACATCGGTGGTTAAATGTGCACCAACCGGGACCTGGGCCCGGCTTACTGGGTATGTTCACAGATAAATTATACTCTTATTTATTTTCCATATTTCGATCTGAGCAAAGCTTTTGACTACGTGTACCGTAAAATTTTATTAAAGGAACTCGATTTATTACTGATCCCAGACTCAACACAGTCAGTGATGTTCCTATTTAGTAAGTAGAAAATGAACTGATGACTAAAATATCTTAAATAAGCTACTGAATTCAGATAGAGGGTATGTTATGTAAGGAGTACCCCAAGGGAGTTAATGAGGTCCCTTACCTTTTTTCATATCCTTTTATTATCTATTATCATTTTATTATCCGATATATCGAAATAATTCTTTCACATTTTATGTTCAACACAGAATACGAAAATCTGAAATTCAAAATAAGTGAACATTCTCCACTCTCCCCATTTCACCCATTTTTTTCTGAACTGGAGCGAATAGGTTCCCTATTGTTTGAACCATAATATATCATTTCCGAAACCGATTGTTTACCTAGCCAATGTATTAATGTTGAGTCGAGCGCTTCTGGTGAAAGTGTGAGCGAGACAGAGGTATCGGCGAGAGCGGGACAGACGGGTGGCGTGTGTGCATCGCGCGTCCTTCAAAATCTACAATGATGCTTGATCGGTATACCGGCAAGCATTGCAATAAAAATTGTTCTCGTAATTTATCAAACATTTTCTATATCTAAATCACTGGCCACGCGTGGACCCATAGACCTGTAAATTCTGCGTAATATGTGTATCCGTGCAGTGTGAAGAACAAATATTCTGATCCAGCGACCTCGCTGTACCTTCGAGTCGAGCAAGCATATGAGCCTCAGGTGAGCGATTCATGTTGTATACTGTTTAAGGTGGTACTGTTGGCTTCGGAGTGATAAGCCCAGGTTCGTTCAGATTAGGATTCAATTTAATTTACCCAAACCAGACGCTTAAATGGCGTCGACCCGTGCTCATGTCAATTTCTCCGCTAACCATAATGTTAACCGCTCGCCTGTCCATCAGAGCTGTCGAGCGGCGCGTGCGCATGCCACGGCGGGCGGGTGCTGGGCGAGGAGGACTCGCGCGACACCGTGGTGGCGCACATGCTCAGCCTGCCCGGCCTCACGCACGAGTACATCGAACAGGTAATAACTAGACCCCCCCTCATCCGCTCTCCAAGGTTACCTCATGGACCAAATCAACCTCCTTTTTTTACGTATGCATAATCCACACGGACCCCCTCTCCCCGCCGAAGCCGGAGGGAAAGGTTATGTCGGTCTCGAAACGACTAAAACGCACGCCGTCTGTGGGTCGCAGTGCGGAGCCTAAGATGAGATTGGTAACGCATATCCCTCAGACCCCGGCCGACCCAGGGCTGGAGATCGGGAGGAACCCAAGTCGTTCCCGGTATGGGCGCGGCTGCAACTCAACTTCCCTAGCAACCTACTGATCAGTGACGCGGGGTGAAAATTATCAAAAGGTAAGACGACGACCACGACTCCCCTTTGCAGAGCAAGCCGGCAGGAATCGTGTTGTAGAAACCCCTGACCACTGCTGCGTTGTGTGAAGTGTTGTGGAATATTTATTTATTTATATAATTGCAGGCTATCCAAGAAGACCGCTTTGACCACATCTCGGCAATATATCATCTGTTAATGGACAAGCTGCAACAGAGATCTAGCGCAAGGAACAGTCTGCAACATCGAGGTAATTCCCATCATCTTCTTCATCCCAGCGTTAATCCCAGACGCATTGGAAACTTTTCAGCTTGGAGTCTGGGGTCCGCTTTTTACCACTCTAACTGCAGATTTGGCTAAACTTCGATATTTTTCGTGAAGCGACTGCCATATAACCTCCACAACCCAAAGGCGATATAGAAGCATTGCAGCTAGACTAGTTGTTGGATTTTTGAGAGCTCCAACTACCAGTAACGACTGCCATAGATGTTTGTATGACAACCGGGACCGACGGCTTAACCTGCTCTCCGAGGCACGACCAGACCAATGCAAATACCCATATTCATGCATACAAATATTTGCACTGAGCGGGAATCGAACGTAATTCCCAACTTCATCCCAGCGTTAATCCCAGTCGCATCCCAAGCTATCACCTCGGAGTCTGAGGTCCACTTACCAGTCCAACTGTGATTCGGCTGAACTTCAATATTTTCCGTGAAGCGACTGACAACCTCGCAGCATACCTGATGGAAAGTGGTTACCGTGGCCTATGGACGTGTGCAACACTAGGGGCGTCACACTCACGCTGCCGGACCTGTTAGAACAGAGAGTTTCTGTGCCGTCAGTGTAGAAGATAAAACAGGACAAGCCCATGGGTCTATCCACTGACAGCACAAAAACACTCCAGTAAGCTCTGGCTACTCACCGCCGTGAACTTATTTTTTTACCATTGTGAACTATACCTTTTGCAATAATATAGTTTTTTTTTTTTTTACGTGCGGTATATCCCCATTGATACCCACCCCTCCGGAGCCGCAGGGGGAGGTTATGTCAGACTCGAACTGACTAAACCGCACGCCGTCTCTGGGTCGTAGTGCTAGGCCGAAGGTGAGGTTGTCATGCGACATATCCCTCGCACCCCGGCTGACCCAGGGCCATCCCTCTCGGTCTGGCCCTCCTAATAATATAGTGAACTGTACAAGTGAAATATTCTTATGACAAAACCCTTTAAAGATTTTTGAAAATTCAATTTCTCGAACCGCTTGAAAAAGCTCCATACAAAATCGAAGCACACTGTGTTTGTGTTTTTTTTAAAAGACTATTAGCAACCGAAATTTTCTTGAAATTGCTTGTGCTAGGAGTGGGTTCACGTCCATGGTGTAATGGCCAGGATTCGAACCCGGGACCTCTCGATCGTAAGGCCGACTCCTTAACCACTAAGCTACCGACGCCTAACTAAGCTGACGCGTAGTGCAAATGTATGAAGTGCAAGAGAGAATCGCATTTATGTCAGTCCGCGTTGCGTTTGCACATGTACAATGCATAATAAGATTGATTTGTAATTTAATAAGAGGCATGCGATGCGGATGAATTCCGCGACGCATTTTAACATTCAGTTTTCTTAATTATATAGAAATGTAGTTTCAATCTCAAATCCATTGTTATGTAAATATTTGTAATTGTTTGAATAAAAATGTAGTTTGGAATTGAAAAAATAAAATCAAAGTTAAAAGTGGTGAGCAATTAAAAAAAAAAAAAAGGAATCTAAAAAGTTATAAATTTTCCCTTATTTCGATTGTTTATATTTTGAGCTATTTTGGCAATTTAAAATAATGAAAAGTCATAGTTTCACTTTACTTAGGCAATATCTTAGGAGGGCCAGACCGAGAGGAATGGCCCTGGGTCAGCCGGGGTGCGAGGGATATGTCGCGAGACAACCTCACCTTCGGCCTAGCACATCGACCCACAGACGGCGTGCGGTTTAGTCGGTTCGAGTCCGACATAACCCCCCCCCCCCCCCCCCCGGCTCTGGAAGGGGAGGGTATCCGTGGGAATTTCACGCACGTAAAAAAAGGCAATATCTTTGGTTACTATGTATATTTGTTGAGAAAAAGGACACTATCGTATATATGGGCATTATTTGCCTTCCAGAAAGACAGTATTTAATTGAAGAAGCTGTCTGTGATTTTTAGCATTTTTAGCGTAAATATGGTTCAAATCTTACCTGAATATCTTACTTTCGACTTTTAGTTACGTATTTCAAACTCACCAGCACTGGCAACAACTGCACATCTCTATGACATATCATAGATTCATAGCGTTTTGTGATTTTTACCGCGTAAGGTGTAAAAATTTTCAAGTCAAGAAAAAAGTTCTTAAAAAGTGAATTACATAGTAATTATGTTGTTTTTACCGTTTGTATGTGTACAGTGCTACATAAATAATTGCAAGGTATATTATTTTAGTGAAGTTTCTTTGCTGAGAACTTCGGTAAGTAGATATTGTACCATACTAAATGAATACCGCAGAGGGAAGCGAGAGTGCTCCAGATCGTTGCTCCGGAGGGAGAACGAAGTACTTATAAATCCGAAGGCAGTTCCTCATCTTCGGAAGATCAGGATAGCTTTACCTCGCCATCCCCGAATAAGCGGTTCAACCGGTCGAATCACGTCGAAACGTGTTCGAGAGATGAACCCACATAAGTACGTAACTTAGACTTAAATTTCACAATAAGATAAGGTTTACACCAAAGAATTAACCTGTTGGAATTGGTAATAAAATCCAAGACACTCATTAGTTACTGATATACATAAAACTTAAATCGTTGCTTGGCTGACTCCTCAACATTCAAAAAGATTGTAACTCCCCAGCAATTTAAGTCATTCAGACAAAACTAGCTCGGCAGACACTTGATATATAGACTATCATATATATAAGTTTACTGGCCACTTTCGTCACCTATTTAATGTGTGATTGATCAACAAATGTTACCGTAATAAAAGTAATGATTATGGCAGGCACTGATCAGTTGATAGCAGGCTTGTCTAACATAGCATTAACATGAAACTATCTTACAAAATGTTATAGCAATCTATAACATTCCAAGGCCTGGTAGGTTAATAGAGAAGAAGACTAGAGTGTCTAGTGACTGGATTCTTACATCCTTATGCCATCAGTAGAATTTTTCAGGATGTCACAAGTTATAAGTTGTAACCAAGACTAACTATAAATATTATATTATAAGTTATACCGTAAAACTAAAAAAGAGAGTTCTAGTTCACACTCTAAATCTGAAAGGAAGAGTAGGTAGTAACCATAAATGCATGTTATCTTAATAGACCAAGATTTTAACATTTAAATTACATTGGACTGCAACCTGCCAAGCATGATCACCATGCCTAAGACAGGAAAGTTAAGAGATTTACAGGTGTCACTCGTAAGGAATCTAGCGACTCCAAGTATTTTAAGTAATAGGCACCTGAATAAATAATTCAAACAGGAATCAAATTAGATTTTGAGAAACAGCTCCTTCTCGCTCACAATTTTAATAAAATTTGAACTTAACATAACAGTTGATCACCCAAATAGATGGGGTTCAATTCCTACAACAGGAAGATTGAATGACAAGAATTGTACCAGGCAGTTCTTCATCTATGCAAAAAAATGATCTCACAGAAGGCTCCTGTGCAAAATACCTATAAGGAAAGAAATTTCCTATCTAAGAGCCCTCCCTTTGGGCCCCTCATCATCACCATTGCAACGACAACTAATTGGATTGCGGAAATCCTTTGGAAACAAGTCACAGCCATGGTCCTTTTTTGCTAAATAAATCATCAATATTCTTTTATTTTGATCTCCTTAATGCCATCTTAATGGTCCCATAATAATATTTTGGTTCTTGAATATACCTAAAATATACCATATACACATTTTAGGAAAGTCAAACTGATAGGTGAATTAGGTAAATTCCAAAGATCAATCCACCTTGAATCACTTGGAACATTAATTTCCAGTCTACTTTAGATAACTGATTTATTTATCAAAATTTTACCAAATATGACTTGACTCCAAGCAAAGGTGACAGCAAAAGAAGAATAAATATATGTACAAAATCTACATTGAATTACCTAGTAATGTATCAATGTAGTTGATGTATAAGTAATTGTATAATGTTTAGAGAACAAAGTTAATGTATTTCATAATGGTGATTACTTTAGGAAGAGAAAAAATGAATAATAAATGAAACTTCTAATTAACCACTTTTGCTGTTGACTCTACTATAGTTGCAAGGTACTCTAAAGTTAACCTGAGGTCTATGTACAACTTTATTGTCTCAGGATGCAATTGCTTCAAACAGGGTAAACTGAGAGGAAAAAAAAAAATAAAAAAAAAGGGCTCTTTATCCCCTAGTGCGGTGCGATTTACAGTGGTAGCTCAGGAGTGGGGACCACAGCGCACAAGGGACACTCAGTCAAAAAGGTGACCACTCACTACAAACGTGATGGTCGTGGACTAGGAAATGCTATTGAACAACTTTATGTTGTCAAGCAAATGGAGTTAGACCAACAAAAAGTGGCACTCCAATATGATGCAATTTTAAGCAGCTTTACTTATGTACAAAAAGTGCTACTGGTCAAGTCAGACAGCATCCAACTGGACCAAAAAGGAGCACTTGCTCCTTAACCCGTAGAGGTGTCCAGAAAACTTTCCAATTTATCGAGCAGTTCATTACTGACGGCATGTCACCCCCAACCCTTTCAGATCAAGGGACTCACCCATTGTCCTATAGGATGTGGAACTCGAGGACTTGCAAAGCTTTAAGTCAGACTGGAACTATCAGTTGAGATTGACGTTTCCTCCACCCAGTTAATACCTCAGTGGCTGGGCCATCTAAACAGTACTCTAGGCTGGTCGATCTTAGATTGAGAGCTTACCACTAAGTCTTGTCAATAAAGGATTTGCGGAAGATCCTTAAACAATGACAAGAGACAGCACTTTCTAAATAGCCCTACTGTGGGATGAGTACTGGGCTGGTCAATCTCAGATTGACAGCCTGAATGGACCCTTACCAATAAAGAATCTGCGGAAGATTCTAACAGGCCCTCATCAGGGACTGGGAGGTTATCCTGCTTAAAGAGGGGGGGGGGGGGAACAAATAAAGTACTGGAATAAACAAGAAAGGGAGTTATTGAGTTGTAGTTGGCGGACGACCACTCTCAATACATACATGTTTTAACACTTTGGCTTTTACGTGGTTGATATTCTGTAGAGACTCGAAATATGCTTTATATATGAGTCTAAACTGTCAATGTATGTTATGAAATCCATAGAAATAACATAACATAACGTAAACTCACGCCTTTATCCCCGAAGGGGTAGGCAGAGGTGCTGGCACCCACATTTCGCCGGTTTATGTTTAGGTCCCAATGTAATAGGTGGCGAGCCTATTGCCATTAACTGGGCACTTATAAACCTGCGATAAATACACACATAACTTCGAAAAGCATCGAAAATTCATCGGTGTGTGCCAAGGAAAACCTGGGATCGAACCCGAGACCTCGTCTCAGCAGTCCATTACCCATACCACTAGACTACCGCGGTTAGTCTATAGAAATATCAACCAAGTAATACCTACTTTTATGCCAAGTTGTAAGGGCCATTTCTTTCTCTATAGACTTTGATCTATAGTCTGCGCATACAGGGTAACCCTGAAACTATGGGTTATATATTGCATTTTCACTGACATTCTGTCATGTTATAGGGCCAGGGTGGTGCTTGGTATCCCAGATATCTTGGTTTAAACATAAATATATTTATTTACCTTTTGCTTACAATTCGATTAATTTAACAATTAAGATCTGCAGTTCTTTATAGTGGAATCTGCAGTCTCAGCATATTGTGCTACAAATGTAGACAATTGTTCTAAGGACTTATTCATTCAACAAGTCCTAAAAGCCACTGCTTTAGTCAAACCTTAGGCCATTAACTCCCCTAGATGGCATATGTTAATACATTCATGCATGTGGATCTCCAAAGGGGAGGCAGAGGTGTATTATTTGACACCCATACTATGTACATTTTTCATTTCCATATAACATGGAGCGAGTCTGTTGCGCTCAAATGGAGAATCATTGGCTGATTTCTACTATTGGTTGGTAAACAGCCGTATCCCTTAGTAACCCATACCATGGGAAATGATAGGATACCCAAATCACACTTTAATTTCCAGTTTCAGTACAATGTAACAGCTCTTTTTTAAGAATTCTAGAAGAGTTGCAATTATTATGCTTCTAGCTGCAAGCAGGTTAGCGCGTAAGTTCATTTACTAGATACATCTTGCAGTATCTTCACAGAAGAAGAGAAAAATATGTAAAGAACAGAATTTATTATATAATACATTCTAAAACTGGTGGTGGATAGCATAGGCAGTTCAGGTGCTAATGTCAGAACACCAGAATGCCTGTTTGTGCTACAATATACTCAACTCTGCAGTTTCAAATACTAATGTAACTAGTTGTTTTATCTCAATCAGAGGTGCTGTAAGAGCAACTACCGGGACACAATTTAGTGTCTATTCCTAGATGCAGTACACATGGATGCGGCTTCAGGTAGGTTTCGATCCGCAGTGACCTTCAGAGGTTGGTTTGTAAACATGCCTATAGCATAGATTTTAAATTGAGAAAATCAAGTCTCGTTTAGGTAATTAAGTTTAATGTTATATATATGATATAGCATGCTGCATCTTCGTGGCTTTTTTGTCTAAACATTTCATTATGGTTATAATTATAACAAGGCATCCTTTTTCATTCATACCCTTAATAATACCTACCGTTTTAAGTATTATCACATAGCGTTACAGTTACCATCACCAGCAGAAACCAAACAGGTCTTCAATTAAATACTGTCTTTCTGGAAGGCAAATAATAGAGCTGTTTTACATAAAATAAAACAGTTATTATATGCCGAAAGAAAGACAGTATTCGAGCAAGGTCCTTGCTGGCGAGAAGACCCTATGAATCTATGATATGTCATAGAGATGTGCAGTTGTTGCCAGTGCTGGTGAGTTTGAAATACGTAACTAAAAGTCGAAAGTAAGATATTCAGGTAAGATTTGAACCATATTTACGCTAAAAATGCTAAAAATCACAGACAGCTTCTTCAATTAAATACTGTCTTTCTTTCGGCATATAATAACTGTTTTATTTTATGTAAAACAGCTCTATTATTGAAGTTCTGGACTATTTAGGGCCATAAGCACTCGTAACGACAGCCAAAGATGTTCGTAAGGCACCCGGACAGACGGCTTACCGTGTTCAGAGGCGTGCAGGAGTCTCAATATCTTAAGAATGGTACCCCATCCTATCACCGATTCGCTATTGTTGCTTAACCTTGCCATGTGTAAATCAAGCATAAACAAACCCTAAACTCTTCAACTTTATAAGATTAGTATAGATATGGCACTAACATTATACCATTGTTTCAGATTCCCTGGACTCCACAACAGGACAGCCACTAGATCTTACAAATAGTAAAGTGAGTTATTAATCTTTGTATCAACTAGCCCGTGCCCGCGGCTCTGCCCGCGTGGATGACAGTTATCGGGACGTTTGGTCATATCTCGGGTTCTATTCGACCGATTGTGATCAAACTTATGTAAGATTTTAAGTCTGACCCAGATCTCCGTAAACAAATAAAAACTTTATCAAAATCCGTTCAGTAGTTTTTGCAAACAGGCAAGAATTTTAATAATATATCTTCGACATGTAGCGAACTTCGAAAACACATAAATCGACAAGTCATTGCTTCGACAGACAATTATTAGACAACACACACCTTCGAATTACCCCTACTTCGACAGACGATTATTGGACAACACACACTTTCGAATTACCACTACTTCGACAGACGATTATTGGACAACACACACTTTCGAATTACCACTACTTCGACAGACAATTATTAGACAACACACATCTTCGAATTACCCCTACTTCGACAGACGATTATTGGACAACACACACTTTATAATTACCACTACTTCAACAGACGATTATTGGACAACACACACTTTCGAATTACCACTACTTCGACAGACGATTATTGGACAACACACACTTTCGAATTACCACTACTTCGACAGACGATTATTGGACAACACACACTTTCGAATTACCACTACTTCGACAGACGATTATTGGACAACACACACTTTCGAATTACCACTACTTCGACAGACGATTATTGGACAACACACACTTTCGAATTACCACTACTTCGACAGACGATTATTGGACATCACACACCTTCGAATTACCACTATTTCGACTAACGATTATTCGATAGACAATGCTTAGACAAGACAGATCTTCGAATGACCACTACTTCGACCGTTTTTTTTTTGTAGTCTTTCGTTGCATTGTAACTGTTTTTTTTTCTTTGGTTTTTATGCCTCAAATTACTTCATTATGGTTAACACCCCGACTCAGATAGGTTAGGTTAGAAGGCTAAGGCGGGAGCGAAGCGAAACGGAGCTTCGGAGCCTTCGTGGTTATTTTTTTAAATCACCCCGTAATAGGAGAATGATAAAAAAATCAACACTAGGGTAGCTGCCGACTCTGTAGGAATCTTCTGATGCCCTTCTCTCTCTCTGCTGCTGCTGTGTTATAACTCTTCTTAATCCTTCTAGAACGTGGAAGAAGAACAGATGGACGCTGAAGACTCTACGTCGCAGGACTGCCTGGTCACCGTGCCCTGCGAGCCAGTTGATTACCTCACAGACCAGCCTGACAATTTGGAGAAGGTATTATAATACTTGACTATTGCTCCTTCCATATATTTAGAACATAAATGGCAATATAGAAAAGGCTCTAAATGGCAATATGTTATGCTTGGTGAATGTGATCTTGTCCACTGGCGTAGCACCCCGCACTATTCTCAAAATACATCTAAGAAACGTCTATTGCGCTATAGAGCAATTTTAAGTCCAGGGTATATGGAATAAGCAATACCCTTGTTTTGTATGTTAGGAATGTCAGTATGATCTCCGTCCTTTTTTTATACAAAATGGTGGCAGATAAGTACACATCCCACCTGATGGCTAGTGGTTATCGTGACCTATGGACGTGTGCAACGCTAGTGGAGTCACGCTCGTGCTGCTGACTCTGTAAAGACAGAGAGTTTCTATGCCGTCAATTAAGAAGACAAAGCAGGAGTAGCCTTTGGTTTTCCCACAGACAGCACAAAAACTCTCCAGTGAGCTCTGGCTACCCTGCTCACCGCCGGGAACACAACACGAGGTTATTATGGCCGCGGTATTCTGTAACGCGGATGTACTTCCCCATTCGGACTGCTCAATTGGACGGAAATGCCGTCGTGTCCTACCTCCTACAGTCCTCCATGAGCTTAGGCCTTAAGTGACAAGATGGAGTCGCCTCTCACCCTAGCAGAAGCAGGCCGAGGTGAGGATCCGCGTTAACTCTTTCCACGGCAAGATAGGGATGTCTAGATTCCCATACCTGAAAGTACCATCAGCTGGTGTGCCAGGGAAATACTTTTTAGTCGACCTTACACACTGGCTTTTGGAGACCCGGGACCAGCTAGCCAGCTAGGCGTTGGACTCAACTGAAAAAAACATCGGGGTTTAAAGTAAAACCCCGAACGGGACGTGGACGGGACGGGGCACGTGGCTGCCCCGTTCCGGGGGACGGGAATATGATGTTACTTAATACAGTGATACTGATCTAACTCACTTAGAGTTGTGAATAAGGAAAGATGAATTTTCACCTTGAAATGCGGCAGGACGAGCTAAAAATCTTCGACAACAAGACTTTTCCCGCCCCGCACGTGCCACGTTTCCGTTCCGTCCGTGTCTCCGTGATATTTATGCTCTTACGCAAACATTTTATATGAAACAAAACTGTTGGTTGATGGATGAGGCCCTAGCGCCTAGCGAAGGCTTGTTCTCTTTGATTAGTTTTAGGGCTCAGACGTTTATAAGGACACCGTTCTCCTAGCTGTACCCCTTCGAACAATTATCGTAATAAAAGTAGGCAGGCGACCATGCGCAATACTCTTCTTCTTCTTTCTCGAATGATGATGTTTACCATAGAATGACTCCTAATGCAAGAAAGAAGAATATAGGTCATCCCTTCCTATTCCCTTTCCTTATATCCCTTCTCCTTCCTTCCCACAGGTCGCTATCGGCTATGGCGGGAAGCCGTAAAGACGAAAAGCGAAAGCAAACTTTATGCGTCTGTGATAAGGTTAGATATCGCGTGTTAATCTTCTGCCGAGCACTTTCTCAAGTCTACTATAAGGTGATTTAGGTTGGTGTTCCTTCGAAAGGTTATTTTAAGGTTGATAATCGTATGGCAGAGTCAATTGAAACGCACGTGATGTTCCTTTGGCGTTGTATTGCACACTACTGATTTACAATGATTTGTTATGACCTTAAACATTCAATTTTAACCTAACAGTTGGAAAAGGTTCAAGACGGGATTCGAACCCCAATCCTTTACAGGAGGAATGCTCTGACCAAATGTAGCGTCTGTAGATTACTGGTTAAGTAGTCGGCTTTACAATCGAGAGGTCCCGGGTTCGAATCTTGGCCATTACACTACCGACGTGAACCCACTCCTAGAAAAAGCAATTTAGCTTACATGGAGGGGTTAGAGGGAATATTTGTAATTTCGACAATTTCTGTTGCTAATAAGCTTACAAAAAAAGATTGAGTTGTGCCTCGCCTCTTACGTCACTACGGATGAGATGGGCTGGTGATACTTGTATTCTTTCTTCGTCACCACACGGATTGTATAAAACTAATCTAATTTTCTTGTGCCCCACAGTTCGGCTCTACATCAGTACCTACTATTGAAGAGCCGCCACCGCCTGCAACAACCAGCAACTCACAAGACACTCACGCAACACGACGACATACCGTGGGACCTGGGGACTGCCGACACACGCAGGTAATTACGGGGTACAGGTGGTCTATAGACTTATGCAACACCAGGGGAGACACTCGTGCTGCCGACCCTGTAAAAACAGAGAGTTTCTGGCTACCCTACTCACCGCCGGGAACACAACATGTTTTTAAAATGGCCGCGGTATTCTGTTGGATATTTCCTCAGTCAGACTGCTCGATTCGGACGGAAATACCGTCGTGTCTTAAGTGACATAGGATACGTCAATATCAGTCGGGTTTTGAGGGACATGATTGAGGTTTCAGGAAAGTCTCAGGAAACTCAGTTTTTTTTTTTTTCGGAGCCGAACGGGGATGTTATGTCGGACTCGAACCGACTAAACCGCACGCCGTCTGTGGGTCGATGTGCTAGGCCGGAGGTGAGGTGACTTCGGAAATGTTCTCCGAAGTCCCATCGACCGTCAAGTACCAGCCCCAGGTATTTCAACCGGGGCTTGATGTCGATGGGAGTGCCTCCCACTGTAAGGCTGGCTCCCGGGTCTGGCCTGCGCCGAGGGCCATGAAAGAACATGGCCTCGGACTTGTGCAGAGCCACCTCGAGACCCAGCCGCCGGATCCGTTCCACGACTTGAGCAACTGCAGTCGTGGCCCTCAGGGTCGCCTCGCGGTGTGTAGCCCCGCCCACCGTCACCAGCGTGTCGTCCGCGTAACACGTGACGGTGGCACCGTACGCGAAGTCACCGCGAAGCACCCAGTCGTAACCGATGTTCAACAGCAGCGGCCCCAGGACCGATCCCTGTGGAACACCGCACGACATCTCACGCCTACCGACTCCGGTCGAACTCGGGTAGACGACGGCTCTCCCCGTCAGGTACGCCCCGACTATGCGGCGGAGGTAGAGAGGCACATCGTGATACACGAGCGCCTCTCTGATGCAACTCCAGGGCAAGGTGTTAAACGCGTTGGAGATGTCCAAGGACACCGCCAACATCACCTCGCCCCGAGCGACCGCATCCTCCGCCAGAGTCCTCACACGCATGATGGCATCCACAGTGGAACGCCACCGGAAAGAGGGGTCACCATTACAGACACCAACAATGTTACAGTGGTGGCTCTCAGCTTGACGGCCTCATTAGATGCTTTCTAAATATGATTGTGTTGTTACAGGCGAGCGAGTTGGGAGTGTGCGGGGCTGCGGTCTCCGCTGACCTCAGGCCTTCGCCCCTCTACGTGTCTGCACACTTCAATGTAAGGAAACTGTTGTTATTAATTCTTTATTGTACACACATGATACAGAGATCATTATATAGAACATTTAATGGAACATGTACAAAGGAGAGCTTAACTCTAAATAAGTTCTCTCCCTAAACCTTTGAGTAGTAGAGCAGTATTATTATTATTAGTGCTGTTTTTATCCTTGATGTGTTGAATACAATTCAGTTAATTTGATGAAATCACGGGTCTAAACCAAGTAAGTTGCATTCTCTGGTAGTACGGGTCGGTTGTTTAAATCTTCTTGAAGAAATTTGCGAACAATGAAGCATTGAACTTAAATTGGCTATGTGCTGATATGTCCATTTCATATTGTTTAACCCGATTCCTGCCGGCTTTCCTTTGTATTGTGGTGTAGTACTTATGAGACACGTGTAACCTCATTTTATTGTGTATTTAATCATGTATTATTCCAATAAACAGTTAGTCTATATCATGACTTCATTGTTTGAATTGCTCTCCTAATACCTCCCGTACATGGCGACCCTGCCAGGATTCGCGCAACTCGGTCATTCGACGCGCTCTCCATATATGGGTTGGAAATTTTTATCGAAATAAACTGAGTGCAGTGCAGTGGAAAAAAAGTGCAATATGGGACTAGAACAAAGAAACCCGTTACGTGTGACTGTTGTGTTTTCGGTTGTTACGAACTATTTGGTACAATTTTCAACATGGGAGGTAAATCAACCAAGGATCAAGTTGTGATCGCCCAAAATGCCGCAGGAGGCACAAACGAGGCTACAGCAGAGGACATAAAGTACCACATGTCTATGTCTAGCTTGTTACTATTGACAATCTTCGTTATTATTCTGTTAGGTGTGTTGTATTTTGCGTATAGCGCGTATAAGAGATGCCATATACGATTGATATCGCGGGAGCTTAATAGAAGAGTGTTTAGTAGTTTCCGACGTACAACGGCGAGCCCCACTAAGACTGATCGCGATCGCGAGGCACAAGGTTCAAATAAACTGTATCCAGGAGTTGTTTAGTGAAAAGTGCGCGATTCGACGATAATAGTGTTTCGGAATTGTGCGGAATGCGTTTACAGCTCGTTACTTATGTAATATGATACTCGGTTGCGTAGTGGAATTATTTAATGGACTGTAATCCGATGTTAGTGTTATAATTAATAAAATAGTGTGTTAATCGTTGAGATGAACTACAGGTATTTATTCATGTTTGTATCTTTATATTGTCATTTGATAGTAAGTTATGGCAATTACTTTAAAAACCTTATATAATGAATTACAGGAAGTTAGAACGTATTTGATAAAAATAGGCTCAAAGAGAAGGCAAGGAAATATTGTAATAAATAAACTAAAGGAATGTAGTGAAATATATGAACGATATTTATGCTGGTCAAATAAATATAATTTGGAATTAAGTAAAGAGAGTGATGAGGATCCAATAGTGCAGAAATTTTGTATGAAATTTTTAGAGTTATATAGAGAAATTTTAGATTTATGCCAAAGTGAACAATCCAGTTCTGAAATTATTGTGACAATGAGTACTTTCGATTTAAAAACGGCTTTGAGCTTATTACCCTGTATGACCGATACAGAGGTGAACACAAAACAATTAATTGATAATATTGAGTACTATGACTCTTTATTGGACAAGGATGACTGTAAAAAGAAATTAATTAATTTTGTACTTAAAAGTAGATTGTCTCAAGCTGCAAAATTAAGATTAAATTCTGATTATTCTAGTGTGAAAGATTTAATTACGGACATGAAAAAAGAACTTTTGCCCTGTAAGTCCGCTACTGCGATTTCGGCAAAATTGGAAAAAATTAAACAAAATAATTTGACAATTTCTGATTTTGGGAAACAATTATCGGAATTATTGGTTGATCTCACGATATCGCAAGCGAATGGAAATTCTGATAATTATAACGTGTTAAAGCCATTGAATGAAAATATTGTTATTAAAAAATTCGCTGACGGCTTGCGAAATCGTAGGATTAGTACAATTATCGCTGCCAGGAATTTTAGTTCCCTGAAGGATGCGATCCAAGCAGCCCAGGATGAAGAGGTCTCCACCACATCGAGTTCCGGGGAGATACTGGGTATGTACAAAAATACATACTTTAATTCTAATTTTAAAAATAATGGTAGAGGATATCGAGGAGGATTTAGCAACAGATCCCATTCATACAGAGTACCAGGTCGTACCAGTTTTCGAGGACATCAGCAGCGAGGAGGACATCAACAGGCTACATTCCGGGGTGCTCTGACTCGAGGTCAGCAGTTCAGAGGTAAGAATAGGGGAAATAATAGAGGAAACCAAGGGATACGGCAAAACCACAATGTTCACGTTATTAATGAAACGCGACCTGTTAGTTCACCGCAAGGTTCTGAACCGTCGTCTTCGAATATAGCACAAGAGTTTTTTCGTGCCTAAAGATGAACATACGATTTTATCCTGTGATAGTGACTGTTTCGTTAATTTCTCAGTAAACGGTAAATCATTTTCTTTTTTAATTGATTCGGGTGCTTCTTTGTGTGCAATTAAGTACAAATATGTATTAGAACAAAATCTTTCCATACAGAACGAAGATCTTACCATAAACGGTTTAGGAGGCAAAGTTCGTGCAATAGGATACGTGTATTTACAATTGAGCGCTGATGATCTAATAATTAGTCATAAGTTTTATGTTTTTAATTCATTGCCAATTATGTCAAACGGTATCATTGGTAGAGACTTTTTAAGGAGATACAGATCGGTTTTAAATTTTGATCAAAATATTTTGACATTGCGTGATCATTATAGAATAGTTAATTTACCTATGTCACATAGATGTGATAATTTCTTAGATATTTCCGCAAGGTGCGAGTCTATTCACTATATTCAAACCGATTTTCAAGAAGATTGCGTAATTTGTTCAACTGAGATACAGGACGGTGTTTTTTTAGCAAGTTCAGTCGCCACACCTGTAAAAGGTGTAGTACCTATTAAAATATTGAATACTACGGAAAATAATTTGACATTGTCTAAAATTAATATTACTGTTCACAAATTAAGTGACTATAATATTTGCGCCTTCGACAAATCTGAGAATAATGCTAGCAGAGTTAAACAATTATTTTCTCAAATTAATTTTTCACATATGAATGATGAAGAACAGACTTCTATTGGAAATTTATGTGCTAAATACGCAGATATTTTTTATTTACCGGGGGATAAATTAAGTACTACGAACATTTATACACATTCAATAACAGTAAAACCGGGTACCACGCCAATTTTTTCGAAACCATATAGATTACCTCATTCTCAAAAATCTGAAGTTAAGCATCAAATAGAAAAAATGTTAGAAGAAGGTATAATAGAGCCTAGTACAAGTGACTGGTCAAGTCCTGTCTTATTAGTACCGAAAAAAGTAGACGCATCAGGTAATAAAAAATGGAGGTTAGTTATTGATTACCGTAAGTTAAACAATTCTATAGTTGATGACAAATATCCATTACCAGATATTACTGAAATTTTGGAATCCGTATCAGGTAGTGTTTATTTTAGTCATTTAGATCTCCACCAAGGTTATTATAATGTCAAATTAGATGAAAATAGCCGAAAATTGACAGCGTTTTGTTCAGGTCAGTTTCAAATGACACGAATGCCAATGGGATTAAAAACGAGCCCAAGTTCATTCTCTCGTATGATGAATATAGCTTTAGCTGGTTTAAATTACGAGAAATGTCTAATATATTTAGACGATTTAATTTGTATGGGAAGTAATTTAAATATGCATAACGAAAATTTACAGGATATTTTTGAAAGATTACGAAAAGTTAACTTGAAATTGAATCCTTCAAAATGCAATTTCTTAAAAAAAGAAATACTGTATCTAGGGCATGTAATATCGAGTGAAGGTATTCAGCCTGATCCTGAAAAAATTAAAGTGGTAAAAAATTATCCACGTCCAGAAAATTGTGACGAGGTAAAGAGATTCGTAGCTTTCGTAAACTATTACAGAAAATTCATAAGAAATTTTGCGGAAATAGCATATCCATTGAATGCTCTTTGTCGAAAACATGTACCTTTTAATTGGGATCAGAAATGTCAAAAATCGTTTGAAACGCTGAAAGAAAGAATTATTTCTCCTCCTATTTTACAATATCCCGATTTTTCTGAACAAAATGAATTTATATTAGAAACAGATGCATCTAATTATGCCTTGGGCGCAATTTTAACGAACAAAGATAGACGCCCCATAGCTTTTGCTAGTAGAAATTTAAATAATGCCGAGAAAAACTATCCTGTAATAGAAAAAGAGCTATTAGCCATAGTGTGGGCGGTAAAACATTTTCGTCCATATTTATATGGTAGATATTTTAAAATTCGTACGGACCACAAGCCCTTGATTTATTTGTTTAATATGAAAGATCCGTCGAGTAGATTAATAAAATTCAGATTAGCTTTAGAAGAATACAATTTTGATGTAGAATATGTAAAAGGCTGTAATAATTCTGCAGCGGACACTTTATCTCGAATGTCGATAAATGAGTTAAGAGAAATGAATGACAGTGTAATAAACGTTATGACACGTGCACAGTGCGCATTAAAAGATTCTCCGGTTTATATGGTCCCCACAGATGATTGGCCTGATCAACCAAAAATCGTAGGCACACATATTAAACCGAAAGAATCTGTAGAGTTGTTATTTATAGACCATAATAAGTATAATAAAATGAAAGACGAAGGAATTATAAGTAAAGAAAGTGAAATATTTTGTTACGTAGAGAGTAAAAGAACTATTTACATTAAATATTTAGAGTCTCAATCGCGAATTACACTATGTGAATTCGTGAGAGAACTAGATGATTTGTGTAAAAATATTCATGTTGAAGAAATTTGTATAGTTAACAAAAAAGATTGTGAAGTTTTTATTAAAAAGTTATTAGAAGAAGTGAATAAAATAAAAGATAGGTCCGGACCACGTATATGTATTGTTAAAGATGTACAAAGAATAGACAATAAAGATGATAGACGAGTTATTTTGAACGACTTCCATCTCCTACCCAGTAGTGGCCATGCTGGTATGAGAAGGATGTCGAACAATATCAGGAAATATTATTACTGGCCTGGTATGGATAAAGATGTTAATGAATTTGTGAAACGCTGTGATAAATGTCAGCGACACAAACATTCTACTCCAACTAAAGAACCCATGGTTATAACTAGTACTGCCAATTCGGCATTTGAAAAAATATTCTTAGATCTTGTAGGTCCTTTGGAAACGGATAACGATAATTATTCTTATATACTTACGTTACAATGTGAACTTAGTAAATATATCGAAGCTTATCCCTTAGTTTCCAAGAAAAGTGATGAAGTAGCAAAAACGTTCGTTGATAATTTTATCCTTAGATATGGAGTTCCAAAGGAAATAGCTACTGATAGAGGTAAGGAATTTATTTCAAATACATTTCAAGAAGTTTGTAAGTTACTACAAATTAAACAATTAAATTCAACCGCTTATCACCATCAAAGTATAGGTGCATTAGAGGTGTCACACAAACACTTAAACTCTTTCCTTAGAATACATACTGATAAACACCCAGAGACATGGAGCCAATGGCTTCCCTTTTGGTGTTTTGCATATAATACTTCAATACATTCTGAAACACAGTTTACTCCTTATGAATTAGTGTTTGGTAAGAAGTGTATTCTTCCAAGTAATTTAAGTAAAAACATGGTAGACCCTATTTACAACTATGAAAGTTATCCAAGTGAATTAAAATATCGCATACAACTTTCACAAAGAGAGGCAAGAGACAATTTACTTAAGAGTAAATCTACAAGAAAATTCAAATATGATAAATATATCAATCCTGTAAAATATAAAGTTAATGATTTAGTATTGGTGAAAAACGAGGTAGGTAATAAGCTTGACGATTTGTATTCAGGTCCTTATAAAGTTGTTAGGGACATATCTCCAAACGTAGAGATATTGAAAAATGAAAAACTAGATATAGTTCATAAAAATAGGACTAAATTGTATCACTCTTAACGAAAAATGTATTCAAATGTATTATATAATTTCTTTAGCTTATGTGTATTTTACTTATATGTAACACAGTAACACAAAAAAAAAATGTAAAACTCTAGTTTTAATTTTTTTTCTAAAAGAGGGGAGATGTGGTGTAGTACTTATGAGACACGTGTAACCTCATTTTATTGTGTATTTAATCATGTATTATTCCAATAAACAGTTAGTCTATATCATGACTTCATTGTTTGAATTGCTCTCCTAATACCTCCCGTACAGTATATGGTAGAGATGTTTAAATTTGATAAACTGGAATAACAAGATTGTGGTAAAAACTTTTTTCAACGGATTCCATTTTTAAATTTTCACCCTCCGCCACTGTGGTGTATATTTAAGATAAGATAAGATAAATCTAAGCAGTGGACTAATATAGCCTGATGATGATGATGATGATGAAGATAAATCTTTATTGTACACGGGTTCGACTCCCACCCGCTCCATTGTGCATAGATTAATAACATTTAAAGGGATTATAAGCTAATTATTCAAATCGATGTAAGCGAATGGTCGCGGGTTCAAGTCCCGTCTGAGCATTTGACTTTTTCAATAATCGATGTATAGAATATTTTGTCGTTTCTTAACTACCGTATGACCAGTCCACATTCCCCCCACAGCAGCAGCCATCCCCCAATGTGTCCCTACTGCCGCACACGAACCTGGCGGCCAAACTGCCTGCAGTACAACATCAGCCTCCGAGATACTTCAGCGTAAAAGACCAGCATTTATTGAAGCCACCCATCGCTATGCAGAGCCAAGGTATGTACTGAGAGAGAGAGGGTAATAGAGAGGTAATTAGTGATAGAGAGGTAATCAGTGATAGAGAGGGATAGGGAGGTAATCAGTGATAGAGAGGGATAGAGAGATAATCAGCGATGGAGAGGGATAAAGAGGTAATTAGTGACAGAGGGGGATAGAGAGGTAATTAGTGATAGAGAGGGATAGAGAGGTAATCAGTGATAGAGAGGGATAGAGAGGTAATCAGTGATAGAGAGGGATAGAGAGGTAATTAGTGATAAAAGGGATATAGAGGTAATTAGTAATAGAGAGATAGATGTAATTAGTAATCTCTCTTTTTTATATGGACATCCCCATAAGGCCTCCTCCACCTCCAGACGAAGCGGTTGTGGGACGACTAAAACCGCTAGCCTTGTTCAGATTTCGGGGTATGAGATTGCCTAAGGCATATCCCTCGGAGTCCGAAAGACCCAGGGCCATCTCTAGAGGTCCTACCTTGCTCCCGGGGCGTGTGGAAATCGTCTCGGATGGAGTAATCCGCCCTACGAGGGTAGTAATGTCGCCATGGGTCTTCAGATGCCGGGGTGTGTAACTGTAAACATGGCATTACAGTGGATGGAACTTCATCCCGCTCAACTCCCTGCCGTGGTTTTCCCAAGTGACTACAATATGGGGTTCTTCATAGGCATTCGAACCCAGTAGGAACCTGGTTGGCAGCACGAGTGTGGTGTTGCTCACGTCCATAGGCCATAGGCCATAGTAACCACTTTCCATCAGTAGAGCTGTGTGCTTGTCTGCCACCTATATGGCAATACAAAAACCCTACTAAAACCTCACGCCGTCTTCTGTTTTCAGAAAGCTGTGAGATTGCCTAACTGCAATATCTCGATATCGCCAATGTGCTGTGAACGTCAGATGTCAGTCGCTTCACGGAAAATATCGATGTTAGACAAACTCACAGTTAGACTGGCTAAAGCGGACCTCAAACTCCGAGGTTAACCCTTCGAATGAACAAGAAACTAATTCCTTTTAATACAAGAGCGACAATAATCTAATATAATTTTTTGTTGTATAGCGTCAACGTTCGGCCGGCGAGCCTCGGACGGCGGAGCCCACGTACCGCGCGGTCGCGAGCGCGACTGCTGTCACTCTGCACCTACGCACCATGTGAGTTGTATTCTTATCTCAACTATATATCCCAACAGAAACATTTTTATGTAGGTATAGCAACACCAAGTCGAGTACATATTGATTGCATTATGAAATAAGTTATCAATACTCTGAACATGAGAAATTTGTGAAGTCGGCCAATCGTAATGCTCGCTTCCCTCGATACGTTTGCTTTTAGTTAGTTTTCCGTGGTAGGAATACTGTGCCCCAACCACGAATAAAATTCGAATACGTAACCAAAAAAGATGCTGGATCCGGCAAGCTGAAGACAGGGCGCTATGGCGCTCATTAGGGGAGGGCTATGTCCAGCAGTGGACTAATATAGCCTGATGATGATGATGGTGACGTAACCACTTTCCATCAGGTGCGCCGTGTGCTTATCTGCCACCTAAGGGCTATAAAAAAAAAACGTATCGAGAAAACGAAGCATTACGATTGGCCGTCTGCCTACTCTGAACCAATCGCAATATGTTCGAATGTTTGTCGTGGTCAGGGCACTATTCCTATGTCAATATTCGCTGGATCATTCCATTAAAAAGGTTTTTATATTGCAATTTTTACACTGCGAATTCTTGCAATATAATAGCCCGCTTTGCAGTACAACGCTTAGTTATGAATCTACTGTCACAATGACATTAGAATTGTCATCTAGAATACTATCTGTCCTCATTATGTAGTTATACTTCGAGATTCACGACCCTCCCTTCCCAGGAATTCCCTCGCAACCTGGGTGACCTTGAGCCATATACGATTTCAAGATTGCACCCTAAGGTGTGGGAAGCGTGGCGTCTCCATCTTGGCCCCCCAAAAGGAAAACAATATGAGGACACTGTGAACCAGCCCATCATTGTACCCTGCTAGTCAGAACGCCTCCGAGTAGACCTCTACAGCGCCCACAGACTACCCTATTTAATAAAGAACTATAAGAAAATGTCCATTTTGCCCCAGGTATCGGACAGTGGTACCCCCACCCGAGCAGAAGATGCGGATCAAACCGAGGAGCAATCTACTGACTCTGCCTACAACACTAATTTGTGCAGGTAAGAATGTAGACCTTCGTTTTATATAGCCTGGTTCAGTCAGCGACAGAACGATCTTTACAACAAAGTTTCTAAATGATCTAAATACCAAGCAATTAGGAACACCCCTCCCGAGATGGGCCAGACCGAGAGGCATGGCCCTGGGTCAGCTGGGGTAAGAGGGATATGTCGTCGACAAGTCGACAACCTCACCTTCGGCCTAGCACTACGCCCCACAGACGGCGTGCGGTTTAGTCGGTTCGAGTCCGACATAACCTCCCCCTCCAGCTCCGGAGGGGAGGTGGGGATTTCCCGCAAGTAAAAATAAGGTATTACGAGCAAATTATCGTCGCTCGATATAATTAAAACAGTACACAGGGAAAACCATAATGATTTTTTTGAGAGCGACTGGCGTATTTCTTCTCGAATCCGTGGATAAAGCTATATATCTAAGAGAGCTAAGCTACAGCAGCTTGAAATAGGCATGATGACTAGCTATATGCTGCGACCGTGACTGCTTCTGTGGTGGTCCAACAACTGGTCTATCTGCAATACTTCGATATCGCAACCAAACCCGCAGGGCGCCTTCAAATTAGACGCGTGCAGTGGTGCGTTGTGGTGCGCAGTCGTAGTGCCACTATCGTACTTAGTAGGCCGACGACGCTAAATTGGGATTCATTTACTTAAAATTTTGTAAGGCTATGTCAAATGAACCTAAAAAGCGCTCTTTAACTAATCTGATACTGAGCGCTACGGTCATTATTAGATTAATTATTTTAAAAAAA
The DNA here is from genome assembly GCA_949126895.1 of Eilema caniola. Lineage (NCBI taxonomy): Eukaryota > Metazoa > Arthropoda > Insecta > Lepidoptera > Erebidae > Eilema > Eilema caniola. The sequence continues at coordinate 568,603 of OX421490.1, read as the reverse complement.
ATATCGCAATTTTGATACACTCAAGCCCGTCAGATATAAGTGGTTCATTTATATGTCCCAAACGTGCTATTTCATAATCTGACGATTATCTGGAGGCCTAATCTGATAAATAAAAGCCATTTTTTCGTATCAGATTACTGTAATATACATTTTTAGCATGTAATTAACTAAACCTCACCCGTCGGATTATATAAAAAAAAATTTAAGGTATTCTTATTGTTTATCCTTTGATGGTTTACCATATAATTATATGGAGCTCATAATTATTATTTGAAGTAAATCCCGAAATTCCTTCTTCGGCTCCCCTACTTACGCTAGTGGCACTGAGTAGCGCTTCTAGAAATTGTGCGAAAATTAGTACTGGCGCCACAACCTCAAAGGCGCGTTTTATGCAGAAGGGACGTGGCGGGGACGTATGGCGGTGGCGGACAATTTAAGTAACAATATAAACCTCATGTAGGTAGTGTACAATAACGTCGTTTTTGTCTTAGAGGAGACTGGCGCCCGCGCCTCCAGGCGACGTCCCGCCACTAAAGTGACGCGCCATCGCATCGAGTGGCGCGCGTCACGTCATTGACGTTATTTTACGCTACATAACCATACGTCCACGCCACGTCTCTTCTGTATAAACCGCGTTTAATGTGAAGGCACTATAGTGACCCCCCTGTGTCCCCTATCTGATGCAACATTCGGCAGGTACATGCTGAACCGGGGCAGCAGTAAGCGACACACGATGGCCACGCCAGAGGACGCTGCCAACGTGTCTTCAGTGTGCAACACGGGCAATATGGTGAGTACAACTTTTTATTATCTCGAATTAAATTGGATCGATTAAGGCGGGATTCGCCCGCAATCTTTCCCTTACAAGGGTACCCAAGGCCTTAAGACGGATATATAGGAAAATTTGGATGTCTTCAGGAGTACTTCGATGGCACAGTGTTCAGAGTGTTCCCCCTCTAAACGTAAGATCGCGAGTTCGAATCCCGCCTGAACCTATATAATTTTCTAGTTGAATTTTGCTGACAAAACATATATTTCCGATTTCTACCCACAGCCTAGCACATCACCTTCGTCTACCACCAGCATTCGTGTGAGAAGAACAGGTCTTCTCACGGTCACCGAAAGACCGCCTGGTGAGTAGAACACGCTAGTAGAAATGTAACAGAGTTAGTTTTGATGTGAGCTTGTAATATATAGCGTTTTAGTATACCATAGAATTGAGGATAGATTTAAAAAAAAGTCGGTCAAGTGCGAGTCGGACTCGCGTTCAAGAGGGTCCCGATTGGCTTCAGAAACGAACTTTGCGTTGTTCGATTGATTTGATTGTTGCAGTTTTAAGATTTAATAGACCTGAATATGTGGTATGAATATCAACTTGACTCCTCCACGTATTCCTGAGAAAAAGGTCTTGACAGACAGATGAACAGACAGACAACCAGACGGCAACTTCTCCCGCTACGCATGGAAACTTATTTCCCGGGATAAAATTAGTCTATGTGTTATTCCAGACTATAGCTCTATCTCTGTAGCAGTAAGTGATTAGGCTGTTACCTGCGGCTCCGCCCGCGTGGATGTCGGTTATCGCGACCAAACATAGCCTATGTTCTTTCTCAAGGTCTAATCTAGGCGTGAAAGCGTAACAGAAAGAGTTACTTTTGCATTTTTAATATAGGTTAGGACAGAGTAAAAACGGAATCCTAATACTATGGCATCCCTGTCTGTCTGTCACCAGGCTGTATCTCGAGAACCGTGATAGTTAGACAGTTGAAATTTACACAGATGATGTGTTTCTGTTGCCGCTAACAACAATACCAAAATTAAAATAAATAGGTATGTTGCAGTAGCTCTATTTAAAGTCGCGCAGCGGGCTATGGAGTGCTCTTGGCGTTTCTCTGAACGAAAGAATTCGAAACGAGTTCATCCGACAAAGAACTAAAGTTACCAACATAGCTCGCAGAATAAGCCAGCTGAAGTGGCAATGGGCTGGCCACGTCTGTCAAAGGACCGATGGCCTTTGGAGCAGACGAGTCCTAGAGTGGAGACCGCGAGAAGGCAAACGGAAGGAGGGACGCCCCCTAGCCAGATGGACCGATGACCTGAAAAAGGTGGCTGGGACGGACTGGATGCGGAAGGTGGAGGATTGAACGAAATGGCGCACATTGGGGGAGGCCTATGTCCAGCAGTGGGCTGCAGTGGGCTAATTGATTGAGCTCTATTTAACAAATGTGATTTTGAGCCCATCCTGTGCGAGCCCGACTCGCAACTTTGCCTGTAATTTTTGTTATATTACCAACTAAATCTCAATTTTATGGTATTCTAAAAATGATCTTACACAATGTTGGATTTTTTTAAGTTTAAAATTTACATGGTAGCGTTACCCCAGATGCAATTACTTAGCCGTATGTAAATTATAAAGCCCCTTAAAAACGTTTAAAAAATTCCAACATAAATATTTTTTTATATTCTTTTTCCATTGTAATTTAGTAGATGTCGTAGATAGCATGTCCGCTAGTATGCATTGAATGACTTATGTTGCCAGTAATGTAATTTTAATTTGCAATTTGTTTTTTTTGTTATCATATTTTTTTCTCCACTTTATTTTTTTTTAGTTATTTGCCCAGAATTAGTCAGGGAAGTTGAAGATCGAATGAAGAGGAACTATCTGCCACCTTCAATGCAGTACCAAAGCCCCCCCACCCCTACAGGAACTATGCCTAATCAGATACCCCAGTCCCCAACCCAAGGGTCTATTACCGCTGGTACACCAAACTACCCCACCCAGAATCAAAATACCCTAAAATCTATGAAACCTTTATTAGAAACTATACCTCAAGGAAGTGTTATGGGCACAAAGGGCTCAATAATGTCGGGTACCCCTATGACCTCACAAGCAGCTTGTCCCTACACCCCCATGATGGGCCAGTTTTCGCCAAGTCACGGTACCGTGGTAACCCAAAACGTGGTTTCTGGGTCTATTACAAGTGGTACCCCAATGAACCAAAACCAGGGTTCAATAATGTCTGGAACCCCTATGACTCCAAATAGCTATGATAATAAAAACTATAGTAATCTGAATACTGGTAATTTTAGTTCCAATTACGGATATGGAACCCCAATGAATCAAGGCTCATATCAAAATACTCAAATGAGTCAAGGTTATTCAAATATGGGTCAGGGTAATTTCTCAAATAGTTCAATGAGTCAGGGTAATTTCTCAAATGCTCCGATAAATCAGGGTAGCTTCCTAAATAACCCAATGATTCAAGGTAATTTATCAGAATCTTCTGTGAACCAAAATCGGTTTTCAGATACACAAATTCATGGTAGTTATTCGAATCCAGCAATGAATCAAACTTTTTCAAATAACCAGGGTAATTTAACGAATACTCGATCAAACCAAGCTTCTTACCCTAGCAACCCAATGAATCAAGGGAGTTTTTCAAATCCCTCATTAAGTCAAGCATCATTCTCTAATACCCCGATGAACCAGGGTAATTATGCAAATAATCAAATAAATCAGAGTAATTTTTCTAATACCCAAATGTGCCAAGGTAATTTCTCCAATACCCAAATGAACCAGGGTAACTATTCAAATAACCAAATTAATCCAAGTTTCAGTAACGCCCAAATGAGTTCGGGTAATTTCTCTAACACCGCAATGAACCAGGGTAATTACTCAAATAACCAAATGAATCAAAATTCTTTTAGCAACACCCAAATTACCCAGGGTAACTTCTCAAATAACAAGAACACGTTTACGAACCAGACTAATCCCATGCCTAGCGGTTCGATAACAGCTGGTACGCCGGTACAGATACCAGTGTCAATTGGTACTAGTTACAACCCTACTCAGTACAACACTAGGCAGAGAAAATACTCCGGGCCTCAGCGAGTTAAATTACAAGTGTTGGCTACAGTTCAAGAATTGGGTAGGTTTATTTTTTTTTTTTATCGGTGGCTGGGTAATTTTATGTTTTATTTTATTCTTTATTGTATACATAAATGGCATTTATACAAATCAGTGAAATATTATGTGCAAAGGCGAGATTAACTCGTTCTTTACACAGACAGCCTTGTTGGGCATTGTCATTAGTCGGATTAGGTGACGTCACTTGAGATCGAGCAATGACAATCTGTTGCTAGGCTGTAAAAGCGCTGTGTTAACTACACAGCTGTATTAACTACTCTATAAACATATGCTGTAATGATGTACACATGCGCTGTTTGATAAATAGAGCGCACAACGAAACTGAAGCAATCCGATACTAGCCGAACTCTCGCGCCTTTTCCCGAAGTGCAATACCAAGAGCGGAGTATTGTAATAATTACTGTTACACTTACAACTCTTATAATAATTTGCTTTAACGGTGAAGGAACATACACTACGTCACTTACTCACTCACTAACTAAATCTTCTTATTCGAAATGACAGGTAAATAAGATTAGCATACGAATATGTAGATAAAATAAATTATTTTTTAATTATTTCAGTATTATAATAAAGGTAATTATATTTTTTATGTAATTGCATGTGTGTGCGTTTTATTACGTGTGTAGTATTTGTGTTCACTGTGTGTATGACTGTGTGTGTGTATTTGTTTGGTGTGTATTTTTATGTCGTACTAACTAACTTTGCAATTATTTATAACTGTAAAATTGAAGCGCCGGACTGCACTAGATATATTTCGTAACAGCCCCTCCAGACAAGTGATAATTCGTTGGTCGGCGTTAGTTGGAATGGAATGACAAATGTATGTGATTTATGACATGCGTTAACGACTGTCATAAACGACAGAACCCCCCTTTAAAATTATATAATAGTATAAATGCAACATGACTTTCGGCCTCCGTTTTCTACTATATTATTCCGTTGTAAATTCACAAAGTTCTGATCCATAGTTGTATTTGCCAAGTCGAAACTTCAACCCTTTTCTTTAAATGCGTATTGGTTAAAATCGTGATAACTACTGAGTTGTTGGCGGAAACTTAGAAAACGCCATATTAAATAAATAAATAGTATAAATAGATAAATATTATGCTAAAGAAATAGACACTTCTACGTGTGACAGAGAAAAAATACAAATATCACCACCTCATCTCTACTGTCATACGCAGACGATAATATCACTGCGAGATAAGAATAATCGAAATAAAACCCTGTACCAACCGGTCTGGCCAGCGTGGACGCAGTAGGCCAGAGCCCCAACATTGGGAGAGGGTTTGTCGAGCAGCAAGCTGCAATAGGCAAATTAATTGAGACACTTCTTCTTGACTTATATACCAGTAATATTATTACCGTGTTGGTGCTCGGTGGAGTAGAATAGCGCCCCCCATCTCTTCTCGTGGGTGTCGAACTTAGGGATAGGGGTGTTCTCGATCCGACAGTAAAGATACAGCTCGTGACTAAGTGCCCGATTGATGGGAATAGGCTCACCACTTTTACGTGGGATCAAAAATTATAGTTGGCGAAATGTGGGTGTTAATACACCTCTGCCTACCCTTACGGGGATTTGTGGGCGTGACTATATGTATACGTATGTAAGCTATAAAGTGTTTGTCGGTAATCCACAGCTCGTGAACACGCAGAGAGATATTCGCCTGTCCGTCGCGCTGAATGTTCGCCGCCTCGGGTCACGCACGATATCGCGTCGGCAAGACTGGAGTATGAACAATTACAGGTAAGTTTACCCAGTGTTTTACCAAAGTGGTTATACCTATGGACGTGTGCAAAACCAGTGGCGTAACACTCGCGCTGCCGCCTCTCGAATTCTTTGATAAAAAGCCTCATGTTTAGATTAAATAAATGGAATTCTTTACGAAACAGCTTTCAGCTTACCATCAGGCTAAGTGCAGTGAGATTGATGTGTCCTATATATAAAACAAAAACAGTTATATTTTGATGTACATTTTAGATTAAAATGAAGGCAACACTTTTTATCAACTAAGCATATGCCCCACCTGATGGAAAGTATAAGCCTGTGGACGAGTGCAACATCAAAAACATGGTTCTAGAAAATGATTTTTCTATCTTAATCGAAGTCTGTTGAATTCGATTAAGATAGAAAAAATTGACACAGACGTTTTATTTGTACGGTGACAATATTGAAAGTTTATTAAAAGTTGTTGTTTGATTTAATTAAAAATTGTCAATTTGTATTGTAACATCTTGAAGGATAGACTGACGTTTCCAAGTTAAGACATACTCGCGGATTGCCACGATTGTCAGGCGTGAACAGTAATTTACCTGACGTTGTGTCCCACAGCGCGGTCTAGAGCGGCGTGGCGCAGTCCCAGGGCTCCCCGGAGCGTCCCCGACGCACCCCGACCCGAGACATCACACGCCAGCCGCCTCCTTGCCAGGTGAGGGTATGAGCAGACACACGCACATACACACAACCACCCATACACACACGCACACGCGCACACACATACATACACGCACAGACAGGCACACACGGAGGCACACATACAGACGCACGCACACATGCACACTGACACACAGACACACGCTCACACACACGCACAGACACGCACGCGCGCACACACGCACACACGCTATAAAAATGACTTATTTTGGCATTGTTATAAAAAAAATAACCACGAATCCTAATGCATCATCATTCTCTCTATCTCTCTCTAGGGTCACCCATCCACTCCTGCGTAGCCCCCTCCCCTCTAGACCTGAGCACTATATCAGCGGAGGCCGCGCGGGCTGTGCTTGCCGCGGCCAGGAATCTAACCCAGGACCCCGGCGCGAGCGAACTGCATAGGAGTTTGTTGTTAACTCAGGTAAGATACACAAATACAATTGGATATTTTTCTTTATTTTAAATAAATTATTTAACTGAGCGTATTAAAATAAGAATTGTAAAAGAGCTGTAAAATTTGTGTCTTTTATTATTTTATCGTTTTTATTTATTTTTAATCATTCACCCTACCTATAATAGTAAATAATGTAACTATTAAATATGTTATGACGTCACAATAAAGTATTCCATACAAGTTTCTTTATAACTTTTTTCTTTTTTCTTTATAACTAGAACAAAGCTATATCGACCATTGTGTGTGAACTGTCAAAAAGAAAATAAACGATTTATTTGTTATTATTTACTTTTAGACCGACGTTTCGGCTACTTACTTGTAGCCGAAACGTCGGTCACGTGTGTAACCTTTAAAAAATATCAAAAAGCAACCAATTGGACTAGTCAGTAAAATACCTAATTGTATTGTTCCACTTTGAAAATAAATTACGATTAGTTTAACTACAGTATTTTGATAACACTAACTGGTTTTGGAGATCAGATTGCAGTCGCTTCACGGAAAATATTAAAGATCAGCTAAACCCGCTGTTAAACTGGAAAACCCCCCGACTCCGAAGTGTAAACTTCGGAAGCGACTGGGATAAGTGAAGTCGTGGGCGGCCAGCGCCTCCTCGTGGGCGGCCAGCGCCTCCTTCTGCGAGCAGGTCATGCTCGCGAAGGAGACAGCAGAGCGGGCGCGGCGCAGCGAGCGAGAAAGACTCGCTGACATCGCTGCACGCGCCCGAAGGCGGCTCGGGCGTCGGAGGGCGCAAACTGACCTCCGCCCCCCATGAGCGCGGGCCTGAGGGTGACGGGTGGAGCCGCCCGTCACCCTAGCAGAAGCAGGCCACGGCGGCGGCGCGCATCGTAGGACGATGCGCGCCTCCCCACACTGGGGTTGAGTCGGGGACCGCGTGGTCCCCCCCTTCCCGAGGAGGGCCAGACCGAGAGGGATGGCCCTGGGTCAGCCAGGGTGCGAGGGATATGTCGCATGACAACCTCACCTTCGGCCTAGCACTACGACCCAGAGACGGCGTGCGGTTTAGTCGGTTCGAGTCCGACATAACCTACCCCTCCGGCTCCGGAGGGGTGGGTACCTATCCGTGGGGATTTCCCGCACCTAAAAAAAAAAAAAAAAGAAGGGTTAAGGGAAGAAAAAACTGCTGCCTGATCTAAATAGAAACTTTATTAAAATGTAATTTATTACAGACAGACAAAATACTCCTTTTCTCGATTAAAATGCAGGAAAGTTTCATAAAAACTTACTAGCGCGTTTTAGTATAGAACAACGCCATCTAGCGAGAAAGTATTTCAACTAATCAAACTTATTCTCTCCACAGGATCTCGCCTTAAAAATCGGCATCAATCTACACGCGTTATACTCTCCTCACGTCAACATATCCCAGGAAATATTGAAAGCCATACACTCATACAACTTCTTACTATCCGGCCATACCTCTCCAGTAAGCCCAGGGTCCCCTCTACACCAAATCACCGAAGGCATCAGCTATCTCCACACGGGATCTATTACTAGGGGAACCCCTCAAGCGTCGGCGACACCTCTAGATCTTAGATCTAATATAGAAATGGACACAGGGCAATACCAACAACTTCATCCCTTAGTTCATACCCAACTACACATGGTCGCCCACAGATCATTAAATAACTCCCCGATATCAAATCCAGGGTCTCCATTAGACATGATACAGGAAGAAATAGGAAACGGAAATAGTGCAGATAAAACGTTTCCAGAAATGAGGTTCGCCCCAAGCTTCCCTCCCACCCATCCGCAAATAAGCTTGACAGACTGTTTAGGGTCTGAAATTACCCTGGTAGCGTCTTCTAGCGAAGATAGCATGGATAGTCTTGAGAATACAAAGTATCCGTTACCACAGTTCGTGATATCAGAGCCTTCAGATCTTGATGATAGACCGTCTATTACTAAAGGTATAGGTAGAAAAGTTAGTCAGGAAACCGAATCTGTCGAACACAAAGAACAAGAACATATAGTGAAAGATGCTGAAATGCAATCTCCGAAGGAATCCGTAGATGAATCTACGAAATTTTTAACAGAAGACCAAAAATATCCTAGAAGAGGGAGTGATAAAAGCTTAGGTTTCAGCGATGATTCTCTGAGCAACGATTCCGCGAATGTTTCACCGAATTGCGAACAAAATATCCAGTCGATCTACTCAAATATCGTTTCCATCAGCTCAGGGTTCAGCGAGAATAGAGGAAGCTTCTCAGACCCAAGAGAATCATTCTCCTTTTCTGATAGAGGAAGTTTCTCTGAGCGTGGTGATTTTGGAAGATCGTCTTTCTCAGAGAAAAGCGACTTCGGTAGGGGGTCTTTTTCAGAAAAGGGGGAAACCCCTAGGTCTTCTTTCTCAGCTCAAGGAGTTTTAGGAGAAGTGAAAGAGTATTATGAAGACGTATATATGTCTAGGGATAACAGCAGACTTTGTTTAGAAAAGTGTGATGAAGAGGGTACTCCTCCTAGCGAGGATATAGAGAAACTTCAACGGTCTACCATGGATTTAAGGTTAACAGACATATGTAGACCGGAAGAACAGAAAATACCAATTCTTTTAAGTCCTCAGAAGGTGTCTTGTGTCCAGGAATACTATGAAGTGACATTATCTACCGTCTGTTCCAAGTTAGACTCTCAAAGGATAGTTGAACTCCTCAAAGAAGCTATTAATACCAGGGTCCCCCCACAGAATATCTTTGTGGAAACTGATCAGAAAGATGGGGGCGATGGAACGTTAACAGGGTACCTGAATTTGGAATATTCCGGTGGAATCCAGATCGAAATGGTTTTGTGTGAAAACAAGGCTATGGAGAAGAAAGGTTTGAAGATGAGAAGAATTTCTGGAGATCAAAGGGAGTATGGGAAGTTATGTGAACAGCTGATAACTAGTTTGACAGTTTGAATTATATAGAGCTGGTGATACCGTTATAGGAAGAACGTTGATCGTTGCGCCATACTATGTTTTATATACCTAGTGTATGTATTGTATTTAAAAGCATGCGACAAAGATTTTTTAATAATTCTTCTTTCCTTTTTTCTATGTTTTTAACTAGAAATGTTATTTTTCTTATATGTTATTAAACATAATTCTAATACACAGAACGATCCAACGGTCTTACTATAAATGTAAATAATAAATACTGTAAACTACCATAGACGATTTCTTATTGTATATGGTAACTCTACAAATAAAGTTTTTAAATGTACTTGTCAAAAGTGCCGTTAGAAAAACGTCAAAGTGCGTAACAGTACCCCGCTCCTTGGTATGGCACTTCGGCCAGAATAGGGATACTTCGGTTTAGATCGGCTTGCTTCGGTTTTCTAGCTCGCTCTATCTCTCTCTCTCTCTCTCTCTCTCTCTCTCTCTCTCTCTCTCTCTCTCTCTCTCTCTCTCTCTGTCGCACAGTGCATGTGTACACTTTGATATATTTTTGGAGCTGTTAATAGTTACCGTCATACGGAGCAATTTTCATTTTTTCAATAATATTAGCTACTAAAATTACTAATATTCCCTCTAACTTCTCCAACTAAACTATCAAGAACCAAGCGGTTCAGCGACCCTTTTCTTTACCGCAACATAAAGACTTAGAACTCAGCACCAGTGTTTCCTTCTTCCTACAGTCATGTGTCCATTAAGCGGTCTGTGAAAAAAATCAAGCTTATGGCCGCCATTGTAATATTATTGGTGTCTATAATTGTGACCCTCTTACCCGAGACGACAACTACGAGTCATATTGACGTGTCCTATAGAAAAACAATGTTTGAACTACTCTATAAATATATTAAACTGTCAGTCTAGTATGCGATAGAGAGAGAGACAGAGAGCTCTGCAAAAGCCGATATTAGCCGAAGTCACTCTTCTTCCTGACATGCCATATCAATAGCCGGGTGTTGTATCTGACAGCTGTCAATTTTAATTTGACATCTGTCAGAAAATATTCTGTTTTGTTTCTGCCATCGTGGCTTTAGGTAGCGATTTCCATTCCTCGTGTGATCAGCATATGTGAAAATGAAATATTGAAATTACTTCGCTCGCTGTTATAATATACATACATATTCTCAAGACGTTGTCTAAAGTACAGAATATTTCTAAATGAAGTGCAGCATTATCCATATAATAATATCTTACAGTTAAAACTGCAGAAAATGCCATTTAGTTTTAGACTTTATAACTATGTCTTTAAAGTCTAAAATTAAATAGCATAGAGTGTAAAAGTAATGCATTCTTTTTCATTATATTTTGGACTTTAAATCGTCACGAATAAAGTCTAAAACTAAATATTGGCATTTCGTGTATAAGTGTAATATGTATTGACAATTAACAGTATCGGGCTTACGAGGTACAGACAGACAGAGATACAGCGGAGTCTTTATAAATAGGGATTCGTTTACCTTTTCGGTACGGATCCTCAAAAAAAGTAAAAAGCGAGCGAAGTAATCGTATATAATAAGTGATAAAAGTGCAATATTAGTCGTGAGTTTTTAAAGAGAGATGTGTACATTTGTGTATCGAATACCTATTTGTAATTCGTAAAAAAAAATATTTTTCAATAATAAACTTTGTACAGAACCCGGAGAATTTGGTATGTCCGGCGAAAGAGTGAGATAGAAGATCGACTTGCTTAGATATTGTAGAGCGTTGTCTCTGTCGCACAGCGGACTGACAGCTTGATACCTTTATAGAGTAGATACAACGTTTCTGTAGCTCATGGGAATATATTCCAAGGATAAAAAGTAACCTATATAGTTACTTCAGACGTTTGAGCGTGACAGAGTAACAGTAACATCTTCACAAACTTTTACATTTATAATAATAGTAGGATTAAAACTATAACTTATTTTTTATACCACTTCGGTGGCAGACAAGCATACGGTCCACTTCTTTCTCTTCCTTCCACCTTGTTCCCGGTTTTAACAACACTTAAAGACAGAGCGTTACAGACAGACAGAGCTAATTTAGCATTTATAATATTAGTATGAATTAAAACTGTACATCCGGTATTAACTACTCTATAAACATATCACAGCGCTGTGTGAGAGAGACAACGGTCTACAACCAAAACAAACCGATGTTAACCGAGCTTGCACTTCTACCCGAAGTGCCATACCAAGAACGGGATACTGCATAATATAACTATAATTATACGACACAATTTAATGAATTATTGATTATTAACTTGAATTGATATATTAACATACATACATATAATCACGCCTTTATCCCCGGAGGGTTAGGCAGAGGTGAATTAACACCCACATTTCACCAATCTTTATTCGGTCCCACGTAATAGGGGGTGAGCCTATTGCCGTATTCCGGGCACTATTGTTGACTCGAGCCATGCATCTGAAGCTGAGTCTGGGCTGTACATATCTGTCTGATGTTAAGGTTAATCAGCCCTATCCCTTAGTCGCCTTGTACGACACCACATGGGAAGAGAAGGGGTGGCCCAAATTCTACTCTGCCGGGAACCGAAACATAATACGCTTGAAACTATTTTACACGTATGATCAGCATCAAATCGATCTTAATTAACAAAGTACTCTTATATCTTAATACCTTGGTTTTCACCCCTTCCTGTTGAGTGATTGTTCTATTATTTTCTTAAGTTCGAACGATAATACATTTTAAATCAATAAAACAGTTCGATATTAACATTTTTAGTAGGTATAAAGATCATTTTGAGTACTTTTCTAGTCAAGATGGAGCTGACGCTGACAGTGTCACACCCACCAGATCAGTGTGACACCCACTGGATCAGTGTCACTCCCACCGGAACCGTGTAATACCCACCGGGGCAGTGTCACACCCACCGGATCCGTGTCACTCCCGTCGGGACCGTGTAACACCTACCGGGGCAGTGTCATAGCGACCGGATCCGTGTCACTTCCGCCGGGGCCGTGTAACGCCCACCGGGGCATTGTCACACCCACCGGATACGTGTCACTCGCACCGGGGCAGTGTCATACCCACCGGATCCGTGTCACTCCCACCGGGACCGTGTAACACCTACCTGGGCAGTGCCATAACCACCAGACCCATGTCATACCCACTCGGGCCGTGACACACCCATTGGATCCGTGTCGGACCAACCTGGACCGTGTCGGACCAACTATCGTACCAAGCATTTCCACCTCATGCAAGGTTAATGATCATAGCATCGGCACTGATATTTTGTTGAAGCATACCTTAGTAATTTCATTAAAAATTCTGTTTTATTTTAGATTTTATTTCCATAACGTTAAAGTCCAAATTAATGATATTTTTTAGACTGATTGAAAGTGTAATAAGCTATCTTCATTTGATTTTAGACTTTAAGTGTATGAAAATAAAGTCTCAAGTGGTTTTTTTTAAGTGACTATAGTTTGCTTGGCAATCGCAGATTCGATGCCCAGGAATAACTGTTTTAGTTATTTTATCAAAGCATTTATCGGTAAACGCCCGAAAATTGATAAAATTTGCACATATTTGTATATTACCATATAGTTATTTATTCCAAATAAAAAAAATATTGTATTTTTTTTTTTCGTCTAGAGATATTTCAAATTCCATTTTGAGAATAGATTATGAGATATGTAATGTTAAAAAGTATATGAGTGTAATTAATTAATACATTTATTTTAGGCTTTAGGTGTAGAATGTTGTCCGATTTATTTTGAGAGAGAATATTCTCACTATATTTTTTAATATTACATGTTTTTTTAGAATATGATGATGTACATATTAGTTATTAAGTTTAGATTTAATAAAAATATTGATGAAACATTTTTGCATGTGTTTTTATTACGGGATCATGCCTCGGAAAAAAAGAATTCTATCAGTCCATACAAGCGCTCGCCGCCTGTTTTACCCTCTTAGTAGAGAAATTTTTAAAAACATCCGTATTCAAATCGATTAATGTAGGAAAAATATTGAATCGGTAAGACAACCCGCGATCTTTGCCTTACAGGGGCAATGCTTTAAATAAATAAAAAACTACTAAGATGCCAAGATACCAGACCTCGTCCGAACCAATTAAAAAATGCTGCAGTGGATTTCTTCGCGCCATTTCTTCTCCACCAGCGCCTTGGAAGCGGCGGTAAATTTGGTTAAGTAGAATTTATTATTAACGTCATTAAGAAACAACCATGTTGTTCTAGATTGAATAATAGTATATTGTACACCAAGGGGATAAAGCACTGTATTATGTCACGGGCGCGATATTTGAATCCTGAGCGTAACGAAGGACTCCAGATTTAACTCCCGAGCGTAGCGCGGGAATTAAAATGGAGTCCTGAGAGCAGTGAAGGATTTAAGCGCGCCCAAGGCAAAATTCTTTGACTTTGAAATGTCAAGTTTGTAGGTCAAGTGGTTTACGCTCTGCGTTGATGAATCGGTCGAAATAAGTAATTAAAAATAAAGTCTTGGAACTATTCAGCAGCTCATGTGTGTCTTCTTCCTACAGTCCCGGGTCTGTAAGTCTGTCTTTAAGTGTGGAAAAGCATCTGATGAGGCCGTCAAGCTGAGGACAACCATTGTAACATTATCGGTGTATGTAATGGTGACTCTCTTCCCTGAGACTACGTCTTCGCCTTAATATGAGGCGAGGTTAAGTCATGGTTCGGTCATGTTGAGAGAATTTATGAAAGAAGATTAACGAAACTGGTAGATGAGGCGAGAGTGACCTAGGCGCACATACCTGGACAAAATCGGGGAAGTTTTGGAATAGGGGCAGGTCACCCTGAACCGACGAGCATGCATGAAGAATGTAATGAGAGTGAATGAAGCGAGAGTAGTATGTCAGGATCGTGGCAAATGGAGATCCGTGATCACTGCCTACCCCTGGGAAACAGGCGTGATTTTTTGTATGTATGTATGTTAAGTCGTATTGATGTATCTTATATTTATCTCCACAACCCAAAGGCGATATCGAAGCATTGCAGCTAGAGCAATTGTTGGATTTTTGAGGCCTAAACTAACCGTAACGACTGCCATAGATGTTCGTATGGCAACTGCGACCGACGGCTTAACGTGCTCCCAATGCAAATACCCATATTCATGTATTCAAATATTTGCATTGAGCGGGAATCGAACCCGCGCCTCCTGCGTAGCAGCCGCGTTCACTACCGCTACGCTATGGAAGCTTGGAGGAGTAACCACTTTTACTTGTTTACCACCTAAGTAGGCATAAACTTATTTGACTAAACTTATAGGTAGATAACATTTTTTAAGAGAAAATTTCAACTTTATGTTTTTTTTTTTTAGAGTATTAGTGAGTCTCACACAATCGTCAAAAAAACCGTAATAATTTGAACCCTTCACCCGTAAAACACACAAACTTAGATTTAACAGGATTTAACTTTAAACTGACCCAATAATGGTAATGAATTAAGGCCGCCATTGTAACATTATCGGTGTCTTTACTGGTGACCCTCTTATCTGAGACTTTGCCCATTGAGAAGATAAGTTATAACCTGTCATATATAAAAAAACGGATACATTAATACACTTTGTCCACCCCACACAAAAACCAGCCCCACTAATGGGATATCCTCAGCATTGTTAAGAAGGCGGAAGTTCCCGCCGGTGTTTTGCATACATTTCCCGTCAGTTGAACGGCTGTCAGCTTCTAATTGGGTTCGTTGCTCGAAAATGCAATATTGGTAACGATAATACTTATTGTCTGGTGCAAATAATTTGATGTAATTTCATTATTTACTTAAACTGATTTTTTATACTTACCTACCTTGTTTTATTGGACCTTTGAGGGCTCAAGCTACCCGTAACGACTGCCATAGATGTTCATAACGATCAACCGGGACCGACGACTTAACGTCTTGACCCTAATGTTAAATAAAAAATCATAAGCTTCCTCTTATTTTCTTTAATCTTGTCTCAATATCACAGTCGGTATGTAAACATTACCGACGTAAATATATTTCAAAAAAATACTTCTTACGAACCAAACGTGATCTAACAATACAACTCAGATTGTTATTTTTACTATCGGACAATAATATAATGCAAAGGGGGCCACCGGACGGCTTTTGTCCGGACCGGAAGCTTTACTTACCGGATATGGTCTGTAAACACCTTTACTGGATTTTTGAATTTACGTTTCTGGACCTCACGTTCGTGAATGATTTATAGTCTGTGACTTGTGAAAAAAAAGGTATAATAAAAATGTCAGGAAGTGCTCCTATGTTTGTTCCGGGTGTAAATATCTAATTCAAGAGATATGATAATAAGATTATAGTTTATACTAGCTGTCACCCGCGGCTCCGCCCGCGTGGATGTCGGTTATCGCGAATCGGACTATAATTTGAGATTTAAACTATCCTATCTCTCAAGTTGGATCGAACTGCACATGGTGTGCGAATTTTATTATAATCGGTTAAGTGGTTTAGGAGTCCATTGAGGACAAACATTGTGACAAGAGATTTATATACATTAAGATATGTACCTACCTGCTATTATTAGAAAGAGGTAAAGTTTGTGACGTCGTAGGTAGTTATCTTTGGATCTACTGAACCGATTTTGAAAGTCTTTTACCAATAGAAAGCCACATTACTTGCGAGTGTTGATGTTGGTTTTTGACGTGACAACGTCTTATAAATTGGTTTGCCGGGTGACACTTCAAGAAACTGCGTTACGCTCCGCTCACGTTATGCGCTCACAATGAGAGCGAGTGAGAGGCACGCGTCCCTTCCACTCGGGCATGGTTAGCCCGCCTAAGAGCGAGAGAGACAGACATTTTTAAATTGTTACTATTATTTCATCCTTCTTCCTACTATACGAATGAATATTCACATTAAAATTATTTTACCACTCAAAGTCGTTGTCACGTAAAACTTTCGCCCGTATACCGACTTTACAGGCAACCAAATTTTTTTATACCACTTAGGTGGCAGACGAGCATACGGCCCTCCTGAAGGCAAGCGATTACCGTGGCCTATGGACGTGTGCAATACCAGAGAAGTCACACTCGCGCTGGCGACCACCTGTAAGAACCTCTTTGAAGTGGAATCTTTTTTATGCGCGCCTCTTATTACGTGGGACCGAATGTCACAGTTGGCGAAACGTGGATGTTTAATACACCTCTGTCTTTAACCTTGGGGATTTAAAGGCGTGAGTATATTTATGTATCAGCAGTTCAATTAACTGCCTATCAGGCAGTTAACTAAACGGAGCCATTCAATTAATGGCCTGAATGGTGTTCAGCCATTTAATTAAACGGCTAGGCAAATAGCTTGGACCGATGATGTTTAACTACTTGCCTAGCCATTTAATGAAACAGTTAGAAAAATGACATATTACTGCATTGTTATAAAAAAAAATAACCACGAAGGCTTAATCCGCTCCGCTCCCGCATTAGCCTTCTAACCTAACCTAACCAAGTTGGATTGCGCAGCTATCACAATAAACTTATCACTAATTTTCTGTGAATACACCTCTGTCTACCCCCTCGAGGACTTGCAGGTGTAAGTAATTTTCTATCTTATTTCGAGGTAGTGCCCCATCTTACGACTGGCCTAAGCATTAGCCAGCCAGGTTATTAAATGATGTAATAAACAAGACGGCTGAATATCATTCAGGCCGTTAATTGAATGGCGCCGTTCAGTTAATTACCTAGGTAGTTAATTGGACGGCTGATTAAGCTAGTTGGCGGCAACATACACCTTATGTTTTCAGTTCTGTCGGCATTCCCTGAGGGCCTCTATTTTTTAAGTTATTTATTTATTACACAATATAATTATTTATAAAAATGTTAGTAATTGGTCCTGCTAAACTCTCAAACTACATTTTTACAGTTAATTTCTATTTAAAATGCTTTTGCAATTGTTGAAAATATCCCATTACAACAATATGATATCTAATTTACTTATATCATACGTGGTAGACTCAATCTCTTCTGGCAAACAAGGTCTAATAAGCGTGATCAGTGCCGACACACGTCTGACAAAAAAAAGACGGAAATGGCGGTAGAGAAATGTAACAAAAAACAAACTATTAGTGAGCGACAATAAGCTTTAAATAGGATCTTATTTTTGTCACCATTCTTGCGTAAAGCCGTATTATAATAAGAAGGTATATTTTCGACGTCAAATGAGAGATTGCACGCATCCGTTTAGGTTAGTTGTCAAACTTTGACAGGTGGGCGGTTGTGCAAAAAAAATCGGGGAGGTCAACATTTTTCAAAAATTATTAGAAAAAGCAGTATAAAGGCTCTACATATTTGTTCTATGTAGGAAAACAAAATACAAATCCTAAACAAATACTTAATTACAGAATAGATGATATAACTTAATACAAAACTGCAAAGTTTATTTGTTTGGTTAAAAGCTTGAAAAAAAGTGCCGAAAGGGTCCTCGCTTCCAGGATCCACGGTGGCGATCCGGCCAGGAGACTCGCCGCTTCGAAGGATATCGTGCGGTATCCCCTGATGGCCCTGGAGGCCATCGTGCTCTGCGCTGTACGGACCAGAATCTGGCCTCCAGAGTGTCCGCCCACACGGGGCACCCGTATAGGGCATAGGGCCATGGACCGCACGCACTCAAGGGAGTAGAGTAGTAATCATAAATCTCAACAAATCCTGCATATTGTGGCTTTAAATGGTGATTACGGGGTTTCAAAGTATACCATGGGTGGGATGGATCGGCTAGTACAATCATATAATTATTTCAAATATACATATATACATATTCACGCCTGTAAATCATTTCGCCAACTATGAATTTCGATTCCAGGCCCTGTTTGAATGTATTATTATTAAGATTATGAGAATTTAAGTACCTTCATCAGGCGAGGTGAAATTATGTATATTGACGTGTTCAATTCAAAAGAAATATATTTTTAACTACTCGTATCATACTTATATAGGTGCCTATCCAACTGAGAACAAATTCCAAAAGGTTGCACACATCTGACATCCTTTCTTTTTTTTCTCTGATATCGGGCAAGGGCGTGTGGCGTGCCGCCTGCACGTGGTCGCCATTACTTACCTTTTTTTCTCCCCACGCTTAGGACTCCAATATGTAACTAACGACGTTGGAATACAGTTTTATATTTTTTGAACACACACCAAATTGTCGTTAAATATGTTTTTCACGGATTAAAATGATTTATTGTGAAGATATGATATGCGGTTTCCTGCTTGACAATGTCTTTTAAAACTAATTTCCTTTAAAGATAAAGTATTAGGTGGGCTGCATGTCCTACGTTTATTGCCTACTGTAAAATCTAGAAAGGAAGGGAGGATGATTGCAGTATTAATATGATAAGATTAGTGCCTATTTAACTGCGTAGGTAAATGTATCATGCTTGTGTAAACAACCTCTACGCTACGCATTGGGCGCGGGTTGATTCCCGCACAGTGCAAATATTTGTAGGTATGCAGGGCCGCGCCGCCTATATTATGTGCTTACTTCGCATACAGACGACCGGAATTTTTCGTTTCATTATAGGGACTACACCAAAGCACAAAAGCAGTGGCTTTACTAACATATAAGCAGCAAATGTATCATGTCCGTGACATCGTACATAAAATACAAGAGAGTCGCCTTCGATGGTGAGGTCACGTCTTGCGGCAAAAGCCAGGCTACGTTGGTAAGAAATGCCTGGCAATACCACTCCCGCCGGGTCCAGGTAGATGGGCTTGGTCCAAAAAGTCCTGGCTTGACGTCGTGCACGGTGACATGCGTGGTCTCACTACCATGGAAGCACAACATCGTGCGAAGTGGAGGAAGAAGAGCCGGAAGGCGGACCCTAAGCTCCGAGGGCATCTCTGCCTCGGATGCAATCAGGATAACGTCTAAATGGCGCTGATGATGATGATGATAATGAGCAGCAAATGTTGCAACGCCTGCAACACATGCTGCTTCCTTTACACACCAAAGTAGCTTTTGCTGCACACACAACAAATTGCCAAGATGTCAACAAGCATTTGCTGCGTGAATGGATAGCACCGAAACAGCATTTTCCTGTGTACGCTTTGGTGTGGCGCCTGACACAACAACATATTCCTTGTAGTGGCGTATCGATAATATTATACTTACTTACCGGTATAATAGGTACCATCATATTGTTACATACATATTGTTGCTGACAAAATGTGCAAACTTTATTTAAAGAGACACAGTCAGAGATTTTTATTCAATCTAGAATTTCTAGAACAGCATGGTTGTTTCTTATTGACGTCGATAACAATTTTACTTAAGCTAAGTTTACCAAGAGTTACTACGAAGCGCCTCGTCGAGCAACACTCCAAGGTTGAGGTTACTCCACTGCTGGACTGAATGTGCACCATTGCTTCCGATCCTCCGCCTTCTACATCTGACGAATCTATCCCGGACAACTTTTTAGCTATTTACTATACGTATAAACATTAATCATATCCAATAAACCCCGATTACTCACTATAACCACCATTCAAATTAATAATAAAACCATAAAACGTCAATGAAAACAATAACAAAAGTTTTTACACGAGAGCGGATGCCGCCATTTATTAAAAAGAATTGCCTGACGTTTGCCCATCCGTCCGGAAACCGCTCAGAGACGGATGTCCAGTATAAACAATATGGAGTTAGATCTGTGAAGACTTTTGTTATATAATAAGAACTATAAAACATTTTTTATAACTTCCCGAGGGACAAGAAGCTTCCTTCCTTGTTTTTGTTTGAATATTCATGTAAATAATTGTAAGCAATAGCGTGACTACCTTATTGTGAAGAAAAGTAACGTACAATTAGTTCAAAAGTCTTTTGAATTAAGTATTTTATGTTAAATATTTACTTCTGTGGACTAAAAGTTCTTCCAATAAGCTCGGGGCTCTTTAAGCGGGGTGTCAAAATGCTGCATTTGTCGTGAACATTATGGGGACAGCGTCTGAAATGGTGAATAAGGCGGGTTATGTTATCAAATTGACGGACGAAACTTAAAAAAAAGAAGTATCCAGGTACCTACCTACCTACTACGACATAAGTTTGCTATTATATATTAAGTAGGTAGCCGAAATTATTAGTATTTCCACTAAATTGGTATCTATAATTATATATTTTCAATTCAAATTTGACCACCTCTGCGAAAATGTTAGAGCTGTCGACTGCTTAGCCAGAGATCGCAGGTTCGACCCCCGTTCAGATTTTTGCATACATGACTATGTACCTTTATTTGCTTTGATCTGAGTATTTTTATAAATAAAATGTAAGATTTATATATTTACAAAAAAACTGCCTTTGTGGCGTGGCGGTCGATCGGTAGTGAACTTGGGCCCTACAGTAGGCGCGGTTGCGATCCCCGCTCAGTACAAATATTTGTATGCATAGTGCATATGATTTACGCACGCACTAATAATTCTATGTTTGTATGTATGAATATGGGTATTTTTTATACCACTTAGGTGGCAGAAAAGTACATGGCCCACCTGATGGAAAGTGGTTACCGTAGCCTATATACGTGTGCAACACCAGGTGCGTCACACTCCCGCTGCCGACACTGTTAGAACAGAGAGTTTCCGTCGCAATAAGCCTTTGGTTTTCCACTGACAGCACAAAACTCTCCAGTGAACTCTGACTACCATTCTCACCGCCGGGAACACAGCACGAGTTAGACTGCTCAATTGGACGGAAATACCTTCGCGTCCTAACTCCTATATGTTTTAGGCATTACATTGGACTGGTCGTGCCTCGGAGAGCACGTTAAGCCGTCGCGCATCTATGGCAGTCGTTACGGCTAGACGGAGCCCTCAGAAGTCTAACCTGGTCTAGCTGCAATGCTTCGATATCGCCTTTGGATTGTGGACGTCAGAGACAGATGGCAGTCGCTTCATGGAAAATGTCGAAGTTCACCCAACAAAACAGATACACTGTTACACTAGTAAAGCGGATCCCAGACTCCGAGGTTAAAGCTTCGGATGCGACTGGGATTAACGATTAAATCTAGGAACCATGAAGATCTAATTCCTTTTTTTAAGAAAAAAAAATGAAAAGAACGTTACTATATACTTAAATGCTTTTATAAGTAAACAGTTTAAATAAACAAAATATAAAATTACCACTGCCATTTCCGGCACAATAAGCAGTCCTAATGGGAGGCTTTATGAAAAAAGACCACATAATTAGTATGAAAAAGGTCGCCCCAAATTGCGCCCGCCATCCGGTATTCAATATTCAAACGTATTTGCGCGGGAAACCGAAAATATCGTCGGAAACGTGCGCTCCTAATTATCTTTTACACACATTTTAATGGGATGATATTGCAAAAAATATTTATGCAAAAATACACTTTACTCAGTGGAGTTAAAGTTTATTTTTAGTATAAATGATTTCGAGTTAGGGTGTTTTTGAATTATTAAGTACACGGAAACGATTAGTTTCAGAGGCAAACGCTGACAAGCAGGATGCGAGGAATTTAGCATCGATTTTTAAAAGTGTTACGTCTCTTTCACTCTAACAAATCAACAATAAGATGGAAAGGAATGCAGTTTTAGTTTGAGAAGTATACAGCTAAGCGCATGCTTGCAAATACTACTATGGGTAGAACGTAATATATTTTTTTCCTGCAAATAAAATTCTACCTTACGTATTGGCAATAGAGCTTAAAATAATTGTTTGATATAGTTTTTGTTTACGAAATGAATGGCGTGCTTTGACAGACTATGTATTCTATTCATTCATGAATCATGAATAATGAATAATGAACCAATGAACGTGAACGAGAGCAATACGAGAGTCATTCACTTCATTCGGCGATTGACGCGCGTCGTGTGTAGATGTGTCTACGTTGTAAATAGAACATTATTCGAAAATACTGTGAATAAATACGCGTGTGTTTTAAGTGAGGAATTCCATGTGTTGTAAATTAAACTTTCTGTGAATAAAAGGATTATTTACCTCATCTGTGTTTAGGTACGTTATTACATAATTTTATATGGTATTGATTAATTTAATGGAATTTGAATTGTTTTAGTCTGCTTTGTGGTTTCTTAACTAATAGCGGTGATGTTTCTTAATAATTTATTTATGAAATAATACCAAATTTGCACAATAATTTGCTAACTTAGCCTTGTAAAATAAATAAATAATATTAACTGGCATAAAATATCTACGGGAGGTAATTGTGTAGGTACTAAATATATCTTGTTATAGCATCACGATTCAATCAAGAAAGTTATCCTATTAAAATTATATGCTGTCCAATAAAATATACATGATTTAATTTCGAAGTAGATTGAAAAAAGTGAGTCATCAATTAGGACTCGAACCCGCAACCATTCCGTAGTCCTTTACAGGGGGAATACTTTCACTTTTTTGACCACTGTGCATTAACTTTTTCCAGTCTAAATAAATATTAATTGTTGGTATAGGTACTAATTATTTTTGCTTTTCTACAAAATATGTTTTAAGTGTAGACTATTATTATATTTTATTGGTATTTATTGGTTAATTAAATAAATAGTCTTACTAATTGCATACTAATTGCTTAAAATTTCATTATGTCGTATTTTTATTTCAATATTTCACAATTTTCGTCTTTTATGTAACCGGAAATACGTCATTACATATTATTTTTAATGCGTTTCATTTTCACCAGATACTGACAAATTAGGCTGAAAGGTTTGGATATTAGTTTTTAATAAGCGAGATTACATTCAGAAAAAGAATTAAAAATAAATTCGATTTACAATTGCATGGATACATTAAAGAACCAGTTAAGTACGAGTTGGAATCGCGCAAGATGGGTCCTGTACATTTATAATCTATGGCTTTATTACTATGGCTCCACTGTCCGTCTGTCTGTCCGTTAGTCACTAGGCTGTATCTCATGCATGAACCGTGATATGATATATTTCTGTTGCCGCTATTTTATTTTTTTTATTTTAATGAGAGCTTCTATACCACACACGTGGTTTAAGGTGGGCTAGATAATATTGATGATCCGACAAAGAACCAAAGTTACCGACGAAGGGTAGGACGCTCCCTAGCCAGATGGAAAGGTGGCTGTGACGGACTGGATGCGGAAGGTGGAGGATCGTACGGAATGGCGCTAATAATAGCAAATCCTTCATACCCGAGTCTGACTCGCACTTGGTCGGTTTTGTTCCGATCTTTGATCTTGACATTTTAGATCAAATTTCGCAAATATTTTAACATAACCGTTGTCGCTATTCACAATATAAGATTACCAAGTCGATTTTGTAAGAACCGTGTCGCTCAGTTTTTGCCGCGACACCTAATTGGC
This sequence comes from Eilema caniola, assembly GCA_949126895.1. NCBI lineage: Eukaryota > Metazoa > Arthropoda > Insecta > Lepidoptera > Erebidae > Eilema > Eilema caniola. The sequence continues at coordinate 544,554 of OX421490.1, read as the reverse complement.
AATCAATTCATTGGCTTTATTTGTTAATTTGCCGCACCGCCGCGTGTTGGCCAAGATTACAAGTTAAGAAAGAGATTGATAAATTATTTGAAAGGCGAAGCAACCTTTTGTAAATACGAAACACCTATACTCCATTCTGTTAGGTATTTAATTAAAGGTAAATAATGTTATGGTAATTTTTACACACAACACATATTAAATAAATAAACTAGGCCTAGGCCACCTCACTGATTTGATGATGATGATGAAACAATAGGGTTCAATTTCGGGTTTTAGTCTTTAAAATGAGTTTCTAAACAGAAAAATATATAAAAACTGGATTTTTATCAGCGGTTCCTAAACTAGGTTTTCTCATAGACCATAATTTCCAAAATTCTGGTGGTTCAGGGAGACCCCTTTTTTTCGAGCGGTGTTTTTTTTATATATAGGTCACGTCAATTTGACTTCACATCGTCTGATAGTAAGCTGAAGGAAAAGTCTCAGGAAAGAGGGTCACCATTTCATACACGTATCATGTTAATAATGGTGGCACTCATCTTAACGATCCATCAAAAGAGGATTGTCGTTGCAGCACCGCGTAACACCCACCGGTCCCACTAGTGTTGCGACCACAATCCCGCCTGCCAGGCTATGCACTTGCTGACCCCTGAACGCAATCCAACCGAGATTGGATTACTATGGAAATTTTTTCGTAATAGTACATTAATTATCTCGAATTCCCAATTATGTTTAACTCGAACCGACTAAAACCGCATATTGGCCGTCTCTGATTTTCAGATGCCGGGTGTAATTAAACAAAATCCATGACCTACACATTCTTCATCCTAGCGTTAATCCCAGTCGCATCCGAATCTTCACCTCGGAATCTGTAGTCCCCTTTTTTAGTGTAACTGTGGGTTTTAGCTGATTTTCAATATTTTCCATAAAGCGATTGCCATCTGAACTCCACAATCCATTGGCGACGATTTTCTTACTATCATTCTCTAAGCCTTTTCCACACTCAGTAAGTCTTACCAAGATAATATTATTCCAAACTATAATTATTAAACTTTCTAATCTCTGAATCTAACGAAAATGTTGGCAGTATAATGATACCATTGTCTCGCGTCTTCCCGCCATTACGCCGCTTTCCCGCGCACTTCCGGTGTGAACTGTGAATATGTGCCAAAAACAATGGCGTCTTGGGTTTTTATCTTTAATGAGGCACATGTGTTGAGGAAAAGGATGTTTATTGTTCAAAATGAAATGGAAGTTTTAGAGCCTCGTTTGATCTACGGTGGGAATTGATACATTTCTAGGGTTTAACGGCGTCCGCTGTTTTATTCACTGTTTAAATATACAATACTCAGGCTTCGAAGGGGTATTTCGCCAACTATGATTTTCGGTCCCACGTAATTGGGGGCGAGTCCATTGCCGTCAACCGGGCACTCTGTCATAATAAGCTGTATGACATTTTATAAAGTTTAGACCGACGTTTCGGCCACTTTCAGCAGCCATGTTCGCGGTTTGACAAAGGATGGTATAGTTGCCATATAGGTATGTAGTTAGAAGTGTAAGTTATCTGAAAGTACCCGAATCATGCTGAATTGTTGGTGTTGCTATTTACGCAGACTGAGCTGACTGTGTCGTTAAGTCTTACTACAGTAGTAACACATGATTCCGGTACTTTGAGATAACTTACACTTCAAACCTTAACAACAAATATTAAAAACAATATAACAAATATTTACTGGGGCTCCCAGCTCCCATACAATTAACGTGTTTTCCTTTCGTTTTTTGCTAGATTTAATGAAGGCAAGAGATAGAAACATGAGATATTCAAGGAAGATTTATTTGTATATTCACTTCAAATATAAATAATGAAATTAAAATAAATTAAGGGGGCTAATGGGAGGTAATGATGCAGTTCTTGACAGAATAATATTATCGTTCGATTTGTCGGACTAGAATCGATTAAAAACGCATGATTTTTCGACTGTTCTGTCCTGCGCGTGTCATTAATGTTTTTTTTTCTTCAAATCTACCTGAGTACCTGACCGGCCTTGCCTTGACCGCCGATATTAGTGACCTCAATATCGATGGCAGCAAATAAGACATTTTGTGACAAAAATTTTTTTTGTTTTATCGGATTCACATTTTTCTCTTCTATCTAGACATGTATTTTTTTATAAAAAGTCGAAAATTTAGTTATATTTTTGCAGCGTAAATTCTTTTTTTTTTTGACTTAATTGTGCGTCAAATCCAAATTAAAATGACGGCAGGTGTGTATCACCTGCCGTCTCTCAACTTATGATAAAACCTGGGCACATTAATTACAATTGAAAAGAACCAGGCAGGTACCAGTTAGATTCGCGCACGTGTAGGAATCCGTACCATGATCTAGACAACAGTAGATAGTTTTCAATATTTAATTTTTTTGTAATTTTCATCAAAAATCATCTGTGAAAATTCCACTGTCTAGTAATCATGTTTCATAAGATACAGCTTGATAACAAACAGATGGACAGCGGAGTTTTAGTAATAGGATACTGTTTTTACCCGTTGGGTACGGAAGCCTAAAAATATTAACATTTTATTACACTATTGATGTATGAGAATCTGCCGGATTTGTTGACGTTTATGATCACAGCTCCGCTCCCTTGAGTAGTAGCGTGATGATTCATGGCCAAAACATTTCTCGAACTATTCAACACAAGAATTTTTTAATTCGTACCAGTAATTCCTGTATATATATTCGGACATGGCTCGTGTTAACAACAGCTGATAATGTCACCTTTACTTAAAAAAAGCTATCTAACGGCGTCCACATGCCAACATGGATCTGCTCTAAAACCACAGATGAAATATTTTCACAAAAAAAAGTAGTTGCATTGAACGGAAGCCCGCGCACCATCTTCCCGCCAAACGGACGGACGCGCCATAATCGAAATCGACACTTCCGCCCGTTTCAAAAAAGGAACGTATTGTCGGTATTTTTTTATTATCCGTTGACGAACATATTACGTATGTTACATCCTTCATTTTGAATTGGTGGTCTGTTTAAATATTAATGGAGGGTAATTATTGTGTAATTTAGTTTGTTTGTTGATCATCATCATTGTGTTAGTCTTGGTCGTATCTCAGGCAAACCACCAATTTGGTACTGCAATACTTCGATACCGCCAATGTATTTTGAAGGTCACATGGCAGTCGCTACACGAAAAACAACGGACACTCATTCTGTCCGAGGCCTTTATCTCGGAGTCCGGAGTCCGGATTCTAGCTGCAACGCGACTGAACTTCGATATTTTCCGTGAAGCGACTGCCATCTGACCTCCACGACCAAATGGCGATATTAAAATTCTGTAGTTAGAAGATTTCGCATGACAACCGGGAACGACGGTTTAACGTGGACTTTGAGGCACGGAGATACCCAGACCAGACATATTCGTGAAAACAAATTTTGTGCTGAACGGAAATCGAACCAACACCCCTGCGTAGCACAATTTCTTCACTACAATAACAATTTCGATTTGTCCAAAACCCTATTCTACCACATTCATCCTTTATAATAACATAATAAGTCACTATTTTGTTATATTAGCGGCCTCCGCATCCGTTTCCGGTGGCAAAATGGCGGCCATATCCGCATCTTGAATGGTTTTTATTCACAAAACTATTGTGGGCACTTCCCGAATTATTTTTGTTGTATTATGTCCGGTAGGATGGGCTGTGTTATAGAGAAGGATTATAGGTAGGTTTTGTTGACGGCTCCGCCCGCGTGGGTGTCGGTTATCGCGACCAAAGATAGCCAAGCAACTACAATATCATATTGTCAATATGAGGTTCTTCAAGAAAGGCATTAGAAGACTTCTACAAGATGGGACCGCGTGGTCCCCCCTCCCGAGGGGGGCCAGACCGAGAGGAATGGCCCTGGGTCAGCCGGGGTGCGAGGGGTATGTCACGAGATAACCTCACCTTCGGCCTAGCACATCGACCCACAGACGGCGTGCGGTTTACTCGGTTCGAGTCCGACATAACCTCCCCCTTCGGCTCCGAAGTATCCGTGGGGATTTCCCGCACGTAAAAAAAAAACTCCTACAGGGTCGGCAGCGCGAGTGTGACGTCCCTGGTGTTGCATACGTCCATATTTCCATCAGACGGGCCGTGTACTTTTCTGCCACACTGGCATAAAAAAGCCTTATATCTTTTCCCAAGCTTTGTACTATCTGTGTACTAAATTTAATTATTGCTGCTATACTAACAAATTATCTACTAATAATAATAAAAAAAAAAAAAAAAAAAAAAAAAAAAAAAATACTAAATATGGAATACTTCGTGTGTGGTCCCGACTCGCATTTAGCAGGTATTTTTTTATGAAATTAACGTATAACTTTGTTTCTTTTCCAGAATTAAGCGTTAGCAATGCCGACACAAGCCCGCTGCAACCGAGTGCCCCCTCCCCACGCCAAATGGGACACCCTGGACCTCAGGGTGTTGCAAGAAGACGACCTGCCTCTAGGTAAGATGTAGAACAATTTTTAAGCCTGAAAATATACCTAGGTCTTTAAGATCAGCTCCTCTAGATAAATTGCAATACGATTGTTAGAATATAATAAATTGTACAGATTTTATCTAATAGTCAGGTATAGGATTGACTTACGTTGACAACTGTCATAAAAGTCAAAATACAAGTCAATCCCATACATTCACCAGGAGCAGTCAGACTGGGGACGTACCCCCGCCCTACAGAATACCGCGGCCATAATAACCTCCTGTTGCATTCCCGGCGGTGAGTAGGGTAGCCAGAGCTCACTGGAGAGTTTTTGTGCTGGCAATGGGAAGACTAAAGGCTATTCCTGCTTTGCCTTCTACACTGACTGCACAGAAACTCTCTGTGTTTACAGGGTCGACAGCACGAGTGTGCTGTGTGACTCCCCTGGTGTTGTACACATCCATAGACCACGGTAACCACTCCGTCTGGCGAATCGTGTGCTTGTCTGCCAACTCAGTGGTATATTTTTTTTACTAAAATGCCATTTCATTTAGGACTTTAATGTTAAGCTGTTAATGTTTAAATTAAGGTCTGTATCTTGTAGAGTGAATGATGTAATGTTATGAACTCGTTCTCATTTAATTTTTTTGGACTCGTCCGATAGTGTAATTTATTTGAAAACACAATTATTTAAACTGCTTATACTGTTGATTGATGGCACTTGGTGGAACTTGCTACACATCTTTAATCAAACGTTCACATATATTAGTAGGATTCAGATAATTTCTTATGTACATTATGCACTTAAATAGTTGTCTTCAATGAAAACACTTGTACTATTCCACATTATTTATTATAATCTTGACCGGTTTCGCCTTACGGCATTATCAAAGGTTGATACATCTCAAAGGTTGATACATCAACCACCAAGGCTGTAATTCCGTAAGGCGAAACCGGTCAGGAATTTAATAAATAATGTGGAATAGTACAAGTGTTTTCATTGAAGACAATTATTTAAGTACACAATGTACATAAGAAATTATCTAAATCCTACTACATAATATATGTGAACGTTGGTGGCCCATATTCTAGAAAATCACTCAGCTGAATCGCAATTTATCTGAAGAAAAATTGTTTAGACAATCTGCCGGACAACCTGTCAATAATACAATCTTTTCCCAAAAAAATTGCGGTTCAGCTGAGTGTTATTCTATGTAGAATACGGGCCTGTTAGTATGGATGGATGGATGAATATAGCTTATACATCAGAATAGAGACGGGCCGAGTACTCGGTTGCTACTCGGTACTCGGCGTACTCGGCGGGTTTTTTGATACTCGTACTCGGCCGAATAACTCGGTTTAAATGCCGAGTATACTCGGTTTAGATAAAGCAATATATTAAGGTTGTTGACGTTAACGCAAATGGCTCACGATTTTCCGATATATCCAGCATGTTGGATTCTGCTGTTGTTTATTTTTTTGTTTTGTGTTCCTTCTCTTTTTCTATTTTTTCGCTTTTTGTAAATTTAATATCTTTCTATTTATTATTCATGGCGCATGTCCTCCACATAGGAGCCAGTTGAAAACCAGTGTCAGGTACTTGTGCCTGATACCATGCTGAACTGGCTCCTTTTTTGGTGTAGCGCGAAGAACAATTGTGCCTGATTAACTTGTTTGCGTGTGTTACAATTAATTGTGTAATCGGTGTTGCACTAAAATAAAAGGTTTTACTTTCTTTCTTCTTCTTTCAAAGTTTCATTTTCCAAACCTTTAAACTCTTCTGTGTGTTTAATTGTAAAATGGTTTAACATTGCTGTCGTAGAAGCCTTCCGTCAAACACCACTACGTGAAATCAGAGAATTGCATAAGGTGCATTTCACTTTCGTTTTATCTTCTTCAATTTCGTCGTAAAACGGCCAAATTCGGAATCTTTTACGTGAAGTCATCACAGTCAATTGTTAATTAACAAACTTTTTCAATTATTTATCTACTATGACGTGCAACGTGACGTCAAAGAGTATATAATAGGTTGACGTATTTGTTTGTTAACTAGCAAAAGACTGATAGATGAAAGGCGAGGCGGGGCGGGTGAGGGTGTATCAACGCGAGCCAGCCGCTCGTGCAGCACGAACCTGTTTGTACTTGTTTACGCGCCCGAAACGGGGATTTGATTGAACAGAGTTACTCGGCCGAGTACTCGGTTGGAAAAAAATTGAACCGAGTAAAACTCGGTACTCGTTACTCGGCAAAAGTGCTACTCGGCGCATCTCTACATCAGAATAACACATAGGCTACTATTTATAACGATAACCGATCTAATAGCAATAACCGACATCAACACGGGTAGAGCCACGTGCAAAAACTAGTAAGTGTAAATAAATAAAGGCTAGCTATGAAAATGGTTGATAATTAGCAGAATAGGAGTTCGAGCTAGCGCTAACAAACAACAAACACAAAAAAACTTTGATGTCCTAAGATATTTACTTTAAAACCAACCTTTTTTTCCACAGACCCTCGAACATGGGGCCGCTCGGAAGTGGGAACGTGGGTTTCCCGCCGTGGGGGCTTGGCGGAACGCTTCCCGATGAACGGGAAGGCGCTTTGCCTAATGACCAAAGATATGTTTGCCTCCAGGGTACCCTTAAATGGACATATACTATACCAGGTATGTATATCTATACTTTTATACTCATTTTAAGAAGTTCTTGTGGTGACGGAGAAAGCATACAAGTATAACGACCCATCTCGTCCGAAGGGTGTCGTGAGAGGCGACTGACTGAAACATACGCAGACGATATCACTGCGAGAGAAGGAACACTCGAAATATAACCCTGTACCAACCCGTCTGGCTACTACACTCTGCCTACCACTTTGGGGAATTAAAGGTGTGAATATATGCACTTCAAAAACAAATAAAGCTAAGAACTGATTTTTCATAAGCATTTTAGCCTCAATTCTTAGATCTATTCATTCGGATCTGGGTCAATGCTTTGACCTCGAAAGATGACCTTTCAAGAGTTGTGACCTTGAACCAAATGATATGTAGTGAAAGTATAGTTACCGGCATATAACCTTGGGTCCAGATATATCGCCAATGGGCTGGAGAAGATGGGTGGCAGTCGCTTCACGAAAAATATCTAAGTTCAGCCAGATCCACAGTTAGACGGGTTTCGTACATAATACCGAAAGTTAAATAATCGAATAACAATGGGTCGACAACGATTGGTCGGACGATCTAGCTGGTACGTTAGGACGAAACGTTAATACGTTGACGTATTACTACGTAAAAAATGCAAACGGTCTATTGTCCCCTCCTCATAAAGTTGAAATTTTCAAAAGGCCTGTCTTATAGACCTTTTGCATTTTTACGTAGTAACACGTCGACGTATTCATATTGCGACCTAATATACCAGCGACAATGTGATCTTTCGACCAATCATTGTCGACCTATTGCATTTTCCACGTAATAATACGTCGACGTATTAACGTTTCGACCTAACGTACCAGCTAGATCGTCCGACCAATCGTTGTCGACCCATTGTTATTCGATTATTTAACTTTCGGTATTATGTACGAAACCACAGTTAGACTGGTAAAGCAGAACCCAGACTTCAAGGTGAAACCTTCAGATGCGACTGGGATTAACGTACGCGTATTTGTGTGGTTTTTGAGGATATCGTGGCGTGTACGGCCGCGGAGGAGCTCAAACCTATCAAGCATACATTATATCAAACCCATCTGCGCGCACCAGGGGCTTGTTTCTTTCGTGACTTGGGGTCTAGATATATGCCGGGAACTACACCACTAGTTAACAGTAGACAGCTATGTCAGAGGTCTCAGGTTCAATTCCCAGCAACTGATTCCCACTCTTCTTCCCAATGACTTAGACGAGAACACTTTTTTTTTAAATTGTCTTAAAGGTAAACAAACCATGATTTTAAGTCCCACGTAACAGGGGTGAGTCTTTTGCCGTTTCTGCCTTTCTCGTCGGGAATTTACAGACATGAATATGTAAATTCTTCTGAATATAATCTAATATTTATTATTTACTTATTACAGGATTTCAGAAGACGACTCAGCAAAGCCCTAGCGCTCCAAGAACTGATTGAGAAGATTTCTGCTCACTGACTATTTAACTACCTTCTAGAAGAATCTTCTGTGCCTTCTAAAACCCATACGACAGCAAAAGATCAACGCTCCGGCCATCTATAGGAGCCTCAACTTTATTTCGACGCATTATCCTAATCAGATCCGAGGCAGGGTCCATCTATAGGAGTCTATTCCTGGGATAAAAAGGAGCCTATGGGCTATTCGACCATCATTTTCCTTGGGGTAATGCCTGTCGTATCCGAGTAATTCGTTTCGAAGTCCAGGGTCTGCTTAAATATTCTCACCCTAAAAAGTCTTCACACTATGCGACCGAAAACGATACGCACCGTGCGGTATAAAAGGAACTTTATCTCACAAACGGTCAAGCTGTGGGCTGAACTCCCTGCTGTGGTTTTCCCAAGCGGCTACAATATGGGGTTCTTCAAGAAAGGTATTCAAAGGTTTCTACAGGGTCGGCAGCAAATGACGATTGTGACGCCCCAGGTGTTGCACACGTCCATAGGCCACGGTAAACACTTCCCATCAGTTGTGTGTTTGTCTGCCACCTAAAAAAAATGTCTAGGCTTCGATTTATCGGTTATATTGGGAGCGACTCCCGTCTGACCTGAGTTGTGAATAGTACCCAACCTGTGACAGAATTGTTCAGGTCGCCCATATAGGTTATCTTGACCTAACGACTGTTGACAGCCGGGACCGACTTTTAACTTAAGCACGAAAGCGCTTTAGATGAAATACTATCTAAGCGGCCATCCATCTAAATAGCAAGCGTGTCTAGGTAGCCTTTCTGTGCTTTCTTTGCCACCTAACTGAATCATCAAATCATCTAACTGTAATTAGGCTCCAAAATGCATCCAAAACCTGTAATTTGGAGCCTTTTATCTTCTTTAACATTTTATCTTGACTATTACGGGAGCAACTAATGTCCGTCTCGTCTGTCAATCAAGAGGTGTTTCGACTTGCAGCTGAGGTTGTACTGGGCCCCGAAGAACCTAGCGGGCCCCACACACCCTAGTATAATTGATAGCCCAAGCGAATTAGCTAAAAGAACTGGGTAAACTTAGAAAATTTCACCCCCTCTTTTGAGGTACAAATCAAAAGAAATCGTTCCTAGGGAAAAATGTAGGCAATTTAATTCTAAACAACTTCGTAATTACCAATTTTCCTGTAAATTAAAAATTAAATTCAAAACTGTTATGCTACGAATATAGGATACATTATTCGTAGCTGTTATGGAAACAAAAATTTCCACTTAAATTTAAGATGACGGATAACGCAACGAACCGAATACCACACAATATAATTCAGACAGTAATCTCCCACAACAAATTTCAAAAGAAAATTGCCATAGTTTGATTGTAACCGCTGTACCGCGCCTTGGGTATGTGCGCAGCGAGACGGACGGAGTATCGACCAGTCGAAGTCCAGATGTGCCCCTCTAGACAAATGGCAATTCGTTGGCCGGCGCTTGATAGAAATAGAATGACGAATGTATGGGATTTGACGTCACATACGTCAAATCCCATACATTTGTTGTATCAAATGTAGTATCAATTGCCGGCTTACGAATTGCTACTTGTCTAGAGGGGCTGGTGCTGGTCAGTCCGCCGCCAACGCTCGCGCGCTATCTCGCTCGCTCTCGACTCGTGCTCTCTCTCTTTACCGCGTCCCGCGCCACCCGCGCGCACCTAGGGCGCGGTACAGCTTAGCGCTCGCTCTATCGCCGCTAATTAGGTTAACCAGCCGTTCAATTAGCGGCCTGAATGGTGTTCAGCCATTTCATTAAACGGCTAGCAGATAGCTTGGATCGATGACGTTTAACTACTTGCTTAGCCATTCAATTAAACAGTTAGAAAAATGACCTATTTCTGCATGGTTATAAAAAAGCAGCTATCACAATAGATCTATCACTAATTTTCTGTGAATACACCTCTTTCTACCCCTCGAGGATTTACAGGTGTAAGTATATGTATGTAATTTTCTATCTTATTTGAGGTAGTGCCCCATCTTACGATTCGCCTAAGCATTAGCCAGCCAGGTTATTATATGATGTAACAAACGAGGCGGCTGAATATCAGTCAGGCCGTTAATTGAATGGCGACGTTTAGTTAACTGCCTAGGCAGTTAATTGGACGGCTGATTAAGCTAGTTGGCGGCGACAGCTCTATAGTACAAGTTTTTCTACATTAAATTCTAATTCGCTTGGGCTATAACAAGAACTATTGTAATAATATTAATGTGTACTCCATTCGGTTAAATACTTAACTAAAAGTAAACAATCTTAATGTGTTTTGGTTATATGTTTTATTTTAAAACTCAGTTTGTTAATATTTTTCTGCTTAAAAACTCATTTTAAAAACTAAAATTTAGCCCTGTTTATTTATTAATTTGTGTTTTTCTAAAAAGTCGCTACCAGATTGTTTAGCTTTAGTTAAATACCTAACCTAATGGAACATAGCAATAATGGAATTGTCAGTATTAAGAACAAAATAAGAATGTAAAATAATAGTTGTTATTTGTATAATAGAATTTGTAATATATGTATGTCTAGTCAAGGTGTAAATATATTGAATAAATAATTCAACTTTTTTTTTGGTTTTAATTACCGTTTTGGTGCTCGGTGCAGGAGAATAGCGCCCCCCACCTCTTCCCATGGGGTGTCGTTGAAGGGGACTAAGGGATAGGGCAGTTCTCCATCCGATGGTAAGCATACGGCCCATGACTAAGTAGTTACCTCTATTACATGGGACCGAAGATCAAAAGAGGAGTCAGTTATACGAGTACATACCTCTACCCACCCCTTTGAGGATTAACAGGCGTGAATATAAACTAATAACGTTTAAAGCGTCGGTGGCTTAGTGGTTAGGGTGTCGGCCTCAATCGAAAGGTCCCAAGTTCGAATACTGGCCATTACACGACCGACGTGAACTCCTAGCACAAGCAATTTAGCTTAGTTGGAAGGGGTTAGAGGGAATATAAGTAATTTCGATGTTTTCGGTTGCTAATATTTTTATTTATTATTTACAGCTAAGACAATAAAATAAAAGACAGGTTAAACATCTGGAAGCCAATTACAAGTTCTAGATTTGGTACAGTTACTAATTTGTAAGCAAAGGCAAAGTAAAAAAAAAAGCAAACGCAAAAAAAAGGTTAAATCGCACAACACAATACCAACGAGCCGAAAATGCTGCACTAAGCACATTTGAAAAAATTACGACTTAGAAGTCTTCTTGCTGAGGGCACACTGACCAAAAAGGGATCAATGTCATGCTGCTTACATAATTCATTGAACTTTCTGCTTGCGCGTACCAGGTAGCTGTTCCTTCGGTAGTTCGTTTTAGCGAGAGGAATGTGAAGAGGGGGATTAAAGCGAAGTGGCTTGGCTGGCACGTTAAGTGATATTTTCTTCAGCAAGTCAGAACAATCAATTTTGTTGTCCATGATTTTGACAAGGAAGGTAAAGTCCGCTATTTCGCGCCGATCTAAAAGCGGTAAGAGATGAAACCTCCTACACAAACGGATATAGTCCTTAAAGCGGTATGGAATTTTTTGATGGTAACATAAATATTTTACAAACCGCTTTTGTATGTTCTCGATTCGATTGATTTTATCAGAATAGCACGGGTTCTATATTTGAGACGCATTCTCTAAGTGACTCCTTACATAGGTGCAATATAGGATTTTGAGGGTTTTGGCTTCTAAAAAGGTTTTGCCTATACGCATTATGAAACCAAGTGATTTGATGCCCTTTTCATTATAGTGTCAATGTGTAAATCAAAAAGTAACTTGGAATCATGGTGTATTCCTAGATCACGGACGCTAGTGTTTCTCCGAAGAATATGGTTCCCCAAAGTATAAGAGGTGTGCAGAACGTTGAGCTTCCTAGTATAGGTTATAACTGAGCATTTAGCAGGGTGAAGATCAAGTTTATTCAGGCGACAGTACTCCTGCAGCCGGTTCAAATCATCTTGAAGCGCCAACATATCTTCAGTTGAAGATATTGATCTTACAACTTTCATGTCATCCGCGAAGCACAGTAATTCAGATGATTGAAGGCACCGGCCGATATCATTTACAAAAACCACAAACAGAAGAGGTCCAAGCAGTGAGCCCTGGGGCACGCCACTGGATACTGAGACCCAGTTAGACCTGTAATTGTTAATAGCCAAAGCCTGAGATCTATTTTGGATATATGAAGAGAACCGCCGTAGAAGATCTCCACGAATTCCCAACGTGGCCAGTTTCTCAATCAGGATACAATGATCTATTCTATCGAAGGCTTTACTGTAGTCTGTGTAAACGACATCCACCAGCTTGCCATCATTCATAGCTTTAGTGACAAATTCATTTAGTAAGACCAGATTTGTGGCAGTAGACCGACCTCTCAAAAAGCCATGCTGAAAAGTTCCTAAGGAACTCGAGATTACAGAATAGAGCTGATTATAAACAATTCTCTCGAATACTTTAGCTATAATACAAAGCTTAGAGATTGGCCTATAATTCACACTTTCAGTTTTTGAACCCTTCTTATGCACGGGCGTTATGAAGGCGGATTTCCATATAATTGGGACTATGCCTACTGATAGGGATTTGACAAACAGCAATGAGATTGGGAAGGCGATAGATGGTGCACATCTTACATGGGACATTTTGCGAATGGGACGTTATGCGACTAAACCTTTATATAACCTTGCACTACAAGAGGGATACGGTCGTGGACAGTAGAGCTCCAGATCCTGTGTGTGGAACGAGGGTGGGAGTGTATTCACACCCTCGAGTAATTGGTAATATTCCTTTTAATACTGGAGTGCCAACAAGGTAATGTATTTCGCGCGTATCTTGTTTGTTGTATGGTGTAAAATATAAATGAATGATTGAATGTATGTTTGTATCACTTTACGGATTTCAATGATTGACGTGTCAAATTAAAAGTAATTATCGCCCAAGTGTTCTTGGGTTCATAAAATGTAAAAAAGCTGTATAGTACAGCTTTTTTTTGGTGAAACAGCTTTTTTTGGTGAAATTTTGGCGTCGAAATGTATATTGTCAACAAATATTTTCATGAAACTTATCGAGCAGAGTATCAAAATGAAGAAAATTATAAGACGATTACAAAAAGGATACCGCCTGCTGCCAAACTTGTTTCGATTTTTTCAGGATCTGTTGGATTTTTTATGTCTAAAGGCGCCCACTCACTAACAGTTTACCGGACGACGGCCGGACGATATAAATCTGTCAGTTAATCGCAATAACTCACACACTCACAGTTTCGTTAACGATTTTGGACTGACGACTAATACGATCCGATAGTGTGTGGCCGCCGAACGATTCCGGACAGTTCTAAGCCGGACAGTCCTAGGCCGTCAGGGCGAACGAGCACAACGGGCCTGTCGATCGACGTTTCGTGTCAGTTTTTACTAAGATTTTATTCATTTTTTGTACATACTCGTCTATATTTCTTATGCACATAGTCCATAAGGTTCAAAATAGCTAACACCTATTTCCCACAATGATTAGCACGTACTTATATAAGAATAACGTAGTCCAAGCTATTTTCAACCTTATTGACATCACAACAAATCTAGTTTTTTTTCTTATATTCGTGATCAGCAGCATTTATTTATGCGAAAAAACATGTAATTAAGAAAATGTCAACAAGGTCGAAAATCGCTTGCACTGTTTCGTACTCTCTATGTAATTGATATAAGACCATTACCGGCAGGCGATCGTACGACCTAAAACTGACGACTCACAACTGCTAGTGTGTGGTCGCAAAACTGACAACAGGGAATTGCCGGCGGGCCAAAATCGCTTTAGTGTGTGGGCGCTATCGGCTAAGGACTGCAGGCCGCCGGACAGATCAGGAACTGCAGGCGGACTGCAGGCGGACTGTTAGTGAGTGGGCGCCTTAATAGTTTTTTTTTATTATTTGGGAATCATGGCAGTTTTCGCGATAATTATTTTAATGATGTTCCCAAAAAGAAGTAAAGTGCTGGTCATAGATGTACAGATGTTTTTGGTCCACTTCACTGAGGCTGATCATATACTTTTGCTGTTTATCCCGAAAACATGAAAAAACTGTGCATATACTGTTGGATGTAAAACTGTCCTGTCTAGGACGGATTTAAAGGTAATGATGCCTCGTGATCAAGCAGCCGCCTGTAAACCTAGCAGAAGCAGGCCGCACACTCTTAGTGGTTGGCCACTAACTACAACTCAGGCTAGGAGATCATATGGAAATCGCTGCCAATATAGCCGAAAAAGACAAGCTACATCATATGTAAGCCGGGACTCCGAGCTGTAGGCTCAGATGTTACCGGGTCTAACGTAAGGATGATGATGAGAGGACCCCAGGCTCCAAAGATTGGATGCAACCGGGATTATAGAATTTTATAAATCATCTTTACGTACTCTGCTGTGAAGAAGATTATTTATTACGGCATTACCAGGTTCCTGGGGTCAGCAGCGCGAGTGTGACGTCTCTGGAGTTGCACGTCCATAGGCCACGGTAACCACTTCCAAACAACTGAGACGTGTACTAAGTAGTGTAGTGTCTCAATCAATTCCCGGTATCGGAATCATTGCCGTGTTGGCTCCCGGTAGAGTAGAACAGGGCCCAACCCATCTCGGTTTTGGGTGTCGTAGAGTTACTTAATGGCAATAGGTTCACCCCCTAATACTCGCGACCAAAAATCACAGTTGGTGAAATGTGGGTGGTATACATATCTGCCTACCCCTTTGGGGATTTGAGAAGTATGTATAAAGTAAAAGAAAAGTAAAAAAAAACACTAGTTTATTTCATCAAATCCGTAAGTGCAGCCACACCAGCCATAGCCTGCTGCATTAACTTAGGACCCTCAGTGGCCAACTGCTTCGATAATTGGTCGAAAGACTTGGATTGCTCAGTGGCCAGGGTCTCGACTGCTTCCTTGAACTTTGCTAGTTCCACGTGTTGCTGATCCACGCCTGCGAAAAGGGCGCGAGCCTTTGCTTCTCCCTCCTTTGACTGCTCAACCAGCTTAGCTAAAATAGTTGGAACAAAATCGTCATCTCTTGAACTGCTATTTAATTCTCTAAGCAATACAACGTCGAGCTCAGCGTTGCGACGCCTTAAGAGATTGTCATTGGTCGGTCTGGGTGACTTGAGATCGACCAATGAGAATCCCTATTAAGGCTGTCGCAATGCGGCATTACAGTACCCTTTGCGCCTTTTTGTAACGCAGTTGGAGTTGGGTTTCAATTTAACTAAAGCGGCTGAATTTCAATATTTTCCATGAAGCGACTACTATCTGATCTCTACAACACATGTCGATATACTAGTTCTATAGTTAGACCAGTTGTACGACGTTTTAGAGGTACAACTACTCGTAACGAATGCTATAATGTTCGTATGACAACTGGGACTGTCTGCTTAATGTGCTCTCCGAGGTAGGGAGAAGTTTTAGTGTTAAGAATGGTCATCCATCCGGAAAATTCTCTTCAATGTGCTAACCTTTACGGTCCCCAAATACTGTAATTTAATTTTAAAAACTGTGAGTTGTATTATGGACTTCGTTTGGTAAAATTGCCTTGTTGGTTCCCAGTGGAGTAAAATAGGGCACTCCATCTCTTCCCGCGGATGTCGCAGAAGGGGACTAAGGGATGGGGCTGTTCTCCATCCAACAGTGAACATAGAACCCAATAGACTCTCCCCAAGTTACGTGAGGCCGAAAATCAATTGTCAGCGAAAGGAACTTCATCCCACGCACGCTCAGGCTGTGGCATGAACTTCCTGCTGTGGTTTTCGCAAGCGAATACAATATGGGGTTCTTCAAGAAGGGCATTAGAAGGTTTCTAAAGGGTAGGTAGCACGATTGTGACGCCCCTGGTGTTGCAAACGTCTATAGACCACGGTAACCACTTCCCATCAGGTGGCCCGTACGCTTGTCTGGCACCTAAGTGATATAAAAAAAAATTTCGGTGTTATATTATCGAACATTCGAGGATTGTTTAATGGTGAATGTATTTATTATATAATATGGGAAAATTCCATAAAAGGAATCCTATTTGTAACCCGATTGCATATTAAATAAAAGGTGTTATGTCCGATTCACGTTATTCCAGACCAATAATCCAGCGAATCAATCCAGTTCAGTACTGGACTGCAGTGTTCACATTATTTTAGTGTTTTGAACGCGCTTGAACAATCCACTGGACTGAAACCACTCACTGGAAAGGGCATATACCAGTGATGGTTCACATTATTCCAATCGCATTCCAGCACTGGATTCGCTCACTGGACTGGAATGCTACTGAAATAATGTGAATCGGGCATTAAAGGTCTTATATTTACGAACCATCTTGAAGCCATTTGACAAGGGAATCCACGTCGGTTTTTGATTGCTTTTCCAGATCATTAAACACCTGTTCCATTGTGAATAAACGTACTAAGTAATTTATTTATTGTTAAAAATATTATTTGAACACAATTTGAACTTAACATGTGAAGTTGACATATATAGTCACAAAAATAAGTTTAAAAAGTTTCAAAAAGGAGTCTTTCGTTACATTAGTCTATGAGCACTGTCCACAGCTGGACATACTCTCAATGTTGGGAGGGTGAAGACTGCTGTATCCAGGCTGGCCAGACGCGTTGGTACAGGATTTTATTTCGAGATTTTTATCTCTCGCAGTGATATCGTCTGCGTATGTTTCCGATATTCGCCTCCCCTCGGATGAGATGGAGTGGTGATATGTGTATTCTTATTCTGTCACCTCACATAAGTATAGAGTAGTTCATAGGAACTACGTGTACTGTACTTTGAAGCACAGAGATATTATTATATCGGTATATATCTCTTGACCTATTTCACGAGAGAAATGGAGGCTGAGGCGCGCGGATTGATTTAATATAATTGGTGAATTTGAGCTTCGTCGTCAGCGTAGCTCCCCACGTTGTATGCAAAAGACACCTACACTGCTAACTGCGCATATAGAGTATGTTTCGTGACGTAAATATATATTGATCCTAGTATCTAGATATGTACAGACCTATACCTATAATGTTACTAGAGAGCTATCCCCTGAAGTTAAATGTAGCGGAGACCGATTAGATATATGGAAAAATTCCACACCCATCCGCATACGCGATGGCTTGATCGTGCGCATAGACCAGATTTCATACCTAGAAACAGCAAACTCCACGTGACTGGTGACATCGATTGCGACGTCTTGGCTCCTTCATGGCCTATGAGTGCGGCCCCAATCATGCGTTACGTTGCTTCAGACAGACTGACCTGAGGAACACTGTCCGTGGTCGCACACTGGAGCTCCGACAACCCATTAGTTCATCAGCCTCCAATATCATCACTCTCTAAACCTTTTCTCAACGCGATTGGGTCGGTTTTCCAGTTTTACTGAGATGCGGGTTATTTTGTGATGATTATACGCGTCTATCGCTATCCTTTTCATTTTCAAGTACAAATAGCATGCGCAATTTTTCAATGGACAAACTACACACAATGCTGTTTACTCTTCTATCGTATGGGATGATTTTGCTGTTCTCTGTTTCATTGTGTTCACTGGCAGCAAATATTTCACTTTTTAAAACTCGACTACCGGAATTCAGGATTGATTTTTTGCAGACATCTCTATACCACCGTATCTATTCGTAATGGAGTAATCTTTATTTTATTTAACTTTCATTGACCGGTGCAAGTAACTAGTACCGATTTACCTGTTTATACTCTACCCAAGAGTTGTGACGGCAAAAAAATAGGCAACCGAACGTTTTCATTTCCCGTGAGTTTCCTATGGAAATTTATCGATTAACGAAACCAATTTCTTTTATTGCTAATTAATCATATATACTGGACTGAATTTTTTTGTAATTGTAATTGTAATTTGCAATATATTTATTGACATATTTAATTGAATATAAAATACTTTTCATCCATTAACTAGGCCCCCAATTCTGCTAATTTTGTCATAGCAAAACCACTGTCATGCTGCTGACATTGCATAAAATGTTATTCAATTTTAGACTTTATGATTTAGTAATAATTTTTTTTTATTTCAAGAATTTATCCTTCAAGGCAGCGACTCCCGCCATGGCTGACTGCATCAGCTTGGGCCCCTCAGTAGCCAGTTGTTTGGACAAATCTTCCAATGTCTTTTGCTGCTCGCTAGCCAACCTTTCCACAACCTGCTTGAATTTAGACAGTTCCACATTTTTTTTGTCGACGACATCAGAGAATAGAGCACGTGCTTTCTCTTCTCCCTGTTTAGTTGACTCGATCAGCTTAGCTGCAACAAATATGAAGTTGGGCAGAAATATAATGATAATACGAAATTACTACGATACACAATACGCATCTATCGGCCGGGGTGCAACAGCACAGAATAATTTGGATAGAACGGCCAATGTGAGCGGGCAACTCGTGGCAACTTTTTAGTCAGGCCCTATCTTATAATAACATCGTTCAAAAACCGTGATTATTCCATACTGTACCATAAATGTAGAATAAAAATTTATTGAGCAGTCCGACTGGGGAAGTACCCTCCGCCTTACAGAATACCACGGACATAATAACCTCGTGTTGTGTTCCCGGCGGTGAACATGATAGCCAGAGCTCACTGGAGAGTTTTGTGCTGTCAGTTGGAACTCTCTGTTCTAACAGGGTCGACAGTGCGAGTGTGACGCCCTTAGTGTTGCACACGTCTATAGGACACGATAACCACTTAAGTACGACACGCGGTTGCCCATGAACGTGTGTATACCCCGAACCAAACTTAATGGCGGCTCAGCCCCTCTAGACAAGTGGCAATTCGCTAGCAGGCGTTTGATGGAATAGAATGACGAATGTATAGTACTGTCATTTACGTCAAATCCCATAGCGAATTGCCACTTGTCTAGAGGGGCAGATATTCGTACGAGTGCGGGTTCACGCCAATGGTGTTTTCAAAAAGAGATTTGGTTTGAGGTATAACATAAAGAGCGTCACACTCGCGTTTCTGACCGTTTAAGAACGTTCTAATGCCTGTGAAGGTGTCCATAGTGTAGTTGCTTGGAAAAATCACAGCGACAGAGAGAGATATCCATGCGGGTGGAGCACGAAATAGTCGAGTAACGAGCCAAATATAAAGGCGAGTTGGAATTATTACAGCGGCGAGTGGATAGGCGTGAAGAGGTCAAAAAGGAAGTCGAGTAGAGTCGACTACAGGGGCGAGTAGACAAGCCAGTGGCGAGGCAAGTAAAGAGTCGAGTAGAGAGGCGTCTAGTGAGGCGAGTGCAGAGACGAATGTAAAGGCAAGTAGATCAAATAGAGAGTTGAGTAGAGATTCGAGTAAAGAGGCGAGTATATAGGTGAGTGGGGAGAGTCAAGTAGAGTGGCGAAAAGAGAATCGAGAGTGGATGGGCGGGGCCAATGGAGAGGGGAGTATAAAGGAGAGTACAGAGTACAGGAAATGGTGCATTGTATGTGTGGTTCCAATTGAAACGTTTTTTATACCACTTAGGCAGACAAGCACACGGTCCACCTGATGGAAAGTCATTACCGTGGCCTATGAGCGTATGCAACACCAGGGGCGTTACACTCGTGCTGCTGTACCCGAAGAAACCTTCTAATGCCCTTCTTGAAGAACCCCATATTGAAGTAGCCTGAGAAAACCATAACAGGGAGTTCATTCCACAGCTTGAGCGTGCGTGGGATGAACTTCCTTTCATAGCGCACGGTGCGCACTGTGTCCGTTCGCATAGTGTGACGGTGAATTCCCTGCCTATGGCGAGCGGTGCGATGATACCTCTTAACTAACATATAAACTTTGTGTAACTTTTTATACATTATCTTAATTATTTCAAGGTACAGGTAGAACATCCAGTTTATATAATAATGAGTGTGAATTAAGCTGCCACCAAAATATTAAGGCGGTAGATTTGTAGTTTTAAGTTTTAAGACTTTTATATAATCTGATACTATAATACAAAGATTATAAAAATGAAATCAAAACTCTTATTGCAAACATTACGCACAGGCCAAAAAAAAGTTTTATTACGATACAGGTCTTGTATGGACACCTATATCATTAAATAACTTTTTAATCATACACCTATACAACCTCCAGCTGGACCAAGAAGGTTGAACCTCTACTTTAAAAAAAGGTAGTGCCTCCGCAGCCGGCATCGGCCGCCGATTCGGAAGGAAAAAAAAGAAACACGCATGCGCAATCGATGTTTGCGCCTTGGCGCCAACATTTAACATTTAAATTAAACAAAGTTTGGTTTTGTTTGTAAAATAAATTAGTTTATGTATTATAGTATGAGAGTAGATAAAGTAGTGTATGGCACTGTACAAAACTTGGTCTTATAACACTCGTGCATTGCACTCGCATTAGTATGTATCATAAACTACTATTCTGTCTTAACGTAGTTTCGAGCGACGTCGATGTTGTGTCACAGGCAGAGAAAATCGATAAATTTGGCGACAGAACTATAAGAGTTTTGGTTGTTGGTCTACAGTTAAGAGTACCAAAAATATATATATACATATTTCCCTAAAATAATTGTTGGAATAGTCGAGGGACATGATTCGTACCTTCAACCACGGGAAATTTGGTTTTTTAGTTGCTATTTTAGTTTCCTCTGATTCAGTTGCTTTTTTCATTTCCTCCGGATCTAGTGCGATTATCTCATTGTCTTCGGGGTCAAAACATCCACATTCACCCATATTTATGTCCCTTCGCATCTCTGCAGGATCTGAAAAATTATTTATTACTCATTTGTTCACTCTTCTTCAATAGATAGGTATTCTTCGAGTCGTCATTACTGCACATTAAAACTATAATTTCTATATGCAACTATTGAAATATGATTATATTTTCATTTCAGCTGTGCGATTCTCTAAGCATACCGCACCAAACACAGGCGTAGCACACTCATTATAAAGATTCTCATTGGCCGGGCTGGGTGACGTCACCGGAGATCGACCAATGAGAATCTGTATCAAGGTTGTCGCAGCGCAGTGTTATTGGTGGACTAAATGAAGATAATTTTGCGAAATATTTCATTATACGGATTATCACACTTCTTGAATGTAATGAAAAATTATCTACCAGGTTTCAGTGCATCCTTAAAGTCCGTATACCCTGCACGTATTGCTTGTAACAACTTTGGGCTCTCTTCGATCAATATTTTATAGATTTCGCCGAAAGAACTCTTGTTTTCCTCAGCTAGTTTTTTCAAACCAGCTTTGAATTGTTCAAACTCAATTAGTTCTTCTTCGGTTGGGTTATCAAAAAGGCCTCGTACTTTAGTTGCACCATCCTCATTATCTTCCACTAACTTAGCTACGCCAAGAAAAAATACAAAAAATAAAATCGAAGTAGGTACTTCAATTAAATAATTAATGTTATACGTTAATGATGATGTGCCTCGATTTTAATTCAACTCTAGTTGCAGTCATGTTAAAATTCCCTCCTTCTCAAGCCATATCATCTTTCACACAGTCCATCCATCTCTAAGCCCTTTCTCTCCCCTTGTAGCCAATAACTTTCATAAATAATGCCTTTTTCATAAATTCCGGGTATTAACTATTTTTATAAATACTCAATTTTACAATTTTGTAGCCACTTGGTCACATTAGCAACATTGTTTTGGTCATCCTTTTGTAACTCTTTGTATACTTCGTCCAATTTAGCTTCGTCCGTGTTGGCATAGTCCATGTTTGTTGATGGGGTCTTCTCCTTGGTTGTTGGGGTCTTATCCTCCATTTCTGTGGTCATTTTTGTGCCTTTTTGAGCATATTCTCCAAAGAATTTATCTATGTTTTACATTTTTCTTATCAATTTTTGTTTGTATTTTGTGTTTACTATGTATGTCATGCGTCAAATGACATTTAAGACATAACACGAAAATAGGTAATGAATTTGAGTTTATTCTCAGTCTCTTACGTCTGGGGCACTGACAGAGATCAGTGGTCTGTGGTAGGTGCGGTAGATCATTCTACTATGTGTTTCCCTTTGACTTGACTTGCATCTTTTCCTTTATCTGTTCCATTTAACGTTCCTATCTTTCTTTCAACCGTCCCTTTGAAATCTTTTACACACAAATTGTGTCGTATCAGGTGTCCTTCTTTTTCCTCTCTCTCTCTCTCTCTCTCTTTTTCTCTCTCTCTCCCTCTCTCTCTCTCTTATTTTATTCTTTCACTTTTCTTATTCCCTGCGATTGCCTATTTTTTGTCGTAGATTAACTTATTGTTTTAGCGAGTGAGGGTATCCTGTCTTTAGGGAGAAATATCCATAATAAAAGAATCAAAGAATCAAAGAATCAATTTCGTTTATTCAGTTTAGGCACATAAAGAGCACATATGAACGTCAAAATTTTACAATAATGTCAGGAAATTACTAATATAATATTAAATTAAGTAAATAAATCATTTGAAAATGATTCTTTCGCTGGTTCGGTAAGTTGGTTCTACTGAGAAGAGACCAGCAAGAAACTCAGTGAACAATATTATAGTTTCTTTTTTTTAAACAATTTGTTTTTATTTTATTTTTCATAGGTTTATATTGTGCGAGCAAGCAAAGAGATTAGGATGACCATGCATTTTTATCATTAAGGTATTCGTTTACTTTGTAATATCCTTTTTTCATTAAAGTCTTTTTTACTTCGATTTTAAACTTATTTAGAGGCATGTCAACCAACTCTTGAGGAATTTTATTAAACATTTTAATATTGTTACCTACAAAAGAATTACCAACCTTTTGAAGTCTGAGTTTTGGCACTACAAGTTTATTTTTATTCCTCGTATTATAATTGTGTACGTCAGAGTTTTTTTTGAAAAGATCTAGGTTCTTGCGTACATATAAAACATTATCGTAAATGTATTGGCTAGCAACTGTTAAAATATTAATTTCTTTAAATAGTTCTCTCAGCGAGTCACGGGGTCTGAGGCTATAGATTGCTCGTATCGCTCGTTTCTGTAATATGAAAATAGCCTCAATATCAGCAGCTGAGCCCCACAGCATCAGACCATACGACATAAGGCTGTGAAAGTAGCCAAAATAAACTAATCGTGCCGTTTCCTCATCAGTAAGTGACCTTATTTTTCTAACCGCATAGGCAGCTGAGCTAAGTCTTCCTGCCAAGGCTGCGATATGAGAACCCCATTGCAGTTTACTATCTAGAGTCATACCAAGAAAAACTGTGGTATCAACTATTTGAACAGACTCATCGTTCATTGTGATATGCGTATCTATCTGTCTTACATTAGGCATAGTAAACTTTACACATTTTGTTTTCTTCGCATTGAGCAGCAAGTTGTTACTTGTGAACCAATGCAATATTTTGGAAAGGTTGATATTCACATCGTCAGGTAATTCTTTATGTCTATCAGTTTTAAAAATTAATGATGTGTCATCAGCAAATAATACTATTTCACAAAGATTTTTAGTGAAGTGAGGAAGATCATTTATATATATCAAGAATAAAAGGGGTCCTAATATCGAGCCCTGGGGAACTCCCATGACTAATGGGGCGCCAGATGAGTTAGTGCCATTAATATTGACTTTTTGTACTCTGCCAGTGAGGTAAGATTTAAGTAAGCTAAGTGAGCTGTTAGAAACACCGTAATAACCTAATTTTAGTAACAAAGTCTCATGATCAACACAATCAAAAGCTTTTGATAGATCACAAAATATACCGATGGCATCCTGCTTCTTGTCCCATGCATCAAATATATGTTTAACGAGTTCAACTCCTGCATCCGTCGTGTTTCTGCCTTTAGTGAAACCGAACTGTTTCTCATGAAGTAATTTATTAGAAGCGAAATGTGAAAGCAGTTGACTAAATATAATTTTTTCAAAAATTTTGCTGAGTGCTGGGAGTATGGAGATGGGCCGAAAATTAGATGGATCAGTTTTGTCCCCTGCTTTGAATAATGGAATGATTTTACTAAACTTCATGAGTGTGGGAAACTGTTTATCATCGATACATTGATTAAATATAAATGCGAGATAAGGGGCAATAGTGGGCATTACTGATTTTATTATATTGGTTGAAATGCCCCACAGATCCTCAGTCTTTTTTATATTTAGTTGCTTAAAAGTTTTTATTACGGTTTCGGGGTCAATATACTGAAAATCAAAGTTTACTCTACATTTATCAACACAAGATTCAAGAAGAGAAGCAGCTACGTTTTTTGAAGAATTTAATTTACTAGTTATGGTAATTGGAGCATTTGTAAAAAAAGATTCAAACGCATTGGCCACGTCAGCGTCAGCACTGATGTGTCCATCATCTATTTCTAACTCGAAGGATCGATCACGTGACCTTGCTTTACAGGTTTCTTTGTTGATAACATTCCATGTTGCCTTAATTTTATTATCAGATTTTTGTATTTTATCACGGATATAATTAGATTTGGCCATTGAACAGACTTTCTTAAACATTTTAGAGTACTTTTTAGTATGTTCAATGATTTGTGGATCATTTGTACATGCCTTTGTCTCATATAATTTATACAATTTCTGTCTACTCTTATAAATTCCAGGTGTAGCCCAATCACTAAATTTAATTTTGAGTTGATTAGTGTTAATTGTTTTAGTTGTGAAAATGTTATTAAATTCGTATTTGATTACTCCGAACAAATCTTCGTAAAGATCATCCGGGTTTTCAGCAATACTTGGTTCCAAAAGTGATACTTTATTATTAATATTTTCTTTAAATTTTTCTAAACGATATGTTGTGATTGGTCTACATACTATATTTTTTGGCAATGGAACATGTTGGTGCTCAAATCTAGCTAACTGACCTGCATGATCGGATTTTATGAAGTTTATTATAGATTTGTCGTTTACATCGCTGTCAGTAAAAATATTATCCAAGCAGGTAGCTGTTGTGGATGTGGTGCGAGTTGGTTCACAAAAAAGATTTTGTAAGTTAAAAGATTTAAAAAGATTGAGGAACCTTAACGCGTTCTGGGAGTTTTCTAAGATATCAACATTAAAATCGCCACATACAACTACCCTCTTCTTACATTGAAATGCCCTTTTTAAGATTTCTTCCATGATAGATTCAAATAGGTGGTAATCTCCGGAAGGAGGTCGATAGACGCTAATAATAATATATTGATCAAGCTCTGCACATGATATTTCAATATTTCGCTCACTTGAGAGTGCTACAATATCTTTTCGTTCTTTAGATTTTAATTTGTCATTAATTAAAATGAGTGACCCACCTCTTATAGCGGTATCTCTAGTAAACGAACTAATTATTTTATAATTGTCAATATTAACTAATAGTTCATGTTGTTTCAACCAGTGTTCAGTTAAACAAAGTACATGAATATGCATTACATTTAAAAATAATTCTAGTTCTAACTCTTTGCCAGAAAAACCCTCAATATTTTGGTGAATAATATTCATGAACATAGACTTTTCCTTTGTCCCTAAAATTAAATTGCTAGAGATATCCCCTATTGTCCTAGAATTAAATTTAAATGACTGTCACTCTTATTTGGAACAGATTCCAAGGTCGCAAGACAAACATTGTCATTTTTCTGCTCAATAAAAGCAGGTTGGTTAGCCAAATTCTTGGCTGAGTATTTAATATAATATGATAGCGAAGATGCTATCTGTCTCTTAAAATATCTATTCAAATAGAATTTATCTTTTGTCAATAATAATTTATTTTCTAAATACAAGTTTATGTTAATTAAATGAAATTTATTGGAATTATGAAATGTCAATGTGTGTAATGTTTGATTGAGCTTATATCTAATATTGTTTTCTGCTTGCGACAAACTACGGCTATATGGAAGTGTAAATAAAATTATATTTTTAACATTTAATAAGCTCAATGATTCAAAACAATTCATAAGAGCATTTCTGTCCGCATTTCCCCTGTCTCCCACTAAAATTAAAAGTGTACTGCTGGTGTTAAAAATATAATTCTTTATTTTTTCTATAATAGTACAGTAACTCAAGCCCGGCATACAATAGTTAATAACTTTGTGTTCTAAATATGAACTTAATAACTGGCCCATTGATTCCCCCAATTCATCACAAAACATTACTATTTGGGATTGTACATTATTTTGTTCGGTGAAGGAGCTACTGGGTTTCCTATTTGGCTCATGTGAAGGACTTTTGAGTGAAGGTAGCAAGGACGTACAAACTGGCTGAGGACTGAGTAAATTATCTTTTGATGCCAATGTAGAATTTGGACTCATCAGGTCCTTCATGGCCAGAATGTATTCCTGATACTCACTTTTAACATTACAATATTTGTTGGTCATTGTATCCAGCGATTTCTTTAAATTAATAATATCCGTTTCTAACATTAATATGTTACTATTGTATTCAGATATATTATTTTCAATTATTAAAGAATACATATCAAGTTCATCACCTAATTGCCTTCTCTCATTAATATATTTTACTTTTTTATACATACATTTTTGTCTTTTAATCAAATTTTGAGTTTTTCTTATGTATCTATTAATTTTTACATATTTCTTAAGTTTATTTCTACTGCACTCAACTCTGCCCATCTTAGGATAAAAATTATGAGCTATTAAAGTATCATCCTTTGTTAAGTCTATAGTAATAGTGGGTTCTAAGTTAGGTTCAGTAGAAACAAGGCTGGGCACACTACCGACTAATTCCTCAAACAAGTTATGGGTATGGGATACTATGGTGTCACGTTTCTCAGCCTCAAGGTTGTTAATGTGGTGGTGAGCTTCTTGCAGTTCCTGCTCTAAGACCGACATGCGCTTGAGGCCCTGCTCGTACTCATCGCTGCACTCCCTAAACCCAGCCACAATATTATATAATCTGTCCCGCTCGTCTAACACTAACCTATGTTCTGTGTGCAGCTCAGCCATCTGCTTTTTGATTAAATCGTGTTTATTTAAACTATCCAGTAGTTCCTTCTCATTGTCATCTCTTTCTTTGTGCAACTGTTCAACCAGCATTTTGGATGCATCCAACTCCTTCAAAGTTAGATCCAGTTTTCTCAAGGTATTATCTAGTTTAGCCTCATCCCGGCGTGCAGAAGACATGCTACGTGTGATTGGCATTACTATTTTTTATAAATTTATAAAGGAATAAATACCAAAATGCAGTTTGATCAGTAGGTACCTACCCTACACAATTAAATATGAGACCTCAAAACGAAATGGGTTGAATACGCTGCAAATATAAACTAATATGATAATAATCTGTAGTTATTGATACGATTACCTGTGTTAAAATCACTTTAAACTGTAGTTATAGAGAAGACAAAACAAATTATTTTGAATTAAGCGGTGTCATTGACATTTAGCCGGTGAACCAAATCAGCTGGACGTAATTTTCACTGATTTATTTCACTTTTACACACACGTTTTTAACTAAATACACTTTTATAATTATAAGATCGTGTTTTGTGATGAATTTTAGCCTTAATTCTCGAAATAATTAATAAAAAATTAAAATAAATACGGGACGAAAAAAAAGCTAAAGACTTTGTTTGTTAAGTTGAACGCGCTACAAATAATGTCAAGATTACTGATTGGAATTGAAATAATATATTTTAGTTACTACTACCAAACGCTACTATTCAAGGGAGTCAAGCAGTAATCAAAAATGTCACGAAATCTGATACTTGAAAATTAATTAATTGCGGGCAAATTGGGGGAGTGTGACTCCCCTGATGTTGCACACGCCAATAGGCCACGGTAACCACTTTCTATCAGGTGGGCCGTGTGCGTTTCTGCCACCTCAGTAATATGAAAAAAAAAGCAGGGGTTTCGAAGTATGCCACTGGTGAAACCGGGGCAGGTTGATTTGGTAAACCCAATACCTAATCATATGAGATAAAACAAAATACAGCAAGACTTCACAACTTCGGAAAAAGTGAACATCAAAACGGGACTTGCAGCCGCGACCAGCTACTTACAAGGGTAATGCTTTGAACAACTGAGCTATAAAATTTAGAATTTTCGAGACAGGTCCAATTAGTGCATCAGAAGATTCCTACAAGGTCGTACTTGTG
The DNA here is from genome assembly GCA_949126895.1 of Eilema caniola. Classification (NCBI taxonomy): domain Eukaryota; kingdom Metazoa; phylum Arthropoda; class Insecta; order Lepidoptera; family Erebidae; genus Eilema; species Eilema caniola. The sequence goes on along the minus strand of OX421490.1, from coordinate 515,962 downwards.
TTAAGAGGAATTCTTCTACATGATGTCCACGGCAGCATGCTATTATCGCACCCGTCGCCACAGACAGAGTTCATCCTTACACGATGCGACCGGAAACAGTGCACACAGTGTGATAGACTAATTGACTTACCCACACTTGGCTTAGCTCCCCCTTGAAGATCGTTCTTCTGCTCCGGGCCCGGGCGATCTTGGACTCCTTATCTGCTGAGCTCGTGGACAGTCACTATCCTAACTGTACGCAGTGGAAGACGATTTACACAATTCTAAGCCGACACACTACCCGGAAGAACTCACTCGTGTGTTTTTCGGCCACACCCAAGGCGACGTGATTTCCCAGCAACGAAGTACATATAAGTGCTGCGCCGACGGTGATTTCTGTGGACTGGCGGCGCGGCATCCCGCACGTGCTCTAGATCTCAGCGCGGACGAACCTCGCAACCCGCTTACGACTGTACCCGAAGTTTTCCGAACAATGGGTGTGAAAGGAACTTCATCCTGTGCAAGCTCAGGCTGTGAAATGAGCTCCCTGCTGTGATTATTTCAAGCGACTACAATATTGGGTTCTACATAGGCATTAGAAGGTTCGGCAGCGCCAGCGTGAAGTCAGTTTCCTACAGGTGGGCCGTGTATTAGTCTGTCACGTAAGCGGTACGAAAAAAATCGACTCTATTTAAGTAGTCCGCATTTTTCGGCGTTCCCTTTTCGAACTAGTAGCCCTGTCAGGACTTCTCGGGCCTACTTATTCTACCTGGACCCGGCTGGGTCGCCAATGCTAGACATTTGTTACCCTAGTAGCCCGGCAGGTTCCGTAAGACATGGCTGCACCAGCGAAAGCGAACGAACATGATTGCTGCCGCGGATGCGAGGGTTCCCCACGCGATCCTTACGCGTGACTCCGCACATCCACTGCAGTATTTTCATCTCCGTGTCACGCAGTTTCTGCTTGTGTCGCTCCAACAGCGGCCATGCCTCACAGCCGTGTAAAAAGACCTATGTAACAAAGAGTACTTCATAATCATAGCATACTTACAGTTCTTGAGCCATTTGATGAGTTCGTCCACAGTATTCTTGCCATCCTTCTGTAGTTTTGCAAAGATCGATTCCATATTTTTTCGATTGTTATATTTTTTGTAAAAAAAATGTTCACTAGCTTTCACATATAAAAATGTAACTGCGATTCGATACACAATCTAGGTAGCCATGTAATGGAAATAAAAGGTTTTAGGTAATTTTAACACCACTAGGTGGCAGACAATAAGCATACGGCCCGTTGATAGAAAGTTTTTGCCATTGCCTATGGACGTGTGCAACACCAGTGGCGTCACACTCGCACTGTCAACTCTATAGGAAGCTACTAATACCCTTCTGGAAGAATCCCATATTGTAGTCTCTTGCAAAAAACACATATATAAAAAAGGAATTAAAAAAAAAAAAAAAAATTTCTAATAATATAATTCGTGTACTTATATTACAGAGACGCGGCGGTCTAAGAAACGGCACACTATGAATCTTAGGTTCTGACGTCATCTTCCTTAGTGGGTAAGCAGAGCTTTTGTATCACATTGAAGAGTCGCAGCGTGGTGACAGGTGTACCTACCAGGTCATGAATGGCTACTCCTAGGGAAGTTGTTGAAAAAAGTCTCATTACTCAGTTCTGTCTCAGTTTCGGTGCTGCCAGTGGATATATGAGGGGGCAAGCTGCGATCGCCTGTAAAATAAATAAGTTAGTGACATCTTTGAAACATTTCGGGGACGAAACGCTGAGGACGTGGGGTCCAAGGCCCATATTTTATTTAAAGACATCTTTAAACTCTTAATAGACGCTTCCCCTGACTAGAGCTGGTTTACTCCTGTCACAAAGGATTGGTATTGCCATTCAACGTGGCAATGCCGCCAGCCTTCTGGCCACCCTCCCAGTTGGCATCGATAAGGACGAATTCTTTGATGCCTGACCTGGTTTGTATATATTACTAGCTGATGCCCGCGGCTTCGCCCGCGTTGTAATTCTGTACCCGTTCCCGTGACAGTTTAACCCTTTTTTAATATTTTCTCTGCGCAAGATCCATCCCCGTACTGCAAGGAATTATGTAAACAAAGATTAAGCGAAATCGGTCCAGCCGTTCACGCGTGATGGCGTAGGTATATAGATGTATTGTTTTTATATAAATATCTATCTATATAATCAATCAATTATTTTACCACAGTCCACTGTTGGACATACCTACGCCTCTCCCGATATTGGTAGGCTTTTGGCCTACTGTGTCCGCGCAGACGGGTTGGTACAGGTGTGGTACAGGGTTTTATTTCAAGTGTTCCTTCTCTCGCAGTGATATCGTCTGCGTATGTTTCCGTCAGTCGCCTCTCACGACACCCTTCGGATGACATACAGTGGTTGATACCTTTATTCTTTCACTGTCACCATTTTATGTAATGTCATTGTATTATTATTAAAAAAACCGAACGAGAAAGTGCTGGAACGCTTTAACCTGAAACGTGTACCCCTCTTCATACAACCCCGGGTCCTTTAAGCCGGGCGTGAAAAACATCACCCAAAGGTATATTACATTGCCGTGTCAGTTCCCGGTGGAGTAGAAGAGGGCTATAAAGTATAGCCCGTGACAAGAGGCAATAGGCTCGCCCCCTATAACGTTGGATCGAAAATCATATTCGGCGAAATAGGGTTGATAATACACCTCTACCTAATTTTTCAGATATTCACAGGCGTGAATATATTTAAATAAAAACTCACTGTTAAACTCCCGCAGCACCGGTGGTGCCCGCTGCATTAGTTTCTCAGTGATATGCTCCAAAGTTGTGCCGTATTTTAATGCAAATTGCTTCATAGCCTTGTGAAATTGATCGTACTCTATGCTTGCACCCTGGGTGAAGAGCGAACGGACGTACGCTTCCCTCTGCCCAGTATTGTCGAGCAAATCTGCTGAAAGTCATAACATATTTACGTGTATGAAAACAATTGAAAGTAGAATAAGCGAAAGATCTATGGCCAGCATCGTAGCAAGTGGAAACGACTCGGCGTGGGAAACACCGAGGCGGGTCCTTGTGGCAGCCCTGGAAGTGCGAGTTCTCTCACTTAGCGCATTGCTCACATTGATGGTGCAGAGCTCGACAGTGTGGGCTGCTGGGTTCTTTGTGAGCGAGTAATGCTCGAGAAGAAGGTGAGAGAGCGGGTTCGGGGATGACTTAGGTCCCTCCCGTTCCGCATAGCCCGCAATGCGCGGAGGCGATATGGGCGTCGGAGGTGTTGTGAGTGATCATTGTCTATTCTATATCATTTATGTATCACATTACTTACTCCAAATACTATATAAACTCTACCGAGTTAATACGCACAGCTCTTGACGTTTGTCATACTTTGACTTGGCAAGTCCGAAATAGCGCCATCTGTTGGCTTGAGGTGATCATTTTGTTTGTTGGTCGTCTATACCAAATACTACTATAAAAAGTATTCGTATAAAGTACCTTATTTCTTACATTAACGGGTATTTAATGTATAAATAAAAGAACAATTAATTATGAATGAGTAATTTTCTTTAATTTTGTATTTCTGGACTTTATTTTATTTTCTTTCGAGTCGTTTATTCTATTTACATATGCCTTAATTATCACATTGAAATACTTATCTAGAAACAATTTAACGCAATCCTTACATATTAACATGGCTTCTGTGTTTACATTAGAACATAACCTACCCTTAACATTATTTACCGATTTTTTTATATAATTGTCTATATTATCTTTAAAAACTATGTTAATGATATCTGACATTCTTTTAGCATTTTCATTGGGGAAAAAAAGCCTTGAAGAATTGTCATATTTCTTTAGCTCTATTTGTGTGTTTTCTATACTATAATCATTGTATAGGCTACACAATAAATTTCTGCAATCATCATGTAACAATTGACTGCATACCCAGCCTAATACATAATATTCAGAATTTTTTTTAGACATATTGAGAGGGTACTGTATGATTTCATTATCTGCAAATACTTTGTTTACTTGTACGATTGGAAGATTTATGTCTTTCTGCAAAATTAAATCTTTTTGCAGTAAGAATTCACAAGCATCGATTTCACTGTTGCTATCAGATGAAGGCTGTAGCAATTGATTTACCATAACAGATCTCAAACTGCACCTAAACTTTGTGCAGTCAGGAGTGACGTTATTGCCACCCTTATATCTAATTATAGAAAATAAATTCTCAATGCAGTCCTGTGTAAGCCTACGTGTAAATAAAAATTTAAAGTCATAATTGGATTTCAAATCTTCCCACATCATTTTTATTGCAGTAATATTTGAAATCCAACCATTTATACACAAGGGGTTAACTTTTCTTTTATTTAAAACAACCAAATCTTTCAAAAAGGCACACAACTCATTTAATTTATTGTTATGATCAGAATTAATGGAAATTGGACGTCTATATTTTTTACATTCTTTATATCTACATGAATTGAATATATCAAAGAGGGTGTCTATTTTTTCTATAAAATCAGCTGTATGTGTTGCACTTGGTGGCAAATTTCCTAATGTAACATTACAGAGTATTCCAACATTTACTGAATGGCTAAATACTCTGGTAGCCAAACATACTCTCATTGGACTAAATGGAGGAAGCGTAATGCACTTCTTAATTAATTTAGGCGCCATTCTTGGTATCTGTTGAGAATCAATCTTATAAAAATCTTCAACATGGGACCATGACGCCATTGTATTATTAAATTGAAAATTGAAATTTTTAAAGTTATTTCTAGTGCATTTGAGCAAATGTGGAGAATCATAAAATAAATAAATTTTATGACCTCTGTAAACAATATAGGGTTCACTTATTGAAACTGAAAGAAGTCTTCTCAATTTTACATTATTTGAACCCAGATCACAAACGATTGATTTGACAATGAAACCAGTGTCAAATATCTTCTCAATTATGTCTAAAAATAACTTATGTAATATATCACCAGGCATGGCATCCTTACTTAAAAAATAACCTACAACTTGTTTAAAATCTATGTATATACCCTTTATCATAAAAACCATGGCCTGATTACATAAATGTATGTTTTCAAGACCATCGACACCAAAATCTTGAAAACCTTCAAATACATCCCTCCGTGCATCATAATTCAAATTTTCCCTTAAGGACATTTCATCAAAAACTAAAGAAATAACTTTTTCTTTATTGGTTAATTTTTTGGCCTTAGTTTTTAATAACTGTAAAACTGTACTGTTTAAACCACAGTTCACATGCAAATTATTTAACCAACTGCGAAGTGAACTTAAACTTGGCAAACAGAAATACTTTTGTAATAATGTATACGATTTAGTGGAACAGTAATAAAGAGCTAATGCAAACTCTTTATCAGATGTTTCATACCGTCTCCCTAATTTATGTTTACTACTTAATTTTTCTTGGGATCTTATGAACTGTTCACAAACTTCAGTCATCTTACTAGGTTGGGTAACAGAGCTGGTACGTTCAGATTGCATTACCTTTTGTTTCAAAAGTGAGCACTTCTTTTTATATTTTGATAAGACACTACACTTATTATTTAGTTTCTTTTTATAATCCTGTATAATTTGGCGCAACTTAAGATTTTCCTCTTGTAGGCTGCTAACAGTGGAAGGGGCTTCATTTTCCTTCTTCTCTGTGTCTAAATTTAACTTAATTTTCTTTGAACTGCAACAAAACAAAATACCTATACTTAGGTTTTAAAGTAAAATGTAGCAGGATGAGGATGGAAAGTGATCTAGCAGAAACGCATGCATGAGGAGGCCTACATTCAGCACCAAATGAAATATGGCTGAGAATAAATTTATTATGAGTATGATGATTTTTACTAATAATACATTACCTTATTGCACATTCTACTAAATTTTCTTCACATCGACTCTTTCTTTTAAGAGGTTCTTTGTTAACATTAAACAAATATAATGTTGGTATTGAATTTGGCCATAGTCTGAAACAGAAAATATAAGTAAGTAAATTCTTAGTCCTCTGTTGTTAGGTAAGTACAGTAATAAAGATAATGATGAGGTAATCGCATATTCCAGCATTATAAAACTCACCCCTGACTGTATAGCTCCTTATTTCTGAAGCATTCTAATTCAAAATGATCCGAACAAACTACATAATTTTTGTAAAAGTAGTCGGCATCTTTTGCTTTCAGCAAACTATCTAAATCGCTTCGTTTACAGGCCACGATCCATTTTTTCAATCTAAAAATGAATCACAAAACGATTTTAGTTAATTTATTAAACAAAAATACACAACATGTCTTGAAGAACAAAAATATAACCAAGCAAAAAACTAACCTCTCTAAATCTCTCGGCATTCTGAAAAATGACTGAGATCCTTTTCCCAATTTATAATTGTTACATCCATATACAGCACAGACTGAGCCACGAGCATATGAATAAGTTTTTTGAGACATTTTATCAGTCTTATGTAACTATTTTCAATAAAAACAAAATTTTTGGAGACAACACGGGAACACAGTTCACAAAGTTATGAAATCGTTCACCTCCTGCCGCTAACAGCGCTAGTGTCGCTTTCCTGCCCGAATTGTTCCGAAGCTGTGCGTATTAACTCGGTAGAGTTTATATAGTATTTGCTTACTCTGTGGACACACTACTAGACTAGATGTCAAGATGGCTGATCGATCTAATTAATGTATCTTTGTGTAATAACTGAAGTAAAACTGTTAATTGAAGATATCTAAACTTGTTTGTTTATTTATAATATAAACATCCCTGACCCACCCAACATGGTGTCAGAAGTGGTGTGTAAATCGTAGTCAATAAATCTGTGTCGTAAAGTCAGTGAAAAAAGTCGGCGTCATAGTCAATAGTCATCATGGGTGAAAAAGATGAAAGTCAAAAGCCTAAGAAAGTTTCTTCTGTATCTAGTCCGCAGTCCATGGCCATGAACGGTAACCTGGCGCAACAATGGAAGAAATGGGCGCAGTCCTTCAAATTTTACTTACGTGCGTCTGGTTTAGATGAAGAGAGCGATAGTAGAAAAGTCGCACTATTTCTGCACGTCATTGGAGATAAGGGCGTGGACATATTTAACACGTTTGGAAAAGATGAAGACAGCATTAAATATGATGAACTTATGCAGCTTTTCCAAAATCACTTTGCCCCAAAAACTAACCTCACATATGAATGCCATAATTTTTTCACATACAAACAAGGTGAAAATGAAACTTTAGACGATTTTGCTTGTACATTAAAATTAAAGTCACAAAGTTGCGAGCTAGGACAACTGCAACAACGCCTAGTTAAAATAATGTTTATATGTAACATGCATCAAAGATATAATTATATCAGAGAAAGGTTATTACTTGAAGATAAGCTGGATCTTGATAAGGCCTTACAGATGGCAAACGCCATGCATACTTCCAGACATCAAACAGATGAGTTGACAGCAGAACAAAGTTCAGTCTTGTATAATACGAGTCAGTCACATTCAAGATCAAAGTCCAACTCAAGGAATTTCAGTCAACAGTCAAGACAGGATGTCAGTCAATCTAATCAGCAGTCAAAACAGGAAGTGTGTACAAGGTGTGGTCAGGTGCATCGCTATAAGTGCCCAGCATTAGGTGTAAAGTGCAGAAAATGTGAAAAAGTTGGTCATTTTGCAGTCTGTTGTCGGTCAGTTCAGTCAAAGTTAATAAGATATGTACAGTCAGATAGTGATGTGCAACAAGTACAGTCAGAAACAGAGGACATGTTTATAGGTCATATTCAATCATCCAAGTCATTGTCAAGCGAATGGACAATTAATTTAAATATTAATAATTCACAAATAAATTGTATTATTGATACAGGTAGTGATGTTAACATCATGTCAAAATATGTCTATGATTCACTTAACATTAAAAGTTTATTGTCAAGAACAGATGTAAAAATTAAGTCATATACTGGTAATAATCTAGAGGTACTAGGTCAGCAAAACTTAGAATGTAAATTTCAATTTAATGACCTCTATATGACAAAACAAATTAATTTTATAATTGCAAATGTAAATTCTCCAACTGTATTAGGGAAAGTTACTTGTTCAGAAATGGGACTAATTAAAAGAGTTTTCTGTGTAGACACTGCAACAGGACAAAAGTCAGAAAGTGATACTAGACAATGTTTTATAAGTCAAAATGAGTCAAATGTAAGTCAAGTAAAATGTCCTAAAGTCATTAAATGTCATTTGGAGACAAGCCAGTCACAAAATATAAATTTAGATATGCTTATAAAATGTAATAATACTGTTTTTACCGGTCTCGGTTGTCTTCCCGGTGAAGTACAAATAAATATTAATCCCGAGGTCCAGCCAAAAGTCGATGCTCCAAGGAAGGTACCATTTGCATTACATCAAAGACTTCAACAAGAACTTGAGAAGATGGAAAAAATGGATGTCATTACCAAGGTCACAGAGCCTACTGAATGGGTGAGTTCTTTAATCTTAATAGAAAAGAAAAATGGTCAATTAAGGGTATGTCTAGACCCCCGTAACTTAAATCAGGCTATTAAGAGGACTCATTATCCTATTCCATCAGTAGATATAGTTCGCTCAAAGGTGGCTGGTGCAAGATTTTACTCCACCTTGGATGCAAGTAGTGGATTTTGGATGTGTAAATTGAATGAAAAGAGTTCATACCTCACAACTTTTAATACACCATTTGGCCGATACCGTTTTAAACGGCTTCCCTATGGAGTCAGCTGTGCTCCTGAGTATTTCCACAGAATTATGACTGAAATGTTTGGTGACATACCAGGGGTAGCAGTATACAGTGATGATATTTTAGTAAGCGGCCAAACGTTACAAGAGCATAATGAGCGTCTTAATATTGTATTTAAAAGAGCACAGGAATATAATGTCAAGTTTAATAAAGAAAAATGCTCATTCAACAAGGATAGTATTAAATATCTAGGTCACATTTTTTCAGTGGACGGCATCACAGCGGATCCAGACAAAGTCAGAGCTATCAAAGAGATGCCCTCTCCTACCTGTCTAAAGGACTTACAAAGATTTCTAGGCATACTCAATTATTTAAGTCCTTTTATTAAAAATATGGCCGGTGAGACAGAAATTTTACGCTTATTATTAAAAAAATCTACTGATTGGCAGTGGACTGCCAACCATGAAACAACATTTTGTCATCTGAAGCAGTTAATATGTCAAGTTCCAGTGTTGTCACATTTTAATGTTCATGATCCTATTGTCCTACAAAGTGATGCTAGTAAGAGTGCAGTTGGAGCAGTGTTGTTACAAAATCAACATCCCGTATATTATGCTTCAAAAACTTTAACAGATACGCAACAGAATATGGCTCAGATCGAAAAAGAACTCTATTCAATAGTCTTTGCCTGCATCAAATTTCATCAATTTATTTATGGACAAACTGTAACCGTGGAAACAGACCATGCTCCATTAATAACATTATTTAAAAAGTCTTTAGTTGAGGTTCCAACACGTCTCCAAAGAATGATGTTGAAAATACAACAATATAGCTTAAATGTAGTTTACAAGAAAGGTAGTCACATGTACATTGCTGATACTTTGTCGAGAGCAGCACTCCCAGAAACTAGTTCAGATGAATTGGATGATGATATCATTGTTCATGTAAATTTGCTGATTAAGTCATTACCAGTTTCAACAGAACGTCTACAATGGTTAATCAAAGGCACTAATGAAGATGAAAGTTTGCAAATTTTGAAAAAATACTGTAAAGAAGGATGGCCATCAAGTAAAAGTCAAATTCACAAAGATCTACATGAGTATTGGCAGTATAGAGTTGATCTACACACAGAAAATGATTTAATTTTTAGAAGTAACAGCATAGTCATACCTAAAAAATTAAGACCAGAGATTTTGAAAATAATACACAGTGGTCACCTGGGAATTGAAAGGTCAAAAGCATTTGCTAGAGGACATGTATTTTGGCCATTTATGTCAACAGATATAAAAAATTTAATTCAGTCATGTCATATTTGCCTAACACATAGGAGTGCCAATGCACCTGAACCGCTTCTACCACATGAGATTACAGTACTTCCATGGGAAAAAGTAGGTGTGGATTTTATGGACTATAAAGGGAGAAAATACATAGTACTTCAAGATTACTACTCCAATTATATTGAGTTAATGACTGTCGCAAGTACTAACGCCAAAACAGTAATTATTTGTCTCAAAAGTATTTTTAGCAGACATGGTATCCCTGTGGAGTTATTCACGGACAATGGGCCCCCATTTAATTCTGCAGAATTTAAGAGTTTTACCTGGGAATGGGGAATAAATCACAATACATCAAGTCCGTACATGTCAAAGTCGAATGGATTAGTGGAGTCGGCAGTGAAAATCTGTAAACGTCTCCTTACCAAATCAGAGGAGTCAGGTACAGACCCATATCTAGCTTTGCTGCAATTCAGAAACACACCGAGAGGAAACGTACCATCTCCAGCGCAATTATTAATGTCACGAACTCTGAGGACACAACTACCAACCATCACAAAAAATTTAAGACCTAGCACAGTCAAGTTTCAAGAATATGTCAAAATTAGAGAAGAAAATAAAAATAAGATGAAGGAGTATTATGACAAGAAGACAAAGGCACTACCAGAGTTACAAGAAGGAGACGAAGTATATTTAAAAAAAACTCCAGACAGTCCATGGATTGCAGGTACGGTAAAGTCAAAATGTGAGCAGCCTAGGTCATATACAGTTGAAGGGTCGGATGGATTTGTAGGAAGAAGAAATAGGCAGCATATCTTGAAGACTCCACAATCGCTTCCAATGGTATCTCGGGATGTGTTACCTACTTCTCATGAAGTGGCGCCGTCGCAAGAAGTGGAAGAGCGTACAACTCCGCTTCAGGTGCGCACTAGGTATGGGCGACCAGTAAGACAACCAAGACGGTTAGATTTGTGAGATTCTTTTTTTTTTTTGCCTTGAATTTAATTTTATTCTTGATGGGGGGGATGTTGTGAGTGATCATTGTCTATTCTATATCATTTATGTATCACATTACTTACTCTGTGGACACACTACTAGACTAGATGTCAAGATGGCTGATCGATCTAATTAATGTATCTTTGTGTAATAACTGAAGTAAAACTGTTAATTGAAGATATCTAAACTTGTTTGTTTATTTATAATATAAACATCCCTGACCCACCCAACAGGAGGTAACTGAACGGCCTTCGTCTTCCATGAGCCTGAGGGTGACAGGTTAAGCTCCCTATCACTCCAGCAGAAGCAGGCTGAGACGACGGTCTGATGCAGCCGCAACCCACTTTCTATTTTTCTGGGGAAAGATGGGGACACCGTACTCCCACAAGCAAGGGGGCCTTCGAGGAATTTATGCGAACCCTAGTCGTTCGCCATTGGGACTGGTTATATCGGACTGGAACTAACACGGGATATGAGGTTATCCAATAAGACGTTTGTCTCACACCCTGACTGACTATAGTTCATCTACTTTCACTTCTTTTCATAATTTTTTCACAGTCTAAGGAGTGTCCCAGGCTAAAATATAAACTACTAGCTGTCGCCCGCGGCTCCGCCCGCGTGGATGTCGGTTATCGCGAATCGGGGTATGAAAAATAGATGTTGGCCGATTCTCAGACCTACCCGATATGCCCACAAAATTTCATGAGAATCGGTCGAGCCGTTTCGGAGGAGTTTGGGAACGAAAACTGTGATACGAGAATTTTATATATTAGATATTAGCGATACGAAAGAAACGAACGAAATATATCCTGTGTATAGCTCGCTTGCTGGCTTGGTAGTCTCACCCGCACGCTCGTTAGTTGACAGCGTGGCCTCTCCTGTATCCCTGTTTCCCCTGATGATCTTGGTAGGACCATTTAAATATCACAATTACTTACCATCTTTCAGCAGCTTCACCACGCCAGCTGGATTGTTATTGCCTAGTGCCTTCACTAGCGTGAAGATAGCGTCCATTTTAGGTGCTAATTCGATATAAAATTAGAACAACTTCTTTGTTATGGCGCCGTTGTGTATTACAACGATTCTGTCAATTTCAGGTTATAAAGTATCGTAGACTGAGAATTACTAAAAATAACTAATAATTGTAAAATAACTAGTAGGTAATTCTCATTTTACGTACAGTACAGACCGGTACATTTCAGTCTACAACCGGTAAACAAAGATAATAAAATCACTACGTTTAGGTACTGAGAACATACATATGATTGTATTGATGACTAAGAAAGGAGTTGAAAGAATGTTAATTTGACAATATTGTCATACAGACATAGATAAGTGATTAGAGCAGACCAGCGATTGCACCTCCTTTTTGTCTTTTTGGACCTTTAGGCTGTGTCTCCACCAGAGATGGATGAAAATGCGTAGTGAGAGATTTCTTTATCATGCTATAGCGTTAATCTCAGTCGAATCCGAAGTTTTCAACCCAGTATCTGGGGTCCGTTACTTCCATTCTGCGTGTTTGGTTGAACTTTGACATTTTCCGTGAAGCGATTGCCATCTGACCTCCATAATCCGGCGATCTCGAAGCACAGCAGTTAGACCAGTCGTTGACTTTTCTCTCCAACTACCCGGAACGACTGCCATGGATGTTTGGACGGTAACCGGGACTGTGCCGGGACCGACGGTTTAACATGCTCTCCGAGTACGGTAACACCAGATCAAGTAGTCATTTTCATGCATACAAATATTTGCACAGCGGGAATCGAACCCGCATTCCTGCGTAGCAATCGCGTTCACTACGCCCGAAATACACCTGCATATAGTTGTTCTTATAAATATCTACTGCAATAAACTAAATACCTATTACGACAAAAACTTTTGGGCATTAGCATTTTACTAACGTTAGCAGTAGATAGTGAGGCAGTTGAAGCCTTAAAAAGTTCGATTATTCTTGCTTGTGGTGCACATTTTGAGTTTTGCACTTTGGCCATGAGGTTCTGATTTTACATTTTGCACTTTGGGCTATTTTGATTGCGGTGCTCATTCTACATTTTGCACATTTAAATTTTGCACTCTAGCCATTTGGATTGTGGTGCTCATTCTACATTTTGCACGTTGGCCATTTTGATTGCGGTGCTCATTTTACATATTTAAATTTTGCACTCTATCCATTTGGATTGTGGTGCTCATTCTACATTTTGCACGTTGGCCATTTTGATTGTGGTGCTCATTTTGCTTATTGCGCATTATGATCCGAACGGAGTCTAACTACAGAGCTTCAATATCGCCAATTGGTCGTGGAGGTCAGATGACAGTCGCTTTACGGAAATATCGAAGTTCAGCGGCATCACATTTAAACTGGGAAGCCGACAACCTTTTTCCAACTCTGTTGAGAGTTGGGAAAAGGCGCAGTGAATGTTGATCTCATACTAGAGCACCATCCAAATCACTGTACATACAGTATCCACGCTTATAAATCCCCGAAGGGGTGGACAGAGGTGTTAACACCCACGATTCACCAACCAATTTTCGCTCCCGCGTAATAGGAGGAAAGCCTATTGCCGTCACACGGGCACTTACTCATGGGCCGTATGTATACTGTCGGATGGAGAACAGCCCTATCCCTTAGTCCCCTTCTGCGACACCCACGGGCAGAGGTGGGGGGCGCTATTCTGCTCCACCGGGATCCAATACGGCATCCAAAGGTATATAAAAATAAAACACAACACAAAAATTAAATTGTTGTTTGATATACATATACTATAAAAATATATTGATATTAAATCTACAATAGGTATATAAATAAGATACGCGATTACAATGATGATTGTATAAACAATGTATAAACTAAAACAGTTATAAATTCGTTACAACTATGTACTTTATTCCAAAGGAATATTTAAGACGCTATTTTTTGAAATAAAACCACTATTAACGGATTCTGTTGCGATTTATTTGGTATTATTTACATTTAAATAAAATATGGTAGTTGTAAAGATGGTGGTTTTATTTCAATGAGTGATATTCGCGTAAACTTAAGTATTACGCTATTTTTATTGGAATAGGCCTTTCATCAGCCTTTCAGAGAGGAGATGGGAATCCTTTTCGGGGGCTAAATGGGGACTAGTTCCCATAACCGACGGGGTCATTTCGAAACCGGGGATGGCCCTAGCACATTCGGGTTGCGAAGAATATGTCTTGGGTACTCTCATAATCTGAAGACCCAAGACGGCATGCGTTGTAGTCGGTTCGAGTCGGATATAACCTCCCCTAACGATTGAATGGACTAGTCTCATAGTCTATAACTAAATGCTGTTCAGGAAGTGCGTCACTACTTCGACCAAATGGCACTATTCGAAACTCAAAAGTACCGAGTGACATTTTTGTGATGCGACGGATGCGATAGCTCTTGGCACATTTATCAATAGCTTGGATATTTCAAGCTAACGTTTTAAGACGCAGACACAAATGTTGATAATTGTGTCATTTGATGCCATTAAGCTGAATTTTATCAAAGAAAACCCGTTCAACTAAACTGAGTTCTAGCTTATTTACATTTAAATCTGGAAAGCCAATATTTAGGACTTGAACCCATGATTAGTCTCTTTCTAGGGAGATTAAAGTGTTCTGACCAACTGAGCTGCCTGAACCTATCTTGGGTAGCTGAAATACTACATTTTATATTATTATTATTTGACATTAATACAAATTAGTGGGATGTTATGTACAAATTCGTTTAAAGATGATATAGGCGCCATCTACCGATTTTTTTACCAATTACGAGTCACGTTCCGTCCTGAATATTGACATTTTCCGATTTACAGTCATAGACAATTCTGATATGTTGTCAGTTATCTGGCTATGTGAGTAAAAATGCATAATATTTGAGCAAGTACATACAGCAACTAAGAACTTTTAGGAATCTTTGTACATTTCGTATGAAAATGTAAGAATTTTCTTATGTTTAATCGCTCAGTTGACTAAACTTAATGTGAAGTAAGCCATTATTACAGATGCTAACAATTTTAAAATAATAATGTTTTTACTTGGGCGGCCTCGAATGATAGACCAACGCAGTTGAGATGAGATCTCTGCGATGCATGTATGGAGTTATTGTAATAAAAATCTTTTCAAAATTCAATTTTAATCCAATCTCAGTGTCCCAAATGTTAAAAACTATTTTCTCGTTTTTGACATTTTGAAGTCAAAATTTTGAACAGATATTTATTAAGAATATTGGTCCTCCGTAGTCTTGGATTGACTTACAGAAACCAATAAATAGCCTATAAAATATAAGCAATAAAATTAATAAATCTAACATTTATAGTTTAACATTCATAACGTAGGTAATGAAAATGTATCAAAAGGTGATTGAATACGATATACACGGAGTATATGAATCACGTGTTAAATGGTATTTTTGTTAATTTATTAATTTACAATAATTGTAAAGTGTTCGTGTCTGTACATTGGAGATATTTCAAGAAAAATACTTGGATTGTATTATATTTACAATACTAAACACAAAAATATTCTATTGGAATTCTTGTCTGTTTACCCGCGATGGGCGCAAGAAATTCTGAACGAATTATAGTGTGTTTTTAAGTTCTTGTTTAGACTTAAATCTGAAGAACCGGAGATATGACCAAAAGTCATGATTACCAACATCCACGCTGTGGGTGGAATCACGGGCACAGGCTAATGAATGGCACTAAATTATTGCACTACAATTGACAATTGACTACACACCGTTAGATGCTAAGAAGGATAAAGTACAGATGATATGGACCATTCCAGATGTTGACAATCCCAAAATAGTAGTCCCTACCTTTTTAGGTTATATGACAGTAGACGAAATTCGTGAAGTGGGTTAGGATAGCAGCAGATGGCGGATTGTAGTCCCTGCTTACCCCAGAGGGAGAAAGGCATGATTATATGTACGTTATTCCAATACCGTGTGGTAACGGAGAAAGAATACAAGTATCGCCACCCCATCTCATCCGAAGGGTGTCGTGAGAGGCGACTGACGGAAACATACGCAGACGATATCACTGCGAGAGAAGGAACACTCGAAATAAAACCCTGTACCAACCCGTCTGGCCAGCGTGGGAATAGTTGGCCGGAGTCTGCCAACATCGGGAGACGCCTATGTGCAGTTCCAATTCACCTTTTGACACATATTCACAGCAAAATCAATATTTACAATGTTTTAAATATAAAAGTTTAAGATGTTTTATTCATATATGTATGTAAAATATAGTTTGCGTTTCTATAACATACATCTTTTTTTACATTTGATTAAAGGAAAAATTGTCAACGAAGCAAAATGTGTACAAATGCTATTTTCATTTCCTCTCTGTGGAAATAACTTTAACACTATATACTTTAAAAACATAATTCCTTTTTTTTTAACAATCATAACCATTTTTCAAACCACCCATATAATATCTTCACTTCTGAATTAAGGAGTGTCTTACACATTTAAATTCACCCTATACAATATTTTATTTACATTTTCAGTCTTTTTCTATATTAGCCGGGAACGAGATGCAAAATATATCAAGCGAAAAAAAAAAGAAATTTAAAACTATTCAATTATAAGCAATATTTAAAAAAAATAGCTTATAATAAAAATCTGTCTCTTTTCACTGAGATTTATGAGCCAACTTAGTTTATTACTAAAACACTTCTAACACATAGTATAACCTAATATACTCGTCTTCATCTTTTTTACCTTTAACCAGTCTTTTGGTCTTCTGACGGTCTTTTCGTCTACTGACGGTCTTTTCGTCTACTGACGGTCTTTTGGTCTACTAACAGTCAGTAGTTAGCACTAATTAACCTATGATTTCTTGTCGACGTTTAGGTATGAATGAGACCGTCATTAAATCGTCCTCTTCTTGGAGTAGACAGCCCTCGGCTGGTTTGTTGCGGTAGAATAACCTGGGGAACAAAAGATGGCGGATTAGTTTGGTTTTAAGGGTCTTAAAGTAGTTATAAATCATAAGCCGGAGTGCGACTACGACGGTAATGCCTTATGGGTCTAGACTAACACGCCGGTATCGGACGACCCGAGACGGTGCGGCTTTAGTCGGTTTGAGTTGGAAATAACCCCACGCTGAAAACTCACGGTAGTATGGTAGTAAGCATAGCTTAACCAGCGTCTATTATGGGAACTAGAAGGCGGACAAATACTTACGATTTTTTTTTTAATAAATACTATTATAAATAATACATAGAAATACCCAGACCAATGCAAGTATACATATTCATGCATTCAAATATTTGCACAGAGAGGGAAACGAATCCGAGACCTCAGGCTTAGTAGCTGAACGTTCTACTGCCACGCCATGGGAGTCGTCGTAGATATATCGCATTCGAAGTCTTCGCCTCAGAGTTCGGGATCCGCTTCCAGTCTGGCTGCGATGCGGCTGAACTTTAATTTTTTCCATGAAGCGACTGCCAGCTGATCTCTGACTGTATATGTGGGGATCAGGTGGCAGTCTATGTGTCGCTGCCAACTAGCTTAAACAGCCGTTCAAGAACTGCCTAGGCAGTTAACTTTACGGCGCCATTTAATTAACGGCCTGAATGGTGTTCAGCCATTTCATTAAACGGCTAGGCAAATAACTTGGATAGATGACGTTTAACTACTTGCCTAGCCATTTAATTAAACAGTTAGAAAAATTACTTACTTCTGCATGATTAAAAAAAAGAAATAACCACGAAGGCTTAATGCATTAGCCTTCTAACCTAACCTAACCAAGTCAGATTGCGCAACTATCACAATAAACCTATCACTAATTTTCTGTGAATACACTTAATTCTGTCTACCCCCTCGGTGATTTACAGGTGTAAGTATCTGTATGTATGTATGCAATTTTCTATCTTTTTTCGAGGTAGTGCCCCATCTTACGATTGACCTAAGCATTAGCCAGCCAGGTTATTAAATGATGTAATAAACGAGACGGCTGAATATCATTCAGGCCGTTAATTCAATGGCGGCGTTTAGTTAAATGCCTAAGCAGTTAATTGGACGGCTGATAAAGCTAGTTGGCGGCGCCATCTATACATATTTGTTTATAAATCCATGCATTATGTATTTATATACCCTGCAATTAGTCTCACAGTTAACCATAGCAAACAAACCAGTCATTACAAAATAAACCAAATACCTCCACCAGATGCCCTGGCAAGCACATAAAAAAACCACAATATTCCATAGTTTACATTAAAAAACAAGCAAGGACGCGTGCAATAGGTTTCTGTACGATTTTCTTTCAGTATAAAAAACTGTACCTTTAACAATCACTACATAGTATAAAACAAAGTCGCTTTTTCTGTTTCTATATCCCTTTGTATGCTTAAATCTTCAAAACTACGCAACGGATTTTGATGCGGTCGTTTTTAATAGACAGAGTGATTCAAGAGGAAGGTTTATATGTATAATATAGTAGAGGGTGCACCGGGAACGGGATCTGACGCCACGCGGGCGGAAAAAAGAAGTTCGCCAGGTCAGCTAGTTGTACATATAATAAACTGTCAAATGAAATACTTTTAATGATAGTTGATTTTGTAAATTCAATTTCTCTGGATAATAAATAAATAAATACAAAATCTTTACAAGCAGGACGTCGCGAGCCTGTAGCGTGTTGTGTAAATTCTTTTTTTTTTAAAGAATATTAGCAACCGAAATTACTAATATTCCCTCTAACCCCTCCAACTAAACTCCAATTGCTTGTGCTAGGAGTGGGTTCACGTCGGTAGTGTAATGGCCAGGATTCGAACCCGGAACCTCTCGATCGTAAGGCCGACTCCTTAACCACTAAGCTACCGACGAAATTTATGGAGTACAAGAGAATATGATATTTATCTCAGTCCAAGTTGCGTTTATACGTGTAAAATGCATGATCTTATATCTCTAAACGAGAAATTCTTGTATTTATTTATATATCTATATAATTGAAATGTCGGAAACGGCTCCAACGATTTTCATGAAATTTAGTATACAGGGGTTTTCGGGGGTGATAAATCAATCTGGCTAGGATTCATTTTTAGAAAATTGCATTTTATTTAAAAAATAAATAAAAAGAAATCAGACTCTTCCTGACATCTATTGGCGATGTGAGCAAATAGCTGCTTTAACGACACAACAACACTAAAGGTACCAACAGATGGCGTTGTTACAAAAAAATCCAAGCGAAGGTCATCCAGATATAAGATATTTAATATGGAATCTAAAAAGGTATTTGGGGGTTTCATTTAGAACTATGTATTTATATTGAACTTAAATAATAACCCAAAAAAACAAGCCAACCTAGACAATCACGTAACAAAACACACGGACAGACACAAACACACATAACGGTATATAATCTACTACATACTTTACACGTTCAACAGTGTCGACTTCCATGAATCGCGGTTTTTGCTGCGTTAAAAGAAATACAGAGTAATTAGAGTTAGTAAGAGTGACGTAGGAGTGAGAAAGAGTTAGGTGCTATAGTAAACTTTACAACTCTATAAAGTTTACCTCGAGACATATATCTTAGACCCTTTGCCGTGTTGGTTCCAGGCCCAACTCTTCCTGTGGGTGGCGTAAAGGGCAACTAAGGGATTGGGCTGTTCTCCATCCCACAGTAAACATACAAGCCAAGACAAAGTGCGCGATTAACGGCAATAGGTTCTCCTCCTATTACGTGGGACTGAAAATATTAGTTGGCGAAACTTGAGTGTCAATACACTTTTGACTACCCTTTCAGGAATTTACAGGCGTGAGTATATGTATGTGACTTAATCCAAGATGTGTGTCTCGAGGTATAACAAGACTAAAAGTAAGGCCCATCTTATTTTATATAATGCTATAAGAAGTAAAACTAGGATTGTCACACTATCGCATTAGAAGAATATCCTGTTTTGTTAGTGTTGAGGTGAATAAATAAATAAATATATTAGGAATATCTCATTATATTAGAAAAGTGTTTACGTGAGTTACAGTAAGGAGCGGGTTCATGTTACTAGTAGGAGGATGTTTGTGCTAGGAGTGGGTTCATGTTACCAGTAGGAGGATTTTTGGGCTAGGAGTGGGTTCATGTCTGTTGGAAGTGGTTTCACGTCGACAGTACACTTGCAAGATGTTTGTGCTAGTGTGGGTTCATGTTAGCAGTAGGAGGATGTTTGACAGGAGTGGGTTCACGTCAATGGTATATTTTAAAAAGGATTTTGTTAGTAGTAGGTTCATGATAATAGTAATCTAGCTGTATAATTAGTGCGAAGGGTCCCACGTTGAGGTGATATCCAGTTAGCAGTAAGGTCACCTCAGCAGTGCTCTAGTTGGACTTTTTTTACTAAAGAAAGTGAAAAAACTAAGAAGTAAGGAAATGGGTTCACATCGTAAGTATCCTTTTTGGGTTAAACAGGATAGTCTTTATTCCAAAATTCTAAAAGTTATATTAGTAGTCTTATATCTAATCTATACTCGGTTTGGTTAGGAACTTAACTTAAAGTAAACAATCTTAATGGGTCTTTCATACAAACAGATATTAAATTGAAACGAGCTGATTTCGGATTTTTTGTGGCGTTTTATTTTTGAACTGAGTTTTAACACAAAAAAGACACGATTATGATTGGAGAAATTGATTGCTCGGACGGAAGTTGCGTTTAGATCAAACGAGCGAATGTTCATTCTATCCGCTCTGCGTCGAATTCTTTTTGTGTAATATAAAGTAAAAATACTTTATTGAACACCAAAATATAGAAATTAATAGAAATTTTATACATAATATTGTACAATGGGCGGCCTTATCGTAAACAACAATCTCTTCCAGGCAACCTTTAGTACCAACAGTGACAGAACATTCGTTCGTTGTTCAAAACCAGGTTTCGTTGCCTCTAAAATATTAAGAAAGAAATGCTCTCTTTCCAGCTCTAGCTCTATGTTCGTTTGGTCTAAATCCATCATTAGGAGAATTTCGAATGCTCTAGACGTGCCTCAGTAGCTCAGTGTCCAGAGAGTTCCCCCTGTAAGGGACTAGTTGGTTATAGT
Source organism: Eilema caniola (assembly GCA_949126895.1). Taxonomy (NCBI): domain Eukaryota; kingdom Metazoa; phylum Arthropoda; class Insecta; order Lepidoptera; family Erebidae; genus Eilema; species Eilema caniola. The sequence continues at coordinate 494,954 of OX421490.1, read as the reverse complement.
CCCATCTGAGCATAAAATTTTTCCAATCAACATCATTTTAACCTAATGGCGTTAAAATTTCGTCCAAAAGAAAAGACAAAGATGTTCACCTATATTTGAATTAAATTTTTAAGTATTTTTCATGCTAAAAATATTCAAATCGATTTAAATAGATTTGAATTTAAATCGATTTCAATGTTCACCTCTGGTAAAATACCTAACCGTACGGAGTAAAGATTCCTTCAACATCATCTTAGTATAGTCCCTGGTTAGCCAGGGCTCAGTTATTCATTTTGATTTTTACGGGAGAGACTACCGTCTGACCTACCAACCTCGATAAGGAATAACTGCTCCAGAGCCTCCTCCATCGTTTAGCTGGGGCAACGACTGGTAGATGATATTGGTATGGGTATGGTCATCAGTGACGAGGGCACTTTTACCCCGATTCCTGCCGGCTTCCTTTAGCGCATGGTGTATAACAAACTAGATCGAAGTAAGCTGATTTTGAAGCCTTTTGAAATCTTTACCCCTTGCCACTGCTGGTTGATGAGTCCCAATAGTGTTTGTAGGGCCCTAGTTACCCATTCTGAATTTTTAGAATAATGTACTTACTTGGTGAGTGGGGAAGCTCCTGTCTCGGCGGGGTCTATCCGCTCGTCCAGGCCTCTGTGTACTGAGACTGAGTCAAGGTCTTCTAGGTGAATAGACTGAAGGTATTCTGGCGTTCGAAGCTGTTCTATTGTGGGCTTCTTGAACCTGGAAATAGGTTAAAAAGTTGATTTATAAAGATATGTCTTCTCCATCTGTAGCGTTCATCCCAGTCGCATCCGATGATTTCACCTCAGAATCTGGGGGTCCGGTTTTTTCAGGCGTCAACTTCAATATTTTCTGTGAAGCGACCTCCACAACCTATTGGCGATATCGAAGTATTGCAGTACAGTCGTTGGGTTTTTAGGTTTCCAATTATCCGTAACGACTGCCATAGATGTTTGCATGGCAACCGAGACCAACGGCTCAGCGTGATCTTCGAGGTACGACCAATGCGAATACCCATTTTCATACATACAAATATTTGCACTGAGTGGGAATCAAACCAGCAGTCGAATTCACTACCGCCACGCTACAGAAGCCGTCGTATTAATATGAAATATTATGGGAGAAAAGTTGAACAACTGTCCAACAGTGGTCTAAATAAACAGTTCAAAATCTGTGACAATACATATATAGAAGTTTCGGAAATAATTAAATAAATACGTACGTTTTGAGCAATAAACTGGAACACACGACTGAGACGGAACTCATTGCCATCGCGGCCGACGCCATCCACGGCTGGGGACGAAATAAATGTGAGTATTATCCACTGGGAACCAATACGGTATATTTATATACAAACATACATTGGCACTCAAGTAATGATATATTCTAAACTATAGATACTTTGTTCACACTCTAAAATGGCGACAAAAAATGAGACCAATTGGGTATTTGAGAATAAAATAATAACTATACAAAATTTCTACTATGAATTCACTCAAATATGAATAGTAAATAATTTATTTATACAAAATAAAGTTACGAATTTTTAATCTATATTTTACTCGAAGCAAAACTCGTGCGAATCAGTTGACAATTGATGTGACGTCACTCATCATTTCGCGCCTTTCGAGTGGGTAAAGCACTGATTTGTACGTTTGAAGTTTAACAATATAAAACATGTCCTGTAATAACTACTCGTCCGTCGCTGTGAGTCGTAGTACTCGTCTTTGATCAGATATTATTATATCTTTTGTACTCATAGATATCATACATATCATATCTTATTGATGACGTCACACCCAAATATGTCGTGCGAGATCGGTTCTTGCGCACTTTTCAAGCTAACAAAGTAAAAACGTATTTTTATTTATTTATAACGTTTCTTCGCGAAAAGGATACATTGTAAGAGGTATAAAATAAATTCTACATTTTCTGAGATATGTTGGTAAATTTTTTCAAATACCTAATTGTACTGCTTAGAGGTATCAATCAGAGACGCGACAGTGCGCTAAACGTAAATCGCATCACTGATTTATTTTATTTTATTCTTTCAGTAAAACTTACAGCTTGGATAACAAATATTAGTATTAATATAAAATGACAAATATTACTTCACGCTAGTAAGTAATTATATTTTTTAAATACATACAAAAGCCGCCATGTTCGTGCATAGCGTGTCTATGTGGAGGAACGGGGTGAGATGTTCCTCCAACACAAAGGAAGGATCTTCCGACCAGGCAAGGTGATCACGCCTGGCGGGCCGTGGCATAACGATTGCCGTTGGGATGTTTTATATGTATTGTACCAGCGCAGGAACTTCAGTTTCGCGATGCAGGATTTGTAGTATCGTAGTGGTTCGGCTCGATGTCGCTAGATGGCGCTGGGTACCTATACAACAATATGCCAGCGAACCTGCAGCTGCAGGCCGTACATGGCGAGCGCGCCGCTGGCGAGCGGGATGCCGAGCAGGTTGTAGACGCTGGCGAACACGAAGTTCAGCCGCACGCGCCGCACCGTGGTGCGCGACAGCTCCAGGCACGCCACCACGTCCAGCAGGTCGTTCTGGGGGGAGGGGGGGGGGGCACTGTGAGTGGATCTCCTTATGGCACGAGTTATAAAGACATTTATACTTTTTTTTTCACTAAGATGACAGAAATCTGTGAATTATAATAATAAATAAATATTCCATAAAATGTCACACAACTCTATCGAGTAAGCATAGCTTGACTAGCTTGTGTTATGGAATCTAGAATGCGGATAAACATCCTTAAGTACTTTTGTTTTCTCTGTAAATACATACATAATATACATAGAAACACCCAAACCAATGCAAATATACATATTCATGCATACAAATATTTACACTGAGCGGGGATCGAACTCGCACCTCCTACGTAGCGGCCACGTTCACTACCACCACGCCACAGAGACTGTGATAACAAAACGAAATTGACTTATTTTTGTGAACTACAGTCCATCAAATCTAAGAGGTACCGTTTGACGTTTCATATTTTTCAAACCGAAACAACTTTGTTCATACGTACATTATTCAGTTTCGATAACCTTTTTCATAAAACCATGAATTTAGAAAGATTTCATTATTGTATCTAAAAATGTACAATTCTTAATATCTAAATGTAATTGAAAACTTTCAAACAAAGCAAAATAACACATATTTACACAGTAAATAATTTCTAATAGTTATATTCTTGACCGCATTACAAAGTTACGTAGTTAGGTCACTGCACGTAGTGTTGCGACTCTTCGGATACACTTGTATGCAAAAAAATCGTTTACATATACGAAAAATCGAATGTATTATTTACAAATTACACTTGACAACCAAACAAATATTTTTTCATGTGAATGGGATTTATCTCACATATTACGATTACATAACTAAATAGTTATGTAATCGTAAAATATGAGATAAAACCCATTCACCAAAAATACGTATTTATAAATCAAATATATTTGCTTCTTTAAAAAGTTGTCGAAAGCGATTTGTCGATTTTTGATTTTCGCGCCCAAATAAGTCGGGGTTTCTCGCGCTAACGCTGTCGAAATAGTAAATGGAGTCAGGGATAGTGTTTTTTACATTTATTTTTGTGTATGATAGTATGGGTTTGCATATTACAGAGAAATAAACAAATTTTTAACAAGCACATCCATTGATTTTACAATTACAATTTTTTCTTCTAAGTCTTATTTCTACGTCTAAAACTAATAAAAATAAGGTATGTAGAACCCATTCACAAAAATGTTGTTGCCTGATGTTATAAATTAACGACGTTACTGCGCGACCGCATAATGCACTGAATACACAGATACCCTAAAATAAATTAATTTAATTATTTTTAGGTCAATAGGCAAAATCGCAGGTGTCCAAGTCTCTACAATTTTTTTTTTCTGGCAACACTGCCAACTACAAGCGCACGCGGTCCGCTCGGTCGGTTCGGCGTCAGCAGTCTCTCGCCATCTTGGAAGCTGACTGTGCGCGTACTTGCTTTCTCGTTTGTGTTTTACAATTTGTGACTTGGCTATTACTTTTCTGGACTGATCATTCTTTATCCGTTTACCTTGGCAATATTTATACTGGACTCCGAACTAAGCAAGTGTTTATTAATAATGTCGAAAAGAGGACGTACTTTGAACAGCCAGGCTCGTGAATTGGTGGTGAAATTACACGAGTATTTTGAGCGTGAATCTCAAAATGGTGGACTTCTACTGCCAGTTACACAAGTTCGGGATCGCGTCGGTGAAGCTCTCGGTATTGGTAGCCGCACCGTTGGCAAAATATTAAGTGAAAAATATGGGCCTTCGGGGAGTGACAGTAACGTACTTCACACACCGAAAAAACGAAAAAGAAATAAACCTGTGACAGGCATCGATGAATTCGATAGTCATGCTATTAGAAACCATATATACGGGTATTTTACAAGAGGCGAATTTCCAACATTGGCAAAGTTATGTGCAACTTTAAAAGATGCCGGGCTGTATAAGGGAAGCATAGAGTCGTTGAGAACGGTAATAACAGGAATTGGCTTCAGATACAAAAAAGTTGACAAACGAAAAATTGTTATGGAGCGACATGACATAATTATGCAGCGACTAACATTCCTGCGCGAAGTTAAACAAATTATAAACTGGGATAATGTAATATTTTTGGACGAAACTTGGCTAAATTCCAACCATTCTGTGCCGAAAACATGGACTGATGATTCTGAAGCTTCGTGCTCGAAGGTGCCGATAGGAAAAGGTGGACGCCTCATAATATGCCATGCTGGGTCAGCGTCTACAGGCTTCGTGGAAAACTCTTTATTAGCTTTCCAATCCAAAAGCACTAAAGAGTATCATGAAGAAATGGACGCAGTAAGGTTCCGAGAGTGGTTCTTAAATTTATTACAGAATATCCCTCCTAACAGCACAATTATAATGGATAATGCCCCATACCACTCTGTGCAAATTGATAAAGCACCTACGTCAGCCAATAAGAAAGCAGATTTGGTGGCATGGCTGCAAAGAAAAGGAGTGGATGCCGACATGTCACTATTAAAAGCTGAATTATTACAGTTAGTGAAATTGCATAAACCACCAAAACCGACATATGTAATTGACCAATTGGCCGAAGAGCACGGGCACAAAGTCATACGACTTCCTCCGTACCATTGCCAATATAATGCCATTGAACTGATTTGGGCCCAAGTTAAAGGTAATATTTTATAATATTATAATAATAACACGAGTACTTCTAACATTTATAATTTAAACAATGGTTTTCGTCTGCTATCAAATAGTTACATTATTGTTTTACAGGTTATGCAGCAAGACACAACACAAAACCACCCTTCAGTGTCAAGAAAATGGAAGGTTTATTAAAGGAAGCATGTGCCCAAGTTACACAGGAAGATTGGAGTAAAGTAGTACAAAAAACAAAGAAAATAATAATGGACGACTTCGAAAGAGACGTACACTTTGATAATGTAATGGACAATCAACTGGTCATTAATTTAAATGACGATGATGACGAAGACGACGATACTAGTACTAGTAGTGAATAAAAAAATATCCTAAACATTTCTTTTATTTAATTATAACAATTGATTTCTTAAAATTCGGATATTATATTAATCGATCTCTTAAAGTTCGGATATTATAGTAATCGATTTTTTCATCCCATCCCTATAATTCAATTGTCAGAACTGTCAAACGGTACTTCTTAGATTTGACGGACTGTAACTGCAGATATTTTATAACCATGAAGGGTTGTGCTTGTGAAGGATAACCGTGCTCCATAGGTTATAAATACAAAAAATTTAAAACAAATGTAATCCTGGTAGTCGAAAATATAGAAGAGGTATCGAATAACGACGATTTAAAATAAGTTAGAATGACAATAGTTCAATATACCTCCATTGTGTGTATGGGACTCAGGAGATCTTAGTCTAATTAAAATACCCCAGTAAGTAGTTAAACGACATTATCATTAAACAAAACAGTTTGTGAATAAACCAAATGATTTCTAAACTACACCAAACGGAACCAAAATAAGCAAGTGTAATCCCGGAATCACGGATTAAAAAATAAGAGCCGACATTAAACTTCTCGCAACAATAAATAAATTCTAAACCACCAAACCCAATCCCGGGATCCCGGGGCCGATCCCGGGAAATCCCGGAAAATCCCGGGATTGTTAAATAATGCTCACATACCCTCATAAGCACCAAGTCCGCGGCCTCCACGGCCACGTCGGTCCCGGAGGCGATGGCGATGCCGACGGCGGCGTGCGCCAGCGCCGGCGAGTCGTTGACGCCGTCGCCCACCATGGCCACGCGCTGGCCCGTCGCCTGCAGCTTCTGGATCTGGGCCACCTTGTGCGACGGGAGCACTTCGGCGTACACTTTGTTGATGCCCACCTGGTACACATACATATTGTTACAAAATGAAGTGTCAGTTGGTAGCATTAAAACAACTTTATAATGAATACAGAATATGAATGAATATTTGTCTGTCTGCCTGTTTGTAACGAGTAATCTTCGAAACAGCTAAGCCTGTTTTGATGGGATTTTGACTATAAACGGTTAATGTTAGAAGGCGTAACCTACGCTGCTTTTATTTTAATACAATTAAAAGGGTTCATTGAAACCTTGATCAAAGTCCACGCCTACCAACTGATCAATTAAAATAGGAAAAGTTTGAATCGGTCCAGACTGAACACCTATCATGGTAGAATATGTATGACCACTGTAATAACATTAAGACCTCGATGTACCATATTCTTAGAAATAAATAGCCTGGTTTCACTGGAAATTCTGAGATTGCTGAAAAATCACCAGCAGACCTATAGGAGCAATCAAGAACAGTGCTGAAATTATGAGGGCGATATATCACCTGTCTAGCGATGGCCACCGCGGTCTTCCTGTTGTCTCCCGTCAGCAGACACACCTGGAGGCCCATCTTCTTGAGGCAGTACACCGCTAGGTGAGCCTCCGGTTTTACTTCATCCGCCACTCCGATGGTACATACTAGCTGGTCTGTGGAGAGAAGGTGGTGAATAATATTGTAGGACTTGCTACACAGCGCCATCTAGACCCATAGTAAATATAGCTTCTTAACTGAACTTGTCACTAGCCTGAGCCAGCAGGGGCGGTTATGTCGGACGTTTAAAATCTCACTCATCATTTTAGGTCCTCAAATGCCGGAGTGTGAAATTACCTAAGGTAAACTCACACTTCGGCTGACCCAGGGCTATCTAGATGGGCCCGTTAGGACCGTGTCCCCGTCATGCCCCGGATAGGTAAAAGTGGGCAGCCAGCTTCTGCTAGGGTGACAGCCGGCTCACCTGTCGCCTCCAAGCCCACGCTTATGGAGGACTAATTGTACATGGCAGCATGGGCGAAAAACCAGACAACAATAACAAACTTATAGTTATCAGAATTGAAGAGGCTTGTTTTTTATTTATCTATCGTGTTTTTTTTGTATTTTTTTGTGATCTGGACTTACTTTACTATGTATTCAACTTGGAATATGCAACAACTCAAAGCAGATTTGCGGAAAGAGGTACAACTTTAACTGGAAAGACAGCTAACATCATTGAAAAGTAATCTTTAAATTTTACTGCCTTTCAAAAGATATCGTGTTATTTAAATCGTGCAAGCAACAAAAAACACTGTATCTATCTAACTATTATGGGTTAGAATTGTTCCTTTTTTTAGGTATCTGCATTGCTGTAACTGTCCTGAAAAAAGCGACATTACAAGTATGTGACACACCTTCTAGTGATTAAAAAACAATGGAATTGGATAAGATAACTCGTAAATACTACTTGTGTAGGCAGATTCTCCAACATAATCGCTATCCTTGAAGTCGTTCCGACATAACCTCCATATCTATTATCGTGATCGTATCATATATTAGCATTTAGGGGAAATAAATATACTCCACTAACATTACATCCTGGCGCTGAACAAAGCGGTATAGTCATAAAAAATCACCAGACAAACAATGAAATCTACGTAGATGACAGCTAACATTGGCCATTACGACGATGCGCCCTCTGTAGGGATAAAAGCGCAGTTGGCATCCCCACTGAGAAACCTCTGACGCCCGAGTCAAATACGCAGGCTGTGCAGTCTCCTAATCGGCTCCACCGTCTGAAGGACCTGGGACTGTAGGAATTAGGACACACATGTGCTGATGAAGACGGGAACTGTAGGAAGAAGGAAACCCGTGTGTAAAGAGTCCCCGGGACTGTAAGAAGAAGGTAACATGTGTGCTAGTGAGGAATTCTGAGACTTAATGGTGCGGCAAAGAAACATTTCAACGAACCGCATGAACGCATCCTCCATCGCCTCATTTCGATCGACAAATGTACAGCTATAGGGGCACAGCGGACATGATATGCATGACACACGAGGTTCACCACAGTTACAGTCACCACCCCTCGCATCCAGGTAACACCATTTTACCAGGGTCCTCCTACAGCAGCCGACCCGAGACCTCAATCTGTGCTGGTAAAGAATTCCACTCACCATTGATGGCGGCCAGTATGGCGGTTCTTCCCAACTCCTCATCTTGCTGCATAGCGTCTTGTACCTGCCGTGGTACAGCCACCCCGTTGCGAGACATCCATTCCCTGTTGCCGATTAGGACTACTTGTTCCGTTTCCTAAAACATATATCCTTATTTAATGAATGCGAAAATTATTGCCTATGCTTGTTTATCTAATAAGAGCATTGCAAAGGCCATGTGCAGGCAACAGTGAGCAACACTCTTGGAGGGGGAGAAGTGTAGATAGATATGTGTGTACGTGAGTACCTGGTCGGGCTCGGGCGACCCCGCGCGTATGAGCGAGTGCAGCTGCTGCGCGGTGTGGGCGGCGTCGGAGGGCGCGCGGAGTACGTGCACTGGAACTCCTTCCACCAGCGCTGGACTGCCACTCCTGGAGGGGGGGTAGTGTATTTAGTTTAGGATTATAAGTACACTATTTTGATTGAAGATGTTTATTTATTTTATTTATTTATTTATTAGGCTTTCAACATTAAGTACACCATTATACTAACAATTACATGCAATTTTAAAAGCTAAGTGCCACAATAGTGCCTACTTATACAAGGTATATTTTTAAGACGGGGCAGTAAGGGCAGGCAAACTTAGTGGGGTATGGGATTGCCTGGAACCACAGTGTCCCCATCTTGTCTCACAAAAGTAAAGCGTCGCCAGGAAGACAGGCGACTCCGCCTGTCAACGCCAGGCCTGTGCTGATGGAAGATGGAGGTAGTTATGCTACCTCTGACGTTCTGTCCACCGTGGCCCATGGATGTATGCAACACCAGGGGCGTCACACTCGCATTGCCGACCCTGTAGGAACCTTCTTATGCCTATGAAGCCTCCCATGTGGCGTGTTCTCCCAGAACCTGGGTGTGCGTATGTCTCTCACCTGGCCTGGTTGAGCGCGTTGGCCAGCTGCTGCTCCACTATGGGGCGCGGCCGGCCGGTGGGCCGCAGTCTGGCCCTGAGCCCGCAGCCCGGCGCCGCCACGAACGACACGCACGAGTAGCCGCTACTAGTGTGTTCCTCACCTGGCCTGGTTGAGCGCGTTGGCCAGCTGCTGCTCCACTATGGGGCGCGGCCGGCCGGTGGGCCGCAGTCTGGCCCTGAGCCCGCAGCCCGGCGCCGCCACGAACGACACGCACGAGTAGCCGCTACTAGTGTGTTCCTCACCTGGCCTGGTTGAGCGCGTTGGCCAGCTGCTGCTCCACTATGGGGCGCGGCCGGCCGGTGGGCCGCAGTCTGGCCCTGAGCCCGCAGCCCGGCGCCGCCACGAACGACACGCACGAGTAGCCGCTACTAGTGTGTTCCTCACCTGGCCTGGTTGAGCGCGTTGGCCAGCTGCTGCTCCACTATGGGGCGCGGCCGGCCGGTGGGCCGCAGTCTGGCCCTGAGCCCGCAGCCCGGCGCCGCCACGAACGACACGCACGAGTAGCCGCTACTAGTGTGTTCCTCACCTGGCCTGGTTGAGCGCGTTGGCCAGCTGCTGCTCCACTATGGGGCGCGGCCGGCCGGTGGGCCGCAGTCTGGCCCTGAGCCCGCAGCCCGGCGCCGCCACGAACGACACGCACGAGTAGCCGCTACTAGTGTGTTCCTCACCTGGCCTGGTTGAGCGCGTTGGCCAGCTGCTGCTCCACTATGGGGCGCGGCCGGCCGGTGGGCCGCAGTCTGGCCCTGAGCCCGCAGCCCGGCGCCGCCACGAACGACACGCACGAGTAGCCGCTACTAGTGTGTTCCTCACCTGGCCTGGTTGAGCGCGTTGGCCAGCTGCTGCTCCACTATGGGGCGCGGCCGGCCGGTGGGCCGCAGTCTGGCCCTGAGCCCGCAGCCCGGCGCCGCCACGAACGACACGCACGAGTAGCCGCTACTAGTGTGTTCCTCACCTGGCCTGGTTGAGCGCGTTGGCCAGCTGCTGCTCCACTATGGGGCGCGGCCGGCCGGTGGGCCGCAGTCTGGCCCTGAGCCCGCAGCCCGGCGCCGCCACGAACGACACGCACGAGTAGCCGCTACTAGTGTGTTCCTCACCTGGCCTGGTTGAGCGCGTTGGCCAGCTGCTGCTCCACTATGGGGCGCGGCCGGCCGGTGGGCCGCAGTCTGGCCCTGAGCCCGCAGCCCGGCGCCGCCACGAACGACACGCACGAGTAGCCGCTACTAGTGTGTTCCTCACCTGGCCTGGTTGAGCGCGTTGGCCAGCTGCTGCTCCACTATGGGGCGCGGCCGGCCGGTGGGCCGCAGTCTGGCCCTGAGCCCGCAGCCCGGCGCCGCCACGAACGACACGCACGAGTAGCCGCTACTAGTGTGTTCCTCACCTGGCCTGGTTGAGCGCGTTGGCCAGCTGCTGCTCCACTATGGGGCGCGGCCGGCCGGTGGGCCGCAGTCTGGCCCTGAGCCCGCAGCCCGGCGCCGCCACGAACGACACGCACGAGTAGCCGCTACTAGTGTGTTCCTCACCTGGCCTGGTTGAGCGCGTTGGCCAGCTGCTGCTCCACTATGGGGCGCGGCCGGCCGGTGGGCCGCAGTCTGGCCCTGAGCCCGCAGCCCGGCGCCGCCACGAACGACACGCACGAGTAGCCGCTGCTGCCGCCCAGCGCCGAGCTGCACCAGCGGACGATGGCTGCAGGGGAGGGGCTACTGTAGTGTGCGTATCTATATATATATATATACGGCCACATAATACGCGCTGTGTGGCTGGGATGAGGTAACTGCACCAGCGGACGATGGTTAAGGGGGAGGGGGTCGAGAGGGACACAGAAAGTTACTAGTAACACGACGTATTGCTGGCGGGGGTGGTTTTAGAGAACACACAGTGCTACAATTTGGATCGCCCCATATTATATAGTTTTCAATCTTATGTAATTTAATCCATAATTCAGCCTTCTGGTCTAAATAAAAATTGGAGAATGCGAATTATGTAGGTATGCTAATTCATTTTTGTAGACCTGTAGATCTTAAATTACATTTTTAAGCACTTTTCATGCTACATGAATCGGTCTATGCGGAGGTCCATTGTCGCCTCAAATACGGATATAAAAGGAGAAATTTGGATTTTTTAAGGCGAGGTCTGATAGCTTAGTTAGGAAAGCATTGGTCCTGTAAGGCAAAGATCGCAAGTTCAAGCCCCGCTTAGACCGATTTCATATAAACGGGTCCATTTAAAAAAATCCTGTACGGACCGGTCTTTTTCTATATAAATCGATGATACTTTTATTACCCAAAAATATAATATTAGCTTAGTGGTTAAGGAGTCGGCCTCACGATCGAGAGGTCCCGGGTTCGAATCCTGGCCATTACACTACCGACGTGAACCCACTCCTAGCACAAGCAATTTAGCTTAGTTGGAGGGGTTAGAGGGAATATTAGTAATTTCGATAATTTCGGTTGCTAATATTCTTTAAAAAAAAAAATAGATTTCAATCAGAAATACGGTACAACATTTAATAAAAAAATGCCTTCTGTAATTGATATTTATCTGAGAAAATTACAAAATAAAAAAAAAAAAAACTACTTCGTTTCATTTCCACGTAATAAAGAGCGACCCCATTACCGTTAAGCAGACACATCGTTTTAGGCTGTATATTTACTGTCGGGTGAAGAATACCCTATGAATATTTTCTCTCAATTAAGATAGGAAAAATATTAAATCGGTTCAGGCGGGGTTCGAACCCGCGATCTTTGCCTTATAGGGGCAACGCTCCGACGACTGAGCCACCGGACCTTGCCCAAACCAATCCAATTTTCTCCTTTATATCCGTCTTTGAAGCGACAATGGAGGCGTCAACCGATATTCTCATCCATCAATGAATGATTTTTCAATCATGGTTAAACATTGATTTTTAACTACTCCGCCTTAACAATTTGAATAAAATTTAAAAAGAATTTTGCATGCTTAATATTCATGGATTGGTACGGGCAAGGTCCGGTAGTTCAGTGGTCAGAGTATTGCCTTTGTAAGGCAAAGATCACTGGTTCGAATCCCGCCTCGACCGATTCAATATTTTTCCTATCTTAATCAATTTGAATTTTTAGCATTGCAAATGGTCTGTCTCGTGGTGGCACTCACCCGAGGCCACCGGGTGCTCGGAGTTGAGCTCGGCGGTGAGCAGGCAGGCCAGCACGTGGCCGAGCGAGGCGGCGGGCGCCAGCAGCGACAGCTTGGCCACGGTGGCGCTGCCGCGAGTGATCGTGCCCGTCTTGTCGAAGATCACGGTCTTCACCTGCACATTTAGATTATTATCATCATCATCATGGAGATGTATGCTGTGCTATTCTCTAAGTATACAGCGTCGAACGCAGCGCTTGTCACAGAGATAGACATTAGTCTGACAGGGTGACGTCACTAAAGATCAACCAATGACAATATCTATCATATCTCTATCAAGGAATTCTTAGAGAATTGAACAGCTGATTGCATCCGAGACTGAAATGAAGTCGGTACTTAGGATCCACCTTTTGGCTGTTCCATCTCCATGATAGTGACATCATGGACACGCATGTTAACCTCAACGAGGTCAAGCGAAGAACCAGGCGGGGGCGACCTTGCCAAGCATTTGTTACCCGTAGCCAGGCCGTTTCTGTTAGACATGGCCATACCAGCCGTGACAGCCTCCGTGGCGTAGCGGTAATGAACGCGGCCGCTGCGCAGACGGCGCGGGTTCGATCCCCGCTCAGTGCAAATATTTGTATTCATGAATATGGGTATTTGTATTGGTCTGTCGTACCTCGGAGAGCACGTTAAGCCGTCGGTCCCGGTTGTCATACAAACATCTATGGCAGTCGTTACGGGTACTTGGAGCCCTCAAAACTCCAACAACTGGTCTAACTGCAATGTTTCTATATCACCTTTGAGTTGTGGAGGTCATATGACAGTCGCTTCACAGACAATGTCGAAGTTTAGCCAAATCCGCCGTTGGACTGGTAAAATCGGACCCCAGACTTCAAGTTCGCTTCGGATACGACTGGGATTAACTCTAGGATGGAGAGTGGCAATACCAGCGAAGGCGACTCTATTCGATGTCACCCATGCCCGGTGATTATGTAGTACTCGAACCGACAAAAAACAACGGTGTGCAGTTTTAGTCGGTTCTTCAGATGGTTAGGATCTTCAGATACCAGAGTGTGGGGTTGCCCATAGAGCATCATATCCCTTGCACCCCGGCTAACTCCGGGTGCAGGAATAACGGTGTCCTCATAGTTGCGTTCTAATACCTATGAAGAACTCCATATTTTAGTCACTTGGGAAAACCACAGCAGGGAGTTCATTCTACAGCTTGAGCGTGCGTGGGATGAAGTTCCTTTCATACCGCACTGTCGCAATGTATGAGGATGAATTTATTGACATACCTTATGAGCATTTTCCAGAGGCTCTGCCCCCTTAATCAGCAGGCCCATGTTAGCCCCGACCCCCGTGGCCACCATGACTGCCGTGGGGGTGGCCAGCCCTAGGGCACAGGGGCAGGCGATGGCCAGTACTGACAACGCGAAGTGGAAGGCGGTTTGGATGATTAGTTCCCAGTCGGAGTAGCCGGCGTTGCGATAGATTGGCTGAGAATAGAGGAATTGGTTGTAATAAATATTGTTCAAATCGATTAATGTAGGAAAATGGAATCAGTTCAAGCGGAATTCAAATCAACAAAGAGTCAACACAGGAAGGCGGGAAACGAAGGTTTTAAGATCATTTTAAGTACTTTGTTCATCAAGATAGATCCAATTTTAACTGTACTTAAAGGTATCTTTTGATGGAAAAGGGTAAGCGTGATTTCAATTCACACCAATCTAAGCGGCTTGCGTAGCCGATATAAAACCACCCTTATAGGTACTCACCGGTGTAATAGCCCTAATAATATCTATATTTCTCGCGCCACTTATGATCCAGCATATGAGGGTAAGCAAAGACAGGAACATCACTAGCGGCACGAAATATCTGCAACCAAACGTATTAGAGTTAAAATTTGGAGTAAGGCACTCTACCGATATGGATACGCCTTCGTACACCTCTTCCCCTCTTCTTTCGAACCGACTTAAACCGCACGCCGTTTCTGAAGACCTTTAGGTAAGTAATTAGGTACTTAATTAAAAGTCGTGTAGTCTTAACTACAATTGGAGTATACAATACTCTAGTGTGGTAGCCTGTCAGCCAGGGTGAGAAGGATATGCCAGTGAAAATCTCACTTCCGGCAACAGATAAGCGGGCGTGCGGTTTTCAGTCGGTTCGAGACCGATGCAGGGATGTTGCTACCCGTGGGGATTTCGGCACTTTACGTGTCATCACGTTTCCCTTAACGTGTGATGGACTCACCCTTGACAGCATCTGTGGCGAATACGACTGCTACACAGAGAGTGCGAGACTCCCGCTCGGTACAAATATTTGTATGCATGAATATGGGCATTTGCATTGGTCTGGTCGTGCCTCGGAGAGCACGTTAAGCCGTCGGTCCCGGTTGCCATACAAACATCTATGGCAGTCGTTATCGGTAGTTGGAGTCCACAAAAGTCGGTCAACTGGTCTAATCGTTACCGCTAATGGGTTGTGGAGGTCTGTCTGTCTGTCTATCTGTAGACAGACCTCCTAAACCATAACGACTAACGACTGCCTTAGATGTTTGTATGGCAACTGGAACTGACAGCTTAACGTGCTCCCCGAGGTACATGGGTTGTGGAGGTTAGAGAGCAGTCACTCCACAGAAAATATCGAAATTCAGCCAAACCAGTAGGCTTCGGATGCGACTGGGATTAACACTAGGATGGAGAGGTGGTATACTCACCCAGCGATGGTATCCGCCAGCCGCTGGACGGGCGCCTTGCTGGCCTGCGCGTCCTCCACCAGGCGCACGATCTGCGCGAGCGTGCTGGCCTCGCCGGTGTGCGTGGCCCGCACCAGGAGCGCGCCGTGCTGGTTGATGGAGCCGCCGATGAGAGGTGGTATACTCACCCAGCGATGGTATCCGCCAGCCGCTGGACGGGCGCCTTGCTGGCCTGCGCGTCCTCCACCAGGCGCACGATCTGCGCGAGCGTGCTGGCCTCGCCGGTGTGCGTGGCCCGCACCAGGAGCGCGCCGTGCTGGTTGATGGAGCCGCCGATGAGAGGTGGTATACTCACCCAGCGATGGTATCCGCCAGCCGCTGGACGGGCGCCTTGCTGGCCTGCGCGTCCTCCACCAGGCGCACGATCTGCGCGAGCGTGCTGGCCTCGCCGGTGTGCGTGGCCCGCACCAGGAGCGCGCCGTGCTGGTTGATGGAGCCGCCGATGAGAGGTGGTATACTCACCCAGCGATGGTATCCGCCAGCCGCTGGACGGGCGCCTTGCTGGCCTGCGCGTCCTCCACCAGGCGCACGATCTGCGCGAGCGTGCTGGCCTCGCCGGTGTGCGTGGCCCGCACCAGGAGCGCGCCGTGCTGGTTGATGGAGCCGCCGATGAGAGGTGGTATACTCACCCAGCGATGGTATCCGCCAGCCGCTGGACGGGCGCCTTGCTGGCCTGCGCGTCCTCCACCAGGCGCACGATCTGCGCGAGCGTGCTGGCCTCGCCGGTGTGCGTGGCCCGCACCAGGAGCGCGCCGTGCTGGTTGATGGAGCCGCCGATGAGAGGTGGTATACTCACCCAGCGATGGTATCCGCCAGCCGCTGGACGGGCGCCTTGCTGGCCTGCGCGTCCTCCACCAGGCGCACGATCTGCGCGAGCGTGCTGGCCTCGCCGGTGTGCGTGGCCCGCACCAGGAGCGCGCCGTGCTGGTTGATGGAGCCGCCGATGAGAGGTGGTATACTCACCCAGCGATGGTATCCGCCAGCCGCTGGACGGGCGCCTTGCTGGCCTGCGCGTCCTCCACCAGGCGCACGATCTGCGCGAGCGTGCTGGCCTCGCCGGTGTGCGTGGCCCGCACCAGGAGCGCGCCGTGCTGGTTGATGGAGCCGCCGATGAGAGGTGGTATACTCACCCAGCGATGGTATCCGCCAGCCGCTGGACGGGCGCCTTGCTGGCCTGCGCGTCCTCCACCAGGCGCACGATCTGCGCGAGCGTGCTGGCCTCGCCGGTGTGCGTGGCCCGCACCAGGAGCGCGCCGTGCTGGTTGATGGAGCCGCCGATGAGAGGTGGTATACTCACCCAGCGATGGTATCCGCCAGCCGCTGGACGGGCGCCTTGCTGGCCTGCGCGTCCTCCACCAGGCGCACGATCTGCGCGAGCGTGCTGGCCTCGCCGGTGTGCGTGGCCCGCACCAGGAGCGCGCCGTGCTGGTTGATGGAGCCGCCGATGAGAGGTGGTATACTCACCCAGCGATGGTATCCGCCAGCCGCTGGACGGGCGCCTTGCTGGCCTGCGCGTCCTCCACCAGGCGCACGATCTGCGCGAGCGTGCTGGCCTCGCCGGTGTGCGTGGCCCGCACCAGGAGCGCGCCGTGCTGGTTGATGGAGCCGCCGATGAGAGGTGGTATACTCACCCAGCGATGGTATCCGCCAGCCGCTGGACGGGCGCCTTGCTGGCCTGCGCGTCCTCCACCAGGCGCACGATCTGCGCGAGCGTGCTGGCCTCGCCGGTGTGCGTGGCCCGCACCAGGAGCGCGCCGTGCTGGTTGATGGAGCCGCCGATGAGAGGTGGTATACTCACCCAGCGATGGTATCCGCCAGCCGCTGGACGGGCGCCTTGCTGGCCTGCGCGTCCTCCACCAGGCGCACGATCTGCGCGAGCGTGCTGGCCTCGCCGGTGTGCGTGGCCCGCACCAGGAGCGCGCCGTGCTGGTTGATGGAGCCGCCGATGAGAGGTGGTATACTCACCCAGCGATGGTATCCGCCAGCCGCTGGACGGGCGCCTTGCTGGCCTGCGCGTCCTCCACCAGGCGCACGATCTGCGCGAGCGTGCTGGCCTCGCCGGTGTGCGTGGCCCGCACCAGGAGCGCGCCGTGCTGGTTGATGGAGCCGCCGATGAGAGGTGGTATACTCACCCAGCGATGGTATCCGCCAGCCGCTGGACGGGCGCCTTGCTGGCCTGCGCGTCCTCCACCAGGCGCACGATCTGCGCGAGCGTGCTGGCCTCGCCGGTGTGCGTGGCCCGCACCAGGAGCGCGCCGTGCTGGTTGATGGAGCCGCCGATGAGAGGTGGTATACTCACCCAGCGATGGTATCCGCCAGCCGCTGGACGGGCGCCTTGCTGGCCTGCGCGTCCTCCACCAGGCGCACGATCTGCGCGAGCGTGCTGGCCTCGCCGGTGTGCGTGGCCCGCACCAGGAGCGCGCCGTGCTGGTTGATGGAGCCGCCGATGAGAGGTGGTATACTCACCCAGCGATGGTATCCGCCAGCCGCTGGACGGGCGCCTTGCTGGCCTGCGCGTCCTCCACCAGGCGCACGATCTGCGCGAGCGTGCTGGCCTCGCCGGTGTGCGTGGCCCGCACCAGGAGCGCGCCGTGCTGGTTGATGGAGCCGCCGATGAGAGGTGGTATACTCACCCAGCGATGGTATCCGCCAGCCGCTGGACGGGCGCCTTGCTGGCCTGCGCGTCCTCCACCAGGCGCACGATCTGCGCGAGCGTGCTGGCCTCGCCGGTGTGCGTGGCCCGCACCAGGAGCGCGCCGTGCTGGTTGATGGAGCCGCCGATGAGAGGTGGTATACTCACCCAGCGATGGTATCCGCCAGCCGCTGGACGGGCGCCTTGCTGGCCTGCGCGTCCTCCACCAGGCGCACGATCTGCGCGAGCGTGCTGGCCTCGCCGGTGTGCGTGGCCCGCACCAGGAGCGCGCCGTGCTGGTTGATGGAGCCGCCGATGAGAGGTGGTATACTCACCCAGCGATGGTATCCGCCAGCCGCTGGACGGGCGCCTTGCTGGCCTGCGCGTCCTCCACCAGGCGCACGATCTGCGCGAGCGTGCTGGCCTCGCCGGTGTGCGTGGCCCGCACCAGGAGCGCGCCGTGCTGGTTGATGGAGCCGCCGATGAGAGGTGGTATACTCACCCAGCGATGGTATCCGCCAGCCGCTGGACGGGCGCCTTGCTGGCCTGCGCGTCCTCCACCAGGCGCACGATCTGCGCGAGCGTGCTGGCCTCGCCGGTGTGCGTGGCCCGCACCAGGAGCGCGCCGTGCTGGTTGATGGAGCCGCCGATGAGAGGTGGTATACTCACCCAGCGATGGTATCCGCCAGCCGCTGGACGGGCGCCTTGCTGGCCTGCGCGTCCTCCACCAGGCGCACGATCTGCGCGAGCGTGCTGGCTTCGCCGGTGTGCGTGGCCCGCACCAGGAGCGCGCCGTGCTGGTTGATGGAGCCGCCGATGAGAGGTGGTATACTCACCCAGCGATGGTATCCGCCAGCCGCTGGACGGGCGCCTTGCTGGCCTGCGCGTCCTCCACCAGGCGCACGATCTGCGCGAGCGTGCTGGCCTCGCCGGTGTGCGTGGCCCGCACCAGGAGCGCGCCGTGCTGGTTGATGGAGCCGCCGATGAGAGGTGGTATACTCACCCAGCGATGGTATCCGCCAGCCGCTGGACGGGCGCCTTGCTGGCCTGCGCGTCCTCCACCAGGCGCACGATCTGCGCGAGCGTGCTGGCCTCGCCGGTGTGCGTGGCCCGCACCAGGAGCGCGCCGTGCTGGTTGATGGAGCCGCCGATGAGAGGTGGTATACTCACCCAGCGATGGTATCCGCCAGCCGCTGGACGGGCGCCTTGCTGGCCTGCGCGTCCTCCACCAGGCGCACGATCTGCGCGAGCGTGCTGGCCTCGCCGGTGTGCGTGGCCCGCACCAGGAGCGCGCCGTGCTGGTTGATGGAGCCGCCGATGAGAGGTGGTATACTCACCCAGCGATGGTATCCGCCAGCCGCTGGACGGGCGCCTTGCTGGCCTGCGCGTCCTCCACCAGGCGCACGATCTGCGCGAGCGTGCTGGCCTCGCCGGTGTGCGTGGCCCGCACCAGGAGCGCGCCGTGCTGGTTGATGGAGCCGCCGATGAGAGGTGGTATACTCACCCAGCGATGGTATCCGCCAGCCGCTGGACGGGCGCCTTGCTGGCCTGCGCGTCCTCCACCAGGCGCACGATCTGCGCGAGCGTGCTGGCCTCGCCGGTGTGCGTGGCCCGCACCAGGAGCGCGCCGTGCTGGTTGATGGAGCCGCCGATGAGAGGTGGTATACTCACCCAGCGATGGTATCCGCCAGCCGCTGGACGGGCGCCTTGCTGGCCTGCGCGTCCTCCACCAGGCGCACGATCTGCGCGAGCGTGCTGGCCTCGCCGGTGTGCGTGGCCCGCACCAGGAGCGCGCCGTGCTGGTTGATGGAGCCGCCGATGAGAGGTGGTATACTCACCCAGCGATGGTATCCGCCAGCCGCTGGACGGGCGCCTTGCTGGCCTGCGCGTCCTCCACCAGGCGCACGATCTGCGCGAGCGTGCTGGCCTCGCCGGTGTGCGTGGCCCGCACCAGGAGCGCGCCGTGCTGGTTGATGGAGCCGCCGATGAGAGGTGGTATACTCACCCAGCGATGGTATCCGCCAGCCGCTGGACGGGCGCCTTGCTGGCCTGCGCGTCCTCCACCAGGCGCACGATCTGCGCGAGCGTGCTGGCCTCGCCGGTGTGCGTGGCCCGCACCAGGAGCGCGCCGTGCTGGTTGATGGAGCCGCCGATGAGAGGTGGTATACTCACCCAGCGATGGTATCCGCCAGCCGCTGGACGGGCGCCTTGCTGGCCTGCGCGTCCTCCACCAGGCGCACGATCTGCGCGAGCGTGCTGGCCTCGCCGGTGTGCGTGGCCCGCACCAGGAGCGCGCCGTGCTGGTTGATGGAGCCGCCGATGAGAGGTGGTATACTCACCCAGCGATGGTATCCGCCAGCCGCTGGACGGGCGCCTTGCTGGCCTGCGCGTCCTCCACCAGGCGCACGATCTGCGCGAGCGTGCTGGCCTCGCCGGTGTGCGTGGCCCGCACCAGGAGCGCGCCGTGCTGGTTGATGGAGCCGCCGATGAGAGGTGGTATACTCACCCAGCGATGGTATCCGCCAGCCGCTGGACGGGCGCCTTGCTGGCCTGCGCGTCCTCCACCAGGCGCACGATCTGCGCGAGCGTGCTGGCCTCGCCGGTGTGCGTGGCCCGCACCAGGAGCGCGCCGTGCTGGTTGATGGAGCCGCCGATGAGAGGTGGTATACTCACCCAGCGATGGTATCCGCCAGCCGCTGGACGGGCGCCTTGCTGGCCTGCGCGTCCTCCACCAGGCGCACGATCTGCGCGAGCGTGCTGGCCTCGCCGGTGTGCGTGGCCCGCACCAGGAGCGCGCCGTGCTGGTTGATGGAGCCGCCGATGACCACGCTCTCTGGGGACGAGACATGACGGTTGACATAATAACTCTTAAGCCCTCTTAGACAAGTGGTAGTATAGAATGACAAATGTATGCGATTTGACGTTAATCGACTGTCAGATACGTCAAATCCCATACCTTGCCTACTTAGCCGTGGTAATAAACGCGGCCGCTGCGCAGGAGACGCGAGTTCAATCCCCGCTCAGTGAAAATATTTGTATGCATGTTGAGCACGTTAACCGCATAACCTAATTGTAACGTATAACAACCAAACAGTACGCGGAGTTAGCACAGCTAAATTTTTAGGTGTTACTATTGACAAGCAACTTAATTGGAAGGCACGTGTTGAAGAAAATGTTAAAAGAGTCACTAGCTCTGTATACGCTCTATATAAGCTGACACCCATTGTTAATATTGATGGTCTGCTGGGTCTGGGTTCTTGCTTCGTTATGGTATTATTTTTTGGGGGAATTCAACTAATAATGATATAGTTTTTAAAGCTCAAAAACGCTGCATTCGGGTTATGTTCACTTTGCAATCTCCAGACAGCTGTAGACCATATTTCGTAAAGTATAACATCCTAACACTTCCGTCGCTTTACATCCTCGAAGTGGCTTTGTTTGTTCATGGTAATCCTCGCTTCCTCCCACTTAAGTCTGAATTTGTAAAGCGAAATAGGCGTATGTTTCATAATAATGATAAGAAGTTGTGTTTACATACTTCAAAAACTACTATGATGTCAGACAGCCTGCTAGGTATTGCGCCAAAGGTTTATAATAAAATACCATATACATTAAAATATAATAAGTTATGCAAAATTGCATAACTTATTTCTCTGATACATAAAAATGTATTTATCTATGATACGTAAAGGACAAGTAAGGTGTACCCCAGGGAAGCATTTAAGGACCATCACTATTTTTGGTTGAGAGCTTGCGTATGCAGTTCAATTAATCAATTAGCCTATCAGTGCTGGACATAGGCTTCTCCCAATGTTGGGAGGCTCTAGCCTACTGTGTCCACGCTGGCCAGCCGGATTGGTACAGGGTTTTAATTCGAGTGTTCCTTCTCTCGCAGTGATATCATCTGCATATTTTTTCATTACCCACGGTATTATTTCCCCTTTAAAAATATATGATCATAAAACGAACCTTTCTTCTTGGCCACGGGCATAGACTCCCCAGTGATGAGAGACTCGTCACACGTGCTCTGGCCATACACCACCTTGCCATCTACCGGGATCTTGGCTCCGGGCACCACCTATAATATTTCAAGTGTAATGTTTGTAAACTTGACATAATATTTCTGAGCAAAAAGTTAACAATGCCATCATCATAATTTATTTTAGCAATTTCATACCAAATACTTCAACTTGGTTTAGTCTAGGAATGACCGATTTGCGGAATGACTATATGGTCTATAATTGACTAATTCTTGGAACGTACAATTCTATAAGTGACTGATTGATTCTACAAAAGACCGATTCTACAATTGACGGATTCTACAAATGACTGATTTTTCAATTTTATGAACATATCATTAGATAATGATATAACAGTGATGATGATGATATTGATAATATCATCGGATAATAATGTAAGAGTGATGATGATGATATATCAGATATTGATATAAGAATGATGTTGCCAATGATGATATTCATTATCATCATTGCATCAGATTTTTCTGCCACGGCGGGCATATTAACAAATTTATGTCAAAATATCATGATGATGATGTCCAATATCATCATCATATTTCGACATAACCGACTGATTATGATGATAATGAATATCATCATTGGCAACATCATTCTTATATCAATATCTGATGATGACTGCCAATATCATCACTCTTACATTATTATCCGATTATATGATCAATATCACCATCATCACTGTTATATCATTTTCTGATGATATGATCAACATCATCATCATCATCATTTTTATAGCCATTACTGATAATCCATAACCAACATCATCATGATATTTACTAAAGTTTACGCGAATATCACTCATTGAAATAAAACCACTTTTTATCGGCAAACATGGGTGCTGAAAAGTCTCCGAATCGTCGGTCTAAAAATAACCAATAACAAATAAATCGCAATAGAACCCGTTAAAAAGAAGTTTTATTTCTATCATCATCATTATCATCATTCTTATAACAATATCTGATGATGATAAATATCACCATAATTATTTCAGTTTCTCATCCCTATCGGTACAAGGTCAGGTTAACTCACTTTCAACATATCCCCTCTTTCAACGAGATCCACGGGAATACTCTTCTCGCTAGTAGTCTCCCCATTCTCGTCGAGGGTGACGAGAACAGCCTCCGTTGGCTTCAGGGATAGTAGTTTCGATAGCGCCTCAGATGTTTTACCCTGGGACAAACACATTAGACATTCATATCCTACTAAATACCAGGTGTAAGGGGAACGCTCCCGAAACTGAGGGCACCTGGCAGAATTCCGGGTAAACTACATACTGGCATAAAAAAATTACGATTCAGCGAAAAAATGCTTTAAAAAAATGAAAACGTTTTTGTTTTTTTTTTTTTAATTTTTTTTAACTATTAATTAGCATTATTTATTTTCCATCGTGTCTGTAAAGCCAAATGAAACGATAATTCCATTAAAAAAAAACAATACAAACAACAAAGCACGTTTTGTGTGATATTTTTATGATATTATCGTTTCATTTATATAGCGTTACTGACACGATGGCGAATAAATAACGCTAATTGAACGTTAAACAAAATTGTAAAAAAGATAATGATTTAATATCACAAATATAACATAATAAATAATTATTCCACAACATTTCACACAACGCTATCTAGACCCATGGTAACCATAGCTTAACTAGCTTGTGTTATGGAATCTAGAATGCGGATAAACATACTTAGATACTTTTGTTTTGTAAATACATACATAATATACATAGAAACACCCAGACCAATGCAAATACATTCATGCATACAAATATTAGGCACTAAGCGGGAATCGAACTACCGCATAAAATGATGCCTCGTAGCAAAACTAAGATAAAAATGGCATTCCAGTAGACTGAATTAAAAAATGTCTCTTTTTGGCCGGCGGCGTTTGGTAGAATAGAATGACAAATGTATGGGATTCGGATTCGGGGATTGAGCGGGGATCGAACCCGCGCCTCCTGTTTAGCAGCCGCGATCACAACCGCCACGCCACAGAAGCCGCAGAAGCATTTTGCTCATTCGCCAAATCGTCATTTTTTTATGCCAATATGTAGTGTACCCGGAGTACTACCTTAGACCTTACTATGTATTACCTTACACCAAAATAAAATAAATAGGATACCACTCTATTCCATACAAAATTGCTAAGGTCCTTTGAGGGAAGTTTTTTATACCATTGGCTTCCCCTTTAAAAAAAATCTCCTATTCTCCGTATGTGCCCCAAAAGTCCCAGTCCTACTAGACCTACCTTCGCGATGTGCTCGAGCCAGCGCCCTAGGGACACGAACACTAACAGCATGGGCGGCGTGTCGAAGAACGTCACAGGGCTCGTGTTCTGCTGCATCACCATCGCGGCTATGACCACTGCAAGGGAGTAGCCATAGCTGGAATAAAAAAATAAAAAATTAATGTGTCATTGGGTTACACAGGTACACAGTCTCTGTCTCCCGGACCAATTGAGCAGTCCGACTGGGGAAGTACCTTGGCCCTACAGAATACCGCGGCCATAATAACCTCGCGTCATGTTCTCGGTGAGTAGGGTAGCCAGAGCTCGCTGGAGAGCTTTGTGCTGTCAGTGGGAAGACCAAAGGCTATTCCTGCTTTATTTTCTACACTGACGGCACAGAAACTCTGTTCTAAAAGGGTCGGCAACGCGAGTATGGCTCCTCAGATGTTGCACAAGTCCATAGTCCACGGTAACTACTTAGCATCAAGTGGGCCGTGTGCTTATCTGCCATCTAACAAGTGGCACAAAAAACCCCGGAATAAGAAATCTGAAAGTGGTGAATTGTATGCGTGGTTACAGTTAACGCCTCTATGGTATATCAACTTATTACAGACATACATATACTTCTGTATATCCCTGAAGAGGTAGGCAGACGTGTATTTACACCCAGGTTTCGGCAATCTATGATTTTCGGTCCCACGTTATAGGGGGTAAGCCTAAGCGGGCACTTAGTCAAGGGCTGTTTACTGTCGGATCCGAATTTTGTATAAAAGATAGAGTTACCTGATGGTGGTAGTCATAGATATGAGCACGTCCATATTGGAAGTCCCGTGGCTCAGCGCCTTGTAAGCTTGCTTGTAGAAATGCCATCCGCCGATGAACTGTAACATAATATACTTGATAAATACTAGCTTGTAAGATAGGCGGGCCATGCATGCCAACCGTGCACGGCCCGCCGTAACTTCTTCCTACAGTCCCGGGTTCTATGCATCAAGAGCATCTATCAAGGCCGTTTAGTTAGGGACCACCATTTTAGGTCTAATAGTATCAGAAATGGTGGTCCTATCTTCTGAACCTCAACTTTTTACCATGTGGCGTGGTATAGTCATATGACGGACTATATATATTGAATAGAAAAATAAAGACACCATAGACATACATGATATAATGACTGGTCTGTTAGGTGGGCCATGCATAGCGACCATACACGGCCCGCCGAACAGTAGATACACGAGGGACTCTATAAGTGGGCGACACTTGATATAATGACTGGTCTGACAGGCGGGCCATGCAAGCCAACAGTGCATGGCCCGCCGAACATTAGGGACGTGACTTCAGAAGAATATACCTGCACGGGCGTGGCCAGGGCCCACATGAGCAGGTTCTCGAGCGAGAGGCCGGGCAACACGCAGCACATGTCGGCCGCGGAGTGCGAGTGGGCCATGGCCGCCATGAAGTAGGCCATGGCGACCATGCATGGCCCACCGAACAGTAGTGACACGAGGAACGCGTTCCGCCATTTTCTTATTTCTTCTCTGTTAGACAAATAAAGAAATAGTATTTGTATGAATGATTATAGTTTACAGAATAGAAATTTGATCCTCATGATTCAAACAATGATGTCATAAAAATAAAGAATGTAATATTTTCGGATTTTAGTCGGTTCGATTACCAGGTGTTACAAGCGAGTTTGCGAAAATCTTTGTATGTTATTTTGTATCTTTTAAAAAATAAGGAAATGTTTCCTTTGAGTATAATTAGAGTAAGTACTGGAGCTAGCGTGATAAATATTCAAATCGATTAAGATAGGAAAATATTGAATATAATCTAGGCAGAGTTTGAACACGCGATGCTTTGCCTTACAGGGAAAATGCTTTAACCACTAAGGATTGGTTCGGGCGAGAACTGGTAGCTTAGTGGTTAAAGCATTGCCCCTGTAAGGCACAGATTTAGCATCGAAAATGCTTAACAATTTCATTAAAAATAGCTTTAGATCAATAACTTAATGACAATTCTAACGACTTAATTAATATTGTATACCCAAATGATAAATCATAGCTGCTGAACTCATTATTCTATGAACATTTTTTGTACCTATAATTTACAATAAATATGATTTGATTTAAATATGCCATAATACAATATGCCATGGTGACCAAGCATGGCTCGCCGAACGCTAGCGGCGGGCCATGCATGGACCAAAAAATAATAATACTCACTTATGTTCTAGATAGTTGGTCTGTCCCCTGTTGTGCGGCGTGACCACACTGGACTCGAACCCGAGACTGTTGATAGTGTCGCAGATGCTACGGGGGCCGATCTGTTCGGCGTTGTATTTGATTTTGCCTCTGTGAATAATAGATACAGTTAGTAAAAAAATATTAGAAATTACACCTTTATATCCCTAAGGTAGTAAGGAGCAGTGGTATCAATATCCACATTTCTGCTTACCCCGGAGGGAAAAAGGTGTGAGCATATATTATGGATAAAATTCTCCTTTCAAGGTGTTTGTAAGCAAACTCGTTGACCAACTTTGATCATTTATTTTGTGTACATTTAGTAGCTTTCGGAATAGTTTGCAAACTATTTTGTATACTCCTAAGTGATAAGGATCACCTAATTCAAAATTTTATTTTTAGCACAATTCTTTATGAGGCATTAAAAACTAGATATAACCCTTAATTTTCCACTTACGGACTGAATTAAGTAAGTACAATACTTCGACATGTAGCGAACTTAGAAAACACATAGATCGACAAGTCATTGCTTCGACAGACAATTATTGGACAACACACACCTTCGAATGACCACTACTTCGAAAATTTTTTTTTTTGGTCTTTCGTTGAATTGTAACTGTTTTTTTCTTCTTTGGTTTTTATGCCTCAAATTACTTCATTATGGTTAACACCCCGACTCAGAGCACCGCGACTCGGTGGTCGGACTTTTAAACCACCCAGTAATAAGAGAATGATAAAAAATCTGTCGAAGTAGTGGTCATTCGAAGATGTGACTTGTCTAAGTATTATCTGTCGAATAATCATCTGTCGAAGTAGTGGCAATTCGAAGGTGTGTGTTGTCTAAAAATTGTCTGTCGAAGTAGTGGTAATTCAAAGGTGTGTGTTGTCTAACAATTGTATGTCGAAGCAATGACTTGTCGATCTATCTGTTTTCGAAGTTCGCTACATGTCGAAGTATTTTATTGTATAAACACAGTCCGTAAGTCTTAATTTTCACGAACTTCGCATATTATTATGACTAATTTTCACAAACATCGACTCACTTGCAGGTAGTAAGGGCCACGGTACACGACACCACGCCCGTGAGCTTAAGTACTGTTTTCTCTATTTTGTTCACACACGAAGCGCATGTCATGCCTTTGATCTGAAAATAAGAGAATTACGATTAGCTTTTGATAAGCTTTTCTTTATACTGCAGAAATTCCCTCGGGGGGCTGGTGGTTATGTCAGACTTGAACCGACTTTTATCAGTGTTGAGACGGAGAAAGAATACAAATAACATCATCCCATCTCATCCCAAGGGTGTCGTGAGAGGCGACTGATGGAAACATACGCAGACGAAATCACTGCGAGAGAAGGAACACTTGAACTAAAACCCTGTACCAACCCCTCTGGCCAGCGTGGACACAGTACGCTAGAGCCTCCCAACATTGTGAGAAGCCTATGTCCAGCGGATTGACTGATTGCCTCTATTCATCTTACGTCCCTGATGACAAATGGCCTGGGAATGGGACTACTGTGTCCCCATCTTACCCAGAATAGGGTCTAGGCCTGCTTCCGCTATGGTGACAGGCGGCCTAGTGTCCACTTGCCATGTTCAGCTACTCACCATGACTACGACCTCCTTCTGGCCGCTGCCGTCGCAGTCGGAGATCACGGAGGAGGGGAAACCTAACTCCGTGATGGAGGAGGCCACATCCTGCGCCGATATCTTCCGAGGTTCGTACCGCACTTCCGCTTTGGCGGCTAATAAGGCGACTAGTATTGAGTGGACGCCTGTGGACGAAAAACGAAAATAACGTTTTACTATACACTGTATAGACTAGACACAGCTTTACTAACAAAATGCATCGCAAAAGACAGTTCAAAATTGGGTTATTTGTGAGTTAGCTAATCAGCTGCTTTCTAGGAGGTAGGAAATAACGGTATTTCCGTCCAATTGAGCAGTCCGACTGGGGAAGTACCTCCGCCCCACAGAATACCGCGGCCATAATAACTTCATGAGTAGGGTAGCCAGAGCTCACTGGAGAGGTTTTCTGCTGTCAGTGGGAAGGCCAAAAAGTATTCCAGCTTTGCCTTCTACACTGACGGCACAGAAACTCTCTGTGTTTACAGGGTCGGCAGCACAAGTGTGACTCCCCTAGTGTTGCAGACGTCCATAGGCTACGGTAACCACTTTCCATAAGTTAGATCGTGTGCTTGTCTGCCACCTCAGTGGTATAAAAAAAAGTCAAGAGTGAGCTTTCCTAACTACGGATTTGCGCCATCTGTCCTCCGTACGCAGTTGGTAATATCGAAATTCTGTAGTTACCCTGGTTGAATTTGGAAAGGGGTGGGGGCGCAAACTACCCGTAACGACTGTCATACATGTTTGTATGAAGACCGGGACCGACGGCTTAACGAGTCGGTCCACCTGAAGGAAGGTGGTTATCATGACCTATGGACGTGTATTACACCAGGGGAGTCACACTCGCGATGCCGACCCTGAAGAAACCTTTTAATGCCTATGAATAACCCCATATTGTAGTCGCTTGCCACCGTGGCGTATCGGTAGTGAACGCGGCCGCTACACAGGAGGAGCGGGTTCGATCCCCGCTCAGTGCAAATATTTGTATGCATGAATATGGGTATTTGCATTGGTCTGCTCGTTTCTCGGAGAGCACGTTAAGCCGTCGGTCCCGGTTGCTATACTAACATCTATGGCAGTCGTTACGGGTAGTTGTAGCCCTAAAAAGTCTAACAACTGGTCTAACTGCAATGCTTCGATATCGCCTTTGGGTTGTGGAGGTCAGATGGCAGTGGCTTCACGGAAAATATCGAAGTTTGGCTAAATCTGCAGTTGGTAAAAAGTGGACCCCAGACTCCAAGTTGAAAAGCTTCGGATGCGACTGGGATTAACGCTAGGATAAAGAAGGAGGAGGCTAGGTCGCTTGGAAGAACCACGGCAGGGAGAATAACTTACCATATAACTTGGCGCAGTGCTTCTCAATGGCGGCCACGCAAGAGGCACAGGTCATGCCTCTCACTTCGAGGGTACATCTGGCTATTTCTGTTTCTGGTGGCGGGGACGCTGTGCCCTGTAAGGTATAAGTCTGTTTTAGTATGTATAGACAGTTTAAACGGCACATACAAACCGGCAAAGAATATACAGACAAAATAATGTTTTGGAGACCTTAGTAAGGTTTCCAGGGTACACACACCGGGGCTCTGGTAAAGGCTTATCTCAGAAGTACATAGAAACACCCTAGACTCCAAAGTGAAGGCCTGGAATGTCACCGGGAACTACGCTAAAAGATGGGATGGCCCTATTCTCTCTCTCTCCTTCCCCTCTCCCTTCCTCTACCTCTCTCCCCCTCTTCCTCTCTCCCGTTCTTTACCCCTCTCCCCCTCTCTCTTTACTCTCCACTCTACTCATATGACACAGCGGCTTCTAGACACAAAATAATGACAGCAGTACTCACGTTGGCCTGCGTTCTGCTCTTGGCAGGGGTGGGAGGTTTAGCGCCGTCCCCACTACCGTCCTCGCTTTTACTTTGTGGCGAATTGTCTGTAAGTGAACAAACATGCATTATATACAGTACTACTTACATTCAGCATCAAATAGATCTTGATGAGCAAAGTGCTCAAAATGATCTTAACACCTTGATGTTCCCCCTTCCTGTCGACTGATTGCTCTGTTATTTGCTACACACCTTTAGTTCGGACGATAATACAATTTAAATTAATATAACAGTTTGATTTGCTCTTAATACTTTAGTTTTAAGATCATTTTGATAACATATGTAATGGCCCACTGGATGGAATGTGGTTACTCTGACCTATGGACGTGTGCAACACCAGGGGAATCACACTTATGCCGGCGACTCTGTAAACACAGATAGTGTCTTTGCCGTCAGCTTTAAAGGCAAGGCAGTGATTGACAATTCACACTGGACGTTTCACATGGACCACGGCCAAACAGCCCGGAAGCAGTATATTCTACATACAACGCCGGCCGTAAAAGCCTGAAGACTTAAATTCTCACTGACAGCACAAAAGCTCTCCAGTGAGCTCTGGCTACCCTACTCACCGCCGAGAACACAAATAGATAGCCGAAAAAATAAAATTAGAACTTGATTTCATTTAAAAAATGTTTTAGAGGCATTATTCAGGACCAAAAGGGGTATACATTAGTATGGAGCGTATTATTGCCAATTATTATTTTATTTGAATATTACATTTTATGTATTATGAAGGATTAGTTTAAATTAGAAATTATTATTATTTATTATTAATGAAGTATGTTTTAAATTAATTATGAAATATTTTACTGTTATAATTTAAATTTTGTGTTCTGTTGCTACTCTGTCGCATTGGGTTTACCTGTAATGACTGATGTGTGTAAGAAATAAATAAATAAATAAACTATTAAAGCGCTATAGCTCATATTTCACGGTACAAAACATAAATCCCCGAAGGGGTAGACAGAGGTGTATTAACACTCACATTTCTCCAACTATGATTTTTAGACCCACGTAATAGGCGGCTATTGCCGTCTACTGGGCACTTTGTCTAGGACTGTATGTTTACTGACGGATGTAGAACAGCCCTATCAATTAGACGCCTTCTACGTCACTGAGAAGAGCTGGAGTGGTCCTATTCTACTCCGCCGGTACACTGCTAGAGTAAGGTACCGCCGACTGACCCCACATACCTTGCCACGCCTCCCCGTCCACCGTGAGCACGGTGCAGTCGAACCCCAACTCGTACACCGCCGTGCACAGCTGAGCCGGAGTCGCCTCGCCGCGGGTGTACTGCACCGATGCACGCGCGTCTGGTAGACTCACCGATACGGAGGTCACTCCTGCTATCTCTTTTAAGGCTCCTGGAAGAATACTAGTAGTTTATGATACTGTTGCATAATAAGGGTTCTTATAACATGAGTGTATCATACACTACTTTATCTACTCTCATACTATAATATATAAACTAATTTATCTACTCTGATACTATAATACAAAGATTATAAAATTGAAATCAAAACTCTTATGACAAACATTACGCACAGGCCAAAAAAAAGTTTTATTACGATACAGGTCTTGTATGGACACCTATATCATTAAATAACTTTTTAATCATAACGATACACCTATACAACCTCCATCTGGACTAAACCTCTACTTTAAAAAAAGAATCCGCCGATTCGGGAAAAAAAAAAGAAACACGCATGCGCAATCGATGTTTGCTCCTTGGCGCGAACATTTATTTTTTTGTTCTATACATTTAAATTAAACATAGTTTGGTTTGGTTTGTAAAATAAATTAGTTTATGTATTATAGTATGAGAGTAGATAAAGTAGTGTATGACACTGTACATAACTTGGTCTTATAACACTCGTGTGATAATATAAAAAAACTCGCCTACGGCTCGTTTTTTTAAAACACACTCGTGTTATAAGAACCCTTATTATGCAACAGTATCATAAACTACTATTATTTTACAAACAAAACCAAACTTTTTTAAATTTAAATGTAAAATGTTGGCGCCAAACATCGATTGCGCATGCGTGTTTCTTTTTTTTTTCTTCCGAATCGGCGGTTTCTTTTTTTAAAGTAGAGGTTCAACCTTCTTGATCCAGATGGAGGTTGTATAGGTGTATCGTTATGATCAGGGCCGTCTTAAGGCTATATAGCGCCAGGGTGCGAAGCTCAGACTGCGCCCCCTCGTTGCGTTTTTTTTGTTGACCGGGGGTCAACAAAAAAAACGCAATAAATTTTTGATGTTTCATTTATTTTTCTCTAAGATCTGTAATCCATACTTTTAATATTATAAATGCGAAAGTAACTGTCTGTCTGTCTGTATGTTACGCTTTCACGCCTAAACCACTGAACCGATCTTGATGAAATTTGGTACAGAGGTGTATTAGAGCTCGAGAACGGACATTGGCTACCTTTTGTTGCGAGAAAGGGGTTTATGGGGGGAAATAGGGGATGAAACTTTGTCATTTTTGTAGATTTCCTAATGAAATTTGGTACAGAGGTGGATTAGAGCTTGGTAACGGACATAAGCTGAGATGAAAGTTAGTCATTTTTAAAGATATCCTGATGAAATTTAATAGAGAGATAGATTAAAGCTTGGAAACGAACATAGACTACCTTTAATCGCGAAAAAGGGGGTTTAAGGGGAGAGGGGGATAGGGGATGAAAGTTTGCCAGATTTGAAGATATCCTGATGAAATTTGGTAAAAGGATGAATTGGAGTTTGAGAACGGACATATGCTACCGTTTATCGCGAAAATGGTCCCCGCTTTTCACGATAAAAGGGGGGAGTAGGGCCATGAATGTCTTCTATTGTGAAATTTGGTACAGAGATAATTTAAAGCTTGGGAACAAACATAGGCTACCTTTGATCACGAAAAAGGGGCTAGAGGGGGGGGGGGGGGGATAGGGCCAGGGGATGTTAGTTTGTCAATTTCGAAGATATCTTAATAAAATTGATATAATATAGAGCTCGGCCTGCGCCCCCTCGGGCTACGCGCCCGGGTGCGGCCGCACCCTTGAACCCCCGGTTAAGACGGCCCTGGTTATGATTAAAAAGTTATTTAATGATACAGGTGTCCATACAAGACCTGTATCGTAATAAAACTTTTATTTTGGCCAGTGCGTAAAATTTCAATTTTATAATCTTTGTATTATAGTATCAGAGTAGATAAAACTAATTTAAAAGGGTTCTATATAGATTTATTTGGCACCAGCTGTTAGAGCATTTTTAGATTATCCGATCCGATACCGGTGTCGGGCGCCGATCCGATGTCGGAGGAAATAAACTGTATGTATCTGTCGTTCACATTGTCCGCCCGAAGTATTAGAACCACTGACCTGTAATAGTACTCGCTGGTCTGGTGATCGGTACCCATATATTGTGTCCAATTGAACATCGCCATATTGAATAATGATAGCACTTGTACTTTTCCACACTTTATTTTATTTTTATTTTTAACCTGACCGGTTTCACCTCACGGCATTATCAAAGGTTTACTAAATACATTTATTAAACCTATATTTAGTGTGTGGAAAAGTACAAGAGATATCATTGTTCAATATGTGTTGTAGATTTCACCAAGTGCCATCAATCTCCAGTATAAACAGTCTGAACATCGCCACATTGGCGCTGATAGTTGCGGCACGCAGTAGTGAGTGTACGGCGCTCACTAATACTAATGATGGACCACAATTGTATTGGTATCGTTAATTTAATATAAGCGATGGACCTTATGTATCAAATTAACAATATGGCCATTTAAACAACGAACAACGTCAATTTGCAAACTAATTAGTTCTCAGTACGCTCACGGTGGCGCTTCAAATCGACACAAAATGTAAGCTGTCATTTTCTTTAGAATAGCCAGTCCAGCTAGTTATAGAGGTCAGTGGATAGCACATAGTTATATCGGCTATTGGCTGCCGGCTATCGTCATACAATACCCATATCCGATCGGATAATCGGAAAATTACGCCCTCACCGTCTTATGGAGGCGATTATGTCGGATTCAAACCAACTAAGCCCGCCCGATGTCTCGAATGTTCCGTTACTGTGGTGTAAGTCGGTGTTCCCAACTTGCCACCAGAACTGTTCGCATCAAGCTTTTAGTTTCTGCGGATACGGCGACCCCAAGAGTCCCAAGTCTCTCTCGGGCTCGCTCCACCTAAGCCTGCATTACTTGCTTGCAAAAGGAGGCAGTGGTAATATGGCCTTGAGCGAAAGGATTCCCACTGGGAAGGCTGCCACCAAGACCAACCTTTGGCACTTTAGAGACCAGGCAATCCAGCATGTGCAGCCCAGAGTCCTCACTCATGCCTAGCCTATGGCCAGCAGTGGACTGTAACACCTTTCAAAACCCGACTCACCCTCGATAGTATTGACGCAAGACTGGCAGGTCATCCCGATGACGGAGAGTACAACCTCCGACTCCCCCATATCGCAAGCGCCCGACATGTCGATCAACAAGTCCGTGGGTATCTCCTTTGGGAGCAGGTGTCTGGAACAAACAGGGACAAGTTGAAGACAGAAAACTTTAAATTAGACTAAATCGATTTAAATAGTTAATATGCTTTAAAATTTCATTGAATTGTTAGGGTGGAGTAATTAAAAATCAATGTTTAAAAATGATTGTAAAATCATTCATGGTTCCGATAGTTCGAAAGGGTGTCGGTAGATGGCCCCACCAGCGCCCCAAAGATGGATATATATAATTAAGTATATAGGAAAATTTGGATGGATTCAGGCATGGTTCAGTAGCTCGGTGGTCACAGCATTCGCCTAAAAGGGGAAGATCGCGGGTTTCAATCCCGCCTGAACAGATTACATTTTTGCTACTTTAAATGTTTTTGTTATTTATATTTATTATATTTATTTATATAATAGGGGTTAAAGTATGAAATTGCCGTTTCATTGTAATAAGTACTTCGAATTGACATAGAACCTTCATGGTTTGAGATTTTTGAGAGAAACTTTTTCCACATGGTACCTATGTAGTTCTTCATTTAAAAATGTGCAACATTCTATTATCGACTTTCAGTTGTTTTTTTTTATTCAGCTTAGACAAGAAAGATGGATACTTCGAAAATTCGAGTGATTTTTGAATACGAGTTCCGACGCGGAACTAACGCGGCAGAAACAGCTCGCAATATCAATGTTGCGTTTGGAGAGGGGACTGCTAATGAACGCATCGTGCGATTTTGGTTTAAACGCTTTCGTGATGGAAACTTTGATTTGAAGAACGAACCACGAGGAAGGCCGTCCACACAGGTGAATAACAATGAATTGAAAGACATGGTGGAAGCCGATCCGAGCCAAACTACCCAGGAATTAGCTGCATGGTTTAACGTTACCTTACCAACAATATTGACTCCTTTGCGTCAAATCAATAAAATAAAAAAATGTGAAAAATGGATACCTCATGATTTGACTGATCTGCAGAAAGAAATGCGTGTTGAAACTTGTGTTGCCTTGTTGAATCGATACAGAAATGAAGGAATATTGGATCGAATTGTGACATGTGATGAAAAGTGGATTCTTTACGATAACCGTAAGCGAAAAATGCAATGGCTGACCCCAGGTGAAACGCCACAACAGTGTCCTAAAGCAAAGCTTACCAATAAAAAGGTAATGGCAACTGTTTGGTGGTCTCAGCATGGTGTTATTCACTATAGCTTTCTACGATCTGGTCAAGCAATAACGGCAGATGTCTACTGTGCCGAACTCCGAACAATAATAGCAAAACTAGCAGTGAAACAGCCCCGACTCATGAATCGATCTTCACCATTATTGCTCCATGATAACGCGAGACCTCATACAGCACGAGAAACCGTTTTAACTCTACAGGAACTGCAATCAGAAACTATCCGTCACGCTCCGTATTCGCCAGACCTTGCTCCAACAGACTACCATTTTTTTCGTGATTTGGACAATTTTCTATGTGATAAAAAGTTTTCTTCTCAGGAGGCAGTACAAAATGCTTTCACACAGATTGTCGAATCTAGATCACCAGAGTTCTATCGCAAAGGCATAAATGACCTTCCTACTAGATGGCAGCAATGTATAGATAATAATGGTAATTATTTTGATTAAATAAATACGTTAAATTAAAATAAAAAACGAATTTCAATTTGTCAGTACAAATCGGCAATTTCATACTTTAACCCCTAATAAAATGACCTATCTCCATAGGAAAGAATCTCGTCAAAATCAGTCCAGCCGTTACGAAGATTACCCGGAACAAACAGTCAGAGACAAAAAAGAGGTGCGTTTTTGTTATAGGTATTGTGTAAATTCATATGCATTAATTAAAAAGTAGTTATTTTTACATTTCAAACAGACACCCCAATTTTAAAGCTTTCGAAATTAGTGCTCGAACGAAAAGTTTAATGACAGTATAGGAAGCCCATGAAATGTGTAACGATAGAAGTAGATGGCAAGCTGTTGTCTCTGCCTACTCCGGAAGGAAATATACGTGAACTAGCTGTTGCCCGCAGCTCCGCCCGCGTGGAATTCGGCTTACAGCTATAAATTGAGATGTTAGCTATCCTATCTTTTATGCTGGACCATATTATAAATGGTTACAAAATTTTATCAAAATCCGTTCAGTAGTTTCGGAGTTTATCGCGAACATACATCGTGACACGTTTTTTTATTAATATAAGACAAGGTATAAATAAATATTCCACAACATTTCACACAACGCTATCTAGATCCATGGTAAGCATAGCTTAACTAGCTTGTGTTATGGAATCTAGAATGCGGATAAACATACTTAGATACATTTTTTTTATTTGTAAATGCATACATATTATACATAGAAACACCCAGACCAATGCAAGTACCGATACTCATGCATACAACGATTTGCACTTTCGAACCCGCGCCGCCTGCGTAGCGGCCGAGTTCACTACCGCTACGCCACGGAGGCTGTCATAATATTATGTATCTATGTAAATATTTTAAACTTACACGGATAGTAGTAACTCCATGGTGTTTAATGTAGAACACAAGTTTGCAGCTACACTAATATATTGCTAATGATGGAATATACAATGTACTGATAATACCTCTTGTTGAAATATTGTGATAAAGATTCATACACATACACTGCCTGTCTACCAGGGCCTCGATACAGACACAGACACTGTAAGAATTACCCATTTAATTTTAAACTTTAAGATTGTGTTTTAAAGTCTAATATTTAATGGCTTTTTGTAGAGTGAATGAAAAAGTGAAATGTGACTCTTCATTTAATTTTGGACTTTAAGCGTATAGCAATAAAGTCTAAATTTGGTGGTGTGACAGTTGATTTTGCTTTAGGCAGAATCGAGGGCCGGGTGTAAAGAGAACGCTCCCAAAGCAGAAGGCTCCTGGTAGTACTCCCGAGTACATTCCATATGGGCACAATATTTTATCGATTTGGTGAAAAATAAAAACATTTTTCTTTTCTTCCGTTGCATTAGCATTATTATATATTCTCCATAGTATTAGTAAAGCTCAATGAAACGGCAGTTTCATAAAAAAACATCACTTCACAAAAAGCACGCGCTTGGCGCCATTGGTTTTTTTTACTGTAGCGTTGTTTTATTATAAAATTGTCTTTTCATTGAGCATCCCTAATATGATGGAAAATAAATAATGCTAATTAAACATATAAAACTGAAAAATCGCTGTTTTTTTTTCACCAAATGTAAAAAAAAAATACGCGGTATTCGCCAATATGTAGAGTACCCGGAGTACTCTACCAGGCGGGGCCTTTGGCTCCGGGAACGTTCCCCTTACTCTCGGTATACTTAATATTATAAAGAGGGAAAGATATGTAAGTTTGTTTATAATGAATAGGCTCCGAAACTACTGAACTGATTTTTAAAATTCTTTCACCATTACTACATTCTTTGTAAGTAACATAGGCTATATTGCTTATACTGTTGATTGATGGCACTTGGTGGAACTTGCTACACATCTTCAATGAAAACACTTGTACTATTCCACATTATTTATTGTTGAATTCCTGACCGGTTTCGCCTTACGGCATTATCAAAGGTTGATACATAGTATAACCTTTGATAATGCCGTAAGGCGAAAATAACCTTCAGGTCAGGAATTCAACAATAAATAATGTGGAATAGTACAAGTGTTTTCATTGAAGATAGGCTATATTGGATTTACAAAATGTTTAGGGTTCCGTACGAAATCTTTTTGCCATCCGTGCGATGCCGAGACGGGTTGCTAGTTTGTATTAATAACAATATTATTCATTTACTTGAGATGTAAAACCGCGTTTTAACGGATTCTATCGTGATTTATTTGTTATTATTAATATTAGCCCGACGTTTCGGCTACTTTTCAGCAGCCATGTTCGCGGTTTGACTAAGGATGGTAGTTGGCTGCTGAAAAGTAGCCGAAATGTCGGTCTAAAACAATAAATAATAACAAATAAATTGCTATAGAATCCGTTACAAAGTGGTTTTATTTCAATGAGTGATATTCGCGTTATCTTTAGAAAATATTATTTGAGATATATTTAAAAAAAATTGAGTTAACGTGGCATACTTCGAAACCCCTTAAAAATTCAAACAATGTATGCTAATCTGCCGGATTTGTAGACATTTTGTGATGATAAACGGTCTATTCAACACAAAAATAATGTCTCAATTCAATCCAGTAATTCCTGAGATCAACGCATTTAGACAGACAAACAAACTCTTCAGTTTTATAATATTAGGAATAAACACTAAACAAAAAAAATTAAAAAAAACACTGCACTCTAGGCGTGCCGGCAGAAGTGAAAACTTTTTCTTCTTTCTTTCTTCGTTATATACATAGAAAAAGATAAAAAGAACATACCATACCATACCATACCTATAATATAGCGCCAATCATAGAACCTATCACTAATTTTCTGCTAATTTTCTGTCAGAAGAAATTAATAAATTACAAAAAGAGAAAATAATCACAAAAGGTGTCAGACGGCCAGGTTAGAACCCGGTACTATCTGAAACCATAAGGACTTACAGTCGAAGCGATTACCGCTAAGCTACGAAGCAATTTATCGTATCTTGCAAAATAGACAGTCTGTAGCTAATGTTGTATGACGTCAGTCGTCGGTTACGGTTCAAAGGTCAAGCGATCCTGACGCGAGTTTAACACCTTTTACCCATCCAACACCGCTAAAGTTTTCACTTCAAAAAATCCAGTCTATTGGTTCGCGATAGACGCAAGAACTATTGAACGGAGAAAGGTATCTTAACCTAAAATTTTACGTTTGTTTGATCGCAAGCAGATGTGACCAAACCCCTACATATCTTACGTAGTACCTCAATGATAGGATACTCTATGTTAATAACTCATGTTATTATGTGAAGATAAACAACACTCGAGTATACTATTACGCATAATAATATACACGTGTTGATTATTAATAGTTAAATAAAGGAGATAATAGGACTCATTGAGACCACCCAGGAAAATATACCATTTACCCGACTACGCCAGAAAGAGGGTTATATTTTTCGAGACTATGTATGTATGTATCTATGTATTGCTTAAGACGCTCTGCAGCCTGAATTTTTTTGATGGATTTTAGCTTGAGAGGTGTCGTTAGATTCATATTTGCTGTGAGAGTGGCACTGGGTATATCAAAATAAAAAAAAAACAAAAGGGCGGATTTTGGTAAAAAAAAATTACCTACTCTAAATTATCGAGTAGGGTTTCAAAATGAAGGAAATTCAAAGACGATTACAAAAATATATATTTGATAACTAAAAACTATAAAATAAAATGAATTATTAAAAATTAAAAATCCGACTGATGCTGAAAAGATCGATACAAGCTTTATAGCAGGCGGTACCTATTTGCAAATATCAAACCAGATGAAAATTAATGGATACCGCCTGCTATAAAGCTTGTATCGATCTTTTCAGCATCACTCGGGTTTTTTTAATTTTAATAAAAAACAAATATCCACAATAATATTACAAATGCGAAAGTAACTCTGTCTGTCTGTTAAGCTTTCACGCCTTAACCACTGAACCGAATTTGATGAAATTTAGTATAGGAGTAGATTAGACCTTGAGAAAGGATATGGGCTATGTTTGGTCGCGATAACCGACATCCACGCGGGCGGAGCCGTGGGCAACAGCTAGCAGTGGTCGACGATTGGATCGACAAAAGCAGACTCTACTAATAAAAAATCTACTAGTACTCTACTAATAATCTACTAGTCTACTGTCGCTAGTAGACTGCGAGACTAACCTGGTCTCGTGGTCAGGGTTGTCTGCCGGCACCTCGAAGCCCATGTCGTGTATATGAGACCGGATGGCCTCGACGGAGGTAACGTGCGGATCATATCTGAAGTAGCCGGCGTTCTCTGAGAGCTCCACCTGAGAGAAGACCAGACTATTAAATTTTAAACTTATTAAATACATATATTCACGCCTGTAAACCCGTGTGGTTCCCGGCAGAGTAGAATTTGGGCCACCCCTTCTCTTCCCATGTGGTGTCGTACAAGGCGACTAAGGGATAGGGCTGATTAACTTTAACATCAGACAGATACGTAAAGCCAAGACTCAGCCTCAGATGCATGGCTCGAGTCAACAATAGTGCCCGAAATACTGCAATAGGCTCACCCCCTATTACGTGGGACCGAATACAGATCGGTAAAATGTGGGTGTTAATTCACCTCTGCCTAACCCTCCGGGGATAAAGGCGTGATTATATGAATGTATGTATGTATGTAAACCCTCGACGTGGTAAGCAGAGGTGTGCTAACAACACACACATTTCGCCACGCCAACAATGATTTTCGGTCCTAGGAGGCTAGCTTATTGCCGTCAACCGGGCACTTAGTCATGGGCTGTATATTTACTGTCGGATTAGTCCCCTTCTACGAACACCCACGAGAAGAGCTGGGGTGGCCCAATTCTACTCCACTGGGAATTTATGTTTATGCTAAAATCTTCTTTTCCATCCTAGCGTTAATCCCAGTTGCACTTCGGAGGCAACTTTCAAATTGAAGTCTGGAGTCCGATTTACCAGTCTAACTGCGGATTTCGCTGAACTGACATCCACAACCCAATGGTGCAACCCAACCCAGTTCTGCAGGTAGACTAGTTGATGGACTTACTAGGGCTCCAACTACCCGTATTGGTACCCGTGGTGGTACAATTGATAGCACAAATTTGTCACTAATTTCGGCCGGGTGGGTACCACCGTGCACGCTTGCGAAAAAACCGTCCATAATAATCCAATCTCGGTTGCATTGCGTTCAGGGGTCAGCAAGTGCATAGCCGGGCAGAGTGGATTGTGGTCACAGCACTAGTGGGACCGGTGGGCGTAACGCGGTGCTGCGACGACCATCCTCTTTTGATGAGGCCGCCAATGCACTACACTACAGCAACGCATAGCCGCTAAAGCGGGAGTGGTTAAATTGGACTCGAACCAACTAAAACCGCACACCGTTTTGGGTCATCAGTTACCGGAGGTGAGGTTGCCACTGGCATTATATTGTCTCGCACCCCGGCTGACCCAAGGCCATGTCCGGTTTCAAGATGAACTTCGTCAGGGAGAGAACTACAGCGTTCCCATCTTCCTCCCGGATAGGGGCTGGCGGGGATCGTGCCGCCGACTCGGCCTGCTTCTGCTAGGGTCACAAGCGGTCGCCTGTGGCGGTCCACCTGTCATCTCCAGCCTCGCGCTCATAGAGGACAGAGTTCATTGAGTGCCTCCTTAGCTCGAATTGCCTCCGCTCTTCTTAAATCCAATAACCTCTTCTTTTCCTTTCTTTCTTTTTTGTGTCAGTGAAAAAAGCTCACACTCCAGACACTCCAATTTCAGTGAAGTCTTCAAAAAAGAGATCCCCGAACCTGTGCTAGTGTGCTGATGATGTTTACCTTAACGTGCTGGACTCCAGGCAGCTCGCCGACCGAACCTTGAATACTCCTCACGCAGGACTGGCATGTCATACCATTGATAGGCACGCGGACCGCCACCAGGTCTCGGCTGGACTCCCTGTGAACAATACAGAAGATAATATTAGACTTGGAATGTACTTTTTGCGGGTAGTGGCAGAAATACACACGGCCCAGCTGATAGGATGTGGTTACTGTGGCCTATGGACGTGTGCAACACCAGGGGCGTCATACTAGTGCAGACGACCCTGTAGAAACCAAATGCAATTCTTAAATAACTCCATTTTGTAGTTACTTGGATAAACCACAGCAGGGAGTTAATTTCACAGCTTGAGCGTGCGTGGGATGAAGTTCATTTCATACCGCTCAGTGCGCACCTGTCATAATGTGTGAGGATGGATTCCCTATCTACGGCGAGCAGTTTATTTGGTAAAATTTTTAGCTCGTTTCGGCTACTTTTCAGC
Organism: Eilema caniola; assembly: GCA_949126895.1. Taxonomy (NCBI): domain Eukaryota; kingdom Metazoa; phylum Arthropoda; class Insecta; order Lepidoptera; family Erebidae; genus Eilema; species Eilema caniola. Next base: position 452,562 of record OX421490.1, on the reverse strand, counting down.
AGCCATATTTAGTGAGAAAGATAGTAGTTGTCACAAAGTGTAAGTCATCGCAATGTGCAAGATGTACGCTTGGTCTGAAACCGAAGTAAAAAATTGTACCTATCTAAATGAAATACCTATGAATGTAAACCGTAATTACAGAATTAACATAGTCATATTATTCCGTGCCGTAAAAATTTAAAGACCATTTGCTATTTAGACACGAGAGACAAAAACCGTAAAACCGATTCGTTACAGTCACATTAAACGTTCAGCGGTTACTCGAACAACAAGTTTTATCTCAGGGATCATTAAAATATATAATATGTAAGTACACATTAGTATATGCATACAAAATTGTTATGTTTTAAAAGGAACATAATGAGTTACGGTTATTAGAAAAACCGTTAAAGTATAAGTTTATCTCGGGGTACATATATCTTGACCTCAAAATTTAGTGTATAATTATGCGCAGTACGCCGTAGTCTCTGCATGAGGATAGCTTTCTTTTTTTTTACGTGCGGGAAATCTCCACGCATACCCCCCCCCCCCCCCCCTCCGGAGCCGGGCCGGACGGGAGGTTATGTCGGACTCGAACCGACTAAACCGCACGCCATCTGTGGGCTATGCGATGTGCTAGGCCGAAAGGTGAGGTTGTCTCGCGACATATCCTTCGCACCCCGGCTGACCAAGGCCATTCCTCTCGGTCTGGCCCTCCTCGGGAGTGGGGACCGCGCGGTCCCCGACTCGCCCCCCCTAAGGGGGGGGGGGGGGGTTTGGAGCGCGGCGACGAAGGAACTCTAATCCACTCATATTCGTGTGCACTAAGTTTGTGAATTTAAAACATCACTCCATGGTACCGAATTAATCATACAACTTTTTTTAATTTGTTAAAAACTTAAACTCGGCACCGCCTTGGTGTATTTTTTTTTTATATTTGGTTTGCGCGCGACATTTTAATCATTTCCTCGCTGAGGTGGAAGTTACGTGTTGCACTCGAGTGCAAAGATTTTTCACCTCGCGCTCGTTTGATTCCCTCGTTAACGCGCAGGATTCTAATTTTATTTTTCTTTTTTTTAATTTGCTTGATCGGTCATCAACTTTACACTATTGTATAATAATAACTATTATTTTTTATCCCGGTGGAGTAAAATAGGGCCACCCCATCTCTTCCTGTAGGTATCGTAGAAGGTGACTAAGGGCTAGGGCTGTTCTACATCCGACAGTAAACATACAGCCCGTGACTAAGCCAGCTTGACGGCAATAAGCTCCCCCCTGTTACGTGGGGCCGAAAATCGTAGTTGGCGAAATGTGGGTCTTAATACACCTCTGCCTACCCCTTCGGGGATTTTTAGACGTGAGTAGGTAAGTGTATGTACGTATGTTTTTACTTCTGTCGGCATTGCCGGAGTGCCACACACACACTTTGTCAACATAAGACAATCGGCATGAATTCATTTTACTTATTTCTTTTGTATAATTGTTGGAATTCAATACATACCTCGGATATAAAATCAATAGGTTCACATTAACTACACTTCATTCAATATCGTCGGAAACAAGCCAAACCGAGATAAAAAATATAACCACAAGTTCCAATTACGCACACACACAAAATTACTATTACTTATCGCTTTTAATAAACCTTAAAAACGTTTCACACAATTTATTTTATTACAACTTTTATTTTGTTCACAAGAGCACAGATATAATTTGATTTAATAATAGTAAAAAGATAATTGCGTATTTATCCTGTTGTTTAAATAAATTATTTAACTGAGCTCATTTAATTAACAATGGTAAAAGAGCGGTAAATGTGGCGTCTGTTCAGTTAAATTATGACGTCACTATTTTTATTCAATACATTTTCCTTAGAGCTCAGAGCGTTTTGACGTAAAAAAAAGTAAATAATTTGACTGATCAGTCAAATACCGAATTGGGTAGGAACTTAACTGACTAGTCAAATTAATTACTTTTTACTGAACGTCAAAATGGTAAAAAAGTATAACGTCAATCTTTTATGTGTCAACTATACTATTATAGGATGGGTGGATCATTAAAATGAATAAAAACGATTATATAATACTAGACGCAACTTTTACTGCTCTTTTACTATTATTAATTTAATAACTTTATTTTAACTACAATTATTTTTAACACTTCGCGCTAACTCACTCGATCAATTATGAATATTATGACGGGCACAGGACAACACAACGTTCGGCCGTTGAGCCGAGTGCAAATTCCATCGGACTGATGCGACTACAGCGCTTCACTTACTACACGATTGTTTTACACAGTAACAATAAAGCGCTTCAAGCGATTCGCTGTATCTTTACCTTGGTGCCGTGTGACGAACGAGGTCTTACTCATGACATGGTTACATATTTAATGGCCATCTCATTGAATAGGTACGTAACAAATTATGCAAACAATCGATCTTATTCTATTGTATGGGCCGTTACTTGTTAGGTGTGCAGATGTCAACAGAGATAAATATCACGAGAATCTATACGGGTTCCATTTCAAAAAGTTTTCAGGGTTCCGTACCTCAAGAGGAAAAGGGTTCTATCAATATGTTGTCTATTTTTCTTTATTTAAATAGAAATAGCAACCGAAATTACTAATATTCCCTCCAACGCCTTCAACTAAGCTAAATTGTTTGTGCTAGGAGTGGGTTCACGTCGGTAGTGGTCAAGATTCGAACCTGGGACCTCTCAATCGTAAAGCTGATTCCTTAACCACTAAGCTATCGACGCCTCATTTTTCACCTTCAGTCAATAAATTTGAAATAATTTTTTAAGCATTTTTCATGCCATATATTTAAGTCGTTATTATTTAAATATTTGGCATGAAAATGCATAAAAATTTAATTCAAATTATATGGGCGGAGTAGTCAAAAATCAATGATTAAAAATGATTGAAAAATCATTCTTTGGTTCCGATAGTTCGTAAGAATGTTGGTAGGCGCTCCACTGTCACCTCAAAGACAGATATAGAAGGAGAAATTTGAATTGGTTAGGGCCAGGTCTGGTAGCTTAGTGGTCAAAGCATTGCCCTTGTACGGCAAAGATCGCGGGTTAAAACCCCGCCTAGACCGATTACATTTTTTCTATATTTCTTTTTATTCCTATATTCGATTTAAATACTACACAATAAATTTATAAACTGAACTGCCGTTCTGAAGTCATACATTGTAATACAAATCATTGAAGGACAAGGATGCTAGACAATTATGAATAATAAAGAAAAACAAAAGTGACAATAAAATAAAACAAGAATGATGTTAAAAAAATAAATCTTACAAATTAAAAAGCTAACTCACTTGACAACATGAACCAAATTTCCGGAACTGTGACAAAATCCAACTGCCAAAAAAATCCTGGAAGCTATTCATAGATATTACAATACTAATATCGAAGATGCTAGACAATAACAATAAAAAGCAAACAAACATTACAATTGAATAAAACAAAAGTGATGCAGAATAAATATAGAAAAAAAAAACTAATTTAAAATAATCAAACTCACTTGACAACATGAACCAAAGATACCCGGAACTGTCAAAAAATCCAATTGTCGAAAAATTTAAAAGTGGAACTCTCGTTCTGATGTCATTACACGAACGACCGCTCCGTGTGCAATGGCCGCCGAATCTCACATTACATTATAAGATTATAACACAATATAATACTTAATTGTAATTGAAAAACTAGACCTATGTATAAGCACGATGATGTACAAATGAACCAATGGCGTGCGACCACAGATTGTATATCTATATTAATGCTGGCGGACATTGTTATTTAGAATCACATAAGCTTAGAATAATGCATAGTTTATTGTAATTATAATAATATTTTTGAAGTATGTTGTAAACTTTGGGCTTGTATCAAAGAGGCGAGCATAAATATTGGAAGGCCGGCAAGGGTCGAAAGTAAACTATGCTAGAGGAGAAATTTCAAATAATATTGGCCATAATAACAAATTTGCATAACGGTACACCCTGCTTACATTAGGAGACTTTCAACCTCTTCCTACATTAGGATTCTTACAACCCCTTCTATCTTCTTCTCCATCCTAGCGTTAATCCCAGTCGCATCCTAAGCTTTCAACTTGGACTCTGGGGTCCGCTTTACCAGTCCAACTGCGGATTTGGCTGAACTTCGATATTTTCTGCAAAGCGACTGCCATCTGATCTCCAGAACGCAAAGGCGATATAAAAGCATTGTAGCTAGGCTAGTTGTCGGACTTTTCATAACGACTGCCTACTAATATTTGTACGTTGGTGTCTGTAACGGTGACCGTCTTTCCTGAGACTTTGCCTTCAGTTTACTATCAGGGTACACTAGTCGCTCAAGGAAAATAAATTAATTAACCTTAATACGTACATTTATCAGCGGTCGCTTACATATACTCAAATTAAACACATCTGCAATACTTTGTTTCCAAATCAACAAAGGCGGGGGATTGCATCTAAGTTCTCAGGGAAAGGAACATTGTTTTTGCTATACTGATGCGAACCCTATAGAAAACTATACGATCCTTGTACGTGTAAGTCTTAACCGTGTTACGACTAATGGCCAAATGCTCGGTAGCAATATTGTCAAATATTGTTTTCTGGAATTTGGGTATAGACGAGCGTAGGATAAATACGAGGCGTCCTTGGTCTTGAGGCTGGGAAAGAGATCGGACGGCGAGAACTAGTAAAGCAGAGGGGGCAGGCGCGTGAGACTCGAATAAGTTAGTGGTGTGGCTCGAATTCTATATCTTTATAATTCAAATACAGCCGTCTGACATAGCTAGGACCGGGTATGGGTAGATTCCCACGGGAGACCTTGCGTCGAAATGCAGCTTTCCCAAGCACAGAGGCAGTGCAACCAGATATACCAGGCGGAAGATTGAAAATCTTACGGTACGGATATCGAATCGATGAAGTATCAAATCAAATCAAAGTTTTTTTTATTTGCGTACGGTAGCTTGTAACCCGAATTTATACGTGCGATTGAATGATGATGATGATGATGAAGAAGATGTGCGAAAGAAGTAACTGACATCAGCGTATTCGTAGCTTCACTACATAGTATAAAACAAAGTCGTTTTCTCTGTCCCTATATCCCTTTGTATGCTTAAATCTTTAAAACATCGCAACGGATTTTTTGCGGTTTTTTTTAATAGATAGAGTGACTCAAGAGGAAGGTTTATAATTATGTATAATAAACTTTTAATATAGTAGACAGTGCAGCGAGAACGGGATCTGACGCCACGCGTGCGGGAAAATATTGGCGGTACGAAGTTCGCCGGGTCAACTAGTGTTGCATAAACTTTGAGTATTCTTCATCTGCGGTTAATTCCTTCATAATTGAAAGGCCAGTGGAGAAAATGCTGTCTCTGGATGAATTTCACAATATCAGTGCGGTTGGAGGGGCATTAATATCCCCTGCCAAGCAGGAGCTGGCACCTTTGACTTAAGTGTTAAATCAAATACGTAAAAAACTAATGCCCGTTTGCACTAAACTCTACTTAGGTTAATCCTTGTAAAGTGACTCCTAAGTCTAAGGTAATCTTAACTTTATTTTCAATTGCACCAACATATTTACGAAAGGGCATTCCTAACTTAAGATAAGCCTAGTAAAGTGAATGAAGGTGTAAATGAACGAATGAATTAGCCAAATGTCTATGATAATTGAGCGATTGTCTATGATTTCTTTAACGATCTCGTCGGAATTTTGGCGCGAACGCGGGAAAGCGCACATCGCAGTATTATTTTATTTTTGAAATTGGTGTGAATTCGAGTTTTTATGTCTAAAAATGTTGGATTTTTAGACATAACGTCTTGGACAATTCACACAAGTGTAGGAAAGTGGGATATTACAGTGAATTGTGACATTTCGTGTTCGTTCCAAATCTCCTGGGGGAGCTTTCAGTAAAGTCCCCACAACTTTACTGAAGCAGAAATAATCACTCATCGTCATCGTTATGGCAATCATCACTCATCGCCATCGTCATGAAAAAATATTGTATTGAAGATATTTAAGGTTTAGGCTGATGGCTTTGTGCCAAGCCCCAATAAATAATAATAAAAAAAAACGATCTCGTCTCGTCAGTCAAGTCGCGTAAGTCACGTTGTATTTAAATTTATTTAAAAATAATAATAAATAAATTTAGATTATTTATTTATTTAGTTTAATGTCATGTGCCAAACAGTATATAACAGTACCGGACATTGATTGACAACTGTCAAAAAAATAGGGTTAGGAGATTCTTAAAACGTTATGACTTACTTAATCGGTGTCATAAGAATTAAGATTGACTTAGCGTGTTTAGGAGTAGGTATCTTAGGGGTGGTGCAATGCATTTTCTTGTTAAGAGTGTCTTATATACTTTAGGCATCAGGTTAAGATACTCTTAAGTTCAGTGCAAACGGGCATAAGCTTACTCAGCCTTGGTTAGATCCTGTACCGTCACATTGGCGAGGTCAAGTCCGTGCCTCATATAAAAAAAAAAATATAAAAGCCATTATTTGAATATTACACCGAATTGTACCATGTTAGATATCAGATTGCATATAATTAAACGACATTTAGTATGTTTGTACTTGACATAAGTATATGACGAAAGTACCAGTATTTTTCCTTTCTCTTTGCCAATTGACATACTTAAATTATTGAGTAAAATATACCGACATTTATAATAAGGCTATATTATGATTCCATATACCTACATACATTATGGAATTGGGTATTTGACTGACTAGTCTAATTAGTTACTTTTTACTAAAAGTCAAAACGGTTAGATGTAAGGAAATTTGTATGGAATAAATTATTGTGACTATATTTAATCATCAAATCTCTTACTTATACAATAGTAAGGGTGAATGATTAAAATAAATAAAAACGATAAAATAAGAACCAACGCAATTTTTTACCGCTCTTTTACCATTCTTAATTTAATAAGCTCAGTTAAATAATTCATTTTAACTACAAGAAAATACTCATTGGCCATTTTCCTGTAGTAAAAATAAAACTAAATTATTTTTCTACCCTCATTCTGAAATGAAAAATGAATAAGTTAAAAACAAAACATAAATGACGATCTTTACACACAGAGTATACAAATAAATTCAAAAATAGTAGTTTATGATACTGTTGCATAATAAGGGTTCCAATACATAACACGAGTGTGTTTTAAAAAAACGAGCCGAAGGCGAGTTTTTTTATAGTATCACACGAGTGTTATAAGACCAAGTTATGAACAGTGTCATACACTACTTTATCTACTCTCATACTATAATAGATAAACTAATTTATTTTACAAACAAAACCAAACTTTGTTTAATTTAAAGGTAAAAAAAATTATATGTTGGCGCCAAGCGCGTTTCTTTTTTTTTTTTCTTCCGAATCGGTCGTTTATTTTTAAAGTAGAGGTTCAGTCCAGCAGGGCTAACATGCGCGCCACGAGATAGCTATCTCGAGGCATTTTGCCGTTTTATGTCGATATGTCGACTGTTGGTAGCATGAAGGGCTAACATGCGCGCCACGAGATAGCTATCTCGAGGCATTTTGCCGTCTTATGTCGATATCGACTGTTGGTAACTTGGCAAATTTCATGGCGATCTGTCAGATGTCGACATTACTCGACTTCGAGAAATCATCTCTACTTAGTGTCTGCAAATTGTAACATACGTGCCCTTATTTACTCGAATTTTGACATTTAAAATGTTTTGTCTCTCGTCCTTCATTTGGTCGACGAGAAGTTATCTCGTGTAAACTTTTCTTGTGCTCGGTTCATTTTGGATCAAAATTTAGTACCTTTGTGCGACTGCAAGCAATTTTCGACCTTAATGACATTTCCTTTGTTACGTGTCTTTTCGCGTTCATTGATGACGCTGATCACGAATATAAGAAAAAAAATTCGATAGCATGTCATGTCAATAAGGTCGAAAATTGTTTGCACTATTTTTTCTCTTAAATTAAAATGTTTTGTCTACCGTCTTTTATTTGGTCGACGAGAAGTTATCTCGTGTAAACATTTTTGTGCTCGGTTCATTTTGGACTAAAACATCGACTGCAAGCCATTTTCGACCTTAATGACATTTCCTTTGTTACGTGTCTTTTCGCATTAATTGATGACGCTGATCACGAATATAAGAAAAAAAATTCGATAGCATGTCATGTCAATAAGGTCGAAAATTGTTTGCACTATTTTTTCTCTTTTTCATACCTAGCATCCCTAACTAGTCTGTGCTTTCGAGCAAATGGCCGTATCGGGCCGGTTTTATCGGATAAATGTTTAAAAAATGTGTATGCCATAGACAACAATTGAAAAAGCTTGACGCGACAAAATATGTCGGCCCTGCAGGGCTAACATGCGCGCGTCGTCAAATATCTCGAATCGAGATGAGATATCATCTCGAGTCTTCTCGAGCGAAGTAATTTTTTTTCTTATATTCGTGATCAGCGTTATCAATTAATGCGAAAAGACACGTAACAAAGAAAATGTCATTAAGGTCGAAAATGGCTTGCAGTCGATGTTTTAGTCCAAAATGAACCGAGCACAAAAATGTTTACACGAGATAACTTCTCGTCGACCAAATGAAAGACGGTAGACAAAACATTTTAATTTAAAAAAGAGAAAAAATAGTGCAAACAATTTTCGACCTTATTGACATGACATGCTATCGAATTTTTTTCTTATATTCGTCATCAGCGTCATCAATTAACGCGAAAAGACACGTAACAAAGGAAATGTCATTAAGGTCCAAAATTGCTTGCAGTCGCACAAAGGTACTAAATTTTGATCCAAAATGAACCGAGCACAAGAAAAGTTTACTCGAGATAACTTCTCGTCGACCAAATGAAGGACGAGAGACAAAACATTTTAAATGTCAAAATTCGAGTAAATAAGGGCACGTATGTTACAATTTGCAGACACTAAGTAGAGATGATTTCTCGAAGTCGAGTTATGTCGACATCTGACAGATCGCCATGAAATTTGCCAAGTCACCAACAGTCGATATCGACATAAAACGGCAAAATGCCTCGAGATAGCTATCTCGTGGCGCGCATGTTAGCCCTTCATGCTACCAACAGTCGACATATCAACATAAAACGGCAAAATGCCTCGAGATAGCTATCTCGTGGCGCGCATGTTAGCCCTGCAGGTGGAGGTTGTATAGGTGTATCGTTATGATTAAAAAGTTATTTAATGATATAGGTGGCCATACAAGACCTACATCGTAATAAAACTTTTTTTTTTGGCCTGTGCGTAATGTTTGCCATAAGAGTTTTGATTTCAATTTTATAATCTTTGTATTATAGTATCAGAGTAGATAAAATACATAATGATACAGTTCTTCTATGGACAACTGTATCATAATTAAACATTTTTCCGTTAGATTACAAGTTCAGCTGAACCAAGGAGGGTTCAATGCAGTTTTTTTTATAGTCTGTGGACGCGGCGAAGCACAGGTGTCGCATACGTCCATAGGCCACGGTAACCAACCACTTTCAACCAGGTGAGTCGTGTGCTTGTCTGCCATCCTAGTTGTATAAAAAATGTATGCGCGAACGTTTACAAATAAGTACAAACATAAAGCTGTAATTACATGCAAATTCTGGTAACTGTTTCATGAGATTAGATAAAGTACCTAGTGTATGAAACTGCACATAATTTGGTCCTATAACACACTCTTACTTTAAGAACACTGATTATGCCACAGTTTCATGAACTAAGAGAAAGAGCGGTAAAATTAGCGTCCATTCTTATTTAATCGTTTTTATTTATTGGTGTATGATTACAATGATGCCGGTTGGGTAAATTAGTAAGTAGATTGTCCATTAAAAATTGTGACGTCATATTTTTTTATTTCATACAAGTTGCCTATAACTTACTTTAGTAAAAAGTTACTACATAATATGACTAGTCAGACTATAATATAGAGTATATGTCGCCGCCAACTAGCTTAATCAGCCGTCCAATTAACTGCCTAGGCAGTTAACTAAACGCCGCCAATTAATTAACGGCCTGAATGATATACAGCCGTCTCGTTTATTACATCATTTAATAAACTGGCTGGCTAATGCTTAGGCCAATCGTAAGATGGGGCACTGCCTCGAAATAAGATAGAAAATTACATACACTTACACCTTTTATATATACTTACACCTTTTTTTGTTTACCACTTAGGTGGCAGACAGAGGGGGTAGACAGAGATGTATCCACAGAAAATCAGTGATAGGTTTTTTGTGATAGCTGCGCAATCCGACTTGATTAGGTTAGGTTAGCAGGCTACGCTCCGCTCCGCTCCCGCATTAAGCCTTCGTGGTTATTTTTTTTATAACAATGCAGAAATAAGTCATTTTTTTAACTGTTTAATAAATGGCTAGGCAAGTAGTTAAACGTCATCGATGCAAGCTTTTGCTATTTGCCTAGCCGTTTAATTAAATGGCTGATCACCATTCAAGCCGTTAATTGAATGGCGCCGTTTAGTTAACTGCCTAGGCAGTTAACTAAACGGCTGATTAAGCTAGTTGGCGGCGACATATACGGAAGTATACATAATATAGATTAGACCAGTGAGATTAAGCACACTGAGGCCCTTGTTCTAGAATGTCACTCAGCTGAATCGTGATTTATCTGAGGAAAGATTGTAATGACAATCTGCCAGACAACCTGTCAATATAATGTCAATTGGATATTTTCCTGTAGTTAAAATAAATAATTTTGCTGAACTTATTAAATTAAGAATGGTAAAAGAGTGAAAACAGATGCGTTGGTTCTTGTTTTATCGTTCTTATTTATTTTTAATCATCCACCAAACCTTTAGTAGTAAATGATTTGACTTGTAACTATTATGACGTCATTAATCAATTTTTCATACAATTTTCCTTATAACTTACCGTTTTGACATTTAGTAAAAAGTATTTAATTTGACTAGTCAGTCAAATACCCAATTGTATTGCTGTCAATATGATGTCAACGTGTATACAATCTTTTCCCGGCTAAATCTAGAATCAGCTAAGTGGCAGACTGGAATACGGGCCTAACAATATGTAAATCAATGGAGTATACATTAAAATACCCAACTAAATCAAATTAGAGGTGAATAAATTTAAAAAAAAATGAATGTCTGTTAAAGTCTAAGATCCCAAGCGGTGCGATCGCACCGCGAGTCTATTGTTTACCTATTGTGTCTATTATTTACTCACTTGACAGGTTGTTTTAAAGATTATAATATATGATTTGTGAACACGGGCACAGGGCTAACCTGCCCTCCTAAAATCCCGACGTTGAAACCTTTTTACCCGAATGTCAAGAAGCGTTATGTTTTTCGCGCGTATCTTGTATGCTTGTATGTTTGTAATGTTCTTTATTACCTCATATCTTCTGATTTACTGTACGGATTTCAATGATTCATGTCTCAAATGAAAGGTATTTATTACCCCAAGTGTTCTTGGGTACATAAAATATGAACAAAAACTATATGTCGTGTTTTTGACGCCAAAATATACCTGGTAAAAAAAGACCCTCCAATTTATCAAGCAGGGTATCAAAATTAAGGCAATTAGACAAAAATATATATTATATATATTATTATATTATTATAATGACTAAAAGTATTAAATAAAACAAATTATACATACATATAATCACGCCTTTTCCCCGGAGGGTTAGGCAGAGGTGAATTAACACCCACATTTCACCAATCTGTATTCGGTCCCACGTAATAGGGGGTGAGCCTATTGCCGTATTCCGGGCACTATTGTTGACTCGAGCCATGCATCTGAGGCTGAGTCTGGACTGTGCATATCTGTCTGATGTTAAAGTTAATCAGCCCTATCCCTTAGTCGCCTTGTACGACACCACATGGGAAGAGAAGGGGTGGCCCAAATTCTACTCAGCCGGAACCACGCGGCTTTAAATTAAAACAAATTATTAAAAACAAAAAACTCGACAGATGTTACAAAGATCGGCACAAGCTTTGTAGCAGGTAGTATCTATTTTCAAATGACAAACCAGATCAAAATTAATGGGTACCGCCTTTTATAAAGCTTGTTTCGATATTTTCATCATCAGTCGAGTTTTTTTTTACATTATTTACAATATGAGCATGAAAGTATGAATTGTTTATGTTCTAAGTCCTTGAACACGTAAGTACAATGGTATTCGCGACACCGCGCGTGTAAGTCGGAGGTTTGTATTCATTCCACAGGACTACCTTTCAATCAAACAATGGAGACCAAGAACGTTACAGATTACTAGCAAATTAGTCTATCTAAACATGACACATCCAAGGTATACTTACCGACATAATATGTATAATGACCTAATGCGTGTAGTGAGAGAGAATACAAGTATCACCACCCATCTCATCCGAAGGGTGTCGTAAGAGGCGACTGACGGAAACATACGCAGACGATATCACTGCGAGAGAAGGAACACTCGAAATAAAACCCTGTACCAACCCGTCAGCGTGGAAACCAGTAGGCCAAAACCTGCCAACATTGAGAGAGGCCTATGTCCAGTTGTGGACTGCAAAGGCCTGATTGATTGATGTTGACCTAAATCACGAGAGAAACGATGACTTGACGCGCGCGGATTAGTTTGATCAGTATACACAGAGTTTCTGTGCCGTCAGTGCAGAAGACAAAGCAGGAATAGCCTTTGGTCGTACAACTGACAGCACAAAAACTCTCCAGTAAGCTCTGGCTATCCCTACTCACCGCCGGGAACACAACACGAGGTTAATGTAGGAACTCGTGTCCTACCCCCTTTACCCGTAACTATATATAGATAGATAGATGTTCGTATGACAACCGGGACCGACGGCTTAACGTGCTCCTCCGATTCACGGAGTGGTCTTAATATCTTAAGAGTGGTCACCCATCCTAAGATCGATTTGGCTAGTGATGTTTAACCTCGCAAACTCGATTATCACTTAGCCACGAGGCCTTCAAAAAGGATTCTATACTAATATTATAAGACTGAAGAGTTTGTTCGTTTGTTTGTTTGGTTGAACGTGCTAATCTGAGGAAATACTAGTTCGAAATAATAAATAATATTTTTGCGTAGAATAGCCTGTTTATTGACAAAGGTTATAAGCTATAAATCATCACGCCATTACTAAAGGAAGCGGAGCAGTGATCATTAATGTCAACACATTGGGTAGATTTCCATACACTATTTAAAGACTAAAAAATTACGGGTTCAAAGGTACGAAGCCGGGTATAATCGGCTAGTGAATATATGTGTACGAACCGCTCTTTGTACCGTCTGCACGTCTTAGAATGTCATTAGGCATTATTGATAAATTCATCTCATAGCTGGGACATTGAGGGCGTGGGCGTGCCCTCTTACCACCCACGCCCTACCCGCGCGCGTCACTGGAGGCTAGGGTAGCCACCCCTCTCGCATACTAGCGGACGGCGTGCGGCGAGACCGAAATCAAATCAAATAAAAAAATCTAGGCAAATAAAAATACGTTTTTGTCACGCGTAAAATAAAAATTAGCGAAATTCGAGTCGGATTTGCGTACTAAAGGTTCCGTACCAATGTCTAGACATATGAAAACCTCTTTTTGAATTGTCCCGTAGTAATATCGAGCAAAAAAACCGACCGAATGCCAATACCACGTTTGTTTTATGGTAGTCCCGTCTTGAGTATTTATTTTATTCTGTGAAAGATCGGTAAATGTATAGAAAAACTTAGAAGATCTACTAATTGATTTAAAATCTCATTAAATATCTTATTTTGATATTAGTATTTTTAATTGTGATAGCGATAACAGAAATACATCATCTATGAAAATTTCAACTGTCCACCTATCATGGTTCATGAGATACAGCGTGGTGATAAACAGATGCACAGCGGAGTCAAAGGCCCGTGTTCTAGAAAGATACTTCAGTCCTTTTCAAATATCATTTCAATTTATTATTATTAGTACTTAGGACAGATTCTTATTCATCCCAGCGTTAATCCCAGTTGCATCTGAAGCTGGAGTCTGGGGCCCGCTTTCCCAGACCAGCTATCCAATATTAAAATATTAAAATGTTTAATATATTCCCTCAAGAGTTGGTTGACATACCACTAAATAAGTTTAAAATCGAAGTAAAAAAGACTTTAATGAAAAAAGGATATTACAAAGTAAAAGAATACCTTAATGATAAAAATGCATGGTCATCCTACTCTCTTTGCTTGCTCGCACAATATAAATAAACCTATGAAAAAAAAAACAAATTGTTTTAAAAAAAGAAACGATAATATTGTTCACTGAGTTTCTTGCTGGTTTCTTCTCAGTAGAACCAACTTACCGAACCAGCGAAAGAATCATTTTCAAATGATTTATTTACTTAATTTAATATTATATTAGTAATTTCTTGACATTATTAAAATTTTGACGTTCATATGTGCTCTTTATGTGCCTAAACTGAATAAACGAAATAGATTCTTTGATTCAATTGTCATTGATATTATAATCTGTCAAATCTGTCAACAAAAAATCAAGATCCAGGACTGAGTGCCGTCAACATTTCAATAAATCCAAGTTCAAACTATTTAGGCAATCTGTGGTATCGCTATGGAATAAGGACCTTAATAAAAGGGTCAGGTTCTTACCCTTTTTTAAAGTGCGGGAAATCCCCACGGATTCCACCCCCACCGGAGCCGGAGGGAGGGGGGTTATATCAGATTCAAACCGAAAAAACCGCACGCTGTCTGTGGGTCGCAGTGCAAGGCCTAAGGTGATGTAACTATAGTGCATATACCTCGCACCTCGGCTGACCCAGGGCCATCTCTCTCGATCTGGCCCTCTCGTCCTCGGCATGGGGGGAGGGAGGGGCGTGGTCTGCTTCTGCTGGGGTGACAGGCGGCTCCACCTGACACCCCCCTTGTCCGCGCTCATGGGGACGGAGATCATTCATCGACCTCCGACGTTCGACTTGCTTCAGTTGGCGGGCACCTATATGCGCGTTTTTACGCTTTGAGTACGGAACCCTAATTCTTATAACAACATGTTAAAATAGACATTCGTATAGTGGTTATCAGCTACAATCAGCCTACCTGTGTACATACACATCTCGCTAACTGTTGATAAATCGACGTATTATGTACCTAGTAAGGTACCCACCTACTGCGTGTGATAACAGTCAATGATAAGGACAAACATGTTCTATACGTTTCTAAACCATGGTGGTGATATCACATGCATACAAGGTTCCTACTGGGTCGGCAGCACGAGTGTGACTCTCCTGATATTGCACACGTCCATAGGCCACGGTAATCACTTCCCATTAAGTGGACGGTGTCCTTGTCTGCCACTTAAGTGGTATAATAAGCAAGTTGAACTATATACCGACTAATACCACACGCTGTCCCAGATTTCAATTACCGGGGTGAAAAGTTCTCAATAAGACATTTCTTTTGCAGGTATAGACAGTGCTGTTTTCTTTTGTCATATATGTCAATATGACCTCACTTCTGGTGAGCTGAAGTCAGTCTCGAGAAAAAGGGTCACCATTACAGATACCAACAGTGTTACAATGGTGGCTCTCAGCTTGACGGCCTCATTAGATGCTTTTCCACGAAAAATTCAACAATTGAACACAGTTGTTGAAAGTTTATTTAAAAAAAAAAACGCAATAAAAACAAATCTTTGAAGTTCAAGTCAGCGATAAGCGATTTATTTTTATTCAGTATAATATAAGACCAGGGTAGGAGCCTTTAAAAATAATAAAAAGTGAAAAAAAATAATAGTAGGATGAAACCCATTAGAAAAGGAGGGGGAATATTATAAAAATGAAAGGAAAAATAAATTACGGGCGATCTGAGGTCGGGAAGGGGATGGGGGTGAGTTTTAAGGGTAAAAAACGGTTTTTCTCGATTTCCGGCAAAACTAAAAGTCCTGTGGAAAAAAGTCAAATGGCAAAGTTGTAGGTAATAAAAAGATCTAAAACTTTTGTTTTAACACTTTTTTCACATAACCTCAAAATTTATGTGAAAAATTCAAAAAACCAAGATTTTGGTTTTTTATTTTTATCTTTTTCAAATAAATTTCTTTCACCATCGGAAAGTAGAGATTTCAACGAACAGAAAACATAAAAACTTTTTGATGAAAGCTGATATTTTGTCGGGTGAATTTTCGATTGAAAATTAGGGTGCTTTTTCGATATTAATTCAAAATAAGGCGCAAAAATAAATATTTCTAATCAAATAATTACAGCGTATTTGGGACATAAAAAGGTAAGTTTTCACCAAATTTCATGAAAAAAGAAATCTTGGTTTTTTGAATTTTTCACATAAATTTTGAGGTTATGTGAAAAAAGACAAAAGTTTTAGATCTTTTTATTACCTACAACTTTGCCATTTGACTTTTTTCCATAGGACTTTTAGTTTTGCCGGAAATCGAGAAAAACCGTTTTTTACCCTTAAAACTCACCCCCATCCCCTTCCCGACCTCAGATCGCCCGTAATTTATGTTTCCTTTCATTTTTATAATATTGCCCTCCTTTTCTAATAGGTTTCATCCTACTATTATTATTTTTGTTATAAAAATTATCGACATTGGTCTATATACCTAATATATAGATAAAAATACGTAAAAAAAATATTATGAAAAATTTAATTGTACCTACCTACTTATATTCAGCTAAGTAAACTTACATAAACCAAGTACCTCATACCTACATTCGTCGATCTTATCTTATCTAATACAACACCCAGACCAATGCAAATATATATATTCATGCATACAAATATTTACAGTGAGCCGGGATCGAACCTGCATTTCCTGCATAGGCTGTCAATGGGGACCGCCTACGCTTTTATCCCTACAGAGGGCGCCTCGTAATGGCCAATGTTAGCTGTCATCTACGTAGATTTTATTGTTTTTCTTTTCAAATCTGACAGCTGTGAGTTTGTTATTGTCACAGAACAGATGGTTATTGTTGTTTGATCATATGCTGCTACCATCTACAATTGAGAGGAGAGGCGCCCTATGGAGAGCCGTAATATAATTGCTTGTTCGATTGCTACATATATATTTTAATAAATTAGATTCAATGTGATTCAATGTTACAATATAAAAAAAAAAAAAAAAATGTGAATTGGATGGGTTCGATATAACTAGTTCGGAAACTGTGTGTCTTCGACTTAGGTATGTAATTTACATTTACACTAGCGTCACTATTGTATTAGGTTTGATATGTACCTGTAATGATAGTGTAAAAGTTATAATAAATAAATAAATAAATAAAAAAAAAATAGTTTTGCGTCGGCATCCCCAATATAGAGTCCTTTTCACGAAAGAACACCCCCGGCAATTTAAAGAACTAAATTTGATCGAACGGCCATGTTGACGTTCTCAAGTGTTGTGATTGTGTTCGGTTGCTTATGAGACAGGACAACAGGACTCTACAATGTATTTTTGGAGCACTCATAAATTAAAGTAGTAAATGCTGGCAATATTCCGTCGCACGACACTAGAGACGCGTCTGCGGGACTTCTTTCGTGAACTCTAGTATAAATGTTTTCCTCACAGAGCCCCTAGAATTATTAGATCAAGGATCTCCAGTTGTTATCAATAGGACACAAATCTTATTGTGAGTTTGTCAGACAATCTTTGACAAACGCTCGAGTACTTGATAACTGTCTGATAACAACTTGATAGGAAAGGAGGGGGGGGGGGAGCAGGAAGAGGTATCCACACGCAGTGCAGTTGAAATGATTGAGTACTTTCCTGTAGTTAAATTAAAATTATTTAACTGAGCTCATTACATTAAGAATGATAAAAGGGCGGTAAAAGTTGCGTCCCGTCTTATTTTATACTTATTATTTGTTTTTATCATCCACACAACCTAGTTTGACAATTAAATATAATGACGTCACAATTAAATAATAAATAATAATCTTCTTTTATATTTAAAAATGAATTGCAATTCTGTTAGTCTCGCTAAAACTTAAGAACGGCTCAACCGATTTTGGTAATTTTAGACTTGAAATATTTGTGGATGTCCAGGGAAGGTTTAAACGGTGAGAAAATTTGGGAAATTGCAGGGCGGTACGAAGTTTGCCGGGTCAGCTAGTAAAATAAAAATATTCCACAACATTTTACACAACGCTATCTAGACCCATGGTAGGCATAGCTTAACCAGCTTGTGTTATGGAATCTAGAATGCGGATAAACATAGGTACTTAGATAATTTTATTTGTCAATACATACAAATTATACATGGAAACACCCAGACCAATGCAAATACTGATATTCATGGATACAAATATTTACGTTGAGCGGGGATCGGGGGCGGTAGTGAACGCGGCCGCTACGCAGGAGGCGCTCCTGCGTAGCGGCCGCGTTCACTACCGCCACGCCTCAGAGGCCCTCAATTGTTAATTTCATATAAGATTCCTTCTTATAACTAACCGTATTGACGTTTAGTAAAAAGTAACTATTATGGTAAAAGCACCAATGGTAGATACTTTAAGGACAAATCAAACGTCTCATCGCATAATGTCCTTTTTTTTTATTTATTTACTAGCTGTCGCCCGCGGCTCCGCCCGCGTGGATGTCGGTTATCGCGAATCGGGGTATGAAAAATAGATGTTGGCCGATTCTCAGACCTACCCGATATGCCCACAAAATTTCATGAGAATCGGTCGAGCCGTTTCGGAGGAGTTTAGGAACGAAAACTGTGACACGAGAATTTTATATATTAGATTTATTTGTGGATCATAGGTTTGTGTACAGTTCTTAATCTAAGTTACATATTAGTGCGCTATGTCCTACCATGGAATATGGTGTACAAATTAAATTAAACTTACAAAGGTTATCAAATTAATAAGAAATACTTTAACAATGTCAAACAATCATAATGTCCTTTTCTGCATGGATTTCTGCAAAGTTAAAAAAAAAATAACCACGAAGGCTTAATGCGGGAGCTACGCTCCGCTCCGCTCACGCCTTCTAACCTAACCTAACCAAGTCAGATTGCGCAGCTATCACAATATAAAGACATAATCCTGATTTTGAGAAAGGGACATTATGAGAAAGGACATTTCGAGAAAAGGACATTATGCGATGAGACCAAATCAAACTTCACTCTAAAAAAAACCACATATTTTTTTAAGAATGGCCGCTACGTCCTTTTTTAACTGTTAAAGCAAATTTTAGACATAAACTTTAGCAGATAAAATCTTTAAAAAGTAAATATTTTTACTTTAAATACAATTATTATACAAACAAATAAACACCAATAGTCGACAATTACTTAAAACTGATACAAAACTTAGCCATAAAAATACGGCAATGGCCTGCGTAGGTCAATAAGTTACATATTATAACATCCGTACTAAAAATAGTGATAATCATTATTAAAAAATAAAAAAACACACGTATTAAAAATCACTACCCTTATCCAAAATCTTAAGAAACAACTGGCGCTATTTCAATATTTACTCACGACAGTGTTGCGAATTTTTGAACATGAATTATATATTATGCCATTAGATGTCTTTTAAGTAAATAGTCAATTAAACAAAATAGTTACTTTTGCTTACAAAAAAGTTTTTTTTTTCGAAATTGTCGACTATTGGGTCAGTGTCGACTATTGGGTCTATTATCTTAAGCAAGTATGTATTCGGTTTGAGCGGCACGTGGAAAGCATCAGCTGATGAGGCCGTCAAGCTGAGGGTCACCATTGTAATCCATTCTGAAAATCCATTCTAAAACCATTCTTGGTGACTCTTTTTCCTGAGATTTTGCCTTCAACTTACCATCATCCGAGGAAAAGTCCTACTGACGACATTTATATAAAAAATATTTTAAATCTTACCCAACATCCAGGTCGTCCAACCGCTGGTACTTAATGCCTCTTGAAATCATTTTGTCTCCTTCACACCCAACGTTTGTACATATAACACTGTCTCACTCGCACACGCACACATACACGTTCACTATACAACACTAGTTACGTGAGTGTTCCTGTTTCGAATTTCGAATTCTATTTTTGAATATTTTTGACAGAATTATTCGTTACTTCAAAGTTGATAATACAGATTAAAAAATGTGAATTAAATAAAATTGCAGTGTTGGTTTCCGGTGGAATAGTATAGCGCCACTCCATCTTTTTCCGTGGGTGTCAAAGAAGGTCATATGTGGGACAGAAAAACAAAGACCGAAAAAGAAAGAAAGAAAGAAAGAAAGATACGACCGGTACTAACGATACGAACATAGTGGCGTAGGAGGAATATTTCCAAAAGGGAAGCCGTTGAAAAAAAGCTCTAATAGAACGATCATAGCCATTTTAGACGGAATTCTGGGCATTCTGATTTTAGACACTGAAATTTCAGGTTCAGATTTTGAAATTCAGCATCGTTTTCTTTCATAATCATCTCTACCACGGCTTCCATTTGTTGAGCAAGCTGGCAGAAATAGGGTATTAGGTACCCCTCGACACTGCCATTCAGTAATAACCAAACAAGTAACACTGTTACTGGTTGGAAAAAATATTCTTAACGTGTCACAGATGTTTCTGGATGCAACACTTTTTTTCCCAATTAGTAACACCAACACATATTTCAGTGTTACTAGTTGGGCCAAAAAGCGTTGTGTTCCCGGCGGTGAGTAGGGTAGCCAGAGCGAGTTTTTGTGCTGTCGGTGGGAAAACCAAAGGCTATTCCTGGTTTGTTTTCTACGCTGACGGCGCAGAAACTTATGTTTACAAGGTCGGCAGCAAGTGTGACCCCGCTGGTGTTGCACACGTCCATAGGTCATGGTAACCACGCAACATCAGGTGAGCCGTGTGCTAGTCTGCCACCTCAATTATATAAAAAAAACGAGTTGCATAAACCTGTACGGTATCGCACCCTGGTCAACCACGAGCCATAGCACCCTGGGGCCATCTCGTCCGCGGTATGTAGAATCTAAATTCAAGCTTCGGACTTATTCAAGCGTGATTACATGCGTAAACACTAATTAATGTGATTAAATCATTGTGAACATACGTAAACAGTACGGTAAGGAAATTAACAATATTATGTATCTGGTTTTCCCGACATTACGGGAAAATCGGTGACACTATGTCGGATCTCACGTATTAGAAGACTAGCCAGCCTTCCTCAGCTTTGCTATTGGCATTTTCCAGACCCTGTATGTTGACGGTATTCCTGTCCAATTGAGAAGTCTGACTGGGGAAGTACCTCCGCCCTACAGAATACCGCCACCATAATAACATCGTGGAACATTGTGTTCCCGGCGGTGAGTAGGGTAGCCAGAGCTCACTAGAGTGTCTTTGTGCTGTCAATGGGAAGACCAAAGGCTATTCCTGCTTTTTCTTCTAATACACTGACGGCACGGAAACGCTCTGTGTGTTTACAGGGCCGGCAGCACGAGTGTGACTCCCCTGGTGTTACACACGTCCATAAGTCACGGTAACCACTTACCATAAGATGGACCCTGTATAAACCTTCTAATCTAATGCCCTTATTAAAGAATCCCATATTCAATAGGACTCGGTATTGGGTGATTTCTCAATTATATTACAATTTTAGTCTGTACAAAGCCGGTATTGGCAGCTAGTTACAGGATAACATTGTCCTTGTTAAGGCCTGATTTACAAGGAAAACCTTGGCTGATGACATAGATATTCCTGCACGTATTACTCCTATTGCGTATACAAAAAACACAGTTTGATGTTTATCCGTGTGGTGACGGAGAAAGAATACAAATATCACCAACCCATCTCATCCGAAGGGTGTCGTAAGAGGCGACTGACGGAAACATACGCAGACGATATCACTGCGAGAGAAGGAACACTCGAAATAAAACCCTGTACCAACCCGCCTGGCCAGCGTGGACAGAGTAGGCCACGGCCTCCCAATATTGGGAGAGGCCTATGTCCTGCAGTGGACTATTATAGGCTAATTAACTTGATATTTGCTTATGAATAGGTATACAGGGCCCTTCCAATACCTTCGGAGCCCTTGCCCATGTATTGCCGTTAAGCAGGTACTTAAGTCACGGGTTGTGTGTCTACTGTCGGATGGAGCAGCCCTATCCCTTAGTCACTTTCTGCGTCACCCCCGGGAACAAATGGAGTGCGCCATTATACTCCACCGCGAACCAACACATTGTTTTCAATCGATTACAGAACTATTCAGTCAAATTTAATATCGTTATTAATAATATTCGGCGATTATTGTTCCCATTGTCGTGTCGATTACCGGACTGATTGCCAAAGCCTCGACAAACATCTCAAGAGGCTCGCGATAGACAGTTGGGTCAAGGGCCTGATGCAGAAGGCGGTACTCCTCGACACGGCACGCATCGAGAGGAGGTTCCTCTCCCTGGAGCCCTAACCACCGGTAGCTTGGTCCCGGTGGAGCACAATTTTGTTTTTCCTTTTTTTATAATATGTTTTTAAAAATGTAATTTTAAGTACTTAGTTTTAAAATAAATAAAGAGGAATAATAATATCGTTAATGCTAACACAACACGTGCACACTCACTGAATTCGATCGTTTATAGAACTATTATTTCAAATAAATAAAATAAATAATACAAATAAATTAATAATTTAACTGGTCGATACGCCCGCGTACCGACTATACAGTTTCAGCACTGATTGCACACTGAATACTCCATTTGGATAGCTACTCAACATAAGGTAAACAGTCTTAAAGCTTCTTTTTATAAAATAGGACTTTTTATAATATTTATATTTAGGAGGTAGGACACGACGGTATTTCCGTCTAATTGAGCAGTCCGACTGGGGCAGTACCTCCGCCCTACAGAATACCGCGGCCATAATAACCTCGTGTTGTGTTTCAGACAGTGAGTAGGGTAGCCAGAGCTCATTGGAAAGGTTTTGTGCTGTCAGTGAGAAGACCAAAGGCTATTCCTGCCTTGTCTTCTACACTGACGGCACAGAGACTCGTTGTGTTTGCAGGGTCGGCGGTACGAATGGGATTTCGTATAAAAAAGCACATATTAAACAAAAAAACTAGGCTAACTGACTAATTAGTGGTACGATTTCAGCTTTTTATCTTCGAAATAAGTTTCCAAGCAGAAAAATATTAATAAACTGAGCTGAGTATTGAAATAAAACATATAAAAATTCACTTTAAAGATTGCTTACGTTAAGTTAAATACCTAGCTAACAGAATGGACTATAGTGATTTATGGCATTATTTCCTTGTTGAGTTGTTCATGACGTAATCAAATTTTACAAGGATTTTATTTTGAATCCAGTGACGTTACAGAATGTTCTCTATATGCGCAGTACGCGTATTTGTGGGCCTTTTGAGGATAGGGCGGGGTGCTACGGCCGCGGAGGAGCTCAAGCCCACCAAGCATACTAGGTGCTATTCGCTCAGGTGCTATTCAGCTGGGTGCTCTATGTGGACTACACCATAATTTATATCAAACCAATCCGCACTAAGGCCTCGTTTTGCTCGCGATATATGCCGGGTAAACTATACTTTGTATGTCTCTCTGTAGGAGTTTGACTGTTCTGGATGAGGGCCTTTTTATTCGTGTGCAAATCTTCAGGGATACCACTTCCGTAGGATATCGGTTTGATATACTCAAAACGACTAAAGTTCTTGAGGTCTTCAGAGTTTTAGGTTAAATAAAGCTTATCGCTTGCACCCTTGTTGACCCAGGGCCTATTTCCTTATGCAGTCAAATGCTGGACATAGGTCTCTCCCAATATTGGCAGGCTCTGTCCTACTGTGTCCACGCTGGCCAGACGGGTTGGTACAGGATTTTATTTCGAGTGTTCCTTCTCGTGCAGTGATATCGTCTGCGTCTGTTTCCGTCAGTCGCCTGTCACAACACCCTTCGGATGAGATAGGATGGTGATACTTATATTATTTCTCCGTCGACACACGGATTGAATTATGTTCCTAATCTATACTAATACCTATTATAAAGGAGAATGACTTTTAAGTTTGTTTGTAATGAATAGGCTCAGAAATTACTGGGGCGATTTAAAAAATTCTTTCACCATTAGAATGCTACATTCTTCGTGAGTAACATAGGCTATATTGGATATTCAAAAAGTTTAGCGTTCCATACGAAATCTACGGAAACGTTTTTGCCACCCGTTCGATGCCTGGGCGAGTCGCAAGTGTTAAATAGTCTGTTTACATTACAACGCAAGGGAGCGGAGCAATAACCATAAATTTCAACAAAACTGGCAGTGTCCCATACATTTGCGTTCCAGACGTTTCGTCGATCACTGCGGTCGACATCTTTAGTGGCGCGGGCCCGGGCGGCGATGAGTGCGTTACAAGGTTTACAGGGATTCAAAGTATGCCACAGGCGAAGCCGGGGCGGGTCGGCTAGCAAGATATAAGCCAGCGTTTATTCGACAGAACAATGATAATAACTTTATTATTACACGGCTAATAATGGCCGATATTATCTTATTATCACTGTACATAATATATTGAACCGTACTTAATCTAAAACCTGTGTTTGTGCCGTGACCTACATAAAAACAAATAAAAAGACATTAATTTATAATTATCTATTACATACATACATATACTCACGCCTGTAAATCCCAGAATGGGTAGGCAGATGTATAGTAACACCCACGTTTCACAGTCATTTTCGGTAGGGGGCGAGCCTATCGCCGTCTAGCGGGCACTTAGTCATGGGCTGTATGTTTACTGTCGGATGTAGAACAGCCCTATCCCTTAGTCCCCTTCTGCGACACCCACGGGAAGACGTGGGGGGTTCTAAACTCCACCGGGAACCAACACGGCAAGCACCAACACGACGAAGGGTCACACATGGTATCTAACCACTCGTGTTGTGTTCCCGGCGGTGAGTACGGTAGCCAGAGCTCACTGGAGAGGTTTTGTACTGTCAGTGTGAAGACTTAAGGTTATTCCTGCT
Organism: Eilema caniola; assembly: GCA_949126895.1. Classification (NCBI taxonomy): domain Eukaryota; kingdom Metazoa; phylum Arthropoda; class Insecta; order Lepidoptera; family Erebidae; genus Eilema; species Eilema caniola. The sequence goes on along the minus strand of OX421490.1, from coordinate 427,685 downwards.
TTATCTTCTACACTGACGGCACAGAAACTCTCAGTGTTTACAGGGTCGGGTCAGCACGAGTGTGACTACCATGGTGTAGCACACCACTTACCATCAGGCATCCGATTCTGGTAATTTTATGACATAACAACACCACTGTCATAGTATGACATTGTATAAAATGTCATTAAATTTTAGACTTTATTTAGAACTCTTAAGGTTCAAAATGAAAAGATAAAGAGTTTATAACATTTTTCAGTTCACTCTACAAAATTGTTATTCTATTTTAGACTTTTAGATTATTTTAGTAAAGCCTAAGTTAAATGGCATTTGTTAGAGTGTCTGTGGTACGACAATGGTTTTGCTATGATAAAAATCATAGCAGAGTCAGGGCCCAGGTGTGCCGTGTGCTTGTCTGCCTCCTCACTGGTGCAAAAAAAGAAACTACGGTATCTAGTCATCTAACCTTATGTGTCCTACACTCGTATACCTAATTAATGTTATCGCACAATACAATATATTTTAATGTTAACAAATAAATAATTAATACAATGTGGATAAATACATTATGGTCTTACAATCGCAGTGTTATCGCAAACTCGTCGCGATTTCTAAGGGTCAGTGGGATTTCTTAGACCTCAATTAGCATTGACATTGTGTCATACAAATACCTAACGAATATAAACAGTATCTGTGCCGTGGCGATAGTGAACGCGACTGCTACGCAGGAGGCGCTGGTTCGATTCCCGCTTAGTGCAAATATTTGTATGCCTCTGAGATCACGTTAAGCCGTCGGTCCCGGTTGCCATACGAACATCTATGGCAGTAGTTACGGGTAATTATAGTTCTAAAAATTCCGATTAGTCTAACTACAAAACTTCGTTATAGCGAATTTGATGTGGAGGTCAGATGACAGCCGTTTTACGGAAAATATAGCATCACAGCTAAACTGGAAAACCAACCCCAATTGATGTGTTAAAAGGACCAGAGAATGATGATATCTTGCAAACGTACAAATTACTGCAGTACCAAAAAACACGGTATGTCTTCGCGAGACAGTATTTAAGTATGTTTGCCCGCATACTAGAACACATATCCCAAGCTCTGTGGAATATATCCTAGAATGTAGGCCATTAATTGAAATTGAAGGTTATTATCTTATAGATCACCTTACAGCCTCCGCACTACCATTATAATTAACACACTGCAGCCACCGTACCACATTAAAGACCTTGCAGAGTGAAAGTAATACGAGCGACAGAGACAACACGTGTGACAAAAAGAGACGCCATGCTTTACCGCCTTGTACACCGTACAGTCTTGTGATGTTAACTAATAAAGTACTCAATATTTTTTCCCCATTCCCGTCGACTGTTTGTTCTGAAATATGGTTCGCACCTTTAGTTCGGACAATAATACAATTTACTTTTTTTTCTTTTTATATAGGTCACATCAATTTGACTTTACCTCGCCTGATGGTAAGCTGAAGGCAAAGTCTCAGGAAAGAGAGCCACCATTATGTACACGTGCCATGTTAACAATGGTAGCACTCAGCTTGACGGCCTCATCAGATGCTTTTTCACGCCCCGCTTAAAGGACCCGGGACTGTAGGAAGAGGGAAACACGTGAGCTGGTAAGGAATTCCAGGTCTTAATGATGCGTCAAAGGAAAGAGTCACCGAACCGCTTGGTTCTTGAAGTAATGTTCTGCACCGTATAGGGGTGACATCTAAGTCCTGCACGTGTCGTCCTGTATAGGAAGAGAGAGTGGGACTAATTGGAATAGCTCTTCAGAACATTCATCATGGTAGAGACGGTAAAATACTGCCAAGGAAGCAACATCTCTACGCATCTGCAGAGGCTCGAGGGTACCCGTGACCTCAGGATTTCCGATAATACGTTATAGACATTAATATAATAATAAAAAATGTATTAAGTACGTTCTGAAGCTAACTGTACTGACGTCGCAAATGTTCGGTTTCTCAACTGATACAAAAAGTGAAGGGTTTCTGGTGCGTGCAGCTTTAGCGATTTGTTTGATACTAGCTGTTGCGTGAGACGCCACCCGCTTGTATGATGGTTATCGCAAACATAGCCTATTTTCTTTTCTGAGTTCTGGCCTATCTCTGTAGATACTAATTTTTTATCTAAATCAGTTTAGTAGTGCAAGCGTAACAAACCGAGTTACTTCCGCCTTATAACTTCAGCTATCTATCAGTAAAAGTGCCGGCAAAAAAGGGAATTCGTTGGCATTTTGTATGAGTGTGATTTTGAAGGTTTTGATGGGGCAGGCAGCAACGTGTGTCAGTCCCATACTTTGATCAATTTATTATATTCTACAAATGTATTGCCACTTATTTAGCGGGGCAGATTTATGTTAGAATTCTCTGATAAAAAATAGAAGTAACGACACGAAGGTATTTCCGTCCAATTAAGCAGTCCGACTGGGGAAGTACGTCCTCCCTACAGAATACCCCGGCCATAATAACCTTGTGTTGTGTTCCTGACGGTGAGTAGGATAGCCAGAGCTTACTGAAGAGATTTTGTGCTGTCAGTGGGAAGATTAAAGGCTATTACTGCTTTTGTCTTCTACGCTGACGGCACATAAACTCTCTGTGTTTACAGGGTCGGCAGTGCGAGTGTGACGCCCCTGGTGTTGCACACGTCCATAGGCCACGGTAACCACTTTCCTCCAGGTGGAACGCGTGCTTGTCTGCCACCCAAGTGGTATAAATAAATTTATAAATAACAAATTAGACTCGACCCACATGCGTGGTCAATCTTCACCTTTCAACAAAGACAGGCTACAAGCACAATAGATATTGTTTATCTATTTATAATACATCATGTCAATATTTTCCTTTTGTCGCGGGGCTAAGCAGCGAACCGGACCACGATACTGCAAATTCTCAACCACTGTGACACCACAGACACTGCAATGCCATTCAGCTGATATGCTGTTAAATACTAAAATCAAATGGAATTTTGTAGAGCTAATTAAAATTGTAATGAACTCTTTTTCATTAACTTTTGGACTAGGCTATATCAGTAAAAATTAAATCGCATTTTTTAATCCTATCCATGCTGCACCATCTGTTCAGCTGCCCCTTCAACCCCCCATCTTTGCTGACATATTTTGAGCCCCGTTAACCCATCAGTTTAGCTTTCAAATAATATATGGGAATCTACGGATTCATAGACATTTATAATTACTACTCCGCTCCCTTGGATAGTAGCGTGATGATATATAACTTATGTAACTCAGTGAAAATGTAGCTTTTTAATGGCAAAAGAATTTATGAAATCGGTTCAGTAGTTGTTTTTAACTTAAACATAAGAAACAAACAAAAATAGAAATCTTTCCTCTATATAATATTTGTTAGATACTTTGTATAGATTAGAATGGAAGAATAGAGTACTTGCTTTATACGTAAAAAATATGTGTTTATCAGCTGATAACGACCCACTAGACTTATCAGCTCAATCGATACGATACGACCCGGTGAGGGAGAGCTTAATAAATAATACCTATTTGGTTATCTCCTATGTACAGTCAGCATCGGATCGGCCTTGATGAACAAAATGCTCAAAATTATCTAAGTCCTTGCCCAACACCTTCCTGTTGATGGATTGTATATTTTGAGATAGTCAAAATATTTCTGGCGCTTACTGTACTTGGATTAGTAGAATAGGTGTTCGGAACAACATAAAAAAAATATAACACTGATCCCGAAGTTTCGGTTGCTTTTCAGCAGGTAACGGAAAGAACGTTGTGTATCCGCCATAGACGCAAAAACTATTAAACGGATTTTTGATGTATTTTAAACAGTTCTTTTGTTTTACCTCGCAATGAAGCAAATAATCAAGAATCAATTTCGTTTATTCAGAGCATTATATAAACGTGAAAATTGTACTATTATGTCAAAAAATAATTACAAGAATCCTACTAATATCATAAACGCGAATATTAGTAAGTATGAATGGGTGTTTGTTATTTATTCAATAATATAGCTTATACATCTGAATAACACATAGGCTAAAATTCACCCTAGCAGAAGCAGGCCACGGGCGGCGGCGCGCATCGTCCTACGGTCCATACCGGGGGCGAGTCGGGGACCGGGCGGTCCCCCCTCCCTAGGAGGGCTAGACCGAGAGGAATGGCCCTGGGTCAGCCGGGGTGCGAGAGATATGTCGCGAGACAACCTCGCCTAGCACATCGACCCACAGACGGCGTGCGGTTTAGAGTTTCGAGTCCGACATAACCTCCCCCTACGGCTCCGGTACCCGGACGGTAAGTTGGTTCTGAGGTTTAGCTGAGTGGCATTCTAGAACACGGGCCTCAGAGAACTATTATCCATTTATTTTTTAAATATAGTTTAGTTTAGGATTGATATTGTGCGGGCAAGCAAGAGATTAGGATGACCATGCATTGGGTTAAGCAGAACGGGAGATATGATAAAAAAAACGATATCAACGCGGGCGGAGTCACGGGTATCAGCCAACAGGTACTAGCATTATAAAATTGTAAAGTAGACGTATATGTTTATTGGAGATATTTGAAAAAAAAAAAATACTTATGTTAAATTAACTAATAAGTTTTTTGGAAACACTTGCCTGTTCGCGATGGATGCAATAACAAGGTACTAAACGGATTATTAAACAGTTTTTTTGTTGTTGTTGGATAGCAAGTAAGTAGATCCGGGGATATGGCCAAAAGTCGTGGGATCTACTAGTTTCATTATCATCTTAGCTTCGCTCCTGGAAATGAAATTTCAGTGTCTGCGGTATGACAACTAGCAGAATCGGATTGTAGTCGTCTCATACACGCGACACTATGACGCCATTACAACAATCCTACTATTTATTAAAATAACATGTTTTCCCCATCAATACAGATAATTTAAAATCGTTTTCCTTAAACATTTATATGTGGGAGGTTGTTATCTATCTAATATTATAAAGCTTAAGTTTGTTTGTTTGTACGCGCTTATCTCAGAAACTACATGTTCGAATTTAAAAATTATTATTGTATCGCATAGTTCGTTCATCGAGGAAGGTTATAGGCTGTATATTATCACGCTACTAGTTAAGGGAGAGTAGCAGTAATCATAAATGTCAAAAAATCAGGCAGATTCCCATACATTATTTGAAAATTCAGGAGAATATGATCAGGGCATTACCCCTGTAACAGACCGGTCGCAGGTTCAAGTCCCGTTTTAACCATTTTTTCCAAAGGAAATAGTAGCAGTTAGTATATCTTGTACATGTACAATGATACGGAACCATTCTTGCGCAAGTCCGACTTGTGTCTGACCGGCATTGACCTACTGACTTGGCCGGGTACGAACTACTTGCCTCTCACGTGCAAATCTATTGTTATAGCAAAAAACACTAACAAAAAAACTTGTAGATCAAGTTGTCAGGTTTGTGGAAATACCTGGGTTTTTTGTGCATATACTTAGTCATTAGTAGTTGTAGTATATCAATGCAGGACAGGACGCGCACATCATATGTACTACCGATCCATGTAGTGACGGAGAAAGAATACAAGTCTCCCAACCCGTCTAATTCGAAGGGTGTCGTAAGAGGCGACTAGCGGAAAATACGCAGACGATTTCGCTGCTAGAGAAGGAAAACTCAAAATAAAACCTTGTAGAGGCCTATGTTCAGTATTGAACTGCTAAGGAAGGAAGGGTAAAGGCTGAATGATAATTGTTTGATAATATTATCAAGTCTATCGCCGCATATTGGGGGAGCCCTAGGTATAACGGCATAGCGCATACTCTTTACAAGCTATACGCTGTTTTTTGTGTCATTTGAAGATATCGCACGGCGAAGGTGCTCAAATAAACCAATCATAGATTATATCAAACTAATCCGCGCGCGCCAAGGCGTCGTTACTCTAGCGACTTGGGATATTAGTTATAGTAGTAATAGTAGACATATGCCAGGAGCTATGCGCGTGAATGTGCCCCGCCTTGAAGGTTAACACGTGCGGAATGCAACCGACACGAATTTGACCAAAGTGGTAATAATCATTAATTGTAATTATAATATTACAAATAAATAAAAGCGTATCTGTTTATACTAAAATATTATTTGCGTAATTAATATAACATTAAATTAATGGTTTTTTAATGAATGCATGTATGAATGGAAGCATACAAGATACCGATAACAACTGTTGCACGCGGCTCCACCCGCGTTGATGTCGTTTATCGCTATTAAACATACTTCATGTTCTTTCCCTGCTAACTCTGCTCTATGTATCAAATTTCATGAAAAGCAGTTCAGTAAGGTGTGAAAACGAAACAGACAGATAGGCAGACAGACGGCGTTACTTTCGGAAAGGCGGAATTACTTCGTTCGTTTAATATTCGTATGGGGCCTGTGTGTTTCCAATGCATTAGTGTGTGTAAGGTTTATTTTAATTGATTTTAGATTAATGTATAATAATATGCAAGCATTCGTGCTGCCGACCCTGTAAACACAGAAAGTTTCTGTGCCAGTGTAGAAGACAAAGCAGGAATAGCCTTTGGTCTTCCCACAGACAGCACAAAATCTCTCCTCCACATTTAATAAGCTATTACTATGCCAAATCTCACTCTTCTAAGTGCGAGCGATTTTCGTAAAAACGTTTTCGTTTCAAGGACCTACCTATTTATCTATTCTATTCTACTATGATGTGTCAATTGTCACTTGATTTGCTACTTTGTTAGTCAGTTGGTTATACAGACAACGGCGCACCTGATGGGAAGTGGTTACCTGCGGACGTGTGCAACGCCAGAGGCATCACACTTGCGCTGCCGACCGGTAGGAACCTACTAATGCCCTTTTTGAAGAAACCCAGATTGTAGGCACTTAGAAAAACCAAAGCAGTTAATATTAAAGTGTCGTAAGAGAAATCGCCGTAAATATGGTAAACAAAAAATATTATTTAATTGATTACCGCATCCCACAGCTATACTTTCACCTTATAACCGCACTATTCTTACGTCAAACAAACGCCACTGTGTATTACGTACAAGGAAATAGTTAAAATCTTAAATATTATAAATTAATTCACTTAAAAACCTCTATCTCAAAAATCACAGGTGAAAAATAAAATAAAGCTTATAGAAAATATAAATAAATTCGAAATAAGAACACAACACTGGTACGACGTTTCAAATTTTAAATAACGAGCCTTCGAACTAATCGACCGATACACTGACTACGGATATTACCACAAAATTCAGAGCATTTTGAATTTGGAAAGTGCTCCAATACACTTCGGGCGTGTTCGGCAACTTTCGGCGTGCATCACGACTGGCGGGTCGCGGTCTCGCGCGTAAACTGCCGGTGAGAACGTACAGATAGTCAATGGGGGCGTTCTAGTGATGGGAAAGTCCAATAAAGTTCTACATCATCTGTACTATAATTACTTGCTAATATTGATACTCTGTCTAGGCAGAGTTACTTTCGCATTTATATCTGTCTGTCTAACACTTTCACGCTTAAATCACTAAATATATTTTGATAAAAATTGGTACAGAGGTAGATTAGACCTTAGGAAAAGCTGCGATAACCGAATCCTACGCAGGAAATAGCTAGTGATCTATATAATAGTCATTCATAAATTATGTAAAAACTCGTTAAGTTAGTATAAAATAAGTTTGCCCAACTGACAGGTTGCTCAACGCAGAGCCTAAACCCTGGGGGGAAATCTTACCATTTCTGGCAGTTGATACATTTTATGTTGCCATATGTGTCCTTTTTTATCCCAAAAAAGGTTTCCATGAGTAAAGGAATCAAAATTTCACCCAAGCATCAGCTAACAGTTTCAGCTACATAGCTTTGATAACATTAATCGGTTGTGGAGGTTAGATGGTAGTTGTTTCATCGAAAATATCGAAGTTCAGCCACATAACAGACTGGAAAGCCAATGAGCTATGGAGCTCTGAAAATCATTTACGCACATAATATTTCACAGTACATTCACATACACCTTTTAACATTTTTTTTCTTACACATACATCACGTCTTTATCTACAAAGGGGTCGACAGAGGCTCTTATTACTCCCGTTAACCCCTCGAAATTGGTGGCCTGTTGCCGTTTATTGCTTTCTACACACTTCCTTTTGACTTTGACTTTGTAATTTTGAAACTGCATCATTCACATACCGAAACAACCAAGAACGACCTTTCCTATAACATTTTCAATACTCACTTTCCGGTATTATCGACAAACCAAACTATCGATATTCTCCCATCACTGTCCAAATTACGCTGGTTAGATCATAGTACAAATTTTTCAACCTGAACACTTGTCTTAGTTTAACAACTTAAGGTTCAAATTACAGTGGTGACTATGTATGTTGCTATCGTGTAATGTTTGATTACTCAATGACTGCGATAAGATATTTCGCCATTCGCAATAGAGTTACCTTCGCTAGTGGCGACTAGATCTAATGGGTGTAGAATGAGAATAATATCTACTGCCTCTGTGGTGCCACTGTGGCCTGGGGATCGCACCACTGTGGCGCGCCTGTAGTGCATTCGAGCTGTGATTTTCCCGAGCGACTACATAATGGAGCTTTTTAAGAAGGGAATTAGAAAGGTTTTTACAAGGTCGGCAGCGCGAGTGTGACGCGCCTGATGTTGCACACGTCTATAGGAAACGGGAATCATTCTCCATCAGCTGGGTCGTCAGTTTGTCTGCCACATAAGTGGTATAAAAAATAGGTAATAGCACTAATGGCTACTGCCTCTATGGTGCTACTGTTGCCTCGGAATCGCACTACTGTGGCATGGCGGCGTTGCATTCTACTGGCATTTAGGGCGGTTTCGATTCTCAGTGCAAATATTAGTATGCATAATATGTCTATTTGCATTGGTGTGGATGTGCCTCGGAGAGCACGTTGAGCCGTCTGTCCCGGTTGTCCTACGAACATCTATGACAGTGATTACGGGTAGTTGGAGCCCTCAGAAGTACGGGTCGTAATATGAGTTCTGATACAAATGGGGATCAGATGGCAGTCACTTCGCGGAAAATATAAAAGTTCAGCCGCGATTACACTGGAAAAAGCAAGCCCCGGTTTCAGAGGGTTTCGGATGCGGGATCGCTGGGATGGAGAACTAGAAATCGTACAGCACTCCTACACAAGTGGCAATTCGTTGGCCGACGTATTGTAGAAGAGAATGATGAATGTATGGGATTGACACGTATTTTGACGCGTCAACGTATATCTGTCGCTGCCGACTAGCTTAATCAGCCGTTCAATAAATTGCCTAGGGTCCTTACTGAACGGCGCCGTTCAATAAGCGGCCTGAATAGTGTTCAGCCATTTAATTAAACGGCTAGGCAAATAGCTTGGATCGATGACGTTTAGTTACTTGCCTAGCCATTTAATCAAACAGCTATAAAATTACTTATTTCTGTACAGTTATTAAAAAAAACCACGGAGACTAATGCAGTAGCTCCAATCCGCTTCGCTACCATATTAGACCTTCTAACCTAACCTATCCAAGTCGGATTAAATAACTTTCTCCATGAACCTATCACAAATTTTCTGTGAATACACCTCTCCTTTCCCCTTCAGGGATTTACAGGCGTGAGTATATTATGTGTTTATGTAAGAATGTAATTTACTGTCTTAATTCGGGGTGGTGTCCCATCTTACAAATGGCCTAAGCATTAGTCAGCCAGGCCCCCCATTCTGCTAATTTCATGACATAACAAAACCACTATCATACCGCTGACATTGCATTAAATGTCATTAAATTTTAGACTTTATACCTGAGTCCTAAAGTCCAAAATGAAAAGAGAAAGAGTTTAGAACATTTTTCATTACCTCCACAATATTGTCATTTAATTTTAGACTTTATCTGTATTACTGTAAAGTCTAAAATTAAATGGCATTGGTAGCAGTGTCTGTGGTACCGCAGTGGTTTTACCATGTAAAAAATATTAGCAGAATCAAGGCCCAGGTTATTAAATGTTGTAATAAACGTTATGGCTGAATATCATAGCGGCCTTTCATTGAATGGCGCCGTGAAGTTAACTGCCTAGGCAGTTAATTAAACGGCTGATTAAGCTAGTTGGCGGCAACATTGATCAATATAATATACCACCGTTCGTCACAGGCAGGGCAGTGCGTCCCCTTCCCGAGGAGGGCCAGACCGAGAGGGATGGCCCTGGGTCAGCCGGGGTGCGAGGGATATGTCGCATGACAACCTCACCTTCGGCCTAGCACTACGACCCACGGCGTGCGGTTTAGTCGGTTCGAGTCCGACATAACCTACCCCTCCGGCTCCGGAGGGGTGGGTACCCGCGGGGATTACCCGCACGTAAAAAAAAAAAAAAAAAACGCAGGGCATCCATTCTCACACGATGCGTACCCCTCACCTATGATAGCCCACTGCTGGACACAGGCCTCTCAACATTGGGAGGCTCTGGGCTACAGTGTCCACGCTGGCCAGACGGGTTGGTACAGGGTTTTATTTCGAGTGTTCCTTCTCTCGCAGTGATATCGTCTGCGTATGTTTCCGTCAGTCGCCTCTCACGACCACGACACCCTTCGGATGAGATGGGGTGGTGATACTTGTATTATTTCTCCGTCACCACAATATAATATTGATAGGCCACGGTAACCACTTTCGATCAGGTGGGCGTGTTATTTTCTGCTACCTAAACGGTATAAAAAATATCACCCTACGCTTTATGGCACATCTCCTCCGGTGGAATCGCATCTTTATAACTTGTTGTGATTTTACGACAAAAATAATTAATTAATGTCGGAAAATCCAGACTACAAAACATACATATACGGTAGGTACAAGATGGTGGATTCTAAACATAATAGATGTATAGCGTATGAACTTTAAGGAACTAGCTGACGCCCGCGGCTTCACCTGCGTGGAATGCTGTAGGTACCCGTTCTAGTGACTATTTAGAGTTCCGTACCTCAATAGAAAAAAACAGAACCCTTATAGGATCACTTTGTTGTCAGTGTGTCTGTCTGTCAAGACCTTTTTCTCAGGAATGCGTAGACACATAAAGTTGAAATTCATAAATCAACTATTGAGGTATGCGATGCGATGCTTAAAGCTATGAAAAAATGAAAATTCTAGGTAATTTTAGGTTTTGTACGGAACCTTCAGTGCGCGAACCCGACTCGCACTTGACTAATATTTTTTATATAATAGCATTCCGTGGAAGTGCAGGAACATGAGAAAGAAAAATTAGCCGAATCGGTCCAGTCGTTCTCTAGTTTTGCGCTTAGAGATAGATAAGCACACTGACAACTACAGACACCCTTGTAAAAGTTAATATAATCTATACGATTATATAATTCTACTATTCAACTATTAAGATCGGAAAAAGTGAATTGCTCAGGCGGGACTCGAACCCGCGACCGGTCCCTTAAAGGGGGTATGCTCTAACCACTGAGCTCTCAAACCACGCCTGAAACAATCCAATTTCTCCTATACTACCGTCAATGAGGTCTATTATTCCAACCCTAATATTCTAAAGAGTCTTTCTTTGTTTGAACGCGCTAATCTTAGAAACTACGGGTGCGAATTGAAAAAATCTTTCTTAATTGAATTGTCTGTTTTTTGAGGAAGGTTATAAGCTAAATATAATCACGCTAATCTTCAAGGGAGCGGAGCACTTATCATAAATGTCAACAAATCCGGCAGATTCCCATACATTAAATCATCACCTTTTTGCCGGAGCGCCTGCATACCAGCTTGGCCCCTTCGACTCATTCCAAAGACGGGCGTTGATCCTCGTCGACAATCCCGTACTCACAGGCGATGTGGAACCTCTCAGCCTCAGAAAGGACTTTGCCTCGCTTTGTGTGTTCTACCGCCTATACAATGGTTTCTATCATCGCACCACTCGCCATAGGCAGGGAATTCATCCTCACACACTGCGACCGGAAATAGTGCGCACCGTGCGTTTTGAAAGGAACTTCATCCCACGCACGTTCAGGTTGTGGAATGAACTTCCTGCCGTGGTTTTCCCAAGCGACTACAATATGGGGTTCTTCAAGAAGGGTATTAGAAGGCATCTACAGGGTCGGTAGCACGATTGTGATGCCCCTGGTCTTGCAAACGCCCATAGGCCACGGTAACCACTTCCCATCAGGTGGGCCGTGTGCTTGTCTGCCACCTAAGTGGCATAAAAAAAACATTATTTGACAATTAATTAATAGAGTTTCAAAGTATGCCACGGGGGAAGCTGGGGCGTATCGTCTCTTACACATATGCCGAATATATGACCAAATGTCGCTATAACCGACATCCACGCGGGCGGAGCCGCGGCAATAGTCTAGTACGTACTTATTTTAATCTGTAAGATTGTCACGCCTCATTTCACTATCAAAAGGGGCCTGCTGAGATAGAAAAGTTTCAATATAATTTATAATCATACATATCAAGCAACCGTCGAGGTATGTATGAAAACAAATAAGTATAAAGTAGAAAGTGAAAGATGTCCGTCCAGTTGAGCAGTCCGACTGGGGAAGTACCTCCGCCCTACAGAATACCGCGGCCATAATAAACTCGTGTTGTGTTCCCCTGAAGGCAAAGTCGCAGGAAAGAGGGTCACTATTACAAACAAGTACCATGTTACAATGGTAGTCCTCAGCTTGACGGTCTCATCAGATTCCACACCCTGCTTCATGGACCCGGGACTGTAGGAAGAAGGAAACTCGTGACAGTGCCAAGACTTTATGGTGTGGCAAAGGAAAGAGAACTCTGGATACTTAGCCGTGCACCGCCATCTCGAAGAGTTTTGAGGAACTAGTATGTTATTAAAGACGTTCTTTAAAACAACAATGTTAGTACCTCAAAGTGATACGAGATGGCGTTACTATTAATATATTTTGATATTTTGTGCAAAATTGACACCTCTGTGTCGTGAAGGTAGACTGGTACCAACTGGTACGGAGGTGCGGGTTCGATCTGATGGGACAAAATTTCAAGCTAATGCACGACGGCGACTGTCAGGAGAGTCTTAGATGGATCCACGGATTATTAAAATTTAAGTTTTCAACAATTTTTATAAAAATAATAGTTGTTTTGTCTAGGTTTTGATGTTTCAAAAATAAAGTTAAGATTGAAATTTTGTCAGACGTTTTCCTCTTCTAAGTTTTTTTGAAATTTAACTTTATCTGAAAGTTTATTATAAGATTAGATAGGCTATTAAACAAGGTTTATTTTAATGTGAAGGTGTCTTAACAAATAGTTAATAGAATTTTAGTTATTTTGGTTTATTTGAAATATCCCTAGACCATGTTGATGTGTGTATATATTTAGATATATAAAAGATAGATTAGATAGATAAAAATGATGACTTACAGTGGCGTCCTCTCCATCAGTTCGGTGTTTTCACCTGAAAAAAAAGATATATTTTATTTTAAGGTACTGTAAGAGGCTCACATCAAATCAAATGAGTTGTAGAACAGCGCCACCCCAGGGACTTAGGGATAGGGCTGTTCTCCATGTCTCCATCCGACAGTAAACATAGGTACAGCCCGTGACTAAGCGCCCGTTACCGCCATGCAGGCGGTACCCATTAATTTTCTTTTGGTTTGATATTTGCAAATGAGTACCGCCTGCTATAAAGCTTGTTTCGATCTTTTCAGTAAGTTTATTATCTATTTCCTTCATTTTAATACCCCATTCGATAAATTTGAGTGATATTTTTTTTACCATATACATTTTCGCGCCAAAACCAAACATATTGTTTGCTTTTTGTTCATATTTTATGTGAGGGCCAGACCGAGAGGAATGGCCCTGGGTCAGCCGGGGTGCGAGGGATATATCGCGAGACAACCTCACCTTCGGCCTAGCACAACGACCTACAGACGGCGTGCGGTTTAGTCGGTTCGAGTCCGACCGATCGTAAAAAAACACCCAAAATCACTTGGGCAATGAATACCTTTCATTTGAGAGATGACATCCGTAAGGTGGTTTCGAAGATATGAGGTAATAAAGAATATTACAAACATACATGCCTATATGCGCGAAAATCATAACCCTTTTTGGCAGTCGGGTAAAAACTCAAAGATGAATGAAATGCTACTTTATGAATCTGCGACTTATGTTCTGGACTATCCTGTACATACATTCAGATAATATACTGTTTCTCGAGCACGGATGTCCCCGCATAGACTCTATATTATAAGAAAACTGAGCGGCTACTTAGGCGCGGTTGCCACTTGGATGGGTGACCGCTTGGTGGTATTTCATCTGAGTGCTCCCGTGCTTAGGGCACGTTAAAAGTGGGTCTCGGCTGTCAACAGTCGTTAGGTCAAGATAGCCTATATGGGGCGACCTGAACAACTCTGTCAATGGTGGGCCACTAGCCACAACTCAGGCTGGGAGGTCACACGTTAAACGCTCCCAATACAGCCGTACCTTACCTATACAGGACACCACGTGCAGGGCTAACGACGTCACCCGCATACGATGCAGAATATTCCTTCAAAAACCAAGCGGTTCGGTGACTCTTTTCTTTGTCGCATCATTGAAACCTGGAACTCCTTGACAGCTCACGTGTTTCCTTCTTCCTACAGTCCCGGGTCCTTTATGCGGGACGTGAAAAAGCATCTGATGAGTTCGTCAAACTGAGTGCCACCATTTTTTAAAATGGTACGTGTATGTAATGGTGACCTTCTTTCCCGAAACTTTGCCTTCAGTTTACCTACCATCAGGCGAGGTGAAGTCAAATTGACGTGTCCTAATAAAAACCAAGTCACATTATATAATGCGACCGGGTGTAACGCAAGGAATATGAGTGCTCTATAAGGAAAAACTGTAATGTCTTTATAATAGTCATTGTTCCATTTACAGAATATTGTATGTACTGCTACCCTGCTACTGTCATACAATTATAATGCTTGTAATGTTATGTACCTATCGTTTCTATACATTTAATATGCGTGTACATAATTCTGTGTTTGTGGAATCTCGCTCGGATTCCAATCCACCGGAGTTAACAGTGAGGTGGATAAGGGTATATCGAACTTGAGAGTTTTCCCACCTCCCAAACTCCCCTACCCTCCATCTTGGTTTTTTTTTGTATACCTCTTAGAAGGCAGGTTGAAAAGTGGTCACCGTGGCCTATGGATGTGTACAACATCAGGGAGTCACTCGTGCTGCCGACTCTGTAGAAACTGATAGTTTCTGTGCCGTCAGTGCAGACGACAAAGCAGGACCATCCTTTGGTCTTCTGACTGACAGCACAAAACCTCTCCAGTGAGCTCTGGCTACCCTACTCACCGAGAACACAACATGAGGTTGTTATGGCCGCGATATTCTGTAGGACGGAGGTACTTCCCTAGTCGGACTGCTCAATTAGGACAGAAATACCGTTGTTTCCTGCCTCCATTATAATCTTATTATACTATAAGAGGGCCGAATCTAGGGAAATACGAGCCCTACTGGCCTCTGCTCGCTCCCAACTTGGCTAGTATTGTTTAACCTTGCAATATTTTAACCTACTCAGTCATCACGAGACCTCTTTTTTTCATCAATTTTCTTGCTAAATTCCTCTGGCAGGGGAGATGTATCGGACTCGAACCGACTAAAAGCGCACGGCGCTTCTCACATCGGCCCTTTGGTACCGGTAACGACTGCCACAGACGTTTGTACAGACGCCTTAACGTACTCATTCGAAGACCCCATGCCTAAATGTGTTAAGAATGGTCACCGATCCCAAGTACCTCCATGGCTAGTGTTGCTTAACCTTGCAAAGAATTAACAACCTATTTTTATTCTTTTTCGTGCCGAATTCTACTATAACCGACTAAAACCGCATGGAATCTACAGGTCACAATCCCCTCCATTCGGTTATAACAATAGTTACTCAAACCTTGGTAACAATGACTCATTTCAGTTATTCGTCACGCGGTCAACGTCGGTGCCCGGTTCGTGCAATATTTTGATAGCTTTGTTTATGTTTGGGTACAGGTATTGTGTATGTTGCGACATACACTTGACTAGATAATGCTTATTGTGTGGACATACTGTAGGGCAAGCTAGCTTTACCCGCGACATCGACCGCGTGAATTCTCCGGGTGCCGGGTTAATCGCGTTGCTGAGTTGGGAACTCGGGCCAGTGCCTGGGACTTGCGACGCAGGTGTAGGTTCCTCCCTGCCTAACCAAATTTGGTGCGAACCCACTAGTGCCGCTTTAGACGTTCGTCCTAGTAATGAGGTTATAGAGAGATTTTGCTGGTATACCTCTCGCTCCATAACCCTCATAGAGACGTATTTTCTTGATTGCATCCGAGGCCAAGATGAACTCGGAGCTCCGGGTCAGCTTTCTGGCTCGTCCTCCTCCGCGTGAACTAATGCCTGGGCCTGGGGGTAAAATATTTTGCACGGTACCCTAGCATCTATTCGAAAATGTAGACAAGTTTCGCTATTTAATATTAGCTATAACCGTATTCATAGTACAATCAATTAAATAGCCCACCGTAGACCACTGCTGGACATAGACCTCTCCCAAAATGTGCACCATTTCATCCGATCGTCCTTCGACAAACGTGGCCAGCGAACTGCCAGCTTGCTTATTCTGCGATCTATTTGTAGTACAAATGCTGACAAAATCGGCCACTTCGGCGATTTGTTTCTGGCTACCTCATCTCCATAACTGAAGAGACACATAAAGGGCGTGCAGTTTTAGCCGGTTCGAGTCCGATATAGCCCCCTAGGGGATGCCGTGGGGTACTGCCGTGCCGCACTTTAAAAAAGCATTATTTCCAGTTGCATCCGAGGCTTATAACTCGTAGCCAGGAATCCGACTCCTCGTCTTTTGGCTGACCTATACGGTTTTAATGGGAGCGATCGCCTTCTGATCTTCTAACCATGAGAGGGAAGCTTGCGTTAGAGCCTTTTCCGTCAATAGGCTTGTGTCCTATTTTTTATTATTAACGTAAACTGTACATTACATTATAATGACCTGACAAAGTGAAATATTCTTATGACAAATAGTTTTAAAGCTATTTTGAAATTACAATATTTCGCGCCGCTCGAAACGCTCCATACAAAGTCGAAGCACACTGTGACGTAACAGCGTGCTGGCGCGTGGTACAAATGTATGAAGTGCAAGAGAGTTTTTTTTACGTGCGGGAAATCCCCACGGAAACATCCAGAGTCGGAGGGGGAGGTTATATCGGACTCGAACCAACTAAACCGCACGCCGTCTGTGGGTCGATGTGCTAGGCCGAAGGTGAGGTTGTCTCCCCGGCTGACCCAGGGCCATTCCTCTCGGTCTGGCCCTCCTCGGGAGGGGGGAACACGCGGTCCCCGACTCGCCCCCGGTATGGGGGGCGCGCGCATCGTCCTACCCGGTAAGTTGTATGAAACTCCGAACCAGTGCAACCAAGGAGGTAACTTATCCAAGGCATTATTTAAATACAGAACTGGCTTGCAAATAGAATGCTGTTTATTAAGAAAAATAAAAAAACAAATGAACATTTCGCCGCGTGAAAAATTACTGTTGTTCGTTGTTCGTCATTGATTTTGAAAAGTAGGTAACTAACTAAAAAGTTCTACCTAGATACAACTTAGTTTTAATTTCCGCGCATTGTTTGAGAAAAGCACTATCCAAGCCTTGGCCACAACTGAGCATTGCCGGACTCCGTAATGCGTGCCTCGGCTGCGCCTCGTCCCGTATACTTCACAATCGTCCGGCAACACTACACTTGGCGGCCGCGGCAGTAATGTACTATAACACCCACATTTCGCGAAATGTGATTCTCGGTCCGACGGGGACGTAATAGTGGTTAAGATTATTATCGCGAAGTAGGTACTTTGTCAGGGTTGTATGTTTACTGTCGGATGGACAACAGCCCTTCTAAGGCACCCACGGGAAGAGATGTGGGGTGCTATTCTACTGCAGCGGACACTTGCACGGTAAAACACCCTCAGGGCGCATAATGTAGGGATGAGACGTCTCTTGCTCAGCACATTGCTCTCAGTAATAGGGGGGTCTCCTATAGTAGAAAGCCAGCCCCGTACGGGGAGAATACGACTGTGGTTGGATAAAGAACTTGTAGGAAGTCAAGAAAGCTCAAGCTGACCGCAACAGGCACTCCCCTGATCCGGAGGAGACTTAGTCCCTTCCATCCCACTTAGTCCGCAATGTGCGAAGCTGACTTGGATAAAAGAAGTTTCTCAATGACTTCCGTTCTCGATGAGCGCGGACCAGTGGGTGACAGGCGGCAGCGGCAGCCGCGGAAAGATGGCGACATCATAATCCCACACTCAAGGGGGCCTTCGATAGCCCTGGGTGAGTCAGGGCATGATGGATATGCCAATAGCTACTTCATCCTCGGCAATTGATGACACGAGACGGATTGCAGTATTAGTAGGTTCGAGTCCGACACAAGCACCCCTTAAACCTGCAAGGGACGAATAATGTAAAGAAAAATTATACATACAGACGGCAGCCATCTTGTCTTCCCACCGACGACGCGACGTCAAGCTTAAAACAACTGGATCTCTTCAAGTATTGTTCCAAACCATTTTGTTTCTGTACTCCCTGTAGCAAAGAGAGAATAATTCATCACACAACAGTAGATAAAACAAAATGGCCAGGCGCGAGTCGGATTCGCGCACGAAGGGTTCTTGTTATAGCGGTAACAGAAATACATCATGTGTGAAAATTTCAACTTTCTAGCTTTTACGGTTTATAAGATACAGACAGGTAACAGATGGGCAGTGAAGTCTAAGCAATTTAGGGTTCCGTTTTTATCTCTTGAGTACAGAACCCTAAGGCGCGGTTTATACAGAAGAGAAGTGGCGGGGACGTATGGCGGCGACGGACAATTTATGTAACACAATATAAACCTTATGGAGTGTACAATAACGGCGGTTTTTATCTTAGAGGAGGAATGCGCCCGCGCCTCCAGGCGACGTCCCGCCACTAAATTGACAAGCCATCGCATCGAGTGGCGCTTATATTGTGTTACTTAAGTTGTCCGCCACCGCCATACGTCCCCACCACGTCTCTTCTGTATTAACCGCGCCTTAAAATGGAGTGTATCAAGATGTTCAAAATCCTTTTTAGGGTAAAATTAATAATCGCATGAACTGAAGGAGGTCGCCACTTTCCCTTCAAGCTGAGTGCCACCATTGTTAACATGGTACGTGTTTGTAATGGTGACCCTCTTTTCTGAGACTTTGCCTTCAGCTTACCATCAGGCGAGGTGAAGTCAAATTGACGTGTCCTACTTAAAAAAAAAAACAAAATGGTCCTTGATGTGCAATGAAACAGAATGCATTTGACAGTGACAGTGATGGATGGAGCCATCTGTCACAGACTTGTATTGTGATACGCATATACCAGGAGGCTAGATGGGGACGCCGTGGTCAACACATCACACCCGAAGAGGGTCAGTGAGAAAGAGATGGCCCTCCCTAGGTCGGGCAGGGTGGGAGAGACATGTCTCAGCCATCACACCCTCGCCAACCTACAACCCACTGACGGCGTGCGTTTTAGTCGGACATAACCACCCCCGCCGACAACGGCGGTATATCTATGGGGAACTTGGGCACGTTAATAAACATCGCCACTTGACGGAATCTTTGGTTTTACTTTACATCTCGCATTTATATGGTTGTTCATTATCCAAAGACACGCAGTAATATTATCTATACCTAGCATGTTTACCAGATCTTAACTTACAAATTAATTGGTGGTAGTTTTTTTTTCAAAAAGCGACTTCACAAAATGTACACTATAAGTGCAGTACGCGTATTTGTGTGTCTTTTGAGGATAGAGCGGGGTGCTACGGCGGCGGAGGAGCTAAATAGATTATATCAAACCAATCCGCGCGCGCCAGGGGCTCGCTTGGGGTCCAGATATATGCCTGTAACTTATACCCTAGTAGTAGATAGTATTTAATAACACTTAGGTGGCAGACAAGCAGACTGTCCACCTGATAGAAAGTGGTTACCGTGGCCTATGGACGTGTGCAACACCAGGGGAGTCAAACTCGTACTGCCGAAAATGTAGGAACCGTCTAATGCCTTCTTAAAGAACCGCATATTGATATTCATGTGATACAATATAAAATGTATATAGGTATGTATCATTTCCGCATTCTAGATCCCATATCACAAGATAATCAAGCTTCGCTTACTTCGGGTCTAAATAGCGACGTGTAGAATGTCCTAATATATTTTTTCTATTGAACTCTAGCAATCTTGATCACCTCTGGCGAATGCAAAGTTATCTTGTAGCCACATCATCATAATTACAATTTTATCATTTTTCTACGGAAATAAAAGATTTTAGGTATCACGACCGAGTAGTCCAAAGTCTAATCTCCCTCTATACCATATTTCATCAAAATCGGTTCAGGCGTGCAAGTGAAACAGACAGACATAAATAAATTCGCATTTATAATATTAGTATGATCAGTGCAGTTCTTGAACTTTTTTGGGCTCCAACTACTGCCATAGATGGTCGTATGACAACTGAGACCGACAGCTAACATGCTCTTCGATACACCCAAACCAATGCAAATGCATACATAGGTATATGTAGGTGGATTTTTTTTTACGTGCGGGAAATCCCCCGGATACCCACCCCTCTGGAGCTGGAGGGGGAGGTTCGTAGTGCTAGGCCGAAGGTGAGGTTGTTATGCGACATATCCTTCGCACCCCGGCTGACCCAGGGCCATCCCTCTCAGTCTGGCACTCCTCGGGAGGGGGGACCACGTGGTCCCCGACTCAACCCCGGTGTGGGGAGGCGCGCATCGTCCTTCGATGCGCGCCGCCGCCGTGGTATATGTAGGTGGCAGTGATTATCCGTGTGCTGACGGAGAAAGAAGAATACAAGAATAACCAATTTCATCTCAAGGATGTCGTAAGAGGTGACTGACGGAAACATACGCAGACGATATCACTGCGAGAGAAGGAACACTCGTAATATAATCATGAACTAAACCACGTGGCCAGCATAGAAACAGTAGGCCAGCGCCTCCCCACATTGGGAGCGGCCTATGTCCAGCAGTGAACTTCGCTTGCCTAATTTAAAGATTTGCTCTAAGCGGGAATCGAACTCATGCCTCCTGCTAGCAATCTGTACTCCTTGTTCTTTACACACAGCAACTTAAACATTTATCTAGTTTATATGAGCATTGCTTCCAATATTTATCGTCTGATTACCTGATAAGTAATTTAAATACTATAGTCACAGTGACTCATATATTGAAGTGTGAGTGTTATCAGTAAACGAGGTCACTGACACTCGTTGGTGTAATATATGTACTCATTGATACTAGGCAGCACCGTTGGACACTAATGGTGTCTTCTTGACATTTCTATATTACATTCAGTTAGACACTTAACTAAACATAAATAATCTTTATGTATTTTTTTATATGTTTCATTTAATGTAAATTAAATATAGTTTAGAAACTCATTTCAAAATGCCTTATTAATAAGATGGTGATCTTTGTCAGCTAGTAACCCTGGCCTGCCGGTTAGTTGTTGCCTATAAATGGTGGCAGCACCAGCCAGCAGCAACCTGCATGGAGTTGGAGAGGTGAAATAGGACACAATGACTACCTTGTCTGCCACCTAAGAAGTATAAAAAAAAACGAGGAAATAATTAAAAATATGGAGGTCAAAAATGATTTATTCTGTTTAAAAACTGGCTTCACAAAATATCAAAAAAAGTAACAAATAAACAAATGGAGCACTAATTTGCAATGTATATATCTTTTGAAGACTGCAGCAGTAAATACAGTGGACTTTTTTGCATATTTATATACCACTTAGGTGGTATTCGTTACTGTGTCCTTATTCACCTGTCCTGGGAAGTGGTTACTGTGGCCTATGAGTATATGCAACATCAAGTGTCACATTCCCACTGCTGAACAGGTAAAAGCCTTCTAATGCTGTTCTTGAAGAACTCCATATTGTAGACACTTGAGAAAACCACAGCAGGAAGTTCATCGTTTGTGTCAAAGTATACCATACAGCTAATTAACATAACTATTAAATGAGAAGGCAGTCTATCCATGACTAGTGAATTTGGTGAAAAAAATTACTGGAGCTGCCAACCCGTTAAAAACTGAATTCCTAGATTAGAAAGGGAAATAAAGAATTTCTTCAAATCCCATGTGTAATTTTTGAATACACACATGAAGTTTCAGAGCTTAGCATATTCAAATAAACTATTTAGCTCCATGATTAATAAAATTTGATAGATTTCGTAAATTATAGATACGATAATACGCCCACATTTGTTTTACATGAATTATACTATGGAAATACATGCTATGTAGCAATAATGCTGCAAAAGTATCAGTTTCAAATGACACTGATAACTTTTTGTAATGAAAGCAAGAATTTCGATGAGTAAAATATTGTTGTAAGTAATATTGTGACATTCCAAAGTGAAAGTTTCTGAACAGAGCATTGAATATCCTTGATTATTTACACAAATACCATGATTACAACTATTTATTGGTACTTACAGGCCACGCAGATTACTCCTCAACGTTGTTGACCTCTATTGAGGCCGCCTAAACATACACAATTGCAGAAAACAGATAAAATTACAAACTTCACCACTTTTTATCAAACAAATAATTTAAAAAATTATCGCAGCTCCAAACAGCTAAGCCGCGTTCAACATAGTTCAGGGGTTACACAGTTTCATGATTTAGTACAAAGTACATTGCTTTGGTTTGTTTATTATTTATTTTCCACGAAACAGAATTTCTAGCAGAAACTGAGGAAAAAGCACTTTTCATTTCATTGTGTTAACTGTCAGCTGTCAGTTAGACAGTAGCAATCAAAACATCTGATATTTAGAGAGTTATGAAATAGACGAATATTTTGAAATATTTATATTGTAAACCACTTAGATTTACAAGTTATAATAAAGTACAGGAAAAGTAATTTATTTGCAATAAATTCTGTTACTAAGTCACAGCAAGGTATACTAAGCGTGTCATGGTATTTGAACTAGAGCAACGTCTATAATAATAAACAATACTATATACTACTAGCTGTCGACCGCGGCTCCGCCCGCGTGGATGTCGGTTATCGCGAATCGGGGTATGAAAAATAGATGTTGGCCGATTCTCAGACCTACCCGATATGCCCACAAAATTTCATGAGAATCGGTCGAGCCGATCGGAGGAGTTTGGCAACGAAAACTGTGACACGAGAATTTTATATATTAAGACTAGCTGTCGCCCGCGGCTCCGCCCGCGTGGATGTCGGTTATCGCGAATCGGGGTATGAAAAATAGATGTTGGCCGATTCTCAGACCTACCCGATATGCCCACAAAATTTCATCAAAATCGGTCAAGCCGTTTCGGAGGAGTATGGCAACGAAAACTGTGACACGAGAATTTTATATATTAGATGATATTATTCCATACAGTAGTATGTTATCTGTGTCCATACCTCCTATACCTACTAATATTGAAACAAACTCTGTCTGTCTGTCTGCCAGTATTGGAGGTTGAAGCTGCGGAGTCAACTAGAAAGGAAAAACTACAAACGATACCTATTGTATTACTGTACTAGAGCCGTACCCATGAATAATTAAGAATTATTGGTAACTATCCACTCCTTCGTCCGTGAGGATTTCGATATTATATTTTTTTGTTGTGTGGAATCCAATCAATTTTTCAAAAAAGATGGTCGAGATGTTTATTGCACATAGCTTTTTATCAGTGAAATCTCGTCAAAATCGGTTCAGCCGTTTCGAAGATTTATTTTGTATTTGTATATATTGAAAATGAGACAAAGACTCAAAATAGTAAACTTACGAGATTTTTCTATTGTCTTTAACCATAAATTTTAAATGACAAATACTAGTAAACTGAGTATTATTATGAAATAAAAATTCCCAGTTTGCTAAATATATAATTTATACTTATTCTGTTTCTTCGAATTGGCACCTCCCTAGTTAAGTCCTGTCAAAATTGTCATGTCAATATTGCCAAACTGCTACGTAAAGTTGACGTTGACAATTTGTCTGAATTTATTATCCTACTTGTTTGTTTATAAATTATACTAGAAAATAGAGAAAAAATGGCATCACATAACGTAAACGTGTGTGATATTGGTGAAGAGGTGAGGGAGGTGCTGAAGAAGTTCAGATTTCAGAAACACACCTCAAATTCGGCGCTTATACTGAAGGTTTGCTGGTTGTCTTTGTTATTTAATTTAAAAAAATAACAGCAGTGGGTGGTAAACTCTATGTTTATAAGTATAAATTAAGAAAAATGGCCAAAGAATTGAAACAAAGTAGGCGTATTTCGATATTAAAAGCGTTCCTAACGTCTGACTCATTCATCCGTATCTCCTATCGGCCTTTACGTCATGCCCACAGCTCAATGCTTCTAAGTACTTTACAAGGATATTACTACCCATATATGAATACAAATAACTTTAAATACTTACTTAAAGAATAATAGTTCTTACACTTTGTTGCATATTAAAGACGATTTTCTTCTGTTATAATGCCTCATCAATAGCTTTACAGAAATTTAAATGTAAACACCATTTACCACCATTGAAAAAAATGTTGTTTATTAATGTTGTTCAATTTTATTATGCACAATCTACACATTTGCATTACATGTAAATACATATTACATTATGAATTTATATAAATGTGGACCATAGATACTTCATTCTCTTAAACAACTCCAACTAAGCTATTATATTATGTATGATATTCTAAATTGATAAATAATTTGTATCCACGATTATAGCAAAAATTACTGAATGCAGTTTGATATGTCTTAGTCAGACTGAAAATTCTTACGATGAAATCACCAAGAAGAATCAGTGATATAACCAAAAGTCGTAATGACCAACATCCACACAGGCAGAGCCACTGGCATAGACTTAATGGATATAATACCAATGCTTACATACTGCTTCTTCTTTCAGGTGAACAGAGAGAAGCAAAGCCTAGAAGTGGACGAGGAGTTGGAAAATGTGGAGTTGGAAGAGCTGCAAGACATTCTACCGTCACACCAACCTCGGTTTATAGTGTATAGGTGAGGGTTACATACTTACTTACTACCAGCAGCATTAGGTGATCCCGCCCTTCACAGAGGTCATATCACCTATATTCCCTACAGGTGATGCGTAGCGCTTCACATTTTTAAGATTAAAATAAATTCACACCTGTAATTCATCAAAGGGGTAGAAAGAGGTGTATTAAGACCTAAAACATTCATCAACTATGATTTTCGGTCCCTTATAATAGAGGTTGCTGTCAAGTGCATTTTGTCACGGGTTGTGCAGAACCCAAATGCTGCATACGCACCACTGGCCACAACCTTAGAATGTCGCCACTGGCATATTTGCTGAAGTTTTCATACACAGCTTCAAATCGTCACTACTCGCTTCTTGTGACCCACATCTGCCACTACACGCCGACACAAAACAATCGCGTTAGTGGCGTGTGGGACAACACTAACGCAATTTCCACCCTAAACTTTCAACATCAGAGTATTATGACACTGCGCGCACAGGTTACAAAAGTAGCGGCTTCCGACTGCAAGTGTAAACCACCGGCTACAAGTGACTATGGCGCGATTCCTGCTTTTGTGCCCGCTTCGAGCTCCTTGTGGCGGCGTTTGTAGCTGACACGTGTAGCCCAGCGTGGCTAAGCACACTGTTGGATGGAGAACAGCCCTATCCCTCAGTCACCTTCTACGACACCCACAGGAAAAGACAGGTGGCCCTATTCTACTCCACCCGGAACCAATACTATTATTTACGGTTCCATATGATTCCAGTTACAAGATGGAACATACAGACGGGCGGACCTCGTTCCCGATGTGCTTCATCTTCTACACGCCGCGGGACGCGCACATGGAGTTACAGGTATGTCTATCTTTCTACTACTCAGACTACCCTACAATATTCTATTTGGTACTACGCTATCTGGATCCAAAATACTACTGCAAGCCTGGGGGTGAAAAGTGGAGCTGCCTGTCACTCAAGCCGAAGAGCGGCAGCTGGGACAGCAGTCGGCTGCGTGCCTCCCCCTATCCGGCGCACGATGGGGACACCGTGGTCCCACACCCGAGGGAGCCACCTCTATAGGCCACCTGTGAGACAGGGTTCGACGGTTATGCCAGTGGCAATCTCACCTCTCGCAATAAACAACCCAAGGCAGCGTGCGGTTTTAGTAGCTTCGAGTTTGGAGTCTGGCTCCAGCGTCAGTGGCAACCATGGTACCTATACTTACACTATGTCTCTACCTCGAACCAAACTTAATGACGGCTCGGAAGTTGGTTCGAGTGCGGATACAGGTCGATCAGCGTCTGCCTCGTTCTCTTTTCTCAAACTGAAACTAAACGACCCCAGGCAAGTAGCCAATGCCTTTAATAATTTTTTTATTAACCAAGTAACTAAATTAAATATAAACTCGTCACAAAGTTATGTAAGTAATAATGTCAATTCGTTATTTATGCCCGCAACATTACCTGGCGATATAAATAAAATAATTATGAATCTCAAACCTACCAATAGCACCGGTTACGATGGTATTTCTGTTAAGATTTTGAAGCACGTCTCTATCAAACTATCTGTTGTACTCAGCCATGTAATTAACTTGTGCATATTTCATGGTGTATTTCCGAAAGAGCTTAAAATAACGCTTATAAGACCAATATTTAAAAAAGGAAACAAACATGATATGAGCTGTTACAGACCGATTGCTTTAATTCCAGTTATGTCTAAAATATTTGAGAAGGTTATTTACGAGTGCTTGTATAATTATTTTGAGAGCAAAAATATGCTGGTTGATGAGCAATCAGGCTTTAGAAAGAATAGAGATATAAATATCGCCATCTTTAAATTTCTTAGAACAGTCATGACTGAAATAGATAATAAAAGTCAGGCCTGTGCTCTCTATATGGACCTATCGAAAGCTTTTGACTATGTTGACCATCAAATCTTAGTAGATAAATTGAATGCCTATGGTATAAGAGGAAACATACTCAACTTAATAAAATCTTATCTTAGTGATAGAAGGCAATCCACTCAAATCTCAAAGGTATGTCCCATTAACAAAACGATTATGAGTTACTCCTCGGAGCAGCAGAGTGTTTTGTTTGGTGTCCCACAGGGCAGTGTATTGGGGCCACTATTGTTTATTATATATATAAATGATTTTCCCAAGGCATTGCACCAAGAATCTGTACTATTTGCTGATGATAGCACTATTTTATTTAAAGGGAACAATAAACAAGAGATTGAACACCAAATTAACGATGCTCTGTGCACTAGTATAAATTGGTTCACTCATAATAACTTAAAAATAAACATCGATAAAACCAACTTAATGACATTCAGAAACAGAGTAAATAAACTAGTGGACTTAGAAATACAGTATGACAATAGGAAAATTAAACAAGTGCCAGCCGCAAAATTTTTAGGTTTAAATATCGATGAGAACTTAAACTGGAAGAATCATATTGAAAGTTTGTGTTCAAAAATAAACCAGTACTCTTACGCTCTCTATAGGCTTTCAAAAACTTCAAGTACGTCTACCGTCCTGACCGCCTACCATGGTTATGTTGCCGCAATCATAAGATTTGGTATAATCTTCTGGGGTAATGCTACTGATGTAGAATATGCATTTAAAGCCCAAAAGAAATGCGTAAGGGCCATTTGTAATATAAAATCAACAGATAGTTGTCGGCCCTTCTTTGTGAAATTGAACATTTTGACTCTGCCATGTGTCTATATTTTAGAAACCATACTATTTGTGAAGAGGAATGCTCATATGTTCAAGAAATTGAGAACTAATAGACATAATTCTAAAATATGTATACCTTCCAACTCCACAGCTTACTTAAATAAAAGTATTTTTTGCATGGCTCCTAGAATATATAACCACTTACCTCAGTCAATTTTAGAGGAACCTAATTATAATATTGTTAAAATTACACTTAAGAAAATACTGTTGGAGAAGTGTTATTATTCTGTGGAGGATTATTTACATGATCAGCTGTGATAGTCTAGCGTACTGACATTCTACATGACTTGTATTAGACTTAGTTTACTGACAGGTTATTATTTATTTTGTATTGACTCCCATATTGACATTTCATTATTCTTTCTATTTTATATTCCTTGACCTCTTACAGTAGGTTCAAAATATTGCACGCCGCAAGCCTAAAAATATGGTGTAGACTAATATACTGACATGTTATAAAACGCATAGTAGAATTAGTTTATTGACATGTACCTACCATTGATCTTGTATTCACTCCCACATTGACATATAATATTACTTGAAAATTTGTATTTCCTTAATTGACTTATATTGATATAATATTGCACGCCGCAAGGCTAAATATAGTGTACCTAAATGTATGAACTTAACATCCCACATACCTGTATTTGCAATTGTAAGAAAATAAATAAATAAATAAATAAATAAATAAATAAATAAAAAAGAAAAGAATGCCATTGGCCGGTACCCCGCACGAACTTTTGAGCTGCTATTAACTTTGATTGAGGTATATAAGGGGTTGGCAGGACAGTTTTTGACTTGACATCATTCATGTAGTAAGATATGATCCATTCTTACCCAGGTGATGTACGCGGGCACGCAGCGTGCCCTAGCGGCGGAGGTGGGCGCCCCCCGCCTATTGGAGGTCAGGGAGATCGACGAACTCACCGCTGACTGGCTCAACGATAAACTCGCCAGATAAACGTATTGTACCAACTCACCGCCAACTGTACTAACTCATCTTCACTGTCATCCGAGCACTGCAGGCCAAAAATATGTTGATCTAAATTATCTCCTAAATGTTAAAAATGATCATCACGTCATAGTTCTTTCTTGCAAATTGTTTTAGGAGACCACCGTTTTTGATATTTGGGAGATTGAAATTTGATCATGACTAAACTTTCAACTTTTTCAACGATTTTTTACGAGAATTTGCTTAAATGCAATCTGTTCATTGTATACTTGACGACTCTCTGAAGGTGAATCCTCGTATCAAAAAGATGTTCAAACTCAGTCTCATCTCGATATAACCTCAATCTCCCAAATGTCAACAACGGTATTCTCGTAACACAATTTTACTATTTTTTCAGTGACATCGTGATCGTTATTGACATTTGCGAGATTGAACTGAATTTGGAACATTTTTACTGGAAACTGTTCCAAGTTTTTTCCGGAGACACTGACACATGTAGGGATTCCCCTTCAGCCCATACTGCAAGAAAATGTCGAATACTTTGAAAATTAATACCTCAGTTGAGCTGAGATGACCTTAGAATATGTATATTTGTATTGTGTAGTGTCAATGTTAGATTTTTAACTACGAATGTGTCATTAAGCTGGGTATAGGCAGAGATTCTTCGGACCCTGGGATCTACGCTATTGTCTCTGAGCCTACTTTTGCATAATGTCCCGTATTGAGGTCTGGATTATCGATTCTCCTCTGTCCTCTGAACATGCGCTTCCAAACCTCGTTGAACGCACATCTCTGCCTATCCCACCACGCCTATAGTGTAATGACCAATATCGCCAATAGTAAATATAGTGATGTTCTGTGTGTTAGTACACTGGAGAGCAAAAAAAATACCCTATACTTTCTTACTAAAAGAATCAAAGAGTCAAGTATCAAAAATCAATTTTATTTATACAGTTAGGCACATAAAGATTACATATGAACGTCACTACTTTACAATTATGTCAAGTGATATTATAAAAACATTAAAATATAAACCCTTTGAAAATAATTCTGTCAAGTGATATTATAAAAACATTAAAATATAAACCCTTTGAAAATAATTCTTTCGCTGGTTCGGTAGGTTGATTCCACTGAGAAGCTACCAGCAAGAAACTTAAAAGTGCATTAATATCAAAACTCTAATATTATTCTATACTCCGTTTGTTTAGCTAATTAACTAAAGGTAAACAATCTTGATGTGTCTTATCAGTTATCACACAAACACATATTAAACAATATACTAAAACATAAACTACTATGTAGAATATACTGCTTCCGGGCTGTTTGGCCGTGGGCCATATGAAACTTGCATTCCAGACGATTCGTCGATCACTGCGGTCGATATCTTCAGTGGCGCAGGTCCGGGCGGCGACGAGTGCGTAGACCTCGCCTCGTGGGCGAATTCTCTGCGACTGATGTTGAATCTTGAGTCGCTGGCATATTTCATATGGAACAAGGCCAAACAGTCCGGAAGCTACATGCAACGCCCGCCGTGAAAGCCTAGTTAATGGTCGCATTTTATTTTTAAACTGATTTTCTAAATGAAAAATATTAAAACACATCATGATTGTTTACCTTTAGTGAAATACCTAACTGATTGGAGTAAAGAAGTATAATGTGTCGATTTTTTCGCTCTCAAGTGTAAATATGTGTATGTAGTGCAGAATTTGGGTGTCGCATTCATCGCCATACGATATTGGACCTTAAGTGCCATGTACATAAGGTTTATACTTGATGTAACTGTTGGAGCGTTTTCAGATTACCGATCCGATATCGGAGAAAGTAAAATGTATGAAATATGTATCTGTCTTGGTTATCGGCTGTCGGCTATCGTTGGCTATTTACACCGATATCGGATCGGATGATCTGAAAACACTCCGATCCCTAACCTATGGTGCCCAATGATACCCACCGTGAATTACGTCTAGAAGGCGTGTGCAAATGATTTGTTCGCTATATCGGACAAATATTCGCACAGAAATTTTTTAAACATTCATATTGTGCTTTCTGTAGCACTGTTCTCATGAAATGTATACTTCGACTTATTAAAATTACTCTATCATTCCTGAATTGTTTAGAAATATAGCTCACGGCATATATCTTGACCCCAAGTCGCGAGAGCAACAACCCTTGCCGTATGGATTGGTTTAATAAAATCTATGCTTGATGGGTTTGAGCTCCTTCACCGCCATAGCACCCCGCGCTTTCATCAAAAGGCACCCAGAATATGCGTACGTAGCATATAGAGTACATTTAGTGATGTGTTTACATACCTAATACTCACGCTTATAAATCCCCGAAAGATAAGTAGAGGTGTATGAACACCCACATTTCGCCTCTTTGATTTTTGATACCACGTAATAGGGGGCGAGCCTATAGCCGTCAAGCGGGCACTTAGCCATGGGCTGTATGTTTACCATCGGATGGAGAGCAGCCCTATCCCTTAGTCCCCTTCTACGACACCCACGGGAAGAGATGGGGGGGGGGGGGGCGCTATAACCAACACGTGACGTGTTTGAGGTCAGAATAAATGCCGGTGACTGTACTATTGATCGAACATTCCCGCCAGAGGGTCGATATTGTGTCTATGTGTAGTGCGATACGCATTTTCCTATTTTATAACCGCTAGTTACATAATAATAGATATAAGTATAAAATAATAAAATAAATTATCCCAAAATGTATTCAAATAACTTTATATTTATTGTTTTTATTAAGTTGTGTGATATAAAATATTAATATTTTAGCTTTTTTCAAGAATTCCAATACTTTAAATCGAATTAAAGAGAAAAACCAATGAATGATTTTACAATCATTTTTAAACATTGATTGATTTGACTACTCCGCCCATATAATTTGAATTACATTTTATGCATTTTTCATGCTAGATATTTAAATCGAATTAAATCAATTATTTCACTTTAATTCGAATTAAATATTTAGCAAGAAAAATGCCAAATATTGAATTAAAAAAATTTAATACTTTATTTGAAAATAGCTACAAGATTATTTACATTTAATTAAGTATCTAACCAAATGAAGTATCAGTTGTCCACATGATTGTATTGTAATTTACAAAATTATCTTGCCTTACATTTTCAATTAAAATATTTATTTATCACTTTTATTTTTGTTTTCAAGTTGTTACCACGGCAAGTTGAAAGTTTAATTGTAAGTTGTGTACTGTAACATTATTAACAAAATTTGTTTATAATGTTACAGTACACAACTTCAATATTTAAATATATTTTATATATTTAAATATACAAAAGTAATTGTATGTTTTGTGTTTGGTTTAATTGTGTTTGGTTTACCATTAAGAAATTGTATTGTGTAGTGTGACATTGTTCATTATTATACAATCACTTGTATCTATATGTCTAGACCTGATTCTGATAATTGTCAACCACTGTAATACCTGTTAAAAACCACTGACATTGAAAAAAATGCCATTAAATTTTAGGCTTTATTTATATCGTTTTAAAGTCCAAAATAAAATGAAATGTGCTC
Source organism: Eilema caniola (assembly GCA_949126895.1). Taxonomy (NCBI): domain Eukaryota; kingdom Metazoa; phylum Arthropoda; class Insecta; order Lepidoptera; family Erebidae; genus Eilema; species Eilema caniola. The sequence continues at coordinate 395,449 of OX421490.1, read as the reverse complement.
ACACGTCTACGAGATGTCATTCAATTTTAAACTGTAATAGCACAACAGTGAAGTCTCAAATTAAATGGCATGTTTTGTAGTGTCAGTGGTATGACATTTCAAAGTGTGTAATAAATAAAATAAGATCCCTCCCGGACTCGCGACACATATTTCGATATAATCAGCTTGTATAGTTGTATAGGTAAGTCATTGTTACCTTTATAGTAAAGTACAATCTAAATCTATACAAAAAATAAAATTTGGAACTCTGTTTGTAACGTATTAAATGCATTTCGAATGTATATGTATAACATACATAATCCCAAAATAAATTATCCCAAAATGTATTCTATGTATTCTATGTATCATACTACCCCAAATATATTCCATTATATTTGAATATCCGCTTTAGTGAAATCAAAGATAATGAAATGGTGAAAATAAGGAAGGAACGATGTTTGCCACTGTCAAATGCATACCTACTGTTTTGAAAATCAAAGACAATTTAGCACGAGTTGACATTATTGACAAGAAAGTGGCGGCCTCCTTCAGTTCATTGATTTTACTCTCTACTCTCTCTCTCTCTCTAAACTTAAGAGCTGCGCTCTTGTCGGTGCAGTAATCGCCACTCTTCTCTCTCCTCCGCCAATTCTTTGACCGCCTAGTATGACACGACTTGTATATTTTCCTTTATCTGTGCCATAAACGTTCCTCTTGGTCTACCTCTTCCTCTCTTTCCTTGTACCTTCCCTTCTGTGATGTTTTTAAAAATTAGTCGTGTCTTATTAGGTGGCCAATCATCTTTCCTCTTCTGTTTTCAATTATTTCAATAAAGATCTTCTTTCTTGTACCTTGTTTAGTATTCCTTCGTTTGTCATTCTTTCCGTCCAGCTTATCCCCTCCACCACATTTCAAATGCCTCTATCCTCTGTCCCCTTGTGTCATAATTTCATAAGCCACATTTCAGACCCATAGAGTGCAATGCTCCAAATACAAGTTTTAATAAATATTTTCCTAATTAATAATGAGATGTTATTGAACGCTTGAGCTATAGTGGAGTGTCTGGGGGTTTTGACCTCAGACTTTTGTTACAGTGAATGAATTTAAGTGGTTGAGGGGGGGTTTTCTTTTTTATACTATAAAGTGTAAAGTTTACCCAAATTTTTTTTGTGCTTTTGATTTTTTTATTATTTAAACAAAAATTATAAACAATTAATACTTGAGAATGTAATTTTATCTGAAATTTTTTTTCTTTTCGTATCTATACGTTGAATAATGCCTAAATAGACATAAAATAATATTTTTTTTAAATGTTGGAGCGTATGAAGGGTCGTAACGACCTTGGACAGGTAGTAGAACGTGGAGAGGGGAGTACGGCGACGGCAGCTGCTCCAAAACTAAACAGAATTTTTCTAGCCACTTTTTAGTTATAAATGACACGTGTTCTGCGCATGTTGTATATATTTCTAAACTCCATTTTCACCTCCGAAAAAGAAACTCCGAAGTAGCACTGATTTATCGAGTTTTGAGTGGGAAAAAAACTGTTTCATTTGTGGCTAAGAAGCTAATAAAGAAAAAGAAGCAAAATTAAATAAAAAACGACGAAGACAAATCTCATATATTAATACTCCAACTTTAAGTGACTCCATTGTAAACTTTATAGCTGTACAGAAAAATGATTAAATTGGGGCTGGAAGTATTTTAATAACATGCTTATCCCAATAAAAATGAATCAGTAGTAGCTGCAAAAAGGGTTGTGGAGCTGCTTGTGGATGTCGAGAGAGTGGCTTATACTGCAGTGTAGCATGTCTACAGTGCAGTGAAAATACTTGTTTTAATACTCCACCAATCATTGAAATAAGTGAAGTTGAAAAAAAAATTTAAATAGCCAAAAATGTAAATTCTTTAAATAAACATATGATTTTTTGACATTTTTTTTTAAATTCTATTTTCCTTCATTTATTTCTTTCTCCTAATTACTATCTCTATATGAATATATAAATTAACTTAATTTTGGTGCCGAAAATGTTCTACAGCCTCATATCATGAGATATTGTATCATTTTAAACTATCAAAATTATAATTATTTCATTTTTTTTTTTAATCGAGATCACAATTTTTTAATAGGTAAACTTTTTTGTATATATTATAAGCTAAACATTCCACTTTGAATTATAAAATTTCATTCACTGTAACAGAAATCCGAGGTTTTCATGTTTTTAACCCCCTAGGCACTCCACTACTACTATTAATGATATTGCCGAGATTGTTATTATTTAATACAATAGGCCTATGTCTGCTTGGATGTTTCGATGTTATCATAGTTGTAGTTTTCTTACTGTTTATTCTTTCTAACCAGGTCTTGCAACTCTTTTTCCTTTTCCGCAAATAAATGTAATATTCTCCTCATGGAATTTAACCCCCAAGGACTTTTTAATGGCAATCTCAATGAATTGGTTACATAACAATTGATTTTACTATAAGGTGAAATACGACTGTGGATGGTTTGAATCTTTAACAAAGTTGTAATATTCCTTTTTTCGATATTACCTATTGTAACTGGTTTAGTATTAAGAGTAAGTTATACCGATGGCATTTATATTTTATATAATATTTGTATAAAAGACAAAGTAAATTATTAATATAGATTTACTGGATTTTTTTAATTAAACTTACCCTCGCAACGTATTCTCACAGAGGTGATATAGAAAGCTTCCGGACCCGTCGACATGTTTTTTTTATATCACTTAGGTGACAGACAAGCACACAACCACCTAATGGAAAGTGGTAATTGTGACCAATGGAATGTATGCAATACCAGGGGCGTCACACCCGTGCTGCCGACCCTGTAAGAGCTATAACTCCATTCGGTTAGGTATTTAAGTAAACAGAAACGATCTTGATGCGACAACCTCCGTGACGTAGCGGTAGTGAACGCGGCCGCTGCGCAGAAGGCGCGGGTTCGATCCCCGCTCAGTGCAAATATTTGTATGCATGAATATGGGTATTTGCATTGGTCTGGTCGTGCCTCGGAGAGCACGCTAAGCCGACGGGCCCGGTTGCCATACTAACATCTATGGCAGTCGTTACGGGTAGTTTGAGCCCTTAAAAATCCAACAACTGGTCTAACTGCAATGCTTCGATATCGCCTTTGGGTTGTGGAGGTCATTTGACAGTCGCTTCACGGAAAGTGTTGAAGTTTAGCTAAATCCGCAGTTGGACCTGTAAAAGCGGACCCCAGACTCCAAGTTGATTAGCTTTGGATTCCACTGGGATTAACGCTAGGATGAAGTAGAAATGACTTTGATGTGTTTTTTAACATGATTTTATTTAAAAACTTAGTTTATTAATATTTTTCTGTTTAAAAACTCATCACTAGTTAGTCAGTTAGTTAGCCCAGTTTATTCGTTTCATATGTGTTTTTATAAGAAGTCGCTGCAAGATTGTTTACCTTTAGTTAATAATTACCTAACCCAATGGAGTATAGTACATGTTAGGTAATAACCCTTCCTCAGCAGTCGGGTAAAAAAAAACAAATTATCAAGGACAATTATCTTTTATTAAAGTTCATTGTGCATTCTGTTACAAAATAAATGGCGAAGTAACATATGAGCGTGCAGCCGTGCCCAACTTTGTACAGTAATGTGACAATAATAACTGCGATTTGACCATACATGATTACACTAGCAGACGGAAGCTGTCGTGGACTAGATGGAACCGAAACACCCACCGTGATATGCCGTGACGTCACTTACCTTTGAAATCACATCACCTGACACTCGATTCTGCTAAAGCTAAAGCAAAACTACTATAATACCACATACACTGCAAAAATTACATTCAATTTTAAACTTTATTTTCATAGTCATAATGTCCAAAATGTAATAAAGAGGGGTTACATTATACTTTTCCATTCACTCTGCAAAAAGCCATTTAATTTTGGACTTTAACAACAATGCTTTGAGGTCTAAAATTAAATGGAATAATATAAATACTTTAAATCGAATTAAAGAGAAAAACCAATGAATGATTTTACAATCATTTTTAAACATTGATTGATTTGACTACTCCGCCCATATAATTTGAATTACATTTTATGCATTTTGCATGCTAAATATTTAAATCGAATTAAATATTTAGCAAGAAAAATGCCAAATATTGAATTAAAAAAATTTAATACTTTATTTGAAAATAGCTACAAGATTATTTACATTTAAGTAAGTATCTAACCAAATGAAGTATCAGTTGTCTACATGATTGTATTGTAATTTACAAAATTATCTTGCCTTACATTTTTAATTAAAATATTTATTTATCACTTATATTTATTTTCAAGTTGTTACCACGGCAAGTTGAAAGTTTAATTGTAAGTTGTGTACTGTAACATTATTAACAAAATTTGTTAATAATGTTACAGTACACAACTTCAATATTTAAATATATTTTTAATGTACAATTAATTCAATATTTAATATTGAATTAATTTTACCTACATTTAAAATATACAAAAATAATTGTATGTATTTGGTTTACCATTAAGAAATTGTATTGTGTAGTGTGACATTGTTCATTATTATACAATCACTTGTGTCTATATGTCTAGACCTGATTCTGATAATTGTCAACCACTGTAATACCTGTTAAAAACCACTGACATTGAAAAAAATGCCATTAAATTTTAGGCTTTATTTATATCGTTTTAAAGTCCAAAATAAAATGAAATGTGCTCACACGTCTACGAGATGTCATTAAATTTTAAACTGTAACAGTACAACAGTGAAGTCTCAAATTAAATGGCATGTTTTGTAGTGTCAGTGGTATGACATTTCAAAGTGTGTAATAAATAAAATAAAGAATCCCTCCCGGACTCGCGACACATATTTCGATATAATCAGCTTGTATAGTTGTATAGGTAAGTCATTGTTACCTTTATAGTAAAGTACAATCTAAATCTATACAAAAAATAAAATTTGGAACTCTGTTTGTAACGTATTAAATGCATTTCGAATGTATAACATACATATAGCAAAAACGCAATTTTGAATATTTTTGTCTCTATGACTTTCTATCTGTTTGCAATAGGTAACATCCGAAACGGCTAGACCGATTTTGACGGAATGTTTGCAAAAGATGGCTGATGTTATAAGGCGTAACTCAGTGTTGAGAATATTTTAATTGCAATTACTTTTGCAATTAACCCGAGTGCTGTCTATATGATCGGAATAAGACAGCAGGCAGTACCCACTAATTGTTCTTTCGGTTTATGATTGGCAATAGGGTAAATCCTGCTGTCAAACTTGTTTCGTTCTTTTAGTCTGCAGTCGAGATTTTAATTGCTTAATATATTTTCATTTTCATTGACATTTACCCAAATGGGGCAACTTCGGCTACTTGTTACTACGCTACGTTTAGAAGAAATATTTGGGTTGATCAGCGCAAAAATTAAACCCAGATTGAAGATCAAGCGGACGAAGTCGCGCGCATAGCTAGTATTCTAAATATCATACTACCCCAAATGTATTCCACAGTTATCTTTGAATATTAGCTTATAGTGAAATCAAAGATAATGAAATGGTGAAAATAAGGAATGAACGATGTTTGCCACTGTCAAATGCATACCTACTGTTTTGAAAATCAAAGACAATTTAGCACGAGTTGACATTATTGACAAGAAAGTGGCGGCCTCCTTCAGTTCATTGATTTTACTCTCTACTCTCTCTCTCTCTCTCTCTAAACTTAAGAGCTGCGCTCCGGTCGGTGCAGTAATCGCCACTCTTCTCTCTCCTCCGCCAATTCATTGACCGCCTAGTATGACACGACTTGTATATTTTCCTTTATCTGTGCCATAAACGTTCCTCTTGGTCTACCTCTTCCTCTCTTTCCTTGTACCTTCCCTTCTGTGATGTTTTTAAAAATTAGTCGTGTCTTATTAGGTGGCCAATCATCTTTCCTCTTCTGTTTTCAATTATTTCAATAAAGATCTTCTTTCTTGTACCTTGTTTAGTATTCTTTCGTTTGTCATTCTTTCCGTCCAGCTTATCCCCTCCACCACATTTCAAATGCCTCTATCCTCTGTCCCCTTGTGTCATAATTTCATAAGCCACATTTCAGACCCATAGAGTGCAATGCTCCAAATACAAGTTTTAATAAATATTTTCCTAATTAATAATGAGATGTTATTGAACGCTTGAGCTACTATTAATGATATTGCCGAGATTGTTATTATTTAATACAATAGGCATATGTCTGCTTGGATGTTTCGATGTTATCATAGTTGTAGTTTTCTTACTGTTTATTCTTTCTAACCAGGTCTTGCAACTCTTTTTCCTTTTCCGCAAATAAATGTAATATTCTCCTCATGGAATTTAACCCCCAAGGACTTTTTAATGGCAATCTCAATGAATTGGTTACATAACAATTGATTTTACTATAAGGTGAAATACGACTGTGGATGGTTTGAATCTTTAACAAAGTTGTAATATTCCTTTTTTCGATATTACCTATTGTAACTGGTTTAGTATTAAGAGTAAGTTATATCGATGGCATTTATATTTTATATAATATTTGTATAAAAGACAAAGTAAATTATTAATATAGATTTACTGGATTTTTTTAATTAAACTTACCCTCGCAACGTATTCTCACAGAGGTGATATAGAAAGCTTCCGGACCCGTCGACATGTTTTTTTTATATCACTTAGGTGACAGACAAGCACACAACCACCTAATGGAAAGTGGTAATTGTGACCAATGGAATGTATGCAATACCAGGGGCGTCACACCCGTGCTGCCGACCCTGTAAGAGCTATAACTCCATTCGGTTAGGTATTTAAGTAAACAGAAACGATCTTGATGCGACAACCTCCGTGACGTAGCGGTAGTGAACGCGGCCGCTGCGCAGAAGGCGCGGGTTCGATCCCCGCTCAGTGCAAATATTTGTATGCATGAATATGGGTATTTGCATTGGTCTGGTCGTGCCTCGGAGAGCACGCTAAGCCGACGGGCCCGGTTGCCATACTAACATCTATGGTAGTCGTTACGGGTAGTTTGAGCCCTTAAAAATCCAACAACTGGTCTAACTGCAATGCTTCGATATCGCCTTTGGGTTGTGGTGGTCATTTGACAGTCGCTTCACGGAAAGTGTTGAAGTTTAGCTAAATCCGCAGTTGGACCTGTAAAAGCGGACCCCAGACTCCAAGTTGATTAGCTTTGGATTCCACTGGGATTAACGCTAGGATGAAGTAGAAATGACTTTGATGTGTTTTTTAACATGATTTTATTTAAAAACTTAGTTTATTAATATTTTTCTGATTAAAAACTCATCACTAGTTAGTCAGTTAGTTAGCCCAGTTTATTCGTTTCATATGTGTTTTTATAAGAAGTCGCTGCAAGATTGTTTACCTTTAGTTAATAATTACCTAACCCAATGGAGTATAGTACATGTTAGGTAATAACCCTTCCTCAGCAGTCGGGTAAAAAAAAACAAATTATCAAGGACAATTATCTTTTATTAAAGTTCATTGTGCATTCTGTTACAAAATAAATGGCGAAGTAACATATGAGCGTGCAGCCGTGCCCAACTTTGTACAGTAATGTGACAAAAATAACTGCGATTTGACCATACATGATTACACTAGCAGACGGAAGCTGTCGTGGACTAGATGGAACCGAAACACCCACCGTGATATGCCGTGACGTCACTTACCTTTGAAATCACATCACCTGACACTCGATTCTGCTAAAGCTAAAGCAAAACTACTATAATACCACATACACTGCAAAAATTACATTCAATTTTAAACTTTATTTTCATAGTCATAATGTCCAAAATGTAATAAAGAGGGGTTACATTATACTTTTCCATTCACTCTGCAAAAAGCCATTTAATTTTGGACTTTAATAACAATGCTTTGAGGTCTAAAATTAAATGGAATATTTTTGCCGTGTCCGTGGTATGATTTGATTCTGGCGTGGTTTTGATTTAGCAGAATCGTGAGCCTGACTGACAACAGTATGGATATACCATATTTCAATAAAAATGACAATTTCAAAGAGACTTTCACTCTATCATTTATAATATCGAATGGCACTTTCATTCGCAAGAAACCCATACACGAAGTACCAAAAAGCGAACAATATCATTTATTTATATCAAGTCGACGCCATCTTGTTTCGAGTCAAAACAAAATGGCCGATAGATAAAACAGCTTAATTTTTTTCTCTCGTTTATATTAATAATATCGTAATACTTAACACTAGATATATTTTAATAATTAATAATCATTACATACATTACATCTAAGCAGCAAGACTAGAATTTGATGGCGACTACTTATAATATATTTATATATGTTCATACATTATTTTGTATATACTAAATGTGGTTTTGAATACTTGGTATACAAAAACTACCGATATTTTAGTATAAATATATAGATTTGTCTTAATTTGAAATATATATTCGTGTTTTATTTACATATTCATGATTTTTGATTATAAAGTCATTTTAAAGCCTTTTCTTTTACAGTAAAATTATAGAGACAAAAATATTTAACCTAAAGCCTCCAAACCTTGTTAGTACAGACACTTATGTTGCCAGACTGAAATATTATGGCTACGATACTCCATTCGGTTAGGTGTTTATTTGACTAAATATAAACAATCTCTGCTTATACTGTTGATTCATGGCACTTGGTGGAACTTGCTACACATCTTCAATGAAAATACTTGTACTATTCCACATTATTTATTAAAATCCTGACCGGTTTCGCCTTACGGCATTATCAAAGGTTGATACGAAACCGGTCAGGATTTTAATAAATAATGTAGAATAGTATAAGTATTTTCATTGAAGATAATATCGAATGGCACTAATCTCGATGTGTTTTTTTTAATATTTTGTTTCAAAAATAAGAATATAATTATTTTTCTGTTTAGAAACTCATTTTTAGTAACAACCGCAGTTAGTCAGTTAGTTAGCCTAGTATAATTGTTTAATATGTGTTTTTATAAAGTCACTACAAGGTGGTATGGGTAATGAACTGTAGAGACGAGGTTTCGGGTTCGATCCCAGGTTTTACCATGGCAAACAGCAATGACTTTTCGATGCTTTTCGAAATTATGTGTGTATTTATTACAGGTTTATAAGTGCCAGGTTAATGGCAATAGGCTCGCCACTTATTACATTGGGACCTAAACATAAACTGGCGAAATGTGGATACTAGCACCTCTACCTACCCCTTTGGGGATATAGGCGTGAGTTTATGTTATGTTTATGTTTACTACAAGACCTTTAGTTAAATACCTAACCTAATGGGGTATAGTCTAATGGTGCTAGATTGACCATTTGTAGGAGTTTTCATTCTGTCCGGTTAATATGATTGATTCATCGCATATCTGGAGCTGCGCACCTTCATAGCACATCTTCCTCGCCACGCTACATAGCACAATATAGTGGAATCGGTTACATATTGTCATAGCTTAGTTTTTACATCCTTATAGCAAAGCACATCTCTGGTGGAAAGGCAGCCTAATGCATGAAGTATTTGTCGCGCGATTCGCTTGAGTGACGAAGCACTGGTGGAATTTTAAATATCTATTTCAATAAATCAATATGTATTCAAAACCACACTTATACATATAATGGTGGTATAGTTATAATGTTACAAGCACGAATGTAAGTACAGAATTTCTAACAAATACCTCCTTTATACTTTTTCTTAGAAACGGCAGCTCTCGTATATTTTTTTTGTGTGCGGAATAATATTATAACTAAACCAGTTTACCGACAAATCGTGCAACATCGATACGCGAGATTTTTTTTTTCGAAGAAAAAATACGCGTTTTTTTTATCAAATAGTTTAAGTTAGCACAAGATCGTACGTACATTACTCACTGTACCGCAGTCCAATACAACTTTTAAATCTCACCATGTTATTTATTTTCGTTCAAAAATATCTTTACATTTTTATTTCACATATATTAATAACACTGTCCAATTTAATGATTACTGAGTAAAATTTCAACTCGGAGTAAGACTTGGTTCATAGTGTTATGCGACCTCTGTGATACCATGGACACGGCAAAAATGCCATTTAATTTTAGACTTTACTCATATGCAGTTAAAGTTTAAAATTAAATGGTATCATGTAGAAAGACAATGCCACTATTATTAAATTTTGGACTATAAATCCACATAAATAAAGTCTAAAATTTAATGGCATTTTTAGCAGTGTCAGTGGTATGGCAATGGTTGACAATTAGCAGAATCAAGAACCTGATTTATATCGATAGTCTTTTGAATGTATAAGATATGTCAACAGATATACTTGTACTGACAAATATTACTATCACGCTAGTGAATTCTGCTGGCCATAATTTCGATAAAAACTTCCATTATATCGATAAGACTTTTACCTCCCACGTTTCGTACAAAAGCAAAAACTATAATACCTTAAAGATTATATTAAACATTTTAAAAATGACAGCATCACTGCACCGTTCTGCCAGAATCTGTAGACAATATGTCTATTACAGAAAAATGTCTACTAATAAAGTATATAGACAATCTCTACTAGACTATATACACATTCCATAGACACAGTGTAATCACTTCAATACGGCATAAGAAATAGCTCCTACTTTAGTAGAAGTTTGACATATACTATAACATCCCATAACATTGACAGTTTGAAGACAATATTGACATTAGCTTCATCACACAGAACGCGTCGTATGTCGAGCCGTTGTTTTCCGATGAATTTTGTTAGCAGCACTGTGTCTATACAGAATATAGTCAAAGGTATACCGACAGAGCGGTGTAGTGATATAAGTATTAAAATATTTTATTCTTCAGCATACATAAGAATTTATCAACAAATTTTAACTAGCTTGTACCCATTTTTACAAATAAACATTTTTGTACATGCACAATTTTTAACTTTATTTTCTTTGTGGGCTTTGAACGACATACTACAAGAAAGTAGTCTTGCTAAAGTTGCCAAATATCGAACTAGAATCTCATATATTTATCATTGGTCATGTAACTAAAGCTTGCATAATATTAGGAAATGTATTTTCTTGCACCACTGAGCCAGTCAGCCTTTGGCCACGGCCGGTGTAATCCGGTCGAAACGTCAGGCAAATCGAAGGTACGATATCTTAATCATGATCGCTTTAATTCCCGTTATCATTATTGTTTATCATCAAGGGACGCGCTGTGAAAAGACATTTTGGCGACAGTTGTACTATTTTGTAGACAAACTCTATCATTTTGGCAACAACTTCAATCTCGTCTTGTATTTTAGAACATGTTAAAAGTGCCATTTAGACCCGAAAAATAACTTGGAACAACACAATGACTTAATTAATTCTAAAGCAGAAGCTATATAAGTATGTCGTTCAAAACACAACATAGCTGACTTAGAGAGCTTACTTATATGTTAAGACACTGTTTTTACTGCTACTTGGACCCCAATCCTGCAAATTGTCAGCCACTATCATACAGCAGACACTGCAAATTATGCCATTTAATTTAAGACTTTTCTGTTATGGTAAAATCTTAAATTAAATGGCATTTTCAAGAGTGAATGGAAATAATTCAATCTACTCTTTTTAATTTTATTTTGGATTTTAAGTCTATGTAAATAAAGTTTAAAATTTAATAGAATTTTTTGCAGTGTCAGCCGAATGACAGTGGTTGACAATTAGCTGAATCGGGGTCCAATCGGTAATACTTGTCAAAGTGATACAATATCTATCGGTGGTCGATTACAATGGTTTAGTACGTTGTTGAGTTGTCAGTTGAGGCGTGGATAGAATTGTAATTTTTATGGCAAAGTTCGTTACCCTTCGTCTACGGTACCCTAAAAAGTTTTTTGATACTACTTAGGTGGCAGTAAACACGGCCCACCTGATTGGAAAGTGGCTACCGTGGCCTATGGACGTGTGCAACACCAGGGGCGTTACACTCGCACTGCCGACCATGCAGGAACCTGTTAATGCCCTTCTTGAAGCACCACTTATTGTAGTCGTATGAAAAAACCACGGCAGGGAGTTCACCCCACAGCTTAAGTATAACTATAACAAGTATTATCAACAGTATATATCAAGAACAGTAAAAGTTTTTAAGCACCAAACGATAAACACTTAGATACAAGACTTTAGTCATGATTTAAAATATCAAATCAATATGGTCCCCTAGCTGAGGTGTGCTAAACCCCTTTTTCTATCATAAAACATTTTCTATTAAGTAGAACAGTGTTGAATCGGTTCACTATTACTATTTGGCTTTCACTCCGAATGAACGAGAAATGAAAGCTCTGTACACTGAGTGAACATTCATTCGAGTTCAGCTATTTTGTCTTTAGTCCTCTTTCATTCTGTTGTCTTAACCGTGTCAAAATAGAATGAAAGAAAATGAAGCTTTATCTTGAGTGAATAAATAATCACGTTTAGTAGCCAAACGCGTTGTGACTTATGTTGAACATATTCGCTGCAATAGCACCCTTTAGCCTAAAGCCATTCACCAAGCATACATAGTTACAAAACAATCCGGACGCGCCGACTAAGGTACAAGATATGTATCCAGATGTATAAATCCCGTAATTTAGCACACCGCAGCCAAAAGGCAACGAAGAACGCACCGTTATAATTATTATTTAAAATAAAAAAATTACAATATTTACAAAATTATAATATTTTCAGTTCTAACGCAAGTAAATCGAGAAATAATTTAAAATTATCAATAATTTAGTGAGCTCTGTAGTCTTTGACAGTATTAAAAATTTACAATATTATTGGCGATAGACGCATTGTAATTTTTTTTTTATAAGACCAGTTTTTTTTTTGTTTGGTATATTTTGGTGGGTAGGTTATGGAGATTCTTTTTTTAAGTTAGATTGGGTTGTAAGGAACATCTACTAACTAAATTAAAGAAAAATGTGGGAAGCTTTCAAAAAGTTGGCAAATATTTTGTGGGATGCAGATATTATTATGGATTTTTTTGATGTGGTTTTTTGGCATTTTTTTATTAATTATGCAGTTTCATGATTGAGAATTAAATAAATAGATTACTCAAGCATGATTAGTTGAGCATGCCGTGTCAATAATGCTTCTACCACCAATAAAATTACATTTCAAAAGAAACAATATGTTCAACACATTCTCTCCCTGTATAAACCTATACGATTGCATCAAAGTCGCCTCAGCATTCGACGCAGCCTCTTTACAAGCTGACTACGAACTGGTGAACTGAGCACGAGTTAAGCGCATTGGACAGTATTAGGTATTTTGTTACTAAGCTATTGTTATCGCCATTTCATAATATTTGATTATTATTAAAGAAATATTCAGTGTAGCGGATTTCGGAACACACACAAATCGCAAAATCCCTTACACACACACACACACACACACACACACACACACAAACACACACAAATATTGTTATTATAAATGTGAAGAAAAAAATATTTTTCAAAAACATTTTTTTTTGTCAACGAAGGTTTAAAATAAGTTTAGATAGCTGGTTTCAACATTTAATCCATATGGTTTTTTGCAAGCTAGTAAAGCAAACAGTATATTATTAGCTATTCACCTTTTGCAAACTACACGTCTCTTTCTAAATTGTTTACATTCGCTACAATCCTGACATACACCTTTCGCTTCTCCAATCAGAAGTAATCCTAATTAATTTCATGGTACCTATTTGGCTAAACTACTTTCGTTCATATTTCGTGCCAGCACGAAGTTCAAGGTAGTCCTTATGTTTCAATCTTCTGTATATTCTAATGTATATTTATTAGCCACAAAGCTAAACTACCCAAATTCTCTAGTAAATCTCTAGTGAATATGAAGCGATGGCATACATTTGAAAAAAAAAACATATATTCCTAAACTTGGATGGGGACCGCAAAATGGCGGTTATAATAGACAATCGAGTAACTCTACAATATGATCTATACTCTAAGAATGTTTACTGCCATAATCATTGCGCTAATAGCCCGGTAAACGGTAAGGTAGCGTGGCACCAGCATTAGAAGTGTACATTAGAATATAAATATATTTAAAAAAAGAATACTAAGACCATATTTTTTTTTAATTAGTCATAAAAAATCACGGATCACGGTTTTTATTAAATTTTGTCCGTTGCGTTACCCCATGCTCAGTCCCAAAGCCCAGAGGCATCTAGAAGCCGCTTATTAGCTTAAAAGGCAAGTACCTATCTAACAAGAGATCTATAACGTTATCATTTAATTATGGACCTTAATAGTTCGAGTTAAGGTGCAAAACATGATATTTTTTATCCCACAGATGTAGATTGTCGACTGGATGTGTTATTTTGTATGAATGTTCGTGATTTAAATTGTTGACGGAGTTATAATGAATGGTAGGCATTGTACGGGCGGTTTTTTTTTATATACGACACGTCATCTGATGGTAAGCTGAAAAAAAAGTCTGAAGCATGAGTGTTACCATTACAGACACCAACGTTACAATGGTGGCACTCAGCTTGACGGCCTCATCAGATGCTCACACTCTGCTTAAAGGATCCGGGACTGTGTTTAGTTTAATCAATTTCATATTAAATACAGAAATATTTATTAAAAAAAACCATGCTCAATTTTATTGTAAACCGCGCTAAGACGCATCCAGTCGAAACTCCACATCAATGTATTTATCAATAATCAATATTATTACGCTATTAACATCCTTATAGTTAACAAAATAAGGTATCAAATAGCTCACATCTCTCGGGTGTTACGTCATAACAGTTTTCAAGTCTCACCGACCGAAAGTCGACTCTCTACTTTAGCACTCGGAAGATTCGGTGAGTGGGGGGAAAGTGGGGGAGGTTAGGGGGCGATGGATAGCGGCCGGAAGCGTCTCGCGCGCGCCGCGTTGTGGGCAGGGGCGGGGGAAGGGGGGGCCACCGGGGGCTCGCCCCCCGCGCCCGGGGGCGGCGAGCCGGACGAGGACGAGCCGCCCGACGCGGGGGGAGACGACATCAGCAGCGCCGGCACCCCGCGGGTCCCGCACACACTGCGGCAGACAACGTTCTTAAGAGTATTTGTATATAAGAATGGTGTTAGGTATTTGTTAAGTTATCTTATAATCGAGAGGCTTTGAGTTCGAATCCTGGCCTTTACTTAGCTAACACGAGTATCTAAGCTTAGCTGGGGAGGTTAACGGGAACACTAGTAATTGAATTACTAGTATAGAAGCTTCTTATAACCCGTAAGGTGGCGCTGTAATTGGGTAAAGATGATGATGTTTGTTAAAATTCACTCTTTTGTGGAGAAGATAGTCATCCTTCTGGTTCCTTCGGAGACCCGGCGGGGGCTGTTAGGTCGGAATCGAACCGACGAAATCCGCACGCCGTCTCGGGTCGTGTCGCCCTATCCTATCAAAATGATTATACACAGGCAAGCACATATTCGAGGCGTGAAACTCTCCTTGTCTAAACGAGCCTTAAAACGAGACTCAAGATGGCCCCCTCACTTTAGATGTGGTAACAATAGTGTCCCCGTCTCGGTAACAATAGTGTCCCAATCTTTAGTAACAATAGTGTCCCCAATAGCGTCCCCTTCTTTGGTAACAATACTGTTCCCATCTTTGGTAACAATAGTGTCCCTATATTTGGTAACAATAGTGTCCCCATCTTTGGTAACAATAGTATCCCCGTCTTTGTAAACGATAGTGTCCCCGATAGCGTCTACATCTTTGGTAACAATACTGTTCCCATCTTTAGTAACAATAATGTCCCCATCTTTGGTAACAATTGTGTCCCCATATTTGGTAATAATAGTGTCCCCATGTTTGGTAACAATAGTGTCCCCATCTTTGGTAACAATAGTGTCCCCATGTTGCCCGAGGAAGGAGGAGGGGGTATCTGTCACCCCTGGTCTGCCTACAGTGTTTATATCATCATAAGAGCGCGTGTCCTGTCACACGTGGATGGCACTCACCTGGAGTGATGGTGCGGCGGCTGGCGGTGGCGGGGCCGCGCGAACCGCAGGTTCAGTTCCCGAGTAGGGTCCACTGCATACTTATCGTTAGCGTTCTGTCGACGTCTCCGCAAAGCTGCATAGACAAAATGTGACGTTCAAATGTCATTATGTAAAAAGTTTCAAACGTATTCAAATTCATTTAGTTAAGACAACTATACTCCATTTGGTTAGATATTGAACCAAAGGTTAAAAACTTTGATTTCTTTAAATTCTTTTTGTATTTAAGAACTCAGTTCATTAACCTTTTTTTTTTAAAGGACACAGTTTTAAAATAAAAGTGCGACTAAAAACGAACCACTAGTTCAAACACATGAAGATTGCTTACTTTTAGTTAAGTACTTAACCACATTGAGTATACGCTCAATTTGTTAGTAGGAGTTTAGTAGTCTTATATGTATCTATTTTAGTAACAATATTGTATCTAGTGAATGATTTTAGTTACTATACAGAAGGTATTAAAATCTATATATTGGATGATCAGATCACGGCTCGAATATTGTTCAATATTGTCCTTGATCATTCAAAGAGGATAAAAAGTCGATTGCGGTGGCTGTAGTCGTTTGTAACTGTTCCCCAAGCAAGTTAAGTATTAGTGTGTGAGCGGGGGAATGAGTGAGTGGGTGGGTGAGGAGGTGCACTCACTCATGCACTTTAGCGGGTGAGAGTGGGTAAGTCAGTAGATGAGTTAGTGGGTGAGTTAGTGGGAAGTTAATGGGTGAGTGGGAATTAATTGGATAAATGAGTGGGTGATTAGTGGGTGAGTGAGTGGCTAAGTTAGTGGGTGAGTGAGTGGGATGTTAATGG
Organism: Eilema caniola; assembly: GCA_949126895.1. Classification (NCBI taxonomy): domain Eukaryota; kingdom Metazoa; phylum Arthropoda; class Insecta; order Lepidoptera; family Erebidae; genus Eilema; species Eilema caniola. Next base: position 378,656 of record OX421490.1, on the reverse strand, counting down.
GTAAATGAGTAGGTGAGTGAGTGAATGAATTAGTGAGTGGATGAGAGAGTGTGAGCGAGTAGGTGGGTGGGTGAGTAGGTGGGTAGGTGAGTGGGTCAGTAGGTGGTTAGTGAGTGGATGGGTGAGTGGGGTGGGTGAATAATGTGTAGGTGAGTGGGTGTATGAGTAGGTGCGTGGGTGATTGAGTGAGTGAGCGTTACGACGTACCGGGCGTGAGGTCGGCCACGTCGGGCGAGAGCGGCCCGTCGCCGCTCCAGGAGGCGCACTTGGCGAGGCGCTGCTCGGCGCCGCACGCCACGGGGATGCGCGACGTGCTCGCGCTGCCCGACGAGCGCTGTTAGTGCACGAGAGGCGTTAGCGCTACCGGGACGGCGGACTGGCGCCTATGGACGCTACTGTGTGCGGATCTGACGACTTAGATCATTTCAAGAGTAGTGCCATTTCACGGTGCTTTATGGCGTTTCGCACCGATTTTGAAGTGTAAACTTTTTAGGCGCGTTGTGCAGTTGTCATAGTATCGTGCAGTTCTGATGCTATCCGACAAAACGTGTAATACCACACTCAATAAAAACGGACGGATTCAATTACCCGTAACGACTGCCATATATATTCTTAAGGGTAACCGAGACCGACGACTTAAGCTAAGCGTCCACCTATCAGCAACGTACGCAACGGACGCAACACATTAAACGGATCGCAGTATTCTTTTATAGAAAGTCAACTTGTACGGGCAGATGACGTCATTCGGAATGTCGGCCAAGTGCACAAACGCCGTGTAGATTCCGCCATTAGAATTTTTACGATAGTCTAATCGATACATGTTGTCGATGCGCGTTTTTTAGCATCATACGATTGCTGGTAGTTGCGATGGCAACTGCCGATCAGGTGGACGCATTGTGATAAATTCATACGTTTGATGCGATGCGTCCGTTGCCTACGATGCCGACAATTGGACGCTTAGCTTTAACATGCTCTCCGAGGCATGGAGAGGTCTCAAGGTCCTAAGAATGGTCACGCATCCTAAGACCGATTTGACTAGAGTAAACTCAATTACAATTTAGCCACAAACTGTACAACTAATGTTTAAAGTTTCTGAACAATTTAATATTTTCTGCACTACAGTGTAGTGTAGTAGTGTCCATAGGTGAGTTAATAATAAAAGGATTGAATGGATAGATTTGAGCATAAAAGTCAGTCGGACTTTTAGTCGGGCTGCAACGTCTTCCGACCGCACATATGAACCGCACAAGAGTACAAGTACCATTAGAATCAGTCCTAAAACCCACGACTCGCTCATTGGTTCAATAACTACAAATTTTCACAGGTTAAACACTTGTTAAATTTCGATACGGGTAAACGCGCTGTCTGCTGCTGCGGTCTACAGTTGCGGTCGGATTCATAGTCTGCTGCTGCTAGATGCAGTCGGGTACGAACTCGTACCTTTGTTGTTAAATATATTAGTCCCCACGCTTAGGATCCATATATCGTGGTGGCTCTTGGAAATGTATTATTTAAAATGTTGTTGTTATTTTTAATATTGTTACTATGATATGCACCAACTCTAAATCTAGAGAAGATACTCAATTTCACATGGAGTTGTACGCAACAATATCATTCAGGAGATTTGACATTCCGTTCTCAGTCAGCTACTTTTGTTGTGGACTATACGCAGATTTTCCTGTTTAAATTGTGCGCCAAGCTTCGTCGAATAGGCACAGTCAACATCAGTACCCCTAGCACGAACAACTAGCGTAATTATATCGTAAACGTATTGACAGAACGGAGCATTGTGATTGGCCGGCTTTACACACACGCAGGTTCACAGTAGGCATGCGGCCAATCACAATGCTCCGTTCTCACAATACCTTATACTCCGCACGCCGAATGATGATCCCTATGACGTTTCAACTGACAGTTGTATTAGTTTTGCGAAACAATTTCGATAAAATACTGTTTTTTCAGGCAAATGTCATGTCATTCAGCCAGGTCATTCAACATAATAAGCAATATTTATTTATTTTGAAAAAAAGACTACGCGCCTTGATGGACATAAAACACTAGATAAAAAAGTAACAGCCTTATTATATTTTATTTTCTATACTTTAATTTTTATTCAAATTGCATAATTTAAAGAATTTAAAATTCTTTTTGAATTGAATTTTAAAGAATTCATAATTAGCTGGCAATTATGGATTACATGGAAAAATATTTGAAAGGAGGCCATAGACCTACCGTATTTTTTTAATTCAGTCATTAAATTTGCTTACAAGACTGGGATCGAGATGTACAATACGACAATATCATTGACCAACCGTTAATAATAAACGTCACGGATAGCTGCAGTTCAGACTCAGATTCAGATTAATATAAATAAAATACAAACTCAAAGCATTTGTTTTATATTTCCAACAAATTATCGATATTTTGTTTATCGATGTGTCCCTTCTTAGTCGATAACAGCTTGACGACGTAACTTTTGCAGCACGTACCATGTACATTTGCATTGAGTTTTTTTCTATTATTTCCGAACATTACGTAATAATTTCTTAATATTCATTTTTATAATTTACAATTGTACACAATTATGATTTTTTCGTCTTTTTAAAGGACCTCTAAAGGATTTGATGTGATAGGACGTCAGTACAATGTTAAGCGCTAACGAACTGTCATAGGGATCATCATTCAGCGTGCGGATTATAACGATAGTTTTTCGTGCTATGGGATCAATGTTGACGAAGTTGAGATGAAGTAGTCAAAATGATCTTAAACCTTAATGTTCCCCCTTCCTGTTCACTGATTGTTCTGATATTGTTCTAATAAAACAGTATGATTTGCTCTTAATAGTTTAGTTTTAAGATCATTATGAGACTTCGTCGTTAAGTTTGAGAGAGTTAGAGAAGCTATTCAGAACAAAATGAATTCTACATTTTTGTGAGACTTCTAATTCGCTGCAGTTTTAGTCATTATTATTTTTATTTTATACCGCTTAGTTGGCAGATGAGCACACAACCACCTAATGGGAAGTGGCGTCACGCTCGCGCTGGTGAACTTGTAGGAACTTTCTAATGCACTTCTTGAAGAACCTTATATTACAGTTGCTTGGAGAATCTACTTACGTCTCTTAAGCTCTGCGAGCCATCCCCAGCGGCGCTCACTAGCTCCTTCTTTGCCATCCGCGTGGCTCTGAGAACAAACGGACCTAGATAAAAATTTACTCAAAATACATATTATTATAATCTATTAAGATTGGAAAAAGTGAAATGATCAGTCGGGACTCGCGACCCGCGATCAATCCCTCACAGGGGAATGCTCTGACCGCTAGCTATCGAGATACGTGTCGATTATTCAAAATTCTCATTTACAACCATCTTGGGGCGGCTGTGGGACCCTTCATTTTATCCTATCTTAATCAATTTGAATAGTTAGCAGGCTAGCTGCTTTAGAATTTCATTAAGAAAAAGTTTCGATCTAATCTCAATCTCCTAAATATCAAAAACTATCACGATTGCAACCAATAGCCGAACGAATTCTCGTAATAAGTCTATTAAAATTTCAGTCTCTGTCAAAATTAAATTAAAATGTCAAAATTATCTTCATTAGAGAATGATGACATGGCTCCCTTCGGGTTCTACACTTTTGAAATGGTTCCCTTCGGATTCTACGCTTTTAAGATGAGGCCTTTCGGGTTAGGGAAGTACAGTTTCCCTATCGAACCCCGGAATGAAAGGTGGCTGCAACTCATGTATGCTGATGGGATTACCGCTCAGATAATGAGGGTATAGGCAGAGGAGCTCACCTGTCGGGTATGGCGTCTAATCTTGTTCTTTCGAAGGCTGGACTTTGACTTTTATCACCGCTTCGAGTTGAGGACCTGGTGAATCAATGGCTACATTATAATAATTATTACTACACCGCTACTGCGTAATACTATACCGGGCCTATTGGTAACTGTGATGCGTAACTAGTTGCGAATCAAGAAATTTTTTTTTCGCATGCAGTTGCGAGCTAATGGCACGTGAGACTTGCATCATTATCTTCACCAATGGTTGCAAAACAGGAAAATATTTTTACCGCAACTGATAACGAAATTTTATCACCGAGATGCCTAGGTGCGTGAGAGTCAATGAGGGAAGTGCTCTCTTAGTTAGCACTTGGTTGTAAAACGGAATATATGTCCCGATTCATAACTAGCTACGAATCACAATTGCGAATACGACCGTAGGCCATATGTACTACGTGCATATGGCCCACGGTTGTTGGCATTTTTGCAGTGGTGTATCAGGATTGTATTGAAGAGTTCCAAGACTTTTTGGTGCGGCAAAGAAGAATCGCCGAACCATTTGGTTCGTAATGGAGTTGTTTGCACCGTGTGAGGGTGACATCTAAGCTTCACACATGTCGTCCAGTTTCGGAAAGTAGAGGGTGGGACTAATGTACACATGTCATTGGATGGCTGCGTTGTTCCGTACCGTTTGTCCCGCTGGTGCTCCGTGGCGTCGTAGTACACGGACGCGTCGTCGGGCGCCGCGCGGCCGCTCACCACCGACTGGATCTTCACTGCGGGGAACACACGACACACATACCACACGCTCTTGCACTAAACGAGTTGGAACATTTTGATCTTACCTCGAGGGGAAGGACTCTAAATCTGAGGATTGTTAATTTCAATCAAAGGAAACATACATGAAACAAAACTTCATTCAAAGATTTTAGAAAATTAGCTTGCTGCTCTCGGTAATCGAACAGACTAAAACACGAAAAAATAACTTCCAGTATTTTTATCATAAGAATCAACTCTCTGTAACAAACACGGTGAATGAAATGAAAGGAAGTCCTTGAAATCTAAACTTATAAATTCAATTTGTCACAGTTATTTTATTCAAAATGCGATCAGATACCTTTTCAACAATAATCCAGTAGGTATTTAGAGAACTTCCCCTCCAGGTTACGTCAACATCTTCCACCCGTATACAAGTGGCAAGCCCGTAAATAAGTTGGAGTATAAATATAAACATCTCTAGCATGGCTTCCTTTTGCAGAGCAAGCCGGCAAGAATCGTATTATAAGGACCCTTCGCCACTGACGTACACAAACTATACAGAGACAGTAAGTGGCACTATATGCAGCATCACTCGACCTACCTGGAAGAGATTGCCCTGCGCGAAAAGGCCGTCAATTGTATGCTACAAAACTGTACCTACAACTACATTGTAATGTATTCTTTCTTTGTGTACCATACAATAAAGAGATTTTCATTAATTCATTCAAAATGTGCAATGTGCACGAGTTTTTTGAAGAGAGCGCGGTGACACAAGTCTATAATTTAATAGCTTTTTTGCAGTATCAGTGGTATGACAAGTGGTTGATAATTAGCAGAAATGTAGTTCTTTGTTTTTTTCTTTTGTAAAAATATTACCATCTAAATAACTAATTTTCCCTCTAGCCTCTCCAACTAACCTAAATTATATGCTAGGACTGGGTTCACGTCGGTACTGTAATGCCCAGAATTCGAACTCGGGACCTCTCGATCATAAAGCGTACTCCCTAACCACTAAGCTGTCAACGCTTGTGTGACCTACCAGAGTGTCCTGGCGAGGTAGAATCCGGAGGTCGCACGACTATCTCCAAGCGACTGGACACGGTGGGTCCTTCAGGCTCCGGTCGGACATCCTCTGCGACCTCCGCTTCTAACGCCGCCTCCGGCCGAGGGGGGGCGGTCGCTGGAGCTGTTGTAGGCCGCGGTGGAGCGCTACTAGACGAGCTTGATACACTCTGGAAAATATATTATCTAGTTATCGGCCTGTGGGCCGATTGTTAAGTGTCTCGACAAATACCATAACGCCAGTATTCTAGAATGGTAAGTACTCAGTTCTGCAGCTCGATTTATCTGAGGACAGTCAACAGCTTGATGCAGAAGGCGGTAGTCCTCGACACGGCAAATATTGTGAAAATGTTTCTATCTAAGGATGTGTCTGTATGTGCAGGTGTGTCTATGTGTTAGAGTGTCTGTCTGTCTGGCAGCGAGGCCTCGTGTCGCACCGCCACGCCCCTCATGACGTCGAGCCGGTACCGTAGCGCCGAGCCGTCGCTGTGTGTCTGTGTCTATGTGTCTGTCTGTCTGTCTGTCTGTCTGTCTGTCTGTCTGTCTGTGTGTACTGACCGGCAGACTATGCGCGCGGTGCGGCGGCGGCGGCGAGGCGTCGTGTCGCGCCGCCACGCCCCTCATGACGTCGAGCCGGTACCGTAGCGCCGAGCCGTCGCTGTGTGTCTGTGTCTATGTGTCTGTCTGTCTGTCTGTCTGTCTGTCTGTCTGTCTGTGTGTACTGACCGGCAGACTATGCGCGCGGTGCGGCGGCGGCGGCGAGGCGTCGTGTCGCGCCGCCACGCCCCTCATGACGTCGAGCCGGTACCGTAGCGCCGAGCCGTCGCTGTGTGTCTGTGTCTATGTGTCTGTCTGTCTGTCTGTCTGTCTGTCTGTCTGTCTGTCTGTGTGTACTGACCGGCAGACTATGCGCGCGGTGCGGCGGCGGCGGCGAGGCGTCGTGTCGCGCCGCCACGCCCCTCATGACGTCGAGCCGGTACCGTAGCGCCGAGCCGTCGCTGTGTGTCTGTGTCTATGTGTCTGTCTGTCTGTCTGTCTGTCTGTCTGTCTGTCTGTGTGTACTGACCGGCAGACTATGCGCGCGGTGCGGCGGCGGCGGCGAGGCGTCGTGTCGCGCCGCCACGCCCCTCATGACGTCGAGCCGGTACCGTAGCGCCGAGCCGTCGCTGTGTGTCTGTGTCTATGTGTCTGTCTGTCTGTCTGTCTGTCTGTCTGTCTGTCTGTGTGTACTGACCGGCAGACTATGCGCGCGGTGCGGCGGCGGCGGCGAGGCGTCGTGTCGCGCCGCCACGCCCCTCATGACGTCGAGCCGGTACCGTAGCGCCGAGCCGTCGCTGTGTGTCTGTGTCTATGTGTCTGTCTGTCTGTCTGTCTGTCTGTCTGTCTGTCTGTGTGTACTGACCGGCAGACTATGCGCGCGGTGCGGCGGCGGCGGCGAGGCGTCGTGTCGCGCCGCCACGCCCCTCATGACGTCGAGCCGGTACCGTAGCGCCGAGCCGTCGCTACCGTCGAACGACGCTTGCTGTACTAGCGGGGCACGCAGGGAACGGACACGAGCACCTGGAGGGGATACGACGGGACAGGTATTTTTAAAAACTGGCGAACCATAACTGTCCCTGTTCAAATTAAGTTTAACGTATGGAAACACCCCATAAATATATAGCGGTAACAAAAATACATCATATGTGAAAATTTCAACTATTTATAAATAGGCCAAAGAGATGAGATAAAAATGTAAACAAACAAACCGTTACTGAGTTACATTGCGATGGCTAGCGTTTAAGGTGCTTTTCCACCAGAGGGGCGAGACGAGACGAGGCGAGAAGAGAATTGAAATCGCACTGACCCTTTTCCACTAAAAATTGCCATCGCGAGCTCGCGCGTGACCGCTGCGCCCCGCCGCCCGTATGCTTCATATATAAATGTATTTAAGACAGCTCACACACAATGCTTAATATAACTTTATTCTAGCGTCAATGCCGAAAACTCCGGAACAAAAATTAGGCGTCAATATTCTCGTCAATCCACACTGTTTCCACCAAAGATACGCTGGGAGAGGATTGAAAATTTACCATACAAATTTCAATTCTCTCCTCGCCTCGTCTCGTCTCGCCCCTCTGGTGGAAAATCACCGTTATTGTCTTTGTCCTTGTCACTTTTACGCAGCAATGGGGTCAGTTTTTCGACGATATCTAACGTTACGTGTTAAGTGGTACAGGAAAGCAATCAGAACCGCAGTAGGCAACATTTTGCATTTTGTGAAAAACTTCATTTCAGGGTTCAATCCTTAAGAGCGTTACGTTATGTTTGAGTTTTATTGTAAATACAGACGACAATCTTAAGTAAATCGATCATAAATAATCTATGTGTAATACAGACGACAGCGATTAGAATATATCTAATATATAAAATTCTCGTGTCACAGTTTTCGTTGCCATACTCCTCCGAAACGGCTCGACCGATTCTCATGAAATTTTGTGGGCATATCGGGTAGGTCTGAGAATCGGCCAACATCTATTTTTCATACCCCGGTTCGCGATAACCGACATCCACGCGGGTAGCTATTACGGTTTATGAGATACATCCTTCTCGACAGATAGAACGGTGGAGACTTACGTTGCTCAGGGCCTGATTAACCCTTAGGCTAAATAGGCTGCAGCCTAGGGCGCGACGATTGAGAGGGGGCGCCCGGTGAAATCGTGTCTTCGCGTGCACTAATCTATCATCATTGCATCTACCCTACATATTTCAACTAGACCGAGACAAAACACTAAAATTAAATGCGCGAGTCCATAATTTTTACAATAAATTTAGAAATTTTCAAAAGCGCGCGTACATCAAACACTGACTTGTTACTCGAATCGGTCGGTGGTCGAGCGAGTGGGTGAGCTAGCAACAGAGTGCCTAGTGCGAGTTTTGTTTAATCCGCTTCGCAATAACGGCCGTAAATTTAACTCCATTTTTTATGTTAAACTCGGAATTTAAACAGTGCAGCCTAGTTTTAGGCCACTACTTTTAGGCCGTCCGTAACACACCTATGGCGGGGGCGCGTCCTCTTAATTAGCCTAGGGCGGTCAGAACTCTTGATCTGTCGCTGACGTTGCTTCCTTTTTCTTGTAGTAGGTGGAAACAATCCTTTGCAAAAAATGGCGGAAAAGACTTGCCAATGGACACTCTACTACATTTCACGTAGCATGGGTACGGTGACATTTCACTAATTCCATTTCATGCATGATTCATTTCGAAACAATTTACCTAACGCGGAATACAGGAAACAACACTTAATACGAAGATAAAAAGAAAACTGTTTTATTTTGCATTTTTAACTTAAAACTATTTTTATTTCTCCGTAATTATTTAAACTTTAAATATAAACATTCCAAATACATAATTCTTGATGCGTGAATCGGAACAGGTTGCGTTAGAGATTGACATAGTAAAATCGTTATAATCGATAAATTGTCGAATAAAGTATCATAAAGCGTTAGTTGTATTTTTAACTAAAATACGATTATAAAATATAATTATGTAATAATAAACTTTAAACAAAGCATTTTTGTCTTTGTGGAGCTTTATTATAATATAGCAACACTGCTTAAGCATGAGCTGGCAGCCATCTTGTTATATCAACTCAGTACGAGTGCGTCTGCCTTGTATGCGGTCTGTTTTCTTTGTTTTGAGCTTGCGTGGTGTTTTTGTTACTTGTTTTTGTTATTGACTATCGTTGTGCTTTGTTGTTTTCGTTACCGTTTTTTGTTATTGACTTTTGTTTTGTTGTTTTTTTTTGGCAAAATGCCAAAAAGAACGAAAAAGACTGTGCTTGGTAGTCAAGCCCGTGAATTTGTAGTTCGATTGCGGGATTACTTTGAGCGGGAACGTGAGAATGGCGGAACGCTATTGCCTGTGTCCAACGTTTTGGATCGAGTGGCAGATGCGTTAGACATTGGGCGGAACACGGTTTCTCGAATCACTCGAGAAAAATATGGTGCTCACGATACAGAAGAAAATAAGTTGTCCACCCCTAATAAAAAGCGAACCAAAAAGGCATCTGTAACAGATGTAGACAGTTTTGCGGCCGATGCTATACGGAGCCACATTTATAACTATTACCAGAATAAAGAATTACCGACGCTTCTAAAGCTGGTCAAGTCTTTAAAAGATGCTGATTTGTTTACTGGAAGTCCTACATCCTTGTGGCGCGTATTGAAGGACATTGGTTTCCAATTCAAAAAAGTAAACAAAAGAAAAATTGTAATGGAGAGGGGCGATATAGCACTTGCGCGGGTTACCTTTTTGAAAAAGGCTAAAGCGATTACCGATTGGAGCAATGTCGTCTTCCTGGATGAAACTTGGCTGAATGCCAATCATACGGTCGGTAAAATGTGGACTGACGATACATCTCATGCCTCGACCAAAGTGCCAGAAGGAAAAGGGGAGAGATTGATTATTTGTCACGCAGGCACATCGAAAGGATTTGTAGAAAATGGGCTACTTGCTTTTAAATCGAAAAAGACGGGAGAATATCACGAAGATATGAATGCGGAAGTATTCACGGAGTGGTTTCAAAATATGCTTAGCAATTTAGAAGAACCCAGCACAATTATTATGGACAATGCCCCATATCACTCCGTGCAATTGAACAAACCGCCGACTTCTTCCAATAAGAAGAGCGAGTTGATCGAGTGGCTCCAAGCCAATAATGTGGAAGCCGATGAGACGAAATTAAAGGTGGAGCTAGTGAAGCTCGTAAAAATGCACAAGCCCCAAACGACATACAAATTAGATATGATGGCAAACGAATATGGTCACGAAGTCCTGAGGCTTCCACCGTACCACTGTCAGTACAATGCCATTGAATTAATTTGGGCCCAAATCAAAGGTAACTTGTTTAACCATAGTCTATTTACATACTGACAAAAATATGATTATGTTTATTACTTGAATTCTATGACTCAATTTGTTTTTTATCTTGTTTCAGGATACGCTGCACGAAAAAATACAGGTCCGCCTTTTACAGCCACAAAAATGATGGGGTTATTGAAAGAGGGATGCAAAAATGTCACTGGCGATGACTGGAAGAAAGTAGTGGAGAAAACCAAAAATCTAATCTTACATGACTGGGAGCGAGACATTAGAATAGACTGCATAATTGATTCCCAAATAATTAATCACGTCGACGAGTCAGATGACGATGATGATGATGATGATGATGATGAAGATGATGAACATGTTTGATTTTTAATAAATAATTAAACAGGTTATCAATTTTCAAAATTATTAGTTAATAGAATCGATTTCTTCTTCATTAATAAATGATCTCGATAAGATATATAATCGATTTTATTTCATGCGATTTTATCTTGACTACATCTCTAGTAACTTCAAATCCCAAACGTCACCGTACCCATGCTATCTGAAAAATATTGTAGCATTGGCCTGCGGCTCCGCCCGCGTGGATGTCGGTTATCGCGACCAAACATAGCCTATGTCCTTTCTCAAGATCTATAGCCCTAGCCCAAATTTTATCAAAATCGGTTCAGTGGCTTAGGCGTGAAAGACGGACAAACACACACACACACACTTTCACATTTATGATATTAGTATGAACCTAAGTGTCGGTCGTACAGAACCCAGCTAGAAGCTTCAAACATATACTCACCAATGGCAGGCAGTGACCAACACCTAGGTAACGTCGGCTGCAGTTTCGGATAGGCTTCGATGCCCGGGATGTACAAGCACTGCACCTGCGGCCGCCTGGGCGCGGGCGTGGCGGCTGCCGGCCGCCGGGCTGGCTCGCTCACCTGGCGGGACATCCGCGCGGGGGCGGGCGCCGGCGCCTGGGGGGCGGGGGGAGGGGGGATGATTTGTGGAGGGGAGATTTTTTCCGGGGGCTGTTGTTGAGCTTGTTGGACCTGGAAGGACGATTAAAATCGATAATGATTGAAAAAGTGAATTTCCCAGACGGGAAATTCTTTAAATCTTAAAAAAAGGAGAATAATAATTTTTAGATTTGAAACAAAGGGTGGTCGTTTTTTTAATTTGTGTATGGTCATAATTCCGAAAGTCACAAAAATTCAATGTTTCATAAATCCTATTCATTAAAAAGTAGAATTTTAAAATTAGCGACGTGTGGTGCGTGGTGGAGTGCGTGGTGTGCGCCGTATTATATGTATGTATGTATGTGGGGTGTTGACTCACGTGCAGCGGCTGCCGGGGTTCGTGTATCTGCACGGTGTGCGGCGTGTGGTGCGTGGTGGAGTGCGTGGTGTGCGCCGTGTGCGCCGTATGCGCGCGCGCACCCGAACACGACGACAGAGCGCTGGCGCCGCGACCGCCGCCGCCCGCGCCGCCGCGCTCGGGCGACTGCGGGGGAGAGACAAATATACTAATCTATACATGGTAAAATTTTACAACCCTACCTGGTGCAAGAGCCGATCGTCACCGACTTGTCGAAGTGGGCAAACTGCTTCTTTATGTAAGCACCCTTATTCTACTGGGCAATCGAAACACGCAGTGTCGAATGTTAGTCACCGCGATGCACGTTACAGCGAAAGTGCGCCACATCGGTACACACATTGTCGAATGTATTAGTGCGATACACGTTCATGCGAGTATTCGGTAAAAGCCAATGTATTCCTACTTGTTATTTTACAAAGCGACAAAGGGCTTCCTTCTGATGTAGCATACCTTGATTATGAGAAACTTTGAAAGTGCTAGCCTGGATAAGTGACTTCCTATCACAAAGACCATTCTGTGTACGCATAGGAAACACAACGTCAGCCGCGCATGCGGTACTTAGCGGTGTGCCCCAGGGGTCAGTTCTTGGAACCCTTATTTTCGTAATGTTTCTGACTGACCTAAAGAATACGCTACAGTTACCCTTCTCGTTATTTGCAGACAATACGATTTCTTTTGAAAATCCCTTGTTCCATTCGCAAGGCATCCAGAGAGATTTAGACGCCATATATTGGACTAAATGCTGGTTACTGTAAAAGTAAAAAGAACCCCTGTAAACCATACTATCTACGACAGCACCAACTGACGTCAGTGGATACTCAGAAAAACTTGGATGTTACAATAAGCAAACACTTAAAATGGGAAACACATTTAAACATTATTGTAAAATTGCTCCATTGCTGTAGGGTGCACATACAGGCGTATAGCAGCCAAATTATGCTGTAAAGCTTACAGTGAAATTTCTAATAACCAACTGCAGCCCCTGCAACTTGGCTTTGGCTCCAAAGGGGGCTGCCAGGCTGCCGTACATGCCCTGTCAACGTACCTTGGCTGCAGTGGAGGGGAAGTCATTTTTAGGGTTAATTTTAAGAATGCTTTTAATTCCGTGAATAGGGACACTTTATTGACACAAGCGAAATTGGAAACCCCCATAATTTATAAATTTCTCTGGCAATGCTATAGGTACCCCTCAAAATTACTATACAAGGACAGCGTTTTAGAATCATCAGTTGGATGTCAACAAGGTGACCCTCTTGGGCCACTTCTTTTAAGCCTCGCTTTACACCCTATAATTCGGCAGCTAAATTCGAAATTTAACATATGGTATCTAGATGACGGGATCTAAGGAGGAGACGTTAATACAGTTATAAAAGACCTGGCTTTTCTAAAAGATGAATTTAGATCTATTGGATTACAATTAAAGCCTACTAAATGTGAAATTTATCTTGATGATAACATTGACAGCGACACGTATCAAAATTCAACGTTTCGGACCCGATTTAAAAATTGTTCAAACAGATTCTCTCCGTCTTCTTGGGTCCCCAATCTTAGAGGAAGCATTTGACTCTTTCGTAGAAGAAAAAAAATATCAAAATTTCTATAAACTTTCGGACCGGTTGCAACAAATCGTCTTATCGCATAATGTCCTTTTCTCGAAATGTCCTTTCTCATAATGTCCTTTTCTGCATGGTAAAAAAAATAACCACGAAGGCTTCATGCGGGAGCTACGCTCCGCTCCACTCCCGCATAAGCCTTCCGACCTAACCTAACCAAGTCGGATTGCGCAGCTATCACAATATAAAGACTGTAATCCTGATTTTGAGAAAGGACATTTCGAGAAAAGGACATTATGCGATGAGACCCAACAAATTAACATCCATTCTGCTTTCACAATAATTCGGTATTTTCTTTTTGTTCCTAAATTTACACATGTTCTCTGTTCAACTAACTTTTTAAGTTTTTGGCTCTTTTAGGTAAAATGGATAGTGTGATTCAAAACACACTTTGCAAAATTCAAAATGTGGATATGAACGACCGAGTCTGGCTTCAGGCATCCATGCCTGTTCGTCTAGGCGGGCTCGGCGTTTGCATAATTTCGGACGTAAGTCTACCAGCTTTTTTAACGTGCATCGCAGTGACAAACATTCGACACTGCGTGTTTTGATGTGGCGACTTTCGCACTAACGTGAGCTTCGAACTTTCGGACTACCTTTCATCGCGATTTTGAACTTCGAAATTCAGTGGGGGACAGTCTGTGTAGAAGTGTTGTGACGATTTGCGTGCTACGTCTCTAGCCATACTGTGTTACCACATACATAGGTAATGGCTATAGATCCACTGCGAGAGTTGTACCGTTCCTTAGGTAAGCTAGCCATGACGCATTCGTCGCGCGATTTTGGTGATATTATTTTATGAAAATAAGTGTTTATTGCCTACTCTATCGTGAAAGTGGTGCGACTTTACGGTACATTACACACAACCTAATAAAAATATTGAAACGCAATACTATAACACCTGACGACATTCACTTCAAGTAATTCGTGGACGAGCGCTGACACATTGTATAGAACAAGACATCGCGTTCTGACAATGCCTACTCTTTCATTGACTAGTTGGCTAACAAATCCGAAAACAATCGGTTACTAATAGTCTTCTTCAGAAAAAGAATAAAACCAATTAAGAAGAAGAAGATTTAAGGATTCGAACCAGTGATTTTTCTCTCACAGGGGTAATGCTCTGACTACAAAAAAAAAATCCATATGTATCCGTATTTAGGGAGAGCCATTTACTGATACTCTCGTACTATCGGAATTAATGAATGATTTTTCAATATTGATCTTTTTTACTCCGCCCAAACCGTCCTGTAAGAGAAAGATCACCAATCCCGCCTGAACCCAATTAATTTTTTTCCTATCTTAATCGATTTGTATAGTTATCTTGCTAAACGCTTTAACATTTCATATAAAACAATAAAACATACCTGTAGTTGTTCCTGTTTCCATTCATTGTCAGTAGTTTCCTCAGAGTCGTCGAACTGCGACTTCCACAGCGAGACTAAGGTTAGCGCACCGCCTTTCGTCACCTGCAACAATATATTACAATCAAGGGCGTTAGGCTTTCACGAAGTATCCCGGCATATAAGACCAGAGACGGTGTGCGGTTTTAGTCGGTTCGAGCCCGACATAACTACCCCGCCGGTAACGTCTTTGGGGGTTAGTGGTGGAGATGTAGAATACTGCGACTTCGACTGATGAGGTCCTGGTGAAATTCTCGTTCATAAGGATTAATAGACGTAGATGAACGACATTGTCATATCGTAAATGCTTGTATATTTCAAATATAAAGTACACATACAGTACATTTTAGGAACAAGACATATGTTCCGAAGTACACTGCCGTGAGACTGTACATTTGCTTACTTGCTGCAATTCTCATCATTTCGCCAAAATATCATTTCCAGACGACATTCGTCTATCGCTATAATACTATGACCCAAAAACAGTCGATTTGTTTAATCTCCTCCAGAAAAGAATACAGCATACTTGACACACTTTGAATGTTCATTTAGCTTCAGGCTCATGTCTCCCCTGAATGGACCCTAGGGGAGACACAAAAGACTTAGCCCCCTAGTGGTGACGCCTAGGCTGCTAGGCTGGGGAGTAAGGAGGGAGTGGCGCCGCCCGCCTGCCCGACCCTAGGGGAGACTGTAGTGGTCACGCGGTCACGCCTAGGCTGGGGAGATAGCACCGCTGGCCCAAGGCTCACCTGCTGCAGGGCGGACACGTTCTCGTCGTCCATGACGGCGAACTGCGTGAAGCTCTGGTCGCGCCGCCCGCCTGCCCGACCCTAGGGGAGACTGTAGTGGTCACGCGGTCACGCCTAGGCTGGGGAGATAGCACCGCTGGCCCAAGGCTCACCTGCTGCAGGGCGGACACGTTCTCGTCGTCCATGACGGCGAACTGCGTGAAGCTCTGGTCGCGCCGCCCGCCTGCCCGACCCTAGGGGAGACTGTAGTGGTCACGCGGTCACGCCTAGGCTGGGGAGATAGCACCGCTGGCCCAAGGCTCACCTGCTGCAGGGCGGACACGTTCTCGTCGTCCATGACGGCGAACTGCGTGAAGCTCTGGTCGCGCCGCCCGCCTGCCCGACCCTAGGGGAGACTGTAGTGGTCACGCGGTCACGCCTAGGCTGGGGAGATAGCACCGCTGGCCCAAGGCTCACCTGCTGCAGGGCGGACACGTTCTCGTCGTCCATGACGGCGAACTGCGTGAAGCTCTGGTCGCGCCGCCCGCCTGCCCGACCCTAGGGGAGACTGTAGTGGTCACGCGGTCACGCCTAGGCTGGGGAGATAGCACCGCTGGCCCAAGGCTCACCTGCTGCAGGGCGGACACGTTCTCGTCGTCCATGACGGCGAACTGCGTGAAGATCTGGTCGCGCCGCCCGCCTGCCCGACCCTAGGGGAGACTGTAGTGGTCACGCGGTCACGCCTAGGCTGGGGAGATAGCACCGCTGGCCCAAGGCTCACCTGCTGCAGGGCGGACACGTTCTCGTCGTCCATGACGGCGAACTGCGTGAAGCTCTGGTCGCGCCGCCCGCCTACCCGACCCTAGGGGAGACTGTAGTGGTCACGCGGTCACGCCTAGGCTGGGGAGATAGCACCGCTGGCCCAAGGCTCACCTGCTGCAGGGCGGACACGTTCTCGTCGTCCATGACGGCGAACTGCGTGAAGCTCTGGTCGCGCCGCCCGCCTGCCCGACCCTAGGGGAGACTGTAGTGGTCACGCGGTCACGCCTAGGCTGGGGAGATAGCACCGCTGGCCCAAGGCTCACCTGCTGCAGGGCGGACACGTTCTCGTCGTCCATGACGGCGAACTGCGTGAAGCTCTGGTCGCGCCGCCCGCCTGCCCGACCCTAGGGGAGACTGTAGTGGTCACGCGGTCACGCCTAGGCTGGGGAGATAGCACCGCTGGCCCAAGGCTCACCTGCTGCAGGGCGGACACGTTCTCGTCGTCCATGACGGCGAACTGCGTGAAGCTCTGGTCGCGCCGCCCGCCTGCCCGACCCTAGGGGAGACTGTAGTGGTCACGCGGTCACGCCTAGGCTGGGGAGATAGCACCGCTGGCCCAAGGCTCACCTGCTGCAGGGCGGACACGTTCTCGTCATCCATGACGGCGAACTGCGTGAAGCTCTGGTCGCGCCGCCCGCCTGCCCGACCCTAGGGGAGACTGTAGTGGTCACGCGGTCACGCCTAGGCTGGGGAGATAGCACCGCTGGCCCAAGGCTCACCTGCTGCAGGGCGGACACGTTCTCGTCGTCCATGACGGCGAACTGCGTGAAGCTCTGGTCGCGCCGCCCGCCTGCCCGACCCTAGGGGAGACTGTAGTGGTCACGCGGTCACGCCTAGGCTGGGGAGATATCACCGCTGGCCCAAGGCTCACCTGCTGCAGGGCGGACACGTTCTCGTCGTCCATGACGGCGAACTGCGTGAAGCTCTGGTCGCGCCGCCCGCCTGCCCGACCCTAGGGGAGACTGTAGTGGTCACGCGGTCACGCTTAGGCTGGGGAGATAGCATCGCTGGCCCAAGGCTCACCTGCTGCAGGGCGGACACGTTCTCGTCGTCCATGACGGCGAACTGCGTGAAGCTCTGGTCGCGCCGCCCGCCTGCCCGACCCTAGGGGAGACTGTAGTGGTCACGCGGTCACGCCTAGGCTGGGGAGATAGCACCGCTGGCCCAAGGCTCACCTGCTGCAGGGCGGACACGTTCTCGTCGTCCATGACGGCGAACTGCGTGAAGCTCTGGTCGCGCCGCCCGCCTGCCCGACCCTAGGGGAGACTGTAGTGGTCACGCGGTCACGCCTAGGCTGGGGAGATAGCACCGCTGGCCCAAGGCTCACCTGCTGCAGGGCGGACACGTTCTCGTCGTCCATGACGGCGAACTGCGTGAAGCTCTGGTCGCGCCGCCCGCCTGCCCGACCCTAGGGGAGACTGTAGTGGTCACGCGGTCACGCCTAGGCTGGGGAGATAGCACCGCTGGCCCAAGGCTCACCTGCTGCAGGGCGGACACGTTCTCGTCGTCCATGACGGCGAACTGCGTGAAGATCTGGTCGCGCCGCCCGCCTGCCCGACCCTAGGGGAGACTGTAGTGGTCACGCGGTCACGCCTAGGCTGGGGAGATATCACCGCTGGCCCAAGGCTCACCTGCTGCAGGGCGGACACGTTCTCGTCGTCCATGACGGCGAACTGCGTGAAGCTCTGGTCGCGCCGCCCGCCTGCCCGACCCTAGGGGAGACTGTAGTGGTCACGCGGTCACGCCTAGGCTGGGGAGATAGCACCGCTGGCCCAAGGCTCACCTGCTGCAGGGCGGACACGTTCTCGTCGTCCATGACGGCGAACTGCGTGAAGCTCTGGTCGCGCCGCCCGCCTGCCCGACCCTAGGGGAGACTGTAGTGGTCACGCGGTCATGCCTAGGCTGGGGAGATAGCACCGCTGGCCCAAGGCTCACCTGCTGCAGGGCGGACACGTTCTCGTCGTCCATGACGGCGAACTGCGTGAAGATCTGGTCGCGCCGCCCGCCTGCCCGACCCTAGGGGAGACTGTAGTGGTCACGCGGTCACGCCTAGGCTGGGGAGATAGCACCGCTGGCCCAAGGCTCACCTGCTGCAGGGCGGACACGTTCTCGTCGTCCATGACGGCGAACTGCGTGAAGCTCTGGTCGCGCCGCCCGCCTGCCCGACCCTAGGGGAGACTGTAGTGGTCACGCGGTCACGCCTAGGCTGGGGAGATAGCACCGCTGGCCCAAGGCTCACCTGCTGCAGGGCGGACACGTTCTCGTCGTCCATGACGGCGAACTGCGTGAAGCTCTGGTCGCGCCGCCCGCCTGCCCGACCCTAGGGGAGACTGTAGTGGTCACGCGGTCACGCCTAGGCTGGGGAGATAGCACCGCTGGCCCAAGGCTCACCTGCTGCAGGGCGGACACGTTCTCGTCGTCCATGACGGCGAACTGCGTGAAGCTCTGGTCGCGAGCGCGCGCGCCGCGCCGCCCGCCTGCGGATACAATGAACACCATACAATAAATAGCTATTATGAGTTTAAAGACGGCTAGCTGTTTTCGCATTGATAATAGTAAACTGCATTCATAGATAAAGGGTGTCTCAGCAAGAA
Source organism: Eilema caniola (assembly GCA_949126895.1). Lineage (NCBI taxonomy): Eukaryota > Metazoa > Arthropoda > Insecta > Lepidoptera > Erebidae > Eilema > Eilema caniola. The sequence continues at coordinate 359,657 of OX421490.1, read as the reverse complement.
CTTGAATTTCGAATTGCGCGCCATTTTCGACTGTCAATTGTTGAGTCAGCCATATTTGGTGTTTGAATGAAATTTTGAAGCATTTAGGTACTATGCTTCACTTTTCATTCACTTTTTCCTATCTTAATCATATTTGGTGTTTGTTTAATTAAAACTTAGACATTTACGAAAATGGTGCGTTATAGCTTGGAAGAACGTTTGTTAATAGTGAAAACCCATTATAAAAATGGGGAAAATTTTACTGTGACGATTCGCAAGTTACGTGATCATTATTGAGAATTTGATCAAAAAATTTGAGCGGACGTTTTCATTGAATGATGAAAGAGACCTTACCCGGCATCGGCCGAAAAGATCGGCGGAAAATATCGCAGCTGTGAGGGACAGTGTGGCAGCACGACTAAGCACCTCCATTCGACATCGTTGCCAGGAACTAAACATTCATCGCAGCACTCTTCAACGGATTTTGAAAAAAGATTTACACCTTCATGCTTACAAAATCCAGCTAACTCAACAGTTGCAGCCTAACGATCATAGACAGCGCAGAAACTTTACCAACTGGATCTTGGAACAACTACAAACTGACGATGAATTTCACAACAAAATCATCTTTAGTGACGAGGCTCATTTCCACCTCAACGGCTTCGTTAACGAACAGAATTCTCGGATCTGGGGCGATGAAAATCCACATGTCATTCAAGAACTTCCGTTACATCCTCAAAAAGTGACAGTTTGGTGTGCCATGTGGGCAGGAGGGATAATTGGACCGTACTTTTTTGAAAATGGTGAAGGAGCCGCCGTGACTGTCGACGGCAATCGTTACCGGGCCATGTTGACAGACTTTTTTTGGCAAGAATTAGACGGAATTGACTTAAATGAGATGTGGTTTCAACAGGATGGCGCTACCTGTCACACCGCAAGGGCAACAATGACTTTGTTATAAACCAAGTTTTCAGGTCGTGTAATTTCTCGTTTTGGAGACCAAAACTGGCCGCCAAGAAGTTGCGATTTAACTTGTTTGGACTATTTTCTCTGGGATTTTTTGAAAAGTAAGGTCTATACGAAGCACCCTGAGGCAACTGAGGAACTAAAAGAAGAAATTGCACGTCAAATTCGTCAAATCCAGCAGCCCTTACTGCAAAATGTACTGCAAAATCAACAACAGTGCATTCGTCAACAGTGCATACCTGCCAACAGACCCGTTGGTCTGTTGGCAGGTATGGCACCACCGTTTAACCGATATTTTGTTTCATGTGTAAATGTCATCACTACCTCCATACATATGTAGAAAAAAAAGGTTAATAAAATATTAAATAAATAAATATTTTTTAATTTTTAAAATTCAAGTTCTTAATGAGACACTCTTTATTAGCAGAATCGTAATTTGAGTATCTACCTGTCCTTACGTGTCGTCTCTAAAATATACCCTGTCATATGTCCAGAGTATCACTGTAATGCGGCTGAACTTCGATATTATCCGTGAAGCGGCTGCCATCTGACCTCCACGACCAATTGGCGGAGTTCTGTGGTAGACTAGACAGATTTTTGTGGGGCTAACGACTGCCATAGATGTTCGTATAACAACCAGACTGATGGTTTAACGTGCTCTCCGAGGCACGACCAGATCCAATGCAAATTCCCATATTCATGCATACTAATATTTGCAGTTAGCGGGGATCGAACCTGCGCCTCCTGCATAGCATTCGCGTTCACTACTGATATAATAATATAAAAATAAAAACAATAATATAGTTACCTCGTTTGAAATGTGTGTCCGAGTGTACGCTGTCGACGTCAGCGGCCACTATCCTGGGACTCACGGCTTCGCCTGCCAAAACGACGGATTTATTACAATATTACACAAAACCAATTCATGGCTAAGTATATGTATAATAATTGGGTATTTGACTGACTAGTCAAATTAGTTACTTTGACTAAACGTCAAAACAGTCAGTTATAAAGGAACTTGTATGAAATAATTTTATTGTGACGTCATTATATTTATTAATCAAATTAACATAAATCAAATCAAATCAACAAATAACATAAACTCACGTCTATATCCCCGAAGGGGTAGGCAGAGGTGCTAGCACCCACATTTCGCCAGTTTATGTTTAAGTCCCAATGTAATAGATGGCGAGCCTATTGCCATTAACCGGGCACTTATAAACCTGCGATAAATACACACATAACTTCGAAAAGCATCGAAAAGTCATTGGTGTGTGCCATGGAAAACCTGGGATCGAACCCGAGACCTCGTCTCAGCAGTCCATTACCCATACCACTAGGCTACTGCGGTTAATTATTTACTATTATAGGTTGGGTGGATGATTAAAACGATAAAATAAGACCAACGCAACTTTGATCGCTTTTATACCATGTTTAATGTAATAAGCTCGTTTAAATTATTTGTTTTAACTACTGAAGAATACCCAATTGGTGTGTGTGTGTATGCAGATAAAGTGACAGTTAATTGGTGTTTCGAAGCTAATTATTTTCTTTTCTTCAATTTCATCGTTTACTATAAACACAGATAATATAATTCTTATACAGATGCACGATCAGGTACAAAAATGGTTACATTGTTTTGGCAAACTTTTCTAATTTTTACCATTGAAATTGACATATCAAAAATAAAACATACAATAAACACATTATTGAATATGGCTGAATAAAACTATACATATTCTAATCTATATTGATTCTGCCAGATTCTGCAGTCATTGTAAAAGTTAAGACTTAATGCACCATGCTACTAGATGGCGGTTTCCTAAAATAGCACTATTGTCACGATTTTTTTTTTATTACATTGCCAACGAGTTTTGTATGCTTATATGATCATGTGTTTAAGTTCTGAAATAATTTACGTGAATCTAAATAGGGAAATAAGCGGCGCGAAATAATAAGATATTTTTTTTATTATCGGTACCCCATGCTATAAGTTATAATAATAAAAAAATTGTGGCACTCCGGGAATGTAGACAAAAGTGAGAAAAGTCTGTATTAAAAGTAAAAAGTATTTGAATGAAATCTTAAAGCGTTTAGTAGCTAACTTTAAAATCGATAAAGATAGGAAAAATTGAATCGGTTCAGGCGGGACTCGAACCTGCGATCTTTCCCTAACAGAGAGTTACTCTGACCACTGAGCCTCATAGCCATAAGCTCCATCCATATTCTCCTGTATATCCGTCCTGGGGCGACGGGTTCCTATTTTAATCGGTTTGAAAAGGTCACTTTGTTCAGAAGCTCCGAGTGACCCCAGGACCCGACCTGAGGGGCTGTTACCTGTGGCGGCGGGCGAGGCGGGCGCCAGCTCCTGCACGCAGGTGGGGGGGGCGGTCACCACCCGCAGGCGCGCCAGGGTCGGCCCGCCACCTGTTGACGATAAAAGGCTCAATAAAAATTCTCTTGATATTATAAATGTGAAAGTTAGTGCGGATGCTTGGATATTATTCAATAACGCTGTAAAGGCTGACTTGGTTGACATTTGGTACAGGATTAGGCTATGGTCTGGAAAAACACATACCTAGGCAGTTTTATCCCGGGAATAGGTTCTCGTAAGAAGTGATTTTTTACGCGAGTATCAACTAATAGTGGTTTCAAATGAATATGACAATTACTATATTGAGGTTTTTTTATCTATTTTAAGAATAAAATACAGTGAAAAATTATAGTTTCAGTTCCGTTCTAGGCAATATTGTAAGAATTCTAGGCAATATTGGCAATATTGTAGTTATGCATATTTTAAGACATTAAAAGTAGTAACTACAGTCCGTCAAATCTAAGAAGTACCGTTTGACAGTTCTGACAATTGAATTATAGGGATGGGATGAAAAAATCGATTACTATAATATCCGAACTTTAAGAGATCGATTACTATAATATCCGAATTTTAAGAAATCAATTGTTATAATTAAATAAAAGAAATGTTTAGGATATTTTTTTATTCACTACTAGTACTAGTATCGTCGTCTTCGTCATCATCGTCATTTAAATTAATGACCAGTTGATTGTCCATTACATTATCAAAGTGTACGTCTCTTTCGAAGTCGTCCATTATTATTTTCTTTGTTTTTTGTACTACTTTACTCCAATCTTCCTGTGTAACTTGGGCACATGCTTCCTTTAATAAACCTTCCATTTTCTTGACACTGAAGGGTGGTTTTGTGTTGTGTCTTGCTGCATAACCTGTAAAACAATAATGTAACTATTTGATAGCAGACGAAAACCATTGTTTAAATTATAAATGTTAGAAGTACTCGTGTTATTATTATAATATTATAAAATATTACCTTTAACTTGGGCCCAAATCAGTTCAATGGCATTATATTGGCAATGGTACGGAGGAAGTCGTATGACTTTGTGCCCGTGCTCTTCGGCCAATTGGTCAATTACATATGTCGGTTTTGGTGGTTTATGCAATTTCACTAACTGTAATAATTCAGCTTTTAATAGTGACATGTCGGCATCCACTCCTTTTCTTTGCAGCCATGCCACCAAATCTGCTTTCTTATTGGCTGACGTAGGTGCTTTATCAATTTGCACAGAGTGGTATGGGGCATTATCCATTATAATTGTGCTGTTAGGAGGGATATTCTGTAATAAATTTAAGAACCACTCTCGGAACCTTACTGCGTCCATTTCTTCATGATACTCTTTAGTGCTTTTGGATTGGAAAGCTAATAAAGAGTTTTCCACGAAGCCTGTAGACGCTGACCCAGCATGGCATATTATGAGGCGTCCACCTTTTCCTATCGGCACCTTCGAGCACGAAGCTTCAGAATCATCAGTCCATGTTTTCGGCACAGAATGGTTGGAATTTAGCCAAGTTTCGTCCAAAAATATTACATTATCCCAGTTTATAATTTGTTTAACTTCGCGCAGGAATGTTAGTCGCTGCATAATTATGTCATGTCGCTCCATAACAATTTTTCGTTTGTCAACTTTTTTGTATCTGAAGCCAATTCCTGTTATTACCGTTCTCAACGACTCTATGCTTCCCTTATACAGCCCGGCATCTTTTAAAGTTGCACATAACTTTGCCAATGTTGGAAATTCGCCTCTTGTAAAATACCCGTATATATGGTTTCTAATAGCATGACTATCGAATTCATCGATGCCTGTCACAGGTTTATTTCTTTTTCGTTTTTTCGGTGTGTGAAGTACGTTACTGTCACTCCCCGAAGGCCCATATTTTTCACTTAATATTTTGCCAACGGTGCGGCTACCAATACCGAGAGCTTCACCGACGCGATCCCGAACTTGTGTAACTGGCAGTAGAAGTCCACCATTTTGAGATTCACGCTCAAAATACTCGTGTAATTTCACCACCAATTCACGAGCCTGGCTGTTCAAAGTACGTCCTCTTTTCGACATTATTAATAAACACTTGCTTAGTTCGGAGTCCAGTATAAATATTGCCAAGGTAAACGGATAAAGAATGATCAGTCCAGAAAAGTAATAGCCAAGTCACAAATTGTAAAACACAAACGAGAAAGCAAGTACGCGCACAGTCAGCTTCCAAGATGGCGAGAGACTGCTGACGCCGAACCGACCGAGCGGACCGCGTGCGCTTGTAGTTGGCAGTGTTGCCAGAAAAAAAAAATTGTAGAGACTTGGACACCTGCGATTTTGCCTATTGACCTAAAAATAATTAAATTAATTTATTTTAGGGTATCTCTGTATTCAGTGCATTATGCGGTCGCGCAGTAACGTCGTTAATTTATAACATCAGGCAACAACATTTTTGTGAATGGGTTCTACATACCTTATTTTTATTAGTTTTAGACGTAGAAATAAGACTTAGAAGAAAAAATTGTAATTGTAAAATCAATGGATGTGCTTGTTAAAAATTTGTTTATTTCTCTGTAATATGCAAACCCATACTATCATACACAAAAATAAATGTAAAAAACACTATCCCTGACTCCATTTACTATTTCGACAGCGTTAGCGCGAGAAACCCCGACTTATTTGGGCGCGAAAATCAAAAATCGACAAATCGCTTTCGACAACTTTTTAAAGAAGCAAATATATTTGATTTATAAATACGTATTTTTGGTGAATGGGTTTTATCTCATATTTTACGATTACATAACTATTTAGTTATGTAATCGTAATATGTGAGATAAATCCTATTCACATGAAAAAATATTTGTTTGGTTGTCAAGTGTAATTTGTAAATAATACATTCGATTTTTCGTATATGTAAACGATTTTTTTGCATACAAGTGTATCCGAAGAGTCGCAACACTACGTGCAGTGACCTAACTACGTAACTTTGTAATGCGGTCAAGAATATAACTATTAGAAATTATTTACTGTGTAAATATGTGTTATTTTGCTTTGTTTGAAAGTTTTCAATTACATTTAGATATTAAGAATTGTACATTTTTAGATACAATAATGAAATCTTTCTAAATTCATGGTTTTATGAAAAAGGTTATCGAAACTGAATAATGTACGTATGAACAAAGTTGTTTCGGCTTGAAAAATATGAAACGTCAAACGGTACCTCTTAGATTTGATGGACTGTAACTTTTAAACTCTCGCGTTCCATGATATATAATTTTGAAAACGACTAGTCAGCCTGTGACCACGGCCGGTGTAACCTGGTCGAAACGTCAGGCAATCAAAGGTATGTAAGTACCTATACCATGATCGAGTTAATTCCCGTTTTCTAAATTATATATTAAAAGTAGTATCCCTATAGCAAATATAATGGCCGGCATATGTCTTGACCCCAAGTCGCTAGAGAAACGAGACCTAGATCGGATTAGCGTGATATAATTCATTATCGGTAGATTTGAGCTTTCGGCCGCTGTAGCAACCCGTACTATTCTCAAAACACACCCAACAAACGTGTACTGTACGTGGACATGTTGTGACGTCACTAGGGTCTAGATATACGCCTGTAAATATAATATAGGCGCGTCACATACCGGGGGCGGGCGCCCGGGGCTTGCAGGGCGGCACGCTCTGGCGCTCGGGACGGGCGGCGGTGCCCGTCACCGCTGAGGTACTGGTCTCCTGCTGCAACAGAACAGAGGGTTCAGATAGCAGGTCATAGGTCACCTGATGGTAAGCTGTAAGCAGTCTCAGGGAAGCGGGTCACAATTATAGACACCAACAATGTTGCAATGGTGGCATTCAGCTTAACGACCTCATCAAATCATGGTCAGAAGCTGTGGAATTACCTCCCTACAGTGGTTTTCCCAAGCGAGTACAGTATGGGGTTCTTCAAAAAGGTTCATTATAAGGTTCCTACTGGTGTTGCACACGTCCATAGGTCAAGGTAACCACTTTCCATCAGATGAGCCTTGCGTCTATGTCTGCCACGGCCACCTAATTGGTATAAAAAAATGCTTTTCCACGAGCCGCTTCAAGGACCAAGACGAAAGTTTATATGGGCGACATGCACAATTCTTTTGGTGGTTACCCACTAACCACAACTCGCTATAGAAGATCAGATGATAGTCGTTCAGAATTTAGACAAAAAGTCACATATTAGGGTCAAAGCCCTGGTGTCGCACACGTCCATAAGGTTACGGTGCCCACTTTCTATCAGGTGGGCCGTGTGTTTGTCTGCCAGCTTAGTTGCATAAGGCTCCGATGCTCCGAGGGGAAGGTCTCGGATGCGACCGAGACTCACGCAAGGATGATGATGATTACCATCATCAGATGATATGCATATATTTATAGCAATGAAGTACCTTAGCATGTCTGTCCGGTGAAGGTGCTGGTGTGGTCCTCGCTTCCGCTTCCTTGTCCGTGGTCGGTTTGTCTGTGGTCGACTGTAGACGAAAAGGAAAAGAGTTAAACTCAATCAAATATCAGCTTTACAATTGCGGTAGAATTGGCCAGCGCATCTCTTCCCGTGGGTGTCGTAGCAGGCGACTAAAGGATAGGGCTCTTCTCCATCCCACAGTAAACGTACAGTACAGGAAGTGTCAACTAGACGGCAATAGGCTCGCCTCTTATAACGTGGGGACAAAAATCATAGTAGGTGAAATGTGGATGTAACATATATGTACATACATATATTTACGTGTGTAAATCCTTGGGTAAGAAACGGTGTATAAGGTCCAAATTAAAAGATTGATTGTATTCAATGTGTGTGTGCGTGTGTGCGCGCGAGTGTGTGTGTGTGTGCGTGTGTGTGTGTGCGTGCGACTCACGTATCCGTTGAGCTGCTGCGCGTGGCGCGGCGAGGCGGGGTGCGGCCGCTTGTCGCGCGAGGGCGCGTCCGAGCCCGCGCCGCCCTCCGCCTCCACCCGCCGCCGCGCCTGCCACACCGGACAAACGGTACTTACAAAACGGCACAACCAAAATAACACTAATTTAAATGAAGACTACTATTGAACTGATGCTATGTTGTAACACGTGACGCATGCGATGACCTCAATCCTCTATAAGTCGTCGTCACCGCCGACCTCAATCACCTTTCGATCGCAGTCACCGGTTAGCTTAATCATCTATAGTTTACGGTCACCGGTGACCTCAATCACCTATGGTTCACTGTCACCGATGACTTCAATCACCTATAGTTTACGGTCACCTGCAACCTTTAATCAACTACTTCGCAGTCACAGGTGACCTCTCTCACCTATAGTTCGTTTTCACCGGTAAACAGAATCAGCTTTTAAACTCTCGCGTTACCGGGAGAACGGGACTTAACACGATCATGGTATAAGTACTTACATACCTTTGATTGCCAAACGTTTCGACCAGATTACACCGGCCGTGGTCACAGGCAGACTGTATGTTAGTACCTACATCATGTTTGCGTTAATTCCTGTTCTCTTAATTATAAAATCAATCACCTACAACCTCAATCGCCCATAGTCAGCGGTTACGTGCGACCGAAATCATCTATAGTTCGTAGTCACTGGCACTTCAACTATATTTCGCCGTTACCAGTTACCTCAATCACCTCTACTTCGCGGTCACCCAACCTCAATCGCCCATAGCCCGCGGTTACGTGCGACCTAAATAATCTATAAATCGTATTCACCGGTACTTCAATCAACTATAGTTCTCCGTTACCAGTTGCCTCAATCACCTATAGTTCGCAGTCACCTCAATCACCTATAGTTCAGTCACCTCAATCACCTATAGCTATTAGCCTCACTAATTAGCGATCACCGGTAATCTTAATCACCTATACATCGCGGTCACCGGTAAGCATAATCACCTATAGTTAGCAGTCACCGATGACCTTAATCATCTGTATAGTTCCCCGTTCCCTTCTACCTCAATCATTACGGTTACCGGTGATCTCAATCACCTATAATTCACGGTGACCTCAATTACTTGTAAGCTACAGACGAAATACTCACGTGGTCAGTCGCGCCGTCTGGCGGGGCGGCGGGCTCCGGCATCACGGCCATCGCCCGCACCCGCGGGGGACCCACCGCCTGCGGAAAAGCCGAAAGGTTCTTAGTACACCTTACATAACTAGCTGTGACCCGCAGGCTCTACCCGTGTGGAAATGTGATCGAATTAAGGCGACCTATGAGCGCCTAGCTTCTGAATAAAAAGTAGATTATGTGTTATTCCAGTCTGCAATCTATCCTTTTACCAATTTTCAATCGGATCCTTTTAACTGTAAGGCCCGTATTATGGAATGGTACTCAATTCTGAATCTCATTTTATCTGAGGACAGATCTTATAGACAATCTGGCTATACAATCTGTCCTCAGATAATTTTCGGCAGCGCAAGTGTGACGCCCCTGCCCCGGTGTTGCACACATCCATAGGCCACGGTAACCACTTTGCATCAGGTGGGCCGTGTGCTTGTCTGCCACCTAAGGGGTATAGAAAATTTAATTTAATTTTCACATGAAAGTTTGTGAAGATGTTTGAATGTTGCAAGATTTGGCTTAGGGATAGATTACAGTCTGGAATAACACATAGGTTACTTTTTCCTGGGGATAGGTTCCCTGGGATGTAAAAATAGGACTATAATACTACGCGGGCGGAGCCGCGAGCATCAGCTAGCTTATAATAGGACAATTTTCATTCATTAATAACTTTGTAAACAGCACATATTTAAATGTTAAGACACTCTCTTTCCTAATATGATATTATCCGAGATCTATAAAAATCAACAAATACACACAGACAGAAAATAAACATGTATGATATGAAACAGATATTTTTGACAGACATACACATACATTCATGTGATCTGAAGGCCTCGTAATCTCAAATCTCAAAATCAAAAGTTCAAAACTCTATCTCAACCTCCCAAATATGAAAGATATTGTTCAAGTTAGTTAAGGAGTCAGCCGTACGATCTCGCTCCCGGGTTCGAATGCTGGTTATAACACTGCCGACGTGAACTCAAACGTTTAGCTTAGTTGGAGGAGTTACTAGTAGGAGTAGGACTTTTTGTAAGACATTTGACGTTTTGTAAGTGTCGCTTTTTTGTCTATACAGAATTAATGTTTTTTGACTTAAACTTCGAGGTATTCTTTAAAGAAAAATGTGTTACGTTAATATTGATTTTGACATTTAGGAGATCGCGATTATATCGAGACTGACTTTTAAATATATTTTTATTATGAATATTGATTCTCTGAACAAACGTTTAAACATATATAATGTATCTAATATATTTATATACAGGGATGTTATGTCTAACGTATTTTTTATACATATCTTTCTCACCCTTGACTGTTTAGTTGGTATTTAGAATAAATATGCCTGAAAATATAACTTCTCTTTGAATATTATCGACCAAATATAATATTTATTTATTACGCTCACAAAACTTCATTATAAAATTTCACACAAGTTACTAGCACGTTTCAGAAAAGAAAAACGCCATCTAGTGAGCAATATTCAAACCACTCATCATTCTATAAGCCTTTTCCTAACTAAGGTGAGGTCGACTTTCCAGTCTAACTGTGATGTGGGTGAACTGCGATATTTTCCGTGAAGCGACTGCCATCTGACCTCCACAACTAATAATACCAACTAATACCTCCATAACTAATATCGACTAGTTGGACTTTTGAAGGCTTCAACTACCCCTAACGACTGCCATATATGTTTGTATGACAACCGGGACCGACGGGTTAACGTGCTCTCCGAGGTACGTCCACACCAATGCAAATACCCATATTCAGGCATACAGATATTTGCACTGAGCGGGAATCGAACCCGCACTTCCTGCGTAGCAGTCTTCTTCACTACCTCAACGGCACAGAGGCTGTTCTATTGATCAAGACATTTTAATTATTTTCTAGACGTAAAGTTTCATTCAGAAGTTGCTAGCGCGATCCACATTCGAACAGCGCCATCTAGTGAACAATACCAAAACAATAATATATTATTTTCGTGATATAATTCTAGATTCTCTACTCACATCCTTCTCCCAATCGTAGGGGTCAGTATCCCTGATGCCCCTCCTTTTACAGCACCTTTCCAGCAATGACGTCAGCATGGCATAGTCTGGAGTGTCTGCGTACTCCAGCTGTTGAACGTGTTCCAAGAACTGCCGCAGTTCTGATGGTAAATGCTTCAGGAGTAGACGGTGGTCGTATTTCTCTTTCATTAGGCCGACCTGAAATGGGGCAATTGTTAATAAAAGTCGGTAGCTTAGTGGTTAAGGAGTCGGCTTTAGGATCGTGGAATCCGGGTTCGAATCCTTGGCCATTACACTACCGACGTGAACCGCTACTAGCACAAGCAATTTAGCTTAGCTGAAGAGGTTAACGGAAATACTAGTAATGTCAGTTAATAATATTCTTTAAAAAATACTGGCACCAAATAGAAATAACTCAAAATTATTTTATTTGAAGGGTGACCCCGTCTCTTTATGTGGGTCGTAGAAAGCGACTAGGGGGTAGAGCTTTCTCCGCCCTACAGTAAACATAGAATCTATGACAAAGTGCCCGTCTAAAGGCAATAGGCTCGCTATATTTCATAAAATCATCCAATATATAAAATTCTCGTGTCACAATGTTCGATGCTCTGAAACTACTGGACCTATTTTCATGAAATTTGTGTGCTTATCGGGTAGGTCTGAGAATCGCCTACCATCCCATCGGATCCCCAATAATCGACATCCACGCGGGCGGAGCCGTGGGCAACAGCTAGTAGTGTAACAGATTCGTCCACATTTAGCCTTAAAGATATAAATATTTTAAGTTAACGTCTTAAACAATGCCGCAGTGGAGTTTGTTGCGCCGTTTCTTCTCCACCAGCGCCTTGGAAGCGGCGGTCAACTTAGCTTAAGTAGAATTATTATTGACGTCAATAAGACACAACCGTGTTGTTCTAGACTCAAGAGGTTGATAGAAGCTTTACCAACTAAATAGACGCGAGTCTATTGCCACGAAGCAGGCAGTCCATCTAACCTGCTCCTTATCCTTAATCTTCCTCCAAGGCAGCTGCCCATTGACGAACTCCACCAGCATGTAGAACAGAGACCACAAGTCGTCATGTCGACCCATTTCTTTGTTCTTGTGAGCGTTGATGGACGCGTAGCGGACGGTGCCTGGAAGCAGAGACTAGTTGTATACATCTGAGGGTATTTGACAAATTTTGGAAAACCATTTTAAATTATTCCTTAGCATATAATATGCACACTACATCGATATTTCAAAACCGAGGGAAAAAAGAGGGGAGTTCCCGAAAAAAACGATGTTAAAGTTTGAATTTTCAAAAACGCGCGAAAAACGCTGTCACCTTGTATGGAGCCGATTACGTGACGTCACACATTTTGAATAACCTTAAGGCAGTGAAGTCAAAGTAAATACAGTTTTTCTTCAAACTTTGTGAATAAAATGGTGTGTAGTTGCACAATGTACAAATACGTCTATAAATAATCCACAAAAACTGTTTGTTTCTGTTCTGTTCTGTTCTGTCACAAAGCCGTGTTTACTTGCGTGTGACGTCAGCAGTGCTGTGATCGATCACAGAGCGTTTTCGTCACAGATAAAAATTTGAAAAAATATTATATATTTTTAAGCGATATTCTCAAAAAATATGCTTATTTTAGTATAATTTATAGTTTTAAATGTCTTTTTACGGTATTATCTGATAGGATGACCATTATTTGTAGTATTTTTTAATGTTGTCAAATACCCCATTGTGTAAGCGTGCAGCACAGCGATGCAATAGCCTTGATATACATTGTGATTGGTCGGACATGGTGACGCCACTGGAGATCGACCAATGAGAATCTGTATCAAAGCTGTACTCGATGCTGTAATGCTTAGAGAATGGCACAGCCGTGGGGCAAGGTGGGCCACAGTGTTTCCTATACCAGAGGTGAGTCATCTCTAAATAAGAGATAGTACTGGGTCAGCCAGGGTACATGCGAGGGAACTCGTACTCTGCCATATGAAGACCCTGGGCACCGAGCGATTTTGGTTTAGGCGGTAGTCGCACTGGTAGCGTGTGTGAGGAATGCGAGTGAGTATGAGTGTGTGTGAGTGCGAGTGTGTGTAGTGTGTGTGAGTGCGAGTGTGTGAGTGCGAGGTTTGCATGTGCGTGAGTGTGAGCGTGTGCGTGTGCGTACCTCGGAAGCCGGCGGCGGCGCGCGGCGGGCGCACCTGGCCGTTGCTGGTGGTGTACTGGCGCGCCAGGCCGAAGTCCAGCATGTACACCTTGCGCGAGTGCGCCGAGTGCCGCCCGATGCTGAAGTTGCTCTGTGCGCGAACAAACGGTGTTATCCACTCTATACAGATATCTAGTTAGCTAGCGGTAGAGAGCATGTTCCACATTCAAATGTATAGTAGTTCAAGTTTTTGTAACTGGATGGCGTGCCACCTAGCTGAATCGCGCTATCTGTGTTATGCATTAAAACCATATAAACATAAGCAACATAGTCGCGCACAATGTTGCATTACATTGTTTTGTATTAAATTGTCTATTTACGCATAATCAGTCATCGAAAAAAGTAAAATCCGCGCGTCACGTTGCGCATGAGCTGGCAACATGACGCGTGTTGCGCAACATTGTTGGACTTATTGGTCGTCAGCTGCATGCTGACAAACGAACTGACCGCCTAACGACCCGAGAATATTGATAAGGCCCTAGAGTCTTTTTTGACACCCTAGAGTTTTAGTGCAACCTTACGCTTTAGTGAATCACGGGGGCCCCAGTGGCCCTCGGGTCTCGGGTACCACCCGACAGGTGTTAGTATGGAAGTGGATGTGTGAGAATCGTATATAGTGGACACTTACAGGTTTAATATCTCTGTGCAGGAACCCCACTGAATGTATGGAGTCGATAGCCTTCAGGATTTGAAGTCCTAATCTGTAAACGTAAAGATATTTATTACAAATATACTCTTTTTTAGTGCGGAGATCCCCTCGAATATCCCTTGCCGTGTGGCGAGGGCGTGTATGTCGGACTCGCACCGACTAAAACCGCACGACGTCATGGGTCTTCGGAGGTTGCAGAGGCTTGAGATTTTTCATGACCTCGATGGCGATATCGAGGTTCTGTTAGACCAGTTGTTGGACTTTTTAGGGCTCCAACTACCTGTAATGACTGCCATAGATGTTCGCATGACAACCGACCATGAGACACATAACGTGCTCTCTGAGGCACGGAAATAGCTATAATCCATTTGGTTAGAACTAAATGATAAACAATCTTGATGTGCCTTCTTAATATATTTTATTTAAAAACTCTATTCGATAATCTTTGAAGACTTAAACCCGATATCGAACCACTTTTTGCAAGTTAGTTAGCCTAGCTTATTTCATGTGTTTTCATTAAAAGACGCCATAAGATTGTTTACCTTTAATTAAATACCTAACCGAATGGAATCTGTCAATTTGCCGATTCAAATATTGAAATAAATCGCCGTGTCTGTCTTGGAGAACAATTTAGGCAGGCGGGGCAGGTGGGGGCATGTGGGAACAGCCGAGGCCAGTAACCTGAGCGTGGTGGAGAGCGAGAAGGCGCCGCGGGGCTGCGCCCTCCGCAGCTCGGCGAGGTTCCTCCCCTGCAGCTGCATCACCACGTAGTTGAAGCGAGCGTTGCGCCCGCAGCCGATAAAACGGCACACGTGCTCCTTGCCTGCAGGCGGACAGACATACATATATGATTGTGTTGTGCGGATACAATACGGAAGCTACTCAGCGGTGAGAACTCCCTATAACGTGATATATGCTATGCGTGCTATGCAAAGGATGGCCGTGATCGGAATGTCCAAATATTATACTCTAATTAAACTGTTTACACTGGACATTAATGACGCTTGGTGGAATCCACTACACATATTGAATAATACACTTCATTTGTACTCAGTTTATTTTTATTTTTTCAGTACAAGTGTAGATACAAGTGTAGTGTATTATTCAATATTATACTCTAATTGTATCACTGTATTCTGATTCTGTAGGTAACTGAAATTTAGAATCTGAATTCAGAACACCCAGAATTCCATACTATAAATAATACTGGTGGCTACCATGAAATATTTGTAACTTCAGACCCACACGCAAACACGAACAAAAGGTGTAGCATTTAGACATGTAGGTAGGTACTTAGATCTTGTTGATTGCTTTTAACATGAAAAGTGCTTTAAAAATTTAATTAAAATGCCCTCATATCAATCAAACCTCCCACCTTGCAGTTTCTTCAGCACAGCCACTTCCATCTTGAGCACCTGCTTGGGCTGGCGCGCGGACTCCACCTTCAGTGCCACCTGTTCTTGCGTCACCAGGTCCAGACCCTCGTAGATCTCACCGAAGCCGCCGCCACCGATTTTTTTCATTACCTGGAAGTTAAAACCAGTAGTGTCATCTAGCGGATCCACTTCGCAAAACAGCATTAGCAAACCAACTCTAGTAATATATTCAGAATTCAGTCTCTATTCAGGGTCAATCCCCCCCACTGAAAGCGCAGCGGCCGCTAGCGGCCGGACTTTTGTACTAGAAAAGATCGCGAACGGGCTCGCGCAGCCGCGCGGCGCCTTCTTCGCCTTCAAATGAATATGATCTTCTCCTCCCATTTAAAATGGTTTTCATTTGTCTTAAAAAGCAACTGTGCGTGCTGCTCTTTCAGTGGGGATTGACCCTTAATCTCAAACTCCCAAATGGCAAAAATGATGTTTGGTCAAGCTCATTAGTCAAGGCGGGCAATAACTTAAAAAAAACTTCTCATCCTCCAGAAGACCCCACAGTCCTATTATATCTCCCTCTCAACTTCCGTTTGCCTCGGCCGATCACACGTTTCGTAATCGTCCAAGATTCCAGGGGCACCAGACATCACGCATTTTCTGACGAAGGAAATGTGGACGATTGAGTAGTGTTAGTATGTACTAAGACGGCCAATTTTCAGGTATCAGGTTGTAGGGTACATAAAAACATTACGTATGTTGCTGATTTTTACGTATGTTACGTAGTATTAGCAGTAGTAGTAGTTACGACACTCCCAGACACTTTCCGTCGGCCGTTTTGCTTTGCAGACGCTTTAAAGCTCCCAAAATAATTACTAACACTACTCAATCGTCCACATTTCCTTCGTCAGAACATACGTGATGTCTGGTGACCTCGGATCTTACTCTGTAACGCTCTCTTGCGAGCACACCCTTGGTAAGACCGCGGTACCTTCCAGCGCTCCTTGACGACGTGTCCGGGCTGCAGCAGGTCCTCGGACGCCATGGTGATGGGCGGCGCGCGCCGCGACGAGTCGCAGCGGGACGCCGAGCGGGGGGCGCGCCCGCCGAAGTTCGGGAGGGTCCGGGACCTGCGCACGCGCCCAGTGGGAACTTGCTTTACTCGCGTAATCACAGATACATACTGGCAAAATAACGCTAAAGGACCACAACACGTACTGGTCATTTTGTATGTTTTTTTAAAAGCATTTTGTATGCTAAATATTCAAATTAATTAAAACAGGAAAATTTTGAATGCAATGCTTTCATCACAAGCTACCAGACCAGACTAGCTTAGTGGTCAAAGCATAGCCCTTGTAAGGCAAAGATCGCGGGTTCAAACCCCGCCTAGACCGATTCAAACTAGACGCACGCAGCAGATACGCGTAATTCTTTGCGGCTTCTCAATGGTCCCCTTTGTCTGTATCGAAGTTTAACAATTAATGTATGTGTGCTGCATGCTTCGGCAGTTGTCCTATGCGATCGGCTTTAGAATGATAACTTAATGACCAATACATATTGAGTAAATAATGCAAATGGACCATAACACTTTTTGATCAATAAGCAAAATGACCCGTACGCAGAATAAACAATCTGTAATCCGCATATTGACCAATACGCATATTAATAACTAGTTTGAGGAATACTAGCCCTTTATATTTCTTTTGACGTGTTGGTCATTGTACGTTATTGATCATATGGCGTACATTTCGCGATTCTTCATTTTGCTTATCAATTTAGCTAAGGCTAATTTAGCTAAGTAAGGGGAGAAGAGGGCTATTACGGGGTGAGTTTAAGGCAAACATTACAGTGGTATGTGCCAGTTGCACACGACACAGTGCAAGACACAGCGGAACCCAGCGGTGGTTTGAAGTCATTTTCCATTTAAAACACTGTCGACTTACCTCAATAAAGGGTTGGGTTGTACGCGCGGGGCGCTGGCCGCTTCTTGGCGACGTACCTCCCTCTGAAAACAAGCAAGCCATATTTATTTATTTTTTATACCACTGAGGTGGCAGACAAGCACACTACCCAGCTGATAGAAAGTAGTTACCGTAGCTTACGGACGTGTGCAACACCAAGGGAGTCACACTCGTGCTGCTGCCCCTGTAAACATAGTTTCTGTGCCGTCAGTGTAGAAGATAAAGCAGCAGGAACAGCCTTGGGTCTTCCCACTGATAGCACAAAAACTCTCCAGTGAGTTCTGGCTACCCTACTCACCGACGGAAACACAACGCCGCGGTTATATAATTCATAAAGACCAATCGTACCCGCTGTACCAAGTCTAGGTTATGACCGACCCGGTGACCGTCAGAATTGGTCTCGCTCTCGACCCTTGGTCTTTCTTTAGCCCTTTGTCCCCCGCCATGCCGCGCATATCTGCCTAGGGCAGTATTATGGTCACGGGTGGTCTATAGCTGATGCTCGCCAGGACTTCGGTTCTATTCAACTGAAGCCGATCATCGAAATTCGTTCAGTACTTTTGGCGTAAATCGCGAACAAATAGACAATTGGTAAAGTATCGCAGAGTTTTAGAATAACTATAACTTCAGCCAAGTATTTTTATACATTACACAATTATATAATAGTATAGAAGTAGAGGTAGGACGTAGAACAGACGGTGTTTCTGTCCAATTGAGCAGTCCGACTGGGGAAGTACCTCCTCCCTACAGAATACTGCGGCCATAATAACCTCGTGTTGTGTTCCCGGCGGTGAGTAGGGTAGCCAGAGCTCGCTGGAGAGCTTTTATACTGTCAGTGGGAAGAACTTAGTCCTCTGCACTGGCGGCACAGAAACTCTGTGTTTACAGATTCGGCAGCACGAGTTGACTGCCCTGGTGTTGCACACGTTCATAGGCCACGGTAACCAGTTTCCACCAGGTGGACCAAAATAGAAGTGGGATATATATTATACAGATAAAACTTACAGGCACATGGACACACGGAAATATTCTCAACACGGTTTGTTCTATAGCCTTCATAACATATACTAATCGTGTGTGTCAACGTTTAGCCATTTTGTTAAAATTGTCACTGGCATACGATCTACATTTTTGGCAATATTTACCTACCCAAATGTTGTTTATACCTACTCAAGAGCTCGTAGCTGCTGTCTGTGGCCTGGCGGTGTTGAATACCGATCCTGTTACCGCCCGTGGGGCACAAGCATCTATTCCCGGGTAGTACATCCCGGATTAAGATCTATCTCTTATCCAGGTATATAACAGTAGATTGTTCAACAAGCACCGTGATTGGCTGTTTAGGAGTTTTCAAAGTAAATTTAAAAAAGATTAATAAGGAACTTTAGGCCCGATATGCAGAACATTTTAGGAACATGAGAAGTGAAAAGATTATAATCTATCTCGGTGCCAAATTTCGTCAAGATCCATTCGGTCTTTTTTTGCAGAAAGATTAACGACCATTCATGTCGCTAGCGGTGGCGATAGCTTAGTGGTTAAGGTGTCGGCCTTACGATCGAGAGGTCCGAGGTTTGAATCCTGACCATTACACGACCTACGTGAACCCACTCCTACCATAATTTAGGTTAGTTGGAGCGGTTAGGTTAGTCAGTCACTAATATTCGTTATTTTAAAAAAAATGTATCCATCTTACATATTCATTCTCATAAATTATTTTATTAGGATATTAAGGCGGCTTTCCGCAGTGCGTACTTTTGCAGATTTTAAGTGAATGACGGATTTGACAGATTGACTATGTAATATGTCCTCAGATCGAGATTCAGAACTGAGTACCTCTCTAAAATACGCGTCTAAGCTTCCTAATGTAAGAAAGAGATAAGAGGTTGCCAATGAAAAAAAAACACGTATTTAAAGATTTGGCGCCCCGGGCCAGTCAGTGTTTTGCCACCTATGTGGTCCACTAAGGTGGCAGATATCTATCCAGAGGTGTCACACTCGCGCTCTCGACCTTGTAGAAACCTTCTAATGCCCTTTCTTGAAGAACCTCACATTATAGTCGCTTGGAAAAATCATGGCAGGGAGTTAAATCCACAGCTTGAGCGTGCGAGGGATGAAATTCCTTTCATGCCTGAGTGTGAGTTTTCGGTCGCAAAGTGTGAGGATGATTTCCATGCCTGTTGCGAACGGTCAGATTCAAAGGACTATTTTATACATCTACCACTTATTAGGCAGACAAGCACACGGCCCACCTGATGGAAAGTTGTTACCGTGGCCTATGGACGTGTGCAACACCAAGGGGGTTTTACTCGTACTACCCACTCTGTAAGAACTGATAGTTTCTGTGCCGTCAGTGCAGAAGACAACGCAGGAAATCGCCTTTGATCTTCCCACTGACAGCACAAAACGTCTCCAGTGAGCTCTGGCTACTCTACTCACCGAGAACACAACACGAGGTTTTTATGGCCGCGGTATACTGCAGGGCGGAGTGTCCGAAATGTGTCCTACCTCCATCAATTTTTTTTAAGGTTTTTTTTTTATATTTCCAGTGCTCACCTGTGGTTCATGTCTCTTCGCTCGCTGTGCTGGCGCGGCGGCCGACTCCGAACCCTGGGAGGCAGTGTCCGCTGACGATGTGCTGGAGTCTGGAGACAGCAGTGAAATAGAATGTTAATAACATTATCTTTCCGAAGGGGTAGGCAGTATTAACACCCACATTTCGTCAACTATGGTTTTAGATACGAAAGTGGGACCTTATTGCTGTTAATCAGGATCTTTGCCATGGGCTGTTCGTTCACTGTTGGATGGAGAATAGCCCTATCATGTAGTCGTCCGACACTTGCGGGTAGAGATGGGCATTTCCTTGGCACTTCGGCTGACCCAAGGGATGGCCAACTCGGGTGTGGGAATCACGTTGTCCCTATGTCTATCTCACCACGGGAAAGGAGGATCGGCACCAGTGGGCAGAACACACTGGTCAAAGATCTTAAAGGCATATACGTTTTTTTATATCTCCCGATGTTTTTTTGGAAAAAACCGCAGTAACCTAGTGGTATGGGTAACGGACTGCTGAGACGAGGTCTCGGGTTCGATACCTGGTTTTCCATGGCACACACCAATGACATTTCGATGCTTTTCGAAGTTATGTGTGTATTTATCGCAGGTTTATAAGTGCCCAGTTAATGGCAATAGGCTCGCCACCTATTACATTGGGACCTAAACATAAACCGGCGAAATGTGGGTGCTAACACCTCTGCCTACTTTTTCGGGGATAAAGGCGTGAGTTTATGTATGTATATTGTTTTTTTGGAAGATACGGGTAAGTCTCGCTCCGCCTCGTACCTGGGGCAAAGGTTGGCCATTGTTATTCAGCGGGGCGAAGCCACCAGCGGCAGCGTGATGGGCACCTTTACGACGGAGACGTTGGACTAATAATATTATTTTGTATAAGTATGACGGTACTTTAATGTATTTAATGGCTATTGCATGAAATTTGAAAGCATTTAGTATGCTTTTTAAAAATTAAATTAAATATTCCACAATATTTCACACAACGCTATCTAGACCCATGATAAGCATAGCTTAACTAGCTTGTGTTATGGAATCTAGAATGCGGGAAAATCTAATGTTTTTTGTAAATACAAGCTTAGTGGTTAAGGAGTCGGCCTTACGATCAAAAGGTCCCGGGTTCGAATCCTTGCCATTCCACTACTGACGTGAACCCACTCCTAGCACAAGCCATTTAGCTTAGTTGGAGGGGTTAGAGGGAATATTAGTAATTTTGATAATTTCGGTTAATAATAATACATAGAAACCCAGACCAATGCAAATATAAATATTCATGCATACAAATATTTGCACTAAGCGGGGATCGAACCCGCGCCTCCTGTGTAGCGGCCGCGTTCACTACCACCACGACACGGAGGTTGTCTGTTTGCTAAATATACATATGGATTAAGATAGGAAAAATTGAATTAGTTCAGGCGGGATTCAAACCCGCGATGATCTTTTCTGACAGGGAACATGCTCTGACCACTGAGCCACCAAACCGTGCCTGAATCCATCCAAATTCTCCTATTTATCTCCGTCTTGGGGCGACGGTGGAGCATCTACCGACACTCGTACGAACTATCAGAACCAATTAATGTTACAATCATTTTTAAACATTGATTTTTGTTTCCCGCATGTTATTGACTTATAAAATTTCAAATATTACAATTAAGTTAATGTCTTTGTAGAGATAATTATTAAAAAAATTTATAGATAGATAGATTAGATAATTGTATAGATATTACCTGACCCGTTGGAGTGGTGTGGCGCGTCCCGTTTGAAAGAGGCTTCCCTCTCGCACGCTGGCTCCTGCTCCCTGCAACGAACAACATAGACGGTGTAAAATCATGGCCAAGTCGGGTAATAAAGGGGCAAGATGAGGACACACGCCCGAGGGGACATTATGGAACCGGAGGTGGTATTCCATAACTGTTCCGATTCATTTCTTATTTAAAAAAATACATTATTAATAAGAAAATACCTCATTTGTTACGTTCAAAAAGGCGCGACAAACGGTCGATCAAGTGATTTTGAGGCGCGACGTCACTAAAAAATATCTACGAGTACCATAGACGACACCAATCAAAGAGACTTTCTGTTTCGCTAAATTTTGCTCCATATACATAAGATACAGATTTAAAAAAATCACTAATTCATTATCT
Source organism: Eilema caniola (assembly GCA_949126895.1). NCBI lineage: Eukaryota > Metazoa > Arthropoda > Insecta > Lepidoptera > Erebidae > Eilema > Eilema caniola. The sequence goes on along the minus strand of OX421490.1, from coordinate 337,407 downwards.
AAAAATAAAATAATTACGATTCATCTTTGAGCGAAGTACTGTTTCGTATAGTTATTATTTACATGCTATCATATCCACTACATATCATATTTCAACATGAAAGCTGTCAAAAGAAAGAAAGAAAATATTTATTCAAACATAAACCTACGAGATACAGAATGAGAAGGAGGAAATCTAAAAACAATAACAAGATATAATGTTCTGCTAATGCTTCGGGCTAGCAGTATTGTCGTCATTCCGCATTTAAGGATCCGATTATCTTATGATAGCGTGTCCTAATCGCGTATAGCACTTCAGCTAAGTAAATACTTTTGATTTACCGACGTGCACGACCCGATATCAGTCAGATTTTGATCATCAAATACTAGTTGATGCTCTGATACTCGCTTGGATGGGTTCGCGACATTTGCTCATATCGTCGGTTCTACTTAACCAATTGCGATATAAACAAACATAAGATATTAAGGCTGACCAAGGTCTTACAAACAAAAAAAAAAACATTAAAATCCATTCAGTAGTTTTTGCGTCCATCAAGGGCAAACATTCAAGAAAATAATGCGTTCAGCGTCGTTAATACAACATAACCTAAGTTTTTTTTAAACATCTCCAATATACAGACACGACTGCATTATAAATTATGTATTTGTATAATACCAGCTGATACTCTGATACCCACAGTTCAGCTCGCGTGGATGTCGGTTTTGGCGATTTTTGAGCAAGGCCTTTCAAGCAAAAAACCGCATAAAATCCGTTCAATAGTTTTTGTATCCGACACGACTACTTTATAATTATGTTAAGTAGTCATGCACCTGTAGATATATAGTATTAAAGATAACGATGTACAGATAACAATCGTTAAACAATTAAATAATTTACCAGTTACTATTGGATAAGTGAATGTAGATCAGTATTTGGGGGTGAGAATGCAAACGGAAGCTAAGACGCTCCATAATCAGATAGACTGACAACCTGTAAAAAATGGCTAGGACGGACTGAATGCGGAAGGCGGAGTATCGGGCGCAATGGTGCACATTAGGAGAGCCATATGTCCAACAGTAGACTGCAATACTCTAATTGATATCTCCATCAAGATTTACGTGGCCGTCTACTCTACCCGCTGATCGGAGCAAGGCCTTGGACGTCGCGTCGACCAATTATTAGAGTATGTGCATGTGCCTGTACTGCATTGCGGGCTTGGGGGTTCGCCAGAGTAGTGTTTCTGTACAGTTCAGTGGCCCATTTTACACATTTAAGTCCATAGACAGGGAGTTCATCCTCACACATTGCGACCAGAAATGGTGCGAACCGTGCGGTACGAAAGGAACTTCATCCACGCACGCTCAAGCTGTGGAACGAGCTCCCTGCTGTGGTTTTCCCAAGCGGCTACAATATGAGGTTCTTCAAGAAGGAATGCCCTTCTTGAAGAACCTCATATTGTATATATATATAAGGTTTCTTCAGGGTCGGCAGCGCGAGTGCGACGCCCCTGGTGTTGCACACGTCCATAGGCCACGGTAACCACTTTCCATCAGGTGGGCCGTGTGCTTGTCTGCCCCCTAAGTGGTATAAAAAAAGTCACCTAATCATATTCGGTGAAATCAAGTCGTTAATCTGTTAATACACCTTTGTCTACCTCTTCGGGGATTTCTTGCTCAATCAATCAATAAGTTAGCCAATCGCAGGCCTCTCCCAATGTTGGACGGCTATGGCCTACTGTTTCCACGCTAGCCAGACAGGTTGGTACAGGGTCTTGGTTCATGAGATGGGGTGGTGATACTTGTAGGTATTCTTTCTCCGTTACTACCACCAAAGAAGTTATTATGAAACCCGCAAACTTGGCGGGTCGCACTACCCGCACTCAAATTAAGTGGTCCACTTCTAATGGCACATTACAAGCAATTTGAATAACCCACTTAGATAACTGCCGTTCAATTAATAATTATCTCAATACAACTGTAATATATTACCTCCTATAAAGCTATCGATAACATTATTTATCTACGGATTTTTCCAATACAAGCTGTGCATAGCTAAATCTGTTGTGCAGCATGCTAGCCAGAACGTTCGATAGAAATTTGGCTAGACGCTTTTTTTATACCACTTGGTGGCAGACAAGCATACGGCCCACCTGATGGAAAGTGGTTACCGTGGCCTATGGACGTGTGTAACACCAGGGGCATTATAGTCGTGCTGCCAACCCTTTCCAATGCCTTTCTTTTATTTTTTACCCGACTGCGCCAGTGAGGGTAAAGTTTGCTTTGTTTCCACCTATAGACCTAACAATGGAGATGCCAACTGCGCTTTTATTCCTACAGAGGGCGCATCGTCGTAATGGCCAATGTTAGCTGTCATATACGTAGATTTCATTATTTGTCTGAAAAAAAAAACAGTGGGAGGCTAGACACTGAGGTTATGTCGGATCCACTTCAAGAATAACGATTATGTTGGAGAATCTGCCTACACAAGTAGTATTTACGAGTTATCTTATCCAAGTTAATTGTTTTTTAATCACTAGGTGTCACATACCTATAATGTCGTTTTTTTACTCAAAAAGGAACAATTCCAACACATAATTGTTTAGATACAGTGTTTTTTGTAGCAGTAAGAGTTAAAAAACTCGATATCTTTTGAAAAGACAGTAAAATTTAAAGATTACCCTTCGATGGGGTTAGCTTTTTTCCAGTTAAATTGCACCACTTTTTCGCAATTCTGCTTTGAGTTGTTGCATATTCCAAGTTGAAAACATAGCAAAGTAAGTTCAGATCACAAAAAATACCAAAAAACCACGATAGATAACAAAAAAACCAAATCTCTTCAAGTCTGGCAGCTATGAGTTTGTTATTGTTGTTTGGTCATTTCGCCCCTGCTGCCATCTACAATTAGTTTTGCGTCGGCATCCCCATTAGGCGGATTTCGATGAATAGGACTCAAATGAATGATATTCATCTCCAGAGTATTATGGGTACATAAAATGTCAACAATAACAATACAGTGGATTTTTGGTACTGAAATGTGCTGTCAAAAAATACTCGAAATTATTGACCACGGTACCATAATGAAGGTAACCAGAAGGAGATTATGGCAAATGGGTACCGCCTGCTATCAAATTTGGTTAGACGGTTTGTAATGTAACATTAGCAAGAATATTCATTAATCATGCTCATGATTATCAGTTCCAAGCAGCGGACGGGGTAGGCCAGACTTTGTTACTAGAAATGGTTACGAGCATGCTCGCGCAGCCTCGCGGCGCCGCGTGGTGCCGCGCTCCTCTCCTTATTCTTCAAATGACTATGACCTCTTCTCCCGTAAATAAGATTCAAAATGCTTCGTAATAAGAAACCGCTGCCGGCCGCTGCGTTTACATGTAGAGGTTTGGAACGAAGGATTTACCACGCGCCAGTAAAAACCGTCAGTTCAGAACGAATGTGTAATGTTAGGGACGCGCCGGGAACGACAGTTCGATCTGACGGTTGGCGCGCGCACATAGCATCACCATCCGCGCTCAAGTGGATATAAAAGATATTTTCGCGAAATGTCGGTTTGGAGCGCGGAGGTTCATAAATTTGTAATTGGTATGTGTCCATATCTTCGCCTATACATATTTTTTTATCCTAAACGATGTCTTCTGGTTCTGTCCAAACCGACTACGAACCCAGCCAACGCTACTACCGCATGGGAGTACATATTTAAACAACATCGGCATGTGAAAGATCTGCCGTTCCAAAACTGTGTTCATAATTTAGTCGCAATATATCACCTTAGTTCGATCCGCAGTCAAAACCGACAGATCGAAGCGGCGGTTTGGAACGCGGTTTAAACTGTACGTGTAAACAGAGCTATTCAGTGGGGATTGACCCTAAGGCTGTTCCGTCGATATTTTGTATGGAAATTTAATTTAATTTTATTACGAGTACGGTTATCGCATCGTTCGTTCATCATGGTTACGAGTTCGATAGTACTCGATACGGCAAATGTCACGATACATCGATTACACGCTTTACGAGCCGAGCCCTCATTGGGAAGTTATGTCCCATGCTATCAGTCTTTAAGGGATGGAGCACGCACAGGTAGAAGGGAGTGTGTGTACGATACTAGCCGACCCGCCCCGGCTTCGTCCGTGGCATACTTCGAACACCGCTTTACATTATCATGCACGCCATTTATTAATCCATACTTCCATACTAATATTATAAATGCGAAAGTAACTCTGTCTTTCTGTCTGTATGTTACGCTTTCACGCCTAAACCACTGAACTGATCGTGATGCAAATTGGTACAGAGGTGGAGTAGAGCATGAAAAAGGACATGGGTTACTTTTTATCCCGAGGAAAGGGTTTTAAGAGGGGTAAATAGGGGATGAAAGTATATATGAAATTGGTCATTTTTCAATATATCCTGATGATATTTGGTACAGTGATGGATAAGGGCTTGGGCACGGCCATAGGCTACCTTGTATCGCGAAAAAGGTGGTAAAGGGGGGGGGGGGGGGGGATATGGCTATAGAATGAAAGTTTGTCATTTTTGAAGATATCCTAAGGACTATTTGATAAAAGAAATCAATTTTTAAGATTAGCGCGTGCCACAAAACAAGCAAAGAAAAATTAGAAGTATAGAAATAGATCTTTAACTTTATTAGCTGTTGTCCGCGACCTCTCCTGCGTGGATGTCGGTTATCACGACCAAACATAGTCGATGTATTTTACCAAGCCTGCCAAGAAGATCCAAACAAGTTAAATAGCAGTCTGTACCCATTAATTTTCTTTAGGTTCATGATAGACAAATGGGTACCGCCTGTTATCAAACTTGTTTTCGATCTTTTTCATTCGTTTCGTTTCGAATCATGAATCTTTTAAACAGGAGTCGGGCTTTTTATTATTTCATAATTTATTTTATATATTCTTGGAATCGCCTTCTGATTCTCTTCATTTTGATATCCCACTCGATAAGCTTGAGTATTTATTTTTTGTCAACACACATTTGAGCACCTCAAAGTCACTGTAGGTATACTTTTTATTGACAATTTATGTACCCTATGACACTCGCGAAATGAATACCTTTCATTTGAGACCCTATTCATCGAAATTCCTCCAGCCGTTAGGTTTACGGGTCAAACGCGCGTAAAACCTTACCCTTGCTGGCGCAGTCGGGTAAAAATGACGAAATTTCATACAAACTTTCATTCCCTCTTTGAACCCTCTTCTCGCGAAAATGGTAGCCTGTGTCCTTTCCCAAGCTCTTATTCATTCTATATCAATACCAAACAGACAGACATAAAGTATCTTTCGCATTTATAATATTAGCACGGATACTGCTATCTGTACGGGCAAAATTGCGTGTTTAATCAGATTTTACCCCCTTTAGTAGATACTACATTGGGAGAGGCCTATGTCCAGCAATGGACTGCAGTGGGCTAATTGATTGATTGATAGTAGACACTTACAACATAAAGGTAGCAAGTGGCAAAAAATCGCTATGCTGACCGGTAAACCTAACGCAAACTTTTCTAACTCGATACGATTTATCACTAATCTGACCCACTAACCTAATCCGGGACTGGGTAAGGTAGGACTCGAAACATGGGAATACTAGCGGGTGTCCACGACTATGTGGAGTGAATTAGACGACTTTCATACAAATTACCATCCCCTGGGTTGATTCTAAGGATTCATTATTAGTACACCTCCTCACTATTTACGGAGCATATATTTTAAATTTCAATTCTCTTACTTCGAAAACATAGGACTTTCATACAAACTTTCAACCCTTGTTTCACCCCGTACCTAACCGAAATTCAAGTTTGTATGTGATAAAGTTTCTGAGATTTAGTGATTAATCAGTGAATAGTATTTTGTTTCTATATAAAGAAGATTTTCTTCCCCCTTAAAGTCACTATGGATATTTGAAACTTCCAGGTTTAGTTATGAAAGATCAGGGGTAGAGAGGCCGAAGTGGACTAGTCTTTCTCGTTCCGCATGGTCCGCAATGCGTGGAGGCGACTCGGGCGTTGGAGGTCGCTAAGGACCTACGTTCTGTGTGCACGGGTCTGAGGTGACATATTTAGACGCTTGTCACCCTAGCAGAAACAAGTAGAGGTGATAGTCCCAGCTGTATCTGAGGTCTTTACCTCAATGTCCGGGGTACACTTTATTCAGTCTGACTGCAAAGTGGCCGAACTTCGATACTTCGATATTTGCCATGAAGCGACTGGCCATTTGACCTTCCCAACCCATTTGCGATATCGAGGTATTACAGTTAGAGCAGTTGTAGGAGTTTCTAGGGCTCTAACTACCCGTTACGATTGCCATAGATGTTCTTGTGACAACTGGAACCGAGGGCTTAACGTGTTCTGCGAGGTACGGAAACACCCAATGCAAATATAAATATTCATGGATACAAATATTTCTATCGAGCGAGAATCGAACCAATGCACCCGCGTAGCAGTCAAATTCACTACCGCCACGCCGCAGAGGCTTTCATATACGGTTAATGCCAATGCGACATATTCTTTCAAAGGTTAATGGAGTAATGTGTGCCAAAGGCGTGGCGAACACCGGTCAAGTGTGGGTTGTACTGACGCTGGAGTTCCGTTATATAAAGGGCGTCCACACGAACCTATTCTCTCTTTTATTGGTACTCCGGGATATGTCGGACTCGAACAGACTAAAACCTCACGCCGTCTTGGGTTAGTAGTTGCTGAGGGCGATAACTACTGGCATATCCCTCACGCCCTGGCTGACCCAGGGCCATTGAGATGGACCCCTCAGGTAGCCCACAGAGGCCTATATGAGTGACCTGCTGTACAATTCTTTGCATTTTAATTGGTTCTATTCCATGGATATTAGCAGGGATTTCCACACTTGCATCTCGCTATCATGGGTACCATGCTAAGTTGAGAAGTAAAAGCCGGAAAGGAGACTCAAAGATGAAGACTTTGGATGTAACTGGAACTAACGCTAAAAATGATGTTTGAGAAGTCAATCAGTGAGGACAAGTTAATATTTTATTGTACACAAGAAGTGCAATGGTGTAGTAAAAATAAAAAAATAACCAAAATATTTTGGAGATTTATTACCATGCGGAAATCAACACGGTTGAAATGAGATCACTACATAATATGTATAGAGTGCACAAAGAAATAAAAAAGATTTTTTACGGTTCATGTTACACACATACACTGTTTGTAAGTGTTAATGTTTGTAAAGATGCTTGGATGTTTGTATTTCAATAAAACTGTAACAGCTTAAGCCACCTGTCTGTGGTCTCCTCCGTTGGTACCACGGTCTATGGATCTGTGCAACACCATAAGGGCCACACTCATCCTGCCGATCCAGTAACAACTTTCTAATGTCCTTTTTGAAGAACCCCATATTGTAGTTGCTTGAAAAGCTACAGCAGGGAGTCTAAATTATTGCGACTAAATTGAATTATACATTATTATAACTTTATAATGTAACATTTTAACATGTAACATTTTAATTACAATGGTGATTTTGTTATATATTTATTTTTCGATTCTCCTTTAAAGTCTAAGATCCGAAGCGGTGCGATCGCACCGCGAGTCTATTGTTTACCTATTGTGTCTATTATTTACTCACTTGACAGGTTAATGATGTGTTCCTTTTTTTTTTATCCGCAATAAAAATTAATTTTCTTTCTTTCTTTCTTTTAATGTTGAAAGTCTTGTATTATTGGTATCAATGTTTTATACAAAACACTTTTAACATTGTGATTTTTCAGATTGTCCTATTATTATTGTCCACATTAACTTTAAACCAACTAAGATATCTTGAGTGGTACAATGTCTGAATAGGTATAGGTACATGAATGACTCCAATAAGTATTTAAGTTGATTTAATTGATAAGTAATAATAAGCCATTGTTGTTGTATTGCATATTTTAGTACCAAAGAAGATTACTGTAGATAAAATTGGCAGACATATTGTACCTAATAAGTTTTTTTTTTACTTTGATATTATTTACATGTAAACAGGCAAAGGTCACTTGACGATTCGTTCCGCGGTGATGCGGAATTTAGAGGTCGGGTCGGCATAGTGCCGTTCTTATTGGAACCTTATCAGTTTTAATGTTCTTTGTTGTGTTTACTCTGTAGGTACATGAACAGACAGACACTCCTACACAACGATATATTTAAATTAATTAATGAGAGAATTGAGATAACGAATCTTGCACGAGTAAACAAACTAATTTCGGTCGTAATTCAAATTTATTCCAATTAAAATGTACGTACGACTAACCCTGATTATTGATTAAATACTGCGATATTTAAAGAGATATCTTCATGAGAATGTAGTACAATCGATACGCTATGATTCATTTATTACATTTGTATCATGATTTATTACAGTTTTACTTAGAAAACTGGAAAAGAAACCCGAAAATAATAGTTAAAATTATAAGACATTGCGCTAGAAAGAAACGGATATGGTTATCCGTCCGCTTTCAATAGATTACAATATGCTGCAAACGTCGCATTATTACGTCACTTTCGCACGCGGCCGGGTTATACGCAAGAGAGACGGGGACAAGCCTCGGCAATCCCACCCACTTCTAATCGATTTTTATTTAACTGAGGACATTTTTTCTCCAATAAACCACTTATTTACAAATATAACAGCAATATCTTTTTTATAAATACCGCCTACACACATGCAATCAATTAAAAAAATAAATACTCACCGAGAAAATTTTCACAAGTCGTCCCGTTTGACAAGGAACAAATTTAGATACGCTCGTAATTCACACAATAAACACTGTATACGTGTAGCGTTACGCTGAACGTAATTAATATAGTTTTGCGAAAGCGCGGGTGTCGTCCTTCAGAAGTTGTCGCAACATATTTTTTATGTTTTCCAGTAATTTTAACTGGGGACTAACATCGATCGCGGAGCCATGACAGATACATTTTCAACTGAGTGAAGTTGGCCGCGGTCGCTCAGCTGACGGACGACGGCTGAGCTTTTTTTCTAGTCAAACTCGTGAAGTAAGCTGTAAGCGCACTACAGAGGTTAGTGACCTATGCAGAATATTATTAGGGTTCCGTAAAAAGCTTGCAATGCAAATGACATTTAAAGCTCTTCATGTTTGGAAAATACAATTCACATTTTTAAAAGTCTCGAAACAAAATTGAACATATGGTAGGTACAAAATTTTCTTAGGTTACATGACACATAATATATTTAAATTAGTTTCGTTTTAATTTGAAACTGTTCCAAATACTTAAATATTATTATGTGCCATATCCATAATCATAATCTACTGCAAGGCAGTGGCCGTTTATAAATGCGACCCGCCCGGCTTCGCCCGTATAGTCTTATCGCTTATTTATTACCCTTTTGAGCCCGTAATTTTGATCTGGAGCTAAATAAAACCAAGTAGACTACACATTGCAAGGTTTAGCAATATTTTCTAACCAAGTCAATTTCAGAATAGGTTACCATTGTCAGAGCCAGATCTTGCCCCGGGTGGCAACATAAGGCGGCGGCAAATTCTAACTTTGAACACTAACGGCTCAGAAACTCTCTGTACTTACCGGGTCGGCGGCACGAGTATGACTCCCCTGATGTTGCACACGTCCATAGGCCACTGTTACCACTATCCATCAAGTGGGCGCTGAGCTAGTCTGCCGCTTAAGTGATATAAAAAAAATGAAGCCCATAGGTTTTGCCCCACATGAAAAACAACGAAAATTCGAGGGTGTCTATTCTTGACACATTGAGACCCCACCGACCGTGTCATTACAAAATAGCGCGATATGTCTGTTTAATACGTATTTTTTAAACCACGTATGAGATAGATGAGTGAACGACTCTCTATACTGTTTGTCTCGTGCTTTTGGTATTACGAGGTTAAAAGTAGTGCATAGAAAAAGTAGTCTAGGTTATTACCCAAACAATCAACACACAATACACAATAATTTATTATATTCAACAGGGTAAAATAGGATGTTATAAAGGCTAGGAACCTATCATCGTGCCCCAGGAGGAGATGTAGACCCAATAGCTGCGTTTACACGTGCAGATCGGAACGAAGGATTCACCACGCGCCAGTTCAAACCGTAAGTTCGGAACGAAAGTGTAAACGCAAGCGACGCGGGAGGCGCTGGAAATGACGTGTAAATGACTCCATTTTAAAACAACAGGCACGTTAAAGACCTGCCGTGCCGGACTGTAGTGATATTTTAGTTGCAATATATCATCACAGTTCGATCCGCAGTCCAAACTGACAGAGCGAACCGGCCGGCGGTTTGAAACGCAGTCCCGATGCGCAGTTAATAAACGGCGCTAATAAGTGCTGGCTTGCTGTCGTAGCACGTGACATACGCGTTAATGGCCTCTTTGTCACGGATGCCAAAACCATTACAAAGCAGAATGGACAAGCTGCCCCCTCCCCCTCCCACTCGAGCCAGTAAGCGTGGTTATGTCGGACTCGAACCAATCAAAACCGCACTCCACCCCGGGCCATCAGTTGCCGAGGGTGAAGTAGCCTCCGGCATATCCCTCACACCTCGACTGACCCAGGGCCCTGCGTGTGGGTCTATGGTGTCCCCATCTCTTCCCGGATTGGGGAAAGTTCGCATCGCAGCGCCGTCTCCGCCTCCTTCTAAAATTAATAAATGCGTGTGCATGGATGCGGACACTCCTACATTGTGCATATCGTATGGATTCTTTTTCACGATTTTGTGCAAAATATTTGCCTGTAATTAGCTGAATGTTATTTAACAAAATAGGCGCCGCAGTGCTGGTTTCTAATCTATAATTACAGGACTGCATTAAGCTCTTTGTGGGCTGATCCAACGTAATCTTCAAGCTGGTTCAACTGTGGCTGGACAAAACTGTGGTGCAGGCTTTAGTCTGGTTTTCAGATGGTAGTCGCTCCCGCAAAGGCCAAAACAAACTTTGACAAGTAAATTTTGTCAAGAAGGACTAGGAGAGCTAACCTCCCTTTTTTCAAGTATACATCTCCTCGGATACGATCTCCATCAGCCATCGGGGATGGTTATATTGGACTCAAACCGGCAAAAACGCCGCCCATCTCGGTTCTTCAGGGCATAAAATGGCCTTTATATCCCTCACAAGCGTAGAAGGCCCAAGGTCAGCCGGCCCTTGGGCCTTCTAAGGTTTTAAGATATCACCCTCGGGCGTGGGAAGCACGGTGTCCTCATCGAATCCCGGAAAGAGTCCCGGGGCTCGAAGTATAAGTCTTGGGTGCTACAGGGATTGGCGCTTGGATGAAGATGAGATAAAATAATTTAAATAATTCTTACCATGGTATAGCATGAGCCCAATCCAGCTGAACTCTTCGCGGCGCTACCAGCGACATCTCGTATTCGGTTCTGTCAATCACTCTGTACTTAACTATTGACACTTGCACTAACTACTCATTGCACTGTGTTATTTTTATCAAAATTATAATGATAAAATGTCTGTTGTATAGCTGTTGATTGTTGTGTCATACCTGAAACAAAAAAATATACTTATTAAAATTAACACTTCAAACTATGTGACAACTAATGTTTAGACACCCCGAGACCATGGCTGCTGAAAAATTGCCGAAACGGCGGGCTAAACGTCATTAATACCAAATAAATCGGGATAGAATCTGTTATAAAGTTATTTTATTTGCAAAAAATCTAACACAAGTGCAACCGGGGAAATTAAGACCAAAAAACCGGTCAAGTGCGAATTGAACTCGCGCACGAAGGGTTCCGTACCATTATTTGGCTCCATAAAATTACGTTTGTTATGTTGTATTTTAGAATCTGTCATGTTAACAGCGTGCCGATATTCTTTTCATGTTTAAAATAGAATTCTGAGAAAATAATTTATGTTCTAATAGTAGAGATAGTTCTATGAAATATTATAAAATTAAAATTATTCATTTAATAGCTTTTGCCCACGGCTCCACCCGCGTGGATGACGGTTATCGCGACCAATCTTAGCCTATATCCTTTCTCAAGATCTATCCCTATACCAAATCTCATCAAAATCGATTCAGTGGTTTTGCCGTGATAGACGGACAAACAAACAGACACACAAATACACTTTCCCATTCATAATGGCTGAATAATAGCAACAACGCCTTCTGATAGGTACATCAATAATGTTTTCACTTCTCATGCTCTTAAAATGTTACTTTTCACTTCTCATGCTCTTAAAATGTTACTTTACTCCCTGCATATCGGGACTAAAGTTCCTTATTAATCCCTAGGGACTAAAGTAATTTTTTTTTAATTTACTTTGATAACTCCTAAACAGCCAATCACGGTGTTTGTGAATGGGAGGATTATCACTTTTTTAGTGATTGTGTAGGTATAGAAATAACCTCAAAATGACATTTGAAAAAATCAAATAAGTATCCCATTTAATTTCGTGAACCACGAATAATGATATTAATTTAATTAATTATTATGTAAGTATTAAGGATAAGTCCATTTTATTATCCATTTCCAATTAGTTTTAAATTATTTTTCAAGTTTGAATCTGTTGGCTAAATATTATATATGCAAGCATATAAACCGTACGTCACTTAACAACAAAAAAACCGCGGGACAAATTTCTTTACAATTAGAATTTTGAATAGATTATTTGTAATAAGCTTGCGTTGTAATCACCAATTACTTACACCAATTAATTGTGCAACTTAGAAACTTTGTTATTATAAATAAATAAAAATAAATAAATATTCCACAACATTTCACACAACGCTATCTAGATCCATGGTAAGCATAGCTTTACTACCTTGTATTATGGAATCTAGAATACGGATAAACATACTTAGTTTTTTTTTTGTAAATGCATACATATTATACATAGAAACACCCAGACCAATGCAAATACCCATATCCATGCATACAAATATTTGCACTGAGCGGGGATCGAACCCGCGCCTCCTGCGTAGCGACCGCGTTCACTACCGCCACGCCACGGAGGCTTTACCCCGTTATCGATATGATGAAATTAATATATTCAGGTTGAAAATAGTAGTTTATGATACTGTTGCATAATAAAGGTTCTTATAATACGAGTGTGTTTTAAAAAAACGAGCCGTAGGCGAGTTTTTTTATATTATCACACGAGTGTTATAAGACCAAGTTATGTACAGTGTCATACACTACTTTATCTACTCTCATACTATAATACATAAACTAATTTATTTTACAAACTAAACCAAACCTTGTTTAATTTAAATGTATAGAACAAAAAAAAAAAATGTTCGCGCCAAGGCGCAAACTTCGATTGCGCATGCGTGTTTCTTTTTTTTTCTTCCGAAATGGCGGATTCTTTGTTTAAATTAGAGGTTCAGTCTAGATGGAGGTTGTATAGGTGTATCGTTATGATTAAAATAGTAGTTTATCTACTCTGATACTATAATACAAAGATTATAAAATTGAAATCAAAACTCTTATGACAAACATTACGCACAGGCCAAAAAAAAAGTTTTATTACGATACAGGTCTTGTATGGACACCTATATCATAAAATAACTTTTTAATTATAACGATACACCTATACAACCTCCATTTGGACTAAACCTCTACTTTAAAAAAAGAATCCGCCGATTCGGGAAAAAAAAAGAAACACGCATGCGCAATCGATGTTTGCTCCTTGGCGCGAACATTTTTTTTTTGTTCTATACATTAAAATTAAACATAGTTTGGTTTGGTTTGTAAAATAAATTAGTTTATGTATTATAGTATGAGAGTAGATAAAGTAGTGTATGACACTGTACATAACTTGGTCTTATAAAACTTATTATGATACTGTTGCATAATAAGGGTTCTTATAACACGTGTGTGTTTTAAAAAAACGAGCCTTAGGCGAGTTTTTTTTTTTTTATATTATCACACGAGTGTTATAAGACCAAGTTATGTACAGTGTCATACACTACTTTATCTACTCTCATACTATAATACATAAACTAATTTATTTTACAAACCAAACCAAATTTTGTTTAATTAAAAAAAAAAATGTTCGCGCCAATATCGCAAACATCGATTGCGCATGCGTGTTTCTTTTTTTTTTTTTTTTTTTTTTTTTTTTTTTTTTTTTTTTTCCCGAATCGGTGGATTCTTTTTTTAAAGTAGAGGTTTGGTCCAGATGGACGTTGTATAGGTGTATCGTTATGATTAAAAAGTTATTTTATGATATAGGTGTCCATACAAGACCTGTATCGTAATAAAACTTTTTTTTTTTGGCCTGTGCGTAATGTTTGTCATAAGAGTTTTGATTTCAATTTTATAATCTGTGTATTATAGTATCAGAGTAGATAAAGTTATTTTATGAAAAAGCGCGGGAAACTTCGGTTTGAGCGGGTGTTTTTTTTTCTTTCGAAAATTTTAAAATTAATTTAAACGTGTAAAATAATTAGATTGGTTTGAAAATTTGTATAGTTAATAACTTAGTAGTAATCTTCTTATATTCTGTGTAGTTTAGGTGTTTATTTGGTAAGTTTATTTATATTGTTTATTATATGGTAATCTCTTATAAGGTCAGGATCGTATGAACGATCCGCCTATAAATTTCATGGGGGATTTAAGCTCTGGCTTAAATCCCCCCGTGGCTAGTTACGTCACAATCGATCAAGGTATGGACACGGACGCATCCATTCAGGGTAGCGGTAGAGATACTGATAATTCAGTAACAGGTAATGACAGAAGCAGAAAACGTAGGCAACATAGGGTGTGCAAAAGTTGTCATAAAAAGAAAAAAAATAATAAAGGAGTAGTTAACCTGAAAGAGGATTCTAATGTTTGTAATGAAAATGAGTGCAACTGTCTATCTCTTCCATCTCACAATCCAACACACACTGAGGCTAAACCTGAAATAAATATTAATAGTACTGCACCAGTCAACCAGATTGAACCTATACAAATTGGTCGGAGAGAGTACATAGAAACTGATGCTGCACCTTACTTAGTCCATGTACAACGTAAAGCTGATATGGATAACAGCCCTACTAGTTTACATCCCATTACCTTTGGTAACTTTCTGAAGAAAAATAAATTTGAAAATATAGTTACAGGTTCTGTGAAAAGGATAGGACGAAATAAATGCACTGTTTCCTTCACAAATTTTATAAGTGCTAACAATTTTATTGACAAATGTAGTTCATTAGACAGTAATCTTAAGGCATTTCTGCCAACATTTAATATCACCAGAATGGGGCTTGTCCGTGGAGTCCCTGCTGACTGGTCACTTGATGAAATTTTAGATAACTTATCTGTCCCAATTGGCTGTGGGAAGATATTAAAAGTGAGACGGTTAAATTATAAGGTCTATGTAAATGGTACATACACATGGAAGCCCTCTCAGTCTGTTGTAATCACCCTTGATGGTCAAGTGTTACCCAAAAGGGTTTACATATGCTACAATGCTCTGCCAGTTGACATCTATGTTTATCCCACTATTCAGTGCTATCGATGCTGTCGTTACGGACATACCAAGAATCAGTGCCGGTCTGGCCAACCTAGATGTTACAAATGTGCTCAAAACCATTTAGGAGAAACATGTTCTGTTGAGCAAGATAATGCTTCATGTATTTGTTGCTCTGGAAGGCATTTTGCAATTAGTAAAAGTTGTCCTGAATTTCTAAGGCAAAAAGATATAAAGCATTCTATGGCTCATTCCTGTTTATCTTATGTAGAAGCATTAAAACTTCATCCACCAGTGTCAAAGTCATTTGCTGAGGTTTTGATTTCTAGTCCTTATAAATCTGCTCAACCATCCTCCCAATCTGGTCCTAATAACATTCCGACTTCTTACAAGAAAACGGTTTGGCAAAAGCCACGTGCTCCTGCGAAATTAACACAGGGTTACGATCAGGCAGCCCATAAAGCTATCCTTAGTGAGTTTCGATTTCCAATTCCAAATGATGGTTGCGGATTATCTCAATCAAAAGAGCCCGCACAGTCCCAGTTCCATCAAAGTGATGATCTAGATTGCATTGTTGACATGATTAAAAACCTTATTGGTATGTTAATTCATAAAAAAATTATAAAGCCGTCCCACGCCGACATCAATGACTTTGCAAACATTTCCCCAAACAATCAATACAGTAATGGACAGCATAATCCAGTGGAATTGCCGATCAGTAATTCCTAAAAAAACTGATCTTCTTCATCTTGTTAATAAGTTTAATCCCGTTATAATATCTCTATCAGAAACCTGGCTATTAAGTTGGCAATTATTTGGTATTAGAGGTTACACCTGCATACGTAGTGACAGAAATGACGGCTACGGTGGTGTAGCCATGTTGATTAGAAATAATTTACCATTTACTCGTATTCCATTTGCAAATAATAACGTTTCTCTTATTGATATTGTTGGTGTAATTATTGAAAATATTTCTTTTGTGTCTGTATATATTCCGTATGCTACCAATGCTGCCATAAGAGAGTTAGAAAACGTAATTTCTTCGCTTGATAGACCTTTTTTAGCTATGGGTGATTTTAATTGTCACCATCAATATTGGGGAAGTAGCGAGACGAGAAGTAATGGTAGAAAACTTTTGAATATCTTGGACAATCATAATTTATGCCTATTAAATTCGGGTCAACCCACTCGCCGTACAGGTCCAAACCAAATAATTAGTGCTGTGGATCTATCAATATGTACACCTAACCTAGCCTCCTCACTGTCGTGGTCCCTTCTTTCATCTTCTTATGGAAGTGACCATTTTCCAATTATAATCTCCTCACCTATAAGTAGTCCTTTAATCAAAAAGCGATGCCCCAGATTAAAGTACAAATTAAATAATGTTGATTGGCACCAATTTCGAACCCAAGTAGATGCCAATATTTCACTACTACCAGAAATTGTGCGTGGTGGCGAGAATGATTGCAACGACGCTTTGGCCAAGTGTCTGATTAATGTTGCTGATCAATTGTTTCCCATTAAGAATAATTCCTCCAATAGGATTCCGTTACCACCGTGGTGGGATGCACACTGTTCTGATGCTGTTAAAAAAAGGAAAAAGGCTGAGAAAATATATGCTGAAGATATGTCACCCGAAAACTTAGATAAACTTACAAAAACATTGAAAGAAACCCGTACCATCCTTAAGGGAAAAAAGTTTCAAGGATGGAGAGCTTTTTGTGCCTCTTTGTCTCCGACAACGTGTCCTTCAGAGGTGTGGCGTAGCATTAAACGGTTTAGATCTGCTTTCAATGACTCATCCTCTCAGTATCAACTACCTTCTTCTCTGACTAACAGTTTTCTTAATATATTAGCTCCTCCTTATGTTGCAGAGAAAGACTCACACTCTCCCACCACAGCTCTTTTCCCTGTCATTCATACGGGTACTCCTTTGTGCATGCCCTTCAGTTTGTATGAGCTGAAGGGGATTCTATCGTCTGTTAAAGATTCTGCCCCTGGTGAAGATGGTATACCTTACTCTTTTCTTGTTCATTTAAGTGATGATAGTCTAAATTACTATTTAAAACTAGTTAACTCTGCTCTTGCCTCTGGGAACATCCCTTCTTCTTGGCGTTTCCAAGAGGTTATCCCAATTTTAAAATCTGGTAAACCACCCAACAATGCTGAATCATACCGACCAATAGCTCTTTCGTCTGTTCTTGTTAAAGTGGCTGAGCACCTTGTTAAAAACCGTCTGGAATGGTACATTGAGAGTAAACACATATTATCAAGAAGCCAGTTTGGTTTCCGCAAAGGAAATAGTACAATAGATAGTATAAGTGTATTCACTACTGATATTCATCTCGCGTTTTCAAATAACGAATCTGTGGTTGCATCATTTTTAGATATCAATGGTGCCTATGATAATGTCATATTATCTATCCTAAAACGCAAATTAATAGCTCTTAAAATTCCGCATCTTTTAGGTAACTTTATCTTAAACTTACTATCCGTTAGATATGTATCCGTGTACTCTACTGATGGTAGCAGAAAAACTCATTCAGTTTTTAAAGGTCTTCCACAAGGATCAGTACTCAGCCCTTTACTTTTTAATATATATACTTATGATTTGGAGCCCTCGCTGAAGGGCACAGTTAATATCTTACAGTACGCTGATGATCTATTATTATATTCTATAGATAAATCCATAAACAACGCCTGTGAGTCGTTAACAATTTCTCACAAATTACTAAAATGTTGGCTGGATGAAAATGGACTAAGCCTATCAACTCACAAGAGCACTGTTGTTGTTTTCTCTAGAAAAAAAGCGTTTTCTGATCCCATAGTTAAATTTAATGACTCTACTTTACCCGTAAAAGACTCCGTAAAATTTTTAGGTCTAATTTTAGACAAGAAACTTACTGGAGAGCCGCATTTTATGTATGTTGTGAACAAGTGTGAACGTTTGCTTAACATTATGAGATGTTTGACGGGTGTTTGGTGGGGTGCTCATCCCACTAGCCTTAAGCTTTTATACAATGCAATCATTCGCAGTGTTCTAGATTATGGAACATTCCTTTTAGACGGGGGCAACAAAAAAGGTACCAAAAAATTAGATGACATACAATCCAAGGCTCTGAGAATCATTTCGGGCGCAATGAAATCAAGCCCCCTTAATGCCCTGCAGGTAGAGTGTGAGGATCCACCACTTTACCTCCGGCGCCAGTACCTATCGGATAGGTTTATATTTAAAATAATGGAATCAACGAACCATTTATTACATAAAAAACTAGATGCTCTTGATCAGCTTGTCCTGAACTCCAAGTTCTGGAGACGACAAAGCACTCCATGCATAATTAACAGTTATAGGAAATTTCATTCAATACATGGACGGGTCTTTCGTTCGCCATCGCTTGCCCTTTTTGACAATATATCCTATGAATCATTAACCCTTGCACCTGACATCTGCTATAGTATAGGTATAAATAAAGGAGACCCAGATGCTAAATTTAATTTCAATAAGACAGTGGACGAAAATTGGTGTGAATGGCACCATATTTTTACTGACTCTTCTAAAAGTAGTTTTACTTGTGTAGGTATAGGCATTTATCATTCACAATTTAAAATTTCACAAAAGGTTAAGCTTCCCCCTGAAACTTCAGTTTATACTGGAGAGTGCTTTGGTATTTTGAAAGCATTAGAGTATGTACTATTAGCCAAGCTCCCAAAGACTGTAATCTTTTCCGATTCTAAAAGTGCGCTTCAATCTATAGATAAGTTCCCATTTAAGAAACCATATTATCCGATTATCTTTGACATCAGAAAACTACTTAGTATTTGCCGATCCAAAGGTCACTCTGTTATATTTACTTGGGTACCTAGCCATTGTGGAATTTGGGGAAATGAGAAAGCCGACCAACTTGCAAAAGAAGCAGTTCACGATGGTGATATTTATCCTTATACCTTATATTGTCATGATCTCGTGAATTTTCCCATGAATTTCTTAACAGATCGATGGTCTAAATATTTCACAGATTCCTGTAAATTTAAAGGTAAGAGATATTTCGATGTTCAACCTGAAATCCCACGAAAACCGTGGTTTAGTAGGGTTGAATGTTCAAGGTTATCAGCTTCAATTATTATACGAATGCGGCTAGGTCATGTTTGTACTCCCTCCCACCTTGCTAGGTTGCAAATTGTAGACAGCGATTTGTGTGATTGTGGAATGGATGTTGGAGACATTGATCATATGTTCTTCTCATGTCCGCGTTATGACCGTTCCTCATTCCTGCATTCTATCATTTCCTTGTCGGTCCCTCTTCCTACCCGAATGAGTTGCTTATTAATGAATCCCATACTATATTATAATGTTATTTCCTCTTTTCTTCTACTTAATGATATTAAATTGTAATTATGACTTTTAGTTATATATTTTAAGATCCTTTATATGTATTTTTAATTTACTTTTTTGGACTTAACTATTAGGTAAACCTATCTAATTATCCAAATTCCGTTCCTATTCCTTTCCTCGGTAATACCTTTTAATGTTTAGTAGTTTCCTTAACTTTGTCGTTGGCACACAGCTTGCTAGTGCCAAGGGGAAAAAAAAAAAAAAAAAAAAAATAAAACTTTTTTTTTGGCCTGTGCGTAATGTTCGTCATAAGAGTTCTAATTTCAATTTTATAATCTTTGTATTATAGTATCAGAGTAGATAAAGATATTTGCATATTTATTAAAAAAAAAATTTAATATTATAATTTTGTATAAAAAGTTGCTTTTTTTTCCTCGCATTCAAAGTGAAAAGTAGAGTGTTTAACTTGGGACTAAACAACCATAATGACACTCGAACTATTAGCCACCCTCGCTTCGCTCGGGTGGCTAAAACATCTCGTGTCATTATGGCTTGTTTTAGTCCCTTGTTGAACAATCTACTATTTCACTTCTCATGCTCTTAAAATGTTACTTTAGCCCCTGTATATCGGGACTAAAGTTCCTTATTCATCTCTAGGGACTAAAGTAATTTTTTTTAAATTTACTTTGATAACTCCTAAACAGCCAATCACGGTGTTCGTGTATGGTAGGATTATCACCTTTTTAGTGATTGTGTATAGAAATAACCTCAAAATGACATTTGAAAAAATCAAATAATCGCATTTAATTTCGTGAACCACGATAAATGATATTAATTTAATTAATTTTTATGTAAGTATTAAGGATAAGTTCATTTTATTATCCATTTCCAATTAGTTTTAAATTATTTTTCAAGTTTAAATCTGTTGGCTAACTATATATCGTCCCTTAGCTTACAACACCGCTTAAGTCATTTTTACCAACTTTACAGGAGACGAAAAAAACTATATTTTAAAAATCTGTGTTTTTTTCTATTGCTTTTTTATACATACTCTAGTTAGCGGTTAAAAAATAATTAATTATACTTATTTTGACGATTTACTTTATTTCAACTTTTATTTTATGACTTGTACGGTGTTGACTGATATTTTATTAGATTTAGGCGGTGTTGTTTGTGAAAATGTTAGGGATTAAGGTATCAAAAGATGACAGACTAACGACTTGTGCGGTGTTGCGACGCTAAACCGACTTGAGCGCTGTCACTATTTTTTGATTTACGGCTTCTGATTGGCTGAAATCTATTTCATGAGATCAATGGTTCGACGCGCAATGCGCAGCTTCATCCAATGGCATTAAAATGTAAAAACCGCCAATTTTCGACTTGAGCGGTGTTGTTAGCTAAGGGACGATATGCAAGCATATAAACCGTACGTCACTTAACAACAAACAAAAACCGCGGGACAAATTTCTTTGCAATTTGAATTTTGAATAGATTATTCTTAATAAGCTTGCGTTGTAATCACCAATTACTTACACCAATTAATTGTGCAACTTAGAAACTTTGTTACTATAAATAAATTAAAATAAATAAATATTCCACAACATTTGACACAACGCTATCTAGATCGATGGTAAGCATAGCTTTACTACCTTGTATTATGGAATCTAGAATACGGATAAACATACTTAGATATTTTTTTTTTGTAAATGCATACATATTAAACATAGAAACACCCAGACCAATGCAAATACCCATATCCATGCATACAAATATTTGCACTGAGCGGGGATCGAACCCGCGCCTCCTGCGTAGCGACCGCGTTCACTTCCGCCACGCCACGGAGGCTTTACCCCGTTATCGATATGATAAATTAATATATTTAGGTTGAAAAAGATATTTGCTTATATCTTTTTTTTTTTTAAATATAATTTTGTATAAAACGTCGCTTTTTTTTTCTCGCATTCAAAGTGAAAAGTAGAGTGTTTAACGTGGGACTAAACAACCATAATGACACTCGAACTATTAGCCACCCTCGCTTCGCTCGGGTGGCTAAAACATCTCGTGTCGTTATGGCTTGTTTTAGTCCCTTGTTGAACAATCTACTATTACTTTTCGATTTTCTTTCCTTTTCTCCATCCTAGCGTTAATCCCAGTCGCATCCGAGGTTTCCAACTCGGAGTCTGGGGTCCGCTTTTTCCAGTCTAACTGCAGGTTCAGCTGAATTTCAATTTTTTCGTGAAGCGGCTGCCATCTGACATCCACAACCTATTGACGATTTCTGAGTTTTTTTTTATTCGCCACGTCAATTTGACTGTACCTCGCCTGATGGTAAGCTGAAGGCAAAGTGTTAAAAGAGAGGGCCACCATTCGTGCCATGTTAATGGTGGCACTCAGCTTGATGGCCTCATCAGATCCTTTTTTACGCCCCGGCTAAAGGACCCGGGACTGCAGAAATACGTGAGCTGGCAAGGAGTTCCAGGTTTTAATGGTGTGACAAATGAAAGAGTCACCAAACCGCTTGTTTCTTGAAGGAATGTTCTACACCGTATGCAGGTGACATCTAAGTCCTGCACGTGTCGTCCTGTATAGGAAAGGAGAGGGTGGAACTAATTGGAATATGCTCATCAGAACATTCACCATGGTAGAGTATCTATTGCAGTTAGACTATTTATCGGATTTTTAAGGGTTCCAGCTACCCGTAAAGACTGTCATAAATACTCGTATGACAACCGAGATCGACGGCGTAACGTGCTCTTCGAGGTACGAAAATATCCAAACTAATGTAAACAGTCATATTCGTATATACAAATAGTTGCA
Organism: Eilema caniola; assembly: GCA_949126895.1. Taxonomy (NCBI): domain Eukaryota; kingdom Metazoa; phylum Arthropoda; class Insecta; order Lepidoptera; family Erebidae; genus Eilema; species Eilema caniola. The sequence continues at coordinate 314,866 of OX421490.1, read as the reverse complement.
CTAAGCGGCAATCAAACCTGCGCCTCCTGCGTTGTAGTCTCATTTCCTAGCGCCACACAAACGTCTCCCTTGCGAGAGCAAGAGGCGATAGGGGGCACTTAATAGTTGGCCTATAGTTAATTTTGTTGTGTTTAGAGTACTTTAGCGTCATAACATAGGTACATGTAAAATAAACCGATTATCCGCCAAGGGACACATATACATATATTCACGCCTGTAAATCCCCGAAGGGTATATTAACACCCACATTTTGCCAACTATGTTTTTCGATCCTACGTCAAAAGAAGGCGAGTCTATTGTTCTCAAGCGGCCACTTCATGATGGGCTAAATATTAACTGTCGGATAAAGAACTGCCCTATCCCTTAGCCACCTTCTACGATGCCCTAGGGAGGGCACGCAATAAATGCTCCGGTAAGACCCATCATAGGGGAGTGGCTAGAGAAGCTACACAGTGGCCTCTCGTACCGTCAGATGCAGGTCATTACCGGACACGGTAACTTCGGGCGGTACCTGCATCTGATGGGCATAGAGCCAACGCCCGAGTGCCATCACTGCGACGCGAGCGTGGCCTCGGGGCTGCACACGCTCACCGAGTGTCCGGCGTTCGAAACGCCGAGGCGGTAGCTTGTGGCGGCCCTGGGGTTGAGAGTGCTCACGCTCTTCACCCTGCTCGCGGCGATGGTCTGCTGCGCGGATACGTTGGCGACCAGCGCCTCCTTCTGCGAACAGGTCATGCTCGTGAAGGTGACGGGTGGAGCCGCTCGTCACCCTAGCAGAAGCAGGCCCCGGCGGTGGACGCATCGTGGAACTCATGGTGGACCCATACCGGCGAGTCGGGGACCGCGAGGTGCAGGAGGGCCAGACCGAGAGGAATGGCCCTGGGTCAGCCGGGGTGCGAGGGATATGTCGCGAGACAACTTCAACTTCGGCCTAGCACAACGACCCACAGACGGCGTGTGGTTTAGTCGGCTCGAGTCCGACACACGCGGGAAATCTCCAGGGATACCCCACCCCTCCTCTGCGGAGCCAGAGGGGGAGGGTATCCGTGGGGATTTCCCGCACGTCAAAATGAAAACCCACGGGAGGAGATGCTATTCTACTCCACCGGAAACCAACACGGCAAAAAAACATAAACCTCATAATCACTAATCGCACATCAAATCCATCAAATTATTTGGGACAAAACATATATTTGGGGCGCAGTAACATTTCCAACGGCCAGCAGGTGACTCCTACGCAACACAGAAATACACATCGTACAAATGATCTTAAAAACGTTGTATTTAGACTTTCAAAATGGCCACCTGTCAAATGATTTTTTTTTCAAGTATTCGTTTTGTTCGGTGTATGTTTAACTTTTATCCATTTTAATGGATTTGGAATAGGAATGTGTTTGATTTTAATGGATTTTATGAATAACAGCTCCGTTGGCGCCCATCCTAGGTTGGTAGGTCATATGGCCGTTGCTCCCACAATGGATTGTCATCGGCCGAATTAGTCATTCGAAAATCGGCTAAATGCGAGTCGCACTCGCGCGCGAAGAGTTCCGTATAACAGCATTTTTTGTTTAATTGGAGCAAAAAAAAAATGTTATTCCTCCTCAAATATTTATTTTATTCTGTTTAAAGTATTTAATGTTATAACGTTTTATAATTATTTATTGTCTGTGAATATTTCATCTGTCTAGCTATCGCGGTTCATGAGATACAGCCTGGTGACAGACAGACAGACAGCGGAGTCATAATAATAGGGTTCCGTTTTTACCCTTTGGATACGGAACTCTAAAAATTCCCGAATATTATAAACGATTTTCTAAAAACGTCACTGTAAAGAATGTTGCTATATATTTTGTCAGGCATTGTTGCTAAACATGCTCGTAGCCACTGATTTATGTGGGATTTATACCGATTTGGGCTGTTTGCTTTCTTTGTTTAGTTTAAAGCGCCGGTCTTAGCAACTGCTGATTCGAATTGGATAAATTTCTTTCTATCAAATAATCCGTGTATCGAGGAAGGATAGGTTACAAAACATCACACTTACTGCCAAAGGGAGTGGATCAGTAATCATAAATTATTTGATGCCAAGAAAATTACGTGCTTAGAGGGATGATACGGGATTTCAAGATAGGCCACGGGGGAAGTCGGGATAGGTCGGCTACTAAAATAAATAAAATTGCATCAACCAAGCAGTTTAATTCCCAAGTCACATTGAAGTTCAAAAATTTCAAACATCAATAAATTAAGCGTCATGTTTCAAAACGAAGACAGCACTTTTAACACCATCCTGTAAACTAATTTCACCACGTCTTTGGCAATTATAAAGTCTATATGATTGAAGTCTTTGTAAGGAACCTTGTACACTTCAATGACGTTCTTTAGCTTCTTTCTGAGGAGTTCCACATCCTGAGAGTCCGCCAACCAATCAGCCTCGGCACAAAACATCCATATAGGAGTGTCTACATTCGACAAATTATAAGTCGGCGCCAACATCGTGCCATATTTCTCCGAATTCTCCATGCTCCCGTAGTCGAATTTCCGAAAGTCTTCATTAATTAAACCCTGGCCGTAATGCACGAACTGCTTCATCGAAGCTCCAGCTGGTAAATGTGAAAAGATCACAGGCAAATTAGTTATATTCAGCTGCGAGTAATCGAAACCGAATGTCAGGAAGACCATATTGCTACAGATAACATCTGCCAGCGCTCCTGTACCGCATACGAGTTTTTTCAACAACCTTTTCAGCTTACTGTCGGGCAAAAACTCGTACTGCCCACTACTTCTTGACAAAGCCTGCAGCAGCGATGTTCCTGGAGCCATCAGACGGATGATAGGCGAGCGTACCTTACTCATAAAGGCAACGGGCGACAACGCAACCATTAAAGACACTTTTTGGTTGTACTCTGGCTTTTCAGATGCCATCACGAAGAAAGCCGTCGTACCTTGAGAATGACCGATATATTTCAGAGAAGTTCGGTTTGTGGTATCAAGCACATAGTCTATCATAGTTGGTAGATCGTAAATACCGATTTCGTGCCAGGAGAAATCCCAATACGCAGCTTCGCTGGAAGATATTGATATGTGCGTCCTAGAGAGCTTATTTCCACGCGCGTTTCCCAACCAGACATCATAGTCTTGTTGGGCTAATAAGTAAGCTAGTCCACTCTCAGGACCAGCTAATATGAAGTCATTAGCACTGCCGAGTAGTCCGTGCATGAGGAACACAGGTTCTCTCGACCCAAGTATCCGGTATAGGGGTAAAACGTAACCATCTTTAGTTACTGCTTCGTGGAACTCGACATCTCGTCCATACTTACTGACTAGCTGACCAAAGCCAAACTTCGCGTCTTCATTATTCCTTCCAGCTTCATATTCGATGAAGAATTCTTCAGCAAGTTTATCGTTATCTAGAGGATTGTCGTGAGCTGGTAGTTCTATAGAACCAAGCGTGTTGGCCACCTTGTACTGAGGTTTAGTAACAGCGTCTTCAGCGGCTGTCAATGGATTCGCTTGTATAGTCGACGATTTGACGACATATGGAGTCCTTATCAGTTCATGAGCTAGGTCCAGTGTCGTTTGAGTAATTGGTGGGAATAAATCCGATAATATTATTTCTGCTGAACAGCATTTTATTATGAAATAGGCGATGAAAACGTGTATCATAGTGAACGACTAGGTTTCAGCCGTTCTTCGCGGCGACTGACCGCCGTTCATCAAGTGTAAAGTAATGTTTGTTATAATAATGCTTCTTACATCATACATATCAATGAATGCGTATTATAATAGGTTGGATAGGTATTATTATAGATTTGAATGCTATTAAAGGATTGTAAATAACTTGGTATTGACAAAAGATTTACGAGAGAACGTGGGTCGTGGTATTTGTGTATTGGCATTGTTAGCGGATGATCTCAAGTGATCCCTTGGTATGGATGAATTGGAAATAGAGTAATATTGGCAGGACCCTCATAAGTTATAACCCTGATTCGTTCCCGGCCTTCTTTCTATGACACCCCCAGGAGAAGAGGACCACCCCGTCTCTTCCTGGGGGTGCCATAGAAAGAAGCGACTAAGGGATAGGGCTGTTCTCCATCTGACAGCAAACATACAGCCCAAGACAAAGTGCCCGGTAGATGGTAATAGGCTCGCCCCCTATTACGTGGGAACCAAAAATCATAGTTGGCGAAACGTGGATGTTAATACACCTCTGTCTACCCCTTCGGGGATTTACAGGCGTGAGTATAAGTATGATACATTGTTGGAGTAACATGCCTTTGAACTTTGGAATGACGTGCATTGTGCTGCCCCTCTGGACAAGGGGCAATACTTTTGTAGAGTGGAATAAAATAAATTGATCAATGTACCCGATGACGTAATGTTAACGTTGACGACTAATTGTCATAAACGTCAAAACCCGTATCAATCCCATATATTCATCATTCTAGTTATTCTACAATACGCCGGTCAACGAATTGCTACTTGATATGTTCTAAAGCTTACGCGAATATCACTCATTGAAATAAAAGCATTTTTTAACGTTTAGTCCGTAATTTCGGCTACTTTTCCCGAAGAACACATTGCTAACATAAAACATCAACTTTCAACAAAGTCAGCCGTAAGTGAAAACGTGCAAAAGGGTAGGTCATAACCGTTACTTAAGATTTGATAAACCATAGATACTGGATAAAGAACACAGATATAAATCACAAAAAAAAAACACCCAAATTTTAATTAAAAAAATGGTTAGAGCGTATATACCACCAGTAAACGTCGGGATACAGTATGACAGTTCTCATTACCTTTGCTGCCCTAGCACCATCACTGTGAGCAATGCGTGAGCACTGCCACCCCAAGGTGGTACGAAGACCCGCTTCGACGTCTCCCATCAGCCCATCTCCCTTCGTCTTGCGCGGGAGCGGAGCCGGGGGCAAAATCTAGTATTGCATAAAACAAAAATAAATGCACCTACATTGAACTCTAGCCAGCTGTCGCCCGGGGCATCGTACCATCATGTCAATAAAAATATTATAGTTGACATTCATTCAATATTTTTGCAATCATCATCATCTAACGTTAGACCCCGAGGCCTTCAGTTCGGAGTCCGGGGTCTGTTTGTTTTATTCTATACCAGCTAGACTAACTTTTCTATCGATTTCCGTGATTATCCAATAATGATAACCGGAATTAAAGCGATCATGACTATAAATTACCTTCAACATGAAATCCAGTTTCAATGAAAAATTTCAAGCTACCGGACCTCGCCCGAACCATTCAAAATATCTCCTGGGCGGGATTGCGGCTTCTAACCCCACCTAGGCCAATTCAATATATTTCGTAGCCTCGGGCAGTTCCTACTAGGGTGTCCACCTGTCGCCCCCAGGCCCGCGCCCATGGAGGACGGAGGTCATTAAGCGACCTCTGAACCCCAAGTCGCCTCCGAGCACATGAGATTTACCCAGGTGACATACAGACAGACGGTCAGTGAAGTCTTAGTAATAGGGTTCTGTTAATAATCTATAGGTACCCAAAAATTTAGTTTTCTGGCGTTCACTGCCCTGTAAGTAGTTAGATCCATTAGATCTTTAAGTACCTAGTCCAAATTAAATCATTGATTCTATTCTGAAAGCGTTTCAAGAATAGATTACTATATAATTTTCTAAATCATAATGTTTTCCTTTCATCTTTGAGCATATAATGCGATAAAATATAGAAGATTAAATAAATCGTTGAAAAGACATGACAAATGGCGGTATGACAAGATGGCGGAAATCAAAGTGACAGATATTTTTTTAGTCTAAAGTGAACGGTTCAATCAACTCTTCAGCATGTTTTTGTTAAAATTGGTTTAATAGAGGTAGGACACGACGGTATTTCCGTCCCAAATTGAGCAGTCCGATTCGGGACCCTACAGAATACTTCGGCCATAATAACTTCGTGTTGTGGTCCCGGCGGTGAGTAGGGTAGCCAGAGCTCACTGGAGGGCTTTTGTGCTATCAGTGAGAAGAACAAAGGCTATTCCTGCTTTGTTTTCTACGCTGACGGCACAGAAACTCTCTGTGTTTACAGGGTCAGCAACACGAGTGCAGGCAACGGTAATCTTTCCATCAACTTTCCATCAGGTGAGCCGTGTGCTTCTCAGCCATTTAAGTAGTATAAAAAGTTGTGATAAGTAATACTTTTTTAAATTCTATAATATGTAGGTATGTCCCTCGATTTCTCCGTCATTTGTGAACCGATTTTGAAAAATCTTTTATACCTAGGTAGGTCGGTATACAAAATCCTACTTTTTTTCGTACGGATGTCCCCTCAGATCGGGCTGCCCGGCAGGGCTGATTATGTCGGACTCGAACTGACTAAACAGCACGCCGGCGCCGTCTCTGGTATTCAGATAAGATCAGAGTACTACATTGCTCATTGCTCAGCGTGCCCTACGGAGTACCTTTATCGTATTTTTGTTAGTAAATAAACATCATTATATTTTGGTATGGCATAACAATAGTCATTCAAACCAATTTAGTACAATGCTCCCAAAATTATCAAACAATTGTGTTCACAGGGAAACATTTGGTCAGTCAATCTTTCGGCAGTTGAAGCCATACTCGCCTACCATGGTTCAGAGATTAATACTTATTTACGCAGTGCTCAAATATTGTGTCGGCGTCGGCCATGTTTCTTTTGATTTATTCCCTGTAATAACAAAAAAACCTCCTTTAAACCACAAAACAGAATACCTACCGTCAGATTTGCCCGGATTGACAAGTCTGGCTGGAGTTTCTAAAGCGTTAGCTAAAGTATTGGGACCGATAGAATTACCATCTTATGCTAAAAAGACCGTGACTTATAATCACGCTGTGGAGAGTTTCCTTGTTCAGCTCAGAGTTGGAGTTGTGAATACAGATGCTTCTTTAAACTTCAAAGAGCTTACGAAGAAGTATGGACGCGATTGTGAAACATACGAGGTATTCACCGGCGACGGCTACGTGTTATCTCTGTTCAGAATTCCTGGAAATGGAACCCCAGTATTTCTTATGCATGGACTTCTAGGAAGCGCGGATGATTTTATATTAGCTGGTCCAAAAAGTGGACTAGCTTACTTACTATCTGAAGAGAATTATGATGTGTGGTTGGGCAACGCTCGTGGGAACAAGCATTCTCGTCGGCATATTTTCATGGATCAGTCTGAGCCGATGTTTTGGGATTTTTCTTGGCATGAAATTGGTATTTATGATTTACCAGCGATGATCGATTTTGTTTTAGAGAAGACTGAACGTGAAGATGTAAAATATATTGGACATTCGCAGGGTACGACTGTCTTTTTCGTGATGACGTCTGAGAAGCCTGAATACAATAGTAAAGTGTCTATGATGATCGCTTTAGCTCCTGTTGCTTTTTTAACTAAAGCCTACTCTCCAGTAGTCCGTCTTTTGGCACCTGGAACAGCAATTTTACAAACTATGTCCCGTGGTATAAGAATATTTGAGTTCCAACCAGACGGCATGCTGGCGAACTTGTTGAAGCAAATGGTGTGTGGTTCTGGAACTTTAGCGGAAGTAATTTGCAGGAATGCAATATTCTTATTGTCTGGTTTTGACTTTGCGCAGTTGAATGTGACTAATTTGCCGGTGGTCTTTGCTCATTTGCCGGCGGGGGCATCGATAAAACAGTTCGTCCATTACGGACAGAACATGTTGTCGAAAGAATTTCAACAATTTGATCACGGAGACGAAGGTAATTTTCGAAGGTATGGCAGGAGTTCCCCTCCGAAGTATAATCTGAGTGAAACATCTGTGCCTGTGTGGTTGTTCTGTGCTCAAGCAGACTGGATGTCGTCTGCCGAAGATGTGGAACTCTTAAGAAGTAATTTAAAGAAGGTAGACGTTTACTATGTGCCTTTTGAAACATTCAACCATATTGATTTTGTGATCGCGAAAGATGTCAAAACACTGGTGTACGACAGAGTTCTGAGTTTATTACATACGAATTGAAAATTAAATAATACGAATTATAATAAATTGCTTATTTTTAAATAATAAATGTTTTTTTTTCTAACAATAGTTTTAATCGGTGCCTAAATAATAGAGAAGAAACGTTTGGGGGCTTGTGACGTTTGTGAATACTTTTACCAATAGAAGGCCATATTATTTGTGAGTGTCAAAAACTATATATCATCACGCTATCGAGGATAGTCAGCAGTGGGAGCGGAATCAGAAGTCCATGCAGGCAACAGCTAGTCGCTTAAAATACGTTAGTAGCTTAGGGGTTAAAGAGCCGGCCTTGCGATCGAGAGTTCCTGGGTTCGAATCCTGGCCACTACACTAGCGCCGTACCCACTCCTTTACGAGCAATTTAGCTTAACTGGACGGATTAGAGCGAATATCAGTTCAGTAATTTTCGTTCCTGATTTTCGGACACCACAGTATTTCCATCCAATTGAACAGTCCGACTGGGAAGTACCTTCACCTTACAGAATACCGCAGCCATAATGACGTCGTGTTGTGTTTCCGGCGGTGAGAAGGGTAGCCAGAGCTCACTGGAGAGTTTTTGTACTGTCAGTGGGAAGACTAAAGGCTCCTGCTTTATCTTCTACACTGACGGCACAGAAACTCTCTGTGTTTACAGGGTCGACGGCACGAGTGTGACTCCCCTGATGTTGCACACGTCCATCGGTCACGGTAGCCACATTTCATCAGGTGGAACGTGTGAGTAAAAATAAACTTTAAAATAAAGCCAGCGTATCAGGATTGTAGCAAATGGAAATATAAATGGTCTTAGCCCACCCAATCCGAAAGAGATATGACTGTACCTATAAGCACAGAAACTAGCGCAAATAGCGCAAGGGGTCGCTACTTACCCCAAGCCGTACACAAGGGCTTGAAGGCGAAGTGTCGGTATGTTGTCGGTAGTAAATATCTTAGAACATACGCTAACCTCGTCTTAAACGAAGCGTGTGTAATATTCGACACGTAGTGAATACGATATTGACAGACGAACTGCAGATTGTAAATACATGTGCGCAGAGTGCTGATACTTTGTGGCTCATATATACATCACACTATTAGGCTTAGATTATATATATCTAAGCCTATAGAGCCTATATATATAGGGATTATATATACATATATCTAGCTGACCCGGCGAACTTCGTACCGCCGATATTTTTCCGCCCGCGTGGCGTCAGATCCCGTTCCCGCTGCACCCTCTACTATATTAAACCTGTATTATACATATAAACGTTCCTCTTGAATCACACATCTATTAAAAAAAATCGTTGCGTAGTTGTAAAGATTTAAGCATACAAAGGTATATAGGGACACAGAAAGCGACTTTGTTTTATACTATGTAGTGATTTGTAATAGGGGCTATAAGTACTACCCATACAAGAGGCGAGTTGGGGACCGCGTGGTCCCCCCTCCCAAGGAGGGCCAGACCGGGAGGGATGGCTCTGGGTCAGCCGGGTTGCAAGGGATATGTCGATGACAACTTCATCTTAGGCCTAGCACAGCGACCCACAGATGGTGTGCGGTTTAGTCGGTTCGTGAGGGGGAGGGTGTATCCATGAGGATTTTCTGCACGTTGAAAAAATGGGGGCTATAAGTAATAGGGGCTAAATGTAAATAATGCCTACCAAATATACCTCGATAAAATCCGTTAAAAAGTCGTTTTGACAGACGGACAGATATTAAGTTCTATTGAATGAAATTTTCATCATTCATTGTTTCTGATAGTTCGTACGAATGTCAGTAGATGGCTTGGATGGGAGAATTTGGATTGCTTCAGGCGTACCTCGGTGACTCAGTGGTCAGAGAATTACCCCTATCTTAATCGATAACAATAAATTCTAATCTCTACGTTGTCACAATATTGGAACACTGGTTTGTGAACTATTTACATAAATAGGTATATTATAATTTTTAACATACCACAAATATAAAGTCTGCCGCAAACTGTACGCTGCGCGCACACTCGCCCAAGGTGAATATAGTTTGCCAGCTATTTAAAGAGGTCATTACTTTATTGATGAAAGATTTACGACTATTAATATACATCAATTGGAATATAATTACATTAAGTATCACTGTTTCCTAGCGTTACATGATGAGATACTTAAATTACCGTATTGGTACCCGGTGCAGTACAATAGCGCCGCCCCACCTCTTCCTGTGCCCACTAGACGGCGATAGGCTTTCTTCCTATTACGTGAGACTGAAAAAACGTGGTTGTTAATGCCCCGTTTCCGAGTTATCGCAATTCATAATCCTAACTAACTACTGCGCTTAAATAGGGCGGACCTACGGTTTGTAGTAGGGACCATAGCAGGGCACAGTAATCTTAACAAACATTTATATGTTATAGGTTTAACGGACAGTCCATTATGCCGAGCGTGCATGAGGACTGACGAAATACCGGCCCATAAACTGCAGTGAGGCGCAACACCTGGGAACACCAAGCACACTCCGAGAGGCCTGCAGCAGACCCGGCAGCCTGGCCTCTTTTTGGAAGGAGCTTGGATGGTTGCAGTAGGGCAGTGGGTACACAAAACACACCATCATGCAAAAAGGCCCAACTACAAAGGGGCCACATGCGGAAAACGAGCCCGCGAAAAGAAGAAAAAATCCTAACTAAATCTATTTATATTTAATTTATTTTGATGAACTATCAAAGTTGTATTACAAAATACAATGAAAAGTTAGTACAAGTTTTAATTGTGTAGTAAGATTTAAAGTCAAACTAAAACTAAAACGTATAAACTAAATATTAACAAGAATTAACAAAATAGAGGAATAGAGGCCAAACAGTTTAGGCGTCGAAGAATTCCTCCCCAATATTATAAAATGGGAAAGTGTGTGTGTATTCTGTTTGTGCGTCTTTCGCGGCTAAACCACAGAACCGATTTTGCTGAAATTTGGTATAGGGGTAGATTAGACCTTCTGAAAGGACATAGCTATGTTTCGTCGCGATAATCGACATCCACGCGGGCGGACCGCGGGTAAAAGCTAGTGTAATAATAAACATGAAATTTTGTGAAGATGATGGATGTTTGTTACTTAATAACACTGAAACGGCTTCACGCATCTGGCTGAAATAGGATATTTATCTCTGGCATATATTCCCATGGGTCGCAGGGACGGGAACAGCTCCTCTAGACAGATAGCGTTTAATGAACACGATCGACTATAGAATGACGAATGTATGGGATTTGATGCATTTAACATGCGTTAACGACTGTCACATACGTCAAATCCCATAGATTCGTCATTCTATTCCATTAAACGTCGGTCAACGAATTGCCACTTGTGTAGATGAGCAGAATACCAAACGGACGGCGTCGCGGGGAGCATCTAGTATACTACAACTCAATTTACAGTGCTATCTAGACACAAAGTTAGCATAGCTAAACTATAAGCTTGTATTATCGTTTCTAGAATGTGGTTAAACATACTTAGATACATACATTTTCTTTAGTTTTTATTTATATTGGACTCGTCAATATGACTTCACCTATAATGATAGGAAGCTGAAGGCAAAGCCTCAGGAAAAAGGGCCACCATTACAGACACCGACAATGTTACAATGGTAACCCTCAGCTTGACGGCCTCCTCAGATGCTTGTTCATGCGTCGCTTAAAGGACCCGGGACTGTAAGGAGAAACAAACACATTTGCTGTGACGAGTTCCAACACTTTGTGGTGCAGTGAAGAAAAGTCGCCGAACCGCTTGATTCTTGATGGATTTTTTTGCACCGTGTGAGGGAGACCTCTAAGCCATGCACGTGTTGTCCTGTATAGGAAAGGAGAGGGTGAGACTAATTGGAAGAGCTCAACAGAACATTCAACATCGGAGAGATGCTAAAAGACTGCTAAAGAAGCAATTTCTGTACGGTTGCTTAATAGTATGGTTAACCAAATAGGAGGAATAGGGGATATTAGCGACGACGTACTTGTAATTTGTAAATAATTCATAAGGATAACTTATAAGTTTTGTAATTAGATTTAAGTGAATAAAAATTCCCAAATGAGTCTCCAATCATTTCCGCTTGGCGGCGCCACCTACGCAGAACGCGCCACGAAGCTTAGCTACTGTAACTTTACCGTAACGAGAGCCGTTAGCTATTTTTATAGTTTTTAAGGTCTAAACTAATGTTCTTATTGTTAAATTTATGTTATTAAGTAAATATAAGGTATTATCTATAAGATAAAATTGTAAAATATAGAATCCGTGAGGAAAAATAAAATAGGCAATGTAAACAAAGCCGCTGATTGGCTAAAGCAGTTTGTAGGTAGAATCCAAAGGGCTCTGATTGGTCAGAGTACCCTATATAAGCCGGTCATTTTTCCTCCCGAATTCAGTCCGGAACCAGCAGCCTAAGGTGCTTTTCCACCAGAGGGGCGAGACGAGACGAGGCGAGAAGAGAATTGAAATCGCACTGACCCTTTTCCACCAAAAATTGCCATCGCGAGCTCGCGCGTGACCGCCGCGCCCCGTCGCCCGTATGCTTCATATATAAATGTATTTTAGACAGCTCACACGCAATGGTCGATATAACTTTGTTCTAGCGTCAATGCCGAAAACTCCGAACGAAAATTAGGCGTCAATATTCTCGTCAATCGACACTGTTTCCACCAAAGATGCACTGGGAGAGGATTGAAAATTTGTTATACAAATTTCAATTCTCTCCTCGCCTCGCCTCGCCTAGCCACTCTGGTGGAAAATCACCTTGAAGGTGATTTATACTCTATATGGGAACCAATACGGTTAATTTTTGCACAAACAAATATTTCAATTCACGCCTCGCATATTCTCGTCAATCCACACTGTTTCCACCAAAGATACGCTGGGAGAGGATTGAAAATTAGCCATACAAATTTCAATTCTCTCCTCGCCTCGTCTCGTCTCGCCCCTCTGGTGGAAAATCACCTAGGTGATTTTCCACCAGAGGGGAAAAAAAAAAAAAAAAAAAAGAAAAAACCTCTAATAAACAAGAAGTAAGAAATCGCTGTTTCACTGGAAAGACCCTTGGAATTGAAGTACCCTTCTGCAGATCATCATTCATCAAGCCGCAAGCATTTCAGAATCCACGCTCCCATCGGCACCTTCGTCCACCCGCCAGCATCAAGATCTACATACAGTCCACTCGCCGACAGAAGCGCCAGCGGTACAAAATATTAGGCCACCATATACCTCTTGGCCGTCTATCCTGTTTCTGTCGTCCCCAACAGGGGAATTGGGTGAAATGGCTTCCATAAAAGGGCAGATCACCCGTCCGGTCTACGGCGTCCCCCGCTGGACGTAAGTAAGTAATGGTTAACCGAGAACGGTGCACACTGAGCGGTGTGAAAGGAACTTCATCCCACGCACGCTCAAGCTGCGTAATGAACTTCCTGCCGTGGTTTTTCCAAGCTATTGCAATATGGGGTTCTTCAAGAAGGGCATTAGAAGTTCCTTCAGGGTCGGCAGCGCGAGTGTGAGGCGCCTCTGGTTTAGCACACGACTATAAACCACGGTAACCACTTTCCATCAGATACTGTGTGTTTGTCTACCGTTTAAATGGTATAAAAGAAAATCCCCAAAGGGGCAGCCAATGAGTTTTAGCACCCATATTTTGCCAACTAAGTATAATTTTCGGTCCCACGTAATGGGAACGAGCCCATTGCCGTCAAGCGAGCACTTAATCTACCTGCAGGTATGTCGAAAAAAAGAAAAAAGTGAGCATAATAATAGAATTGTTTATTTATGACAGACGCATATTGTGTCGAGTCGTACGAGTATATATGTAGCAAGAACATGCTGTTCCGATCTTAACACCTATATTTATCCGGCTGCACACGAGCCCACTGCAAGATGGAGCATATGATAGGAGTTTTCTTTTTAAAATTAACAGAACTGTTGTATACACGCGCTTCAGCGGTTGCCAAGAAAGCAGTCATGATACATGTATCACCTAAAGGTATGATTCTGAAGCCGACTGCATAGGTACGACAACTATACAAAGCGCATACATTACTTGTTTAACTTCGATACGGATAATGCAGACATTGAGAAGCCGCAATGAATTACTCGTAACTGCCGCGTGCGTCTACAGTTGTCATATGCGGTCACCATCGGAATTATACCTTAAGGGTAAGGTAGAGCTGATGTACGAATAATGAGAGGCAAAGAGTGTGACCGTCTTTCCGTCTTTCTCTTCATCATCATCATTATGCCTGCTAGTTGTTAGTCTGGTCGCATCTGAGCCCTTCACATCGGAGCCACACTCGTGCTGCCGCCTCTGTAAACACAATTTCTGTGCCGTCAGCGTAGAAGACATAGTAGGAATAGCCTTTAGTCTTCCCACTGATAGCCCAAAAACTCTCCAGTGAGCCCTGGCTACCCTACTCACCGCCGGGAACACAACACGAGGTTATTTTGGCCGCGGTATTCTGTAGGGCGGAGGTACTTCCCCAGTTGGACTGCTCAATTGGACGGAAATACCGTCGTGTCCTACCTCCTACAAATGCATTCTTGGTGTGAGAGCATTGACACGCTTGTTACCATCTACGACTTCAAGCCAGGACTTCTTGGGTTTGCCCTTCCTACTTATAGGAACCAGGCGGGGGCGCCATTGCCAGAATTTTTTTATCCACGTAGCCTACCGGCTTCCGCCTTCTGTCCGCTCATTTATATCAAATAACTAATGCAATATGGGTAACAAACGTGATTTTTGTACCGTTGTTTCTCGATATTATTAGCGGCAACCGGAATATGCTTTTCTACTATTCACTTCAAAATAAATACCTAATTAAAATATAAACAAAAATTAAATTTTGAGTATATCAAACTTCAGGGTGTTGGATTTAAGCGACGGTGTGCGCACGCATCGTAAAAAACTCTCATCATTTTTTTCCAAACGCGCCAAAAGAAGTATAACTTCAATAAAAGGGGGACTAAGCTTGTTTAGTTATTGGTATCGTATAAATGTGAATGAATTTTTCCAAACCACTACAATCTGAATTTCTTCAAGAAGGGCATCAGAAGGGTCCTACGGGGTCGGCAGCGCGAGTGTGACGCCCCCCTGGTGATGCACACGTTCATAGGCCACGTTTAGCAGTTTCCCTCAGGTGGGCCGTGTGCTTTTCTGCCACCTAAGTGGTATAGAAAAACGAACGAAACGCTTCATGCGCGATTTCGACTCGCACTTGGCCGTTTTTTGTCTCATTTCTTTCTATACTCCGCTATTTCATAATATAGTTTTTGATGAAACACAAAAATAACTTGTATCTTTTGTTATTTCCACCATTCTGCCGTTAAATATCTAGACATAAACATTCGCTGGCAACAATCCGCCATCTTGGACCATTGCCAACGCGGTCGGCATATAATATTTTGTAGCTTGTCAATTCCTTAAGTACTCCGATAAGAAGCTATTAAGATTAATATAATACACTGATACCTGATGTATTACTTCCGTGTAGGTGATTTATTAATTATTGACTGCTTCAGTGCCGTAGCGGTTGTGAACGCAGCCGCTGCGCAGGAGGCGCGGGTTCGATTCCGCTCAATGCAAATATTTGTATGCATGAATATGGGTATTTGCATTGGTCTGGGTGTATGTATGTATTTACAAAAAAAAAATGTATCCAAGTATGTGTATCCGCATTCTAGATTCCATAACACAAGCTAGTTAAGCTATGCTTACCATGGGTCTAGATTTCAAAAAGCAATTATTCGAATTCTTAATGAGCAAAATGTATTACAGCGTAAGAGAATATCTAGATGACAAAATACCGAAAATAATAAATTAAATACCTATTAGATTTATGACATTACCAATATATTTTATAGACATTATTAATAACGATCATAACATTGACTTGCATGGAATGAATAAAATTGACACTATTTAATGATTTATTAACTTAATATTTGCACGCTCTATGGAGGGAGCAAATATCGAAGCAAATAAACGATTGATTTGATTTGATTTTTATTCGTATCTAATACGTAGTGTGTAAATTGTAATGGTAGGTTAAATAAACGTTCGTCGGTCCGAACATCTATGGTAGTCGTTACAGATAGTTGGAGCTCTCAAAAGTCCGTCTTCGGTGTCGCCAATTACTTAGTTGTGGAGGTCAGATAGCAGTCGCTTTACGGAAAATATCGAAGTCCAGCCACATCACAGTTAGTCTGGAAAACCGATTCAATTGAGTTGGTAAAATATTTAGAGAGTGATCTAAGGAAGTGGGACTAGCAGAATAGTAAGTAGAACTACTTGAAAGTAACCTAATTGTAAAAGTTAATACATAGCAAAATTTAGTTTATCAGTAACTAGGTTTGCCCGCGGCTCTGCCGCGTACACGAAAAAACATAGCCTATGTCCTTTCTCAAGGTGCTTATACTGTTGATTGATGGCACTTGGTGGAACTAATTGACATCTGATACCCAAAAAACATGATCAACCTTTGATACTCGTAATGCCGTAATGCGAAACCGGTCAAGATTTTAATAAATAATGTGGAATAGTACAAGTATTAAATTGAAGATCTTTCTTAAGGTCTAATCTACTCATATACCAAATTTCCTCCAAATCGATTCAGTGGTTTAGGACGTGAAAGGCGGACAGACAAATACAGAACCTTTCACATTTAAAATATTAGTATGGATATGTATTTATTTTTTATTTTTAGAAGAAAGTTTTATCAAGTTCACTTTCTTGTTGAAAACAGTTGAAAACAAGGAAAATTGGTACAAAAATACGCGCGTGCTAATATATGATGTTTACTACGTCAGTATATAGGTAAACAAACAGTTTCTATCTCCACCACATGGCGGGACGCAAGCTGGGGTATTGCCCCACATTTAGGGTATAAAAACCACTGCTAGTTTGCCTTAGAGTGAAGACCTTGTACTGAAGCTAACCTCAACCTTTCAAGATGGACATGGAGGTCATGTCTTTAGTACAATTAGTATATCTTGGCTACAAAGTCTTAATCTTAAAACCTAGGTACTAAGAGCAAATCAAATTGTTTTATCGATTTAAATTGTATTATTGTCCAAACTAAAGGTGTGTACCAAAACTCAAAAGAAAGGGCAGAAAGCCAAGGAATAAGGCTCGGCGCAAACGGGCCACCGACCACAGTCATCTACTAATGCCGGCCCCACTAGTGCTGCGACCACAATCCCCCTGCCCGGCTATGCACTTGCTGACCTCTGAACGCAATCCAACCGAGATTGGATTACTATGAAGGGTTTTTCGCAATCATGCACGATGGGTACCCACCTGGCCGAAATTTGTGCCATCAAATTTCTACCACCACCATAAAGTTTATAACCCGTTCTCCTTGTAAAAGCGCCACAGTAGCGTATATCGGCTTCTGTGTGCATATTCATTTATTTCTCGAACAATGTTACATTGTATTGAAAATCTTAATCGAATAACAACAAAGCTAATAACAATATAAAATTATCCAAACAACATGTAAATATATACACAAAGAAACCGACAAAGATTAAATAAAACAATTAATATATCAAAGTTGCATGTCCAAAGAAAAATTGCCAAAGGATGTCCAAATTACATTAAATTTAAATACATAATTATTATAGATACAAAAACTGAATAAAAAAACAAATTAAGAGAGAAAAATGTCCTTGCATGCATCCTAAAAAATACCTATATCATTTCACAAAATCGTCAACCGCATAGAAACACCTCTCAATAAGAAAAGCCTTTAGTAGGGTTTCAAACTCCTTCGTATATACAGCGCTCTTAATATCTAAAGGAAGGCTGTTGAAAAGTTTGACTGCGCTATAGAATGGGCTGTGTTTAACTACATTTAGCGTGGGTGCAATTATTGAAGGCATGTCTTTCCGTCTCGTGCTTTCACGCAGTGCTCTGCCTTCCTTGTTTTCGAAGGTGTATATGTTTTTTGCGAAGAAAGTCAATGTAACCATTATATATAAACAGGGCACTGTTAAAATGCGTAGTTCCCTAAAATGTTCCCTACAGGAGTGTTGCTGGTCTATGTGCACCATAGTTCTGATGGCTCTTTTCTGCGCGACGAATGCCTTTTGAGCATTATATGCATAACTGCCCCCCCAGAAAATGATGCTGTACCTCAATTTCGATTCTACCAACGCAAAATACACACTTCTTAGGTGCTCCATGTGTACAACATCTCTAAGGCTTCTCAGCACATAACAAGCTGAATGAATGCTAGCCACTATACTTGCTACTTCACACTTCCAGTTTAGGAGACAGTCGACATGTACACCCAAGAATTTAGTTTCATCAACTGTTTCCAGCCTATCACCCATGAGTTCGCAAGCCAGCCTGTCTGAAGTATTGCTCGTAGTTTTAAATAATATTGTCTTCGATTTGCTGCTATTTATTTTTAGGTAGTTTAACGTGAACCAATTATTGAGGTGTTTAAGTGCAATATTAACGTTTTCATTTAAATCTATTAAATTATTTGCTGATACAATTGCATTAGTGTCGTCAGCGAATACGGTAAGTTTCAAATGATCAGGTAACTGATTTACCACACTATTTATCAGATCATTTATATAAACAATGAAAAGGATCGGACCAAGTGTAGAACCTTGAGGAACCCCAGTTTTAATTTTTACTAGTCTGGATTTAAAAGTCTTCTCACATTTAGTGTGGATAGTCCCCAATTGTTCGTAGCTCTCTGCCCTGATCTCAACAAACATATACCTGTTGCTTAGATAGGAAGTAAATAGCTGTTTAGCTGCGCCCCTTACTCCATAGTGCTCTAACTTTTCAATAAGTATGTCATGTCTGACAGCATCGAAAGCGGAACTCAAATCAAGAAATATGCCTGCAACTCTTTGCCTATCATTAAGCCTAGTGACTATATCATTGATTAAAGTGTTGATTGCATCTACCGTTCCCACATTATTAAGGTAAGCGAATTGTCTTTGACTAATTATATTATTAGAAACAAGATGTCTTAACAATCTAGTTTTTAGTAAAACTTCGAAAATTTTAGATTTTGTGGGTAATAGGGAGATCGGTCGATTGTCCGAAATTTGGTTCTCAACTGAGGATATTTTATAATCAAAAAAGTAAAAAATCCTTTATTCTGTTAGGCTACTGAACACAGAAAATTCTCCATATGTTAGGTTAGGTAATGGCCTATTTATTTATTAGTATTTTGACGTTTTGTAAATAGAACTCGCAAAACGTCAAAATTAAAAAAAGACAAACATTTGTTTAGCAAATGGATAACACTCGTTCGAGTCGAGTGAGAAGACTCCGGCAAGACACTCAGCTGCTGTCTTTTTTTTACAAATATGCTTACTTAGTCCTGTGTGTGGTGTATGTGGTGCACTATCTCTCAAAATACCTACTCTTTGTTGTATAGTTCTGGTTTTAAATAAAAGGCCGTGTGTCTTGTTATTCGCCATTTTTAGTCGTCAAGTGTAGTTACGGTGCAACTTTGCAGCTGACAGCACTGTCTAAACAATAGGAATATCTGAACATATTGCACTCATTTATATTAATAATAGCTGTCGCCCGCGGCTCCGCCCGCGTGGATGTCGGTTATCGCGAATCGGGGTATGAAAAATAGATGTTGGCCGATTCTCAGACCTACCCGATATGCGCACAAAATTTCATGAGAATCGGTCGAGCCGTTTCGGAGGAGTTTGGCAACGAAAACTGTGACACGAGAATTTTATAATATTTTTTTTTATCTTTATTTATTTTGGGGTTTTGATCCAGTAAGGATATGTCAACCCCATCGTACCTTAATTCATAGTGGACACAGTCTTACAATGATTGCTATAGTCTAGGTAGCTACATTTATTAAAGAATTTTATATATTAAAATTATATATAACTCAAATTTTAATTGGTACTACTATTGGTATTGGTAATATTAAATCAGTACTTGAATAGAGAACAGAACCATACCTCGGAAGGGAGTAGGTGGGGGTGACCTGCCGTTCTGTACGCTAAACTGTTGTATATTCTCTGTCAGAACATCTTTCCTTTGTGCAAACACCCCTCCTTATAGTCCTATAGTTGGTCTATGTACAAATATATAACATAGGTCTCTACCTATCACACCCACAGCCAATGACTTCTATGTTAGGAGACGACACATTAAAATGTCTAGGAACTTAGCTAAATAAAAAGTAACTACTAAAATCAGAACGGAAAGTAATTTTACATTTAAATTATTATTGATATCTTCAATAGCATTGAATATTTGCCAGAAAATAATAATTAGACTTGCATTTTAGCAATAATTGTCAGTCTGGGGCAGATTATTGCTGAAAGGGTATTGAACCAGTGTTTGTACTTTTTGAGAGACAAATAGTTTCAAGCTTACGTTTTATAAACAATAGGGCTAATTTTGTACTTTTTAATATGGCTAGAATAAATTAAACAGAGCTTGTTAGATTATGAATGATGAAAGAGTAATAAAACTTGTTTAGAAGCTAAAGGTACAGTCTTAGTCACGGAGGACTGAATATGATAGAATAGAATAGAATAGAATAGAATAGAATAATACTTTATTTGTACACCATTTACATTAAATCTTACGAGTGAGATACATACTTAATACAATTGTTGTACAAAGGGCGGCCTTATCGCCATAATAGGCAATATCTTCCAGGCAACCTTTGGATGGACTAGAATTAGGTGTAAGAACAGGTGGTAGTTGGTGTGACTGGAAATGACAAAAAATGATATATGAATACACAAACAAACATATATATACACATATACCTAATCATATACGTACATATATACATCTATACAACATACATACATACACTCATACATACATACATATATACATACATATATACATACATATATACATACATACATATTTTATAATATACATCATAGTGACACAAAATATTTATGTCTCTCCAGATCATAAATTTATTATTATTATTTAAACAAACTTTCAGTAGTTGGATAATTATATATTACTAACGTGACAGAAAGTGCTCATGTAAAAGCTTTTTAAAACTTGTGATAGATTGTGCTCGTCTGATAGCAACTGATTAACGTTTTATATGGCTATAGGATACCGGACAAGACGGTATTTTCGTTAAATTGAGCAGTCCGACTGGGAAAGTACCTCCGCCCTACAGAATTGTGTTCCCGGCGGTGAGTAGAGTAGCCAGAGCTCACTGGAGAGTTTTTGTGCTGTCAGTGGGAAAACCTAAGGCTATTCCTGCTTTGTCTTCTACACTGATGGCACAGAAATTCTCTTTGTTTACAGGGTCGGCAGCACAAGTGTGATCCCCCTGGTGTTGCACACGTTCATAGGCCACGGTAACCACTTTGTGTACCGTGTGCTTCTCTACCACCTCAGTGAAATAAAAAAAAGCCGGTCGGGGTGACAATGCGATGCTTGCCTTCCTTCCCGGGGCAAGATGGGGATACTGTGGTTCCCACGCCCTAGGGGAGCATCACGAAACAAGAGATGGCTTAGCCGAGGGTCGAGGGCAATAACTTATTCGCCACTTTACCCTCAGGTATTGGGACCCAAAAGACGGGAAATTGCCGCGCAAAAAATAAAAGAGTAAGTATCAATTTCGTAAACTTCAATCAATTAACCTAGCGCAGCCCATTGCTGGACATAAGCATGTAATATAATAATTTGTAAAATTGGTGCCGATCCTCCACTTTCCGCATCTAACCTGTTTCAGCCACACTTTTTCAGGTCATCAGTCCATATGGCAGTCTCTAGGACTCGTATGCTCCAACAGCAATCGGTCCTTCGACTGACATGGCCAGCCTACTGCCACTTCAGCTTGCTTATTCTGCGAATTATGTCGGTAGTTCTCTGTTCTCTGTCTGTCTGTCTGTCTGTCTGTCTGTCTGTCTGTTAGTAAGAGTAATTTCCAGGTCATGGCAACTGCACAGGGTTACGTAAGTAACGTTACGTAAGAGATATGATATCGGCCAGCGATGCATCTCAAATCCAACGAACATCTGCTTTGCTTTAAATTCAATATTGTTTGGGTTATACATTGCGAGTTGCAAGTTTATTTGGCACCCGGTCTGCTTGTGTATCAAATATTTTAAACAATACTGCACAAGCTGGGATTTGTTTATATGTGACCGTAGATTGGAATATAAAAATAGCGGTCAGTCATCTGAAAATGAGAAAACAGACCCATCTGAGTTGGGAACAGGCAGAGCTCATTCGATGACCCTTTATGTCAGATGACCCTTTATCTCAGATGTATTTATTAGCATTTTTTAAACTTTCGCAAAACTTACACTGTTGTAACATTGTGTAGCAAATCATACAAAATTTAAAACGTTCCGCATTTAGTCGCAAATTACACACTTTATGATATGATGTTTTATTTAAAATCCAGTTTATAATGAATTTTTTTCTTAACTAGCAACAAAGGCAATATATTTGTTAGTTTTACTTATGTCTATGTTAGTAAAATAAAAGTAAAAAAAATTAAAAAATATTTTTATAAATTGTATTTATTTTATTTGTGGTTCCCGGCAGAGTAGAATTTGGGCCACCCCTTCTCTTCCCATGTGGTGTCGTACAAGGCGACTAAGGGATAGGGCTGATTAACTTTAACATCAGACAGATATGTACAGGCCAGACTCAGCCTCAGATGCATGGCTCGAGTCAACAATAGTGCCCGGAATACAGCAATAGGCTCACCCCCTATTACGTGGGACCGAATACAGATTGGTGAAATGTGGGTGAGTTTAATTAAATTCACCTCTGCCTAACCCTCCGGGGATAAAGGCGTGATTATATGTAGGTATGTATGTTTGTAATCAAATACAGTTATTCATTTGTATGAAAAGAGTTTATTTATACAATTTCAAAAACTTATTTTGAAGACTAAAAACGGAAATCGAACCACTAGTCAGTCATTTAGCTAGCCTGGTTTATTTGATGTTTTTCACTTCTCATGCTCTTAAAATGTTACTTTAGTCCCTGCATATCGGGACTAAAGTTCCTTATTAATCTCTAGGGACTAAAGTATTTTTTTTTAATTTACTTTGATAACTCCTAAACAGCGAATCACGGTGTTTGTGAATGGGAGGATTATCACCTTTTTATTGATTGTGTATAGAAATAACCTCAAAATGACATTTGAAAAAAATCAAATACTTAATCCCATTTAATTTCGTGAACCACGATTAATGATATTAATTTAATTAATTATTATGTAAGTATTAAGGATAAGTTCATTTTATATTATCCATTTCCAGTTAGTTTTAAATTATTTTTCAAGTTTGAATCTGTTGGCTAAATATATATGCAAGCATATAAACCGTACGTCACATAACAAAAAAAACCGCGGGACAAATTTCTTTGCAATTTGAATTTTGAATAGATTATTCGTAATAAGCTTGCGTTGTAATCACCAATTACTAACACCAATTAATTGTGCAACTTAGAAACTTTGTTATTATAAATAAGTAAAAATAAATAAATATTCCACAAAATTTCACACAACGCTATCTAGATCCATGGTAAGCATAGCTTTACTACCTTGTATTATGGAATCTAGAATACGGATAAACATACTTAGATATATTTTTTTGTAAATGCATACATATTATACATAGAAACACCCAGACCAATGCAAATACCCATATCCATGCATACAAATATTTGCACTGAGCGGGGATCGAACCCGCGCCTCCTGCGTAGCGACCGCGTTCACTTCCGCCACGCCACGGAGGCTTTACCCCGTTATCGATATGATAAATTATTATATTTAGGTTGCAAAAGATATTTGCCTATTTCTTTTTTTTTTTATATTATAATTTTGTATAAAACGTCGCTTTTTTTCCTCGCATTCAAAGTGAAAAGTAGAGTGTTTAACGTGGGACTAAACAACCATAATGACACTCGAACTATTAGCCACCCTCGCTTCGCTCAGGTGGCTAAAACATCTCGTGTCATTATGGCTTGTTTTAGTCCCTTGTTGAACAATCTACTATTTTTTATATCCCCACAAGTTTGTTTACCCAACCGAATTGCTTATAGTATGGATTCGTTTAGATTACATGGTTGGTATTTAATATGTATGAACTACGAACTACTCGTACAGTTACGTTAAATATCTAATAAATTAAAAATAAAAATAATATGAAAAGGAAATGTGAAAGTATTAATCAAGAACGGTGACATAAGAAAATTTATAGTCTGTGTTGTGAAGACCCACACCAGCATATATTATGCCCCAGAATAGATAATTGATTATGCTGAAAAATTACTAAAATACACCTAGACTAGTTGGACGACGGGAAATGTTCATAAAAAACAATAATATAATTAGATTTCTAAACGTTTTCTACGTACGCTATAAATCAGGGAGACTAATGTGGACATACTTAGGGTTGACAATGGCGATGTGAGGGAAAGGAGAAATAACTAACATTTTGTTTTATACCACTCAGATGGCAGATAAGCACACAGCTTACCTGATGGAGAGCGATTACTGTGGCTAATGTTCGTAGTGACTACTGCCGACCCTGTAAGCACAGAGTTTCCGAGCCGTCAGTGCAAAAGACTGTACTGGGTAAGCCTTTGGTCTTCCCTCTGACAGCACGAAAACTGTCCAGTGAGCTCTGGCTATCTCTATCTAATCTCCGCCGGGAACACAGCACAAGGTTATTATGGCCACGGTATTCTGTAGGGCACAGCCCTAAGGCGAAAGTACTTCCCCAGTCGGCCTGAATATGTCTATTTGCATCTTTAGGTATTTACGTGCCTCAGAGAGCACGTGAAGCCGTCGCTCCAGGTTGTCATACGAACATCTAAGGCAGTCGTTTGGTAAGTAGTTGGAGCCGCTAAGTCTAACAACTGCATTTTTTTTTACGAAAAAGCGCTCTATAGACATAGACAACCCTGTGCCACAGATAACACAGCACAATATTTTACAACCTGACATTGACCTTGAGTCGCCATTTTTATCCGACAGAAATACCACGAAACTTTTAATTTGCGCGCGCAATTCTGAGGTCAGGACACGCGGGTTTACTAATAAAATGTATATGATGTAATTTCGTTTGTGATGTGCTTTTAATCGTTTTGTTAGAGTTATAAGCACACGGCACACATGCTGGGGAGTGGCTACTGTGGTCTATGGACGTGTGCAACAGTCGCCCTGTAATAAACTTCTGATGCCTTTCTTGAAGAATTCTATATTGTTATCGTTGGGAAAACCACAGCAGAGATGTCTCGGTTACAGCCGATTGCACCTTGAGAGTGTTTAAGTAGGTCACTGGTCATATTTTATGTATTGACGTCAGTACAACACCATAATATTTACAGTATGTTTATCCTTTTGTTTGTTTTGAAGTGGTTACCGTGACCTATGGACTTGTACAACACCAGGGGCGTCACACTCGCGCTGCTTACTTTGTAAGAACCTCCTAAGTTTTTCTTCTTCTTGAAGAACCCCTTATTGTAGTCACTTGGAAGACCTCCGATAAGGTTTAGCATAGCGGTCTGCTTGCGAAGTGGAGACTGTGCGAATGCGATTGGATTGCCAGCTTTTTGTCCAACAGAAGCAAAAGCATCCAAGCCGTCGTTGACTACAGCTGCTCCGACCGCATGGACATAAACGCTGGTGTCCCACAAGGCACCGTGTTGTTTCCGACCCTGTTTCTGATGCATATCAATGACACGCTGTCTGATGGCTCCATCCATTATTCACACACATTCATCCTTACATTTTTTCTCAAAAACTTTCACGTTCATAATATTAGTATAGGTAGGATATTTGTAAACATTGAGATGGCGGGCCGGCGCTCACGCCTCTGACGAATAGTGTCAACTGGAGTGAGTTGTATACACTTCCTACTTGGCACTTGGCAGAGAGATTTAGGATTGAGAACATAATTGTTTTGTACTCTCCTTAAATTCTGTGCACGTAAAACTCGCAATTTATTGTAAGTTAGTATACAGTTCACCGAATCCGGAAAAACAAAATAATATGGGTCACCTAGGAAGCGTCGATCTAGGATGTTAGCCAAAGCCAGAAGGAGAATTCTCCTAAAACTGTTTGTTGATTCGTAAACTATTGTAACTAGCTATGCATTATGTTACAGGTATTATAGGACACTTTCAATGTTTGTTAAAACTAGTCGCCTATAAACTATCTTCCGAACTACACGTATCATTTGTTTCTCTCGAACCACTCAAACAAAAGTAGATTATCACATGATTTTTACCGATCCAGATTGGTCTTCTTATTGAGAATGTTAGGAAAGGATACAAGAAGACCCGCAACCGGTGAGCGTGTATGAAAACCATAATGAAGGTAGAAGTAGCGATAGGTGTATGCTAGGATCGAAGCCAGTGGTTTTTGGAATAAGAGTTAAGCTGTCGTTAAAATAAAAGGGAATGTTATCAGAATTAGGAACTTTCGTGTGGTGACGAAGAAAGAATACAAGTATCACCACCCCATCTCATCCGAAGGGTGTCGTAAGAGGCGACTGACGGAAACATACGCAGACGATATCACTGCGAGAGAAGGCAATGTCGAAATAAAACCTTGTACCAACCCGTTAGGCCAGCGTGGAAACAATAGGCCAAAGGCTCCCAACATTGGGAGAGCCCTGTGTTCGGTAGTGGACTGCGATTGGCAAATTTGATATCAGAATAGTAAATTAGCAAAATGTTTTGGCGGCAAGTTTACTACTTTGGCGACAAGTCTTGTCTTGAGCGACGGCAACGGGGCTCAGCTAAGCGAGGAGCCTTTGTATTTAAGCACAGGTAAAGGGACGGCTGCAATTTATGATTTTCGCATCAAAATACACAACGAAATAAGGTGCTTCTTGTTAAATGTAAAGTTTGGTACCTTAGAGCAAGTATTCTTTCTCTGGAGTGCCAAACATTCTTTTTTTTGGTGAAAAATCATAGAGATGTGGACATTTCCATGTTTAGTTGCGAAAAACATGAGCTATCGACGAGGCATGAACCAATTTTTATACCCCTTAGGGGACAGACAAGTACAAGCCAATGTTCATTTGGATTCGACAAACACGCTTCAATATTATTCTTGAACGGATGGAAGGAAATTCGTACGAATCATTAACTATTGCGAGATCTGCCAAGAATACGTTCATTTGCGTCGTGGGCGACAGGGGCGATCTGAGGTGGACCGCATCGATCTAGTTGAACCGCAGACTTTTGGGTATCTGCTAGACTAGAAAGGCAATTTAAGACGACAGGATTGTCGTCTGGTGGAGAGATAAGAGCAGGGGCGACACATGCAGAGATGACTTCTAAAAAAAGTTACTTAAAGGCAAAGTTTAAACCTCTGTTAATGATATAAACGTTCATTTGAGTTCCATCAACAGGCCCTGCAGATGGCTGCTCGGAAGCTTTTCGCTTTTCCCTTTGACTAGCAGAGGTCACAAGGCATCCAAGGAGCAGGCAGGTGACCTATTCTCACCCGCCGGGCGCAGTGGCATGACGTCCCACCTTTCCAGGGTTCGATGGACAGACACCGTGCTCCCTAAGCCCGATGAGGCCATCTTAAAACCGGGGTACGGGAGAAATTCCTATTGGAAGTTTTTCTTTCTTTCTTACATGCCTTATAAATGTTTTTGCCGCTGTCACTCATCAATGTTGGTATTTAAACATTGATACGCCTTAATATTAAATAAATATACTCAGCAACTGAGACTCGAATGATCCAGTCACCAAGAGCTCGTGAGAGTCAGATGCGTGAGTATGCACATCTATTTATTGCATTGAAATACTTTTAGAGTCGTAAAAAATCACTATTCAGTTTAATAGCACTATCCATTTAGTTCAACCAACATTTAAAAACAATTTGAAGATAGTCTATTTATTTTTTGCTCGAACTGTCAACAGGATTGAGTTTCTAAAACCTCAATGGTTGTAAACGCTTTTGTTGATGGTTAAAAAAAAAAGTTGAAATGTCAGATTCCGGAAATAGTTTTAGTAGCTCTCTTATTGGCTATGGTCAGTGCCAAGCCGTTTTTTTAGTTAATTATTTAGAGTGTGTTTTTGTGCGATAGGTACTTATGCGACGTACGTAGAATAGAAATATGCCATATAGCTCCCGTATATATCCCGTATTAAACTGGGATAATATCCTACACAAATTGACAAACTAACGTTTAAATACTTTTTGCATAGGAAACGAGGCCCTCCCTCATTTCTTTCGTCAAGATATTGGCGGGAGGTATGCATATAAATGTGTGCAACCACTTCTATTTCATAGTATTAGCACAGTATAACGAGTGTATTAGACTGTGCGGTACGAAACAAAAACACTGGTGCCGAATCAAGACCACTGTATATGAACTGTTAAATTTGCGGCTTCTGTGGCGTGCCGGTAATGCATTCGTTTGCTACGCAGGGCGTGCGAGTTCGATGCCCGTTCAGTATAAATATTTGTCTATTTGCATTAGTGTGGGTGTTTCACTGTTTCGGTTTCCGCAGAACATGTGAAACCATCAGTTCTGGTTGTCTTGTAAACTGGAGCTCTAAAAAGTCCGACTAGTCGAACTACAGAACTTCGGTATCACCAATTGGTTGTGGAGGTCAGATGGCAGTCGCATCACGGAAGTATCGAAATTTAGCCGCATCACTGACCCTAAGTTGGGAAAAAGCCTCAGAGGATGACGATAACAGCTCAATCCTGAAAGTTAAATAATTATTGAAATCAGATTTTATTGATTATAAACAAACAAATCTTTCTCTCTCTGACAATTTTATCTATGATTAGGCAGTCGAGACTGATGACTGATGATTCCCAGAAACGCCTCTAAATCATCATCTATAGGTATGCCGGCGTGGGGTGACCTACTCAGGTAGTTCATTGACATACACTGAGATCTATTGAGATCAGTAAAACGCCAGTGTAAAGACTTGGGTCATTCATTTCTATTCATAGAATGTACGCTTAAACAGAGATAAATGGACGGAGGGAAAGAAAGGAGGCCGACTAACACCGCACGCCGTGTTGGGTCTCCTGATACCGGGGTGTGGGATAGTCTAAAGCATGTCCTTCGCGTTCCGGCTTAGCCAGGGCCCTCTCTGGTTTTGAGATGGCTCCGTCAGGAATGGGAAACACGGTTTCCCAATCTTGCTCCCAGGAAGAGAGCGCGAATTGCACCGCCGCCCTGCCTGTTTCTGCTATAGGGTGACAAGCGACTCCACCTGTCACCCTAAGGCCGGCGCTCATGGAGGATAAAGGTCATTGAGATTTCTGAATCAATTTTATAATAATAATAAATAATAAAATTCATTGATTTTTTTCAGGTATTTTTTACAACCCATATTTTATGTTATATTTTATTAGAGAAAAACTGAAAATTGCAATTTAATTCAATCGCCTCGAAATTAATTTAAAATTTAGGTACAATAATAATAATAAATCAGAATTAGTTAAATAAAAATAAAAAGAATTGAATGTCCAAAAACTAAAACATGCTAACATGATACCTAACATAATAAAATTCTTATACTTACATTACTATTAGGTATTACTGTTAGGTAGGTACAGTCAGCGTCCGAACGATCCCGATGAACAAAGAGTTCAAAATGATCTTATTTCCTTGGTTTTACCTTTCCCTGTAGACGTATTATTCTGATTGAATGACATTTTGAAGCAATTATGCTAACTTTTCAAATCGGATTATTCTGATATTTGGTACACACCTTTAGTTCGGCAAACTTAAATTAATAGAAGAGTTTGATTTGCTCTTCATACCTTAGTTTTAAGATCGCCCGTTATAGAGGTGAATAAGCTAGAATTTTTATCAGTTTCCAGTCTGACAGTGATGCGGCTGAACTTCGATATTTTCCGTGAAGCGACTGCCATCTGACCTCCACGTCCAATTGGTGAAATCGAAGTTCTATAGTTAGGCTAGTCAGACTTTTGAAGGCTCCAACTACCCATAACGACTGCCATAGATGTTCGTATGGCAATCGGGACCGACGTCTTAACGTGCTCTGAGGCACGGAAGCACCCAGACCAATATAAATAGATATATTCTATTCATGCATACAAATATTTCCACTAAACGGAAATCGAAACCGCGTTCCCTGCGTAGCAATCGCGTTTACTACCACTGCGTCACAGAGGCTGTGTCACAAAAGTATCAATAATATAACCACGAACATTTGCCGCGTGTTGGTTCCTGGTGGAGTAGAATAGAGCCCCCCACATCTTCCCGTGGGTGTCGTAGAAGGGGACTAAGGGATAGGGCAGTTCTCTATCCGACAGTATACATACAGCCTGACTAAGTGCCCACTAGATGTTACAAGGCTCGACCCTAATTACTTGGGTGAGACCGAAAATCAAAGTTGGCGAAACGTGGATGTTAATACACATCTGCCTACCCCTTCGGGGATTTACAGGCGTGAGTATATGTAAACCTGAACAATAAGCATTTGCCGTGAGTAACAGACTTCGCTCCACGAATAGCATGAATTCTCTCCCAACCTTGGCGAGACATTGAGAGTCGCACGTCACGAGATTACTTCCACGTTTCCATAGTTTATTTCGAATACAAACGAAATTGGCCCTGGACACACGTCATTTATTTAGTAGCTTAGTGGTTAAGGAGTCGGCCTTACGATCGAGAGGTCCCTGGTTCGAATCCTGGCCATTACACTACCGACGTGAACCCACTCCTAGCACAAGCAATTTAGCTTAGTTGGAGGGGTTAGAGGGAATATTAGTAATTTCGATAATTTCGGTTGCTAATATACTTTAAAAAAAACATACAGAAGATAAAAGTTTGTGGAAGTGGCCTTAAATGTTGGTAATGTAGACAATACTAGTCAACACTGTCGCGAATGTTGCCACCAGTGCCACAATAACTAGTATTTGTAGACATTTTAATGAAAAAATAACTTTAATTTCAACAGTAAAAAAGAATTGCGGAACTTTTTTATTTCGCGAATTGGCAGGAACATTTTTTCTATGCGCGCGCATTTTCCAAAGACTAAAAGATTATGGGGTTTTGCTTTGTTAATTATGTGGACAAAATGGTAAATTTACTTTAATTTTTAAACAGAGAAAAAACAAAAGTTATATTTGAGTGGAAGTTTTGTTTATTATACACGTACAAGATGACATTTTCTATACGAAGATGCATGAAATGAACAAGCAATCGGTAGGTAAATTAATTTATTTGTTCTATTGAACACGATCTTTTTTGTATTGTTTTTTTTTTTTAAGAATGTGCATGTGAAATTGCACGACACATCCTATAAAATTAAAAAATAATCTATATCCCACTCGTGATATATAAGAATTAAAAAACCACAGTTTGATTATAGGTAACATTGTATAATAAATTGCGATGAGATTAGAACCACTTTATGAGCAAGTGAATTGAAAACTATATTATACTATACTATGACCATAAATGTAACTATCAAGAAAACAATTTTTTCCACCAGCTACCCTTTTGAAAATTTTCACCCATTGCCACTGGTCTCTACACTCTCGTGGTCTTCACACAAAACAGGGATACAAAATGGAATAAAATAGCGAATATAACTATTTTCTGTAGGTACTCGAAATAGTAGATCTTACGCCAAATATATGGACTAGGATAGATACGAGTAAGGTAAAGAATATTGTACGTTAGAAGAGATTGGCGGAGGACTCGCAGAGAAACTCCATGGAGTGGACCCGGAACTGGGCAGAGCAGATATTGTTGTCCGACATATTTTTATACTAATTTCTACCTCTTAACAAGCTTAATCCTAATCTTGCATTGTTTTCATTCTGTCATCCTAAATATAGCTGCCTCGTCACAGGGACGGATGCCAGATAGGCTGTCTGTCAGCAACCTGCAGATATGGCGCCGGTTTCTAGATATCTGGGCTATTCTTATTATTATTTGTGTTTTTATACCACACTGTGGACATTAGAAGGTCCCTACAGGGTCGGCAGCGCGAGTATGACGCCCCTGGTGTTGCAAATGTCCATGGGCCAGGATAGACGTTGTCCATCAGTTGAGCCGTGGCTTGTCTGTGTCCTATAGTGGTATAAATACAAAAAAACTTAGGTGGCAGACAAGCACAGGGCCCACCTGACAGAAAGTATCACACTCGTGCTGCCGACCCTGAAGAAACCTTCTAATGCCCTTCTTGAAGAACCCCATATTGTAGTCTCTTGGAAAAATCATAGCAGGGAGTTCATTCCTCTTTGTTTTTTAAACACGATTTCTATGAACCCGAGTCCTTTATCAAGTCGGTTATTATGCGATACGATGCTCACAGCTACATTCTGTCATCGCACCGCTCGCCACAGGAAGGGCATTCATCTTCACACGTTGCTAACGGTGCGCACTGTAATGTATGAAAGGAAGTTCATTCCCCGCACACTCAAGCTGTGGAATGAACTCCCTGCTGTGGTTTTTGTACGAACGACTACAGTACGGGGTTCTTTAAAAAGAGTATTAAATGGTTCTTACACGGTCAGCATTACGATTAACGCCCCTAGGCCCCTGTTACCACTTCCACTTCCACTGGCACAGGCGGTGAGGTGTTCCGTATGCTTGTCTGCCAGTTAAGTGGCATAGTATAAGAAACAACGACACACATACTGTAAATATTATGCTATTGTGCTGACGCCAATGCATAAAATTTGACGACCTACTTAAACATTTTCAAGGTACAATCAGCTTTAACCGAGACCTATGTCTGTGTCCATAGCATACCATTGAGGCCCACCTAACTGCCAATTCATAAACTAATTGACAGTCTGCCCAAACATTCGTAGATACAATATAAGCTCAAAGGTGGACGAACTGCTATATATAGTCGACTTAAAATAGACTAGGTCATACTCTAGATTTATTCGCATATTGTGTAGCTACCGGCATATATGTTGACCCCAACTCCTGAGAGAAACGAGGCCTTAGTGTGAGGATTGGTTTGTTAAAATCTATGCTTGGTTTTGTGGGGTATGTTGATTGTATGAGTGTGCCGCTAAGCCCCACACTAGAGCTCACGTGTGTCAATCAGAAGGAGAGATAAATGCAAGTTTGAGTTGAGAATACGATAACTGTATTACTATTAATTTACAAGGTTAGGTACACTGTTTTAGTACTAACTATTCGCGAGAAGGGCGAGCGGGCCGTAAGAAGGTCGGTAACTTAGGTGGCTGGGCGCTCGATCGAATAATGCCACGATCGGAATGTGCCACATCAGCGTAAGCCACGCGTGGAAAAACATCTGATGAGAGCGTCAAGCTGAGGGCCATCATTGTTAGGTACATCGTAGGTGTGTGCAATATTGACCCTCTTTTTTGCGACTGTATCTTCAGCTTACCATCAAGTGAAATGGAAGTGTCCTATATTTATACATATAACAAAAGCGGACCCCGGATTCCGAGGTAAAAAGATCACCGAACTGACATATAAACAAAAATATGTTGGATTCATTTCAAAATCCACAATGTGTTTCAGCGCTTTGTAAACAAATGGGTTGATTTCCTTACTTCGTCATACGTTCTGTGAAACACCGGTCACTGATACCGAAACATATATGCGTACAGAGAAAAGGACGGCAAATGTGCCCGCTTGCTGACAAGAAGGCGTATAACGAGTGAAACACTTACATGATTTTTAACGAGAATGTACTTTTTGTCAGCAAAGTTTTTCATTAAATGCTGATATTCAAAATGTTTTTTTTTATACCACTTAGTTGGCAGACAAGCACACGGTCCACCTGATAGGAAGTGGTTATCGTGGCCTATGGATGTGTGCAACACCAGGTGAGTCACACTCGTGCTACCGACCCTGTAAGCACACAGTGCTGAAATCAAAGTAGGAGAAGTCTTTGACCTACCGCCTAATCATATTGTTTTGTAATAATATGCGTACCTAAGTACTGCGCATGCGTATAAGGGCACATTTTGAGTCCAGGACGATTTTGGAGGGAGGTATAAATAGCTTACTGTTTGCTTAAACTGTTACCGTTTTAGTATTGTTCGTCCGGTGTCCCACAGTGGTGATATACGTGGGGATTACCACACAAAAAGTTACATACAGAGAATGTTTAACACTCACAACGGTGGGTATTCCCGCATTTGTCCTCTTGCACTCAGAGACAGTCCGTTGTATTGTTTGGCAACATCACGGTCGGCATTTCCAGGTCTCAATCACCGCCAAATTCGTATCGACGGTGAGTTGAACAATATGATTGTTGTAATTTTTTTTTTCTAGATTAGTACTAATATTTCAAACTAGCTGTACTTGCACACGACCCACCTGATGGAAAGTGGTTACCGTGGCCTATGGAAGTGAGCAATAATAAGAGCATCACATTGGTGCTGCCGTTTCTGTAGCGATGTTCTTAGCCGACTGCGCGATGCAAAGGAGGACATTGTATTTTATCAGTCTATCGGTCAGTCTAGGTTTCGCTCTTAGGAGTAATATTCTGAGAATCTTTCCGTACTGGATGCTTACAAGTTACAACTTAAAATGCATCAACTGACCAGCAAGTGCTCGTGGTTAGAGGCTACAATTTCAAGGTAATCAGCCCGAAACGCTCTCTCTCCTAAACTCGAGAGGGAAACCTGCACCAGAGGCAGCCTCTGTGCCAGTTACATCACAGTGGCTGGGGTAAACCCAAGAAAGGCTAACTTGACGTGCCTATGGGTGTCGGGGGACTCATATCCGCACCTAGAAAAAACGGTATACATTCTCTGAAACTTTTCCCAACTCAGTTTGTTTGGGCTGGCCTTCTAGTCTAACAGCGATGCGGCTGAACTTGGATATTTTCCGTGAAGCGACTGCTAACTGACCTCCACAACCTTTTGACGATATCGAAGTTCTTCATGTGAAATGGACATTAGGAGCATTTCGCTCATAAACTTTTGTCCTGTTCAAACGTAGTCTAGTTATATAACTCATAAGGACAGACAGCTGACATATTTATCACCTCCAACTATTAAGTTTTTGAGCCAAATAATTATGACGAGTGATTTAAAGTGCGCATTGTCTGCTCTAGGCACGGACGTCAAGGGGAATCTTACTGAAATAAAAGATTTACCTAACTTTCAATAAAGTCTAATATTTAAAAATAATTACAGCCTCTGTTTCGTACCGCAGCAGGAGTCGTAGCGTTACCGCCGGAGATGCGGATTCGATTCCCGCTCAGTGTAAATATTTGTTTGCATGAATATGGGTATTTAGCATTAGTCTGTTCGTGCCTCGGAGAGCACGTTAAGTCGTCGGTCCCGGTTGTCATAAGAAAAAGGGTAGAAGTAGCCCTAAAAAATCCAACAACTGGCCTAAAGCTTCGATATCGCAAACGTTGTGGAGGTCAGATGGCGGTCGCTTCACAGAAAATATCGAAGTACAGCGAAACCCGCAGTTACACTGGTGGCGCGGACCCCAGGCTGTTGAAAGCTTCGGATGCGACTGGGATTAACGCTGGGATGGAGAAGGAGAAGATACTTAGTGGTTAAAGAGTCGTCTTTACGATTGAGGGGGTCCGGGTTCAATTCGAGTCCGCGCCATTACACCACCGACGCACGTGAACCCACTCCTAGCACAAGCAATTTAGCTTAATTGGAGGGGTTAGAGGGAATATTAGTGATTTCGGTTGCTAATGTTTTAAAGGTTTATACGCTTACAAAACAGACATAAATTAGATTGAATTTTGACGAATTGATACATCGTTGCTGTTTATTTCTTTATAAGTTTATGCAGCAAATTGACATGAGAATCACTTCAGAATCTTTGCTAAAATAGTAGATTGATGGCTAATAGTTCGAGTGTTACATTATGGTTGCCTAGTCCCTCGTTAAACACTCTACTTTTCACTTTGAATGCGAGGAAAAAAAACGACGTTCTATACAAAATTATAATATTTATAATAACAAAGTTTCTAAGTTGCACAATTAATTAGTGTAGGTAATTGATAATTACAACGCAAGCTTAATACGAATAATCTATTCAAATTTCAAATTGCAAAGAAAGTCCCGCGGTTTTTTTTTTGTTAAGTGACGTACGCTTTAAATGCTTGCATATTTAGCCAACAGATTCAAACTTGAAAAATAATTTGAAACTAATTGAAAATGCATAATAAAATAAATAAATTAGAGATTAATAAGGAACTTTAGTCCCGATATGTAGAGACGAAAGTAACATTTTAAGAGCATGAGAAGTGAACAAAATAATTAAAGCCGTAGCCGTGTTGGTTCCCGGCGGAGTGTAATAGCGCCTCCCAGCTCCTCCCGTGGCACAGTGTATTATTTTGCCTCAGTAGCGGTCATCCTCATCTTTTTATGTCTGACGATAGATAACTACCTAACTAAATTTGTAGTAAAACTCCTAATAATTTATCTCTCATAGTTTTAGAGAAATTGAAGAAATCGAGAAAAGTCCATAGAAACCATAAGAACCATTTATCTCTTTTGTTGTTCGTTCTTATTCACGGATTTTTTTTTGTATGATTCTGTTATAATTTAGGCACCGATTTATGAAAAAAAAGAATCCTATTGTCGTCTATTTTAGCGAGCATATATTTTTTTATTATTATTTCATTGAATTTTTAAAAGACGCATCCCTTGCCGGTCGCATTTTTTTTTAGTGCCTAATTGTTAATGCTGGTTATTACTACTCCCACAAAAATAATCAGACGCTACCAGTACAGGACAGCTGTGATATTCAATCTTTAAGTTTTGAGCTAGGGTTGTCTCTCGTCGTCTACGGTAGATATAGTTCAGTTTGGTCATTATATTTTTTATTTTTCAGTCTGCACTACTTATCTACTTACTATTATGACAAGTACACTACATTTCAGTAAAATAATAATAAGAATAATAATTCTTAAACATATTTTTTTAAAATATTTAAAATGTAATTGATATATATTTAAAACTGAATAAAGAGAATAATAATTCTAAATTTATATAAAATGTGAAAAACGTTTATTAAAAACCAAGAAGTAGTTCTGTCGTTACTTCAAAAATAGTTGAACCTGAAATTGATAAAATTCAATAGACCACCTCTGAGGTATGAATCAAAGAATCAATTTCGTTTATTTAGTTTAGGCCCATAGAGAGCACATAGGAACGTCATTTTTTACAATTATCTCTAGAAATATTATAAAAATATAAAATATTAAATAAAGCAAATAAACCATTTGAAAATGATTTTTTTGTTGGTTGGGTAAGTTGTTTCTACTGAGAAGTGTAACTGTACTAAACTGAATAAAAGTACCATACCTTAAATATATCGTAACCATGATTATCTGGTCTAAGATTTATACAAATGTTGCGCAATGTGAGGGTGCAGTGTGTGGTCGTTACCGTTATCGAAAATTATTAATGGATCATTTGTGGTCAACTCCACCTATTCAAATTGAATATCTGATTCAGAAGGGTAATAGTAAACATTATCAGTTGACAACTGATAATGTTCAGTATTACCCCTACTTCTAATAGAGAAAGAACTTTCGAGAGTAAAGGCATCTTCGGTTTGCGACGTTTATTGTAGGACAATGTTGATAAATATGGATCGGATGATTCGAGTCCACGGTGAAATAATCGTATTTTTTTTCTTTACATTTGTTCCTCGCTAAACTTAATCGTTTAACGGCGAGAGCGCGCTCTTAGCTGTGTATACTATATAACCTACCTAACATATTTATTATATAATTAAAAATTAAAAATAAAACAAAACATAGGTACAGAAATAAAAAGTAAAACAAAATCTAGTAAAGTGATAGTAGTTTTCCGATCTAACTAACGATCATAACGCCAAAATTGGTTTCTGGATTCCCCGGTTTATGTTATTTTTACCACGTTGCCATTCGCAAGAGACATATATACACATGTCTGAAACGTCTTACAAATATTTGCGAAAATTTAAGAGTTCAGCAATATCTCAGCAGTAGAGGGGTATCACTAAATCATGCCACAATTTTAAGTAAATCTAACTCTATCTTAACCGTCAATCTAAATATTAGAAATTTCGAATAATTGTATTTTTTATGACAACCCTATTTCCATAGAAATTATAAAAAAACTTAGAAACGTCATACCTCAGCTGTCCTGCATCGAAAATAATCAAAAATTTGTAAATAGGAAGCTACAACGCTAGAGTGTATTTGCCAAGTGAAAAAAAATGCGACCGTCAACTAGAAAATTTTCCATTTAATTTTTTCTGAAATTTCTAAAATATTTTTTTTTTCGTGTGCCAGGTCATTTGTATACCTGTAATTTTAACACTCAATTATGTATATATTTCGCCATTTATTAGTAATTTTAACTATGATCAATTTCAATAATTTCGCGCTAAATCTGTAAAAAACTTTTAGACAAAGTTCAATGACCTTTCAAGAAAAGCTACATATTTTAAAAACCAAGCAATATTGTTAATCTGGTGTGTCATAGTCTGCTGTATTATGATTATATGCATCGAAATTGGCTATAAAAGGAGGATGTCCGCTACTGAGGCAAAATAATACACTGTGCGTGGGTGTCCTAGAAGGGCACTAAGGGATAGAGCTGTTCTCCATCCGACAGTAAACATACAAACCAAAACAAAATTTTAGCTAGACGGCAATTTAATGGGCTCGCCCCCTATTAAGTGGGACCGTAAATCATAGTTGGGGAAATGTGGGTGTTAATACACCTCTGCCTATCCCTTCGGAGATGTACAGGCGTCAGTATATGTATGTCTAATATAGGTATGTAAAGAAAGCTTGGGAGATTCGGTAGTAACGCCCGTGAAATGGGGGGGATTGGCCGACTTAGTATTCTCGTCTTTATAATAATATATAGTATTACACTGCCGTCTCTCGAAGCCATACATCAGGAGTACAGCACTGACAGCACCAAAGGTACATAAAGGGTAAAAAGTACATTCATTCATAATTAATGTCTGCACAGCTGTTCTCAACTTTGGCACAAACAACAAGAGGAAAGCGATCGGAGACTACGATAGCAACGAAATACGTCTATTGTATTGTACATATCACGCCTGAAAAATCAAAGGGATAAGCAGAGATAGCACTCACATTGCGCTAATTATGAATTTCGGGTGTTTCCGTTCCCAACCCACAAAAGTGTACCCACGAGCAAAAGTTCTTTCCGAAATATACCCTGACGTACTTAATGCTAGCTGTAGGTATGTTTACTGACTCCAACCGATTTAAACCGCACGCCGTCTTGTGTCTTCAATTGCCTAAAATGAAAATGTCTCTCGCACTCCGGCTGAAACAGGGCCATCCCTGGCCTCGAGATGGCCCCCTCACACACTTGAGCGGGGCTATCTTATCATCATCTAAGAACCAAAGTAGCCCCATTGCGACATGCTATTTTTGAGTGACAGGCGGATCACCCCCAGGCTTGCACTCATGGAGGACGGAGGTCATTGAGCG
This sequence comes from Eilema caniola, assembly GCA_949126895.1. Lineage (NCBI taxonomy): Eukaryota > Metazoa > Arthropoda > Insecta > Lepidoptera > Erebidae > Eilema > Eilema caniola. Next base: position 275,512 of record OX421490.1, on the reverse strand, counting down.
ACTTATAACATCCGAGTCGGCTCTGCGGGCTGTGCCGGTCGGGAGAGACTCGAGCCTCCTCCGGACCCACTCTGAAGCCTCCTTGCTCGCAGAGAGATGCGGATTAGAAGAATACTAGCAATATAGCCGTGTTTTCGTGGGTGTCGTAAAATGCGACTAGGGGATAGGGCTGTTCTAAATCCGATTGTAAACACACGGCCCCGTTGCCGGCAATAGGCTTGTCCCCTATTACGTGGGATCGAAAATATTAGTTCGAGAAATGTGGGTGTTAATACATCTCTGCCTACCCCTTCGGGGATTTACAGGCGTGAGTATATGCATGTATGTATGTAGGTACTAGTAATATATGTGGGTACGTGGTATTATTTAAACAAAAGTGCAGCGACCTTCAAAGGTTATTAAACTTTGTGGTATTGCCAGCACCTGTAACCTGACCGCTCCGCGCATCCGACTCGTCTCTCGAACTTTAACCTCATTGTTGATGTTATTCGCTCACAAATTAAGTAGGACTTAGTGTTTATAGCTATATATATATACCTCGGGGCATATATCTTGACCCCAAGTCGCGCGGATTGGTTTGATATAATCTATGATTGTTGGCTATCCTCAAAGCACATTTTGGGCCCAAATATACGCCCCGAGGTACACTAGCTGTTGCCCGCGTCTCTGTGCGTTTAACCAAGCTCTAATCTATCTTTCATCACCGAGGAGGCCATTTCGGAACTGGAGATGGTCTTGGCTCAGCCGGAGTGCGTGGAATATGTCCGGCAATAGGTATCACCGCCGGCATCTAAATTCCCAAAACAGCGTGCGGTTTTAATAGGTTCGAGACCGACATAGACGCGTACACCAGCTCCGGCTGAGAAGATTTCAGCACAATAAAAAGAACCAAATAAGAAAGATCAAAGTGTCACGCGGTGCTGAAACGACAATCCTCTTTCGCTGATTGCCACCATTGTTAACATGGTACCTACGTGTATGTTACGTGTTGTTATGTGTTTGCCTTCAGCTCACCATCAGGCGAGGTGAAGTCAAATTGACTTGCCATATATTTAAAAAAATCAGTTCCAAGGCACGTGAAGGTGCGGATTTTATCACACCAAACCCTATTATTATCTTCACAACTTTTACTTTAATGATATTAACACGTTCACTGCGTTACGGGTATTTTCCTCATCTGATGGGCATAGAGCCAACGCCCGAGTGCCATCACTGCGACGCGAGCGTGGACTCGGGGCTGCACACGCTCACCGAGTGTCCGGCGTTTGAAGCGCCGAGGCGGGAGCTTGTGACGGCCCTGGGGGTGAGAGTGCTCACGCTCTCCACCCTGCTCGCGGCGGTGGTCCGCTGCGTGGATGCGTGGGCGGCCAGCGCCTCCTTCTGCGAGCAGGTCATGCTCGTGAAGGAGACAGCAGAGCGGGCGCGGCGCAGCGAGCGAGAAAGACTCGCGGACATCGCTGGCCGCGTTCGAAGGCGGCTCGGGCGTCGGAGGGCGCAAACCGACCTCCGCCCCCCATGAGCGCGGGCCTGAGGGTGACGGGTGGAGCCGCTCGTCACTCTAGCAGAAGCAGGCCACGGCGGCAGCGCGCATCGTAGGACGATGCGCGCCCCCCCCCCCCCATACCGGGGGCGAGTTGGGGACCGCGTGGTCCCCCCTCCTGAGGAGGGCCAGACCGAGAGGAATGGCCCTGGGTCAGCCGGGGTGCGAGGGATATGTCACAAGACAACCTCACCTTCGGCCTAGCACATCGACCCACAGACGGCGTGCGGTTTAGTCGGTTCGAGTCCGACATAACCTCCCCCTTCCGCTCCGAAGGGGGGGGGGGGGGTATCCGTGGGGATTGCCCGCACGTAAAAAAAAAAAAAAAAAAAAAACGATTATTTTCCTACCCCGTACACTGCTGCGATTCAGTGCGGTCAGACAAAATAGAGTTTATGCGCTGGTGCGGGAGATGTATTTCTGACATTTATACGTGTAGGACAGAGATACATATATATTGGTGTTATTGGACGTATTTAGAAACTCATCATATTTTAAAAATATACGGGATCTTATAAGCCTCGTTCCGACCTGACAGCGAAAATCATTGTCCAGTGCGATACGAGGTCTTACAACCCCGAATAAAATATTGTACTCCCGTACGGGTCATTGGCATTAGTGCTGTTATAAAAACAAGATGCGTCAATTAGCTACTCGATGATAAAGCGATGGCGGCGTATGTTGGAATTGTCTCATATCAAGAAAAATGACGAATCTCTTTTATCTCCGAGGTCATCCCCACGACAGTCTATATCCTCACCAATCTTCCGCAAAGTTTTTCAGCGGCATCAAAGTACTAGTAATATCTGTCAGGAACTACGTAATGTTGATGTGACCCTTGAACAAAGTAATGAAGAAAATCCCCAAAATTACAATTTTGGATAATGTGTTACTAAAACAAGCGGACACTAATTCTCAACCAGATTTATGTCAAAGTTCCAAATCGCGCTTGAAACCATGCACAGGCATATTGTCTAGAGTGCTACAATTTAAAACATTGTAACTTGTAGCACTTCAGCACACCAACAACTTTGCTCATGTTATATCATTTCTATTTTGTAAGTTTCTAAACAAAAATAAATGTTGTATTTCAGAACATTATCGATCTTTTTATTTGTCATCACTATAATTTTATCGATTAAAAATAATTATGTGCGTTACGGGGCATTACAATGCCTTATTTTATAATTTGTAATGCGGTACGGGGTTTCAAAGACCCCGAACAATTGCAAAAATTCCTAACTGCATCAATTTTTAACAAATCTGCTGACGAAAAGACAGTAATATAGCACCTTTCGTGATCTATAAGACTAAAAAGATAAAAAATAAAAATTGTGCTATTTCAGATAGCTATAGGCTATTAGGCTATAGGTTAATAAAGTAGTAGGTGTATACGGGGTTCATTTATCCCCGTACCGCACCATGTAGTAGTACATAACAGGGCACACCAAGCCCCGTAACGCACTCGAAATTAAGAACAGTTTTGAGTTCCCGCAGTGAAGGTGTTAATAGGATATTCGATAATGACGACCTTCAGTCTACCAGGAACAAGGGTATTAGAAGGTGTCTGCAGGGTCGTCCCTGGTGTTGCACACGTCCGTAGTCCACAGTAACGACTTCACATTAGGCCGTGTGTCGGTTAGTGGCTCGTTGTGGCCGACTGACTGGAAAACCAGGATGGTTTTGTTTACAATAACATCACGCTAGCCATAACACATCGTTTGGTTGACGTGCCGCGACAGCCGCCACGAGTGAATGGACACAATACATCTTTCTTTTACTTCCTCAGTACAAAAATTAAAATTATACTTCAATATTTACAGAATAAAGAAGGGGACAAAAGTAGGTAAAGTTGTCATAGGTCTAGGCAGGTACAGTCGACAAAAATATACAATACGATTGCACCTTTACATGCAACTTAATAATATGTTAAGGTAGGTACAATCGTATCTCATTTGTCGACTGTACATTGCGTGTCATACAGAGTATACATATTCTACACGATAACTCAATGCTTGGTAAATCTTTATTTTATTTACAACTAGCTGACCCGGCGAACTTCGTACCGCTAAAATATTTTTCCGCCCGCGTGGCGTCAGATCCAGTTCCCGCTGCACCCTCTACTATTTTAAACATCTATTATACATCTAAACCTTCCTCTTGAATCACTCTATCTATTAAAAAGAACCGCATCAGAATCCGTTGCGTGGTTGCGTATTTTTAAAGATTTAAGCATACAAAGGGATATAGGGACAGAGAAAGCTACTTTGTATACTATGCAGGTAGTAGTGACAGGTGATAGCCCATGGCAACTGTACAAGAGCGGCTTGTTCTAATCGCCGCGGGGTTACGCAAACCTATGGCGATTACGGCAGTTACGTATACATGAGGTAAATATACACATCAATCCATTTAATGTAGTTCCCAAAATATCTGTTCTATCATAGAATCGTTGTTTATCATAGCAGCCGCCTTTTATCATATCGGAGGCCCTTTTTACGTTCATGCGAAATTGAGTAAGTGCGAAAGCTAAAAATTTTGAATAGGGAAGCGAATGGTAAATATCTTTTCAGTTATAGAACGACTACAGAATTCAGATACGACATTTCAGTTACATATTTACACTTGTGCTGCCGACCCTGTAAGCATTGTGAGTTTCTGTTCCGTCAGTATAGAAGACAAAGCAGGAATAGCTTTTGGTCTTCCCAGTGACCGCACAAAAGCTCTCCAGTAAGCGCGAGTTTATCACGGCCGCGATATTCTGTAGGGCTTCCCCAGACTTCCCCAGTCGGACTGTTCAATTCGGACAGGAATGCCGACACTCCTCTTAATTAGAAGTATAATTATCAAGATTGAATTGAATAATTCGATCACTAAAATTTGTAGGTATTATTGATCGAAGATTGGATAGGTAAATGAGGTGACGTTGGAAACGTCTTAATTGTCTACTGATAAGGCCACATCGATTGCCGTTAGTGCAGACGAGTCCTAGAGTGGAGAGTGCGAGAAGGCAAATGGAAGGTGGGGCGCCACCCGGCCAGATGGACAGACGACCTGAAAAGGGTGGCTGATACAGATTGGATGCTGAAGGCAGAGGATCGGGAGCAATGGCGAACATTGGGAGAGGCCTATGTCCAGCAGTGGACTGTTATAGGCTAATTGATTGATGTTAATTATCCGCATGTCGTCTTAGGTCCTAATGCCAGACTGTAAGGTGGTCCAAAGGTATAGCCCTCGTATCTCGGCTGGCCCTGGGTCATCTCTAGTTTGTGGCTTGTGCCCATACTTGAGGGCTTGGTGGTCGTGAAAGCGACTGTCACGTAGCGGTCGCAGCGGGTTCGATTCTCGGTCAGTGCAAATATTTGTATGCACCATTATGTTTATTTGCAATGTCCGGTACTCTTACTGTGGTGGTGGTGGATAGCAGTGGCGAGGGTTCCCTATCACCCGAGTCTTGCCGGCTTACTGTACAAAGAGAAGTCGTGGTAATATGTTTCCAGCGAAAGAATAATTTTTAAATGATTTATTTAATATTATTGAATTTATTTCTTGACATTATTGTAAAATTTTGTCGTTCATATTACATATGTGCTATATAGGTGCCTAAACTGAATGAACGAAATTAGATTCTTTGTTTTAAATTTGGCTTTTGGTTACTGAAATTCAGTAAGTAACTATCTGAAATCAAAACACTCAGAATTTCATTCAAAATTGCTATGTTCGTTCTATAAAATTTTATTTCCAACGGCTTCCCTTTTATATATTTTCATCCTTCTTCGCCACTGGCGGATACTCATAGGAATAAATAATAGTCAAATATTCAAATATTGACTGACGACAACGCGCAACGCAACGGTCCCAGTCCAAAGTACAATAATATGTAGACAAGTAAAGTAAAATTAAAAGAATATCTATTACATTAAAGCGATGGTGGTTAGGCCTTGAGGAGTTAAGTGCACCGTTGTACCAGTGATTATCAAAGTGAAATGTAAACAAACATAGTAAGCTCGTAGTGAGACTGTGAGAGTGAGTTCTACCCGTCGAAGCGCAAGATTGACCAAGAAAATTACAAGAATACTTACTTACCGCTTAAAAATCATATTACACACACATATCACAGTAGAAATATATTTAGAACTAGTTATTTTGGACTTCACTCGCGAGATCACACGCGACTGCCAGCCACGACCGCGGCGAGCTCTGGCGCGCACACTTGTGGCCCGAGTCATCCCGAATCCCGAAACAAACGGTTTGCGTAAATATAATATTACGTGGGAATAGTGTGGGGACTTGGGAACATATCGATTCTCTTCTTCTTCATACTAGCGATAATCCCAGTCGCATCCGAAACTTCCAACTCGGAGTCAAAAGCTAAGCATCCACCTACCACGCACGCAACGCATCAAAGAGGGATTCATTTTTCACAATGCAATCGCATTTTGCCGGAGCTACTGCCAGCTACTGGATCGCAGTATTCTTTGTATGAAAATTTAAACAAGTGCGTCCAACACTCCACCTACACGCATCGTACCATCGGCAATGCCGACGCAGTTGCTGAACGCCGGTCAGGTGGACGCGCGGTGCGCGTATTCTGCCGGTTGCATTTTGACGATCGCCCTGTCGGCACGTGTTTTCTATGCGTGTTTTGTAACATCATACGTCCGCTTACAATGAAAATCGGAATGAAATGGTGGCAATCCGGTTGCTGGCAGTAGCGGCGGCAATATGCGATTACTGCGGCTCAGATGGAAGCATTGTGAAAAATTAACCCGTTTGATGCGATGCGTGCGTTGCATGCATTGTGGGTAGTTGGCCGTGTTTCGATAGGTCGTTCGTCAAAATGCAAATGCGTCCAATTGACCGGCGTTCCGAATGACGTCATCGGCAGCAGATTGGTGTGACCCGCACGACGCGTATAGGTGGACGCACTTATTTAACTTTCCATACAAAGAATACTGCGAGGAGGATACTTATAGGAGGAAGAGCCGGAACTGCCGGAAGGCGGACCAATGGCGAATACAATCAGGATAACGTCTAAATGTCGATGATGACAAAGAATACTGCGATCCGTTTAATGTGTTGCGTCTGTTGCGTGCGGTGCTGGTAGGTGGACTTGGAGTCCGTACCACTACGGGGTGTGCGTGATTGGTGATCTTAGAGATATCGAAGTATTGCAGTTAGACCATGTAGTGTATAAGCATATACCCATATATTAACCTACTTGTAACCAATATATATACGAGGTGTTACTACATTAAAGGCAGTCTTATATCATTCGAGCTGGTGTTTCATTCAATGTTCGATCCCAACATCATATGGCGACCCTGCCAGGATAGGCGCGCGCGCGATATTTGACTCCTCAGCCGTTTTAAGGACAGTGAATGAACTCTTAGGCGCACGAAAGATGCATTCACAAAACTTTTTTCTACAGTCGCGGTTGTCAGTGCAAGTTTGTTATTTGAATATAAAATGGGTGGTTCGCAAAGTAATACGAAAGAACAGGTGTTGATCAGCCAGACTGCAGCGGGTGACGGCCAAAATTCGGCGAGAACAGAACAACTGCTATATCATGCGAGTACCTCCAGTATATTCTTGCTGGTGATCCTTTTACTCCTTAGTCTTGGAGGTCTTTACCTGATATACAAAGCATACAGGAGATGTCACGGTCGTATAGTAGATCAGCGTGTAAACGACTTGGTTTTGAGGAGATACGCAAGTATACTCCGCGGTCAACGCAAGCAAGCGCAACCAGAAAACGTGTAATAAATGAGGTACAAGAAAAAAGTGCTAGCATTTAGTAAATAGTGCGTAGTGCGTCATAATATAATACCTAATCATTATAATCGCGTAGTGGAGAACTATATCCGATGATTTTGGAACTCTAATTTAGTTAATAAGGTGACGGTATCGGTGTCTGGATTTAAGGGTATGTACGTGTCACGTAATTATTTACATTAATGGCAGAATTTTTAAAAGAAATATGCGATGGCTTATTAAAAATTAGAACATATTTAATTAAAGTTGGTCCAAGCAGACGACAAAGGGAATTATGTGAGAAAAAACTAAGTGAAACTGAGAGTTTGTATCAACAATATAATAGTTACTTAGAGGAAATTGTTAAAATAAGTCCATCTAAAGATACATCTGAGTTAGAAATAATCGATAATATTTGCGTAAATATTAAAAAATTATATTTGGAAATTTTTGATTTATGTAATAGTAAGACGAGTATCACGATGGCGAAATTTGACTTGAAAATCGCGCTCAGCTTATTACCAGTAATGAATGACTCGGAATTAAATACAAAACAATTAATTGATGGTATCGAATATTACGCCTCTATTTTAGATGACGCCTCACAAGGCAATTTGGTACAATTTATATTAAAAAGTCGGCTATCACAGTCGGCTAAACTAAGATTGACATCGGAATATGGCAGTGTTTCCGAACTAATTAAGGATATGAGGTTACATCTTCTACCCAAAAAATCATTTACAGCCATACAAAGTAGGTTGCAGTCCGCAAAGCAAGGTGAAAAAACTATATCCGATTTTGGTCAGGAAATATCTAATATATTCGTCGACCTGACGATCTCGCAATCCGAGGGGCATACTGGGAGTTATGGAGTATTAAAACATGTTAACGAAAAACTTGCTATCAAGCGTTTTGCTGACGGATTGCGGAACCGTCGGTTAAGCACGATCATAGCAGCAAGGAACTATGATACTTTGAACGACGCCATACAGGCAGCCGCTGACGAGGAGCTTTTATCGTCTTGTAATAATTCATCTGAAATTTTAACTATGCGGAAACCTAACCGTTCGCCTTTCAGTAATAACTACCGAGGAAATCAACGAGGGTTCCACCCTACCCCAAACCCGAGGGGTAGAGGTGCGCATGCAAGGGGATTTTCTCAGCAACATGGAGCTGTACGGGGTTGGACCCGTACATATCGGGGCCGTTCTCCAGGATTTAGATTCATTCCATCGTAGTAGGTCTTATAATAATAATAATAACAGGCAGTTTCGCAGAAACGGCAATGTTCACGTTATGGCAACAAATAATAATGATCAGTCTAAGACTGAAAGAGTAGAAGAGGGAAATATACAGCAGTTTTTTCGGGGTTAGTAATAAATTTATTTTTTCATACGATAATTCATTAGTAACTAGATTATCATTAAATGACAAAGAATATTCATGGTTAATTGACACCGGGGCATCGATCTCCGCTATAACGTATGATTGCATCATTAATCAAAACATTCCTTTGCACAAATGGAAAACCACAATAAATGGTATTGGGGGCAAAGTAGAAGCAATCGGATACGCATATTTACCGCTTAGGACAGATGAGTATGTTCTTAACCATAAGTTTTATGTTTTTACAAGCTTGCCATGTAGGGCAGATGGCATCATTGGTTATGATTTCTTAAGTAAGTTTAGGGCTTGTCTAGATTTAGAACATAAACAAATGACTTTGTATACTTCGATTAATAATAAAATAGTTCTACAATTAAATAATCATGTAAAGCAATTATTCAACATTCCTTCTAGGTCTGAATCTATACATTATTTGTATACAAGTATGAATGAAGAGTGTGTGGTTTGTGCAGCAGAATTGAGCGATGGGATCTTTATGGCTAGTTCTATAGTTACCCCAATCAATGGTAAGATACCTATACGAATATTAAATACTACTGAAAGTGATTTTACCTTGAACGAAATCAAACCTACTTTGCATAAATTGAGCGATTATAAATTATGTTCATTTGATACTTGTTCACGGAACGTAGAACGCGTAAAAAGCTTACTAGCAGCACTCAATTTAAATCATTTGAACTTAGAAGAAAAGATTTCTATTCAAAATTTATGTGCCAAGTACGCGGACATTTTTTGCCTGCCGGGGGACACTCTAACGACCACACCTATTTATAGTCATAAGATAAAATTAAAAGAAAACGCGGATACAGTGTATGTTAAGCCATACAGGCTTCCTCATTCACAAAAAACTGAAGTAGATAAGCAAATAAAAAACATGTTATCACAGGGAATCATTGAACCATGCGCCAGTGAATGGTCGAGTCCAGTGCTTTTAGTACCCAAAAAGGCTGATCCTTCCGGAAAAAAAAAGTGGCGTTTAGTTATAGACTACAGAAAATTAAATAACTGCATTCAGGATGATAAGTTCCCACTTCCAAATATAACAGACATTCTTGATTCTCTTTCAGGGTGTATTTATTTTACTCACCTCGATTTATATCAAGGGTTTTATAATGTTAGTCTGGAAAAAGAAAGTAGGAAATATACAGCTTTTGCATCCGGTCAGTACCAGATGACCAGGATGCCCATGGGTCTCAAAACAAGCCCAAATTCATTTTCTAGAATGATGAATATAGCTATGGCTGGCTTGACATACGAGAAATGCCTAGTATATTTAGACGATTTGATCGTATATGGGAAAAATTTAAATTCGGCGATAAAAAACTTATTAGATGTGTTTGAACGGTTGCGAACAACTAATTTAAAATTAAATCCATCTAAATGTGATTTTTTGAAAAAGGAGATGTTGTATTTGGGGCATGTTATTTCATCAGAGGGTGTTTTACCTGACCCCCAAAAATTAGATGTCGTAAAAAACTATCCAGTACCGCGTAACTCAGATGAGCTCAAGCGATTCGTTGCCTTTGCCAATTACTACAGAAAATTTATACAAAATTTCGCTGATATTGCGCAACCTTTGAATCATTTGTCTAAGAAAAACATTCCATTTGAGTGGTCTGATACCTGCCAGAGGTCATTTGATTTACTAAAACAAAAATTAATGTCTCCTCCAATACTCGAATATCCAAATTTTTCAAATGAAAACGTGTTCGTCGTTCAGACAGACGCGTCAGGATTAGCGATAGGAGCTATATTAGCTAATCAAAATGGGAAACCGGTAGCTTATGCCAGTAGAACTTTGAACAAGGCAGAAAAGAACTACCCAACAATAGAGAAGGAGCTACTTGCCATTGTTTGGGCCGTAAAACATTTTAGGCCTTACCTTTATGGTCGTAAATTTAAAATATTGACCGACCACAAACCATTAATGTACTTATTTAATATAAAAGAACCCTCTAGTAGGTTATTAAAATTTAGAATTTTATTAGAGGAATATGATTTTTGGGTGGAGTATGTTAGAGGCTCGGACAACGCAGCTGCAGATGCACTGTCTCGGGTTATCATAACATCTCAAGATTTGAAAGATATGCACGAATGTGTCGTTAGTGTAATGACGCGAGCGCAGAAGAAGAAGTTAGAGGTTACGCTGGATACTCCGGATCCTATGGTCTCTACTAATGACTGGTCTGATCAGCCAAGCATTGTGGAAACTCATAGTAAACCGAAGTTATCTGTTGAGTTAAGATTTATAAACAATGACCAATTATGTAAATTAGAAAAAGAGTGTAAGATTAAGAGCGACAGTGGATTATTAAATTTTATACCAAATGAGATGGTAATATATATAAAATCAGCTACTCGATTGCAACTGACGCCAGACGCATTTGCGAGAGAGCTGAATATATTGTGTACGCAGTTAAATATTACTGAAGTATATTTTATAAAAAATAAAATAACTGCTACATTTATTGACACACTAGTAAAAAGTATAAAGAAAATAAACAATTGGACCGGTCCCCGTTTGTGTGTGTTAAAAGGTGTTGAAAGAATAGAGGACAAGGATGAGAGAAGAATCATTCTCAATGACTTCCATCTGTTACCTACGAGTGGCCACGCAGGTATCCGACGGATGGTCAATAATATTAAGAAATACTATTTTTGGACAGGTCTAGAACGCGACGTTACTCAATTTATTAAGAAATGTGACAAGTGCCAAAAACAAAAGCACTCAGTTAACGTTAAAGAACCGATGACAATAACGACTACGGCTCACTCTGCTTTTGAAAAGTTATTTTTAGACGTAGTAGGTCCTTTAGATAAAGATATACACAATTATTCTTACATATTGACGCTCCAATGTGAATTGAGCAAATATGTAGAAGCGTATCCATTAGTAACTAAAACTAGTACAGAAATCGCTAGAACTTTTGTAAACAATTTTGTGCTACGATATGGTATACCAAAGGAAATAGCAACTGATAGAGGAACTGAATTCATGTCTGCGACCTTGCAAGAAGTATGTCAGTTACTTCACATACATAAAATTAATTCAACCGCTTATCACCACGAGAGCATTGGTGCACTCGAAAACTCACATAAAAATTTAGGTGCATTCTTGCGAATATTTACAGATAACCGTCCAGATTCGTGGAGCAAGTGGCTTCCATTCTGGTGTTTTAGTTATAATACATCGGTACACTCAGAGACTAAATACACACCGTTCGAATTAGTTTTTGGTAAGAAATGTAATTTACCTAGCAATCTAACCAAAACCATTGAACCTCTTTACAATTACGAAAGCTATCCTCTCGAATTGAAATATCGATTACAGGTATCACTAAAAGAAGCACGTGAAAATTTAATTAAGTCTAAGATAATACGAAAGGAAAAATATGATGTAACCTCACATCCAGTCAAATATAAAAAAGATGATTTAATTTTAATTCGAAACGAAACTGGTAATAAGTTGTCTCATATATACTTAGGTCCATATCCTGTATTGAAGGACATGTCACCAAATGTACAGATATTGAAAGACGGTAAACCCGATACAGTTCACAAAAACCGTACAAAACTATATTTTCCCAAATAAATTATAAATATTGTAATTATTTTATTTTTCCTTGTGGTGGAAGATGTAGTGTATAAGCATATACCCATATATTAACCTACTTGTAACCAATATATATACGAGGTGTTACTACATTAAAGGCAGTCTTATATCATTCGAGCTGGTGTTTCATTCAATGTTCGATCCCAACATCACAACCAGTTGTTGGACTCTTTAAGGCTCCAACTACCCGTAACGACTGCCATAGATGTTCGTATGTTAACTGGGACTGACGACTTAACGTGCTCTCCGATGCAAGACCAGCAGGTCTCTCGAGACCACATTGTATTTATATTTTCTGGGTATATTCTGATTTCATATTTATAATAATCAAAATTCACAGCGGGAACCGAACCAGCGCCCCCTGCAGAGCAGTCGCGTTCTCTACCGCCACGCCACGACAGAGGCTGTCGATTCTCATCTCAGGGTTAAAACTGATAAAATGCGATGCATTGACAGAGACAGAGGATTGTCCTGCTTTGTTTTCTTCACTGCTGACGGCACAAAAACAAAACGTTTTTAGGGTCGGCAGCACGAGTGTGACTCCCTTAGTGTTGCACACGTAAATAGACCACGGTAACCACGCACCATCAGGTAGAACGGGTGCTTGTCTGCCATCTAAAATATTTAACGGTATATATGGTATAAAATTAAACATCACTATTTCTACCACAGATGATTAAAAATCTGTGAAGTGGAGGAGGTGGGAACCGGAATTCGGATCCACGCTGCTGAGCAATTGTCTAAGCATACAGCGTCGAGCGCAGCCTTGATACAGATTGTCATTGGTCGATCTCCGGTGACGTCACCGAGTCCGACCAATCACAATATGTGTCAAGGCTGTCGCAGCGCCTCCACGCTGTCTGCTTAGACAATTGCACCCTGTATATCTGTCGCCGCCAACTAGCTTAATCAGCCGCCCAATCAACTACCTAGGCAGTTAACTAAACGCCGCCATTCAAATAACGGCCTGAATGATATTCAGCCGTCTCGTTTATTACATCATTTAACAACCTGGCTGGGTAATGCTTAGACCAATCGTAAGATGGGCCACTAACTTGAAATAAGACAGAAAATTACATACATACTTACATATACTTTCACCTGTAAATCCCCGAGGGGGTAGACAGAGGTGTATTCACAGAAAATTAGTGATAGGTTTATTGTGATAGCTGCGCAATCCGACTTGGTTAGGTTAGGTTAGAAGGGTAATGCGGGAGCGGAGCGGATTAAGCCTTGGTGGTTATTTTTTTTTATAACCATGCAGAAATATGTCATTTTTCTAACTGTTTCATAAATGTCTAGGCAAGTAGTTAAACGTCATCGATCCAAGCTATTTGCCTAGCAGTTTAAATGGCTGAACACCATTCAGGCCGTTAATTGAATGGCGGCGTTTAGTTAACTGCATAGGCAGTTAACTAATTAAGCTAGTTGGCGGCGACATATCGATACTCATTATTGCACAGTGGCACCTCCCTACTTCACCTGGCATTACGCGGTGTTCCCAGAAGCCGTATCGTTGTATATTTTGGTAACAACACACAAACACGGCGTATTGTTTTTGACTTATATACTCCGTTTATTTAGTTCAGATGGGTGCCTGTATTGATGACTGAGGAGGGAGGGGGCAGGAATAAGGAATCACCCGCATACGGTGAAGAAAATTCCATCGAGAATCAAGCGGTCCGATATTTTTATTTTCTTATTACAAAGTCTTGTCAAGTTCTACAGTCCCGGAACAAGCGTCCGATGAGGCCGTCAACCTGCGGCCACTTTTGTAAGATTGTTGGTGCCTGTCTCATTTTAAGGCGTTGGGTAAAGTGGTATCGCCACAATTAAAATAGATAACTTTTTTATGCTGAAATCGTCACGGTACCACTCTGGTTGGCAATTCAGAGTGGTTATGTCGGACTCTGGCCCAGAAAGAGGAAAATTCTAGTGCGTTATCAATATGTGTAACAATGCAAGAGGGCTTATGTCAGAGCGGATGCCCAGCGTATAGCGCGGCTTGGTCAGGAGCTAGTAGCGCATCCCACGGGCAGCCGTGGCTACTGCCGACTGGCCAAAGCCGTATAAGCCAACTTCTGCCAGCCTTCGCTGCCCCCGCTGCGCAATCCCGATGGATCCCTGGCCCATGTGCCGCAAGATAAAGCAAATTTGCTGGTTAATCTCTTTGCGGTCAACTCCCGAGTCGATGATTGTGGTATAGAGCCGCTGACACTGCCCATCAGTGACCATGCAATGCCTGATATTCGTATCAGGCACCGCGATGTCCGAGCAGTACTCGATGTCCGGAAAGCCAGTGGTCCGGACGGTATTCCGGCGGTGGTTCTGCAAAAATGTGCAGCGGAGTTGTCTCCAATGCTTGCGCGGCTGTACCGGCTGTCCTACAGCTCCGGTACAGTGCCTTCGGCTTGGAAAGAGGTGAATGTACAGCCGATCCCCAAGAAGGGGGATCGCTCAGACCCAAACAGCTATCGACCCATAGCCGTTACCTCAGTGCTGTTCAAGGTGTTCGAGCACATAATTAACAAACAGCTCATGCGTCACCTTGAAGATCACTCCCTAATTAATGACCGGCAATATGGCTTCAGGCCGAAACGGTCAGCGGGTGATCTTCTGGCGTATGTTAACCATATTTGGGGTGAGGCTATGTACAAGCACGGCGAGTCATTGGCAATTAGTCTTGACATCGCCAAAGCTTTCGATAGAGTTCGGCACAAATCGCTTCTTTCCAAGCTACCAGCCTTTGGTCTGCCACCTAGACTGTGCGACTGGGTTGCCGGCTTCTTGCAGGAGCGCCGTATTCTCATCCTTTGTGATGGACGAGCCTCGGAGTTCTTGCTGGTAAATGCCGGCGTACCGCAGGCGTCCGTCCTATCGCCAACTCTCTTTCTTCTGCATATCAATGACATGCTGTCGACCGGCAGCATTCATTGCTATGCGGATGATAGCACCTTGCACGGGAGTTATCATGGACGTCCTGCGGATAACCAGACGCATATCGCGGTAAAAAGGCAGCTTCTTGTCACTGAGCTTGACCGGATCCTGAACCACATTTCCCAATGGGGCTCTGAGAACTTGGTCGAGTTCAATGCCAAGAAGACGCAGGCATGTGCGTTTACAGCAAAAGTATCTTCTTTCCTTCCCCTTCCTACTCTTCAGAGCACGCTACTGCCACTGCAGGACAATCTCAATATCCTCGGTATAGATGTTCGTTGTAAACTGATTAACAAAAACTACATCGAAGTTATCATCAAAACAGCCTCGCGTAAACTCGGGTTCCTGAACAGGGTGAGACGGTTTTTCACGCCGGAGCAACAGTGACGTCGATTCGGTTTGGCAAAATTCCGACTAAACTAAACTATAATTAGTTTAGTCACGTCAAATTGCGGTTTCTTATTCGGCAAAACACCAAGTAACTTAATTTGACAGGACTAAACTATTTTTAGTTTAGCCGAATTCAATTTAGTGAAAACCTCCATTTTGCTATTCGGTAAGGCAAAATTTTATTCCTGTCAAACTAAAATCCGACTTATTTTAGTGGCTATATTTTTGGTCACGATTAAACTAAACTAAACCTTGTTCTCCTGATTGTTTGTGCTGGTTGAAATTTTTAAATTACAGTAAAATGAACGTATGCGTTGTGGCTGCTTTTTTCGAGGAGCAAGAAAGGTAAATAAGAAAATTTATCAACTAAATAAATGTTTATTTGTTCAAAACTGACCTAGCAGTAAAAAAATCCGCATCAATGCCATTGTGGAGAAGCAGTTGACCGACTCGGAAACCATGGCCTGTCATGCTGCAGGAGCGCGGGGCGAATTCCACGGCACGCCAGCCTCAACGACATAATCCGCCGTGCTCTTGTCATTGCTGGTGTGCCAGCTGTGCTTGAACCAAACGGTTTGGCGTGCGACGATGGCAAGAGACTGGATGGTATGTCAATAATGCCTTGGAAAATGGGTAGGACTCTGGTGTGGTACGCAACATGCGTCGACATCATTGCCCCCACCCATATACCTGGCACGGCTGGCTGTGCCGGTGCCGCTGCAGCTTCTGCAGAGGCTGTTAAGCGGCGCAAATACTCCAATCTTATTGGAGATTATGAATTTGTGCCGTTTGGAGTCGAAACGTTTGGGCCTTGGGGTCCGAGCGCCCGCAATCTCTTCAGGGATATTGCGAAACGTATGGTTGACGCTTCTCGTGACCTTCTGGTCGAAAAGAGGCCAGCCTTCTGGCTGGCCTCTTTTCAGGTCAGAGATTAAGTATTGCCATACAACGTGGCAATGCTGCTAGTCTTCTGGGAACGCTACCACAAGAGGCATGCGATGCGGATTGATTCCACGACGTATTTTAACTTTTAGTTTTATTTTTTTAATTATATTTAGTATTGTGTATATATAGTAACTTTATTAATTTAATTTAATTTTTGCCAATACATCTGTAATATATGTAAAAATTGTGTAAATACGAAAATAATTGAAAAATTAACAATTATCATAAAAGTTCGGTTTGTAATTTATTTTAAGGTTAGAAATTTATTTGTTTTACAGAAATCGGGAAAACGGGCCAGGTTGCTTCGGTCCGTTGAGATGGCCGACCGCAAATTTAGAAAATTCTTTAAGGTCCCGTCATCAGCGGCCAAGTTCCTGTTGGAGATACTTGAAAATAACCCTAGATTAAGCGAAGAGGATTTTTTTGTGATTGTGACATAACTACTTATTTATTTTTCCTCTTTTCACGTAATATTCCCATTACCATGCCGCCAAGTTTGATGTTTTGGTTTGTTTACTTTTTCAGAGGTTTAATTTACGGTCACGTTTGAACACATGTTTTTTGATAAGAAGTTAAGTGGTCTCTCTCACACTTCAACAACTTCTTATTGTGATTGTAATAATTTACCATAATTTACAGCGTAGACGGCCTACTTTAAATACTGCTCGCATCTCTGGGATGGATCCGCAAAGTACTTATAAGATTCTCTCGACAGGTTGCAGCGACGTGCGGTCCGCATTATGGGAAACCCTGAGGTCACAAGTACCCTCAAGCCTCTGCAGATGCGTAGAGATGTTGCTTCCTTGGCAGTATTTTACCGTCTCTATCATGGTAAATGTTCTGAAGAGCTATTCCTATTAGTCCCACCCTCTCCTTTCCTATAAAGGACGACACGTGCAGGACTTAGATGTCACCCGCATACGGTGCAGAACATTCCTTCAAGAACCAAGCGGTGCGGTGACTCTTTCCTTTGTCGCACCATTAAGACCTGGAATTCCTTGCCAGCTCACGTGTTTCCCTCTTCCTACAGTCCCAGGTCCTTTAAGCGGGGCGTGAAAAAGCATCTGATGAGGCCGTCAAGCTGAGTGCCACCATTGTTAACATGGCACGTGTGTATAATGGTGGCCCTCTCTCCTAAGACTTTTCCTTCAGCTTACCATCAGGCAAGGTAAAGTCAAATTGGCGTGTCATATATAAAAAAAAAGTTCCACCAAGAGCCATCAACCATCAGTATAAACAGTTTCAAAAACCAAATTATCCAATAAGGTAGTTCCCTCGCACCGCACCACGCCTGCCCCTGGGACTTCTACAATTTAAAGATGGAAAGAGGGACAGTAGGGTGCGAGCCGCCGCCGCCATTCAAATGATTTATAAAGTCGAACGATTTGACTGCATTTTCCATAAAACTCCAAGATTTACAAAAATCGCGACTATTCTAAATTTCAAGATTTGAAGGTCCCTAACGCGCGATTGTGACGCCTCCGATGTTGCACACGTCAACCAGGTCACGGTAATCACATCTTACCAGGTGGGTCGTGTGCTTGTCTGCCACCTAAGTGGTATAAATAAAAACTCTAAACATTTCCATCGTTGCGACCCTTTGTCGCCAGTTGTCGCGATCGCGACTCACACTTTGGCATCGCGCATGTCGCGCATCGATAGGGTATGGGGTATGTTCTAGGAGCTCGTTATTGACACAATCAGCACGCTTTTGTCCAATCATTGGCCTACTGCCTCAGCCAACTAGTTATTATATGTAGGTAATAATAAAGATGAGTTGGTGTCAATTTTAAGCTTTTTTTAAGTCAATTCAGTTTAATTAGTCTAACAAAATAATACCAAATACAATGAATGCAGGTTATATTACCAGAACTTGGCAGCGGCTGTCATGTTGGATTCTTATTTCTTATTGGTTATGTCAGCTGTCTGTCAACTATTGTCAATTGTCAAATTTTGTTTATGTAATTTAAGAAAATACAAATTCCAAATTAAAATTTAATCCAATTTAATATAATTTAATTTAACATAATATATATCTAGGGTCATTTGCAGGATTTGAGAATTAACAAAAATAAAAATGGGCACTGTACATGCTAAGGTGAGTGAATAGCCTATCAGGTAATTTATAGGTTATCTTTTTAAAATTATAAATTTGTTTTGTTTTTTTTTGTATCTTTTTAACTTTTATATTGAGTTTGGAAGTTATATATATAAAAAAAAGATATAGCTTAATGTTAAACCAACATATTCCAATACTATTTGAGCAATAATAGTGTTTTAGTGACTATCATAATTTAGACCTCAATATTTTTTGAACTTATGCAAATAGCTTCATCTATTGACTTCTGAATAACTTAGCAGTTGGACGCAGAGTGCTATTAGTCACACATATCATCAGCCGAATTTCCTTGAGATTTTCAATAAAATTCCCAAAGAATTTGTATGTTGGATTCAAAATAAAGCGAAATTGAAACTACTTCATAAATATTTAGGAGTATAATAGCAATAGTTAAAGAAATTAGGATTAGGGCAACCACAGATTTAGTTTTCTTGCTAATTTCTACCTAGACTCCAGCAAAAACAAAATCATATTATAAGCAATATACATCCTTTGTATGTTATTAATTATGCATGCAAATGGTCACTACTGTGGACATACGAGATTGTGTGAAGTGGAGGAGGAAGAGTCAGAAGGAGAACCCTGAGCTGCGAGGTCGCTTGGCCTCAGATGCAATCAGGAAAATATCTCTTAATGAAGATAACGATCACTTTATCTGTTATTAGTTGGCATTTGTTCCTAACGCAGTACTCACATCTTCAATGTAGGTAAAGTAGTTTCAATATTCAGATAAACAATATAGGGAGCTCAAGAAGTGTGTAAGGATAGATGCAAATGGTGGACTTTTGTCTCTGCCTAACTCGGAGAGAATTAATGAAAAAGAGGCATATTTCTTTGTGTCAAGATTTCTACATACCTATATAACTATGTATATGTTGTTATACTCATGCCCTTCAATCCCTGAAAAGGTAAGCAGAGACGTATTAACACCCAAATTTCACCAAATATGATTTTTGGCCCCATATAGTTGAGGGTGAGCCCAGCCAAATGACCATCCAGCAGGCACTTTTCAATGAACAACTCCCTACCTTACTCGCCTTCTACAACACCCATGGGAAAGGATGGAGTGGACATACTGCGCAATGGGCAAAGATTTTTTTTTTCAGTCAAGTTCATAATATTTTTTGTAATCAAAATGGTAGATCAGCTACCAATAATTTCGATTATGGTCCTTAGAACACGACACCGCGCCCCAACACAGATAGATTGTTCATAATGCATTGTATCTGTTGCAGTCACAGCCGAGCGGCGAGAGCGTGGGCGCGGGCAGTGGGGGGGGCCTGTTCGAGTTCGAGGAACCGCTGGAGGTGGACGACGAGCCCGCTGCCAAGCCCACCATCAAGCTCAATGGAGTGCGGGTATGTCATCGTCATGATCATTATATAGACGTATCTTCCTGATGACTTCTGAGGCCAAGGTGAACTCGGAGCTCAGGATCGGCATTCCGGCTTGTCCCCTTCCACTTCGCACGATCTTGGGCGTCCAGTGTATTGAGGCCATTGGCACGCATATCACCCTCCACGACGTCAAGCCAATACTTCTTGGGCCTACCCCTTCTACCTGGACCTGGCGGGGGCGCCATCGCCAGCCACTTGTTTCTACCATCAAGCTCAACGGAGTGCGAGTATGTCTCTTACTAATATATACACAAAAGCTGTATCCCCCCCCCCCTCCCAATCCTCTCTAGCAGCTGTATGGGTCTGGCTGAAATTTGCCAACCCACACAGCACTTATATCTCCGCTCAGTGCAAATATTTATATCCATGAATATGGGTATTTGCATTGGTCTGGTTGTGTTCCGGAGAGAGCAATTTAAGCCATCGCCTCCGAATGCCATACGAACATGTACGCTCCCGGTAAAACATTTAAGTAATTATAAGCAGTTTTGTAATGCCAAATAAATAAATTTTACTTTATGCATGGCAGTCGTTATATAGGGTACTTGGGTACAATGGCACACAGAGGGACTGATCACACATTCGATCAACGGCGTCACCAGTGGCAGCAGTAGTAACAGTCTGGAATTCATTCTGGATTACCACATAGGATACTTTTTCTCTAATCCTTCAAATGACTATGTTTTTCCGTCACCACACGGAAACTATATAATAATAGCCTATGTCTGTCTGTGTCAGGCCCGAGTGGACCGCGTGCACGTGGACGGGCTGTCCCGGACCAAGGACGACGTCATCAGGTCCACCGTGGATGACTTGTTCCACGCCACCGACTTCGAGGATGTCATACTGCGCGCGCACAAGGTAACGCGTTCATATCCTTCCTAGATAGTGAATAGTGTGTTCTAGAATTATCATGCGTGACAGCCATACATACATATTGATTTAGATTGGAACCGTGACCAGTGCCTTAGGCGCGTTTTATACCTAGAGAAGAGACGTGGCGGAGATGTATGACGTGCCGGACAATTTAAGTTACACAATATAAACCTTATGAAGTGTTTAATAACGTCGTTTTTGCCTTAGAAGCGAATTGCGCCCGCGCCTCCAGTCGACGTCCCGCCACTAAAGTGACGAACCATCGCATCCAGTGGCGCGCGTCACGTAATCGACGTTATTGTACACCACTTAAGGTTTATATTGCGTTACATAAATTATCCGCTACCGCCAAATCTCATCCGCCACATTTCTTCTGTATAAACCGTGCCTTACAGGGGGATGCTCTGACCGCTGAGCTACTGAGGCACGCCTTGGGGCGACGGTGGAGCCATCTACCATTCAAGTACCGCCCGAGCATTCCCTTTTTACGATCTAACTAAATCGATTTGAATAGTTAGAATACTAATTTCTTTAAAATTTCATTAAACATAGAAACATAAATATTTTTTACGGAATCCTATTAATCGAATCCTACTACCTACTAATAATTTAAATGTGATAGTTTGTGAAGATGTTTGTTACTTAGTCATGCTCCTAGCTGTAACTTGGTACCTACAGGGATAGTTTAGTCTGGAATAACTTGTACGCTTTGGGTGAAATATCCCACACACAGAAAGACAGATCACCCGTCCGATCAACGGCGTCCCCACTGTAGTAAACTCCCCAGCTAACCTAAAATCCTTGTATTATGACCAGCATTCGAACTCTGGACCTATTGATCGTAGAACCGACGCTTCATTATTACCCAACTCGTGTGTTGTTAGGTCCGGCGCGCCCTGGACGCCATGGGGTGCTTCCGAGAGATCGGCGTGCTCATCGACGTGTCTTCGGGACCCGACGCCACGCCCGAGGGACTTGAGGTGAGACTCCACTTGTTAGAGTATCCTCTCGGGTGTCGGAGATCTCTCAACGACCTCCGTCCTCCATGAACGTGGGCCCGGGGTGACAGGTGGAGCCGCCTGTCACCCTAGCAGAAGCAGGACTACTCCCCTATCCGAGGCAAGATGGGGACACCATAGTCCCACACTCGAGGGGTCTTCAAAGGCCTTGGGTCAGTCGGGGCGTAAGGGATATGCCATAGGCTACCCCACCCTCGGCAACTTGGCTCGAGGCAGAGTGCGGTTTTAGTCGACAAAACCACCCCTACTGACTTGCCAGCCAGCGTTTCTGCACTTAAAAAATACCCTAGAATAGGCATCCTTTTGGCCGACTGGCACAAGAACTCACCATAAAGTCTGGGAACTCTTCACCAGCTCACGTGTTTCCTTCTTCGTACAGTCCCGGGTCCTTTAAGCGGGGCGTGGATAGCATCTCATGAGGCCGTCAAGCTGAGTGCCACCATTGTAACATTATTGGTGTCTGTGATATTGAACCTCTTCCCTGAGACTTCGCTTAGCTTACCATTTTTTAAGTGGTTATGTGGCTGTGGACGTGTGCAACACCAGGGGCGTCATGCTCGTGTTGCCGACCCTGTACGAACAGATATTTTCAATGCCGTCAGTGCAGACAAAGCAGGACAAGCCTTTGGCCTTCCCACTGACGCACACAAGCTCTCCAGTGAGCTCTGGCTACCCTAATCACCGCCGGGAACACAACACGAGGTTATTATGACCGCAGTATTCTGTAGGGAGGAGGTACTTCCCCAGTCGTACTGCTGTCGATCACTGTCGTGTCCTACCTCCTTCGAAATTGATATACCGGGGTGTTTTCAGGTGACGTTTCAAGTGCGTGAGTTGTCTCGCATTGTGGGCGGGGTAAATACCACGGTCAGCGAAAATGAGGGGAACCTCGTGCTAGGTGAGCCATCATTGTCTTCTTCATCGTAGCGTTAATCCCAGTCGCGTCCGTAGCTTTCACCTCGAGAGTCTCGGGTCAGCTTTACCGGTTTAACTGTGAATTTGGCTAAACTTCGATATTTTCCGTGAAGCCACTGCCATCTGACCTCCACAACTCATTGGCGATATCGTAGTATTACAGTTGGACCAGTTGTTGATATTTTTAGAGCTCGCAACTACCCGTAATGGCTGACAACCGTGACCGACGGCTTAACGGGCTCTTCTAGACACGATCAGGCCAATACAGTGTACAAGTGGACATCAAACCCGGGTCTTCTGCGGAGCAGTTGAGTTCACTACCGCCACGCCACGCAAACACTCAAATCCACCGATCATAGATTATATTACACCAATTCCACCGCCAAACTCCCGTTTCTCTCGCGACTTGGGGTCAAGATATATGTCTCAACTTTAGCAGTTTCCTCTCCGCTCCAGGTGTGAAGATGCCCAATGTGCTGGGGCGCGGCGAGCGTCTGCAGGCCGAATACAGTATGGGCTACCGCAGTTCTTCAAACTTCAGCGTGGCCGCCACAAAACCCTACCCGCAGAAACCGCTCGTGCCCGTGTGAGTACACACACGCACACGCACACACACACACACACACACACTCACACACGCGCATACGCACTAACTGAACATGTCCCATGTGTCGGCAGGTTGACGGCGACGGTGTATCAACAGAACCACGAGTACCCGTGGTCGGGCTACCGCCTGCTAGACCGCGGCCTGCTCATGGACGTCGCCTTCAAGACTTCGCCCGCCGTGAGTAGACTCCCTTACCCTCCCATATAGCTGGGCTTTTGGTACCTACCGCCCGGCTTGTACAGCTGTGTGCTAGACATCGTCACTTCCTCTAATACCCAGGTCCCTAGAACCTAACCATCTGGCCAGCTACCCGACCGCTGGCGTTGTTAAATCGGATTCGATCCAAGAAGAACCGCACATAGTCTTTGGGTCTACAGTTGCCGTAGGTGATATATCCAGCAACACATCTCTCGCACTCCGGCCAACACAGGGTCATCTCTATTGTCGAGATGGCCCTCCTCGATTGTGGGGACCGCAGTGCCCTGTCACCCACACGCTTCCCATATAGTTGGTACCTTGGTACCTCGCCGCACGATGATCTTTAAGGCAGCTACGCTAAGCGACTATCCTCCCCTCCCCATCATTCCCGGAGCAAGATAAGGCCTCCGTGCTTCTCACACCCATGGGGTTATTTCGGAACCAGAGATGACTCTGGATCAGCTGGAGTGTGATGGAAATAACTAATTGGGGCAACTTACACCCTGATGTGCGGTTTTAGTCAGTGCCTAATAACGTGTGATGTTGCAGACGAAACACAACATCCAGTGGGAGGGGCTGGTGCGCGACACGGCGGTGCTCAGCAAGACCACCAGCTTCAAGGTGCGCGAGAGCAGCGGTGAGTGCCCTGCAGGATAACTTCACTGTACGAGATTACACAGTATATGGCAAGTTTGCCCGCACATCGACGGTACCTCCACGTCTTCTTCATCCCCCCAGCGTTAATCCCAGTCGCATCCGAAGCTTTTTACTTGGAGTCTGGGGTCCGTTTCACCAGTTTGATATCAACTTCAGTAATATTAGTGTCTTGTAACTATGTTGTCTATTTAGTGACTCGTTACATACTGAGCTCAACTTATAAACCCGGATGCCACAGGTCCCCAAATGAAGTCGATCCTCCGTCACATCGTGTCGGTGGACCACCGCGACGAGCCGATCTTCCCGTCGCGCGGCACGTGGCTGCAGTTCACGTCGGAGGTAGCGGGGCTCGGGGGCGGAGTCGCCAACCTCAAGACGGAACTGCATGCACAGGCTAACGCGCAGTTATTGGACGATATCGTGAGTATACAATACCCCCCTGTCCGGGGACAGGTGGGAACACAGAGGAACCCACACTTGAAGGGGACAAGCTCGAAACCGGGGATAGCTCTGGTTTAGCCGGGGTTCCAGAGTTGATTTAAGCAATCTCACCCTGGCATCGGAAGATATAAGTTTGGGTGCATTTAAGTCGGTTCCACTCCGATATAACATTCATATTTAGTAGAGATGCGCCGAGTAGCACTTTTGCCGAGTAACGAGTACCGAGTTTTACTCGGTTCATTTTTTTTCCTACCAAGTACTCGGCCGAGTAACTCGGTTCAATCAAATCCCCGTTTCGGGCGCGTAAACAAAACAAACAGATTCGCGCGGCACGAGCGGCCGGCTCGCGTTGATACACCCCTCACCCCGCCCCCACCTTTCATCTATCAGTCGCTTGCTAGTTTACAAACAAATACGTCGCGTTGCACGTCATAGTAAATAAATAATTGAAAAAGTTTGTTAATTAACAATTGACTGTGATGACTTCATGTAAAAGATTCCGAATTTGGACGTTTTACGACGAAATTGAAGAAGATAAAACGAAAGTGAAATGCACCTTATCACAGAATAGATAATAGTACTAGCGTACAGAATGGAAGCTCACCCCCTCCCACCGATATCATTTCCTCTCCCCGCACGTCAAAATCATGGGCGCTTTCATGGGCGCCTAAAACAAAGGTTGTCGCTAGTAAAATTCGAGTAACGGCACTTCGGGAAGAAGAGTGAAAAGTTCGGCTAGCTTCGGTTTTTAAGGCGTCCTCTCTTTCACACATGACTATAGTGAAATTTAACCCTCAAAAGCATCTTGCTTTTTTGTATAAATAATTAATAAACTACACATAGTAAGAACATTTTTACTTTTTCCACAGTATTTATTATTGAACCTGACCGGTTTCGCCTTATGGTAACTTCAAAAGTATACATTGATGTTTTTGAAATGTTTCTAATCTTAAACACTAGAGGTGTTTACGACTAGAAATGTTAATAAACATTGCGATACTGGTCAGGTTCAATAATAAATACTGTAGAAAAAGTACAAGTGTTCTCAATATGTGTAACAACAAGTTCCACCAGGGTCATCAATGAACAGTATAAAAAAAAACTAATGAACTGGATGTCAGGTTCGCCCAGTACTAAATTCGTGAAAAATCTTATCAATTATAATAATTTTCATATAGTCCAGATTTTTTAGAAAATAACAGCCTCCGTGGCGTGGCGGTAGTGAACGCGGCCGCTACGCAGGAGGCGCGGGTTCGATCCCCGCTCAGTGCAAATATTTGTATGCATGAATATGGATATTTGCATTGGTCTGGGTGTTTCTATGTATAATATGTATGTATTTACAACAAAAAGTATCTAAGTATGTATATCCGCATTCTAGATTCCATAACACAAGCTAGTTAAGCTATGCTTACCATGGATCTAGATAGCGTTGTGTGAAATGTTGTGGAATATTTATTATTATTATTATTAACTCTAGAACTAGCATGTTAAGTGACATTATGGTGGACCGATATTGATTATAGGTGTATTATTTTTTTAACATTATAAAGATTATAACTCAAAAGCATATGATGCGGATTTACATTAGTAAACATTCTAGGGTTAACAAATGGGCGGTACCTGGCAATGACGGAATCCATGATGGACGACATTAATTGTGAAACATTCAAATTGAAAAAAATGCCACACTTCAAAGGCGTGAGCTGTCAAAATATTGATTCTTAAATTTTATAAAGTATAGAGTGGTTAAAACCATTTGTTTCTAAAAAATATAAATAGATATCTTTCCGTGAACTTTCGTTTAGTATAAATTATACTTGATACTTAAATAAATTAACACTTTTAAATTATAGTGTGCTCAACTTCCATTTTTCTAATTTCCTACTCGCCGTTGACAATTCAAAATAAGTATTAGGATAGTTATTACAAAAACCGGGCATAAAATCCGTGTCATTCAGTTGAGGTTCAGAAACCTTGGTACGTAAAAAAAACACCATTTATAAAAAAAAATGTTCTACCTCACCCTTGGCAATGGAGCATTAATTACTAAGGGATAAATCTAGTAGTTTTGTAAAGAGTTCCAGATCATTTTTTGGCATCTGGAGATCAAATCTGGTATCCTCACTTATATTTCTTTTATACGATACGTATCTTTATTTTATAGCTCCCTGGATATTTCACCAATAAATATTGTCAATCCGTTCTAAAAAAAGCCACAACAAACGTCTCCGCCTTTTCTCATGTTTTTTTTCCACAACTACCTGTAAGGAATCATGTTATTTCAGCCAAAAATCATCAATATCCGTTCATAAATAACGCGACAGAAAAGGCACCCCTTGTCTCCTCCGATTAAAAAGCTCTAGGCAAAAATGATGTTTTAAATCAAAGAACATGTATGCCATGTTTGGTGACAATCGGTTAAGAAATGTGCCCTTATAGACCGAACAGAACGGAGACTATTTATAATTAATGAAAAATTTCACGCGGGCGAAACCGTGAGCAACAGCTAGTTTTTATAAACACAATCGGTTTTAATTACTCTATAAACATATCAAAGTCGTGTTGTAGTATTGTTTTGTTATTTGTGCCAATTCTGTTGATTGACAGGACCAAAATGTATCGCCATATTCTTTTCTTCCGAAGCGAAGAAAAAGATAGAAATACGTTTTAATGTAAAAATTATTAATATGAATTTTTGTAACAACAGAATTGTCGCCTCCGTCGGATGTGACGTAAATCATGACACTAAGGGATAGAGTGAGAAAAATCACGCTATCTCACTCGAAAATTAGCTCAAATTTCAAAAAGTGCCATCCATGACATTTCTAATTTTCTCACACATCAACACTACCGTGCATGTACACGAGCTATGTTTGTAGTAATTACAACGCGATTGTTTCATACATTTTTCCGAGAGCTTCCGAGGTGTGACCTTATGCAATTCTCTGATTTCACGTAGCGGTATTGGACGGAAGGCTTCTACGACAGCAATGTTAAGCCATGTTAAAATAAAGCACACAGAAGAGTTTAAAGGTTTGGAAAATGAAACTTTGAAAGAAGAAGAAAGAAGAAAGAAAGAAAAACCTTTTATTTTAGTGCAGCACCGATTACACAATTAATTGTGTACTGACACACGCAAACAAGTTAATCAGGCACAATTGTTCTTCGCGCTACACCAAAAAAAGGGCCAGTTCTGCATGGTATCAGGCACAACTGCATGGTATTAGTCACAAGTGCCTGACGCTAGTTTACAACTGGCTCCTATGTGGAGGGCAGGCGACATGAATAATAAATAGAAAGATATTAAATTTATAAAAATCTAGAAAATAGAAAAAGAGATGGAACACAAAACAAAAAAAAAACAAAAATAAAAAAACAACAGCAGAAGCCAATATGCTGGAAATATCTCAAAATTGTGAGCTATTTGCGTCAACGTCAACAACCTAAATATATTGCTTTACCTAAACCGAGTATACTCGGCATTAAAACCGAGTTATTCGGCCGAGTATGAGTATCAAAAAACCCGCCGAGTACGCCGAGTACCGAGTAGCAACCGAGTACTCGGCCCATCTCTAATATTTAGAGATACAGAGGGGCTTATGAGATACAGCTTCATTAGAGACAGACAGTGAAATCTCAGCAATAGGATTCCATTTTTACCCTTTGAAACGGAACCCTAAAAACACGGACTAAACGGAATGCTGATTACCAGTCATCATAGGTTGGCTTTTTACCTTTAAGATCGTCAAGTGTCGCTTGAACTGTGCGTTCTGGTGCCCGTAGGTCCTGCAGGGCACGTGCGCGCTGGGCGTGCTGCACGACGTGTTCGGCACGGAGCTGGCCGACCACCTGTACCTGGGCGGGCCCACCACGCTCCGGGGCTTCCAGCAGAGGGGCGTGGGGCCGCACGCTGATGGGCAGGCCACCGGCGGCCGAGTGAGTAGCGCGCACGCACACACTTCCTCACACAAACAAACACACTTACACCTTAACACACACACAAACATACACACACACACACCTACTCGCACACTCTCAAACACACTCGCACCTGCTCACACTCACGTTGTCCGCTGCTGGCAGGTGTACTGGGCGAGCGGGCTGCACGTGTTCGCGCCGCTGCCGTTCGTGGGCGCGCGCGGCGGGCTGGGCGCGCTGTTCCGCTCGCACCTGTTCCTCAACGCGGGCTGCCTCGCCATGCCGGGTGAGTGGCGTGTGTTGGCGTGTGTTTGTGTCACTGACACTGACACTGTGGCCACTGAGTGCGTGTGTGTGCAGAGCCTGGCGGCGCGTCGCTGCTCGAGGCGCTGAGCCTGGCGCGCGCGGCGTGCGGCGCGGGCGTGTGCGTGCGCCTGGGGCGCGTGGCGCGGCTGGAGTGTATGTGTGTCACTGGAGTCGATGTTGGCGTGTGTTTGTGTCACTGACACTGACACTGTGGCCACTGAGTGCGTGTGTGTGCAGAGCCTGGCGGCGCGTCGCTGCTCGAGGCGCTGAGCCTGGCGCGCGCGGCGTGCGGCGCGGGCGTGTGCGTGCGCCTGGGGCGCGTGGCGCGGCTGGAGTGTATGTGTGTCACTGGAGTCGATGTTGGCGTGTGTTTGTGTCACTGACACTGACACTGTGGCCACTGAGTGCGTGTGTGTGCAGAGCCTGGCGGCGCGTCGCTGCTCGAGGCGCTGAGCCTGGCGCGCGCGGCGTGCGGCGCGGGCGTGTGCGTGCGCCTGGGGCGCGTGGCGCGGCTGGAGTGTATGTGTGTCACTGGAGTCGATGTTGGCGTGTGTTTGTGTCACTGACACTGACACTGTGGCCACTGAGTGCGTGTGTGTGCAGAGCCTGGCGGCGCGTCGCTGCTCGAGGCGCTGAGCCTGGCGCGCGCGGCGTGCGGCGCGGGCGTGTGCGTGCGCCTGGGGCGCGTGGCGCGGCTGGAGTGTATGTGTGTCACTGGAGTCGATGTTGGCGTGTGTTTGTGTCACTGACACTGACACTGTGGCCACTGAGTGCGTGTGTGTGCAGAGCCTGGCGGCGCGTCGCTGCTCGAGGCGCTGAGCCTGGCGCGCGCGGCGTGCGGCGCGGGCGTGTGCGTGCGCCTGGGGCGCGTGGCGCGGCTGGAGTGTATGTGTGTCACTGGAGTCGATGTTGGCGTGTGTTTGTGTCACTGACACTGACACTGTGGCCACTGAGTGCGTGTGTGTGCAGAGCCTGGCGGCGCGTCGCTGCTCGAGGCGCTGAGCCTGGCGCGCGCGGCGTGCGGCGCGGGCGTGTGCGTGCGCCTGGGGCGCGTGGCGCGGCTGGAGTGTATGTGTGTCACTGGAGTCGATGTTGGCGTGTGTTTGTGTCACTGACACTGACACTGTGGCCACTGAGTGCGTGTGTGTGCAGAGCCTGGCGGCGCGTCGCTGCTCGAGGCGCTGAGCCTGGCGCGCGCGGCGTGCGGCGCGGGCGTGTGCGTGCGCCTGGGGCGCGTGGCGCGGCTGGAGTGTATGTGTGTCACTGGAGTCGATGTTGGCGTGTGTTTGTGTCACTGACACTGACACTGTGGCCACTGAGTGCGTGTGTGTGCAGAGCCTGGCGGCGCGTCGCTGCTCGAGGCGCTGAGCCTGGCGCGCGCGGCGTGCGGCGCGGGCGTGTGCGTGCGCCTGGGGCGCGTGGCGCGGCTGGAGCTGAACTACTGCGTGCCGCTGCGCGCGCTGCCGCACGACGCGCACGCGCACGGCCTGCAGTTCGGCGTCGGCGCTAACTTCCTGTAGGTGAGTGCGCGGCCCGCCTCAGGGGTCCCAATTATACTCGACCTCGAGAGCCTTGTTCCTTATTCCATAATGATCTAATTTCGTGATTAATGTGTCATGGTGGACGCAATCGAAAGCCTTGGATAGATCACAGAATACACCCAATGCATCATGCTTATCCTCTCAGGCCTCGTAAATACAATTTAACAATTCTATACCAGCATCAGCAGTCGAACGTCCCTTAGTAAACCCAAACTGTTTATCATGAAATAATTTGTTTTCACCAAAATGGGTCATCAACTGTCCTAGGATTAATTTCTCAAATACTTTACTCAAGGTCGGCAACACAGAAACGGGTCGGAAATTAGAAGGGTCTGTAGCACTGCCAGCCTTGAACAAAGGTATGACTTTGCTATGTTACATTAAATCAGGAAATATACCGCTGTTGACACAGTCATTAAACACAGTTGCTAGATGGGGAGCAATGACATCAATGATACATGAAATAGTTTTGACTAATAATCCCCAAAGATCCGCGGTCTTTTTGATATTAATAGAGTGAAACGCTTTGGTGATGTCCTTGCTATTAACAACTGTCTGTCTTCAAGGACGAAAATTGCTTGCAGACGCTGTTTTAGTCTCTTTGTGATCCAATATTGGGCCAAAATAGTGCTGTTGGCTCCGATAACCTATATCGGGCCGGACAATGTGAAAAAGATATACATAATAATATGTCATAAATTTGACTTCATCCGAAATCGGATGTCGGATAACGGATATCGGACATTGTAAAAACACTAACACCGAGCGATGACCAGAGAAAGCAAATAGGCTGTCCACACTGTAGCGTTGGCCAACGTTCGGCCAGCGTTAATATTGGCTTTTATCTACATAGCCAATTATGTCCAAAATAGCATTCACCTATTTCTAACAATGATCTTCACGTACTAATATAAGAATAAAGTAGTAAAAGCGATTTTCCACCTTATTGAAATTACAAAGTATGGATTCTTTTTCTTATATTTCTTAATTAAGAATGACACTATGGTCGCGAATCGCATGCACTATTTTCATTGTTGAATATTCTCGAAATATCTATAAAAATACGCTTTTGTGCATCTATTCACAATCCTTATCACGGAAATGAGACTAAAAGCTAAGTACGAATTGAAGTTGGTAACGATCTAGACCTATAAAATTTTAAAAAGACTTGTGCAAGCAATTTTCGACCTTATTGAAATGACATTGTATTGAGATTTTTTTCTTGTATCAGCGTCGTCTATTTATGCGAAAAGACACGTAAGAAAGAAAATGTCTTTATGGTTGATAGTCGCTTGCAGTTTCTGTTTTAGTCTCTGTTTCAAAGTTTTAGACTGTTAGATTCCCACTTAAGATCCCCACCTGCTTAATTAGCTCTAGTGGTATTCTGTGCCGGGCCGGACGAAAAATGAAAGAAGGAAGCGGTGCGGTTTCGGCTCCGATAGCTGATCCCCATATATCTGACAATGTGAAAGCCAGGTCTTTGGGGTCGGCAGCACGAGTGCCACGGCACTGGTGTTGCATATGTCCATAGGCCACGATAGCCACTTTCCATAAGGTGGGCCGTGTCCTTGTCTGCCAGTTCTGCCACCTAAGTGTTATTAAAAATACCTTTCATATGAAACCTTTTTCATTGAATAGTAAAATTAATGAAATAAAGTACGTTTTTTTCTGGCATGGCTTCAGCGGCCTTTGTGCCTATCACTATTTGTTCACGAAATAAAATATTCATTTTTTCACTGCAGATCGAAAGAATCACCACAGATAATATAATGCTTATAATGGCACTTTTTTGTGAATAGTGACATCTAGTTGAACTTGCAAAAGTATGTCAAAATTGCTTGCCATCACATCGCCATCTAGTTTTAGCTCCTGAACTAAATTGCTGCCTGTCTGCCTAATGGAGTTGCGAGTGTAACCCATTTTTGTTCCTGATTGGGCATCTGTATAAGAATTATATTGGTGTCGATTCGGTTTGGCAAAATTCCGACTAAACTAAACTATAATTAGTTTAGTCACGTCAAATTGCGGTTTCTTATTCGGGAAAACACCAACTAACTTAATTTGACAGGACTAAACTATTTTTAGTTTAGTCGAATTCAATTTAGTGAAAATTGCTATTTTGCTATTCGGTAAGGCAAAATTTTATTCCTGTCAAACTAAAATCCGACTTATTTTAGTGGCCATATTTTTGGTCACGATTAAACTAAACTAAACCTTGTTCTGCTGATTGTTTGTGCTGGTTGAAATTTTTAAATTACAGAAAAATGAACGTATGCGTTGTGGCTACTTTTTTCTATGAGCAAGAAAGGTAAATAAGAAAATTTATCAACTAAATATATGTTTATTTGTTCAAAATTGACCTAGCAGTAAAAAATTCCGCATCAATGCCATTGTGGAGAAGCAGTTGACCGACTCGGACACCATGGCCTGTCATGCTGCAGGAGCGCGGGGCGAATTCCACGGCACGCCATTTTAACTTTTAGTTTTATTTTTTTTATTATATTTAGTATTGTGTATATAATATATATAGTAACTTTATTCATTTAATTTATTTTTTGCCAGTACATCTGTAATATATGTAAAAATTGTGTAACAATAAAAATAATTGAAAAATTAAAAATTATCATAAAGGTTGGGTTTGAAATTTAATTTAAGGTTAGAAATTTATTTGTTTTACAGAAATCGGGAAAACGGGCCAGGTTGCTTTGGTCGAGGGATGCATCAAATCCGTTTGAGATGGCCGACCGCAAATTTAGGAAATTCTTTAAGGTCCCGTCATCAGCGGCCAAGTTCCTGTTGGAGATACTAGAAATTCACCCTAGATTAAGCGAAGAGAATTTTTTTTGTGATTGTGACATACTTATTTATTTTTCCTCTTTTCACGTAATATTCCCATTACCATGCCGCCAAGTTTGTTGTTTTGGTTTATTTACTTTTTCAGAGGTTTAATTTACGGTCACGTTTGAACACATGTTTTTTGACAAGAAGTTAAGTTGTCTCTTGTCTCTCTCACACTTCAACAACTTCTTATTGTGATTGTACTAATTTACCATAATTTACAGCTTAGACGTCCTACTTTCTTTCTATAAGGACGTTGTCATTCGTTCATTGAATTCACAGATTAAAAAGGGTTTATTCAATTTAGTCGTGTGACCTTGACTAAAAATGCATGCACTATTTTTAGTTCGGTGGCCATACCGAATAGACAAAACGTTGAACTAAACTAAAATAAGATAAATTTTAGTTTAGTTTAGTTTAATCGGGTGGACATGCCGAATTGACACCATTATCTGTGGTTCGATTGAATATATATGCTATATGCAAAATATGATTGCCGTGATTGAAATATTGTGAGTCGTGTATTTGGTTGCCCTATCTCCTTACTCGTAAATCCACGCGGATTGTAAGTGCAAGCTTACAATGGGCCACTTATAAGTCCGAGACCGAAGTAACACCCGTGTGCCTACATATTTATTGAACAGATTCTATCGCGATTTATTATGATGATTGGTATTTATTCGTTTCGGTTGCTCTTATTCACGGGATAACAATAGAAATAAAACATCTATAGTAAAACGCAAAAACCAGTAGATGGCACTAGTAGTCTAATTTTAAGAACTAAAAAAGTTACATAAAACACTTATTCCGCTATGTATAATCACGTAATTTTTTTCAGAGTTTAAATATATGATAATGTATAATGTACCTAAGCATACACAACCCATTGATAAGATAATGGTGCTATTTCAGGAAGCTGCCATTTAGCGGCATTATACGTTTTGTCTATAACTTTTACAATTTCTACAGAATCAATATAGACTAGAATATTTTTAGTTTTATTCAGTCATACTTAATAATTTGATTAGTGCTATTTTTGATAAATAAATTTTAAATAATAGAAATTAGGAATCATTGTCACAACATTGTCGCCATCTAGTAACAACGCATGCGAACTTATCGCTGCCTGACTCCCTTAGCAAGTTACGAGGGTAACCCTTTTTTAAGTATCTGTAAAAGAATAATATTATCTTATCTCTGCTTTTATGCAGAAATGGTGGGCTCAGTGTAAAAAATACCAAATAAATCGCAATAGAATCGGTTAAATAGATAGGCTGATAGGTTTTCAACAAACACTATTTGATTTGTTTGTTCGCAGGTAAATACAGTGAGTTGAAATATAACGCCGCACCGAGCGAAGCCACGCTTTGTAAATAGTGTCGTAGATGTGTCGGGGCCGTCTCTTGTGATAAATTGCCGCGTACGTACTCCTGCGGCGGGTACTAAGAGTACTAGAAATAAATAAATTATTAAACCCATCTTGGCTTTTATTGTTCCTCATAATAATATGGATGGCAAAACTACTTCTTTTGAAATATCAAAATGTTGACTATAGCTAACTTCAGGATGTCGGTTTTTCGTGACGGTGTGCGCGCGCATCGTAAAAAATTACTCTCATAATTTTCCCCTAACGCGCCTAACTTCAAAAAATGTGTTCAAACTCATTAATTTTAATATCTCGCAAATGGCTTGTGTTGGTTAAAGGTTAACTTCGTTAAGTCAGGAGCGAGTCCGTGACTTCTCAATGAATGTTAGTAGGCTCCTAATTTTCCCATTAATAGTTTGCTATCTGCAACTAGATTTTCTTGCAATATATTGTAGATAAATAGCATAAGAGACATTTTATGTGTAAATCGTTATTCGCAATCAATTTACTTTTATAACTAAATTGTGAGGTGTATTATTTTTCTTGTTTTAATATTAATATAGGCCGACCACGCCCTAGATGTGCGTGGCGTGCGTTATTTCGGAATCGCACCAAATAAACAGCGCGCCGTCTGTGGGTCGCAGTGCAAGGCCGAAGGTGAGATTGCTAGTGCATATCCCTTGCAACCCGGCTGACCCAGGGACATCCCTCTCGATGTGGCCCTCTTCAGGTGGGGGGACCACTGGGCACCAACTCCTCTCCGGCATGGGGAGGCGCTGCCGTAGTGCCGGTATGGGGAAACACAAACATTAAAACTTTTTTTCGTTACATTTCGTGCCCCACGTTGGGCGCCAATGTAACGAAAAAAGTTTTAATGCTGTGTTTAATGTAAGGTTAAATAAAAGTTGCTATGGAAGCTGTAAAAAGAAATTAATATGACGTGTCTAGCTGGCTAACTGGTGAGACAGAGATAAATAAAAAGATGGATTTATAATGGATAATAACAATATATAATCGAACCTATATAGGGCTTGTACTATAGTAGTGGCAGTGCGGCGGTATATGAGCGTATGGCGATTTTCTGTTACCTCGAATGCATCACAAATCCCACAACCCCACTGGGACAGAATAGGATTAATTCGGCCGTTTCCTCGTGGTCATACTAGTTTGTTACACCAGTATGACCA
This sequence comes from Eilema caniola, assembly GCA_949126895.1. NCBI lineage: Eukaryota > Metazoa > Arthropoda > Insecta > Lepidoptera > Erebidae > Eilema > Eilema caniola. The sequence goes on along the minus strand of OX421490.1, from coordinate 239,538 downwards.
CGAGGATATAAATGTCCTCGTAGTCATACTATCATTTTGACACCCCCTTTAGAAAAAATAAGGAAACTAAAATACAGAACTAAGAATAAAAAGACTTTTATCGCAATTTTTCTAGAAAAAAACCAATACAAATCTCTCCATGTATGAGTTCCATTTGACAATTTGTAATGAAATCATCACGATCAATATACTATTGGCGTCTTTTTTTTGCCTCTTCCCTTATATCATTTTCTTTTTCATTTAAAACGTTAAGCAAACGCAGTATTGATACCGGAGATCGCTTTTTTATTTCTTTATTAAGTTGGGAGTGCCAACTTTCCACCACATTATTAGTCCTGTGGCGTTCACCATATACGGACCACTCTTTCTTAGAACATGTGGTAAACCAGGTCGTATTCATGTATTTCAGGAACTTTGTTAATTTCGGTGTAAAAATAAAACAATTCTACAATAATAACAAAATATATTCAATAATAAATAACCACTAACACTAATATTTACAATATCTTTTTTTTATTAACTAGTGAACTAACGCTCACGGCTGGTCTTTGGGTAGGCGCCTACCAGTGCTTAAAACACTTGTCAGTCCAAGAGACAGGTAGGTATAGACAATGCTTCTATAAGGACACAAATATTTTACAGGTGCACACTTTTTAGGGGTTGGGAGGTTAGCAGTTACTCCCATAAAAGCGGCACAAGACAAATCTCAATGAGAATAAGCCAACTAGATCTGCTTTATGTAACAAAAAGACCTTAAACCAACCATCAACTACGCGGAACTTCTAGTTTTTCACAAAAGGCAAGTTATGTCTATACAGATACCCGTCCACATTGAAATCCCGTTCAATTCATTAAACGCAAGTCATTGCTGAGCAACGGCAAGTTGATGACACGGCGCGTTCAGTAGTTGGCGGAGTTGAACACGTCCTTGTAGTGCAACTTGTGCGCCAACATGTCGTCCTCCGATATGTTATTGATCACGCTCGGCGGGAGCAGCGCCGCCGCCACCGACCTACGGACACGCGGTATATACACATAGGGTACGCTGAACTGACGACGTGAGAGGGAAAGACTGTTGCTGAAAGCGGAGTATTGGGTGTTATGCATCTATATTTATACTGTCAAGCTTAGTTTTCATTTGGTCTTTTGGGCTCGGGACTCCTCAACCTCATCTGCTAACAACACCTGATTGCCGGACGGGGCTCTGGCGTAAGCATCAGGCGGGAGTCAACTCGGCAGTCCAAACGTCGAGTTTCAATATACTAAGGAGATCATCATATCAGCATCTATATGTGAGTCTCCGGCGCATCCGAAGAACTCACTTAGGAGTCCAGGGTTCACCACTTCGCATGGTCCATATCCTACGAAACCATTCGATATCCTAAGATGATTATGTGATATAGATATATACTATTTCTTGCTGATACCCCGCAGCTTCGTCCATGTGGAATTCAGTTTCAGTTCCTGTTACTCTCTTTTTTAATCTTTAGTGGTACTTTTTTACAGAAAAATAATAGCCAAATCGTTCGAGCCGTTCTCGAGTTTTGCTTTTAACAACATCTATTTTAATATGTATAGGTGATAATGTGAACAGTGCGTGTTGCCTTACCGTCCCTCGGCGTTGAGAAAGTTGAAGGTGGAGCATGCGTGCTCGGTTGGCAGGATCTCCCCGTTGAGCGCGGCGGCGCGCACGGCGCGGAACACGCCGTCCACCACGCTCCGCTCGCTGGAGTCCAGGCCCACTATCTGTGAGCGGACGACGGGTATGACACTACTGGTAGTTTCGAGGGTAATATTTTATTCCCATGACACCACCGCTAGTATCGAGGGTATTTTTCATAGTTTTAAAGTAAGAGACAAAGATTTCCTAGATTTAAGTCGGGAAGATAGAAAGGTACCAGAGTATGTTTATGCGTAATTCTATTTTTGTAATGTTTGATACTCCTAATGGACACAAATGTGCCTTTGTAGTAGGAGCATTAGGGCATGGGTGTCCCGGTGCTCCTACCAGTAAGACTATTTAGTAGGAGCATGAAGCCAGAGCCAAATATCCACATAAGTATTATAGCCAGCCCTGTCACCGAACGTTATAAGTTATTTTCTTACATAGTAGCAGCCTCCTGTCATGGTAGGTCAGTTCTAACCACAGAACAGTACTCACCAACAAGTCTATCTTGGGCTCGAGCAGCTTGAACAGCCGGAGCGACTCCTCGGTGATGTAGTCTGACCCCTGCACGTTCCACGACAGCACCGTCCTATGGTCAAGAGATAAATACTCCATTTGGTTAGATACTTAACTACTACTTACATACTTAGTACATGTAAATTAGGCAGTATTAAGAAAGGGGGCGAACTCATATCTGACCCAGAAATCAAATCAAATCAAATCAAATCAAATCATTTATTATTTTGCAGAAAACACTGTTACAATGATGTTATCAATATAAATTGGTTTCAAGTGTTCCGACCTTAGAATAGGCATGCAAAATTTCTAAGAGTGGGATACAAATTGTGTTATGTCATAGTCAAATAAATACATTGTCAATAATAATGGTTAAAAATTAATATGTCAGAAGAAATAAATGGATGATATTGTAATTACATTAGACGGTCATTTAGATAATCTTTTATATTGTAGTAACATTTATCTGCTAGAAAAATTTTCAGCTTATTTTTAAATAAATTTATATTTTGTATAGGATACTGGAAATAATGTTGGAGACACATTTTCCAGAAAGAGTCGGCCAGGAGCTGATGTAAACCTGGTGGGCCCTGAACCCAAGCTGCCAATAGCCCACAATATCACAGAGGGCGTCATCAGCCGGAGGATAATGGCAGGGACCAACCGAAGATGGAAATCCGTCATCAGACAGTCGAAAGTGTTCATAAAAAGCTTAGACACAAAAAGAACAAGTCGACTGATGAAACTTTCCAGGAAAACCATGAGGCTTGTCATAGAAGTGATAACAGGCCACTGCCGAGTGAACAGGCATGTGACACTTATAGGAGTGAAGACTGATCCCAGATGCCCGAAGTGCATGCATGCCAAGGAAACCAGCATCCACCTGCTGGCCGAGTGCCCCATGTACTCGATGAAAAGATAGGAAATCATGGGAACGGATGAATAGATCTGGAAGACATTTCCAATCAGAGGGTGGAACAGATCATAAGTTTTTGCAAGGAAACAGGTAGGTTTGACAAAGTATAGTGATTGCCAGACACCCCTATTGCTTACGGGAAAGATAAGGGAAATGGGTGAAATGGCCCACACCAAAGGGCATATCACCCATCCGGTTACAGCGTCCCCTGCTGGCAGTAAGAAGGTACTTACTTAACGAAATGTAAACAATTATGATGTTTCTTTTTAAACTCACTTTATTTATATTCTAGTGTTTAGAAACTCATTTTAAAGACTAAAACTGAAATGGAACCACTAGTTAGTTAGTTAGTTTAGCATGTTTTTATAAAAAGTCACTACAAGACTATTTGCATTTAGTTTAGAACCTAACTGCATGGAGTATCGTTTAGGTAGTTATGATTTAGAAATACCTGTAAAGTGTTTGCCTGATTATGTTATTGACAATAATATTTTGTAATGGGAACATATTTTGTCTGCCGGCAACCCTGGGGTTATCCTTTCGAGAGCTTACCCGGGGTGCCCGGCAATGGACACTTGGGAAGGACGTTGTGACGTGTGGTTTTAGTCGGTCCGATTCCGACACACCCACCCCATTGTCAGCACCGATGGGGTGAAGCCCCTGGGGGTTTCAACACCTTAAAAAAAAATAAAAAATGTGATCATATTTCATCTCACCTTGGGAATATGGCCATAGGTCCAAGTACTGTAAGTCCATTGTTCAGTTTGAAGCCATACTGCAATAAAACAACAGTTTATTAAAGAACAAAACTAACATTCTGCAAAATGTTTCGGATATTAAACCAACTATGAATATAACCTGCTTTTCCATGTTAAACATCTTTCCAAATAGTTGTTCTGATCTGAACTCACAGCGTGGCTTTCTCCCTACCGGATTAACTACATATACATACATATTACCAGGTAAACCATAAAGTCAAACTTACGTAATTACTTACGTCTTTAAAAAAAATGTATTGACACAGGACATCCTCTGTGGCCTAGCAATAGAACATTTGAACGCTAATTCAGCTGGCTCCATGCATATATTTGCACAATTACTCGTTGTGTGCGTCTACAACAATGATTTCTATCAAAGACCTTAAGATAATTATGTAGAGGATATGGATGAAATGGCTCATACCGAAGGGCAGATCACCAATCAGGTCAACAATGTCCCCTGTAAATACGTAATCTACAACCAGAGATAGTTGTGCTCACCGTGGCGTAGGCGTCGATCATGAGTCCAAGCTCAAAGTCCTGGTTGATAACCTTCACGGTTGTCTTACCTTCCCCCTCGTACGCCGCCTTGCCGCGCGCCGCACTACGCACAATTATACATCACTAGATTAATAAATCAAATGCTGAGGTTTCACATATATGTTCTAATGCAAAAGTTTGACTCGCTCGAGCTCGATTTGTGCACACTCCAAATATTGGCGTATTTTCTACCTGGAGTGTGTTGGAAATAATATTAATTTACTAATTTTCTAATAGAAGTTTAAAAAATTATAAACTGGTAGACGTTACAAATCTAATATTATCTAACAATATGTAATTAAAATCTGAATATATAAATAGACTGAATAAATAAGATTATTCCCTTAAGTTTTAATATTTTTAAATAACCAAATATAGGCTTTACTGCTGCAGAACCATCTTATATCCTTAAATTAAATAAACTAACCTCAAAATCGGAGACATATTTTTAACTGTCCACGCTCGCCTAATCGTGTTGGACAACATATTGATCCACAAAATATTAGATATTATGTTATTGATAACCAAATAATAGTTAATTTTTGTAATTAATGACTTAAAAATGTACGGCGGAGTTTGTTTTTGTTGTCACTGTCACATTGCACTGCACTGACATTAGTGACATTTATAGGTATCAGCATTGTTCAGTCCCCAGTCCTAAGTCCCACCAAAACGACAGTCTCTTGTGTCTCAATACTTAGAATTGAAATTTTACATTGAGAGTTTGACTTTTGTAGCATTTATTCATACCAAATCAAGACAGTACTGAGCGACCGATAGTACGGCTTTCGCCACCGTCGCTTCTGTCGGTGACCTTCTGGTGTATCTCACAAACGGATGGGCGCAAGCCGTCGAGAGTCGGGGGGAGGGACTAGCGGTCAGCCTCGATATAGCGAAGGCTTTTGATCGGGTCTGGCACAGAGGTCTTCATACGAAGTTACCATACTATGGACTCCCTGAGGGACTATGCGAATGGATTGCTAGCTTTTTGTCCAACAGAAGTATCCAAAGCCGTCGTCGATGGCAGTTACTCGGACCGCATGAACATAAACGCTGGTGTCCCACAAGGCTCCATGCTGTCTCCGACCCTGTTTCTGCTGCATATCAATGAAATGTTATCTGACGACTCCATCCATTGTTATGCGGACGACAGTACCAGGGACACGTGTTACACGGGCCGCGCAAATGTCTCTCAGTCCAAGGTGAAGGAGAGTCGCGAACAACTTGGGTCCGAAATCGAGACTACTCTATTGGGAGTATCCAATTGGGGTCGACTTAACCTAGTCCAATTCAACCCCACTAAGACACAAGTATATGTGTATTCACCGCTAAGAAAACTCCATTTATTGTAGCGCCGCAATTCCTGGGCACATCGCATACCATTTCCTCGAGTATCGGTATCCTAGGCGTCGACATCTCAAGCGACGTCCAGTACCGCAGGATTTGGAGGACAAGGCCAGGCTGGCATCTAAGAAAATTGGAGTGCTTAACAGAGCGAAGCAGTACTTCACTGCGGGGCAATGACTCCTTCTTTATAAGGCACAAGTTCGGCCCCATATGGAGTACTGCTGCCACCTTTTTGCCGGAGCACCTGCATACCAGCTTGACCCCTTCGAATCGATACAAAGACGGGCGTTGAGGCTCGTCGACAATCCCATACTCGCAGGCGCTGTGGAACCTCTCAGCCTCAGGAGGGACTTTGCCTCACTGTGTGTGTTCTACCGCCTATACAATGGTTTGTGCTCAAATGAATTGTTTTTGTCATGATGCCGACAGCTACTTTCTATCACCGCACCGCTCGCTATAGACAGGGAGTTCATCCTCACACATTGCGACCAGAAATGTTGCGAACCGTGCGGTACGAAAGGAACTTCATCCCACGCACGCTCAAGCTGTGAAACGAGCTCCCTGCTGAGGTTTTCCCAAGCGACTACAATATGGGTTTCTTCAAGAAGAGCATTAGAAGGTTTCTTCAGAGTCGGAAGCGCGAGTGCGACGCCCCCGGTGTTGCACACGTCCATAGGCCACAGTAACCACTTTCCATCAGGTGGGCCGCGTGCTTGTCTGCCACCTAAGTAGTATAAAAAAAAACTGCAAAACGGTTCGATGAAAGGTAATAAGTTTTTTTTTTTTTTTTTTTTTATACATAGGACACGTCAATTTGACTTTACCTCGCCTGATGGTAAGCTGAAGGTAAAGTCTCAAGAAAGAGGGTCACCATTATATACACGTGCCATGTTAACAATGGTGGCACTCAGCTTGACGGCCTCATCAGATGCTTTTTCACGCCCCGCTTAAAGGACCCGGGACTGTAGGAAGAGGGAAACACGTGAGCTGGCAAGGAATTCCAGGTCTTAATGGTGCGACAAAGGAAAGAGTCACCGAACCGCTTGGTTGGATTACTATGTAGGTTTTCAATTGAGTCTTCCGCCCTGTAATATAACATCTCCACTGCCTCCTTGGCTAGTCTCTTGTATTATTTTTGATGTAAGCGTCTTTAAAGTTTCCACAGTGTCAGTGTGATTCAGAGGTGTATGTGCCCCATATTTCGGTGACAAGCCGGTGGGGACACCTCTGGACTGCGGATGAGGCTTTGACGAAGGCAATCCTCTCGGAGTTTTGGAGGTCAGCGTCAGTCGCTCAAATTAAAGCCATAGGCGAGTCTCGGGTGCAACCGAGAACAAGGTTGCTATTTGAGGACATCATAAGACCATCGGGACAGCCGCATGCCATCATCTACATTCACCAATGCATTAGCACAGTGTTACTGTAATACTGTGGTATTAGGTAGCCAATAGCTGAATCAAAGATTTTTTAGCAGTAAAAGAAGCAAAATTAGGTTGATATCAAGTTTTATTTAATTTTTATCGTTTATAAATTAGCTAGTTACTATTGAGATGAATACGTCTATGGTCAGGCACAGCTGCCAACAGAAGTCGCTGAACACATTCCATTTCACAAAAAGCAATACATACTTTAAGTCATCAGATTCTTCTGATGCAATACCTACTTTGTAGTTTATTATCTATTAAATATCTTTTGTTGGTGGCTGTACCTGTTATATAAACTTACAAATTAATTGTTTATATTTAAATTATGTTAAGACTAAAATAATACTTTATACATATTTAGACGTACTACATTACATCCTGTGGACACAGGCCCTGGCTTACTAAGTAGTCACACAAAGATTCTAACCTCGAGTGCCTAGAGCACACTTCTCCCGACGTTCTCACTGGTTTTCAGCCGCCATGGTCACGGGGAACTACTGAATAGCAACCGGAACGTCGAGATCAGCACAAGTTCATGCGAGATGGTACTATTTTAGTATCACTTGTTGTTTGTGTTTTAGTCTGAATCTCTAAGATCAGTTGTTACAATCTCTGCCCAGTGGCTTGCTGGATGGCGCGAGACGTGTCCCCACTCCCTACCATCGCATGTTAACCTTACAGCTAAACGTACTAATAAATACGTGACATTCACGATCACAGTCTGTGCACTAGTCGCTTAACTATAAGTAGCTAATAATTATTTGGTTCTCACTAACGTCCTACGTAATGGTCACTTCACACGACAATAGCAGCGGCCGGAATTTGTTCTTATAAATAGTTACGAACATAGACCTCTCCTATGGGCTTCCGAAATGACCGACTAAAGCAGCCCGCATCCAGCGCTTCCCGGCGACCTTGATGAGGTCGTCCTTCCGCCTGGCCGTTGGAGTCCATAGGAGAGGCCTATGTTCAGCAGTGGACTATGTGCGGCTGATATGATGATGATGATGAAATGGTTACGAGAAGCCCCTCCTTTGTCTTCAAACGACTATGAACTTTTTCACCCCTATTAAAGATGCAAAATAGTTTGCAATGTGGGTAACTTAGGGTTATGGAGTCAGGTTTACGATCGAGAGGTCTCGGGTTCAAAAATGGAGGGGTTAGAGGGAATATTAGTAATTTCGGGTGGTATGATTCTCTAAGACAATACCTGAAGAAGCCGCTGCCGGCTCTCTCGTAGGAACTGACCCTTAGAGCGTTTTCACACTCATTCGATATCCGATATCGGTGTCAGACGCCGATAGCCGATATCAGATAGCCTGGTGCTGTTTTCACATTTATGCGATAAAATCGGCCCGATATGGCCATTTGCGCGAAAGCACAGACTAGCTAGGGATACAGAAAATAGGGCAAGCAATTTTCGACCTTATTGACATGACATGCTATCGAGTTTCTTTTTCTTATATTCGTGATCAGCGTCATCAATTAACGCGAAAAGGCACGTAACTAACAAAATGTCATTACGGTCACAGTAGTGTTGGCTCCGATAACCGATATCGGGCCGGACAATGTGAAAGAGAGACACATATCTCATACATTTGATTTTCTCTGCTATCAGACGTCGGATATCGGATGAGTGTGAAGACGCTCTTATGTCGTACAGAACTAACAGAGTTGGTACCCCATTATATGAATAGGCACTAAACATCACAACACGACATGGTACTTCACCTACGGTATGGTACCTAACTTAACTAAGTATGTACACCATTCTGCACACACATAGATTTCTGACTCTTCATCCAATGGTCGCCTGGCAAACAGTGGCGAAGAGCCCCTATAACCTTATTCCTGTCAGCTTGCTCTATAAGGAACCCGTGGGAGATATGTGTATAAAATTCATATCCCAATTAATAATATACATAATGCAATATCTAAAACTGAATGTATCTGAAATTTTGAATTCAAAATTGAGAGAACTGCATACAAAATTGCTATGTTCGTTCTATAACAATGACGTTACATATATTCTTTTTCTATAACAGGTATTTCTTTCCGACGGCTTCAATTTTGAAAATTTACACCTTCGCTTCTGCGGGATCGCTAATATGCAATAAGGCGCCAATTGTAAATACCCACGAGGTACTACCTACCTAATAACTCTTATTTTTAATACTATACAATATAAGTGGCAGTATAATGTGTAATAAACTAATTCGATGTTGAATGTCACTCATAGGAGACTTTATATCAGGGTCTGAGACACAATTACCTATTGTTGTGAAGACTCTGTCTAGCAGCCCCGACTGCCGTCTACAAGATCAAAGCAAGTTTGACAGTGGGCTATCGCGGTACCATACAGTGCAGTCGTTGTACTTTTGTTACGGTTCACTAATAAGTTCGTCTTCCACTGAGTCATTTGTTCGCACTCTGTGCCAAGCTCCGCCGTATAGAGTACCTTTATATAATATCTTAACCACTAATCGTTGTACAGCCATGTATTTATACTTAACTACACTTACACACTAAACTGAGTACTTGCTCGTAAGCTATGAACATATAGGTACAATGGGTGTACCCATTTGGGGCAAGATTGGGCATATACCTTGCGGTATATAGAAAAACTGGTGTGTTATTTTTGCTTCTTAGTAGGAGAAGGGAGGAGGGGGCATCGAAACACTAGAAGTAGGGTCTCGGACCCACTGATCTATTAACAATTCTCGTGGACACATCGGTCAGTAAATCGTTATTCTAAGGTACTAGCACTTTTAAAGCGTAGATTGCATTTATTGTAGCCCATGGGGAAGGGAACCATCATCCCGCCCTCCGTGGTGGGGCCCTTGCAAAATATTTAATTGTTATGTCGCGGCTCCGAGACCAGAGTATATCTACATTTAAAATATTAACTGTGTACTTAAGAGTACACATGCAAGGTATTACAGCTGGCCATGGTATCTATACGATTTATGATCTTTCAATTTTTGTGCCACTAGCTAATTTTTACCATTTCAATATCGGTAACGAACTCACTGTTACCACAAGGTATTTGCCCTCTCCCTCTCCCTCCTCTCTCTACACACAGAAGGAGCCCCTCTCGTTCACACTTCAATTATTTAACACTAACAATTCGCGTCAACATTATACTACACTTATGTCTACACATCATCCGTCTTCATGCAGCAACTCACAGCTTCACACACAGCTCGTCATGTACAGTACATAGTGACTCTGGTGGGGCCCTACGGGGCCCTAGGTGCGCTAGCAGGTGGCGCCGGGGGCCTGCTGCTGCAGTAACTGCCAGTACAGGCCTCGCTTCTTCACTAGCTCGGCGTGAGAGCCACTCTCGCTCACTACACCTGCGGACATAACGACAGATTGCTACTGAATGACTCATGTTTTTGTAACTGTAAACCTAGGATAAGACGGATACGGGTAATGTTACAAGACAAATTATAAGATATTCCTTATTCAGAATGTAAACCTAGAATTAAGATGGTTACGGGTAAAATGATTGCAACATCATACATTGGTTCCGATGGTTTGTACGAGTATCGGTAGGTGGCTCCACCATCACCCCAAGACGGATGTATAGGAAATTTGGATGGATTTACGCGTGACTCGCTGGCTCAGTGGTCAGAGCATTTTCCCTGTAAGGGAAAGATCGCGGGTTCGAATCCCGCCCGAAACGATTCAATCCAGCAGTGGACTGCGATCGGCAGTTTGATTGATTGAAGCTATTGTGTACAACCCCGCCCACAGTGCCAGCCTACCTTTGTCGATGATGCAGATGACGTCGGCGTGCTGCACGGTGGCGAGGCGGTGCGCGATGATGATGGTGGTGCGGCCCGCCGCCGCCGCCTCCAGCGCCGCCTGCACCGTCTGGAAGGAGCACGTGTTCGGTGAGCGCTCTTACAGGCATGCTTACGGTCACGTCACAAGGCGATCGCTCTGATTGGTGGCTGTGATGTGGCGTGATGTTTGCGCACCAATAGGACGGCTCGGCGCACGCGAGGAGGGTGTTTCGTCACACAGCTACTAAAGCATTCCCTGCAAACCTTTCGTAGGTACTCATCGAAACATTGTACGGGCTGCCACACTATTTTATGTACTTTATTAATTTTGCATTTTTAAACTAAGTCTACTCCAGACTCCATTACAGTCGCATTTAAAATTCGACCGGGATTGTCCCTTATAACCCGGGGTCCACTGTCTTATTTCTGATTTCCATTGAAATTCGAATTTTACATGTTTTCGTGAATTTCGAAATTGTAATGAAGATGGCACATTTTCACGAAAATTGTTTTGTCCGGATTTGTCCAAATGTACGGAGTTGGCTGGAGGCGGTTATGTCGGACTCGAACCGATTAAAATCATACGATATCTGATGTCTTGCCGGAGGCGAGATAGTTATCGACATGCACTACGGCTGGTCTAGAGCCATCTCCGGTTTCGAGATGGTCGCTTCGGGTGTGGCAACCTGGGTGACCCCACCTTCCCCCCAAAAGGGCCCCTTCGCGTACCTTCTCGCTGCTGGCGTCGAGCGCGGACGTGGGCTCGTCCAGCAGCAGCAGGCGCGGCTTGCGCACCAGCGCGCGCGCGATGCCCACGCGCTGCTTCTGCCCGCCCGACAGCGACGCGCCGCTGCCGCCGTCCACTATGGTGTCGTAGCCCTGGGGGAGAGATAATGTCTAATGCTCTGCGGTACCGTGGTCCGCGGGTGGACTTTACAGGACAGGACCCACTAGAGACAGTCGCACTCACCTGCGGCAGGCCGGCGATGAAGCTGTGCACGTTGGCCTGCTGCGCCGCGTGCACCACCTCGTCCATGGTGACGCGCCGCGTGTTGTCCCCGTACGCGATGTTGTCGCGGATGGAGCGCGAGAACAGCGCCGGCTCCTGCTGCACCAGGCCCAGCTGGTGGCGCAGCTGCGGCAGCGTGAGCGAGCGCTTGATGTCCTTGCCGTCCAGCTCCTGCGGGCAGGGAGCGCGCGGTGAGTGGGGTGGGGGGTGGGGCGAGGGGCGGGTGCAGGTATACGCCAGTAGCAGTACGCACGATGCTGCCCGACTCGGGGTCGTAGCTCCGCAGCAGCAGGTGCAGCAGCGTGGACTTGCCGCAGCCCGAGGCGCCGCACAGCGCCACCACCTGCCCCGGCGCCACGCGCAGGCGCAGGCCGCGCAGCACCGGCACGCCGGGCCGCGTCGGGTAGCTGAAGTGCAGCGCGCTGAAGTTCACCTCGCCCACCGGCCGCTGCCAGCAAACACAAGCTCGTTAGGTGCCAGGGAAACTGGGGCTTCATGTATACCAACAAAACATGTCTTTGAGATAGATATCTTAATTTGGGGGGATTGCGCGCGCGGGCAATTTGAGACGTTACAAAATAAAAGATGGCTGGGACGGACTGGATGCGGAAGGCGGAGGACCGTACGGAATGGCACACATTGGAAGAGGCCTATGTCCAACAGTGAATTGCAGTAGGCTATTGATTGATTGATATTGCTACTAATTTTTTTTTGGTCCGTGTAAGCACGTCATTCCCTGGCGTGACGACACTCTTTCACCCATCCTATGTTTGTTTCCTTGCGTCTAAGTTGGCCCTCAGCGCCGACAGCTCCCTCACCCCGCGGCGAGGTGAGGGCGAGATGAGGGCGAGGCGAGGCGGAGGAGCGACTCACCCAGTCCTTGACCTCTGCGGCGGTGCGCTCGCTGGCCACGCGCGCGGTGCGCTGCAGCGCGGCCAGGATCCTGGCGCCGGAGCGCTTGGCGGCCGCGAAGGACGGCGCGAACGACAGCGCCGCCGCCAGCATCCACGCGCCGTAGATCAGCGCCTCCGATACCCTGCGGCCATGGGGATGTGTCACTACACTGCCCGCCCCGGCAGGGAGTCTGAGGGACTCCCCCACAGGACGATCGTTCAAAAAAAGAAAATGACGATTGCTGTTCCAAGAAGCCTCATAATCAATGTCAACAAAATAAATGATAGGTTAGGGTAGAAGGGTTTGGCGGTTATACTTGGCACTAGATTTCTTGTGGTACTGCACAAAGAAATACGAGCCCCCCAGACTTTCTCTATTAATGCTCTTTATGTGTGAGAAAGCTCAGCCGGAAACAGCCGAGCAGAGCCGAAGTGACCCGAGCAGTGTACTCACAGCACGGCGTACTCGAAGGGCATGCCCTCGCGCGCGATGAGGTGCCCGCCGTAGACCAGCGACACGGCGTAGCCCAGCGTGGGCGCGCACACGCACAGCCCGTAGATGGGCGCGCGCACGTAGCGCGTAGGCCGGCTACGGACCTCCGCCTCGCGTAGCGCCACCGCGTAGCGCTCCAGGATCGTCTCCTCCACTCCTGCGCGACACGACTAAGTTACAGCCTACAGGCTTGTAGGTGTGGATGAGGTTTGTGAACCAGACTAATCAAAGGACACATCAAGACTATCTCCATACACATTCTAAATATTTATTACAGCACAAAATTTAGGGCTTAAAGTGTCCAATGGTCTTTTAAAATTCTACCCCCGTAATAAAAATTGTAGATTCTTCTTCATTGCCCATTCGACCTCCAGCAAGTCGATCTTTTTCCATTGCCCATTCAACCTCACTTTTTTATACGTGCGGGAAATCCCCACGGATTTCCCACCCCTCCGGAGTAGGAGGGGGAGGTTGTGTCGGACTCGAACCAACTAAACCGCACGCCGTCTCTGGGTCGTAGTGCTTGGCCGAAGGTGAGGTTGTCATGCGACATATCCCTCGCACCCCGGCTAACCCAGGGCCATCCCTTTAGGTCTGGCCCTCCTCGGGAGGGGGGACCACGCGATCCCCGACTCGTCTCCGTCTCCTACGATGCGCGCCGCCTCCATGGCCTGCTTCTGCTAGGGTGACGGGCGGATCCACCCGTCACCGTCAGACCCGCGCTCATGGGGGGGCGGAGGTCGATCTGCGTCTCCGACGCCCGACCCGCCTACGAGCGCGTGCAGCGTTGTCAGTGAGTGCCCATGCGGCCTTCAGTATTTTAAATAAATTTAATCGTCCGATCGTAAAATGTTATAGTTTTGGCAGCTACACAATCGCTCATTGGTCCCCTGGTAGAACTTATAATAGGGGTTAAAGTATGAAATTGCCGTTTCATTGTAATAGGTACTTCGAATTGACATAGAACCTTCATGGTTTGAGATTTTTAAGTGAAACTTTTTCCACAACCAACCTATGTAGTTCTTCATTTAAAAATGTGCAACATTCGATTATCGACTTTCAGTTGTTTTTTTTATTCAGCTTAGACAAGAAAGATGGATAATTCGAAAATTCGAGTGATTTTTGAATACGAGTTCCGACGCGGAACTAACGCGGCAGAAACAGCTCGCAATATCAATGTTGCGTTTGGAGAGGGGACTGCTAATGAACGCACCGTGCGATTTTGGTTTAAACGCTTTCGTGATGGAAACTTTGATTTGAAGAACGAACCACGATGAAGGCCGTCCACACAGGTGAATAACAATGAATTGAAAGACATGGTGGAAGCCGATCCGAGCCAAACTACCCAGGAATCTGAATCTGAATTGAAAGGCTTGTTGAATCGATACAGAAATGAAGGAGTATTGGATCGAATTGTGACATGTGATGAAAAGTGGATTCTTTACGATAACCGTAAGCGAAAAATGCAATGGCTGACCCCAGGTGAAACGCCACAACAGTGTCCTAAAGCAAAGCTTACCAATAAAAAGGTAATGGTAACTGTTTGGTGGTCTCAGCATGGTGTTATTCACTATAGCTTTCTACGATCTGGTCAAGCAATAACGGCAGATGTCTACTGTGCCGAACTCCGAACAATGATAGCAAAACTAGCAGTGAAACAGCCCCGACTCATGAATCGATCTTCACCATTATTGCTCCATGATAACGCGAGACCTCATACAGCATGAGAAACCGTTTTAACTCTACAGGAACTGCAATTAGAAACTATCCGTCACCCTCCGTATTCGCCAGACCTTGCTCCAACAGACTACCATTCTTTTCGTGATTTGGACAATTTTCTATGTGATAAAAAGTTTTCTTCTCAGGAGGCAGTACAAAATGCTTTCACACAGTTTGTCGAATCTAGATCACCAGAGTTCTATCGCAAAGGCATAAATGACCTTCCTACTAGATGGCAGCAATGTATAGATAATAATGGTAATTATTTTGATTACATAAATACGTTAAATTAAAAAAAAAAGAATTTCAATTTGTCAGTACAAATCGGCAATTTTATAACACGATAAAAGGCACCGTTAAGAATGATTGAGCAGCTGCAACTGGATAAATAAAATAGAATAGCTGCGTGGAGACGTACCCAGGCTGTGCACGGTGCGCACGTTCATGACGGCCTCGGTGGCGATGCGCGCCGCCAGCTCCAGCGCGCGCCGCTCGCGGCTCTCGGCGCGCTTGTTGACCCAGCCCTCCAGGTAGATGCCGCCCATCACCACGGGCACGCTGAGCAGCGACACCAGGGTCATCTTCCACGAGTAGGCGCAGGCCAGCCCCACGCCCAGCAGCATGGTGCTGGCGCCCTGCAGGATCGTGCCCAGCCGGGTGCCTGTGCGCACACATACACACAGTAGTACGAGAGCAGGCATTCTGTGTGGCCGAGATCGGCGCTCGATCAACAGTAGGGAACTGCTACCGATCAGCTGTGGAATTCTCTACAAAATTAATCACAGCGCTGCGACCGTTTAGGTTCAAAATGTCCCTTTCCCAAAATGTCCCTTGGTTTCAAATAGTCCCTTTTCCGAAAAGTCCTTTTCCCGAAAAGTCCCTTTCCCGAAACGTCCCTTTCCCGAAACGTCCCATTCCCAGAATGTCCCTTTCTTACGTCAGATAGTCAACGAAGCCCCGCTTCGCGGTGCTCCTATTTCTTCTTGCGTTAGAACAAGAAGCCTAACACGAAGGGTAAATGGCGGAGGTGTCTGCGAGACCTCCACTACATACCTTTCTAACCACACAAAAATACATATACCTATACCCTAACCTATACATATATATAAGTGTCGGGGCGCGCGGTGTCCAGGAGCTCGCTTCGCTCGTGTTAGTGAAAGTTTTTTATATCATTGTGACCATTTTCATTTTCATATAAAAGAAGGGACATTATGGGAAAGGGACATTCCGGGAAAGGGACTATTTGAAACCGAGTAACATTTAGGGAAAGGAACATTTTGAACCTAAATTGCCGCGACAGCCGCGATATTGTCATTGATTGGACTAGAGATCGACCGATGACACAAAGTCGGTGTTACGCTCGACGTTGCATGCTCAGGGAATTGTGCAGCTGGATAAATCTGGTAAAATGGTTATAGTACTGTTGATCATTCGACCCATTTTTCATAGCTGTAAGTACGTACCGGTGGCGCCCTGCACGTTGGCGCAGTCGGTGGCGAGGCGCGCGCACAGGGCGCCCACCGAGTTCTGCGGCGCGTCGAACCAGCCCTGCTCCTGCGGACAACAAGCGGCTGTAGCTGGGTATGTTTGCGGAGGATTAGCTTCCTTGCACGAGGTAATTCGTTGAGAAATCTTATAAGATTTTTTTTTTTTATTTTTTTTATTCAAGGTTCACAAAACTGGTCCATACAATTAACAATTACTCTTATAATTTAACACATTGGGGTGTTCCATGTTTGTATGACCTACTAGATGCGAACACAACATACACAACTAATTACAAGTTAGGTACACTACTGAGAAAAATACAGAAATTATCCAATTATTTGTTCAAAACAGAGCTTCTTAAAATTGTTGATTTTACCAAAAATGTCTATCTCGCTGCAAATGCAGTTATATGCAAAACACATACGAAAAATAGGCGAGTGCTGCCCAAGATTAGTTCGAGCAGTTGGTGCTACAAAGGTTCTCCTATTTTGAAGACGGCTGCCACCACGAGGAACCGCAAACGTTACTCTTTCCAGCAGATCTGGACAGTCGACTAAACCATTTACAACTTTATACAAGAATATAAGATCAGCCACATTTCGTCTCTGATGTAACGAGGCAACGCTGTAATGACCCAGTCGTCTTTCATAGGAAGCAAACTCACGGCACTTGTTATCCGTAAAAGATAAATGGTACATGAATCGCCTCTGTACTCCTTCAAGCCGATCAATATGTGTTTTATAAGTAGGGCTCCATACAGGGCTGCCGTACTCCACTAAACTACGAACATAACAATTAAAAAGCAGTATTGACACTGATGGATCTCTGAAAATCTTAGTTTGTCGAATAATGAAACCAGTGAGTCTGCTTCCCTTCTTAACAATATGATCAATGTGCTCCCGAAAGTCCAGCCTTGCATCCATTATGACACCCAAATCCCTTATACTCGAAACCTCACTAAGTATTGTTCCATTGAGAAAATATCTTACAGGGGTAGGTTTTCTTTTGCGAGTAAATTTTATGTGATGGCATTTTGAGACATTGAGAGACATGCAGTTGGTGACACACCATTCGTTTATTCTATTTATATCATTTTGTAGGGTTTGGGTATCATAGAAACATGCAATGGTCTTATAAATTTTGAGTTCATCTGCAAACAACTGAAACCTACACTCAATAGCACTACATAAATCGTTGATAAAATTAATGAAAAATAACGGACCCAGATGGGAGCCCTGCGGTACGCCAGATGGTACACATCTGGATTCCGATAGAAATCCCCGAATTATTACCATTTGTGAGCGATTTCGCAAATACGACTCACACCACCTTAATAGCGAACCACATATGCCGGCGTGACCAAGCTTGCGAACTAATCGATTATGATTTACCACGTCGAAGGCTTTTGAAAAGTCTGTGTAAACTGCATGAACCTCCAATTTTCTTTCCATTGCTTGGGATATCTCATTAACATAGCACATAAGATTAGATGTGGTGGATCGTTTAGGTAAAAATCCATGTTGATGGTCACTAATGTCGTTTTTTATAAAATGCAGTAACACTTTTTGAACCATGGATTCAAAAAGTTTACCATAAGCGGACAAGATAGATATTGGCCTGTAATTTGAAACATTACATGCATCACCTTTCTTCAAAATTGGAGTAACGTGAGCAGTTTTCCATTTAGATGGAAATTCACCAAGGCATAGAGATCTGTTGAAAATAGTGTATAATGGTTCATACAGTTGTTTAGCACAATATTTGAGAAAAATTGGAGGAATTTGGTCTGGTCCAGGACCTTTTTTAATGTCCAACGATTGTAAAGATTTTAATATTTCAGATTTTGATATCTCGAAGTTATGTAAATGCCTGTGGCTAGTACTATTGATGTCGACATCTTGGTGGTCACTGCCATCGATGGTTGTGTTAAACGTGGAATAAAAGTATTGAGAGAACAATTCCGCGATCTCCTTGCCACCATGCGCTGTTTGATTCAGTAAATACATTTCATCTGGTATATTGCAGCTATTCGATTTTGAAAATTTCATGAAATTCCAGAAGTATTTTGGGTTTCTCTTGATATTCTCTTTCGCGTCCATTTTAAAATTGGAATAACATAGTGCTATCATTTTATTACAACGATCCCTCAGCATATTATAAGTTAATTTGTCTCGAGGATTATTATATTTTTTGAAAATTTTGTGAAACTTCGACTTTTCATTTAGTGCCTTAATCAGAGAAGGACTGTACCACGTGGGATACTTGAGATGCTTTCTTTTAGTTAGAGGCGTGTGTTTTTCTATTACTGACATTGTAAGATTATAGAAAACATCGACCATGTGGTCTATGTCATTCAAGTTTACGAAACACTTAGACCAATTTATATCAGATAGTTCACGTGTGATTGCTGCGTAATTAGCTATATTGAAATTAAAGATGGGTTCTCTATTAATTTTGGGTATTTTTTAGTGAGTTTAACTTGAAAGTGGTGACAAGCGCTGGATGGTAGACGTCTATTTTAACTAAAGGATCGTCCGATTCTGAAAGACTAAAAAGATGATCCTGGTTTGTAAAAAATAAGTCTAAAGTTCTGTCTAGGTTATTTACTACATTGTTCAGTTGCGAGAGATTATTATAAGAGATTGTATCTACGAACAGTTTTTCCATTTCAGATGTAGGATTTAAGGGAGACAGTGCACCCGAGTCACCATCGTAGCCCCACTTTAGATGTTGCTGGTTAAAATCACCAGCGACAAGAAATACCGATTTTTTATTAGCTTTGTACTGAATCGTTCTAGTCATATTCATCAAAAACTCTTCCAAGCAAGCATATGTGGCTGGGGAAGGGATGTACGTAGTACAAATACAAAAGTCAGTTGTAACAGAACCTTGTTGCAGTTTTACCACAACCCAAATATCCTCACCAGCGCACTCCCACCCCATCCTACGAACAGGTTGAAGCTTTTTCGTAACTGCAATGAGTACACCACCACCATCAGGTTTTTGGTTGTTTGATGTGGAGCGATCTCGCCTAAAGATGCAATACCTGCTGTCTAAGAATTCATGATCGAAAACAGAATCATTGAGATTTGTTTCCGTTAGTAGTATAATGTCATAGGCTTGTCGTAATGCGTTAAGTTATATAATGTGTGTCTTAGTCCTAAGACCTCGAACATTTTGATAGTAAATGTTTAAATTGAATGATGAAACTTTATGCTTAAATCTATGCATTAACTAATAGTGGCAACAATTAATCCAAAGCATTGAGCATCTCCATATCCCTCACCACAAAACTCTTCGAGTTGACATCTTTTCGCATATAGATGCGACCGTTTCGTATCCACACAAACTCATACAACTTATCCTTGGCAATTTTACGACACGCTGCGTGTAGCTGCTTGTTAGCAGGAGTTAAATGCTCACCGACAAAAACCGGACACCGGTCACCCGCTATACCCAGGTGCGACGAGTTCAACTTATCGCTTCTGTGACTTTTATTGTAGTTTTTCACTGCAGCAATAACTTCGTCTCTTTTGAGAGGACTAGGTAGCTTAACAATAATCGAGCGTGGTCTACTCGACTCTTTATTAACCTTGGCCACTCGATGATAATTCAGCAGGTCGTGTGTACTCAAGTCACAGCTAACCGAAGCTGCTAGTTGTTGAACTATAGTTTTGAGGTTTTCAGACTTGTGTTCAGGCACACATTGTATCTCGAGGTTGCACTCACGTGACTGCTGCTCTAAATAAACAAGCCGAGTATTCAAATCCTTCACGTGTACTCTGAGTCCTTTATTTTCCGCTTCAAGATTGTTGATTATGTGGATCTTGCTTTCAAGTAATTCCTTTAATTCCTCATATTTCGCAGACATAAAGGTAACGCTTTCGGTCAGCTCGGTGATCTTCGACTTGGTGTCGGCGCTGTCGCTTTTTATATCGTGCTTTATGTCACCTCGTAGTTTCGTCATTGCGCCCTGGAGTTTCTCGTTGAAGTAAGTTTTCAGCTCATCAACTACATCGGATGACGTTGTTCCCTTGTCAGACTTGCAGGTCATGCATTTCCAGGTTGATTTGTAGGATTTCGACTCCTTTGCAAACGTTTCGGCTGATATTCCCAGACATTGGTGATGAAACTTATTATGACAGACGGTACATAATTTGATCTCAGTCTGCTTGATGTGTTTGTTGCATTTGCCGCAAATATCCATTATTTTCAATTACCACCAATTTAGGGTAACTTTCAAAATGTGGCAACACTCCTATGTCTTGTCCAGTCAATGACGATAGGTGTCAAATTGAAGGTGACAGCGGATAGAATCAATAAAGTGGGTACACGCAACCAGATGATGACAGTTAAGTTAGTACACATTAAGTGAGGGTATAAAAATACTAACAGCTTCAAGCAGTTTTTAGTAAGAAAACCCAATTAACTCACGAGATAACACTGGGCACGACTGCTCCGACAACTAGCTATGAGCTTCAATCACTTTTAATGGTAATGAAGCCAAATTTATACAATTTATGAGATTATTTAAAACAGAGTTCACCTTTACAGCAAGTGGCTGTGTTGCCAACGTATTTCACAAATATGACATTGTTGACGACTGTCATAAACATTAAAACACATGTCAACTTCGTACATTAGTCATCTAGGTGTAGAGTTTGTTCATAGTAAGCGAGGTGCACGGGTACCTGGCGCAGGTAGTTGGCGAAGCTGAGCTCCCGCAGGCGGTCGGTGAGGCGGCCGCCCGCCAGGTTGAAGAGCCAGGTCTGCGCCGCCGTCACGGCGCCGCACGCCGCCGCCACGCCCGCGAACAGCGCCGCGTACAGCGCCGACAGCGCCAGGATCTCCGCCTTGTCCGACTGCCCGAACATCTGCGACAGCCATTTGTAAGGGTTCAACACCTGAGCCCACGGGGAAGCTATAGCAAACTGCGCGGCACAAGGGTTACACTCTGCACGGAGCACGCGGCGCCGTGACATCGTCATAGTGACTCACCCCGTACAGCTTGGAGAACAGCAGCGCGAAGGCGGGCATGGTGGCGCCCACCAGCAGCGACGCGAAGGCCCCGCCGAGGAGCAGGGGCCACTCGGCCGCGTTCATTCGTAGGAGGGCCCAGGTGGACACGGCGTCCTCGGCGGCGGACGCCTCGTCATCCAGGGACTCCGACAATTCCTGGGGGATAGAGGGACGGTTGTACTTGGAGCAAAGATTGTAGAACAAAACAGTAGAACGACTAAGAGATAGGGCCGATCCCTTTGTCTGGCTAAAGCATCTTTCTTGTCCAAGGAACGTCACTCAATGTGGATGAGCGTCTTCCATATATGGCTCTCTAGCCGGGAGCTCGTGGAGGGATTTGTTTCTCGAGCGTAGCGACTACGATAGGCTACAGCCGATAGTTGGCCCCGGAGGTGGTGCCGGTGGTGCCGCTGGGGGTACGCACCTGGTGCTCGACGCAGTCCAGCGCCACGCTGGGCACGCGCGCGGCGCCCGCCACGCTGGCGCGCCCGCTGCCGCGCCGGAGCATGGAGCCTGCGGGCAGAGCGGGGGTGAGTACAGTGGTGGGGTGGTGGGGAGGGGCTCAGCGCTGGGCTCACTGAGTGGAAATTCTTATTTATTTAGATCTCTTTACAATTATGATTACACAATCTATTTGTATCTGAAGCAATTTAATAACTTGATTATAATGATCGGTAAACTTTTTAATATCGAAAAATATCTGTGGGAATTTTTGCACTATAAAATAGATACGTACCTCGAGTGGACAGTCTGCTGGAGGCCCGCTTGAAGGCCGGGCGCTCGTCTCCCGCGGCCACCACGTCGTCGTCGGCCTCGCCCGTCGTCTCCGCTGACAGCGTCGCGTCGATACTCCTATAAACAAAACCAGTTTTATGTTATTTAAACTGACATAAAACAGAACCTTATTTCATTTGATTTTTATTCCAAACCATTCACGCGGCCGTGTGCTCCATGAACATGTTCACGATGTGGGTCGCGCTCGGGGCGCAGTGTACTCACTTGCCGGTCATGTCCTCCTGCACCAGCTTGTAGTACAGCCCCTTCTTCTCCATGAGCTGCGCGTGCGTGCCCTGCTCCAGCACCGCGCCGTGCTCCATGTACACGATGCGGGTCGCGTTCACGATGGTCGCCAGGCGGTGCGACACCACCAGCGTCGTGCGGCCCACGGATGCCGCGTCCAGCGCCGCCTGCACCTGCGGGTGGAGGGTACTTGTTAGGGCAGGCGATGTGACCTTTCTACAAACGTCGAATCCACAGGCGTGTTCCTTGTAGAGTGGTGCATCATGGAAAGGTATACACGGTGAATTTTTCTATTGAGCATGCAAGATGAAACACGAAACTATGAGAGTCGTAAGCGCCTGTTCGTTGGAGAAAATAAAACTGTATTTATGGATTTACATATAAAGGATATGCGTGTGCGTGTGCGTGCGTGCGAGTGCGCGTACCTGTCGCTCGGCGGCGGGGTCGAGCGCCGCGGCGGGCTTTTTTTTTTTTTTTTTTTTTTTTATTAGGCTCACTAAACTGGATACACTCTGAAAATTGACACTTTAGAAACACATACACATTGATAAGTTGGAGCGAGTGTCTCCTTCTAGAGGTGAGCACGGCATGCATATACATATATGTGCTCTGGACTTACAAAAACAAATACTAACAATATTAACCCGTAAGTGGACATAGTTCAGCCCCGCAGCCACCAACCCAAGAGTCAGCTAAATCCAGCAGAAGTCTCCTGAACCTAGGGACTGATGGGCTGAATATGTCCACCTCCTGACAGACTTCATTGTACAAACAGCAAATGCGATACAGGCTAGAATGTTGACCATAATTTGTGCGTGCTTTGGGTAGATTGAACGTTCTTCTATTTTTGATGCGGCTATGCTGACGTGGGACGGTTAAGTCAATTTTACTCAATAAGAGAGGACTGTCTATGAGGCCATGAATCAGTTTATGTAAAAAGATAAGGTCGGCGATTTTTCTACGTTGTACAAGCGGAGACATCTCAAAATGCGCAAGTCTAGATTCGTAGCAATCCAACCGACGACAGAGATTATTTGAAAATGATAGATGGTATAAAAATTTAGACTGTAGCTTTTCTAACCTTTTTATGTGAACTTTGTAAGAAGGGCTCCAATCTGGACTGCAGTACTCCAAAAGACAACGCACGTAACAATTAAAAAGTAATTTTGACAAATCAGGGTCCCTGAAAAATTTTGTTTGCCTTAACACAAAACCTGAAAGACGAGATGCCTTTTTTGCAATGTTATCGATGTGCTCTCTAAAATCTAATTTTGTGTCAACCACGACACCCAAATCTCGCATTGTAGAAACTTCTTTTAGCGGACAATTATTTATGAAGTAAGTATTTTGCGAAGGAATTTGTTTTCGAGAAAAATTTAGGTAAAAGCATTTCGTGAAATTTAAGTTCATCTTATTACAAACACACCAATCGTAAATCGAATTTAAATCACTTTGTAGCATACTAATATCTTTTGTAGAACTAATTTCTCGGTAAATTTTTAATTCGTCAGCAAACAGTTGAAATTTAGACTTTAATTTAGTGGCTATATCGTTCACGAAAACTAAGAAAAACAGGGGCCCCAAATGGGAGCCCTGAGGCACTCCTGATGGCACGTTTCTTGCAATGGACTTAAAGCCACGGACCTTTACAATCTGAGAACGGTTCCGCAGATAAGATTCGCACCACCGCAGTAGAGAGCCGCATATTCCGGCGTGACCGAGTTTTTCAATAAGCAGATCATGATTTACTATATCAAAGGCCTTGGAAAAATCTGTGTAAATAGTATGCACTTCGTGGCCATCTGTAAAAGCTTGAGTAATATCACTCACAAAATCCACAAGATTTGATGTGGTTGATCTACCAGGTAGAAATCCATGCTGTTGTGGTATGAAAGAGGGTTTAAGGTGGAAAAAAATAATTTTCTAGACCATTGATTCAAAAAGCTTACCCATCGCAGATAAAATTGAGATGGGTCGGTAGTTTGCCATGTCTCCAAGGTCTCCCTTTTTGTGTATGGGTGTGATGTGTGCAATCTTCCATTTTGAGGGGAATATTCCACATAATAAAGATTTATTGAATATCATTCGTAACGGCTTAGCCAATTCCGATGCACAGGCCCTTAAGAAAGTAGGAGGTATGGAATCTGGGCCAGGACCCTTATTTGCGTCTAGGCTTTTGAGCGATGACTTCACATCCGAATCCGTGAAGAGACACAAATAAAGTGAAGCATGACTTTCGGTGGTTTCCTTATAGTTAGTTGTTAAGTCTGAGTCACGCTGATAGGTTGAGTTGAAATATTCCGAAAAAAGATTGGCTATCTGCTGGCCGCCCTGAACGCTTTGATCCAAGTAAAACATTTCATCCGGTATATCGCTGCTATTTGTTCGTAAAGATTTAACGAACGACCAAAAATATTTAGGGTCCTTCTTTATGGAAGTTTTGGCTTCCGATTTCATTCTATTTATGTCTGTTGTCAAAAGATTGTCACACCTTTCGCGAAGCAATCTATAAGTAACCTGATCCCGAGGATTACCATACATCCTAAACCTACGATGATACTTAGCCTTTTCCTTCAAACCCTGGATCAACGATCGACTAAACCAATATGGGAAATTTCTCCGACCTTTTGTACTCATTGGAATATTCTTACTAATGATGGATGTAAGTGTGGCATAGAAAGTATCTACGGTCTCATCAACTGAAAGATTGGAATCAAAAGTTTCCTCCCAATTTATGTTGTCTAACTCATTTCTAATAATGTCATAATTGGCTTTCATGAAGTTTGGGGTAGATATTATATTAATTTTTGGGGGCCTCGATGTTTCAACCTTTATTTTGACCGAGATACTAAGTACCGGGTGATGCGTTTCCAAACCCACTAGTGGGGCAGTCCCTTGGGAAACTGACACGAGTCTTGGTGAGTTCGTAATGACTAGATCCAAGAATCTGCCATTCAAGTTAGGTATTGCACATATTTGGTGGAGATCGCTAAAAGAAAGAGCATCAATAAGTAGGGCGTCTGTGTTATCTGTAGGAGAGCTGGGGATCAGAGAATATGAGTCTGATTCTGTGCTGCGAGACCAGTGGAGAGAAGGCCTATTAAAGTCACCGACTAAGAGAAGTATGGAGTTTCTTGACATTCTGGTTTGCAAAACATTTGCTACGCTATTCAATAACTTATCTAAAGTATCGTACTTCACAGGGGGAGGAAGGTATAGTGCACAAATACACAATTCCACCGTTGAATTTCTCTGGCCAAACTTAATTGTAACCCATAGATTCTCATTTGTAGACTCCCATTTTAGTTTCCTAACTGGGGCATATTTTTTATGAACAGCTATAAGGACCCCGCCTCCTTCCACTTTCTGTGAGTTCGTAGAGTGTCGATCACGCCTGAAAACCGAGTATCTATTATCGATAACTTCATGGTCATAAACAGATTCATTCAAGTTTGTCTCAGTCAACAGAATAACGTCCAAGTCTTGTTTTAGTACATTTTCCCGCATAATATGCGCTTTGGTTCTAAGACCATTTACATTTTGATATAGAACTTTTAAATTACAAACAGAATTAGTTTTAGTTAATGACAACATATGACAAAAATTTAGAGAGTGTTTAAGAAATTCAAGTCTCTAACTACGAAACCTTTGGTGTTGGCGTCTTTTCTTATGTAGATCTTGCCACCTCGAACCCACACAAACTCGAATTGCTTATCTTTCGCAACTTTACGTGCAGCTGCGTGAAGTAATTTGTTATCTGGAGAAAGATGCTCGCACACGTACACTGGTTTTTTGTCTCCAGCGAGGCCCAGGTGACCAGTATTTAGTTTGTCCTTCTGGTGAGTCTTATTAAAAGTTTTCACTGCAGCTAATACTGAATCACGAACAAGGGGGCTCGCCAACTTCACAACAATAGAGCGAGGCCGGTTAGACTCTTGGTTCTTCTTGGCAACGCGATGGAAGTTAACCAGTTCGTGGGATGACAAGTCGCAACCAACAGCAGCAAACAGCTGTTGGACCACTGTTTTCAGGTTCTCAGTTCTATGCTCAGGGACGCACTGTACCTCCAAGTTACAATCCCGGGACTGCTGTTCAAATTGATTTAGTCTTGACTTCAACTCAGTAACTTCGCTACGCAGCGCATATACCTCAGTCTCCTGCCTTTTAATAACTTCAGTTGCGGTAGCTAAATCACTTTGGAGCTTATCAAATTTGGCTGACATAAATTTGACACTATCATTTAATTCCTGAATATAACTGCGAGTGTTATTGTTCTCGGTGGCGACGTCGCGTCTTATCTCTCTAAGAAAATGAGATAGCGTATCTTCAAGCTTTCTATCTAGGTATAGCTTGAGCTCTTCTATATTATTCGGAGCTAAGGAGTCGTTCCTAGGACTGAATGCTACGGTCTGAGAAGGTGTAGAACTCGAACTTTCGCCTCGCCTGTCAGCCTTGCAGTTGGGGCACTTCCACGACGCTTTGTATGTCTTGGACTCCTTGCCGAAAGTCTCTAAAGTCACTCCAAGGCACTGGTAATGGTAGGCGTTGCTGCACTTATTACACAGTTTAATATCGGTTGGTTTGATTTGCTTGTTACACTTGATGCAGAGACCCATATTGATATTTCCCAGAGAGGTGGGAAAATTTCTACGCTGGCAATATTTAACGCTTGTCAGAATCAAAATCCAGGACGTCAGTTGAATTTGACAACTTATCAAAATCGAATCTCCAGTTGTCAGTCGAATTTGACAATATTTTTACTCGCCGATTGAGGGTGATCGCAGAAAAAGATAACAGCCTCAGAAAAAGTTAATTTTTGAAGGTAGATAATTCTAACTTGTTTTACTTGATTTATACGGTAAATAATATGAACTTATCTGAGATAACGCCTGTTCCGCTTCTTCATCGACTTTGTTTTGCGTCTGTTACACTCACACCTCAAAACTAGCAGTAATTTTATTTTAAACTATAAAAGTTCCAGGAGCACTATAACAATAGTGGCAGAGTTGCCAGGTTTTTTTACAACTCGTCCAGCAGCAGCAGCGCGCGCCGGCGCAGCACGGCGCGCGCTGCTGCTGCGTGTGCGTGTACGTGTGTGTGCGTGTGCGTACCTGTCGCTCGGCGGCGGGGTCGAGCGCCGCGGTGGGCTCGTCCAGCAGCAGCAGCGCGGGCCGGCGCAGCACGGCGCGCGCTGCTGCTGCGTGTGCGTGTACGTGTGTGTGCGTGTGCGTACCTGTCGCTCGGCGGCGGGGTCGAGCGCCGCGGTGGGCTCGTCCAGCAGCAGCAGCGCGGGCCGGCGCAGCACGGCGCGCGCTGCTGCTGCGTGTGCGTGTACGTGTGTGTGCGTGTGCGTACCTGTCGCTCGGCGGCGGGGTCGAGCGCCGCGGTGGGCTCGTCCAGCAGCAGCAGCGCGGGCCGGCGCAGCACGGCGCGCGCTGCTGCTGCGTGTGCGTGTACGTGTGTGTGCGTGTGCGTACCTGTCGCTCGGCGGCGGGGTCGAGCGCCGCGGTGGGCTCGTCCAGCAGCAGCAGCGCGGGCCGGCGCAGCACGGCGCGCGCTGCTGCTGCGTGTGCGTGTACGTGTGTGTGCGTGTGCGTACCTGTCGCTCGGCGGCGGGGTCGAGCGCCGCGGTGGGCTCGTCCAGCAGCAGCAGCGCGGGCCGGCGCAGCACGGCGCGCGCTGCTGCTGCGTGTGCGTGTACGTGTGTGTGCGTGTGCGTACCTGTCGCTCGGCGGCGGGGTCGAGCGCCGCGGTGGGCTCGTCCAGCAGCAGCAGCGCGGGCCGGCGCAGCACGGCGCGCGCTGCTGCTGCGTGTGCGTGTACGTGTGTGTGCGTGTGCGTACCTGTCGCTCGGCGGCGGGGTCGAGCGCCGCGGTGGGCTCGTCCAGCAGCAGCAGCGCGGGCCGGCGCAGCACGGCGCGCGCTGCTGCTGCGTGTGCGTGTACGTGTGTGTGCGTGTGCGTACCTGTCGCTCGGCGGCGGGGTCGAGCGCCGCGGTGGGCTCGTCCAGCAGCAGCAGCGCGGGCCGGCGCAGCACGGCGCGCGCTGCTGCTGCGTGTGCGTGTACGTGTGTGTGCGTGTGCGTACCTGTCGCTCGGCGGCGGGGTCGAGCGCCGCGGTGGGCTCGTCCAGCAGCAGCAGCGCGGGCCGGCGCAGCACGGCGCGCGCTGCTGCTGCGTGTGCGTGTACGTGTGTGTGCGTGTGCGTACCTGTCGCTCGGCGGCGGGGTCGAGCGCCGCGGTGGGCTCGTCCAGCAGCAGCAGCGCGGGCCGGCGCAGCACGGCGCGCGCTGCTGCTGCGTGTGCGTGTACGTGTGTGTGCGTGTGCGTACCTGTCGCTCGGCGGCGGGGTCGAGCGCCGCGGTGGGCTCGTCCAGCAGCAGCAGCGCGGGCCGGCGCAGCACGGCGCGCGCGATGGCCACGCGCTGCTTCTGGCCGCCCGACAGCGACGCGCCGCGCTCGCCCAGCGGCGTGTCGTAGCCCTGGCCGCAGGACGAGTGGTTAGGTGACGTTTAGCAGATAATACGGTCTAACCGTTGCCATTCACATTCCATTATCCATATCCATACTAATATTATAAATGCGAAAGTAAATCTGTCTGTCTGTCTGTATGTTACGCTTTCACGTCTAAACCACTGAAGCTATCTTGATGAAATTTGGTACAGGGGTGTACTAGAGCTTGAGAACGGACATAGGCTACCTTTTATTGCGAAAAAGGGGGCTTAAGGGGGGAAATAGGGGAGGAAAGTTTCATTTTTTTAGAAATCCAAATGAAAATTGGTACAGAGGTGGATTGGAGCTTGGGAATGGACACAGGCTACTTCTTATCGCGAAAAGGGGGTAGAAGGGGGAGCATAGGGCCATAGGATGAAGATTTATTAGATAAAATTTGTCACAGAGACAGATTAGAACTTGGAAACAGATATGGCTACCTTTTATAGCCAATTAAGGGGTTTAAGGGGGAGGGGTTATAGGAGATGAAAAATTGTATAATAGTTTGTTATTTTAGCTACCCCTAGCTCTAATTCATCGTTAGGGGATTATAGTTTGCCATGTATCAATCGTGTAAAAAGGGGGTGAATAGGGGACAAATAGTAAGAATGTAATAGGTATTTTACTTATTGAAATACTCAAGTTGTTGCTCTGTAATCAGAGAAATTTATTTTATAAAGAAATGATAGGAATGACAAATCCAATTACAATAATGCTAATCCAAACTACACATTTATAATCAAATCATTTGCTAACAATTACTGACCTGTAATCAGAGAAACAACACTGAATCTTATTGTTTCCACAGGTAAATAGTTATCCAATTATTTATATAATTAAATGAAATTAAAATATTACTTGTCATATCAAGAACCAAAAATCTATCCTTCTTATATCATAAACCACATCATATACCATAGTGTTCACTCTCACCACAGTTAATACTAATAATAGAAACTCAAATGTATTTTATTTACATCTCCCCCCCCCCCCCCCCCCTTTATGGTATCAAAATTCCTCAGATACCGGCATAAGTTTCGTAATATGAAATAAGTTTGATTCAGATTTCTTGTATCCCGTGTTGATCTTATAGATTGAATTTGATATTTTGTCTAAAACTTTGTAAGGACCAATTTTTAATTCATCTAGTTTTTTTCTATTCAATCGGTTACCATTTTCTACATACACATAATCTCCTATTTTTAATTGGATAGGTTTTTTGTGTTTGTCAAATTGTGACTTATTATATTTGTGTGATTTTATAGTTCTTTCCAAAGCAATTTTTCTATCTTGTAATAAATCAGTATGGGTTTTATGTTGTTTTAATTCCTCTGGTACTATATTAATAACTCTTCCTTCCATTAAATATGTTGGTGAAAATCCTGTTGCTGTGTGTACAGTTTCATTATATCTCTGAGTGCATTCATGAGCAATTGTTGTCCATGCTATCTTCTTATTTTTTTCATTAATTCTACATCTAATCTTGTTAACTAATGTTTGATTTAAGCGTTCATTTAAACCATTTGAAAAAGGTGCATTTACAGCAGTAAAGATAATGGGTATGTTTTCTTTTTCCAAAAAACTTTTGAATTCTTTCGAATTAATGCCTGGGTATTGATCCGATAGGATCATTCCAATTTCATTTTCCGGAATAATCATCTTTATAAGCTTTATAAAATCATCTGCATTTTGAGTTTTTGATGTCAATATGTAAGCATATCTGCTGAAATGGTCTACCAGAAGATGTAGATATGTTTTTGTAGAGCGAGAGCCACCAAATCCACCAATGGTGTCTATCGAGACAATTTCAAATGGTTGAGTAGCTGGACCTAGATGAGACATCAGTCCATATTTAAATTTTGTTCTAGATTTATTTTTTATGCATATTTCACAATTATCACAGATTTTGTTTATATTATGTATTAAGTTTTTTGCTGCATAAAATGGTTTGATAATATTTTCTGTCTGTTTCTTTCCTATATGACAGTATGTATAATGTACATTTTTTATAATTTTCTTACTAAATTCCTCAGTGAGTAAGATTTTTTCTTTGTTACCTATTCTTTTAAAGTATACATTATCTTTAAATACTAATTGGTTTTTATATAGTTTTATATTTTCATTTTGTTGTTGGTCATTTTGAATGTCTCTTACTGTAATAAAATTTACAATCTTTAAAACTTCTTCCTGATTTACGTGTGATTCTAATACAGGATTTCTACTTAAACTATCTGCTTCTAAGTTATCTTTTCCCGGTGAATATATCACATCAAAATTAAACTGAGATAAGTAATATGTGAGGTCTCCTAGTTCTTTATCTGTTCTTGCTTTAATATTTAGTTTTTCTAAAGGTTTATGGTCTGAAAATACTTTAAACTTTTTTCCTAAGAGCCAATGTTGCCAATACTTTACTGCTTCTTTTATGGCTAAACATTCCAGATATATGGCTTTTTTTCGTTTCTGACTGTCATTTAGTTTTCTCGAAAAATATGCACATGGCTTTTCGTCTCCATTTTTTTGTGGTTGTTTCAAAATAGCCCCTATACCCTGAATACTAGCATCTGTATATATATGTATAGGTAAATGCGGATCAAAAATTTCTAAAATAGGTTTTGAGCAAAGCAGTTTTTTAATTTTATCAAAAGATTCTTGACATTCTTCTGTCCAGGTAAATTGTTGGTCTTTTCTTTTTTCTTTTATTTTACTTTCCGAATCAATTCCCTTTTTTTCCCAAATCCTCTTATTCATCAAATGTTCTAAGCCCCGAATACTACTAAATAAATCCTCTGTCTCATTCAATTTATTTCTATCAATTTCATCTGCTATAAAATTAGGTAGCCCAGTTACAATAAAATCAATCAAAGTAGGTTTATCTATTAATTTGTTTATCTCTAATAAAAGCCTCTCTTTCTTGAGTGCATATTCCAATAGTGAACCCTGTCTATATTTAAATAAAATAGCATACCTTATTGGCGACCAGCCTTTGTTCATGTATGTCTCACAAAAGTTTTATTTCCAAATATCCCATAGTGAATTTAATGTATATATACAATATCTATACAAAGTTCCTCCGATTCCAGTGATACTCCAATAAAACGGCAGTACCTCAGAGCGAGACATTTAATGAATAAACTAATTGAGTTTAAATACAATGGTTGGTAACGAAACCATAGTGCGAGTCATTTCGACCCCAACGCCATCTAGGCCGAACATGGTAATTAATTTGCTTAACATTAGAAACTATTTTTCTTTACACATATTGCCTATTTTAGTTTTATACAATAATATTGTTTTTCTTTATTTATCTTGTTTGCATTTATTTATTTATATTAGATCTTGAACAGTATATTTTATAAGCATAGAATTATACCAATCTTGGCAAGAATCATCTATAAATAAACGGAAGACCTGAATCTTTTGAATATCTTCATCTACACCTATACGGGCACATTCAGCTTCGAAGATAGTCATCCACTGTGTTACACTTGATGTTTTTTTTGTGAATTTTTCTATGACCAATTTTTCAGATATTTGTTCCAGATTAAACTGTTTAGGTTCCTTCTTCAATTCAGTAAAATTTTCTAGGATTCTTGTAAGAGCTTCTGTTGACACTTCACTCGTACTCAATTGTTTTGTCGTTGATATAATTTCCTCCAGTAAATAGAATTGAACTGCATATTTCCATCTTCATCCTTATATGCGTTACTTAATTCTTCTGTTAGGGTAATCCAAACTTGCCTTTTTTCATGTCTTCTTTGAAGCGTACTTTTAACTCTTTGATAAATTTGGGTTTGTATTAGGACATCATGCAACTTAACTGGTTGTAACTTTTCCGGGACTAGGAATATGTTTTTATCTTCATTCATGATGGCAGTTATGCAAATCACATTTGTTTTCGGATCCGATTCGCTTTGTTTTACAACAAATTCAAATTTTAATTTGCTCATTGTGTAAGTGCAAGAGTCGCAGAACAGTGTTGTTTTGAACACTATGGTATATGATGTGGTTTATGATAAAAGAAGGATAGATTTTTGGTTCTTGATATGACAAGTAATATTTTAATTTCATTTAATTATATAAATTGGCGAAATTGCGGTAACTCTCGCAAAAGCCATAAACCAAAAGTTGAAGTTGAATTATATAAATAATTGGATAACTATTTACCTGTGGAAACAATAAGATTCAGTGTTGTTTCTCTGATTACAGGTCAGTAATTGTTAGCAAATGATTTGATTATAAATGTGTAGTTTGGATTAGCATTATTGTAATTGGATTTGTCATTCCTATCATTTCTTTATAAAATAAATTTCTCTGATTACAGAGCAACAACTTGAGTATTTCAATAAGTAAAATACCTATTACAAAACAACACTGAATCTTATTGTTTCCACAGGTAAATAGTTATCCAATTATTTATATAATTAAATGAAATTAAAATATTACTTGTCATATCAAGAACCAAAAATCTATCCTTCTTATATCATAAACCACATCATATACCATAGTGTTCACTCTCACCACAGTTAATACTAATAATAGAAACTCAAATGTATTTTATTTACAAGAATTTAAAAATTAAGAGGACAAAGTTGAGTAGAGAGGTGAATTTAATGTTCAACAGCGTCGGCTCAACACTAAGTGATAACCGAAATCCACGCGGGCGGAGCCGCGGGCAACAGCAGCAGTAAGTAATAACTTAAAGCTTGGAAAAGATTATGAAATCTTGAAAAAATTAGAATGTTACTTATTTTTATAGATATTCCTTTTGAGGGGGAATACTCTGACCTAGACCTGATTTAGTGGCATCTCCTTTCCTATACAGGACTACACGTGCAGGACTTAGATGTCACCCGCATACGGTGCAGAACATTCCTTCAAGAACCAAGCGGTTCGGTGACTCTTTCCTTTGTCACACCATTAAGACCTGGAATTCCTTGCCAGCTCACGTGTTTCCCTCTTCCTACAGTCCCGGGTCCTTTGAACGGGGCGTAAAAAAACATCTGATGAGGCCGTAAAGCTGAGTGCCACCATTCTTAACATGGCACGTGTATATAATGGAGGCCC
Organism: Eilema caniola; assembly: GCA_949126895.1. Lineage (NCBI taxonomy): Eukaryota > Metazoa > Arthropoda > Insecta > Lepidoptera > Erebidae > Eilema > Eilema caniola. Next base: position 205,384 of record OX421490.1, on the reverse strand, counting down.
TCTCTCCTAAGACTTTGCCTTCAGCTCACCATCAGGCAAGGTAAAGACAAATTGACGAGTCCAATATAAAAAAAATATATATATATAGCGGAGTAATTCAAACACAATGATTAACAATCACTACAACATCAATCATTATTTCGGATAGTCGGTAATATCGGTAGATGACTCCAGCATCGCCCTAACAAAGACGTGTCCCGACAGCTAACTGTTACAGTACCCCCCTGTAAAGGGTCAAGGCACAGGTGTAACCCTATTGCAGATCGAGAAGGTAGATAGCAGCTAGTTAGATTGTCATGCTCACCTGTGCGAGCTTGGTGATGAACTGGTGCGCGTGCGCCAGCTTGGCCGCGGCGATGACGTCATCGTCGCTGACGTCACTCATGCCCAGCGTGATGTTGTCGCGGATGGTGCCGCTGAACAGCACCGGCTCCTGCCCCACCACGCCTGCAACATGAAGGTACGAATGTGCTGTACATGTAGTTGGGGAGCCGACGATGCTAAATGTGTAGTTTATCGATTAATAACAATTATAAAAGAAATAATAAGGCGTTACATGAATTTATGTGGAGGTTTAATAGAAATGATGGATCTGATTCGCATAAAATATTTTGCCGATGCTTTATTTGGTTTGTAGTGCTGAGATGGTAAAAGCACTCCTCACTGACTCCAGGCATGCATTATTTCAATTCCAATAGAATTTTCACTTTAGTTTACGCTTAGTTAACTTCATTTTAAACCCAAGCATAAACTTTCTTTCGTTTTATTAGTATTTTGCAACTTTGCTACTTGCCCTTAGGTTACGCTTAAATCTTCAGATTTGCAAAATTGACCTTGTTAATTAGTAACTAAAATCCTTCATATTAATTAGACGTGTATTAATCTGACGCGGTCCAGTAAGTAGCGAACTAATGGCAGTAGAGCTCCCTACCGATGCTGGTCCTGAAGTGGTGCAGGTGCAGGTCGGGCAGCGCGCGGCCGTCCACGCGGATGGCGCCGCTGTCGGGCTCGTACAGGCGCTGCAGCAGCTGCAGCAGCGTGGACTTGCCGCAGCCCGAGCCGCCCACCAGCGCCACCGTCTCGCCCGCGCGGATGCTGAGCGTCAGGCCGCGCAGCACCTGCCGGCGCACCAGGGGTTAAGCGATACGCTATTTTCACAATATAGCCGATAAAATCGGTCCTATTTAACGATTTGCTCGATAACAAAGACTAGTTAAGGGTGTGAAAAAATAAGAAATAAGTACAAGACCTTATTGACATAACACAGTATCGAGTTTTTTTGTTATATTCGTGTTCTTCATCATCTATTAGCGCGAAAAGACACGTAGCTAGGAAAATGTCCTTGAGGTCGAAAGTCGCTCGCAGTCGCCGTTTTAGTCTGTGTAATCCGATATCGGGCCAACAGGCTCCGATAACCAATATCGGGCCGGACAATGTGAAAAACAGCTAAGTATAGAATTCCCTAAGCATACCTTGATAGAGATTTGAGTGACGTCACTAGAAATCAACCAATGACAATCTCTATCAAGGCTTTTTATTTTATTTTTTTTACGTGCACGAAATCCCCACGGATACCCACCCCTCCGGAGCCGGAGGGGGAGGTTATGTCGGATTCGAACCGACTAAACCGCACGCCGTGGGTCGTAGTGCTAGGCCGAAGGTGAGGTTGTCATGCCACATATCCCTCGCACCCCGGCTGACCCAGGGCCATCCCTCTCGGTCTGGCCCTCCTCGGGAGAAGAGACTTGTATACCAGATACGAATGTCATACATTTAACTTCTTTCAATATCGGATGATGTGAAAACGCTTTGTATACCAGATACAAATGTCATACATTTAACTTCTTTCAATATCGGATGATGTGAAAACGCTCGTAAGATCCGCTTAGACACGCGTCAAGCCATAGTACAAGATAACAAAGACACTTACCTTGACGTCTGGTCTGGACGGGTAGTTGAAGTACAGGTTGTCGAACTCGATGTCCCCCCGCACGGCGGCCCGCTCGCCCGTGCTGCGCAGCGCGTCGATGGCGGAGGCGCGCGCGAGCAGGCGGAACAGCGAGCGGGCCGCGCCGCGCGCCGCGCTGAACGTCTCGAGGTGCGGGTGGCACATCGCGATGTTCTGCGCCGACACGAACGTCAGCGTCAGGATCTGGAGATAATAATAATACTCTGTGATTCGTTGAAGTAAGAAAAAATTCACTTCCGTAGCTAGTTACCAAAATGGAAAGAGCTGAGTCAATCAGTCTGTCTATTGGAACCTGAGTACACTTCAAGTTACAATCTGAAGTTTACGTGAATATCACTCATTAAAACTAAACCATTTTTATACTGATTTTATTTGGTACAAAAAGTGGTGAGATGATCCATTAAAAGGTGATTTTATTTAAAAACTCAAGAATTCCTTCATCAATTGAGCTCTTGGCACCCTTCAAAGATTCGGCTAGCCGAGGTTTTGGCAAATTCTTGGTTTTCATATTGTTTACTGACAAGAAAGAGACATCACCAAAATATCAGAGAACATCCGCTCCAAAAATAAATTTTATAAGCTATATTTTTATCGTGTCGGCAAATGGCACAATCGGATTATAGAACTTTTAAAGAATTTATTCGGACGAAATACTGCTTTCCGCCCTATACAACATAGGTAGGTAAGTAATTCTATTGCCTTTGTATAGATAATAGTACACTACGTGATAGTGTATGGGTACTCACGGTGACCATAATCCCCGGGTGGTACTGTTGTTCGTCAGGCGGCAGGTCCATGTCGCGCACACAAAGGACGGTTCCGTACGCGAACACGATGGCATTGAGCGCGTACGTCAGCAGCCACCCTAAGCCCGCGCCGGCCCCAGACCACGCGCCGCGAGCTCGTGCCGCTGCTGCCGCCGGCCCCAGGGCCTCGCGGTACCTGTCGCCAGAACAACGCAACTGTAGAATAATGATTCAGTGAAATAATTAATCAAGTTAAACAACTTTTACCGTACCAACCAGTAACTGTATCAACCAGTTTTCGTAACCAAGCTTCCAAAACAGCTTCAAAAGCAATATATCTTGCCGTTTTTATATCCACGTTTCATAGCCAGCTCTACGAAAGAAGAATATCTATATCGCCGTTTACGTAACAATGTTTAATAACTCACCTTTATAAGGAGCTACGAAAAAGGAATTAAATTATAACTTTCGTAATATCTTTTTACCATTTACTAAAGAAAATTTCGTTACCACGCTTCTTAACCAGTTATAAAAGAGAAAATAAACTGACGTTTTCATAACCAGTCTTCAAAATCAGTTATGAAAGAGGAACACATTTTCGTTTTCGTAACCAATAGTCCACCCTTACCTCTCCACCTCGATGGCCTCTCCGCCGTACGCCCTCACAGTCCTGATGGCCGATAGTGCTTCCTCCACGATGCGCCCCGCCGCGCCGTACGCCGTAATCTCCAGAGCCGAGTACTTTGTCTGGTACTGTAGGGAAAAGAAATGTATAAATAAATATAAATAATTGTAGAAAATTGTAGAAAACTTGAGGAGTGCCACAAGGGTCTATTGTTGAGCAATAAATAGTTAAAGGTACATAGGTGCATAGCATTCATTAACGATTGTCCACATGAGTGTTACCCAGTTACGGTTTCAGGGAGGGGGGGACTAATACGATTACATCCCCTGACCCCTCCAGCTTCACACGTTATGCGGGTCAAATTCACCGGCGTCCTCATTGGAAGCCAAGCCTGTCTTAGAAATAACCCACTCCTAACACAAACACACGCGTAGTATAATGGCCAGGATACGGACCTGGAACTTCTAAATCTAAAACCGACTATGGGGCCGAAATTTAAATGGGGTGATCAGGTAAAAGTTTTGGTGTTCATAGATAAGTCAGGGTGCATAAGGCTTCACCAATACTCAGATTCCGAGAAAATCACCTGCAAGCTGATAAGCACGCATCAGGGCAGAGTATCTTTCGGGGTAGGCAGGTCCCGGCGAAGCTAGGGCCCTTACCTTGGCGACGATGCAGGCGATGAGCAGCGACACGGGCACGACGCTGAGCCCGCTGAGCGTGAGCTGCCAGCCGTACGTCAGCGCCAGCGCGGCGCCGAACAGCACGGTGCCCGCCAGGTTGGCCGTCATGGCCACGTGCGGCCCCACGCCGCCCTTGAACTTCTCCATGTCCCTGGGCACACACATGAGCACGATATAGTGGCAGTACAGTGCAGCTACCATTAGGAATTGCAGCATTGACTTTTGCTCACACTGAATTTGATGAACTTTTAGATGTGCCTGTGTTTTTCATAAGTATTTATTTTCAAAATTAAATAAATAAATATATACTAGATACCGTTTTTTTATATTTTAATGTGATTTTCTGGCATTGCGACCAGGTTTTTAACCTGGCAGCGTAACCAATTCGTATTCTTTCATTAAAAGATGAATCAATATATATATCATAATGGTAACCTGATCGAACTAGGTTTAGTGTTGCATGGATATCTCAAGAACAAGGTAAATAATTTTAAGCTCAGCGATAGTCGCTCAAACACAATCTAACATACAGAAGACAAGAGGAGATAGTAAGGCGGAGCACTCGCGCGAACACCCGCGCGGATAGCTTCCTGCCGCTCGGTGGTTATGTCGGACTCGAACCGACTAAAATCGCACGCCGTCTCGGGGTGTAATATTAACCAAAAGACACTTATTCCTGGCTGACCCAGAGCATCGAGATAGCCCCCTCGAGTGTGGTCTACCACTCGGATGTCGATGATTGTTTATGGTTTGCTGAGTTTGAACAGGCTGTACTCACTCGGTGACGGCCGTGGCGAAGTTCATGGTGGTGTTGGTGTCGAAGAACGCGATCTCCTGCCGCAGCACCGAGCGCAGCAGCCGCAGTCGCAGGCGCGTCACCTGCGCGCACAGGGACACTGGTTAGCGAAATGTGTAACAGGTGTGTGATGTTAAGTAGAATCCAAATCCACTGGTCTCATAAAATTCATACCCCGCAATAAAAGTTGTAGATAAAAAAATTAAGACAACAACCAGTTTTCGTAACACACAATAGCGTTTCATCAAACAAAAAAAAATCGAAGGGAATTGCGACTGAAACCCACACAATAAGATGCAATCTAGTTTTACTAGTTTTTGTCTATGTATCCAAAAACGTGTGAAATTTGTTCCGCTAGTCCTATCCTGACGAAATACGCCTTTTGATTCTTCTTCTTTCATACATTTCCGCCTTCGATCTGATTATAATGCACGCTTAGGTCGACCTTTACCATGCTACCACCCCTCACTTCTTACATCTGTTTCGCCCATCCCCTCTACGCAAATACACCGTCCCTTACCATCCGGGCGGCGGCCCAGGAGACGAGCGCGACGCCGGTGGCGGCGGCCACGATGTGCGCGGCGATAATGGCCAGGCTGGCGTAGCCGAACGCGATGCTGTCCTGCACCAGCGCCTCCATGTGCAGCGAGCGGTTACCCGCGGGGCTGCAACGAGAAAGACTCCTTTATATAGCCGTCGGGGGTATGGGGCCTCAGACCGCAGGCTTTCCTTTAGCAACCAAAGTAAAACAGAAATGAGCTGTTGGAGCTCCCGGGCTCCAGGGTGCAAGTTTGGGACGCTACCGGGTGAAGAAGTGTCCTTAATACCCTTGACATACTTTACTAACAATTGACACACTTCTATCTATTTTAATTCTGCATGTTTACAAATTTACCCACTTCATTAATAGTGATTTCATTTGAATATTTAGTACCTTATGCCTTTGGCGACACATTGCTTGTAGGTACTTACTATAATTTTTATACCATATACCAATTTGAATTTGAATCTCTTATCCGAGATGTTTTAATTAATTTTAATCCCAGTTTAAGAAGTTCAACGTCTTCGTGCCGTACAGAAGTAACCTATAATACTTTAAATAGGTCAGGGCATTTATTTAAAGTGCTATAGGTCTACTGACTGTCGCTGCGACACAGAGGCATTCCGAAAGCCCCTCGACACGAAGAAAGGGATCACAGACGCAATCTGGAGCTAGGTAGAAGAGACTGCAAGCCGTCGTTTGGTGCTAGCTGCCCGATTTAACCAGGAAGTGGATAGTGGAACTCCTCGACGGCTACTATTAAACTGCTCGAGTTTGGACTTATTTAGTTTGCTTTAACTTACTAAAGAAGGTCTAAAGGTACTCACATCTGTTGCCCCCCTCCGAAGGCCATAAGTAAGTAAGCGTCTTTTGGCGCGAGCGCCGCATTGTTGCGCTGCACGAACAGCGCCGTGAGCTCCCCGTACACCACGATGCCGCCGATGGTGCCGAGCGAGCTCAGCAGCGCCACCACCACGCCCACTGCCGTCACCAAGCGCTCCGTGCCCGTCGCGTAGCGCCACTGGGGAGACATACGATCGATTAGGTAATCTTCATAACTGGCTACAAAATAGACAATGATGTTGGAAATTCTTCCAAAGTCAAACGTGCCGTGGAGTTTTGTTCGTATTCGTGTGTTGTTAAAATAAAGAAAACTTTTGTGGAAATACCAAGAGGGTATGGCATGACGTGGTATGACGCCCTGGCGCGCTTAGAAGTGCGTGCCTTGGATGATTAAGATTAAACTGAAATAAAAGTTCCCATAGTTTTATCGTCATTTAATACTACATATATGTCATGAACTTTCTTTGTGGTACTACTGGTAATGTTTAGGTACCTGAAAAATAGTTCCATACAACGCCGATCATAACTTAATCTTCCTTTCAAACATAGAAATCTCGCATGCAATTTTAATAGCGCAACACAACGCAACTACCATAGGACCCTTATTCCATACCATATTACACTATAGTCCCAAAGTACATTCTTTTAGTCTGAGGTACCTATAGTGGTATTTCAATTCACTCGGTTTTTAAAGTGAAAACTTCTTTAGCGGCGTTGCATGGGTGTAAAATGTTAAGGAAGCATCAGGATTAGTTGACCTTTGAACCGTAACCGACGACTGACGTCATACAAGATTAGGTACAGACTATCTATTTTGCAACTTACGATAGATAGCGTCGTAGCTTAAACGGTAAGCACTTCGACTGTAAGTCCTTATAGTTTCAGATAGTATCGGGTTCAAACCACCTGGCCTTCAGGGATTTTTTGTGATTGTTTTTTCTTATTATAATTTATTACTATTGGTGATTATTTTTTCTTTTTGTAATTTATTACTTTTTAAATGATTATTTTTTCTTTCTATAATTTATTATTTTATGTGATTATTTTTTCTTTTCATAATTTATTAATTTCTTCTGACAGTAAATTAGCAGAAAATAAGTGATAGGATCTATGATTAGCGCTATATTATAGGTATGGTATGGTATGTTCTTTTTTATCTTTTTCTATGTATATAACGAAGAAAAAAAGAAAATGTTTTCACTTCTGCCGGCACTCCCAGAGTGCAACCCGTCTTTTTTTTTTTTGTATTAACGCATACCATTTATCATTTCATTCTATAAATCATAATTCATAAAAATTCTATTGTCGGTAGTACCTGAGGCTTTCTGCTTTACCATTTTTTTTAATTGACTTTGGAGTGCGGGTGTGAGAGGGGGGGGGGGGGTTGGATTATGAGGCTCCTCAAGATGTTTGGGACCTAAGTCAACTTCACAGCGAGACGGAGCACCCCGTTTTTTATTGTATGTAAGTGTATACCTTTTTGTTTATACTTAGCTAATTAGAATACCCCAGCTTTTCCCGTGGGTGTCGGAAATATATAGGACTATTCTCTATCTACAGTAAACATAAGCCCAAGACAAGACTGCCCGCAAGACGACCATAGGCTCGCCCCCTATCACGTGGGCCCGAAAATCGTAGTTGGCGAAACATGGGTGTTAGTACACCTCCGCCTACACCTTTTAAGATTTGCAGACGTGAGTATATGTATGTATACATAGACTAATCTACATTAAACAGTCACAGAGCCGTCGTGTCCCTCAGCAGTTTACGAGCTATCTCGTACAATAATAATATCCGGTGACATTACTCAGTAGGTAGTTCCTATCTGTACTTATATTACTACTGTAGTTTACGACTACAATAATACAATGGCAATGAAAATTTCATTACCAATAGTTTTATTGTTGAGCACTCAAACATATAAATAAACAAAAATTCAGCTTTATTATTAGTGCGCATGACACAGATTATTATTTCAACACTATCGCCAGTGCCGTCGCGATGTTATAGTAGGGGAGGCGAAGAAGGAAATTCGGTAGTCACGCGAGTGCGTCAGATTAAGATAGGGGAGACTAGTTACATTACATATAACACGTACCTACGCGTCAGATTAAGATAAGGTGGGTTAGTTTGTAACAAACAAGTGTCCATTTCGAAAATCTGGCGAATTAAGCGTAGCCTAAGGGCGTGGCAAGGTTGCAAATTCACACAGAAAAGACCTCTGGATTTACTAGAGCGTGGCATAAGTAATCTGTGAGCGCGGTTTTTTTATTTTAGAATTACCTTTTTTTTAAAGGTACAACATAATCAGACATCAGACTCTTAAGACTAAGATTTAACAATCCACATCACACTTTAAATCTGACGTCCACTTACATCTGTACACAACACTTAGCTGACTTAAGTGCCAGTCAACACAGTAACATCACACAAATAAATTACAATCACTTACAAAGAACGAAGAATATTTCTTATCCAATGAGATAAATAAGTAAATAAAAACAAGAAACGCTATTCCGGCTGAAAGTCCTCGCCACGCAAAGTCGTTTTAAATTACAACAAACCATTGTGAAAAATAACAATACGAGAGCACACAGAATTATAATCCTGCACATCCTAGCGAACGGACCATTCTGGGATACATTGTTGTTACTTGTCGGTATTGTGAAAAGTTGTGGCTTTGTAGGACACGCACAGAACGCGTTGATAGCTTGATGTCTAAGCTTCTCCGTCCTCACCTATATTTAACGTCAGCTTTTTGTCAGACATCTTCTATTTATCTCCATGCCTTGAGAATGACCCGCATGGCCTTGGAGGAAAAAAGGTGGACTAAAGGTCGGAATATGCAGATTTCAAATGCATAAATAAAGATAATGATAATAACATACATACAATTAAAAAGATAAAATACTTGTTACGTATTTTAAGAGCGAATCGAACCAATAAAGTTAGTTGTTGGTTGATAAAGCCGTGACTGAAGTCACAAGTGATCGTTAGAGCGGACATTACTTCCTCTCGTCAAATTGACTGGCGCACGACCACGAGTGCACGACACGTGCCGGACACGTGTACCAACAAAATGTATTTTGTACTAGCTGTTCAACAGAAAATACGGTAATCGGGCTGCCGCAACCCACTGGAATCGGTTCCCGGGATAAAGAAATAGCCCGAGTGCCGGTCAGTTCAAATAATTTTCACTCCCGTTCGACTGATATTACGTGAAAAAATTATTATACAAGGCTACTTTTGTATGAAGAATAAGAATATTGGATATTTGAGCTATTTTTCTCCCAGTCCAGTCACTGGATCTAAGCGACTAAGCGGCGATCGGAGTCGACAAAGGAGATAGGGTTTGCATACAACTTTATATGAAAAAGTGCAACCGTATCTGCTATGTCGACTGTGCTAGCGACTAAAGGTAAGGCTGTTTTTTAAGACCCCCCATTTTATAAAAGGCATATTGAATATCCCTTCTCTCTCCGTCTACAGACCTATAAGTTCTGTAACAATATCTGTGTTCTGTACCATAGTACAAGCAGGTCGTCGCCAGCAATCCCGGGTGCCTCTGCCAGTAGTTCCACTGACTGTCTGAGTGTCTGAGTACACAGGTATACAATAAGACTCGACTTGCACTATGTAATCATGTATTTATATTAAATGTCGCGCTTCTTAAGTTTTTTACAAACTACATACATTTAAGGGTTGTCAGAATAAGCATGTTTTATTTTATCACACCAGGGCCCGTTTCATAAAACTACAATTTACAAATTACAAGTACAATTCGATGTACGTTGCGTAGGTAATTGTTCATTTAAATAGGTTTTATAATATATGTCCAATTACCTACGCAATGTACATCGAATTGTACTTGTAATCTGTAAATTGTAGTTTTATGAAACGGGCCACTGGACACCGATTCTGATAATTTTATGACATAACAGAACCACTATCATACCGCTGACATTGCATACAATGTCATTATAAGACTTTAGACCTTAGTTTAAAAGTTCAAAATAAAAAGAAAGATTTTATAACATTTTTCTTTCACTCTATAAGATTGTCATTTAATTTTAGACTATAATGGTACAACGAAAAAGTCTAAAGTTAATGGCATTGGTTATAGTGTCTGCGGTACCGCAGTGGTTTTGCTATGATAAAAATAATAGTAGAATCCGGGTCCTTTATGGCTCAAAACATACTAGCACAGAGATGAAACGACTCGCACGAAATTCTTGAAATAACCCACCAATCGGTCAGTCGGTCGCAGTTGGATGGTTGTTGGTCATTCACGAATCACACTGCTGAATGGATCTGCTCGTAATTTAGTATAAAGTAGAAAGAGTATAAGTATCACCACCCCAACTGATTCGAAGGGAGTCGTAAGAGGCAACTAATGGAACAATACGCAGGCGATATCACTGCGAGAGAAGGAAAACTCGAAATAAAACCCTGCACCAACTCGTCTGGACAGCGTGGACACAGTGGGCCAAGCTTCCCGACTTTGGGAGAGGTCTTTTTTTCATTTTATATAGGACACGTCAATTTGATTTCACCTCGCCTAATGGTGAGCTGATGATGCTGATTGATGGATAGATTGTACAATGGAATAACACATAGGCTTCATTTTACCCCTGGATGAGGTTCCTATGGATGACCCACGCGAGTGAAGCCGGCAAAAGCTACTTTATCGTTTGAGGGTCATCAGTTATTCTCGGGTTTTCCACTAGGATCCCCTGTTATCCAGGGGATTGAACACACTGGCGATACGTAGACCCGTAGGCCGAGCTAAGTTGAAATAGACCAATGTCATCCCATCTGCAATCAGTTCGTCTCATTGTCCGATTCACTCCCAAGTCTCTCGTCTTGCTGTGGTGGTTCCCGGTGGATTAAAATAGGACCCCCCACCTCTTCACGTGGGTTTCGTAGAAGGCGACTCAGGGATAGGGCAGCTCTCCGTCCGACAGCAAGCATACAGCCCAAGACAAAGCGCCCGCTAGACGGCAACAGGCCGTGGGACCGACAATCAGTTGGCGAAACGTGGGTGTTAATACCTCTGCCTACCCCTCCGGGAATTTACAGGCGTGAGTGTATGTATGTATGTTTCTCATCTCTGCCATAGTGCGCTGTACCTTCGACAGTGGTGTGCAGTTCGGTGCCAGCCCTAGTTCTGTTTTTGTGATATCAACATTGTTATGATATCATCTAAACATAATAATGTGTTTCCTCTCGTGCATTTTGAGAACGTCGTAAAAATCTATGACTAACCACAATGTTTAGTACTTTTCCTAACCCCTCCAACTAAGCTAAATTGCTTGACCTAGGAGTGGGTTCGCGTCAGTAGTGTAATGGCCATGATTCGAACCCAGGACCTCACGATCAAGTGCGACTGCTCAACCTCTAAGTTCTAAGGTCTTGTTCTAGGGTATGGACGCTGCAGTAGTAAGATCTTGAGGGTCCATGCCAATCTCACGTCTAGGCGGTATACCTGCCAAGATACGGACGAAGCTCTCGCACATGTCTCCACTTTGGGTGTCGTACCTCTACAAACTGTACGTAATTGCGTACCTGCAAGACCAAGATATACCTGCAATACCAACTAGTAAAAGAGTTTAGTCTTTTTTATATCACTTAGGTGGCAGACAAGCACACGGCCCACCTGATGGGAAGTGGATACCGCGGCCGATAGACGTGTGCAACAGGGAGTCACACTCGTGCGCCGACCCTGCAAGAACAGAGAATATCTGTGCTGTCAGTGTAGAAAATAAAGCAGGAATAGCCCTTTGTCTTCCCACTGACAGCACGAAAACTCTCCAGTGAGCTCTGGCTACCTTACTCACCTGTCGATACTGGTTTCAGATCACGAGATTCCATCAGTTAACTAACATCTGTAAGTGTTAGAACCTCACATCACGGAACTCTTGTACCTAATGTAAATGTTGCAGCCAATTGGCTTAATCAGCCGTTCAATTAACTGCCTAGGCTGTTAATCGGTAATTGTGGTTATTTATTTTATAACCTTGCAGAAATATGTCATTTTCCTAGCTGTTTGATAAATGACCTGGCAAGCGTAGCCGTTTAATCATATAACTGAACACCATTCAGGCCGCTAATTGAACGGCCCCGTTCAGTAAAGAGAATAGGCGGTTAATTGAACGACTGAATAAGCTAGTTGGCAGCGACATAAATACACATTTATATTCAAGTGGCAATTTCGCGCGCGCACGATCTCGCTTCTAAAATATTAAATGCTCCGTTTCTCACACTGCGCGTCAAAGCGCATTATTGTAATGGACATTTATGTATGGATATCATCATGTGTAATTTTGAATGAAAATACCTGGCCTGGGAAGAGATATTATCATCATATTGTCCACTTAGCGCAGCCCTGGCAAGGGTCGTCCTCCAAAGTGAGAGCGTGTGATGGTGTGATGCGACTGGGAACATCGCTAACATCATGACAATATGTGTCACTGGCCTCACTCTCGGGGTACTGGAGACAAACACATACATTACCGACGCGTGTAAATCCCCGAAGGGGCAGGCAGAGATGTTTGGTCTCTTGAGTGTCTTTTGTGGATAGCACGGGATGCTACGGCGGCGGTGGACCAGCTCAAATTCATCAATCATCAATTCACTCATCCAAGGCACGTGACCCTAGGTAAACATATGAGCAGGTGCCTCTTGAGGTTGTTTCCCACGTGTGGGGCGAGCGGTCCCCGCCCAGGCCTTGGATATAGCGAATAATGTGCGGTTCGCAAATAGTTTCACACGCAGTACTTATCGTACGAACACCTCGCCGAGCTGTCTAGATAACACACAATGCGGCGGAAGCGCAGTCGCTAATTGTGGCACTTGGTTGACGAGGCCTGGAGGTCTCGCGTCACCATATCTTCAAAGGACATGGCCAACAGAGCGCTACATACAAAGTAAACCAACTCATAATGTTAGTCAATAAGAATACTTATCATCATCATCCACGTATATGTCTTCCTGATTGCCGGCCAAGATGAAAGAAAGAAAGAAAAATTTTTTTCACTCCTCATGCTCTTAAAATGTTACTTTACTCCCTGCATATCGGGACTAAAGTTCCTTTTTAATCTCTAGGGACTAAAGTAATTTTTTTTTAATTTACTTTGATAACTCCTAAACAGCCAATCACGGTGTTTGTGAATGGGAGGATTATCACCTTTTTAGTGATTGTGTAGGTATAGAAATAACCTCAAAATGACATTTGAAAAAATCAAATATCCCATTTAATTTCATGTACCACGAATAATGATATTAATTTAATTAATTATTATGTAAGTATTAAGGATATGTCCATTTTATTATCCATTTCCAATTAGTTTTAAATTATTTTTCAAGTTTGAATCTGTTGGCTAAATATTATATATGCAAGCATATAAACCGTACGTCACTTAACAACAAAAAAAAACCGCGGGACAAATTTCTTTGCAATTTGAATTTTGAATAGATTATTCGTAATAAGCTTGCGTTGTAATCACCAATTACTTACACCAATTAATTGTGCAACTTAGAAACTTTGTTATTATAAATAAATAAAAATAAATAAATATTCCACAACATTTCACACAACGCTATCTAGATCCATGGTAAGCATAGCTTTACTACCTTGTATTATGGAATCTAGAATACGGATAAACATACTTAGATTTTTTTTTTTGTAAATGCATACATATTATACATAGAAACACCCAGACCAATGCAAATACACATATCCATGCATACAAATATTTGCACTGAGCGGGGATCGAACCCGCGCCTCCTGCGTAGCGACCGCGTTCACTACCGCCGCGCCACGGAGGCTTTACCCCGTTATCGATATGATGAAATTAATATATTCAGGTTGAAAAAGATATTTGCATATTTCTTTTTTTTTTTAATATTATAATTTTGTATAAAAAGTCGCTTTTTTTTCCTCGCATTCAAAGTGAAAAGTAGAGTGTTTAACGTGGGACTAAACAACCATAATGATACTCGAACTATTAGCCACCCTCGCTTCGCTCGGGTGGCTAAAACATCTCGTGTCATTATGGCTTGTTTTAGTCCCTTGTTGAACAATCTACTATTTATTTATTATGCACGGATATGCCGAACATTACATATATATAAACTTAAAGTGTGACTTCTTAGCTTAACGCTTTCTACATTGTAGTGCAGGCGGACAGTGCTGTCTGTCTGTCTGTCTGTATGTTACGCTTTCACGCCTAAACCACTGAACCGATTTTGATGAAATTTGGTATAGGTGTAGATTAGACCTTGAGAAAGGACATAGGCTATGTTTGGTCGCGATAACCGACATCCACGCGAGCGGAGCCGCGGGCGAAAGCTAGTTATGAAATATAGAATTAAGTAAAATTATACACACAAAAAAAGAACAATAAACACAAGGGCAAACAAGAACAAGCAAAACACAAACATTTTTGAAGTGATAACTTCTTTAGCGGCGTTGGATGGCTAAAAAGTGTTAAATTCGCGTCAGGATCACTTGACCTTTGAACCGTAACCGACGACTGACGTCATACAACATTAGCTACAGATTGTTTATTTTCTTAGGTACGCTATGAAGCTTCGTAGCTTAGCGCTAAGCGCTACTACTGTAGGTCCTTATGGTTTCAGATAGTACCGGGTTCGAACCTGGACTCCTGGCACTTTTTGTGATTGTTTTTTATTTTTGTAATTTATTAATTTCTTCTGACAGAAAATTAGTGATAGGTTCTATGATTGGCGCTATATTATAGGTATGGTATGGTATGGTATGGTATGTTCTTTTTATCTGTTTTATCTGTACTCGCTATGTTCGCAACATCACCAAACACAAATCAAACTCTTCCCGCCCCCGAGTGAAGTGGCGCTAATAGACGACATTTCCGATATACATGAACTTTAATCAATTTCAAATGTGAACATGGCTTAATTAAAGTAAAGTAAAGAAGTGTTTTGTTACTTCCCGCTCCATGTACCTACGGACGCACATCGCTGTGATAGCAGTAGCACATGGTATCATGTTAATTCTGCCTAGCGTAGCCCAAAGGGAAGGCGTGACAATTTGTAGGTTTGTGTGTATGTAAACAGAATTTTCTAGGCTCCCGGTGAGTCAGTTAGCTATTTAATAATAACGCAACTCCCACACGAGACACTAGATTATACTTACATTTTTGATAACGCCAAAAACCTTGAATAGGTAATGAACTTTTTATCATCCCAAAAAGTATCGCCATATCTATCTTCGTCCAGTCATTAAACATCTCATTAATGTAAATGAGAATATTATGTAATGGAGCTCAAAATCTCACTGCGTCTCACACTACCGTACCCCTAGCACGAACAACTATCGTAATCGTATCGTAAACGTATTGAGAGAACGGAGCATGGCGATTGGCTGCTTGTCTACTGTGAACCTGTGTGTGTGTGAGGCCGGCCAATCGCCATGCTCCGTTCTGTCAATACGTTTACGATACGATTACGATAGTTGTTCGTGCTAAGGGTACTGACCCCATAGAGACAACCCAAATGTAATGGAGTTTGCAAGTACGTATTAAAATCTCTGACTATTTAAATACATAATAACCTCGTGTTGTGTTCCCGGTGGAGAATCTGGTAGCCAGAGCTCACTGAATAGCTTTTGTGCTGTCAGTGGGAAGAGCAAAGGTTTGTCCTGCTTTTTCACCTACACTGACGGCACAGAAATTCTCTGTTTTATAGGGTCGGCAGCACGAGTATGACTCCCCTGGTGTTGCACACGTCCCTAGGCCGGTAACCATAACCACTTTCCATCAGGTGTGTGGGCCGGGTGCTTGTCTGCCACCTCAGTGGTATAAAAAAAACTTACAATATATCTCGGTACACATTTCTTGAACCTAAGACGCGAGTCAAACGAGGCTGGCGAATTTCAGCGCGTCCACTGCCGTAGCATCCCTGCTGTCCACAAAAGACATTACAGAAACGTGTACTGCGCGTGCAGTGCGCGTTTTGAGCACGTTTCAGGGCCAAGATAATATGTTCCGAGGTATACCAACGTGGAGATACAAGGGTGCAAGTGTATCAGGCCCTACCAACATCAGAGAAATTCAGGTCGGAGCGGTATTCCATTCGATAAACACTTAGGGACCATGGCCAAATGCCCGGCTGTCATCAATAGCCTAACAAAGGATACAATATAAGGTACAGATATGATTATGTGAGTGCTAACATACGGACGAGTTTCTGGCGAATATTTTCAGTCCAGAAAACGGCAATAGGCTCGCCATCTCGTGGGTTGACGAAGTGACTAGCGGAACGTGAGCATAATAAGCACTTCTTTCAGGGATACAGACGTGATGTGTGTCGGTGGGTCGGTGTCAGAATATATCCCGTCGGAGTACATAGCACAGTGGTCAGAGCATTCTCCCTCTAAGAGAAAGATCGCGGGTTAGAATTCCGTCTGAACAGATTCAAATTTTTCTACCTTAATCGATTTGATTAGATATTAACATGCCATTTAGCATGACATTTAGCATGCTAAATGCTTTAATATTTCATTCAAATAGCCACAATTCTTTGTACAGTAAATGCAAATCTCATTACTTTTACAGGCCTTTTATGCACAGAGCTCAACTAAGTAATTAGCGTGTATACTGGGCACACGTGCGTAGTGCGTACACTGGCTCTCAGCTGTGCTATGCTATCGTTTAAATATCACTTTCCATTTTAAATGACTACGTATGAAACAATACGTCAGAGGAGCGATCGTTTTATAGTAGTTATAGTGACGTGGTGATGCCATGTCGATAGAATTGCCTATCGATAATTTTATTAGTCATTTTGAGTTAGGTTAGATAATGGTAGACAACATTGCTTCCTGCCTCAACCGGGGCAGTACAGAACTATATCCCAGACCACCTACCTCAAAATCGATGTAGGATCGCCACATCGATTTTGAGGTAGGTGGTCATCATTTTTTTCATTTCACAGTAACGGTTGAGAGACCGCCAGATGAGCCATGTGTTTACTATCTCAGCATTGAGCCAAAAGTTTCTAGAACATCACGGGATCGACTGTGTAACCATTTAATTAATGAGTTACGCTTTGTTAATTTACATCATTTTATTATATTAACAATATATTCTGCGACATGGTGCTCACTGGCCGGCGCTACCTACACCGAAGTAAGCAAAGCCTAACTACTCAACTTTTTTATTTTTTATTATTCTATTGTTTTTAAGGAGCTTTTGCCCACATGGGCACGTCAGCTCAACTACTCAACTTGTAGTACAGTTAACATCAAAATGATCTTGACGACAAAGTCTCAAAATGATATTAATTCCTTGGTTTCCTCCCATTCGTGTTGACTGGTTGTTCTGATATTTGGCAGGCACCTTCAGTTCGAACAATTATACAATTTGAATCAATAAAACGGTTTGACTTATTCTTAATGCCTTGGTTTTAAGATCATTTTGAGACTTTATGTTCAAGATATTTCTGATGCCGACTGTACCTACCTGTTAGTTATTTCAATTCTATTCTGTCCTAGAATGCCAATAAAGCTAACATTTTACTTTGACTTTGTCGCCTGCCGTTTGCCGTTAATAATAACTTGTGCAAAGAGAGCGATTAATGTTTCTGAATCTTTGCTCTGAATAACATATTTCAGCAACACTTTTTGGCAGCTTACTTTTGCTTGGAGTGTGGTGTGTAAGGAACCTATATTCAAAGGACGTGAGTTCTCTTTAAAGGTGTTTATTGAACTGAATACTATAAATAATAACACACACATGCGTGCATTTAATTCCTATTGATGTGTATATGTGTGTGTGTGAACTAGCTTAAACATTCCGGCCACCAAAACTGTTTTACATATAATTTTGGGTACATGTACAAAAAACTTCTTGTCCTGAACATTTTTTTTCTCTTATTTTGAAAAACTATTCATCCTTAACCCACTTTTTTAATTTAGATACAATGTAATGTTATTCATGCAACTCAATCATTTACTTACAATGTACTGTGAATTTACTAATTTCTTATTTGAATGCAATGGACTGTAATTACTAACTTAACTAATACTTTAACAATTCATTTTTTTGATTACCTATACAATTTATGAACATAAACTAAATGATCAATCTTTAGGTAAACAAATCAACTTTGAAAGAGGTCTTTTCAAAATGTAATCACCTTTACACTGTACACTCACAACACGCACAAGATTATCGGCACCAGGGCGGATAGCCGTAACGCGACCTAATAGCCATTTATTAGGTGGTAAGTCGTCTTCTTTGATAACTACTACATCGCCTTCAGAGGGAGCTGGTAACTTCGAATGCCATTATAGCGCTGCTGGAGGATGTTTAAGTACTCAGATTGCCATTTTCGCCAAAACAATTGCCATTTGCTTACTGAACTTAATGTACAATCCTTGTAATTAGCGTCTGGAACACTTATTAACGGCTCTCCTACAAGAAAGTGTCCAGGTGTTAAGGGTGTCAATGTCTCAATTGTATCATCTAACTGGCACAGTGACCTGGCATTTAGATATGCCTCAATTTGAGCAAAAAGGGTAGACATTTCTTCAAATGTCAGCTTAGTACTGGTGTTTATCTTGCTTAAATGACGTTTGGCCGCCTGGACCCCAGATTCCCAGAGACCCCCAAAGTTTGGCATTTTTGAAGGTATGAAATGCCAGGTTGCTCCGTCATTGGCTAAAAGCTCAGCTACTTCCTTGGCTAGATTTTGTTTTCCTCTTGTGAACCGATTTTTTAGTTCTTTATCTGCGCCAACGAAATTAGTTCCATTGTTGCTCTATAGATGTCGACACATTCCTCTGCGACCGACAAATCTTCGGAAAGCAGCTATGAAGGCTTGTGATGTAAGATCAGATGCAGCTTTTAGGTGTATAGCCTTTGTCGCCATACAAACAAATACAAATATGTATCCCTTAGTGGAGTGATGACCTCCCCTTTGATGTTCTTAGATAGATAGAACCAGTATAGTCGACTTCAGTATTTAAAATATGCTCTGTGTTGATTTACTCTTTGCATTGGTAGCTGGCCCATCATTTGTGTATTTGTTTTTGCCTTATGTATTATACATGTTTTACATGGTCTTATGTATTTTCTTACAACAGACTTCAAACCAATTACCTAATATCTACTTCTTATGTATGTCATAGTTTGTGATATACCACCATGTATGGTCTTGGTATGAGCGTCTTCAATGAGGAGTTTTGTTATGTGTACATCCTTAGGAATGATTATAGGGTGTTTGGCTGTATCAGATATATTGGCGTTCTGTAATCTTCTTTCAACTCTTAGCAAGCCTTCTTTGTCAAGAAATGGTGTAAGTGATATGAGTGAACTTTTTGCTTTAACCTTTCCATGCTTTGTTATGTCTTAAATCTCTTTACTGTATACACATTCTTGATAATATCTGATACATTTACCTATCAACTATATTATTCATTTCTTCAAGTGTTAGGTAATTTGGTTTTGTACTTGTCTTTGTGTATAGTCTTCTACAGTAAGATATAACTCTCTTGAGTCTTGTTAGTGTTGAAAATCCTTCGTATATAGGTTTTTCTTCTTCTTAGTTAAGTACCTAACCGAATGGTGTAAGGGCTATCGATAAAATAACAAGTACAGTAGTAAGTAATAACATCGATACATTGCACCGTCTCGTGTTTCGCATCACTAGCATGCGGCTACTTGCTTGACCTCCAGTGTTGTCCTTGAGCGGAGTCACGGCCGTGGGACCCCTCGCACGCGGCACACAATGGCGTGAAACCACTGCCTATCAGCCTCGATTACCTACAATTACACGATTATGGCCGCTTTATACCGAATGCTATAACCTAATTTTCAATGGTAAGCAAAGGCAAGCCATGCATACTTGAATACGCTTGATTACGTTAGCAGGAGTGATAAGGCTTAGAGTATAGATACGATGAGTACAAACCCACTGGTCCCCTAGAATTCGTACCCTAGCCCACTCGTCTCTGGTCTTTTATTTGAATTTCATGACACACCAACGTAAGCCGATCTTAGACAGAAACTCTCACTATTCTTTCCGTAGTGTCAAACCAAAACGTACATACATATACCCACGTCTGTAAATCCCCGAAGGGGTAGGCAGAAGTGTATTAACACCCACGTTTCGCCAATATGATTTGCGATCCCACGTTATAGGGGGTGAGCCTATTGCCGTCTAGCGGGCACTTTGTCGTGGGCTGTTTGTTTTACTGTCGGATGGAGAACAGCCCTATCACTCAGAGCGTTTTCACGATATCCGATACCCGATATTGGATATCGGAGGAAGTCAAATGTATGACTTTGTATCTGTCTTTCACATTGTCCGGCCCGGTATTAATTATTATCGGAGCCGCACCCATTGTGTTGGCTCTATACCGGATCACAAAGAGACTGAAACAGTGACTGCACAAAAAGACGAAAATTGCTTTTTCTTTTTTTCGTGTTTATATAAATGTGGTCTAAAATAATATAAGAAAAAAAAACTCCATATTATGCCATGTCAATAAGCTCGAAAATTGCTTGCACTTTTCTTTTTTTTGTTTCATGCATCAGTTAGAGATGCTAGTTCTTACTAGTCTGTGCTTTCGAGTGCGGGCCGCATCGGGTCGATTTTATCGGATATATGTGAAAACAGCACATGGTGTCGACGATCGGCTATATTGTGAGGCCCGTAGGACATAGTTTAACAATACGGAAGCGCGTCCTGATTCCAACTATACTACTACAATCGATCACGTGATCGTGGCTCCGGCGCGTCCCGGTAGGGTGCGTAGAAGGGTATGGCGGTCCCCTGAACCATACCCTTCTCGCTGTTAACTCAGATGATAACGTACAAAGAAATAGTGTGTCTTATTCATTATTTTTTCTTAATTTATTTTTATTAATTCTTTTTTTTTTCATTTATTTATCACTTTATTAGCATAATTGTATGCGGAGAGCTTAAAAACTGAAACACTGACAACTGAATGAAAACAAAGCCACGCGTTCGGAGATTACGCAACGTTATGTAATATTTATTTAATTAGTTCTCAGACTGACGACCTGAAAAAGGTGGCTGGGAGAGACTAGAAGAGGAAGGCAGAGGAGGCAAAAATGGCGCACATTGGGAGTGGCCTATGTCCAGCAGTGGACTGCAGAGGACTAAGTGATTTATTCACAGTGGGTATTTACTTAGTTGATTACATTACATCAAAGCCATATAAATGTGCGAGCCAAGCCGCGGAAGTGCAACTGTCCTCAAACGCCTGGTCCGTTGTAAAATTCAGATAGTAATGAATATTTATTAACAACCTCCATTTGATACAATTAGTATTTGGTATTAATGGACACATTTGTACAATTAACGTACTTTTTATATACTTTCATAAACACTTACAAGAGAGATTGTCCAACGGTTACAACTCAGCATAATGTTAGGTTGCACGGTGCACCCAACGCAGCGATGACTATTTGCTTAAAACCATATTGAGTAAACATTATAAACTAGCGGACACGCGCGGCTACGCCCGCATGGAATTCTATTTGCGTTCCCGTGACCCATGGGAAAGATTTTAAAACCTTCTGTGGAAGTTAAGGAACACGAAAAGAAAATTAACCAATTCGATCGAGCCGTTATCGAGGTATGCGCTTGGCAACTTTAACTGTTATTAATAAGAATGAAAGAAAGCCGTATTGGTGCCCGGTGCAGTAGAATAGCGCCCTCCACCTCTTCCCGTGGGTGTGGTGGAAGGCGACTAAGGGAAGCGGCCCATGACTAAGTGCACTTGCCAACCATGCCGTAAAAACGTCGCGGGAAATTCGATACCAAACACATTGCGATGGTGGAAAGGAAACGCTTTAATAAGGTGTAAGGGGGCCCCCTTACACCTTGATATTCGAGACACGAGATAGCGTGCGGTTTTAAGTCGGTTCGAGTGCGATATAACCAAATAACCACCTGATGAGGCAACCAAACTGTAGCAGCCAAACACATACATTAAATAAAAGGTTTTTTCTTTCTTTCTTTTCTTTCTTTCTTTCTTACATATTCACTTTACTGTTAGGTCTCAGATAATTTACAGAAGTTTCCATCGTTGCGCCATGCCAGCAATAGGAATTAGAAAAATCTATAAAAAAAATATTGTTTGTTAAGCCTTATAAGTTATAAGACAGTTTACTGCCGAGATATAAGCCTTCAAATGAAAAGAGATCCATTTGGCTCTGATTATCGTTATCTTAATAAGTTCCCTGATGGACGATGCTTTTACAAAATATTTTGTTCTTGATTTTGAATGTACATGTATAAGAAACAAGTTCCAAATAATGTATTTTTTCATTCAGACCCTACGGAAATATTATTGAACAGTTTTTAAGTGGTTATTAAATATCAACGTTATGTATTCCATTTAAAGAAACGTGGAAATAGTGTGCAACAGTAAGTTCCCTTAAGTATTTTTTTTATGTCATCCGTGATGTGTTCTCATTTGAGTGTTTGCTATTAAGCACCTCCGTCACGAATACTTGCTTATTGATGTCAGAATCTCATACAAACATGGACTGGATGAATATAGCTGCGTATTACGATTATTATGTCAGTTAGATCATTCAGGGTCGCTGTCTCGGAAATCGTACGTCTCGGCGCCTAGCGAATTGTCTATGCCTCAGATGTAGTGCGTCTCGGCGCCCACTATAGTGTCTATACCTCAGATGTAGTGTATCTCGGCGCCCAGTATAGTGTCTATGTCTCAGATGTAGTGCGTCTCGGCGGCCAGTATAGTGTCTATGCCTCAGATATAGTGCGTCTCGGCGCCCAGTATAGTGTCTATACCTCGAATGTCGTGTGTCTCAGCGCCCAGTATAGTGTCTATGCCTCAGATGTAGTGCGTCTCGGCGCCCAGTATAGTGTCTATGCCACAGATGTAATGCGTCTCGGCGCCCAGTATAGTGCCTATGCCACAGATGTAGCGCGTCTCGGCGCCCAGTATAGTGTCTATGCCTCAGATGTAGTGGGTCTCGGCGCTCAGTACAGTATCTGTACCTCAGGTATAGTGCGTCTCGACGCCCACTATAGTGGCTATGCCTCAGATGTAGTGCGTCTCGGCGCCCACTATAGTAGGTTATGCCACAGATGCAGTGCGTCTCGGCGCCCAGTATAGTGTCTACAGGGTGTAATCGTTAAGTGTGTCCATTAAGGCGATTATTCCGTAACTATTACAGATATCAAAAATCTTTAGACTGATATCGAAAGTAAGTTACCTAATGAGTAAAATTCCATCAATAACTTTTTTTAAATCTAACGAGAGGTATCTAACATTTTGACATTAAACACTCCCATACATTTAGTATGAGATTCGTAGAAAGGTTTTAGTTCCCTTATTTCAAGTGATCTAGTACCCATTTTACCTTAATCATAGTTTATGATTACGTATAATATGACAATGATGATTTTCAAATGGATACATATGTAAATTAATTATCTTACCACTTGAAATTAGTAATAGGTAAACCGTGTTTCAATATCGCATTAAGTAATTTGTGCTAACTGAAAAGCAACACACTACAAAAAAAGAAAAGATAGGTACCTACTCTTTGGTGTTCGTTCTAAATTCAAAACTTTTATCTCGGGTTGTTGTTCCCGCCAATTTATCGTTGTTTTTTAGAGAGAGATATGCTAAAAATTGACTACAAATATGATTGTAACTAAAGAGCGGCCATTATCGCCTACAGAAGAGAGCACCCAGATAGAAAAGTCCCTTCTGGTGTACGTACCTAAAACCTTTCTACTAATCTCATACTAAATGTATGGGAGTGTTTAATGTCAAAATGTTAGATACCTCTCGTTTGATTTTTAAAAAGTTTGTAGAATATACTGCTTCCGGGCTGGTTGGCCGTGGTCCATGTGAAACTTGCGTTCCAGACGTTTCGTCGATCACTGCGGTCGACATCTTCAGTGGCGCAGGGCCGGGCGACGACAACTTCGGAGACCTTGCCTCGCCGGCGGCTGACGTGCGAGTGGCGCGATGGCTTGAGTCACGGCTGTATTTATAGGCACGGTCGGAGCGGGGAATCGACTCACTTGATTCTGATTGGCCAAGCGCTGTGGCGCGGACGTTCTCGATCCTGATTGGTTGTTTGCACTGTGATACCGAGTGGCTCTCAGTGCTGGGTACCAATCTTTTTGGAGCTGAAATCCCTCGTTTTTTCGGTTAAAGTTGTTGGGATGCTTGAATATTTCGATGGCTTCTCGAAGCATACGTGGGAAAAAATGTGTTGTGGTAGCTAGAACTTTCGTGTTCTGAAATTCGATGGTATGATTCCCATCCTCTTGGGTGTGTTCTGCAACCGCTGACTTGTCGAAGTGGCAGAGGCGGCAATTACGTTCATGTTCCGACAGGCGGGTCTTAATGCTTCTTTGGGTGGTGCCCACGTATACCGAGCCACATGAGCAGGGGATTCTGTAAACTCCAGCTGACGATAGTGGATCACGTGGGTCCTTGACCGAACGGTGAAAATTCCGTAGCTGCGTCGTGGGCTTGAATATCGGCTTGATGTTACAAGCTTCTAGCAGTCTTCCGATACGATCCGTAATGCCACGAATGTATGGCAAGAAAGCCTTCCCTATCGGAGCTGGTTTTTCCTCATCCTGGTTTGTCTGCGAAGCTTTCTTTGGGTGAAGAGCTCTCCGTATCTCATGTGCAGAGAATCCATTAGCTTGGAAGGCCGAGTCCAAGTGGCGTAACTCGTTTTGTAGGTGTTGAGGTTCACAGATGGTCTTAGCTCGGTGGACCAGTGTCTTGATAACTGACATTTTTTGTCTGGGATGGTGGTTGGAGTCCTTGTGTAGGTAACGGTCTGTGTGTGTCGGCTTTCGATAGACTCGGTGACCAAGACTGCCATCTTCTTTCTTGGATACTAGGACATCTAGGAATGGTAGCTCCCCGTTCTTCTCAACTTCCATGGTGAATTGGATGTTCGGATGGATGCTGTTTAGGTGATCCAGGAACTTAGTCAGCTCCGAGTCCCCATGAGTCCAAACCACGAAGGTATCGTCCACGTAGCGGAACCAGACCTTAGGCTTCTTGGGAGCTCTATCCAGAGCATCTTCCTCAAATGATTCCATGTAAAAGTTCGCGACTACCGGGCTGATGGGGTTACCCATGGCTAAACCGTCCACTTGCTCATAGAACGTGCCGTTCCACTGGAAGTAGGAAGTCGTCAACACGAACTCGAACAGATCAGCGATGTCCTTGGAGAAGAGTGGTCGGATACGCGACATTGCCTCCCTGACCGGAACTCTCGTGAACAGAGAGACAACGTCGAAGCTGACTAGACGATCGTCCGGATGTAGTTTTAGGTTCTTGAGTTTCTCCACGAAGTGGCGAGAGTCTTTGATGTATGACGAGGATGATCCGACATGTTGTTGAAGCAGTCCGGTGAGATACTTCGAGACTGGATGAGTGGGTGAGCCGATAGTACTCACGATGGGCCGGAGCGGTACTGAAGGCTTATGGATCTTTGGTAACGCATACAACCTAGGTGGAAGAGCTTCAGACTTCTTGATGAAGCTTTGCGTTTCTTCTGGGATAGATGAACCCTTGATCAGGTTGTTTACCTGTCTCAAGATTCTTGCCGTTGGGTCTTTTGGAATCTCCTTGTAGGTAGCTGGGTCGAGAAGATCCTTGATCTTGGTCTCATAATCCTTGGTGTTAAGAACCGCTGTGGCATTGCCCTTATCAGCTTTCAGGATAACAATATCCTTGTTCGCTCTTAGGTACTTTAAGGCTTTCCGTTCTTTCTCTGTGATATTGCTCCTCGGTGGCTTGGCCCGCTGTAGAACTCTACAGGACTCTTGGCGGACCCTCTCAGCCAGTTCTTGGGGGAGTTTCCGTAGGCTTGCTTCGACGTTTGCGATAATATCTTCCACCGGAACTGATCTTGGGGCAATGGCAAAGTTCTCACCTTTGCTTAAGACTGACATCTCCTCCTCGGATAGTTGGTGGTCTGACAGGTTCACAACTACAAGTCGTTTATCCAGACTTGGACCAGACTCTTGTGCTCTTGGGAGCCTGTTAAACTTCCTCATCTGACGTGTAGTAGCCTGCTCGCTTTCCCAGGTCATGGTGTTGAAGGTTAGTTTTTCCAGGCGGTCCCAATCATTCGGTGAAAGCTCATGGGCGACTTGAAGGTGGACTCTGAGAAGATCCTGACTGAGTAGTGCCAGGGTCCGACGTGTACTGTGAATACGTTCTCGGAGAAGGGCTTTCTCTGTACGATCGTAGATTCGGTGCGAAGCGGGACTCTGTATGATCCTCTTCTGGCGCAGAAAGTGGGGCACGACGTTGCTATCCCGACAGCGGAGTAGAAATGCCAATGAAGATAAAAGATGGGCTTTTCTTTTTCTAAGTGACTCAAGGCGGCGAACTCGCTGGTGAACTTCCTCCCCGTAGAGGCGTTGAATATAAGTTTTCAGGCTTTCACGGCCGGCGTTGCATGTAGAATATACTGCTTCCGGGCTGGTTGGCCGTGGTCCATGTGAAACTTGCGTTCCAGACGTTTCGTCGATCACTGCGGTCGACATCTTCAGTGGCGCAGGGCCGGGCGACGACAACTTCGGAGACCTTGCCTCGCCGGCGGCTGACGTGCGAGTGGCGCGATGGCTTGAGTCACGGCTGTATTTATAGGCACGGTCGGAGCGGGGAATCGACTCACTTGATTCTGATTGGCCAAGCGCTGTGGCGCGGTCGTTCTCGATCCTGATTGGTTGTTTGCACTGTGATACCGAGTGGCTCTCAGTGCTGGGTACCAATCTTTTTGGAGCTGAAATCCCTCGTTTTTTCGGTTAAAGTTGTTGGGATGCTTGAATATTTCGATGGCTTCTCGAAGCATACGTGGGAAAAAATGTGTTGTGGTAGCTAGAACTTTCGTGTTCTGAAATTCGATGGTATGATTCCCATCCTCTTGGGTGTGTTCTGCAACCGCTGACTTGTCGAAGTGGCAGAGGCGGCAATTCACTTAGAAAAAGAAAAGCCCATCTTTTATCTTCATTGGCATTTCTACTCCGCTGTCGGGATAGCAACGTCGTGCCCCACTTTCTGCGCCAGAAGAGGATCATACAGAGTCCCGCTTCGCACCGAATCTACGATCGTACAGAGAAAGCCCTTCTCCGAGAACGTATTCACAGTACACGTCGGACCCTGGCACTACTCAGTCAGGATCTTCTCAGAGTCCACCTTCAAGTCGCCCATGAGCTTTCACCGAATGATTGGGACCGCCTGGAAAAACTAACCTTCAACACCATGACCTGGGAAAGCGAGCAGGCTACTACACGTCAGATGAGGAAGTTTAACAGGCTCCCAAGAGCACAAGAGTCTGGTCCAAGTCTGGATAAACGACTTGTAGTTGTGAACCTGTCAGACCACCAACTATCCGAGGAGGAGATGTCAGTCTTAAGCAAAGGTGAGAACTTTGCCATTGCCCCAAGATCAGTTCCGGTGGAAGATATTATCGCAAACGTCGAAGCAAGCCTACGGAAACTCCCCCAAGAACTGGCTGAGAGGGTCCGCCAAGAGTCCTGTAGAGTTCTACAGCGGGCCAAGCCACCGAGGAGCAATATCACAGAGAAAGAACGGAAAGCCTTAAAGTACCTAAGAGCGAACAAGGATATTGTTATCCTGAAAGCTGATAAGGGCAATGCCACAGCGGTTCTTAACACCAAGGATTATGAGACCAAGATCAAGGATCTTCTCGACCCAGCTACCTACAAGGAGATTCCAAAAGACCCAACGGCAAGAATCTTGAGACAGGTAAACAACCTGATCAAGGGTTCATCTATCCCAGAAGAAACGCAAAGCTTCATCAAGAAGTCTGAAGCTCTTCCACCTAGGTTGTATGGGTTACCAAAGATCCATAAGCCTTCAGTACCGCTCCGGCCCATCGTGAGTACTATCGGCTCACCCACTCATCCAGTCTCGAAGTATCTCACCGGACTGCTTCAACAACATGTCGGATCATCCTCGTCATACATCAAAGACTCTCGCCACTTCGTGGAGAAACTCAAGAACCTAAAACTACATCCGGACGATCGTCTAGTCAGCTTCGACGTTGTCTCTCTGTTCACGAGAGTTCCGGTCAGGGAGGCAATGTCGCGTATCCGACCACTCTTCTCCAAGGACATCGCTGATCTGTTCGAGTTCGTGTTGACGACTTCCTACTTCCAGTGGAACGGCACGTTCTATGAGCAAGTGGACGGTTTAGCCATGGGTAACCCCATCAGCCCGGTAGTCGCGAACTTTTACATGGAATCATTTGAGGAAGATGCTCTGGATAGAGCTCCCAAGAAGCCTAAGGTCTGGTTCCGCTACGTGGACGATACCTTCGTGGTTTGGACTCATGGGGACTCGGAGCTGACTAAGTTCCTGGATCACCTAAACAGCATCCATCCGAACATCCAATTCACCATGGAAGTTGAGAAGAACGGGGAGCTACCATTCCTAGATGTCCTAGTATCCAAGAAAGAAGATGGCAGTCTTGGTCACCGAGTCTATCGAAAGCCGACACACACAGACCGTTACCTACACAAGGACTCCAACCACCATCCCAGACAAAAAATGTCAGTTATCAAGACACTGGTCCACCGAGCTAAGACCATCTGTGAACCTCAACACCTACAAAACGAGTTACGCCACTTGGACTCGGCCTTCCAAGCTAATGGATTCTCTGCACATGAGATACGGAGAGCTCTTCACCCAAAGAAAGCTTCGCAGACAAACCAGGATGAGGAAAAACCAGCTCCGATAGGGAAGGCTTTCTTGCCATACATTCGTGGCATTACGGATCGTATCGGAAGACTGCTAGAAGCTTGTAACATCAAGCCGATATTCAAGCCCACGACGCAGCTACGGAATTTTCACCGTTCGGTCAAGGACCCACGTGATCCACTATCGTCAGCTGGAGTTTACAGAATCCCCTGCTCATGTGGCTCGGTATACGTGGGCACCACCCAAAGAAGCATTAAGACCCGCCTGTCGGAACATGAACGTAATTGCCGCCTCTGCCACTTCGACAAGTCAGCGTTTGCAGAACACACCCAAGAGGATGGGAATCATACCATCGAATTTCAGAACACGAAAGTTCTAGCTACCACAACACATTTTTTCCCACGTATGCTTCGAGAAGCCATCGAAATATTCAAGCATCCCAACAACTTTAACCGAAAAAACGAGGGATTTCAGCTCTAAAAAGATTGGTACCCAGCACTGAGAGCCACTCGGTATCACAGTGCAAACAACCAATCAGGATCGAGAACGTCCGCGCCACAGCGCTTGGCCAATCAGAATCAAGTGAGTCGATTCCCCGCTCCGACCGTGCCTATAAATACAGCCGTGACTCAAGCCATCGCGCCACTCGCACGTCAGCCGCCGGCGAGGCAAGGTCTCCGAAGTTGTCGTCGCCCGGCCCTGCGCCACTGAAGATGTCGACCGCAGTGATCGACGAAACGTCTGGAACGCAAGTTTCACATGGACCACGGCCAACCAGCCCGGAAGCAGTATATTCTACATGCAACGCCGGCCGTGAAAGCCTGAAAACTTATATTCAACGCCTCTACGGGGAGGAAGTTCACCAGCGAGTTCGCCGCCTTGAGTCACTTAGAAAAAGAAAAGCCCATCTTTTATCTTCATTGGCATTTCTACTCCGCTGTCGGGATAGCAACGTCGTGCCCCACTTTCTGCGCCAGAAGAGGATCATACAGAGTCCCGCTTCGCACCGAATCTACGATCGTACAGAGAAAGCCCTTCTCCGAGAACGTATTCACAGTACACGTCGGACCCTGGCACTACTCAGTCAGGATCTTCTCAGAGTCCACCTTCAAGTCGCCCATGAGCTTTCACCGAATGATTGGGACCGCCTGGAAAAACTAACCTTCAACACCATGACCTGGGAAAGCGAGCAGGCTACTACACGTCAGATGAGGAAGTTTAACAGGCTCCCAAGAGCACAAGAGTCTGGTCCAAGTCTGGATAAACGACTTGTAGTTGTGAACCTGTCAGACCACCAACTATCCGAGGAGGAGATGTCAGTCTTAAGCAAAGGTGAGAACTTTGCCATTGCCCCAAGATCAGTTCCGGTGGAAGATATTATCGCAAACGTCGAAGCAAGCCTACGGAAACTCCCCCAAGAACTGGCTGAGAGGGTCCGCCAAGAGTCCTGTAGAGTTCTACAGCGGGCCAAGCCACCGAGGAGCAATATCACAGAGAAAGAACGGAAAGCCTTAAAGTACCTAAGAGCGAACAAGGATATTGTTATCCTGAAAGTTGATAAGGGCAATGCCACAGCGGTTCTTAACACCAAGGATTATGAGACCAAGATCAAGGATCTTCTCGACCCAGCTACCTACAAGGAGATTCCAAAAGACCCAACGGCAAGAATCTTGAGACAGGTAAACAACCTGATCAAGGGTTCATCTATCCCAGAAGAAACGCAAAGCTTCATCAAGAAGTCTGAAGCTCTTCCACCTAGGTTGTATGCGTTACCAAAGATCCATAAGCCTTCAGTACCGCTCCGGCCCATCGTGAGTACTATCGGCTCACCCACTCATCCAGTCTCGAAGTATCTCACCGGACTGCTTCAACAACATGTCGGATCATCCTCGTCATACATCAAAGACTCTCGCCACTTCGTGGAGAAACTCAAGAACCTAAAACTACATCCGGACGATCGTCTAGTCAGCTTCGACGTTGTCTCTCTGTTCACGAGAGTTCCGGTCAGTGAGGCAATGTCGCGTATCCGACCACTCTTCTCCAAGGACATCGCTGATCTGTTCGAGTTCGTGTTGACGACTTCCTACTTCCAGTGGAACGGCACGTTCTATGAGCAAGTGGACGGTTTAGCCATGGGTAACCCCATCAGCCCGGTAGTCGCGAACTTTTACATGGAATCATTTGAGGAAGATGCTCTGGATAGAGCTCCCAAGAAGCCTAAGGTCTGGTTCCGCTACGTGGACGATACCTTCGTGGTTTGGACTCATGGGGACTCGGAGCTGACTAAGTTCCTGGATCACCTAAACAGCATCCATCCGAACATCCAATTCACCATGGAAGTTGAGAAGAACGGGGAGCTACCATTCCTAGATGTCCTAGTATCCAAGAAAGAAGATGGCAGTCTTGGTCACCGAGTCTATCGAAAGCCGACACACACAGACCGTTACCTACACAAGGACTCCAACCACCATCCCAGACAAAAAATGTCAGTTATCAAGACACTGGTCCACCGAGCTAAGACCATCTGTGAACCTCAACACCTACAAAACGAGTTACGCCACTTGGACTCGGCCTTCCAAGCTAATGGATTCTCTGCACATGAGATACGGAGAGCTCTTCACCCAAAGAAAGCTTCGCAGACAAACCAGGATGAGGAAAAACCAGCTCCGATAGGGAAGGCTTTCTTGCCATACATTCGTGGCATTACGGATCGTATCGGAAGACTGCTAGAAGCTTGTAACATCAAGCCGATATTCAAGCCCACGACGCAGCTACGGAATTTTCACCGTTCGGTCAAGGACCCACGTGATCCACTATCGTCAGCTGGAGTTTACAGAATCCCCTGCTCATGTGGCTCGGTATACGTGGGCACCACCCAAAGAAGCATTAAGACCCGCCTGTCGGAACATGAACGTAATTGCCGCCTCTGCCACTTCGACAAGTCAGCGGTTGCAGAACACACCCAAGAGGATGGGAATCATACCATCGAATTTCAGAACACGAAAGTTCTAGCTACCACAACACATTTTTTCCCACGTATGCTTCGAGAAGCCATCGAAATATTCAAGCATCCCAACAACTTTAACCGAAAAAACGAGGGATTTCAGCTCCAAAAAGATTGGTACCCAGCACTGAGAGCCACTCGGTATCACAGTGCAAACAACCAATCAGGATCGAGAACGTCCGCGCCACAGCGCTTGGCCAATCAGAATCAAGTGAGTCGATTCCCCGCTCCGACCGTGCCTATAAATACAGCCGTGACTCAAGCCATCGCGCCACTCGCACGTCAGCCGCCGGCGAGGCAAGGTCTCCGAAGTTGTCGTCGCCCGGCCCTGCGCCACTGAAGATGTCGACCGCAGTGATCGACGAAACGTCTGGAACGCAAGTTTCACATGGACCACGGCCAACCAGCCCGGAAGCAGTATATTCTACATGCAACGCCGGCCGTGAAAGCCTGAAAACTTATATTTTAAAAAGTTATTGATGTCATTTTACTCATTAGGTAACGTACTTTCGATATCAGTTTAAAGTTTTTTGATATAGTTACGGAATAATCGCCTGGACACACTTAACGATTACACCCTGTATACCTCGGATGTAGTGCGTCTCGGCGCCCAGTATAATGTCTATACCTCAGGTGTAGTGCGTTTCGATGCCCACCATAGTGGCAATGCCTCAAATGTAGTGCGTCTCGTCGCCCAGTACTGTCTAGTGCGTATTATTGTGACTATGGCGTCACTTCAGCTTCCCTTTTTAAAATGTTCACCCTTCGCCAATAGTCAGTAGACCGGACATCGAGGTGAAAGTCTCTGTCACAACTGGGAACAACGCTGAGATGATGTTGACAATGTCTGATTGACACTGGGTGTACCCTTTGTTAAACTTAAATTGTTGTTTTTAAATGTTTTATATTCTATGGCTGTCCATAACTCGATACGCTCACGTATTGACGTATGAGTAAATAGACGACATGCGCGCTTGTACCCGCGCCCAGGCGTGTGCGTGAGACACTTCAAATGAACGAATTATTACGCCACTAGCATACAAACTTAAGCGTAATAATAAAGTTGTGACCAGTGGAGCCCATTAAAGAGCCTAATCTTAGTGAGATAACTGAAATATAACTTGTAGATTAATGTCACAGTCCGCTAGCGCCGCCGCGTCACTGCGAGCTAGTACCTACTGGATTAATATTCTGTACTATAGTAGCTCCTTATCGGCAATAAAATTGTTTATACGAAAATTATAATAATAAATAAATATTAGCGGGCACCCGCGTCTTCGTACGCGTGGAGTGAGTAGACTTTCATACAAACACCATCCCCTGGTTTAACCCTAAAGGGGTTGATTTCTAAGGATACATGATTAGTACACACCTCCGCGCCATCTATACTTAGAGTATACATTTTAAATTTTTAGTCTCTTCTAAAACATGGGTCTGTCATACAAACTTATCACCCCTGTTTTACCCCCTTAAGGGTGGAGTTTTGCAAAAGTCGTTCTAAGCGGATGTCTTTACACTATAAGTAGCCTACCTGCCAAATTCAAGTTTGTAGCGGTTATAGTTTCTGAGATTTCATGATTAAACAGTGAGAGGTATTTCGACTTCATCTATGTTACATCTATGTTTATAAATACGGCTATTTTATTGTAAACACATACATATTATAAATAGAAACACACAGGCTCGTGCACACAAACATGGAAAGCGGAAATAGAACCCGCGACCTCTGTGTTAAACAGTCGAACGCCCTACGGCTGCGCCACAGGGGGCGGCGATTAGAGTTTAGACCTTCGTTAAAGTATACAATTAGTGTAATTAAGGGAAGGTACTTTTATTTATCCAAATAATTAATAGTAACCTCAGTGAGTGTTCTATGCTTCATATTCGTCCGAGTGCTACGCAGGAGGCGCGGATTCGATTGCCGCTCAGTGCAAATATTTGTATGCATGAATATACAATTATTTGCATTGGTCGGGGTGTCACTATGCATACTTGCAAAAAACAAGTTATGTTCTTACAAAAATCTGTCCAACTGTCTACAACAATTGAGTCCGCCTTTGTACAATTATTTTGCTTTTGTACAAACAGTTTAAATAAATAAGAAAAATCATAGTTGGCGAAATGTGGGTGTTAATACACCGCTGCCTACCCCTTTGGGGATTTACAGGCGTCAGTATATAAATGTATCAGTGGCGAGAGTCCCTATAACACGATTCCTACCGGATTCACATTGTTGCATGGTGCACGATGAAATAGATTTGAGATACTAAGTTTACTGTTCCACCGGCTTCCATTTTGAAAATTGTCACATTTCGGTACTGGTATGTATGATTCATATTTTATCACGTTATCTATAGTAAGTATGTGCTCAGATCCGTGGCGACTGGTCACTCACGTCTTGTTCATTTACATACAGATGCAGTTCTGAGGATAGCGTCACGAATTAATGCAAAGCAGGTAGTGAGTCGCGCTCCGGTGAGCCCCCAGCCCCGGCCGCGGTCATGGGCGACCCGACCCACAAAACGACTCAATCCTAAAGGTATGATTCCGACGGTAGAAGGAGCAAACGCATGCAGCACATACATTACTTGTTAAACGTCGGTACGGATAAAGGGGACCATAGAGAAGCCGCAATGAATTACGCGTATCTGCTGCGTGCGTCTGCAGTTGTCGTATACGGTCACCTTAAAGCACGCATTTCACTTTTCAGTTTAATAAGTATACCACTTGTGTCGTGGCAGATAAGCACACTACCTGCGTGCTGGAAAGTGGCTATCGTGGCGTACGGACACCATGGGCGTCACACTCGCGCTACCGATATCCGTCTTGGTTGACTAAGTGCTTTAAGATTTCATTCTATTTCATTTAACTATTTATTGTCGTCTTGAAAACTCTCCTATTATAGTCGTTTAGAAAACCAAACAAAAAATCAGTAGTATGCAGCAACGGAAAGCTACAAACATTAGCATTTTCAAGTGTGGAAATGCCCACGGATGCCTCAATAATTATCGCCAACTCGAACCGACTAAAACCGCATTCCGTCACGGGCAATCAGTTGCCGAGGGGGAGGTAGCCTCTGGCATATCCCTCACGACCCGGCTGACCCAGGGCCATCGAAGGCCCCTTGCGTGTGGATCTACGGTGTCCCCATCTTTCTCCGGCTTGTTTCAGCTAAGGGAACAGAATGCTACTGGTCACAAACATTGGCCTCACTACGAACAAGCATGAACAGTGGCCTAGACGTTAAATGGCGCTATTTAAATGCACCGATCAAACGCATCGAGTTATCCGCGTGTAGGTACGAATCTACGAGTACATGCGGTGTACTTAGTGTTGATGAAGTCACTAAAGCAGCCATCAATCACCACCTTATTCTGCGTGACATACCGTTTTGTGACTACGAGTGCTCGTAAAAATCATGCCATTTCTTCTTTCTATGTTAACTAATTGGTAATCCACCATTCGGCAATGAAAGGTTGCCCTGATACGTACTCAATGTGGTGGTACAACCACAATGGTTATTTCAAACCAAAATTGGGTATAGGTACAAGCCAGTGATAAGCGCATCAGCGAGCCAACCTACTTGGTTTGCAAATATAATAACTGTCAATATATCCGTTAATGGTTATGAGGCACATAATTATAAATGCGAAAGCTTATGACGAAGTTATTTGAATATAATTATATGCTGTCACATTGCATCACGCGGGAGATACCGCGGTGAGGAGGAAAGAGTGCCGCCCGTGGGGCTTACCCGATAGTACTATCTGTGCGAGATGAACGCGCGTAGCCTGCAGGCGAGCGCAGCCAGGAAAACCGAACAGACGCGGTAACGAGGAAAATTATTTGTTAAGGTACAAGTTTAAGTAGGGACTAGAGAAGCTATTCAACACACAATTTGGGCTATATTTTGGTAGGAATGAAGAGTAAAGTTCTATATAAGTGCTGCTACGAATCGGTTGTCGAACGAAATGTTAAACTGTGAAGTGCTACATCGCTTTGAGAGCTGTTTCGATGATGTTCCTAGTACCTAGTTCTGTTTGCAGTAAGCACTATAAATTAATGCCAGCAAGCTATATTATTTAGTTCGGAAAAGTATCCAAGATGAGTGTTGAACCCGTGACTAGGCTCTTACAAAGCAATGCTGACCAGCGGAGCTATGTGGACTCGTGTTGAATGTTCGACATTCTCCTGTACATTCGTGTTGGGGCCGTAGCCCTTTATAGGCCCCGTAGGCCAAGGTGAAGTCTTGTACCGATAGGTAACTCGGAAACAAATATCAAATATTAGGAATTCATAAAAATAAAGTAAGTCATATACAGGTAAGGGATAAGTATATTTAACTTGCAAGTGTGTAAAGTACGCACTCGAATATTGCCATTTTTTATCTCAATAATTGTTCCGATTCAAATGCGGTTTACCGTAAAGTGTTACTCATTCATTAGCGTTGGTTCTTAGATTGGTGTTGTTAATTTGCCAGCAAACAATGCAAGGCATGTCGTAATTATATACCTACTTTTACTTTTTAGTTATTTTCGCTTTCTTACCATCATTCTAGTCAGCGCTACCTCATGGTAAACGCTTCAGAAAGCTGAAACATTTTTCAAAACATAAAACCCCTAACTGAAAGAGCTCAAGCGTGAACTTAATGATAAAGAATGTATGCCAGCTCGGAATACGAGTCACTGGGTATTTCTCTTGCGGTATTATGACTAGGTACTGCCCAGTGTGCGGAAACTTCTCCCACACTACAATGGAACTTTTATATTTTAACGTTAATTAATTTGCATTTTAATAGCTGTCTAATTAATCATATCAAAATGACTCCCGCAGAACGTTTAAAAACTACGAATTGGTTCAAAAGTTAGTGACCATTACTTGTTAAGTGACTCAATTCTAGTCCGTTCTCAGAAACGCAATGTACTTTGAAATGTATGTCGCTTCACCAAATTCAACAGTATATCATAATGTTATAGTTACACCCACCTAGAGTGTACCTACAGAATGGAATGGAGACTCCGAAATTGATACAATCTGAGGGATGTTATACAGTGAGCTATGCAGAGGGTCGCAGGCGTCAGGCCATCCGCGGTAACAAAAGGGTCGTAGGCGATGTAGTTCACCTAGAGGACAGTCTCCGTGGCGTGGTAGTGGTACCGGAATGCCACCATAGTATAAATAGGATATATACTGTGCTGCTACGCAGGGGATGCGGGTTCGATACCCGTTCACTGCAAATATTTGTAATAATTTGCTAAGCCTCCAATTTTCTTTGCTGTCCCCCAGACTTTTGTCAGAAAAATACATTTTAAATTTAATGTCTATTTTTCAAATAACATTCAAAATCTTCAATAGATTCGATGAAGTTATTCTCGACGGAAATATTTTTAGCAATAAATTAAATTGAAATGTTAATTATCAGACACAAATCTGGTTATTGGCAACAAGATTGAATCTTCTAACCACCAATCAAACCTCACGGGGCAACACACGCCACACGCCGGTATGTGGTAGGCAGCGTATTGGATCGTGTTGACACCTTATTATTTACAAATCTTATATATATAATAAATTCGCGTCACGATAACTCCGAAACTATAGAACGAATTTTGATAAAATTTTGTAACCATTTATAATATGGTCCAACTTAAAAGATAGGCTAACTAACATCTCAATTTATAGCCGCAATTCGAATTTCACGCGGGCGGAGCTGCGGGCAACAGCTAGCTATGTACGTGGCTATGTATAATATATTTTTATTCTGTTAGTAAGGTGAAATTCCAACACTTGATGGTGAATGATGACCGTCATACATGTCAACATCAGATGACGTCCATCAGATTGGTCTTGAACTTCTTGACTAGGCACCCAGCCTATAAAGATCTTAATTACCACGTTATCAAGATCTTGATAACTGTCCACGTGCGTTTTTCTTATACAACTAAGGTGGCAGACAAGCAGACGGCCCACCCAGGGTAAGTGGTCACCGTGGCCTATGGACGCGTGCGACACCAGGGGCATCACACACTCGCGCTGCCGACCCTGCAAGACCCGTGTAATTAAGAACCCCATATTGCAGCCGTTTGGGAAAACCACAGCAGGGAGTTCATTCCAAACCTTAAAGTGCATGGGATGAAGTTACACTGTTACATTGAAGAACATATTCATACACACATCTTCTTACATATTAGCCGATATATTTCAGTAGGTTTAGTGTTACGCCAGTGCTTTCTTCTTTGTTAACCAAATGATCGAAGTGAGCTTAATAAATATTCATTTTTAATCATTCACACAACAGATTACATTAAATGGTTTGATAACTTAACCTTAGATTATAAATAACCTAAGTTTGACAATCACGAGGTATCACGTCATTCCCTCAAGTTTCCATAAACTTTACCGTAGCTTAACAATATAATTTGCCAGTAATCGATCCTGGAACTCAGCACTGTGGAACCGGGACGTCGAGTTCCACAGTTATTTCTAAGCTATAAATGACGAAGCTGTATTTTGTGATAATAATATCATTTATTTTCAATTCTTATCACTCTTAATTGTATTTTTGTGAGATTTACACGATGTTTTTTTTTATATATATTTCTGTTTCGAATATTTAATCGTAGTATATAATATCTTCAATCTTCTACTAGAAGAATACTCGCTGATTTTTCTCTCAGCTCCTTGATGCTAACTGTCTCGCATCCTATGTTTTTTCTCTTCTCTATAACTTTAAATAACTTGTTTTATTTTTTACTAACTGGCGCTTTCCGCCCGCATGGCGTCAGATCCCGTTCCCGCTACACTAACTACTATATTAAACATATAAACCTTACTCTTGAATCACTCCATCTATTAAAAAAAAACCGCATCAAAATCCGTTGCGTAGTTTTAAAAATTTAAGCAGACAAAGGGATATAGGGACAGAGAAAGCGATTTTGTTTTATACTATGTACGAGTACTTGGTGATATCGTTGACGCATGATGTCCAGATAACTACAAGTAGTTCCAGTCACGAAGGACGGACCGTACTGTACCTACCTTGGAACTGGCCGCGTCAGCCTGTCCGGTGTCAACGGTCACTGCAGCATGGTTAATTTAAGATACGTACTTGTTCAAAGTTTTGAAACGTCGGTAGCTTAGTGGTTAGGGAGTCGGCCTTACGATGGAGAGGTCCCGGGTTCTAATCCTGGCCATTCAATATCGACATGAACCGACTCCTAGCACAAGCAATTTTACTTAGTTGAAGGGGTTAGAGGGAATATTAGTAATTACAGTTGTAATATAGTTTAAAAAAATTAACGATTGCGTAAAATCCCGTTAACACAACTTGTACTCGTAAACAAGCTTTTTATTTGTATTAGTCACGTGAAGTGTTTAATTAAACATTAGATTACTTCGACGATATACACAATTAGTCGTTTTGATACACATTTATTACATCATAAATTGTATTTTAATAGCTCTGTCAGCGTAATAAATTATACAAAATCTTTGTTAAAGTTAATTAAAAATTAAATACAAAATTGAGCACATTTCCTTATGTGTTATGGCGACGAGTGTAGAGAACGTCAGAAATATCTTGACGTCAAAGTTTCACAATAATCTCAAAACCAAGGTATTAAAAGCAAATCAAACTGTTTTATTGATTTAAATTGTATTGTTTTACAAATTAGATGTGTGTGCCAAATATCAGAACAATTAGTCAACAGGAAGGGGGGGGGGGGGGGATCTAGGTACTAAGATCATTTTGAGTACTTTATTCGTCAAGCTCGTCCTATTGTTGACTGTCTGCGAGGTAGATACGGTCAGACGACATACTTCCGTATTTGTCAGCGACAGATGACTCAAGTCAACAGACGCAGACGTCTCCATAAAGTTGCCAAAGCGAGTCAGGGATTCCCACAGCAACATCTGTCGCCGCAGACGTCACTGTACGTCACACCTCGCTTTCTCTGACGGCCTGGTACCGATGAGCGATCGATCGACCATGATATAAATTATGTGTCGTCAGCCGGGTTTCTGCTGTGATATTTACAATATTGGTCCTTTAGGAAGGGCATTAGAAGGTTTCTTCAGGGTCGGTAGCGCGAGTGTGGCGCCTCTGGTGTTGCACACATCCATAGGCCACGGTAACCACTTTTCTTAAGGTGGCATGCGTGCTTGTCTGCCATCTAAGTGGTATAAAAAAACCGGATAGACGCTTTCTTGAATTTTTGCGACTGGGGAATTGAACCTAAAACCTTACTCAGCGTACAGAATTCTTTGATCAAATAGATACGTGGCTGTAACATCATTCTTTTATACCCATTAATTAAGTTATAACGTTTTTTTGGCACGCAATAGGAGCGAGCCGACGCTGCGCCCACTGTGGAATGTATCAGTAACAAAAAAATTAATGACAATTCGAACACATTGCGTAAACATTGAGTCGCTCGTCATTTTCCTCAACGGCGCGGCGGGGTTCACGCGACCGGTTTGTTGGGCGCCGCGCCGGTCCCACCGGCCGCGGGCTGCGGGTACCACAGAGCGTTTTTTTTATACCACTTAGGTGGGAGATAAGCATACGGCCCACCTGATGGAAAGTGGTTACCATGGCCTATGGACGTGTGGCAGACAAGTAGACGGCCCACCCAGGGTAAGTGGTTACCGTAGCCTATGGACGTGTGCAACACCAAGGGAGTTACACTCGCGCCGCCGACCCTGTACACACAGAGTTTCTGTGCTATCAGTGTAGAAGATAAAACAGGACAAGCCTTTGGTTTTCCCACTAACAGCACATGCGTACAGCATATAGTAGCGTGTCAGATCGATGGCGAACCGGCAAGTATGAAAGTAGAAGTACAGCGCGTACGCGAGAATATAGCAGTCGGAGAAAATGTCGAAATGTCTCTCAAGAGAAAAAGACAAGATATAAGGTGAATGTAGTATTTTAAAAATCACCACTGTTGTATTTACTTTTTGTAATCGCAAATTATAAGCGATTTACACCAGTATGATCCACCAGTGGGACGACAGGGAATTTTTATCCCCGGTAGTCCCACTGCAATATAGTGGGGCTGCGGGTGATTCGGTGTTTACCCCTGGTCCCACCAGTAGGTACGACCCGCTGATGGACGCTTGTACACAGGCTACCTACACAGCGGTGAGACATAGACTTACAGTAGTTTTAGCACCGGTTTGGTCCCCGAGTCGCGTGTGCGAGAGATGCTTCGTATTCGTCCAAGTCCGACGTTGATATTACCTTATGACGACACATATTGATACCGTACTGTATACTGTGTACAGTAGTCCGTTACTTCGATTGATATCTATCAAAAGTGGGCAAAAGTGGGCAAAAGTCGTGTTCACTTTTTCTCAGTCAACTTATACCAAGATATACTCTTCTGGAAGGGGACTGAGGACAGAAAATTACTCGATCTAGACTTGACCTACCTGAACAAATTAGCAGGATTTTCAAGAAAGGGAGCCGAGGCGGTAAGACATGACCCGTTGCGAATGCTGGCTTGTCCGAACTCGCTAGACAGAACACTCGGCTGGCTTGTTGGTTTAGTATGTATATCGTAAGAAGCGTACGTGTACAAACGATCGGCAGTTTCGATTTCCGGGTCGATCACTGTGATCGAAGTGTATAAGTTTTTTCAACTTCGCAAACGTACAGTCACTCCGCGTGTCTGTACAGTCCTTCGCTCGGCGCTCCGTCTTGCAAGATCAATAGGGCCACCCCACCTCTTCCCGTGGGTGTCGCAGAAGAGTATTAAGGGATAGGGCTGTTCTTCATCCGACAGTATACATACAGCCCATGACTAAGTGCCCGCTTGCGCTATTACGTGGGGCCGAAAATCATAGTTGATGAAATGTGGTTGATAATACACCTTTGCCTACCCCTTCTGGGAATTACATGCGTGAGTATGTAGTATATGCATATTTTTTTTGTTTATTTTTCTCCTTCGTGAGCCTCTTTGTTCCTGAAGGTTGGCCGTCGGCTTCCTAAATTGTTCTTGAACAGCTTTCGTCGAAAATACCGGACTATACTCCTTTTTTTTGTCATTTTACTTTTGCTAATTTCAGCTTTCGTGGGAGCGAGTGTTGTATGCTCTACCAGCCTGCGCCGGAGCCTCATGGGCCCAAAAAACAGCCAGTGCTTTGGTTGGTATTATTTTATTTCATCACAAATGTGCGAGCAATTAAATGGTAATGCAAACACGCCGAGTCGCGTATTTGACCTGTACGGCTGTACCCTTGGCAATGAGAAATATTACAACTTTTAGGTAGGTACGAGTACGTTGTAATTTTGTAAGAAATACATAAGTAATTGTTCAGTACTTATCTCTATATATATAAAAATGAATCCCTATTGCCCTCTTGGTCACGCCATCACGCGTGAACTGCTGGACCGATTACACTAAATTTTTTTTAGAGTATTTCTTGCAGTCCAGGGGTGACTCTTACGCAGAGAAAATTTCCACGCGGAACAAATTTCCACGCGGGCGAAGCCGCGGGCATCAGTTAGTTGGTAATAGTAATTAATACTATAGCGATTTATGTCGAACCTTCACTTCTCATCTCGCAGATATTCCCCCAGACAAGCGGCAATTCGTTGACCGGCGTTTAGTAGGGTTGCAGTAAACTTGGTTCAGTGAAAATAAATAAATTCAATAAAAAATAATAGTAAACTCGCCTCTGTCCATTTAAAATTATAATAGGGGTTAAAGTATGAAATTGCCGTTTCATTGTAATAGGTACTTCGAATTGACATAGAACCTTCATGGTTTGAGATTTTTGAGTGAAACTTTTTCCACATGGTACCTATGTAGTTCTTCATTTAAAAATGTGCAACATTCGATTATCGACTTTCAGTTGTTTTTTTTATTCAGCTTAGACAAGAAAGATGGATACTTCGAAAATTCGAGTGATTTTTGAATACGAGTTCCGACGCGGAACTAACGCGGCAGAAACAGCTCGCAATATCAATGTTGCGTTTGGAGAGGGGACTGCTAATGAACGCACCGTGCGATTTTGGTTTAAACGCTTTCGTGATGGAAACTTTGATTTGAAGAACGAACCACGAGGAAGGCCGTCCACACAGGTGAATAACAATGAATTGAAAGACATGGTGGAAGCCGATCCGAGCCAAACTACCCAGGAATTAGCTACATGGTTTAACGTTACCTTACCAACAATATTGACTCATTTGCGTCAAATCAATAAAATAAAAAAATGTGAAAAATGGGTACCTCATGATTTGACTGATCTGCAGAAAGAAATGCGTGTTGAAACTTGTGTTGCCTTGTTGAATCGATACAGAAATGAAGGAATATTGGATCGAATTGTGACATGTGATGAAAAGTGGATTCTTTACGATAACCGTAAGCGAAAAATGCAATGGCTGACCCCAGGTGAAACGCCACAACAGTGTCCTAAAGCAAAGCTTACCAAAAAAAAGGTAATGGTAACTGTTTGGTGGTCTCAGCATGGTGTTATTCACTATAGCTTTCTACGATCTGGTCAAGCAATAACGGCAGATGTCTACTGTGGCGAACTCCGAACAATGATAGCAAAACTAGCAGTGAAACAGCCCCGACTCATGAATCGATCTTCACCATTATTGCTCCATGATAACGCGAGACCTCATACAGCACGAGAAACCGTTTTAACTCTACAGGAACTGCAATTAGAAACTATCCGTCACCCTCCGTATTCGCCAGACCTTGCTCCAACAGACTACCATTTTTTTCGTGATTTGGACCATTTTCTATGTGATAAAAAGTTTTCTTCTCAGGAGGCAGTACAAAATGCTTTCACACAGTTTGTCGAATCTAGATCACCAGAGTTCTATCGCAAAGGCATAAATGACCTTCCTACTAGATGGCAGCAATGTATAGATAATAATGGTAATTATTTTGATTAAATAAATACGTTAAATTAAAAAAAAAAACGAATTTCAATTTGTCAGTACAAATCGGCAATGTCATACTTTAACCCCTAATATTTAACTTGCGAAAATGTACGGGATTCGACGTTTATGACAAAGGTACATTGACGACTGTCTACGGGGGAGGGACCGCTCTAGCGCCGGGTACACATTGTCGACTTGTGTTGTAGAGTGTAGACCACTGTAAACTTATGGCTGATACGCGGTGTCGGCACAAACATCTCATCTTTACAGTAGGTAGGCAGATATACCTGAGAGCACATTTCTCGGACCTAAATCACGAGGCAAGCTAGGTCCTGTATGTCGCTCGCGCGCGGATTAGTTTGATATAATATAATCTATGTCTGGAGGATGTGAGCTCGTCCACGCCTGTCCTCGCTCGTCCCCGCGCAAGTCGCGCACAAGAAACGTGTCCTGCTCGTATAGAGCACATTTTAAGTCCAAGATATATATTTGCTCCGCGGTTTCGACGACAGGTCTTAAGTTTTGAGCCGCGGACACTCACCTCTGAGGACTTGTACTTCAAGTGCGTCTTACCAAGTAATTAAAAATACCCGCGGTTACGCTACAGCGGTTCGGCCACCTAGAATAGTGGAGCGAATCACAATTCATTCATGAACCAAAGTCATGCATACGTTTCTAAACATACAAAGGACTTCGATTAATTGATAATTATTAATTGAAGTCTCTTGGTCTCGGAGATTTAGGAAGTCCATTTAATAAACCTTAGTACGGAAATTAGTGTCGCCAAACTGTCTCGTATTGACACAACCATGAAATGATTGATTATAATTTTCAGCAGAGTACAGCATTTATTTCTGGATACATTAATACCGTTCTCATCTCTGGTATGGCACTACACAGTACTCCCTATGCCGTCCTCAGGTTGCATGCAGTCTATTGAAAGGCTTGAGGTCACCAAGAAGTGAAACAACACCCCAGTTACGTCAAACGTCGCAGTATTTACCA
This sequence comes from Eilema caniola, assembly GCA_949126895.1. Lineage (NCBI taxonomy): Eukaryota > Metazoa > Arthropoda > Insecta > Lepidoptera > Erebidae > Eilema > Eilema caniola. Next base: position 160,514 of record OX421490.1, on the reverse strand, counting down.
TGGCGAGTTGTTCCAATTATAATCCAACCTCTACCCAGAATTGCGTTCAGGACCCCATAAACTAAAAGAACATCTTAACTTAACTTCGGGACTAAACGTTTCGGCACGCGTTGACGCATCAGGACAATGGAAACATGAAGCTAGTGATACGGCGACAGCACCTCTTTTCTCTACAACACCATAAAGAGTTGGATTTCTTTACCAATCACGTGCTGTCTGATCTCCCAACCCCAAAACAAAAGCCTGCACCAGGGGCTCGTCGGTTAAACAGGAAGGGTAGGGCTAGCAGGAGACGTGTGCAACCAGTTCGGGCCCTGACGATTTTAATGTGGCCATCGATGTCTATCAGTAGGTACTAACAGTAGCTTATAAAAACGACCTAGTGCAAATAACTGCACCGTCAGTTAGCACTTGGCAGGCTTCGGCCGGAGTCGTTAACCGGAGCGAGCGAGAGCACATTATGTGACCGGACACCTGTATCAGGCGCCGTCTCTCTTTGGCGGACCCGTCTGCGAACCAGTTTACGAATATGGGTCCAGCACATTGCAAGCTTTGAGTTGCTTCATTTTTATTTCAATTTGATTCGGAGATGTGCTGTTGTGTTGTGTTCGTACAAGGACTTGTTATAGACCTACCTGTAGTAAATAGTACATCAGCTGTCTGTCTCTACCTACGTTAGATAGGTGCTTTGTCTATTCACTCGAATGAAATTTTCAAGAAATTTGTATGCTAAGTATTCTAATTGATTAAGATGGGTAAAAGTGAACCGACTTAGGCGGGACTCGAACCCGCTACCAGCCGCTTGCAGGGGCAATGCTCTGACCACTGAACCCTCATATAAAACTATCTTGGGGCGACGATGCGAGTCATCTGCCCCCATCGGTAACAATGAAATATGATATAATCTTTGCTATTCGTTCAATTTTTGAAGTGAAAACTTCTTTAGCGGAGTTGGATGGGTGTAAAATGTTAAGGAAGCGTCAGGATTAGTTGACCTTTGAACCGTAACCGACGACTGACGTCATACAAGATTAGGTACAGACTATCTATTTTGCAAGTTATCATAGATAGCGTCGTAGCTTAACCGGTAAGCACTTCGACTGTAAGTCCTCATAGTTTCAGAAAGTATCGGGTTCAAACCACCTGGCCTTCTGAAACTTTTTGTGATTATTTTTTCTTTTTCTAATTAATTACTTTTTATGATTATTTTTTCTTTCGGTAATTTATTACTTTTTGTGATTATTTTTTCTTTTCATAATTTATTAATTTCTTCTGACAGAAAATTTGCAGAAAATAAGTGATAGGTTCTATGATTAGCGCTATATTATAGGTATGGTATGGTATGTTCTTTTTTATCTTTTTCTATGTATATAACGAAGAAAGAAAAAAAGAAAATGTTTTCACTTCTGCCGGCACTCCCAGAGTGCAACCCGTCTTTTTTTTTCTAGAAGCTATTTAGACATGCGTAGAGTTATGTGACACGTGATCTTAGACTATTAAATATAATATAATAATATAATCCAAGCATGTAATTTTCTGATTTTTTTGCCCATATTTACTCAGGCTTTAAATAGATTGAATGTCCTTGTAGTAGGTTTATGTATCGTTTCTTAAAAAATAAAGAATAAAGTTTCAGATAAGTTTGGTGTTAAAAAGATATCAATCCTGTCCGTAGTAGGTGGTTGGCAGAGGTCGTTGTGTATAATCTGTGGTGCCCAGACAATGTAGGTAATCTCTGGTTCAGGTGTTAGAGATAAGATGCTCTGTTTATGCACCCACTGAAGTCTGTAGATACCTGCGTACGAAGCTTCAGAAATATCTTCACTACAAAGTGATCAAAATGATCTTAAAACCAAGGTTTTAAGAGTAAATAATACTGTTTTATTGATTTAAATTGTATTATCGTCCAAACTAAAGGTGTGAACCATATATTAGTACAATCAGCCGACAGGAATGGGGATCATCAAGGTATTAAGATCAAATTAGAGCACTTTGTTCATCAAGTTCATCTGATGCGGACTGTGCAATGATTGAGAGCACCCACTCAATAAACAATAAATATTTATAATAAGTCGGCGAGTCAGCGGGCTAGCGACTTCATGTAGATTTGTAAAGAGGTCAAAAGCACTCTTAACAGGCTCGTGCGAAACCGGCCACTGCAAATATTTGGACTCAACTTGAATCGAACCGGCGACCTCTGTTGTTGTAGTCGAAAGCCCTGTCGAGTGTGGATAGAACTGTTGTACACTGGTAAATAAACGTCGAGTATGAAAGGCACGCCATATTGCCAAACGACCTGACGATCTATAGATAATACTTTCATCATTTCGGGCTATTCTTTGGCAGGTGCTAGTTCCTGCCATAGAATAGCCCAAAATTAGTGTCTAGGCAAGTGCCTTTTGCCATTGACACTAAGTAGTGTCAATGAGAGTGTGAGTGACAATTAGTGTCTAGACACTGGAACAGGGAAGCAATGATCAGCCTCAACTGTGGTTTTCCCAAGCGTCTACTATATGAGGTTCTTCAAGAACATAAAGTTTCTTCAGGGTCGGCAGCGCGAGTGAGACACCCCTGTTGTTGCATACGTTCATAACCACTTTAATTTTAGTGGGCCGTATGCTTGTCTGCTACCTAAGTGGTATGAAAAAGACACCCTCAACTTATCAGCGACCAATCGACCAGCCGACTATACCGCCAAACGGCCAAACTCATAGACGCCCAAATGTCTGCAGGATCATCTTTAGATGCTTTAAAATTTCATTCAAATATTACCTTTATTGTAAAAAGGCCACAAAGTAAACTAAACTTATAAAATATAAAGCTAGATGTTAAGATTACACTACCAGGCAACAGGTAAAGCCTGTGAAAAAGACATACCTACAATGATTTTGTTTACAAATTTATACGGCCACAGTAGAACGAATAATTATTATGGTTAGCGTCATTTAGACAGTTACTGGGTTTATTGTGTTAGGAAATTTCCAAATTACAGTTTAAATTCATACCTAGTAGGTACCAGGCGCCTAGAAGTAAATGAATGTGCACCTCTCACTGTGGCGGGGCGTCGCGGGATTTCCACAGTTCTCGGTAGGACAGTAATGTCGCCCCTTTGTGCTCGAGTTCTCATGACGCATCGGAGTATCACGTCAATGGAATTAATCAAAACATTAACAGATTTATGATTTCCTGGTACATAAAAAACGACCGGTGCAGTGGTGAAAGACTGCTAGCTAGGTACCTAACAAGTTGCAAGTGACGTCGTGAAAGCTGTGAAAGGTCACGGTTGTGATGGTAATGACATCTCACCTCGTCTTTTGACCTGCGGCTGTTTAGAGAAGAGGGCCAGTTGTCAGTACCGACGGTTTGCAATAGTACCATTGAATGGAACCACTTGGTAAATGATGATTGATGAACTAATCTTAATGCCTTGATTTTCCCCTTCATGTTGACAGAGTGTTTTAATATAATTGGTACACACCTTTAGCTCGGACAATAACCATTTCCAATAAAACCATTTGATTTGTTCTTAATATCTTAGTTTTAAGATCATTTGGAGACTTTGCAGTCAAGATATTTCTGTCGCTGACTGTACAGTTCCCGGCATATGATTTCTGATCTTGACGGGCCATATGCCTTCTGATTGCCGTATCTGCCTCTTAATAAGATAAAATCCAATTATCCTTTATCTTAAGATAGGACCTAACTAAAAATGCAGATATTTTTTGTCCGGATAAAGAACATAACTTCCGCGTTTGATAAGCTTCAAGATCGGCGGTCAGAGTACGTAGGTAGGTAGGTACAAAAACCCTTCTGATGTTTATTTTGAGAGCAATAACAATCCCAAAAAATAAGAATTCTGTTTCGAAAATATAAAATATTCAATGAAAATTAACGTTTGTTGCTTCGTAATGTGTGCAAATTAGATAACGTGATGAAATTTTGGCGGCCTCATGCACTAGCGCGAAGGTTGAATGAGGGTTGGAGCCGCTTGTCAAAATAGCAGAAGCAGGCCTGAGCCTTACCATGCCCGGGGAGTTTTAGTCAGTTCAAGTCCGACATAACCTCCCCATCGGCTTCGGCGTGGGGGCTTATGTGTGGCGCTGCCTGTGGGATCCAGAACGGCCCAGACTGCCTGAGTCTGTAGACGAGTAAAGTAGTCCAAATGATCTTAATTCCTTGGACAAGAGATGGAAGTAATGGTAAGTAACCTACCTACTGATGTTGATTCAGCAGCCGAGGCAGCCGACTAAATGTGAAAGAGGATATGCCAAGGAAAGGAATGACTGAGGAGACAGCTAACAGGAATGTGTGAAGGAGATTGGTAAGGGCGTGTGATAGACCCCATAGGGCAGGTAGCTGGTAGTTCGTCAAAGGTATAGGTTCCTACATAAACGTGACTAGGTAAAATAAAGTGGAATTCCTGAACTAAATCAAAAAGCTTTTTCAATGCACCCGGTTGTAGGTGCTGCAATCTGAAAAATTGGCATGCAAATTCGGGATGGGCTCATACATACATACATTTACTCACGCCTATAAGTCTCCGAATGGTTAGCCAGAGATATGTTCACCCACATTTCACAAACTAAGATTTTCCGTTCTACGTAATAGAGGGCGAGTGTATTGCCGTCTAGCGAGCACTTAGTCACGGGCTGTATGTTTACTGTCGGGTGGAGAACAGCCCTGTCCCTTAGTCCCCTTCTGCGACACCCACAGCAAGGGGTGGGGGGTGGCCTTATTTCACTCCAACGGGTACCTACACGGCACGGGATGGGCCAGATAGTTGGAAATGAAAAGGAGGTCGCCAACACAACCGCGAGCGCGCCGCTCGGCCTCTCTCAGCCACGGTCGGGCGTCGTCGGCTGCGAGCGACCAAGTTCAAGGCGGGGAGCAGGTTTTGTCGATTCACTCACACCAAGTGTAGCAAATTTTTGTGTTCTTTGACTTGAATACCGTGCCTTTTTAATACCGCTTGGGTGGCAGACAAACACACGGCCTTCTTGATGGGAAGTGGTTACCGTGGCTTGTGGACGTGTGGCCTGTGAGGGTGTGCAGGGACGTGCAAGGGCGACCTTAAATACGTACGAACCTAAGATTCCACCTGCGTTGACCATCGGGATGGTTATATCGGAACCGGACCGATTAAAAGCACCTAACATTTCCCTCGTACCTTGGCACGGAGTCCCCTTCGAACTCCGGAAAACCTACTTAATTCAAACAGGTCATAAAACAGGTCTCTACAAATTTAGTGGTGTAAACAACGGTTTGGTATTTTCTTGTTGGGCAATCTCTAATAACAAACCCATCCATCTGCAGATCATCGAGATAATTCTTTTCTTAACCTATACGGCCTATACCGAGCATATACCTACCTACCTAGTGAAAATCATACAAATCATTGGATGACGAACAGTATTTTGCATTTAATTTTTTATAGTTTAATTTATCTTACGGTAAATAAAACATCTTTATGAGGTAAATCAATTATGTGTGTGCATGTGTAGTAAAAGTATGATTCCGAAGGCGATCGCATACGACGACTGCAGAGGCATGCAGTAGATACGTGTAATCAATTGCGGCTTCTCGATCGTGCCCTTTAACCGTATTGAAACTTAACAAGTAATGTATGGAAAGTCAGCGTCTAAAATATCCTGACTGCAACTCAAATTGATCTTAAAACTAACTTAAACTAAGGTTTTATAAGCAAATCAATCTGTTTTTTTTTGTTTTAAATTGTAAAATTGTCGGAACTAAATGTGTATCAGAACAATCGGTCCAATCTTCCAGTTGAAGAGGGGAAACCAAGGAATTAAGACCATTTTGAGTAGCTACGTTGTTCATCAAGGTCGATCTGATGCTGACTGTATTGTATCTGCTGCATACGTCGGCAGTTACCGCATGCGGTCGGCTTCGGAATCATACCTACATTGCAATAATACAATAAGCCGGTGAAAGGTTACGCAGCGAGCGCGTCGCGTGCCGCGTGACAGGCCTCACAGATGACAGCTCGCGTGACTACGTTCTTAGCTTGTTCGACATCGGGACAAACCATGCTCCGATCCTGGTGCATCCTGAGTCTGCATATTGGAGCCAGGGGTCAGTTCACCTACGCCACCTTTTATAAGTTAAAAAACATATAGTAGTGTAAGTGACAGGTGGAACCGTCTGTTACCTTAACAAAAGTAAGTCGAGGCGGTAGCGTGATGCGCGCCTCTCCATATCCGGGACAAGATCCCACATTAGGACCCAAGATGTCGTGTGGTTTTTGTTGGCTCTTGCGTAAGGGGGGGGGGGGGGGGGAGGGGTGAATTTCCGCACTGTCAGGACGATGCTTTCATTCGTAATATTCTGTACAGTGAGCACTTCCAGGGAAATAAAGGCGTAAGTACGAATACGTACATTTTTATGTCTTACAGTTTTGAGACCAGTACACGTAAAGATGCATATGGCAATTTTTATAATATTGTGACGTAAAATGAAGGATCTTTACAAATTATTATTCGTTTCTTCAAAGTAAAAGTACATTTGATTAAAACAGTCTTTTTCAATTTATTTTTATATAGGACTCTTCAATTTCACTTTACCTCGCCTGATGGTAAGCCGAAGGTAAAGTCTCAGAGAACAGGGTCCCTATTGCATAGAGTACCATTAACAATGGTGGCACTCAGCTTGCCAGCCTCATCAATGCTTTTTCACGTCCCGCTTAAAGGACCCGGGTCTGATGCGGGTAAAATCTAAGCCCAGCACGTGTTGTACTGTGTAGGAAAGGAGAGGGTGGGACTAATTGAAACATTCACCATGATAGAGACGGTAATATAATGCCAAGGGAGCAACATCTCTATGCATCTGCAGACGCTCGAGGGTGCTCGTGGATTCGGGATTTCCAATAATGCGGTCGCTGCAAACTGTCGAGAGCATCTAATAAGTACTTTGCGGGGCCGTCCCAGAGATGCGAACAGTATTCCACGAATGAATTTGTGTCTTGTATAGGCGGTGCGAGTGGTGGTGCCAGCGACAGTGATCGCCTTCCTCCGCACAAGACTTCTGTCGTGTCTGTGTACAGTACATGGTACTGACAGTGAGGGCGGTCGCACAGCACATAGGCCGACCTTGCACTGTGACACAATGGGAACTTGCGGAAACCGCGGCGCGCGGCGTGGAGGCTGAATCATATTCGGTTCACGTTCAGTGTCGGCGCCCGGTAAACCCTTAGGGTCGAGCTACATTCACCTGCTACCGGTAACGAAGAGTAAAAATGTTCAAAAGAGAAGCCGAGAGAAATGATTACCTCGATCTGGTTTCTTATGCAACATCTGACATCTTTGGGAAGCCGGCAGGAATCGAGTTATAGGGACCCCTCGCGACTGGCGAGATTGATCGTTTGGCCACCCCTGTTTTCTATCAAGGATGGCCATCCGATCGATTGCGGCATGGCCCAAAGGTATGTTATTCCGTCACGTGTGCACGTGTGGTGCATAGCATAGCTGCACCATCTCACTTAATGTGATACATTTTGGAACTGGCGATTAGAAAGAGTCATTTTCAATCATGCCTCATGGCGATTTCCCAAATTCTGGTAGAGTTCCAGTGGTATTTCATGGGTACAATTTTCATGTCTACGATGTTCTTCGTAATAAAATGAAAATACTTAGTATCGGGTTTGGTCCGGTTGGGATTGTGAATGACAATGGCAGTTGCTTCATAGAAAATATCGAAATTGGGCAACATCGCAATGGCGTATTTGACAACATTAAAAAAATACTACAAATAATGGTCATCCTATCAGATAATAGCGTAAAAAGACATTTAAAACTATAAATTAAAATAAAACTAAAATAAGCATATTTTTAGAGAATTTCGCTTAAAAATATCTAATATTTTTTATAATTTATATCTGTGACGAAAACGCTGTGATCGATCACAGCACTGCTGACGTCACACGCAAGTAAACACGGCTTTGTGACAGAACAGAACAGAACAGAAACAAACAGTTTTTGTGGATTATTTATAGACGTATTTGTACTTTGTGCAACTACACACCATTTATACACCATTTTATTCACAAAGTTTGAAGAAAAACTTTATTATTTACTTTGACTTCACTGCTTTAAGGTTATACAAAATGTGTGACGTCACGTAATCGGCTCCATGCAAGGTGACAGCTTTATTCGCGCGTTTTTGAAAATTTAATCTTTAACATCGATTTTTTGTTAAAATCCGTTGATATTTTTTTGAAATATCGATGTAGTGTGCATATTATATGCTAAGGAATAATTTAAAATGGTTTTCCAAAATTTGTCAAATACCCTATTATACTGGAGAAGGCAAATCCCGAATCCGGGGTGAGGGTCTCGAAAGCGACCGGGACTAGCACAGGGACGATGCAGATGACAGAGCATCGTAACCGTTGACCTCAACTGGTGTATGCACAAGTGTGACTTTGGTCCTAACGCGCAGTGGCTATATTTATCGCGCACAAAGACAAACTTAAATATATCTATTAGTGGTACTATTCGTCACAGTTCCGTGCCAGCGAGCCGGGCGAGTGTGAACCTTGCCTTTCACCGCGCGGGAATCGAACTGTGACCTTTGCGTTTGTTTATATTTGCACAAAGGTTTAATTATTGTTGCACGTGCTACCGCCTGTGTGAATTACTGGTCCCGTTTCCACTACTCCCGTGAACACATCGCTGAGATAAAAACCCTTTCAGACTACAATCTGCATTTGTGAAAAAAGTCATCAAAATCTATATAGGCATTCTGGTGCGTGTGAATGAGTAACAAAATCCACTGAAGCGAGTTTACAACAACCCCATCCATCGATCCATTCGAGTCGAGGTTGCGGTGATCACCTAGTTGCTAATCGGGTATGTGATCGACAGTTCGTGGGTTCGGTACACTACCAGTGTAGTCGTCAACGACAAAAATTACTTCATACTAAAGTGATTACACATATTTGAATATCGATACATGTACATACCGATAAGACTTTATCCTTTCGATTTTGAGGGGCCAGACAGCATTCGCTCCCGTAGAAGCTAAAATAAACCAAATTGCTATAAGAATAAGAGAGCCGGACCCAAGGCTCCATGTTGCGGGCTTCGGATGCGACCACGTTTGTACGACTACTTTAATTGTCAAATAATTTACTGTCATAAGTTCGTTGGATGATTGTAAATGAAAATAAAAACGATATAAAATAAGAACGAACACGCCTTTTACCGCTTTTTTACCATTCTTTAATATAATGAGCTCAAATAGATCGTTTCTTTGAAACACAGCAAAGTACCCAATTGTGTGTTGATGCCGTTATATCAACTTGTAACTTGTAACCGGTTACTCGACAGTGGTAACACGCGGAGCGAGCTGCCGGTGACGCCGAATGGCGATGCGAAAGAGCCCCTCGTAACTTTCTATGACGTCTGACGGGCAATTTTCAATCTGCAAATGAAACACATCTCTCGCTCATCCATCAGCTACCAGTGCCCCTAGCACAAAAACCTATCGATATTTAAACATATTGAGAGAACGGAGCATGGCGATTAGCCGCATACCTACTGTGAACCTGTGCGTGTGAAGCCGGCCAATCGCAATGTTCCATTCTCTCGATAGGTTTACATACGATTTCGATAGTTGTCTGTGTTACGTGTCACTTACCTACTGAATTTCGACAATGTAGCGATTTTTTTTTTGTAGTCTTTCGTTGAATTGTAACCTTTTTTTTTCTTTGGTTTTTGTGTCTTAAATTACTTCATTATGGTTAACACCCCTTATATATAGGTTAGGTTAGAAGGCTAAGGCGGGAGCGAAGCGGAGCGGAGCTCCCGCTTTAGCCTTCGTGGTTATTTTTTTTAAACCACCTAGTAATAGGAGAATGATAAAAAAAAACTGTCGAAGTAGTGGTCATTCGAAGATGTGTGTTGTCTAATAATTGTCTGTCGAAGCAATGACTTGTCGATCTATGTGTTTTCGAGGTTCGCTACATGTCGAAGTATTGTACTGTCGAAATTCAGTCCGTAACTCCCTTAATAAGTCATTATATGTACGGTTGTTTCCTTCTCGCTTAACGGCAGACAGTTCATAGGTTCCCGTGAAAGTAAACACAAAGACTGAATCTTACCTGCCGTGTAGTAGTTGCAGGTATGTCAGTAGCGCATGGCGCCAATATATTTCATTCCATGATTTCGACAAAACACGCAACCCCAGGACAAACCTAGCCTAGATAACATATCCTGTTATATTATCGAGGTAAGGTTTGTCCTGGAGCTACGTGTTTCGTCCCGTGTTCACGAACTAATATTTATAGGCCCGGATTCTGAAGCACATTGGTACCTGTGTTACGTCTATCCAGACATAGATATACCCCCTCAATACATTCATTATTTTGCGACTTACATGTATTTCTGCCCTACGTATAGTCATACAATACAACTTATATGATTGTATAAATTATAATAAGTAATTCGCTTAAATACAGCGAGCTGCGGTTGGTAATAAATTTTTAATTGACGTTTTTCTTTTAAAAAATAACTGCGTTGTATGACTAATTTAATAAGTAGGTATGTTTATAAATTGTTACAAGTTAAGCTATTTCTATTTCTATTTCTATTTCCTCGAACTTGAAGTAATAAACATCACAATAACGTATCGAGGACATAATCGCAAGACAAACGAGGCCCTGGGCCTGGGTGCGGGTATTGTTTTGTAATAATCTATGATTGGTGAGCTTAATGTCGTCCACCGCCGCGCGCGCTGTGGTAAGCCGCGCTATCGCCAGTCAAAACACACTCAAGAAACGTGTGAGTACTGCGCGTATAGAGTATTTTTATGTTCCGAGGTATAACACTAATAGGTTATATTAGTTGTTCAGTGTGTACAATTGAGAATACATCATGTTCTTGCCTTTTCCACCTACATTGAAATAAAACCACTATTTAACGGATTTTATATTTGTTATTATTCATTTTAGCCCGACGTTTCGGCTACTTTTCAGCAGCCATGTTCGCGGTTTGACTTAGGATGGTAGTTGTCATATAATTTGTAGTGCAAGTTATCTCGAAGTACCCGAATCATGATGAATTGTTGGTGTTACTATTTACGCAGACTGAGCTGACTGGGTTTGATTAAGTGGATAAGTGGGTCCCAGGCGGCCGGTAGGCTCCAACCATCTTCTCTATTTAAATTTGGGTGTATAATATCCTCACACAAATTTTAATAGAGAAGATATTTGGAGCTTATCAGCAGCCTGGAACCCAGTCATCCACTTAATCAAACCTAGCAAACAGCAAGACTTAAGGCACAGTGAACATGGCTGCCGAAAGTAGCCCAAACGTCGGTCTAAAATTAAAAATATCAAACAAATCGCGATAGAATCCGTTAAAAAGTGGTTGTATTTCAATGAGTGATATTCACGTAAACTTTGGGCAATTTCGTAGGGACAGTCGTCGTGGTGTACGCAATACATTATGATCGATTAGACTTAGACATATATCGCGAGAGACGCTCAGCAGGGCTAACATGCGCGCGTCGTCAAATATCTCGAATCGAGATGAGATTTCATCTCGAGTCTTCTCGAGCGAAGTAACGTCGACATATTTTGTCGCGTCAAACTTTTTCAATTATTGTCTATGGCATACACATTTTTTAAACATGTTAGTAGCTGTTTTCACATTTATCCGATAAAATCGGCCCGATACGGCCATTTGCTCGAAAGCACAGACTAGTTAGGGATGCTAAGTATGAAAAAAAAGAGAAAAAAATCGTGCAAACAATTTTAGACCTTATTGACATGACAGGCTATTGAATTTTTTTTCTTATATTCGTGATCAGCGTCATCAATTTATGCGAAAAGACACGTAACAAAGGAAATGTCATTAAGGTCGAAAATTGCTTGCAGTCGCACAAAGGTACTAAATTTTGATCCAAAATTAAAATGTTTTGTCTCCCGTCTTTCATTTGGTCGACGAGAAGTTACCTCGTGTAAACATTTTTTGTGCTCGGTTCATTTTGGACTATTTTCGACTTTAATGACATTTCCTTTGTTACGTGTCTTTTCGCGTTAATTGATGACGCTGATCACGAATATAAGAAAAAAAATTCGATAGCATGTCATGTCAATAAGGTCGAAAATTGTTTGCACTATTTTTTCTCTTTTTTTCATACCTAGCATCCCTAACTCGTCTGTGCTTTCGAGCAAATGGCCGTATCGGGCCGATTTTATCGGATAAATATTTAAAAAATATGTATGCCATAGACAACAATTGAAAAAGTTTGACGCGACAAAATATGTCGACGTTACTTCGCTCGAGAAGACTCGAGATGATATCTCATCTCGATTCGAGATATTTGACGAAGCGCGCATGTTAGCCCTGCAGGGCTAACATGCGCGCCACGAGATAGCTATCTCGAGGCATTTTGCCGTTTTATGTCGATATGTCGACTGTTGGTAGCATGAAGGGCTAACATGCGCGCCACGAGATAGCTATCTCGAGGCATTTTGCCGTTTTATGTCGATATCGACAGTTGGTAACATGGCAAATTTCATGGCGATCTGTCAGATGTCGCCATAACTCGACTTCGAGAAATCATCTCTACTTAGTGTCCGCAAATTGTAACATACGTGCCCTTATTTACTCGAATTTTGACATTTAAAATGTTTTGTCTCTCGTCTTTCATTTGGTCGACGAGAAGTTATCTCGTGTAAACTTTTCTTGTGCTCGGTTCATTTTGGATCAAAATTTAGTACCTTTGTGCGACTGCAAGCAATTTTCGACCTTAATGACATTTCCTTTGTTACGTGTCTTTTCGCGTTAATTGATGACGCTGATCACGAATATAAGAAAAAAAATTCGATAGCATGTCATGTCAATAAGGTCGAAAATTGTTTGCACTATTTTTTCTCTTTTTTAAATTAAAATGTTTTGTCTCCCATCTTTCATTTGGTCGACGAGAAGTTATGTCGTGTTCTGATCACGAATATAAGAAAAAAAATTCGATAGCATGTCATGTCAATAAGGTCGAAAATTGTTTGCACTATTTTTTCTCTTTTTTTCATACCTAGCATCCCTAACTAGTCTGTGCTTTCGAGCAAATGGCCGTATCGGGCCGATTTTAACGGATAAATGTTTAAAAAATGTGTATGCCATAGACAACAATTGAAAAAGTTTGACGCGACAAAATATGTCGACGTTACTTCGCTCGAGAAGACTCGAGATGATATCTCATCTCGATTCGAGATATTTGACGACGCGCGCATGTTAGCCCTGCTGCAGTATAAACTAACAATAAATTCTCGAATAGATAAAATTTTGATGTAAATGAATACCTCGCAGATAAACAGTTGGCGAAAATAACAAATACGTACCTTGAAAAAAAAAACACTATAATTTAATTATAACGTGTAACAAAAGGAACTCTAGTATTTTTTCTATGTTTTTCGGGCGCAGATACGGATTAACCCCTCAAAGTGTCGAGTTGTCTTACACTTAATACCTATAAAAATGCAGTATTATGATGTAATATATAATAGAACGAGATGGTAACGAAAATTATCACAATTTGGCGATGTCCAAGGGCCTTCGAAATTCAGGTTTTTAATATTGCCGAACTCAAGCCAGAACAAGTTTTATAATAACAGTCTAGTTGCGGTTAACCTTTTTCTAACCCTTTTCTACGACAGAATAGGATTACTTATATCTACATCCGATTTCTGATTTTCGGAAATAGCTCACAGTTCAGTAACTTTGATGCGTTTACGCACGCTTCCGGTTTTCGATATGCCGCCATTGCTGCTCGTCGCCAAAGCTTGCTCTTGTTTCTTTTCATTAATGTGTCATTGATAAGAAAAAAAAATCAATGATGTGTGTATAATGTGTAATTGTGCGTTGTGCTTACAATAAAATGTATTATCTTTCTTTCTTTATAAATCGGAATTTTGAAATTCGTGAATAAAAGATTTTGTATTTATGTAGCGTCCCCAATTAGCCATAAAATAGTGTACCTTTAGTCCCTCCATCCCTTGGAAGGAGCATGGCGATACAAAACACGATTGCTTATTAAAACGTTCTCGTTTCACGGGTGAAGAGGTACATAATTTACCAAAATCTATTACAAGATCTGTACCATCTACATTACGTGTATTACTACTTTACAACTACGAAAAATACCCTTGACACTACTGGTGCTATCATTGAGAATTAATTTTACCTTTATCACTACCGGTAGTCCCATGGGGAAAGCATATAATTTCACCCTTGACAGTACCAGTAGTGTCATTGGTTAGTGCCACGGGTAAGTCACCTCATTTCTCAAGCAGATTCATTCATATACTTCCTGAAAATACGTGAACGTAATTTGTAAGGCACGATGTGTAAAAGGCTTCTGTGCCGTTGCGAATAGCAATAGACTGCTGCGCAGGGAGAGCGGGTTCCATTCCAATTCGGTGCTAATATTTGTATGCATAATTATATACTTATTCAAAAAAAAGTATCTAAGTATGTTTATCTGCACTCTAGATCATCCCCTGACACAAGCCAGTTAAACGATGCTTACTAATAAGAATGTGTGAGACTTGGAAGAGTTTGGTGGTTTCAAAGTTTGATTTGATTTGTTCGACAGAACAGAGTATTTTTTTAGTTTGTTGACTGTTCATTACAAGATACAAGTGTAAGACATTACATGTAACGGTACTACGGGCGGAAATACACGTAATTTCAATTAAAAAAAAAAGCATTATATGTATTCATATATTATTATAAATAAAATGCACTAATTAATACACTTAGTATGTACACATAATCTCTTATAATAATAAGCTAGCGTAACGCCCATAACTCAAAAACTACCCAATCAATTTTCATCGGTTTTTTTTTTAAATGAAAGCTTAAGGTCCAAAAGGGGATGCAGAAAAATAGGACATCAAAAACAAACGGGCGGAGCCGCGGGAAAAAGCTAGTTTAATTAAAATTACGTGTAGTACAGTGGTAATACTAAACTACTTTATTTCCGTTTTCTATTGTTTACAAAATATATGCCGACCTGTGACGTAGCGTAGCGGAAGAACATTGAACTGCTAAGCCAGAGGTTGCGGGTTCGACTCTCGCTCAGTGCCGTTAGCCCCAGTCGCACCCAAAGCTATCACTGCGGGGTCGGGGCCCGCTCCCTAACTAAGCCTTGCTGCCTTGTGACCTCGTAACTCCGAGTACTTATCTCCTAATGAGCGCCAGAGCCTGGTCCGTCAGTCTGCAGGTAGCAGTCGCAGGCCTGGGGTCGGTGGTGACTGGCGAGTGGTCCTTGTAAAGCGATTCCTGCCAGCTAGCTCCTCAAATAAATTACACTTTCAGAACCACTGGGTTAAAAGACGTAATTTGTAATATAATATTAATCAATGTCCCGAACGCCCTGAATTCCATAAATGATATGGCCTGCCTCTTTGAAAACTTTCACCTATCACCACTGAGGGGTATAGAGGGTACTGCTTTCTGCCCTTTCATTATATGACATACGTCGACGAACACGATCGGCGCCGCCGGCACTAGTTTTAAGTAATAATAACGACCTCCTACTCGATGCTTTATCATCCCTGCGGCCTGGGGATGACGGGTGGCCCCGTGGCGGGTCCGGGGACAAGCTGGGGACTCCGCGATCCCTACACTCCTCCGGCAACCTACGACACAGACGGTGTGAGTTTTAATCGGTTCGAGTCCGACATAGCCGTTGTTCCCACGGCGAGTAGGGTAGCCAGAGTTCACTGAAGAGATTTTGTGCAGTCAGTGGGAAGACCAAAGGCTTGTCCTGCTTCTATACTAATAGCACAGAAACTTTCTGTTTTTAAACAGGGTCGGGAGCACGAGTGAGACTTCCCTGGTGGTGCACACGTCCATAGGCCACGGTAACCACTTACTATAAAGTGGGTCGTGTGCTTCTCTGCCAAGTTGTATAAAAAGGATATACTTCGAGGACAGCGTAGTTGGCGCTAGTTTTGAGTTTTAAACAGCCTCATACTTGACACTGTACAGTATGGTCGCGCGTATCGTCAGTGCCATAAGCATCGCTAGAACTTGCTCAGTCATCACGTTTAACACGTTTTTTACGCGACCGTCTCGAAATAACACGTAATCGCTTTATGACCTGTTGCGAGCCACTCGACACTTGACCTTAGGGTAATAATACCACATAGTACATACTGGTTCGGCCACTTGTCGGTGACACCTAGGTTTAGCGAGTGAGGCGCCACGCCGGCCTCCTCTCCGGTTAGAGATGCTAATATAGTCATATTGGGTCCCGATGAGATAGAACAGGGACACCCCATTCGTCATTCCATAGCTCATTTCCGTGAGTGTCGAAGAAGGCGCATTAAGGAGAGGGCTGCTTTCCCACTGTGCTTTCCACCCGGCCGCTTGATGGCAATACACTCGCCCCGTATTGTGAGTTTCTCCTTCTTCCTACAGTCCTGGGACATTTAAGTCGCGCGTGAAATGAAATAGCATCTGATAAGGCGGTCAACCCGAGGGCTACCATTGTAACATTGTTGGTGAATAATGGGGAGTCTCTTTCTTGTGACTTCGCTTTCAGCTTTCCATCAGGCGGAGTCAGAAAAAGGACGAAAGCTTACTGCGTTGTTTGACAGAAGTCATGGTTTGTTCTCATTTTTCGTGCGCTCTTAAGGATTAGTCTCCCGTTTACTCAAAGACGCATTCGCAAATTCGCATCATTTCGTTTTGATTGACCGGTTCTAAGCACCTGTGTCATATTTACATATTTTTATTAAAGATGATTGTAAGCAGGTATTATTCTTAATAGGTATATTAGTTTTTACGTATTTATTTTGATTCATTATTTTTGTTGCGTCTCACTCCGTGCTAAAATTATGGTTTATTCTTTTTTTTTATATCACCGTGTCTGGTAGTTTCTATCTTTAGCAGCTAGCTGGTAGCACTGTTAGGCATAGCTCCTGAAGTAGTTTAAATTATAAAATATGAAGGAATAATAGGCATGCTTACGAATATGAACCAATAGTTTAGGAGCTTGTAGAGCCTGTAAGACCCACAATCCACAGAACTGATAGAAGATTTGTTTCGTGAGTGGGCCCCTGTCGAGAACGGGCCATGGTGGTCCATTCCAATGTGTACCATAGGGGGCTTGTGACCATCTGTGAGGTTCCTCGTCTACGATGAATTAAAAATGGGTTTCACTTTGAGGCCGCTGCCGTAAAAAATACATCAGAAGTAGTAACATCTCCCCCCCAAGTTATGAAGAAATTTATCGCTCTTAGACTAAAATAATAACTTTTTCTTTTGGTCTGAGGTACCTTTCGTAGTTTTCCGTTACCCAGAGAGAAAGACAGCGCGCACCACAATAGCACTTATAGAAGCATTGATTGTAGAGGTAACTTACTTTAAAATAGTATTTACGTAAACTAGGTACATTATTTACAATAAAATGTAGGTCTGCACACAAAGACGCAGGTTTAATATGGAAAGTTGCGGTAAATTGTTATTATAAAGATGAAAAAAGATTCAACATTTCTCTAAAACACTCCTTAACAGAAAGCAGTGGGTACCGTTGTATTAAATTGTCCATTGTCTCACGTCTAATTATTTTATGTGTTTAAATAAAACTCAAAATTACAGAACAAAGTTTGTTCTGTATTCTGAGAAATAAAAGTGACTTACAAGATCTAGGAACCCGACATGGTCGTCAGACTTCTCCTTGTCGCGGTGCACTTGGTAGGCCTCGCCCTTGTGGCTCACGAATCGTTTGCACTGGCCCTTCATCACTTATAACAAAAATAATATCACTAAACTGTTAAAGTTCCCGCGCTATTGCCCGCGTCGTTTACTAACAATATCCACTGCGCGCGACGTGCGCTCGTGCTCGCGGGCAAAACTCGACTGGCGATGTTTCCGCCGCGGTCATTATAAAAACCCTTTAACATTTTAATTTTCATTTACGATTTCGTGTAAACGGGGAAAAACTCCGATATTGATTCGTTGAAGTATTTTTTTAACTTTATTGACAAATTAATTACTTACTACTTGTGACGCTCAGGAAACAGAATTGTGACGTGCCTAGGTTTGCATTTATTTAGAGCACAGAGGACCTATAAAAAATACCTACCTGCTTAGTACGGAGTACATACCTGCCTACCTAATAAGGAGGAAAATTCAGTGATAATTTTAAGCAGCGTCACAAAATGCAATTCATAATCTGAGCTTCCGCTCTCCTTTCTTTCCTGGGGTCCTAGACAAAGTTTCATTCCATTGGCTATTTCGTCAGTCGAAAGATATAAAATGTATGGAACTGACATTACCTGTCGACGTGTCACGTGATCCACGGATAACGAATACACAGAAGGTAGACAATGTTTCATTCGCGCGATTCCATCAATCGAACCAACATTAACGAAAGATTACTTGTATAGGAATGCGTAGCCAACGCGCCCATTTTGACAGGTGCTATAGCTCCATTTCGAATTTCGTGTTCGCAGCCGGAGCGAATGCCGGACCCCTGTCGCTACCGAATAAAATGTCAATGTGTGTATATAGTAGTAAGTTTGTGTGAGTGTCGAGATACGCGAAACTGTCATTTTATTGAGGTTGCAATACAAATCTTCTATGATTGAAATTTCAAAATTTACTACAACATAAATACAAAAAGCAAAAGCCGAGCTTACTGTGGGCAGCGCGTAATAAAACTGTTAAGCAGAGACGCCAAAAACTTTACATTTCCCGGCGAGAGTTGGAAAATGTCGATGAGATGCAGGAAACTTTATTTATTATTCAGTCTTAATAGGTCAACATATAAAATCTTTGTGTGGAAGTAAGAGCTTCCACTGCATTCAAAGGGTCGTGGGAGATAACTTTGGAAATAAAGGTAAGACAGTATGGAGTAGAATAATAACACTTAAGATTCTTGTTTTGCTTTGAATTTACTTATTATGCTTATTTCAGGTGCTATGTACCCTTAGTGCTTTTGCCACCTGCTTGTACTACAACTCCATCATGGAAAAAATTATAGTTTTCACTCAAACTCCACAAAAGAACAGGCACATATCAAAGAAGAGTAAGTGGAATTATTTTTATGATGTCAACAATTATATTATTATATTTTCCTAAGAATTGAGAATATACAGATATATGTAGGATTTATATTGTAATGTGTATGTTCTTACCTTACAGAATCCAAAGGATATGCAATTTGCCCACATGCACACATGTTACCATCATTAAGCTGGGCAATGATGAGCACCTATACTTCAATAAAAAAGGATTTCACTCATTAAATGTTAAGTAAGTACCTACCTACCTAAGCAATAGAAACTAAATTTATCATTGAAAAAATAGGTGGGATAAAGTAAAGCTTATTTAAACTTGGTTATGTCACATCTTTAAAATATCACCTAGATAAAACCTGTAGAGAACAACTTTTTTCCTAGCATTTTGTTATTATGTATTATCATAAATCAATACATTCATTCTATTTGCAATGGTCATATAGAGCATTATGCCGCAGTCTGAGAATTTTGATAGTAAGTATTCTACATTGACTCCGGCTTATCACCATGTTGTGATAAACACATTTGGTGACTGGGGATTCAGAGATACCAGTGTAGAATTGCTATTTTTTCATACATATAAGATTAGGTAATAGCCAAGAATAGCGAATCAATTGAGAGTTGATGCTTTTTTAATTTAAAAATCCATACTATATAATATTATAAATGCGAAAGTAACTCTGTCTGTCTGTCTGTCTGTCTGTCTGTCTGTCTGTCTGTATGTTACGCTTTCACGCCTAAACCACTGAACCGATCTTGATGAAATTTGGTACAGTGGTATATTAGAGCTTGAGAACGGACATAGGCTACTTTTTATCACGAGAAAGGGGGTTTAAGGGGGGGAAATAGGGGATGAAAGTTTTTATGAAAGTTTGTCATTTCTGAAGATATGATAATGAAATTTGGTACAGAGGTAGATTAGAGCTTGGGAACAGACATAGGCTACCTTTGATCGCGAAAAGGGGGGTAGAAGGGGGGGACTAGGGCCTTGGGATGAAAGTTTGTCAATTTTGAAGATTTCCTGATGAAATTTGGTATAGAGATAGTTTGGAGCTTGGGAACGGATATAGGCTACCTTTTATCGCGAAAAGGGGGGTAAAAGGGGGGCGGACTAGGGTCTTGGTATGAAAGTTTTTCATTTTTGAAGATTTCTTAATGAAATTTGGTACAGAGATAGTTTAGAGCTTGGGAACGGACATAGACTACCTTTTATAGCAAAAAGGGGGATAGAAGGGGGGGGACTAGGGCCTTGGGATGAAAGATTGTCATTTTTGAAGATTTCCTGATGAAATTTGGTACAGAGATAGTTTAGAGCTTGGGAACGGACATAGGCTACCTTTTATCGTGAAAAGGGGGAAAAAAGGGGGGGGGGGCAGGGCCTTAGGATAAAAGTTTATCGTTTTAGAAAATTTTCTGATGAAATTTGATACAGAGATAGTTTAGAGCTTGGGAACGGACATAGGCTACCTTTTATCGCGAAAAGGGGGGAAGAAAGGGGGTCCAGGGCCTCGGGATAAAAGTTTATCGTTTTAGAAGATTTCCTGCTGAAATTTGGTACAGAGATAGTTTAGAGCTTGGGAACGGACATCGACTACCTTTTATCGCAAAAAGAGGGATAGAAGGAGGGGGGACTAGGGCCTTGGGATCAAAGATTGACATTTTTGAAGATTTCCTGATGAAATTTGGTACAGAGATAGTTTAGAGCTTGGGAACGGACATAGGCTACCTTTTATCGCAAAAAGCGGTAGAAGGGGGAGGGGGGGGGGAAGAGGAATAGGGCTATGGGATTAAAATTTCTCATTTTTCAATGGCACAAAAAAGGGGGTGAATATGGCATAAATAGTAAGAATTTATTTTAAGATGTCATCATGAAATTTGGTACAAAGGTAAATTAGAGCTTCGGAACGGACATGGTCGAGTAGCGAACCAAATATAAAAGCGAGTGGAGAGGCGAGTAGAGATTGTTATAGGGACGAGTGGATAGGCGTGTAAAGATCGAAAGTCGAGTAGAGTCGACTACAGGGGCGAGTAGATATGCGACTAAAGAGCCAGTGGAGAGGCGAGTATAGAATCAAATAGAATGCAGTAAAGGATTGAGTAGAGAGGCGAATAGGGAGGCGAGTGGAAAGATGAATGTAGTGGCGAGTAGAGATTGAATAGAGAGTTGAGTAGAGGTTCGAGTAGATAGGCGAGTGGGAGAGTCAAGTAGAGAGGCGAAAGGAGAATCGAATGGATGGGCAAGTAGAGAGGCCAATGGAAAGGCGAGTATAGACAAGAGAACAAAGTCGAGTAGAGAGGGGAACAGAGAAGTCAGTAGAGAGTCGAGTATAAATTCAAGTATAGAGGCGAGTAGAAAGTCGAGTAGAGAGTCGAATATAGAGGCGAGTAGAAAGTCGAGAACAGAAGTGAGTACATAGTTGAGGACAAAATTGAGTAGAGGGGCGAATTTAATGCTCAATAGCGTCGGATCAACACTAAGCGATAACCGACGTCCACGCGGGCGGAGCCGCGGGCAACAGCTAGTCATTTATATATGTAACTTAAGATTCAGTATGTTAAAGTTCTAAAATAATAAATATATTATGATAAAGGATTATCGTTATGATGAACAACACATTATTTATGATTCTCTTGCAACGAACACAAATAAAATATGCTGAAGATTTCATAATAGTATTCAAGTGAATATTGTCCTGCAAATAAATTATATATTTTTTTACAGATTTACAACTATAACTGTGAAATCCTGAATGTTCATTCTTAGTTTGGTGGTGCCACACATGACTCCTATATATGGTCCAGAAGCAAAGTCAAGCCATGCAGGCAGTCTCCATCAAAGTAGAGAATGAGTGTGGTTATTGGGTAAGATAAGACAATACCCGTTTTTAAACTCATTGGGCTCAAGACCATTACCTTAATAGTACAAGGATGTACATACATATAATCACGCCTTTATCCCAGGAGGGTTAGGCAGAGGTGAATTGACACCCACATTTCACCAATCATTGTATTCGGGCCCATGTAATAGGGTTATATACACATTAAGTATTCAATATATATATACAAAGTTATGTGGTTGTTTCAGGTAATTCCGGGCATCCACAATTGCCATGGCTTATGACTTCAAGATGTTGTCCTGGGTCTCACACTGCAATACATACATCGCGCCATGTGCAGGCTCATAACGTTATAGACCGGTGCTTTGGCTTAAAACAGGGTACTGCATGATAATCCCCAGCAGGCCAGCAGAATAACGCTTGGATGCAAATACCAATATTGTACTATGTTAAGAAATAAAAGAAAACGATTGAAAGTGAAATATAAAGGCTTCTGTTTATTTTAAATATAACCATACACAAACAGACCCCTTGGGGATTTACAGGCGTGATAACTCATAATATGATTCTGATATTTGACTAAATCAGACTTACAGTTTTGATTAGACTAAATCAGAGTAGTTTTTATTTGACTAAATCACACTGATATTTTCTCTTATTAAGTTATATAACTTATAATACATTTTAGATTGATTTTCACATTCATAAATTAGCAGATAAAAGAAATAGGCAACAAGTTGGTCAGTTTACACAAAGAACTCACAACAAACAAACAACAAGAAAACGAAATAACAATGGACACACTAATAGAAAATCAGTGATTTCTGTGGATTTCTGTGGCGTGGCGGTAGTGAACGCGGCCGCTACGCAGGAGGCGCGGGTTCGATCCCCGCTCAGTGCAAATACTTGTATGCATGAATATGTATATTTGCATTGGTCTGGGTGTTTCTATGTATAATATGTATGTATTTACAAAAAAAAAATACGTATCTAAGTATGCTTATCCGCATTCTAGATTCCATAACACAAGCTAGTTAAGCTATGCTTACCATGGGTCTAGATAGCGTTGTGTGAAATGTTGTGGAATATTTATTTATTAATATTATTATTATTATACAAGGCTTTTGAAGTATTACAATATTTCCCATATTAATACTATTTATTCTATTTACTACAAAGTAACTTCTGTACAATTCCTTGTAACATTGTTTATTAACAAATTACTAAGTATTAAGCAACAAGTTTTTCAGTTTACACAACCAGTTAGAACAAAGAATAAACAACAAACAAAGAGCAAGAAAACCCTGCGCAAAAGAAATACGCAACAAGAAAAGAAAGAATATACAACTAAAATATGGGTCGGGTGCTTGTCTGCCACCGGAGTGGTAAAAAAATGAACTAAAGAAAGGGAGTCTGAAGCAAGCGGCGGGCTTGCATGAAAGGTTTACTTTAGTTGAAGCTTGTGAAGTGGGTAAGGATAGAAGCAGATAACGGGCTGTTATCTGTTTCTACTCCAGAAGGAAATAGGTGCGAGCATATTTTTGATTTTATAGAAAAAAAAATGCTGTTATGTGTGGTCCCTACTTGTCAAATATTGCTGAAGGAAGCCTTCAGCAATATCTGCAAATCGGCTTAGTATATTATTGCGCTGCACATCCACCTCTATCCTACGAGCTTCATTTAGCTGGCCTCTCCCTCAATTGTATCCTTTGCTCAACGGCCACAAAGTCGCCCGTACCGTTTCTTGTCCAGGTGGAGGAGGAAGAATGGGAGGTGTGTTCGGTCGTGGTGATCTTCACGTCGGAATTACTAATGGTAGTTGTTGACTGGTGGAGACGCTGACGCTGACGTATGACGCTGATGGCAGTAGTGTTGGTGGTGCTGGTGGTGTCTGAGGCTGCGACTGTATTGTTACTAAGTCTGCAAAAATAAATAGCAATATAGGTTTTTGTTATCACTCTACAAAACGAATACTTTTTCATAATGGATAGATGTATCTACCTACTTCAATGGGAAAGAGGGAGTGACTGACTATGTCAACATTACGTTACACATATAACATAATAAGGCTTAGATGGTCAACAATAGTGCCCGGAATATGGCAATTGGCTCACCTCCATGCTGCTGGTTGCACACATTCATGGGCCACGGTAACCACTGTCCATCAGGTGGGCCGTGTGCTTGTCTGCCACCATAGTTCTATTAAAAAAAGTCCATATTACATGGGACCAAGTACACTGATTGGTGAAATATAGGTGTCAATTCACCTCTGCCTAACCCTTCGGGGGTAAGGCGTGATTATATGTATGTATGTTAGATTTTCATATAGAATAATCATTTCTCCAGAAGATAAAGGTTTATGTGAGAAAAATTTAAAATGTCACTCCCGTTAAGTATAGTATATTACAAGAAGTATCTTTATTTGATGAATAGGTGATAAGTACATACCATATGCAACAACAATATCTTGCTTGTTAAAGTTTGATGATGCAGCTGATGGTCTCTGGAAGAATATAAAGATAAATAAATACCTATACTATAAAATAATATTTTGTAAAGTAATTACTGTTAAGTTCCTGTCATATCCGTAATAATTTATCTCTATTGAGCAATCATCAGTTTTTGAATACAATGCTTTTGTTACTTAAATCCAATTTACTACAGAGGTATTCAAAGATATTTATAATTTTCATGTGAATTATATTCATCTGACTAATGAATTTTTGAAGATTGATAAAAACTAAGAATCATAAAATTGTATGTAGGTTATGTATGTTTTAGTACTTAAAACAGATTATACCACTTAGGTGGCAGAGACAAACTGCACACTTTTTTATTGTTTGTATAATATAGTAATTTCATTTTTAAATTTTTTAGTTTAATTGAAAAATCACTTTACTGAACTTCTAATCTTCTATCATTATAATCATTACACCTACAGTAACCTACATCAATCAAAAAGTTACACATCAACTCACATTAAATCGCTGTTCCTTTATATTAGGGGGCCCTCCATTGCTAAGGCACCCATGAGTTATCTGATATCACCGTTATCACAGGACCACCATCAGTGCCACTGCCATGCTGACATAGTTTGTGCCTTTGTTGGTATTGGATTTCCAGTCAGCAAACACCTTAAAATAAACAAATTATGCAACTAAGTATACAATATTATAATGAACATTTTATATGAAATTGTGATTATTGTTAAAAGCATTAATAAATAAGTCACAACATCTTTTATTCACCTAAATAATGCAATGATATTATTAATCTAGGTACTTATTAAACAGGAGAGGATCTATCATCAAAACCTGTTCTATGGGCTGTAGTTTCAGTATGGTAAATACCTTCTTCCATTTGTCTTGTCGTATTGACACCACCATGAATAGAATTAAGGATAAGGGCTGACTCCTGCCATAGGTGGTCTGCATTTAAATGGCCTTGAAGACCAGGCTGAGGTCTCGATAAATCACCGTGGCTGGAATATGAATAATAAGAGTTCTATGAAAATGAACATGTTATTGTAAACCACCAAGGTCAATGTTTCTTACTTCCTTTCGGCCCATTATAACTGATATTATTTAAAGTAATGCCGCTATATTTCACTGCTTAAACTATTGCGCCTTTCCATAAATTCCAAAAGAGTAAAAATTTACTGAAAATTGAAGACAGGTTAATTCTTCCTGTGGGATTCGTTTATTTAGGAATAACATCTTCATAAACTTTCACATTTGTAATATTAGTAGAATAACACTTACTAACTTAAATAATACTTACTTAAATCTTACCTTTAAAGTTCATAATAAAGCTTCCACAAAGTTTTTAACATTTGTTTGGTCCGTCCGCGTCAAAAGTTCAAAACGAAGTTTTGACACTCTTGACAGTGACGATGGAATAAGAATTAGGACTCATCCACATTAATTCGAAAATCATAGACTAAAATGGTGTCGAAACGACCATTCGAGTCGAGTTAAAGAATGCAAGAAGTGACAAACATTGTCTACGAATCGAACATCGTTATCATCGGAGCGATGGCGAATGTCTCGATGGATTCGCCCCGTAACGAATGCAGTTTGACTAGAACCCCTGGATTTATATATCTTGACTTTTGAAGCGAGGAGAGACTGGTTCCGGCCTTTCAACCCCTTTAGGAAAGCTTGAGGCGAACCTCGTCCACGAATCAACAGCTTTCCGCCGATAGATTGCACTAGTAATTGGGTATTTTCCTGGAGTTGAAATAAATTATTTAGCTGAACTTATTAAATTAAAAATAGTATAAGAGTGAAAACAGTTGCGTCGGTTCTTATTTTATCGTTCTTATTTATTTTTAATCATCCACCCAACCCTTAATAGTAAATGATTTGACCATTTCATATTATGACGTCAAAAATAATTTTTTCATACAATTTTCCTTTTAACTCACCGTTTCGATGTTTAAGAAAAAGTAACTAATTTGACTAGTCAGTCAAATACCCAATTTTGGCGTTGGTTAGGAAAACCAAATTCAAATTCATTCATTTATTTGTTTTCGCGCTACTTAATTTTGCTTTTTGCTTTGACATTTTTCTGTGGAATGGAAAACTTAAAATAATGTATTATTATTATTATCTGGGAATTTTGACCTTCAGAATAAACCTCGTGGACGGCCAGAGATCCTAGTTGTCAATGAGGATTTGAAAGTGATCATGGAGGCGGATCCATCTCATTCAACGTTAAGAGTTAGCTGCAGGCTTCGTTGTGAGTGATAAAACCATTTTGAATCATTTGAAACAAATTGGGCAAGTTGAAAAGCTTGAAAAATGGGTAAGTACCGCAAGCACCAAAAATCCGCCATTTTGTTTTTATTTTTTATTTTGATGTATCCAGTGTCACTCAGTCTCACAGTAAATGCGGATCTAACGACGCAGAGCGTGCCAAACGATTATACATACATACATACAAGGGTACTCTCGAAAAACATAACCCTTCTTTTGGCGCAGTCGGGTAACAAATGTTAACAAATAAACAACAATGTTTGGAAAACACTGCTCTAGCTAGCATAAGAAGAAAAACGACTCCACTCAGATATTGAAGAGTAAAAACACTCTTTCCGAGATGATGGGGTGAAAAATGTATTTAATTCATCCGTTATTAAATTATATAGTGTGAAGACAAGAGAAGTTAGTCATAGCGTCACGCTAGCTAGCTCACAGTGACCCTACAGTACCTACGAGTAGGTAGGTACCTCTTATTTAGCTTCAATTGATAATAATTATAATAGAAACAAGAAAATTTATCGCATTATTATTCAGTTACGTAGGTTATAGTGTGGTTATAGTTAGATGACACCGTTGCACGTGTCGCTCGCCTTACTGCACTCATCCTACTTAATTTAACGTCAACATTCATAGGTATATATTTTATTTAAAAACTCAGTTTATTATAAAATCTATATACTTACTCATAGATAGATAAAGATACTCATTTTAAAAACTACAAACCGATATTGAACCAGGAATCGCTAAAGGAATTGGGTATTTGACTGACTAGTGACTAGTCAAATTCATTACTTTTTACTAAACGTCAAAACGGTAAGCGAAAAGGCAAACTATAATAACATGAAAAAATATCAGTGACGTCATAATTTTTAATAGTCAAATCATTTACTATGGTTGGGTGGTTGATTAAAAATAAATAAGAACGATAAAATTAGAGAAGGACGCAACTATTTTCACTCTTTTTACTATCTATTCTTAATTTAATAAGTTCAGTTAAATAATTTATTTTAACTACAGCTCAATTGTTTACTTTTATATAACCGGAATGGAGTAGGTATAGCTAGTTGAATTAAATTTTGAAGCATTTACTATGCTAACTTTTCAAATCGATTAAGATAGGAAAAAGTGAATCGCGCAGGTGGGACTCGAACCCACGATCTTTCCCCCTGTAAGTTGTTTATCGTATTTCCATTCACACGACAGAAATACTGTAAAGCTTATGATATGACTCTGCTCGGAGGAAATATACAGAGGGCGATTTGATTGGATTCGATTTGCATATTAATTAAATAGGACTATTCGCTACATAGTAAGTAGATTACAATGTTTTATACAAATTATCCTCCTATTTCTTAGATTATACTTACCTACCTGTCAGTTGATAAGGAACTGAAGGAGGCAAACGGAATGTAGGACGTTCCTTAGCCAGGGACGTTAGTACTATTAATTATTCTGTGGCCAGGGGCCTGATTCTGCTATTTTTTTTTCATAGAAACTCCACTGCGGTTCCACAGACATTGTAACAAGTGCCATTTAACTTTACCGTTATAATGTTAAAGTCCAAAATTAAATGACAAAGTTAAAGTTCTCCTTTCATTTTGGAACTTAAAAAGTCGCATATAACGTCTAAAATTCAATGTCATTTTTTTGCAATGTGTGCTGACATGACTGTGGTTTTGTTATGTTATAAAATTAGCAGAATCGGGGGCCAGATGGACTGACGACCTGAAAAAGGTGGCTGCGACAGACTGTATATATTGAGAAAGGCCTTTGTTCAGCGGTGGACTGCAGTAGGCTTACTGATTGATACAAGCTGATTTCCGCACGAATTTAGGTTACTGTTTTGTGTTATATCGCCGGGTCTTCTAAAACAATACAAATCAAACGAGAGCTCAAAGTATCGGGAGGAAAGCCTACATCAGAGCCGCAAACGCATGATGCATCTCACCGCAGCACAGTAGGTACCTACCGTGTCTCATACCTAGCTCATAACAAACTCATAATTGGGTATTTGACTGACCAATCAAATTAGTTACTTTTTTCTAAACGTCAAAACGGTAATTTATAAGGAAAATTGTATGAAAACTATATTTGTGACGTCATAATATTTAATAGTCAAATCATATACTGTTAAACGTTGGATGGATGATTAAAAATAAATAAGAACGAAAAATAAGAACCGACGCAACTGTTTTCACTCTTTTACCATTATTAATTTAATAAGTCCAGCTAAATAATTTATTTTAACTACAGGAAAGTACCCAATTGTGTGCAATCGGATAATCCCGGGGGCGGGAGGGGGGTGAGTTATTACTGGCGAACTGAATTTCGCCACATGCCTTACAGGGGCAATGCTTTGACCACAAATCTACCAGACCTCGCCCGAACCAATCCCAATTTATTTCCTGAAAACTTTTCATATCATCATATTTATTGAGCAATTAGAATTGTAAGATATTTTTATATTGACGCGATACATATGTTAGAAGTTTAATCGCAAGTAATCGTATTCTTAATCCAGGCCTGCGAGTCTATTGTAAATAACTACATTAAACTGTAAGATGTTCTGGCAACTTACTTACTACCATCTTGTTATATAAGAAGAGGAGTTGTGGCGGGAACACAAAGATGGACGAATCGGGGCCCGATATAGTGTCTATGCCTCAGACATTACGCGTCTCGGCACCCTGGATTGTGGCTATGCCTCAGACGTCGGGCGTCTCGGCACCCCGTACAGTGTCTATTCCTCAGATGTAGTGAGACTCCTCGCGGGGTATAAAGTCTATGCCTCAGACGTCAGGCGTCTTGGTACCCATTATAGTATCTATGCCTTAGATATAGTGCGTCTTGACACCCAATATAGTGGCTATGCCTCAAATGTAATGCGTCTCG
Source organism: Eilema caniola (assembly GCA_949126895.1). Lineage (NCBI taxonomy): Eukaryota > Metazoa > Arthropoda > Insecta > Lepidoptera > Erebidae > Eilema > Eilema caniola. Next base: position 130,974 of record OX421490.1, on the reverse strand, counting down.
GCACATAGCATCGTATAAATGCCTCAGATGAAGTGCGTTTGTGCGTTGGAGAGCATACTAAGCCAACGGTCCCGAACACCGTCGACTGCAGGGCTTAATCACATTCGTGCCAGTTGACACACCTGTCACATTTTCACAATGACACACACAGACATGCTAACCACAGTGCTGCCCAATCATAGTTGCCGTTCTTTCATATGCTCACGCTTGTCATTTATGAAGGCATAGGCAGAAGTACATTAGCAACTAGCTTTTGCCGTGAGTAACAGTTTTACCCGCGTGGATGTCAGTTATCCTGACCAAACATACCATTTATGTCCTTTCTTTAGCTTTAATCTAAACCTGTATCTTATTTCATCAACACCTAGCAGTGGTTTATGCGTGAAAGCGTAACAGAGAGGTTAGTGGTATGGGTAATGGACTGCTGAGACGAGGTCTCGGGTTCGATCCCAGGTTTTACCATGGCACACACCAATGACTTTTCGATGCTTTTCTAAGTTATGTGTGTGTTTATCGCAGGTTTATAAGTGCCCGGTTAATAGCATTAGGACCTAAACATAAACTGGTGAAATGTGGGTGCTAGCACCTCTGAATACCCCTTCGGGGATATAAGCGTGAGTTTATGTTATATGTTATGTTTATACGTAACAGACAGACAGATAGATTGAGTGACTTTGGATTTACAACGATATAGTGGTATAGACTGTTGGTGAAGCAACTGTTCCCATCCGCACGTGCAGGTAGCTCAACTGTCATGGTCACTAACACTCATCTAACACTGGTATAAGTGAATCAACGGGACATTTCCCATTATTCTAAAAAAGTGAATCAGACAGGCGGAGGTAGGTTTGTAGGAGGTAGGACACGACGGTTTTCCCGTCCAATTGAGCAGTTCGACTGGGGAAGTACCTCCGCCTACAGAATTGCCATAATAACCTCGTGTTGTGTTCTCGGTGAGGAGCGTAGCCAGAGTCCCCTGAAGAGGTTTTGTGCTGTCAGTGGGAAGACCAAAGGCTTTTCCTGCTTTGTCTTCTATACTGACGGCACAGAAACTCTCTGAGTTTACAGGGCCAGCAGCACGAGTGTGACTCCCTTGGTGTTGCACACGTCCATAGGCCATGGTAACCACTTACCATTAGGTGGTCCATGTGCTTGTTTACCACATCAGTTTTATAAAAAAAAGGCGGGACTTGAGCCCGCCGACGCTCCCTTACGGGGGGAATGCTCTGATTTCGCTTCGATTCAATTTGAATAGTTGACATACTTATTGCTTTTCATTAATTTGCCATTGTGGCATGGCGTTGTTTCGTGTGTTCGATAATGAAGCTGCGATCATAACCTTTATAAACTCTCACCTCGGTGAGAGATGAGGCCCAGGGGGCAGGCCGGCCTGGGGACCTCGCGGAACATGAACATACATACATCACATGGACAATGAATTGACAAAAGTACCCGAGATGTGCGGGCTTACTTGTAACGTTAAATGAAAGTAGACATAAGTCTCTATCTGCGTGCTATGTACGCATGACTGTTATATAGTAGCCAGCAAGATCAAACCTCGGCGCTAGGTGAATCATAGCGCTGTACATTCATCCTGCGCACTCCCCACCTGTGTGCTGTCGACTGCAGCGCGCAGTGACGCGGGGGCTTTCCCTGTCACACTAAACGGCGCCACGGTGCGTCATTTCAGTACTCTAATAACCAATATAAGATTGGGATTTTGGTTTTTGGATTATTTTGAGTACTTTTGTTATCAACATTTGAATGATGCTGACTGCACAAAACAGCCAATGATATTAACTAAATATATTACAATGAGGTGCCTGTACCGACCGGTACGGGGTACCCCATAGGTTAGGTAGGTACTTAACTAAATGTATATTATATTTTTTTATAATATTGTTTTATTTAAAAATCTAAAAAATCAGTATTAAAATTTTTCTGTTTAAGAAACTCATTTTAAAGACTTAAAACCGGAATCGAACCACTAGTTATGTTAGTTAGCCCAGTTTATATGTTTAAAAAGTCATTTCATAAAAAGTAGCCTCAAGATTGTTTACTTTTAGATATGGCCCTAACTGAATGTAGTAAAGGCATGTCACCTTAACACTGCTCAGTGCCTGTCCTGAGTGCTAAACTCGTGGTGTGGAGATCGCTTAACTTCATGCGATAGTTTGCATGTATGCAACCAAAGAACTCATTAATAGTGAGCAGGTAACTTAAATATCGCGTAAGCAGTAATAAAAAGACATTAGGAACTATAATTTCAGTGGTGACTGCTTGATACAGTGCAGTAGATAACTGTAACCTTCCGGCGCTTGAGCTCGATAAAGTGAGCGCGTAGAGCGACCTAGGCGCTATTGTTGGAGGCGTACGCAGCTTCCGCGATCGGTGCGAGATAAATTAAGTTAAACCGTGAGCTTTAAATAGGTAAAAAAAAAAGTCGTCACAATTGTTCCAATACCTTCTCTAAACAATCGAACAGATTGCAACAGACAGTTTTACAGAACTAGTTTTGGAAAGGACATAGGCTATGGTTGGTCGCGATAACCGAAATCCACACGGGTAACGGCCACGCATTCGTGCAAAATGTGCACAGGTCAAGGTGTCAGCCAAGGTGCCAGCCCAGGGCGTCACCGAGCGACATGTGGTTCCTACTGGGTCGGCAGCACGAGTCAGACGCCCCTGGTGTTGCACACATCCAGAGGCCACGGTAACCAACCAGGTACCATCAGGTGAGCCAGGTGCTTGTCTGCCACCTAAGTGGTATGAAATGTCTACTGCTAGAAGTTAGGTGCTTTTTAGGAAATGGAGAGAAGATACTATCGTATCTGCTGTACACAAATCCTACCATTCGTGGAGGCTCCCGCTCAATAGCGGCGCGCAATGCCACGCCGAATGTATATATAATAATTGGATCGCGCCGACCATTCAATAATCCACACTTAATATTATAAATGCGAAAGTAACTCTGTCTGTCTGTCTGTTTGTCTGTATGTTACGCTTTCACGCCTAAACCACTGAACCGATCTTGATGAAATTTGGTACAGAGGTATATTAGAGCTTGAGAACGGACATAGGCTACCTTTTATCTCGAGAAAGGGGGTTTAAGGGGGGGAAACTGGGGATGAAAGTTTTTATGAAACTTTGTTATTCTTGAAGATTTCTTGATGAAATTTGGTACAGAGGTAGATTAGACCTTGGAAACGGACATAGGCTACCTTTTATCGCGAAAAGGGGGGTAGAAGGGGGGGGGGACTAGGGCCTTGGGATGAAAATTTGTCATTTTTGAAGATTTTCTGATGAAATTTGGTACAGAGATAGTTTAGAGCCTGGAAACGGATATAGGCTAAGTTTTATCGCGAAAAGGGGGGTAGAAGGGGGGCGGACTATGACCTTGGTATGAAAGTTTGTTATTTTTTAAGATTTCTTGATGACATTTGGTACAGAGATAGTTTAGAGCTTGGGAACGGACATAAGCTACCTTTTATCGCAAAAAGAGGGGTAGAAGGGGGGCGGACTATGACCTTGGTATGAAAGTTTGTCATTTTTGAAGATTTCTTGATGAAATTTGGTACAGAGATAGTTTAGAGCTTGGGAACGGACATAGACTACCTTTTATCGCAAAAAGGGGGATAGAAGGGGGGGACTAGGGCCTTGGGATGAAAGTTTGTCATTTTTGAAGATTTCCCGATGAAATTTGGTACAGAGATAGTTCAGAGCTTGGAAACGGCCATAGGCTACCTTTTATCGCGAAAAGGGGGGTAGATGGGGGCGACTAGGGCTTTGGGATGAAAGTTTGTTATTTTTGAAGATTTCCTGATGAAAATTGGTACAGAGATAGTTTAGAGCTTGAGGACGGACATAGGCTATCTTTTATCGCAAAAAGAGGTAGAAGGAGGAGAGGGGAATAAGGCTATGGTATGAAAGTTTGTCTTTTTTGAAGATATCCTGATGAAATTTGGTACAGATATAGATTAAAGCTTGGGAACAAACATAGGCTATCTTTTGTCGCGAAAGACGAGGTTAAGGGGGGGGGGGGGGGTTATAGGGGATGAAAGTTTGCCAGATTTTAAGACATCCTGATGATATATTTGATACAGAGATGGATTGAAGCTTGGGAACGAACATAGGCTACCTATTGACGCGAAAATGGAGGCATAGGGGGGAGGGGGGGGGGGGTAATAAGGGATGAAAGTTTGACAGTTTTGAAGATATCTTGATTAAATTTGATACAGGGATTAATTAGAGCTTGGTAACGGACATATGCTACCTTTTATCGCGAATAATGTGGTAAAGCAGTAGGAGTAAAGAGGCGAATAGGGAGGCGAGTGGAAAGATGAATGTAGTGGCGAGTACAGATCGAACAGAGAGTTTAGTAGAGGTGCGAGTAGATAGGCGAGTGGGCAGAGTCAAGTAGAGAGGCGAAAAGAGAATCGAATGGATGGGCAAGTAGAGAGGCCAATGGAAAGGCGAGTATAGAGAAGAGTACAAAGTCGAGTAGAGAGGGGAACAGAGAAGTCAGTAGAGAGTCGAGTATTAATTCAAGTATAGAGGTGAGTAAAAAGACGAGTAGAGAGTCGAATATAGAGGCGAGTAGAAAGTCGAGAACAGAGGTACATAGTCGGAGACAAAGTTGAGTAGAGAGGCGAATTTAAAGTTCAATAGCGTCGGATCAACACTACGCGATAACCGACATCCACGCGGGCGGAGCCGCGGGCAACAGCTAGTTATAACATAATGCCCAATTTCCTATTTCATTGTGCGCACGCTATCGGCGTCGCGGGGGACGGGTTGATATCTCCTCGGTGATCATTCGGATCACTTTCTGTAGTGCCACGTGATTAGAAGGCAAATTAGATCTGCCCTGCGGGCTGCTAGTTGAATGTCCTTTACTTATACATATCTGCTTATATCATGTTCTGTGAATGCGCCCGTTGTTTCTCTTCGTCCTCAGGTATCTACACTGTTATTTGCACCCAAACAAAGATAGCATTTCGGGGCCCGCTATTGCAGCGAGCGAGAGGTGGTATACCCGTTAAGACAGCTAGCTGAGCACTCACCAACCGTGAGTGGAACTAAAAACATGGTATCCAATCATTTGTCAAAAAACGAATTAAAAATCTTCATTTGACATACAACGCAAACAAAAATTATACAATCATTTTACAAACTATTGTTCAATAAACTACTCATTAGACAAAATATTAATTTTTAAAAATTTCGAAACAAGTTTTCCCCTTAATTATTGTCTTGAATAGTCAAAAGTTAGTGACAGAAATAAATCTTTGGAAAGCCGACTTCACGTGGTCTTGTTTGCCCTAACCCTAGAGTATTATTTAAGTCCGCGCAGGCGCTGAGTGATGAGGCGGCCCACGAGCTGAGGAGCAGGTGGTTATAAAGCCCGGCCCCGCGGCTGAGGCTGAGGTGGAAGCCAAAGCTGCGGTAGTGGGTGTAACAACCATCTGCGACGAAAAGCTCGTGTGGGGCCGCCGGCGCGGCGCCGCGCTGCGCCCCGGAGCTATGACAGAAACGAGGTTTGCTACATGCAGTAGGCACGTAGCCCACTGTATGCTACACGCACAGTACGGTTTATGCTCGCTTTTTTTTTTTTTTTTTTTACGTGCGGGAAATCCCCACGGATACCCGCCCCTCCGGAGCCGGAGGGGTGGGTTATGTCGGACTCGAACCGACTAAACCGCACGCCGTCTGTGGGTCGTGGTGCTAGGCCGAAGGTGAGGTTGCCTTGCGGCATATCCCTCGCACCCCGGCTGACCCAGGGCCATCCCTTTCGGTCTGGCCCTCCTCGGGAGGTGGGGACCACGCCGTCCCCGACTCAACCCCGGTGTGGGGAGGCGCGCATCGTCCTACGATGCGCGCCGCGAACGATGCGCGCCGCGGTTTATGCTCGCTTGTTTGACTGTAACCTAAATCACTTTATTTTGTCAAATGAGTATTTTTTAAATATTTTTTTACAATTGAAACATTTTCTAAGTGATACATTTGCAAAACCTGCATTTATCAAACGATTCTTTTTGAAGTAATATCTTTGCGAAATGAAAGTTTGTCGAATGATTATTTTTTCAAACGTTGTTTGTAAAATGATCGTTATTTACTACTTGCTCCTGTAAATAAACGAAAGGGATCAAACGTAATAGGGGGCGAGCCGATTGTCGTCACGCGGACACCTAGTCTTGGGCTGTGTACTGACTGTCGAGTGGAGAACAGATTAGTCCTAGGCATCGTCTGCGACACCCGCGGGGAGAGATGGGATGGCTTATTCTACTCGACCAGGAACTACCCAATCTATAATCTTCTTTGCGTTTGTACAATAACACAGCATAATTTTCAGACGTATAATCACAGATCACTAGAGAGGTTCACAGTAAGTCCTTCGTCACGTACGCAGTAATTAATAATTAGGTAGGTACTAAACGAATAAACCCATCAATAATGGTAACAATAATAGTTACTTCATTCGATATAATGTGTGCTGCATTGGTAATTAATTGCTGTGCCCCAGAGTGCCTTGCGCAAAGTTCGCCTTCCACCCGGGGTTGTGGTCTTCCTCGCCACAAGAAGGATAGCGAGCGCTCGCTCAGCGCGCTCGTCCCCCGGTAACAATTAATTCTTTTCGAGACTCAACCTTTCATTGTCAAGGCGCCCACTCACTAACAGTCCGCCTGCAGTCCGCCTGCAGTTCCTGATCTGTCCGGCGGCCTGCAGTCCTTAGCCGTTAGCGCCCACACTCTAAAGCGATTTTGGCCCGCCGGCAATTCCCTGTTGTCAGTTTTGCGACCACACACTAGCAGTTGTGAGTTGTCAGTTTTAGGTCGTACGATCGCCTGCCGGTAATGGTCTAATATCAGTTACATAGAGAGTACGAAACAGTGCAAGCGATTTTCGACCTTATTGACATTTTCTTAATTACATGTTTTTTCGCATAAATAAATGCTGCTGATCACGAATATAAGAAAAAAAACTAGAATTCTTGTGATGTCCATAAGGTTGAAAATAGCTTGCACTACGTTATTCTTATATAAGTACGTGCTAATCATTGTGGGAAATAGGTGTTCGCTATTTTGAACCTTATCGACTATGTGCATAAGAAATATAGACGAGTATGTACAAAAAATGAATAAAATCTTAGTAAAAACTGACACGAAACGTCGATCGACAGGCCCGTTGTGCTCGTTCACTATTTTCAACCTTATTGACATCATAACAAATGTCAATAAGGTCGAAAATCGCTTGCACTGTTTCGTACTCTCTATGTAACTGATATTAGACCATTACCGGCAGGCGATCGTACGACCTAAAACTGACGACTCACAACTGCTAGTGTGTGGTTGCAAAACTGACAACAGGGAATTGCCGGCGGGCCAAAATCGCTTTAGCGTGTGGGCGCTATCGGCTTAGGACTGCAGGCCGCCGGACAGATCAGGAACTGCAGGCGGACTGCAGGCGGACTGTTAGTGAGTGGGCGCCTTGACGGCCTAGGACTGTCCGGTTTAGAACTGTCCGGAATCGTTCGGCGGCCACACACTATCGGATCGTATTAGTCGTCAGTCCAAAATCGTTAACGAAACTGTTAGTGTGTGGGTTATTGCGATTAACTGACAGATTTATATCGTCCGGCCGTCGTCCGGTAAACTGTTAGTGAGTGGGCGCCTTCACACAAGTCTGTACACCGATTTTATGAACTTTTAAAGCTATTTTTATACAAACTATTCAAACCGATATAGACTGGAAAAAATGAATGCACGGACGAGAATTGAGCGGTAGAAGGCTCCGCTCTCGGCCCAATATTATAGAATTTCGAGTGTTCGCCCTGTAAAGGACTAGCGGCCGGGGATCACTAATGTAGTTACATTTGCTCGAGTTTGGCGGGTACACTGTTAGCCCAAGGGGTACATGTCGTCCTTGACGTGCTTGAGTGGGATGTAGGGCTCGTTGACCTGACTGTATAGCCCCAGCCAGTTGGTGGTGATAGACCACTGCGGGTAAGCGTACTCGTAGTACTGGCCCGGGTACAGGTGCGCCCAGTACTTGATGGTGGGCGTGTAGTAGCGCATGTCCGTGAACGCCATCACGCGGTCCTCATTGTAGCGGATCTCGAAGCAGCCGAAGGCCACCACCAGATGGTAGTCGAAGAGGCCGCCGCCGTTCTGTACGCCAGGGAATCTGTGCACGTTGTCAAGGCAGATGAACTTGCCCCACCACTTGGGCAGCATCTCGGAGCAGTCGCGTACGTGGTGGCGCCATACCTGTGTGTAGAAGATCTTGTAGTTCTCGCGTACGTGCTCCAGGTACTCGTAGCCCGAGCCCACCATGTACATGAGCTCGTGCGTCAGGTAGTAGCGGTTGTGTGGCGGCAGGAAGGCGCGGTACGCATAGTGGAAGCGGTTTGACACGCTGGGATACACGTACATTTGGTCGCGCGTGTGGATGACGGCGATGTCGTGGCGCGGCGAGTGATGACCCCAGGGGCCGTGCTGATGCTCCGGGTTAGTGCTGCGCGGGAACACGCGCGTGATGCGCCAGGCGCGGTAGCGGTACGGCGTGATGTGCTCGCCCTGGCGCCCGAGCGCCCAGATGCGCAGGTTGAGTGCGTGCCCCATGTACTGGTCCAGGTGGTTGGCCGCCGTCAGCACCGTGCGCCGGTTCAGGATGGCGCCCGTGCTGAGGTTTATCCATTCTGCAATACACGCGCACTGACCATCACCGACATCCTACTGATACTACCTACATAGTGACAGTGGGGTTAATGTAAATGTGCCATCGGGTGTAAAGGGCTCTACCGACTCACCTGCTAGTCGCGCACGGTGCACCTACGAGCGACGTCTGGGCACAGACATTCTTTGCGTGGTTGGGAGTTCAGACGGTAGACAACCCCGGGCTGAAGTGACCCTCGCTGGCGAGAATCATATAAGTTACCGTAGCTTATCCCGGCGACGCAGTAGAGGCGGCGGCGGAACTCCAGCTCGTACCAGTTCCACCATGGGTAGAACAGGCGGAACCAGTCGGACTCGGAGCGCTGCCAGCGGAAGCGGCTCTGGCGGGCCGTCCAGTCGGTGCGCACAAAGCTTTTCGAGGTGGTGGTGCCCATATCCCAGTACGCGGCCACCTCGCCCAGCGTGCTCCACAGCGTCAGGGCTCTGTGCAATGAGAGAATGAAGGAGGTATGTATAGGAGCACCTGCCGACGGAGCTCATGAGTGCCAGCGTGAAGACCGCCAGCTGACAAACAGATACGTAGGTCGCACCTAGTAACATGAACGGACGAGCTACAGAAGTTAGCAGAGATGAGCTGGACGTACGGGGCGCAGGATCGCGTACTAATTGGCACACACATTGGCGCACACATTGAGAGAGGCCTACATCAGCAGTGGGCTGCAGTGCATGCAGCAACGCTATTTATTGAGTGATAGGATTGAAATAAAACCACTTTATAAAGTCCATATAACAAATATATATCCAAATAATTAACGTCCGTCATTCTGCGTAAATAGTAGCACCAACAATTCCTTTCATTGGGTTATTTTGTTGAGATTTTCAAACTATGTGACAACTACCATCCTTAGTCACCCCCTGATAAAGGCTACTGAGAAGTAGCGGAAACGTCAGGCTAAAAGTAAATTACACTACTATTTCTACACCTACACTACTATTATAAAGAGGAAAGATTTGTATTTTTGTATGTTTGTAATAATTAAACTCAAAAATAACTGTGCCGATTTCAAAGATTCTTTCACCATTGTAAAGCTACATTCACCCTAAGTAACATAAGCTATATTGGATTTCCACGGGAACGTTTTTACCACCACACCACACACAAATAATAAAGAATTCGTTAAAAAGCGGTTTTGTTTCAATGAGTGAAAGGACTTACAATAGTTCTGAGAAGCGCATGGTGAAGTGCGAGCGTCCCTGGCGGAGCTACCTGCCAGCGTCAGTAACGCGGCTGTCTGATATCGACCACTTTATAGCGGGGCGCCAGTTTGTAAACACCTACAGTGTTTTTACAACATTTAATTTGATATGTTTATTAAATATGTAAATAGGTATTTGTTTGTAAAGATTCAAATGTCACTGGGATGACTAAAATATGCGTATGTTGTAGGGGACTAGCGTTTGGTCTGTTCCTTGTACCTATGGGGTACACAGATGTACCTACCCACTGACCACAAAGGACATAGGACACTACAATGTGAACACTACAATCCAGTTCAGCACTGGACTGGATTGATTCGCTGGTTTGCTGGACTGGAGTAATGAGAACCGGCCATTGTATCTGACTGTTATTATTTTATTGATTTCGTATAATACAATCGGAGATACTAGCCTCTGTACCTATATGTAGGTACAGATTCTTTAAATCTATTTTTGTAATGACTAAATTTAGAGTGCCATGCCATCTCCAACGCAACTCCAACTAACCTCTCTCAACGATTTCCTAAAGAAAGTTACTACTAGAAATTATTTGTTAGTCAAATCCTAGATTAGGGATTATCCTAGATATGGGAGTAATACTGAAAGACTAATCGACAGATAATAGCTAATCAGGCAGACAAACGAACCTGACGAAAACAGAATGCGAACAGACAAAAAATACCCATATCCATTTTTTTTTTAAATGCACTCAAATATACTAAAATTATAATATTGAGTCATGCTCTAATAACACTTTACCAGCAATGTGATTGCAACTATACTTCATATTTGTTATTTCAGTTTTGCAACATGATTAAAATCATAACAAAAATGAAAAACCGTTAAGCTTTGAAAGGCACTTCAAGTATGATAAGTCAAAGAAAAATCTCAATAAGTTCCAACCAACTTGCATTTTCATTAATGTCAACAATAACAACTATAATTGGTTAATTAAATAACATAAGTGTTCACTTACTGTGTAGTTACAAACAAAACAAAACTGATCATTCGAAATTGGAATTTGCCCGCCAACAAAGATACACGCGTCATTCACCTATTTCTCTCTAACTACTCGAAGGCAAAATGGCCAACTCAAATTAAAGTAGGGACAAGATAATAGGTCACTTTTGACATTTCATCAAAATTCAACAACGTAACCTTGTAACGGCGGGCATAAAATAAGAACTGCACAATTGCTTAACTTTTTTCAATTACGTTTACATATTTATTGTAATAATGACCGATACGAGTAATTTTACGATTTGCTTTCACTAATAAACCATTCTAAACATAATAAACAATTTCTGATCTAAAGAACTGAACGTCGTTACAATGTTGCGTCAGTCAACCCTTTTTCTTCTTAAACACTAGGGATGTTACTCTAAAAATCGAAAGCTGATAGGATTGTAAGTTGAATCGAATGCAATGATTACTTGTGAAGAAAAATCACCATAAATTTATAACCATGGGCCACGTTGTGATTATAATAAAACCTAATTATACATATTTATTATTCTTTTAACTAACTATAAAAATACAAAAAAATAACTAAATAGAAAGGTCATTGATGTTGGGTGCAATTTAGGTGGATGTTGCTGGCAACACCAGTGCCTGTCGATGACTCATGTCGCCATAACATGATGATGACGCAGTCTTTTGTTGTTGTGCGAAGTGACTGTGCGTTTTTGGTGTGCTCTCTGTTATTTTCTTCTGATCCGGCTTTTTCATTGAACTGATCTTACTGACTACGTTTACCTGGCTATAAATTGGACTCCGATTGCTTAACGATTATTAAACAAGAAAAACATTACAGTCTTACTATGTCGAAACGGGGGAAAACTAAACAGTCAATCTCGCGAACTAGTGCTGAAATTGTACAATTATTTTGGACGTGAATCAGTTAACGATGGGCCTCTTTTACCATTGAAACCACCGAGAGAACGCGTTGCCGAAGCATTGGGAATAGGGAAGAAGACAGTAACTCAAATTCTGAAAGAGAAATACGGACCATCAGGCTCAGAAGATAATACTTTACGTACACCGAAAAAACGAAAGAGGGAGAAGAAAATTGTTGACGTTGATAATTTTGATGCTGCTGCAATTCGCAACCACATTTATGGATATTACTCGAGAAAAGAATATCCTACACGGGAAAAGCTATTGAGTTCGTTAAAAGGCGCAGGCTTATTTTTTGGAGGCAAATCGTCTCTATCAATGGTTTTCAAATCGATTGGCTTTAGATTTAAAAAATCCGACAAGCGGAAAATCCTGCTAGAACGCTACGATATTATTTTGAAGAGAATAACATTCTTACGTCAGGTAAATAAAATTACGGATTGGGACAATGTCGTGTTTATTGACGAAACATGGTTGAATGCGAACCATACGGTTGCGCGGACATGGACCGATGATACAGCGGCCTCCACCTCAAAAGTTCCATCGGGAAAAGGAGCCCGAATTATTATATGTCACGCGGGATCAGCTTCTCAAGGTTTTATTCCAGACTGCCTCCTCGCATTCGCCTCTAAAACTACAACAGATTACCATGAGGAAATGAACTTTGATGTTTTTAAAAAGTGGTTTGAGAAGCTGCTAGTCAGCTTAGAAAACCCATCGAAAATTATAATGGACAATGTTCCGTATCATTCTGTACAAGTTGATAAACCACCAACTCAAGCAAATAAAAAGCAAGAAATTGTCTCGTGGCTGGTAAGAAATGGTATGGAGGCAAGTCCAACTTTATTAAAAGTTGAGTTGTTAAATCTGGTAAAAGCAACTAAGCCGTCCAAGCTCCGCTATGTAATCGATGAACTAGCCCTAGAGCATGGACACGAAGTTATTCGATTACCTCCCTACCATTGCCAGTATAACGCCATCGAGCTTATTTGGGCACAAATAAAGGGTCATGCAGCGCGGAACAATACTGAACCACCCTTCAGTACTGCTAAAATGATGACTCTGCTACAAACTGCATGTGCAGAAGTCACTACAGAAGACTGGCGAAAAGTCGTGGAGAAGACAAAGAAAATAATTTTACAAGATTTTGAACGAGATGTGAGAATAGACAATATTATTGAAAATGAATTAATAATATCTCTGAGTGCTGACAGCAGTGACGAAGATAGCAGTTCCGATAGTTCAAGTGAATAAAAGCAATTTTTTTGTTAAATTACGTAGGTACTTGTCTTATTTTGCTCCTTTAATTTATGAAAGAAAAAATAATAATGGGACAGGGATTCGCATGATCATTTTTTAAATTCACATATGTTTCAAGTCTGTATCGATTCATTCGATTCATTCATTTAATCGATGTTTTTAAGCAGGTCACCTCACTATGAATATAAAACTGACATCTGTCAAAAGTGACCTATTATCTTGTCCCTACTTTAGATTCTGGCATGTGACTGGCTCGTTATAGTTTGAGGATTGCCTTTTTATACCTAATTTCTAATGATTTATATTTTGGTGCAACAAAATCGAATAACAAAAAGGAACAAAATAATAGACATCACTTTGTACCCTTTTAATATTAGGCATATGTTATTAAAATAAAATATTTTCTACCGTAATCAATGAGTATTTACAACGTTTTTTCAAATAATTCACCAATATAATTAACTACCAAGATTATAATTGATTTACATAATTTTTGTTAAGCAGCCTTTTTAGCCAGTTCTGTATGGAGATTATCCCAGTTCAATGAACAAAAAATAATATTATGTGTATGTATATCGGATTGCCTTGCCTGTGGTGTGGCCCTAGAATAGCACCACCCCATCTCCTCCCGTAGCTGTCGTAAGAGGCGACTAAGGGATTCAAATACCGGAGGATGGACAGCAGCATCTTTCCACGTACTAGCCACCAAACTGCGATCGCCAACCTGCCTGCCAAGCGTGGCGATTACGGCATAACCCCCCATGATGTGGAAACCCAAGAAACGGCCCCTAGTCCCCGGCGGCCCCGCTATTCCTGGCTATGGTAGCGGTCATGGTAACGGCGGGGCAAGGGGTGCGAAGAATCCCCGGCAGATGCCAGGCTACCAACCCCAACGACCTTTGGCCCTGGCAACGTACAACACGCTCACACTGCGAACCGACGAGAAGCTCGCTGAACTCGAGGAAGAATTGAGCAGGTTACGGTGGGATATCGTAGGATTGTGTGAAGTCCGGAGAGAGGGGGAGGACACCATGATCCTCAAATCCGGTAACCTGCTCTATTTCCGGGAGAGCGACAAACTGTCCCAGGGTGGTGTCGGGTTTATCGTCCACAAGTCCCTTGTCATCAACGTGGTCCAGATCGAGAGTGTTTCGACGAGGGTAGCGTACCTTATACTCAGTATCACCAAACGGTATTCGCTGAAGGTCATACAGGTACACGCACCGACCTCGAAACAGCCCGACGACGAGGTGGAGACTATGTATGAGGATATCTCTAAAGCCATACATAGCTCCCGAACACACTTTACCGTTGTGATTGGGGACTTTAACGCGAAACTGGGCAAACGAAGCGACAATGAGCTGAGTGTGGGGCAATTTAGATATGGAAAGAGGAATGCACGTGGTCATCTGCTGGCCGGCCTCATGGAAAAGGAGGGCCTTTTTATGATGAACTCAGAAAGCCGGAACAGCGTAAGTGGACATGGCTACACCCTAACGGTGTATCAAAAAATGAGATTGATTTCATCTTGTCGACGAAGAGGCACATATTCAATGATGTCTCCGTGATCAATTCAGTAAAAACAGGAAGCGATCACCGGATGGTAGGAGGCACATTGATTCTTAGAACAAAGCTCGAAAGATGTCGACTGATGAAGTCTACGCTCCGACCAGCACCTATCCGGTTCCAGAACCCAGCAGGGCTAACATGCGCGCCACGAGATGCTATCTCGAGGCATTTTGCCGTTTTATGTCGATATGTCGACTGTTGGTAGCATGAAGGGCTAACATGCGTGCCACGAGATAGCTATCTCGAGGCATTTTGCCGTTTTATGTCGAATTCAACAGAAGTACAAAGGGTCTTTATAGCTCAAAAAAAGTGTGTAAGAGCCATTGCTGGTATACCACCTTGGCAATCTTGTAAACCCTTCTTTAAAGAGTACCGTATACTTACCTTGGCCTGTATGTACATTTTGGAAGCTGCTAAATTTGTAAAACTACACCCACACCTGTTCAAAAAGGCAAAAGATCTTTATCCTAGAAATACTAGACGTCCAGACAGAATCGTCTTGACAAAGATACCAAGAACCACAATGTTCCTTAAAAATTGTACAGCAATGTGTGGCCGTGTTTATAACGCAGTGCCAGATGAATTGAAACATTTACCCACGAATAAGTTTTGTAAAAAACTTAAATTATGGCTCTTAGAAAAATCATTTTATTCTTTAGACGACTACTTTAAATATTAAATTTATTTAATGACATTCAAATTTGTAATACCTTTTGTGAACATTATTAATGTATTTATTCTGGACATTGTGAATTATCTTGGACATTATGACTATTTTATTATTATTGCTATGTTGACATCTTGTATTATATGACATTTTGTATTGTTATCTTATTCTTTTAATAATTGTAATTAAATTTTGTTTTGAATGAAAGAATTTAAATAGAATTAAGGTAATATTTGCATGCCACTGAATGGTAGATGTGCGGAATTGTATTATATTTATGTAACATCATGTATGACCACATTTCTGCAAATAAATGAATTTGAATTTGAATTTGAAATTTGAATTTGATATCGACTGTTGGTAACATGGCAAATTTCATGGCGATCTGTTAGATGTCGCCATAACTCGACTTCTAGAAATCATCTCTACTTAGTGTCTGCAAATTGTAACATACGTGCCCTTATTTACTCGAATTTTGACATTTAAAATGTTTTGTCTCTCGTCTTTCATTTGGTCGACGAGAAGTTATCTCGTGTAAACTTTTCTTGTGCTCGGTTCATTTTGGATCAAAATTTAGTACCTTTGTGCGACTGCAAGCAATTTTCGACCTTAATGACATTTCCTTTGTTACGTGTCTTTTCGCGTTAATTGATGACGCTGATCACGAATATAAGAAAAAAAATTCGATAGCATGTCATGTCAATAAGGTCGAAAATGGTTTGTACTATTTTTTCTCTTTTTAAATTAAAATGTTTTGTCTCCCGTCTTTCATTTGGTCGACGAGAAGTTATCTCGTGTAAACATTTTTGTGCTCGGTTCATTTTGGACTAAAACAGCGACTGCAAGCCATTTTCGACCTTAATGACATTTCCTTTGTTACGTGTCTTTTCTCATTAATTGATGACGCTGATCACGAATATAAGAAAAAAAATTCGATAGCATGTCATGTCAATAAGGTCGAAAATTGTGTGCACTATTTTTTCTCTTTTTTTCATACCTAGCATCCCTAACTAGTCTGTGCTTTCGAGCAAATGGCCGTATCGGGCCGATTTTATCGGATAAATGTTTAAAAAATGTGTTTGCCATAGACAACAATTGAAAAAGTTTGACGCGACAAAATATGTCGACGTTACTTCGCTCGAGAAGACTCGAGATGATATCTCATCTCGATTCGAGATATTTGACAACGCGCGCATGTTAGCCCTGCTGAGCACTTTCAGGTCGAGTTGCAGAATCGCTTCGAATGCCTGGGAGATTGCGAAAATGTGGATGATTACAATGACAGATTTGTGGAAATTGTCCAAACGACTGGGTCTAAGATCTTCAAAGCCCGTCGTTCAAAAGGAACCAAAAAGATCTCGGACCTCACCAAGAAACTCATGGAACAAAGACGAAATTTGGTTCTGCAGTCCTCTGAAGATGCTGCTCAGTATCGGCGTTTAAACAGACAGATCTCCAAGTCCTTGACTCGCGACCTACGCCAATTTATTACGACTCGTATTAAGGAGGCGATTGAGAGCAGCAAAGGCTCAAAGGTTTTCGCAAGGGATCCGTCTGTTGGTCAAAGCTAACTGACTAAGCTGAAGGCAGAGGATGGCAGAATTGTTTCGTCAAAGCCGGGGCTGTTGGAAGAGGTCGAGAAGTTCTACGGACAATTATACAGGAGTGTACGGCAATCTGTTAATAATCTGGCTAAAGACCCAAGAGCCAGATTGACCCGATACTATACCGAGGATATCCCGGACGTCAGCCTGTACGAGATTAGAATGGCTCTTAAACAGCTAAAGAATAATAAGGCACCGGGTGATGATGGGATCACGGCTGAGCTTCTGAAAGCTGGTGGAACACCGGTACTTAAAGCTCTTCAGAAGCTATTTGATTCCGTCATACTCGAGGGACGAACGCCTAAGGCATGGCACAGAAGTGTGGTGGTACTCTTCTTCAAAAAAGGTGATAAAACCTTGTTGAAGAATTATAGACCCATCTCGCTTCTGAGCTTTAGATTCGATCGAGACCTGGGCTGTGCTAGTCTCTCCAACGGTGCCAAATTGACTATCGATATATCGAAGCGCTGAAGTGTTTGTACGAAAATGCCACCATGTCAGTCCGCCTCCAGGATCAAAGCTCAAAACCTATCCAGTTGCAGCGAGGGGTGAGACAGGGAGACGTTATATCTCCGAAACTGTTCACCGCCGGCCTGGAAGATGTTTTCAAGCTCCTGGACTGGAGAAGACTCGGCATCAATATCAACGGCGAGTACATCACTCACCTTCGATTCGCTGACGATATCGTAGTCATGGCTGAGACCTTGGAAGACCTAGGCACAATGCTCGATGGCCTCAGTAGAGCCTCCCAACAAGTGGGCCTCAAAATGAACATGGACAAGACGAACATTATGTCAAATGTCCATGTCGCACCCACTTCTTCTTTAAAGGTTGGAGACTCTACACTCGAAGTTGTCTGTCTGTCTGTCTGTCTGTCTGTCTGTCTGTCTGTCTGTCTGTCTGTCTGTCTGTCTGTCTGTCTGTCTGTCTGTCTGTCTGTCTGTCTGTCTGTCTGTCTGTCTGTCTGTCTGTCTGTCTGTCTGTCTGTCTGTCTGTCTGTCTGTCTGTCTGTCTGTCTGTCTGTCTGTCTGTCTGTCTGTCTGTCTGTCTGTCTGTCTGTCTGTCTGTCTGTCTGTCTGTCTGTCTGTCTGTCTGTCTGTCTGTCTGTCTGTCTGTCTGTCTGTCTGTCTGTCTGTCTGTCTGTCTGTCTGTCTGTCTGTCTGTCTGTCTGTCTGTCTGTCTGTCTGTCTGTCTGTCTGTCTGTCTGTCTGTCTGTCTGTCTGTCTGTCTGTCTGTCTGTCTGTCTGTCTGTCTGTCTGTCTGTCTGTCTGTCTGTCTGTCTGTCTGTCTGTCTGTCTGTCTGTCTGTCTGTCTGTCTGTCTGTCTGTCTGTCTGTCTGTCTGTCTGTCTGTCTGTCTGTCTGTCTGTCTGTCTGTCTGTCTGTCTGTCTGTCTGTCTGTCTGTCTGTCTGTCTGTCTGTCTGTCTGTCTGTCTGTCTGTCTGTCTGTCTGTCTGTCTGTCTGTCTGTCTGTCTGTCTGTCTGTCTGTCTGTCTGTCTGTCTGTCTGTCTGTCTGTCTGTCTGTCTGTCTGTCTGTCTGTCTGTCTGTCTGTCTGTCTGTCTGTCTGTCTGTCTGTCTGTCTGTCTGTCTGTCTGTCTGTCTGTCTGTCTGTCTGTCTGTCTGTCTGTCTGTCTGTCTGTCTGTCTGTCTGTCTGTCTGTCTGTCTGTCTGTCTGTCTGTCTGTCTGTCTGTCTGTCTGTCTGTCTGTCTGTCTGTCTGTCTGTCTGTCTGTCTGTCTGTCTGTCTGTCTGTCTGTCTGTCTGTCTGTCTGTCTGTCTGTCTGTCTGTCTGTCTGTCTGTCTGTCTGTCTGTCTGTCTGTCTGTCTGTCTGTCTGTCTGTCTGTCTGTCTGTCTGTCTGTCTGTCTGTCTGTCTGTCTGTCTGTCTGTCTGTCTGTCTGTCTGTCTGTCTGTCTGTCTGTCTGTCTGTCTGTCTGTCTGTCTGTCTGTCTGTCTGTCTGTCTGTCTGTCTGTCTGTCTGTCTGTCTGTCTGTCTGTCTGTCTGTCTGTCTGTCTGTCTGTCTGTCTGTCTGTCTGTCTGTCTGTCTGTCTGTCTGTCTGTCTGTCTGTCTGTCTGTCTGTCTGTCTGTCTGTCTGTCTGTCTGTCTGTCTGTCTGTCTGTCTGTCTGTCTGTCTGTCTGTCTGTCTGTCTGTCTGTCTGTCTGTCTGTCTGTCTGTCTGTCTGTCTGTCTGTCTGTCTGTCTGTCTGTCTGTCTGTCTGTCTGTCTGTCTGTCTGTCTGTCTGTCTGTCTGTCTGTCTGTCTGTCTGTCTGTCTGTCTGTCTGCCGGCCGCGCGTGCTGGCGGTGCGCCTGGCGCGCCGCGACACCAGGGACGAGTTTCCAGGGGAGGGTGTTGAAAGCGTTGGCTATATCCAGCGATACAGCCAACAACACCTCACCCCCGGCGACCGCTTCGTCGACGCCGTCCCGCAGCCGGGATATGGCGTCGAGAGTCGACCTCCCGCGACGGAAGCCGAACTGGCCATCACTTAGATTGGGCCCCGCCCCCTCAAGGTGCCCGACAGGTTAGGTTAGGTTAGGTTTTTTTTTTTTTTTTTTTTTTTTTTTTTTTTTAAATTAAAGACTTTTCCACGAGCTCTACGGCCCGTGCCTTTTTTTGAGTTATTATAATATTTTGTTTTATTAAATATTTTGTCAAAAATCTACAATCGCCTCAGCGCTCACATGCATGCATTCTTTCTTCATCTTAATCTATGTCGCTAGTATTTTTTTTTTTTATTTTTTTTTTCTTTTTTTGTTTTTTGTTTATTTTTTTTTTTTTTCTTTTTTTTTTTATTAATTTTTTTTTTGTTTCTTTTTTTTTTATTTATTTTTTTTTTTGGTTTTTGCTTTTTTTTTTGTATATTTCAATATATTTTTCCTTTTTTCTGTTATATATACTTAATTATCAGAAAGTGTTCTACATTACTGACTATATAAGTGTTATACATTACAACTCATTGACAAAATTTTGACCCGCAACCTACAATTGAAATATTATAAATTGCAACTCCAAACCCTATCACTATTGAATCATATAGTGTTACATCAATATTTGATTAATTTTCAACCACTTCACCCTCTGTCGTCGCTCTCAGGATTCAGGCGATCATTGGGAATGGTGATGAAAACGTGATGGAACCGTCAGGGGTTGGAATGATCTCTTATTGTTTTTATTATTTGGTCACGAACGGTCAGGTCTCCCCTCCGTATGGCCATTTTTAAATTATAGTCCCTGATTTTTTCGGGAGTGGCTCTCTCTGCCTTGGTTATTAGTTGTGCCGTGGCATCATCGCTAGGGTCGTCTGTGTAGTAGACACAGGTCTTTGTGTGTCTAGAGATTGCCACTACCGCGTGGGGGACACTCTGGAGGAGATGGGATTTTTTTGAAACTGTTCGCACGATTACCACTGACTCGAAGGTTTGTCCCTGTGCTTCGTGTATAGTTAGGGTGCGTGATCCTTCGTCGGCACCATAACCCTGGCTGATGAGGAGAGCCTTTTCAGCCTGGGTGTGAACGAGATAGAGTGTTCTTTCCGACTTGAATATTTCCGCACCACTATATCTCTTCAGCTTTAGGGATCGTGTTCGAGTGTTGGCCGAGTATATGCCACTGTATATTTCGTAGAGGGCATACGCTACGTCCTGGGGGTTTCTGTAGGTGCATAACAGTTCCTTTGTGATGTTGGTGATTTTGTTGGGTCTATTGTAGTTGAGTTGGAAGAGGTTATAACGGTCGATGTAGGGGAGTTGGTTGTTGTCACCCAGCAGTGTTACCTCGGTGGCTTTCGCAATTTGGATTGCGAGGACTATAGATCCAAAATGGTTCATAAGGGCTTCGTCCACCATAAGGCGTGTACACGATTCGTCCTTACTCATCCCGTTGACTAATAGGGATGCCATAGTCCTTACTCTCCTCTTCGCTCGATCACCTATCCGCGGGATAAGTTTTTCGCGGAGGTCTTTCGCTGCTTCCGTGGTCGTGGTTACGATTATGTCCTTTTCGGTGTCGATTTGGGACATAACCCAGGTAGTCTTACCGCAACCGGGGACTCCGTTGACCCAAGAAATGGTAGGTGTTGTCCAGTGCGACGGTGTTTTACCTTCAGATAAGTCTCCCGAGACGGTTTTGGCCATTTCGAGGATCCTGTCATCAAGCATCACCTTTGTACACTTCGCGACCACTACTATGGGGTCATTAGATGGTGTTTTGAAGACAAGTTGTTCCCCCCGCCCTTCCTCGCTCTCCACTAGTCCCACAAAACCACATGAATCGCTGTAGGCTGCCATATACGACCCTGACACTGTCCCCTGGATAACCAGTGAGGTGTCATTGTCATATATCGCTGCCTCGGCTTCCTTCAGCATTACCTGAAGCAGTCCCAGATTCTGCCTCCTGTACGCCTTCATGATGTCTTTACAGACATCAAGGTTGACCTGGCGAGTGGCTTCTGTGACAGCCACGAACTCGATGAAGGCATTCACCATATGGTCTTGTGGGTTTGTGGCTTCTCTGAGTTTTGGAGGAACCACCTGTCCCTTGTCGGCCCTTGTTCTCTCTTTTTCAGGTTGCATTGGGTTATTATCCTTTTTGGATGGTGTCTTGGAGAAAAACCGCTCAACTGCTCGGTTCATTGAAATATTTTGGGATATTTTGCTCACTTTTGCAGTTACCACTTCGGGCAGTGCCTGGATCGCTCTGCCCAAAGTCGAGGTAAAGGTGGAGATTTTATCTTCCTTATCCCTCTTGTCTTGTTTAGTATTCGCGTTCCGCCCTGATTGTCTCTCCTGCTCCATCCTGATTTGCAGCCGCTCGGACCCACTGACGTCAGGATTGACGACCGGGTGGTCCCAGCAGTTTGTAGGGGGTGAATTGGGGTCATTTTCGGGTCGCTGTCTAAGATAACTGAGGTTTTGGCCTCTATCCTCATAAACAACGATCTCGTGGTATTTCGAGGCTTCCAGTGCGCCGTGATAATCCACGGTGTTCCCACTTAGGTAGCCTATGACCATTGCGTCCACACTAATTTTCTTAGGTCGAACAATTCCACCCTCTCCTCTTGCGCCCATGTCCGCCAGCACCTTGCAAACCATCTGGAAAGCCGTGAGATCGGGATTGAGTGACGTGTCGAATAGTGCGATGGTTTTATTTTTCCTTCGCACAATTCGGCACATTTGTTGTTCAATTTAGGTTAGGTTAGGTTAGGTTAGGTTAGGTTAGGTTAGGTTAGGTTAGGTTAGGTTTCAACGCCAAGTCCACGGCATGGGGATCCCCCGCTACTTGTCCGCGGGGGGAGGCACTGGAAGATTGGTTGGTCTCGTCCGGGTTGATTCTGCTCAACCGGGGGACCGTCGACACGCGGGTGCGGCAACAGAGCGGGTCTATCGTGGACCTCACGTTCGCGTCCCCCGCTCTGGTGCCCCGTGTCCAAGGCTGGGAAGTCCTGGAGGGGGTCGAGACGTTATCGGACCACCGATACATTCGGTTCCGAATCTCCCCCCTCCCGGTTGCCCCGAACAGCCTGGGTGGTCCTCCGCGTGGGGAGGACAACCCGAGATGGGCCCTAAGGCGGCTGAACCGCGAGCGTCTCGCGGAGGCCGCCTTGGTCCAAAGTTGGATTCCAGTGCCGGAGGGTCCGGTGGATGTGGATGAGGAAGCCGGTTGGCTCAACGCGGCCATGACGCAGGTGTGCGACGCCAGCATGCCTCGCGTCGGGCCCCCCTCTCCACATTGTAGGGTGTATTGGTGGTCGCCCCAGCTAGCGCAGCTCCGCGCTGCGTGCGTGGCGGCGCGCCGCAGGTACACCCGAAGCCGGCAAAGACGACGTCGCGACGAAGCCCTGGAGACTCGGCTGTACGACGCGTACAGGGAGGCGAGAGCCGCCCTGCGCGCGGAAATCGCCGAGTCCAAGAAAAGGGCTTGGGAGGCAATGCTGGAGTCGATCGACCGCGACCCGTGGGGGAGGCCGTATAGGACGGTGCGTCAAAAGCTCCGTCCCTGGGCCCCCCCGGTGACGCAATCGCTCCAGCCTGCGCTCGTGGAACAGATAGTAGCAGCTCTGTTCCCCGACCGGGGAGAGTTCGCTCCCCCTCCCATGGTCGGCGACGACGTCGCGGAGAGCAGTAGAGGACTTGTGCACGCGGAGGAAGCAGCATCGCCCGAGGTCACTCCCGGGCATCTGAGGGCGGCGGTCGCAAGGCTCAAGGCCAAGAACACCGCCCCAGGGCCCGACGGTATTCCCGGTCGGGCCTGGGCATTGGCTCTGCCCGATGCCTTAGAAGAGAGAGTGGCACGGCTGCTTACCTCCTGCCTGGAACAGGGCAAGTTTCCCCGCAGGTGGAAGGTGGGGAAACTTGTCCTCATCAAGAAGGAGGGACGACCGGCGGATTCGCCTTCGGCCTATCGGCCCATCGTGTTGCTCGACGATATCGGGAAGGTGTTCGAGCGTGTGCTCGCCCACCGTATCGTCGAGCACCTGGACGGTCCCGGGCCGGGTCTCTGCGATGTCCAGTATGGTTTCCGCAGAGCCCGGTCGACGGTGGACGCGATCCGCCGGGTGCAGTCCCTAGTGAAGGACGCGGCTTCGGGGACCGGGGTGGTATTGGCGGTGAGTTTAGACATCGCCAATGCTTTTAACACCCTCCCCTGGAGCTGCATCCATGAGGCGCTGCGCTACCATCGTGTGCCGGACTGCCTGCGGAGGGTAGTTCTGTCCTACCTCTCCCAACGGGCAGTCACCTATCCGACACAGGATGGTGGCGCCGCTCTGAGAGCAATGTCGTGCGGCGTTCCGCAGGGCTCCGTTTTAGGACCCCTGCTGTGGAACGTCGGCTATGACTGGGTGCTGCGCGGTGCGACTCTTCGGGGGGTCAGCGTAACGTGTTACGCTGACGATACCCTCGTCACCGCGCAGGGGGATACCTATAGGGAGGCGGCTCTCAGAGCAACAGCCGGAGTGGCCCACTTCGTGAGGCGAATCCGCCTTATTGGGTTGGAGGTCGCCTTGCAGAAGTCCGAGGCGGTTTGTTTTTTTCCCCTCGGTCGGCGCCGCCGGCTGGAGCGCACATTGTGGTGGGCGGAGTATCGATCGGCATACGAAAGACGATGCGTTATTTGGGCATCGTCCTCGATAGCCGATGGTGCTTCCGGGAGCACTTCCAGGGACTCGCGCCCCGACTCGTGGGTGCTGCGAGGGCGCTTGGTTGTCTGCTCCCGAATCTCGGTGGGCCCTCGGGCAGCTGCCGACGCCTTTACACGTCGGTGGTTCGCTCGATGGCACTATACGGGGCGCCCATATGGGTAGAGGCCCTCGACGCCGAGAATATCGCTCTGCTGCGACGGGCGCAGCGGACGATGGCGTTGAGGGTCGTGAGAGGGTACGGCACGGTCTCGCTCGAGGCCGCGTGCGTGCTCGCAGGAACTCCACCATGGGACCTGGAGGCCGAGGTGTTGGCGGAAGTTTTCTGCCGGACCTCTGAGGCCAGGGCCCGGGGAGTCGGCCCGCCGCCGAGGGAGGTCGCGTGCTGGAGGGAGGACCTCCGGGGCGATCTTCTTAGGCGGTGGTCCGAGCGGTTGGAAGAGCCTCGCGCCGGTGTTCTGACCATCGACGCGATCCGACCCATCCTGCAGGAGTGGGTCGACAGGCGGCACGGGGCGGTCACCTTTCGCCTGGCGCAGATGCTCACTGGACACGGTTGTTTCGGTGAGTATCTGTTCCGGGTGGCCAAGAGGGAGCCGTCTCCGGTGTGCCACAGCTGCGGCCACCCCGAGGACACAGCCACGCACACGCTGGCGGAGTGCCCGGGGTGGAGCCGTCAACGCGCAGCTCTTGTCGACGTAGTCGGCGCCGACCTAACGCTCTCGACCATCATCCAGGCGATGGTCGACAGCGAGGCGGCGTGGACGGCGATGATCACGTTCAGCGAGGACGTGATCTCGCTCAAGGAGGAGGCGGAGCGGATCAGGGAACTGGATCCTCTCGCTGATCCGATCCGTCGCAGGCGAGTCGGGCGAAGGCGGGCCGCGACGCTCCATCGTGGCCTTCCTCCTTGACGGGGACTCACGGCCCGCGGTACCAGGACTACCGCCGGCTGTGCAACGTCAGGTCCCCCAGGTCGGTAGTGTCGTGTCTGCACACTGTACCTAGTAGGATGTCGTCCCCCCTACCCATAGGACGACACCACTGAAGGAAGCCCCTCCCGCTCTTTACACGGGAGGTGTGGCTGACCGCTGCGGGTGTTGTGGTTGTTGTGACCTTGTTCCCACGACACCCGCCCACTAGAAGCGGAGAAAGAGGACACCCCGGTTAGGTTTAGTCCGTGCGAGTCGGACATAACCCGCGTGCGTCCTGGCACGCGGGTATCCATAACGGATTCCCCCGGGTTAAAAAAAAAAAAAAAAAAAAAAAAAAAGGTTAGGTTAGGTTGGGGTGCCAATGTCGGAGAACCTCCTCGCGTGCTTGCCCTTCCATCTGGGCGAGCCGGTGCACCCCGGGCAACACTGGGAACGACTTTACCAGTGGCTAATGCTCCGACACACACAGGGGGGAAATCGCGGTCCTGACCCGGCGTGGACAGGCGTGAGACGGCCACTCCTTGGACTTCTCGTTTATAGAAGCCCATTATGGAGTGGCCTGGGGCATACCGTACCTGAGCTCCCGCTCGGTACGGGGGCCCCCTTCATGGGGGCTGTATTAGGCAGTCTTCAGGCTGCCGAAGCCGGAACCCTGGCGCAAGTCAGAACCGGTGGGCACTGCCACGTGGCGGTGTCTGCGAGGAAGGACACCTCTATAAAAGAACCACTCGGTTGGAGCCTCCTGGCGTAGGCATTTCGCTGAAACCAGGAGGCGGGCCCGGTGTCTTCCCGACACCGTGGTGAGTCGTGTTGGCCGGATGGGTGCGCCTGTTCGGTCGTTCGGCGTCGGCCCGCAGCTCCGTTGTATCGGAGCTGTGGCGCCGTGATGGTGGTGCTCGGCTGAGTGGGCTCGCTCGCTCAGCCGCCCGGAGTAGTCCCGCCGGCGTTTGGCCGAGTGTGCGGGACCAAAGTGGAAGACAACCACGTTAAAAAACAAAATATAACAACAAAACAAAACATGAAAAAGGTGAACCAGCAAACTATACACCAGGAGGGTACCGGTCGCCCCGCGACCGGAGAATCCCTCCATGGCGGGGAGTCAGCACACACTCAGGTGTGTGATGACTCAACGCCAAGCAGTCCCGACGTATCTGGTGGGGACACAGGCCACCTTAACGTGACAGAACTGGGGAGCAGACCCAGCGCTCCCAAAGCGTCGAGTGCGTACACCGGTACGCGGAGCCGGCGCTCGCGAACGTTTTTCCGTTCGCCGGGCTCATCAGGTGCCCAGGAGAAGACCGAGGCGTCGCCTTTGGCGACGAGAGCCGGTCGTTCTCAGTCGAGGTCGCCGTCCCCGACAAGGACGAGCACAGGCAGTGTGGGCATGCCATCGCAGCCTACGAACGAAAAGGAGACCGAGGCGTCGCCTCTGGCGACGAGTGCCGGTCTTCCGCCGTCGAGGTCGCCGTCCCTCACGAGGACAACCAAGAAGGGGGATGCCGCAGTTAGCGCCACAACCACACCCCGTGGTAGGAGACCCGTGGTGGTGCTGAAGAGGCTCTTCGTACACTCGATGTACCCCAGCTCCACCCGGGAGTCTTCGGAGGCCGAGGAGGACGTCATGGTGCAGGAGGACCGGGGGAACCAGACGTTCTTCCGAGCGAGTCTGGGCACCCCGACCGGGGAGAACGTCGCCACTCCTCCGGTGTTCCAGAGGAAGCGGCAGGCGTCAACGTCGCCCCCAGTCACCACAAGTTCCGGAGGGTCTGCTGTGGAAAGTGGTGGGAAGCCGGAGCTGTCCAGAAAGCCCGTGAGTAAAAGGGGCAGGGGTCGCCCCCCTACCACGGGCCGGTACGTCGGCCTTGCGGCGGCGCAGGCCGAGCTCAACGCGCAGAGGCGTCTGGCCCTGGACCTCGACGCGGAGGAGGAGGTTGCGGCCAAGACAGCAGCCATCCGCCGCCGTCCTCCGTCGGAGAGCAAGCCGAGGGCCGAGGGCTACTCCTGCCCGGTGGAGTCAGCGCGGACAGCGCCGAGCGCGACTCTCTGCCAGTGGGCTAGGGAGGGGCTGGACGCCCTCGGCATGGTCGGGGCAAGGTCGAAGAACCTGAAGGGAACTTATGTACGCGTCATTAATGACGCGTCGTATACCCTTCAGGCAGTCTTCGACGAGCTCAGGCGGAGGACGGCCTCGGAGGAGACGCTGCTCTTGGAAAAGGAGGTTGGCAGGCAAGCGGCCCAGCTGGAGCTGCAGACTCGTAAGCTGGAGGAGCAGGCTGCGGAGATCAAGCAGCAAGCTCTCCAGCTTGCGGAGCTGAGGGCGGAGATTGCGGCCTTGAGCCGGCCGGCGGCAGTGGCGCAGGCTGCTCCAGCTTGCCCCGTTGAAGCACCATCGCTGAAGGAGGAGGTGATGCGTGCGGTGAGGCTGGTCGTCGGCGAACTGGTGGCTGAGCGGATCGCCCCAATCGAGGCCAGACTCGGCCGGGATACCGCATCCAACGTCGCCCCCTCCGATCCTGTTTTGCCTGCTCCACGGACGGCCCCAGGTCTGTTCATGGAGGCAGTGGTGGCTCCGCCACCGGCTACGACGTCGCCTGCGCCTCTGCCCGGCTTGGATGTCCCCAAATCCAGGGGGAAGAAGAAGTCGGGCAGAGGCAAGAAGGGGAAGGCCGCTGCCGTCCCTGCAGCCGCTCCTGCAGCCGCTCCTGCAGCCGTGCCTGCAGCCCCTGAGTCCCAACCTGTCCCGCCGCCACCAGCCCCCACGGAGGAACCGTGGAGTGTGGTGGCGGCCAAGAAGAAAGGAACGAGGAAGGGGAAGGCCGCCAAGGCGACCCCGGCTTCCACCCGGCGGCCTCCTCCTCCTTCTCCTACTCCACGCCGAGGAAAGCCCTCCGCTGCTCCCCAGAGCAAGCCCGGCGCCAACCTGCGTCCCCCGTCGACGGCGGCTGTAGTTCTCACGCTACGGCCAGCTGCCGCCGAGGGGGGTGCTACCTACGAGGCGCTTATCAAAGCGGCAAAGGCCTCAATTAAGTTGGCCCAACTGGGGATCACGGAGGGCGTCAAAATTAAGACGGCCGCCACCGGAGCCCGCCTCCTCGAGATCGGAGGCGAGGATAGAGAGGCGAGGGCGGACCGTCTAGCGGCAAGGCTGCGAGAGGTCCTCCCTGCGGAGACGGTAACGGTCTCCAGGCCTGTGAGGTGTGCAGAACTGCGCATCTCCGGGCTGGATGACTCCGTCTCCGCGGCAGAGGTGGCGGCCAGCGTGGAGTCCGCCGGCGGGTGCCCCGAGGGTACGGCCAGACCCGGCTCTTTACACCGGGACTGGCGAGGCCTCGGGGTTGTGTTCGTCAAGTGCCCGGTGGCCGCGGCCAAGAAATTGGCTGCGGCCGGGAGGCTACTGGTGGGGTGGTCGGCGGCTCAAGTGAAGCTCGTCGACCCCAAGCCCCTTCGGTGTTACCGGTGCCTCCACACCGGGCACACGAAGGCCAAGTGCACCTCGGACGTGGACCGCAGCGACTACTGCTACCGCTGCGGCGCGCCGGGGCACCTAATGGCCCAGTGCACTGCCGCCTTGCGCTGCGCTTTGTGCGAGGCGGCAGACAAGCCGGCGGATCACCGGCTTGGGAGTGCAGCGTGCACCACTCCCAAGCCGAAGAAAAAGAAGAAGAAGAAGAAGAAGCCTCAAAAGGCAAAGCCCGTGGAGTCGGGGCAGAAGGCTGGCGGTGGCGTCATAGCCCCGTCTAGGCCCGATCCACCGTCCCCAAGGCCTGTAGAGGTAGCGCCGATGGTCACCGATTAGTGGGACTATCGGCGTCCTCCAGGCGAACCTAAACCACTGCGCCGCCGCTCAGGACCTTTACATCCAGAGCATGGCGCAGTGGCAGACCGGGGTAGGCATAATCACCGAGCCCTACCGACCTATCCCGCCCGATTCGCATTGGGCGGTTGACCGGGAGGGCTTGGTGGCTCTGGTCTCGCGCGCGGCTGCCGGTGCGCCCCCCTTATTGAGGATCAGGAGGGGGCGCTGTTGCGTGGCGGCCGCCGTGGGTTCGGTGACGGTGGTCGGAGTGTACTGCTCTCCGAATCGGAGCCTGTCTTGGTTCGAGCGTCTCCTGGAGGAGCTGGGAACGCTCGTGCGACAGGCTCACCCTTCACCCGTGCTCGTGGCTGGCGATTTCAACGCCAAGTCCACGGCATGGGGATCCCCCGCTACTTGTCCGCGGGGGGAGGCACTGGAAGATTGGTTGGTCTCGTCCGGGTTGATTCTGCTCAACCGGGGGACCGTCGACACGTGGGCGCGGCAACAGAGCGGGTCTATCGTGGACCTCACGTTCGCGTCCCCCGCTCTGGTGCCCCGTGTCCAAGGCTGGGAAGTCCTGGAGGGGGCGGAGACGCTATCGGACCACCGATATATTCGGTTCCGAATCTCCCCCCTTCCGGTTGCCCCGAACAGCCTGGGTGGTCCTCCGCGTGGGGAGGACAACCCGAGATGGGCCATAAGGCGGCTGAACCGCGAGCGTCTCGCGGAGGCCGCCTTGGTCCAAAGTTGGATTCCAGTGCCGGAGGGTCCGGCGGATGTGGATGAGGAAGCCGATTGGCTCAACGCGGCCATGACGCAGGTGTGCGACGCTAGCATGCCTCGCGTCGGGCCCCCCTCTACACATCGTAAGGTGTATTGGTGGTCGCCCCAGCTAGCGCAGCTCCGTGCTGCGTGCGTGGCGGCGCGCCGCAAGTACACCCGAAGCCGGCGAAGACGACGTCGCGACGAAGCCCTGGAGACTCGGCTGTACGACGCGTACAGGGAGGCGAGAGCCGCCCTGCGCGCGGAAATCGCCGAGTCCAAGAAAAGGGCTTGGGAGGCAATGCTGGAGTCGATCGACCGCGACCCGTGGGGGAGGCCGTATAGGACGGTGCGTCAAAAGCTCCGTCCCTGGGCCCCCCCGGTGACGCAATCGCTCCAGCCTGCGCTCGTGGAACAGATAGTAGCAGCTCTGTTCCCCGACCGGGGAGAGTTCGCTCCCCCTCCCATGGTCGGCGACGATGTCGCGGAGAGCAGTAGAGGGCTTGTGCACGCGGAGGAAACAGCATCGCCCGAGGTCACTCCCGGGCATCTGAGGGCGGCGGTTGCAAGGCTCAAGGCCAAAAACACCGCCCCAGGGCCCGACGGTATTCCCGGTCGGGCCTGGGCATTGGCTCTGCCCGATGCCTTAGAAGAGAGAGTGGCACGGCTGTTTACCTCCTGCCTGGAACAGGGCAAGTTTCCCCGCAGGTGGAAGGTGGGGAAACTTGTCCTCATCAAGAAGGAGGGACGACCGGCGGATTCGCCTTCGGCCTATCGGCCCATCGTGTTGCTCGACGATATCGGGAAGGTGTTCGAGCGTGTGCTCGCCCACCGTATCGTCGAGCACCTGGACGGTCCCGGGCCGGGTCTCTGCGATGTCCAGTATGGTTTCCGCAGAGCCCGGTCGACGGTGGACGCGATCCGCCGGGTGCAGTCCCTAGTGAAGGACGCGGCTTCGGGGAACGGGGTGGTATTGGCGGTGAGTATAGACATCGCCAATGCTTTTAACACCCTCCCCTGGAGCTGCATCCATGAGGCGCTGCGCTACCATCGTGTGCCGGACTGCCTGCGGAGGGTAGTTCTGTCCTACCTCTCCCAACGGGCAGTCACCTATCCGACACAGGATGGTGGCGCCGCTCTGAGAGCAATGTCGTGCGGCGTTCCGCAGGGCTCCGTTCTAGGACCCCTGCTGTGGAACGTCGGATACGACTGGGTGCTGCGCGGTGCGACTCTTCGGGGGGTCAGCGTAACGTGTTACGCTGACGATACCCTCGTCACCGCGCAGGGGGATACCTATAGGGAGGCGGCTCTCAGAGCAACAGCCGGAGTGGCCCACTTCGTGAGGCGAATCCGCCTTATTGGGTTGGATGTCGCCTTGCAGAAGTCCGAGGCGGTTTGTTTTTCTTCCCCTCGGTTGGCGCCGCCGGCTGGAGCGCACATTGTGGTGGGCGGAGTGTCGATCGGCATACGAGGGGCGATGCGTTATTTGGGCATCGTCCTCGATAGCCGATGGCGCTTCCGGGAGCACTTCCAGGGACTCGCGCCCCGACTCGTGGGTGCTGCGAGGGCGCTTGGTCGTTTGCTCCCGAATCTCGGTGGGCCCTCGGGCGGCTGCCGACGCCTTTACACGTCGGTGGTTCGCTCGATGGCACTATACGGGGCGCCCATATGGGTAGAGGCCCTCGACGCCGAAAATATCGCGCTGCTGCGACGGGCGCAGCGGGCGATGGCGTTGAGGGTCGTGAGAGGGTACGGCACGGTCTCGCTCGAGGCCGCGTGCGTGCTCGCAGGAACTCCACCATGGGACCTGGAGGCCGAGGTGTTGGCGGAAGTTTTCTGCCGGACCTCTGAGGCCAGGGCCCGGGGAGTCGGCCCGCCGCCGAGGGAGGTCGCGTGCTGGAGGGAGGACCTCCGGGGCGATCTTCTTAGGCGGTGGTCCGAGCGGTTGGAAGAGCCTCGCGCCGGTGTTCTGACCATCGACGCGATCCGACCCATCCTGCAGGAGTGGGTCGACAGGCGGCACGGGGCGGTCACCTTTCGCCTGGCGCAGATGCTCACCGGACACGGATGTTTCGGTGAGTATCTGTTCCGGGTGGCTAAGAGGGAGCCGTCTCCGGTGTGCCACAGCTGCGGCCACCCCGAGGACACAGCCACGCACACGCTGGCGGAGTGCCCGGGGTGGAGCCGTCAACGCGCAGCTCTTGTCGACGTAGTCGGCGCCGACCTAACGCTCTCGACCATCATCCAGGCGATGGTCGACAGTGAGGCGGCGTGGACGGCGATGATCACGTTCAGCGAGGACGTGATCTCGCTCAAGGAGGAGGCGGAGCGGATCAGGGAACTGGATCCTCTCGCTGATCCGATCCGTCGCAGGCGAGTCGGGCGAAGGCGGGCCGCGACGCTCCATCGCGGCCTTCCTCCTTGACGGGGACTCACAGCCCGCGGTACCAGGACTACCGCCGGCTGTGCAACGCCAGGTCCCCCAGGTCGGTAGTGTCGTGTCTGCACACTGTACCTAGTAGGATGTCGTCCCCCCTACCCATAGGACGACTCCACTGAAGGAAGCCCCTCCCGCTCTTTACACGGGAGGTGTGGCTGACCGCTGCGGGTGTTGTGGTTGTTGTGACCTTGTTCCCACGACACCCGCCCACTAGAAGCGGAGAAAGAGGCACCCCGGTTAGGTTTAGTCCGTGCGAGTCGGACATAACCCGCGTGCGTCCTGGCACGCGGGTATCCATAACGGATTCCCCCGGGTTAAAAAAAAAAAAAAAAAAAAAAGGTTAGGTTAGGTTAGGTTAGGTTAGGTTAGGTTTTTTTTTTTTTTTTTTTTTAAATTAAAGACTTTTCCACGAGCTCTACGGCCCGTGCCTTTTTTTGAGTTATTATAATATTTTGTTTTATTAAATATTTTGTCAAAAATCTACAATCGCCTCAGCGCTCACATGCATGCATTCTTTCTTCATCTTAATCTATGTCGCTAGTATTTTTTTTTTATTTTTTTTTTTCTTTTTTTGTTTTTTGTTTATTTATTTTTTTTTTTCTTTTTTTTTTTTTTTATTTATTTTTTTTTGTTTCTTTTTTTTTTATTTATTTTTTTTTTTTGGTTTTTGCTTTTTTTTTTTGTATATTTCAATATATTTTTCCTTTTTTCTGTTATATATACTTAATTATCAGAAAGTGTTCTACATTACTGACTATATAAGTGTTATACATTACAACTCATTGACAAAATTTTGACCCGCAACCTACAATTGAAATGTTATAAATTGCAACTCCAAACCCTATCACTATTGAATCATATAGTGTTACATCAATATTTGATTAATTTTCAACCACTTCACCCTCTGTCGTCGCTCTCAGGATTCAGGCGATCATTGGGAATGGTGATGAAAACGTGATGGAACCGTCAGGGGTTGGAATGATCTCTTATTGTTTTTATTATTTGGTCACGAACGGTCAGGTCTCCCCTCCGTATGGCCATTTTTAAATTATAGTCCCTGATTTTTTCGGGAGTGGCTCTCTCTGCCTTGGTTATTAGTTGTGCCGTGGCATCATCGCTAGGGTCGTCTGTGTAGTAGACACAGGTCTTTGTGTGTCTAGAGATTGCCACTACCGCGTGGGGGACACTCTGGAGGAGATGGGATTTTTTTGAAACTGTTCGCACGATTACCACTGACTCGAAGGTTTGTCCCTGTGCTTCGTGTATAGTTAGGGTGCGTGATCCTTCGTCGGCACCATAACCCTGGCTGATGAGGAGAGCCTTTTCAGCCTGGGTGTGAACGAGATAGAGTGTTCTTTCCGACTTGGATATTTCCGCACCACTATATCTCTTCAGCTTTAGGGATCGTGTTCGAGTGTTGGCCGAGTATATGCCACTGTATATTTCGTAGAGGGCATACGCTACGTCCTGGGGGTTTCTGTAGGTGCATAACAGTTCCTTTGTGATGTTGGTGATTTTGTTGGGTCTATTGTAGTTGAGTTGGAAGAGGTTATAACGGTCGATGTAGGGGAGTTGGTTGTTGTCACCCAGCAGTGTTACCTCGGTGGCTTTCGCAATTTGGATTGCGAGGACTATAGATCCAAAATGGTTCATAAGGGCTTCGTCCACCATAAGGCGTGTACACGATTCGTCCTTACTCATCCCGTTGACTAATAGGGATGCCATAGTCCTTACTCTCCTCTTCGCTCGATCACCTATCCGCGGGATAAGTTTTTCGCGGAGGTCTTTCGCTGCTTCCGTGGTCGTGGTTACGATTATGTCCTTTTCGGTGTCGATTTGGGACATAACCCAGGTAGTCTTACCGCAACCGGGGACTCCGTTGACCCAAGAAATGGTAGGTGTTGTCCAGTGCGACGGTGTTTTACCTTCAGATAAGTCTCCCGAGACGGTTTTGGCCATTTCGAGGATCCTGTCATCAAGCATCACCTTTGTACACTTCGCGACCACTACTATGGGGTCATTAGATGGTGTTTTGAAGACAAGTTGTTCCCCCCGCCCTTCCTCGCTCTCCACTAGTCCCACAAAACCACATGAATCGCTGTAGGCTGCCATATACGACCCTGACACTGTCCCCTGGATAACCAGTGAGGTGTCATTGTCATATATCGCTGCCTCGGCTTCCTTCAGCATTACCTGAAGCAGTCCCAGATTCTGCCTCCTGTACGCCTTCATGATGTCTTTACAGACATCAAGGTTGACCTGGCGAGTGGCTTCTGTGACAGCCACGAACTCGATGAAGGCATTCACCATATGGTCTTGTGGGTTTGTGGCTTCTCTGAGTTTTGGAGGAACCACCTGTCCCTTGTCGGCCCTTGTTCTCTCTTTTTCAGGTTGCATTGGGTTATTATCCTTTTTGGATGGTGTCTTGGAGAAAAACCGCTCAACTGCTCGGTTCATTGAAATATTTTGGGATATTTTGCTCACTTTTGCAGTTACCACTTCGGGCAGTGCCTGGATCGCTCTGCCCAAAGTCGAGGTAAAGGTGGAGATTTTATCTTCCTTATCCCTCTTGTCTTGTTTAGTATTCGCGTTCCGCCCTGATTGTCTCTCCTGCTCCATCCTGATTTGCAGCCGCTCGGACCCACTGACGTCAGGATTGACGACCGGGTGGTCCCAGCAGTTTGTAGGGGGTGAATTGGGGTCATTTTCGGGTCGCTGTCTAAGATAACTGAGGTTTTGGCCTCTATCCTCATAAACAACGATCTCGTGGTATTTCGAGGCTTCCAGTGCGCCGTGATAATCCACGGTGTTCCCACTTAGGTAGCCTATGACCATTGCGTCCACACTAATTTTCTTAGGTCGAACAATTCCACCCTCTCCTCTTGCGCCCATGTCCGCCAGCACCTTGCAAACCATCTGGAAAGCCGTGAGATCGGGATTGAGTGACGTGTCGAATAGTGCGATGGTTTTATTTTTCCTTCGCACAATTCGGCACATTTGTTGTTCAATTTTCACGGTTTGCAGTTCCTCATAGGCTTTGCGCCTCATGGTGATTTTGAAGGTGCTGCCGTTCATCAGCGCCCCGAGTCCTGGTGAGATGTTGACAGAGTTCTTGGACGCTCTGGCGTTGCAGAACGCGACTCCTATTCTTTCTGTGTCTGTGTTCATGAAAAGGGCTACTCCTCGCAGTTTAATGCCAGGAATTCCTGGTTCCCCGTATATGAGTAGATTAAATGATATCGGAGTGTAGTTTGAAGTCGAGGGGTGTGCATTTGCGTGTGTTGTGTGTGTCGTGGTTATCATCCGTGTTGATGCGTCCGTCGCCGGCCGTTGCGTGTCAAGAGTACTGTTTCGCCTTGTTGTTATAGAGGCTACAGTTTCTACATATTGAAGAAACCTGTCTCTTGTCTCAGCATTCTCCAGGATCTCACTTAAATTATTTTGTTTGAGCTCCATCTGAATGTCGCATTCCAGGTTGTACCTGGCTGTATGGAAACGGGGGCAGTCCAGTAGAATGTGCCACACCGACTCGCTAATGTTGGGGTCGCACTCGCAGCCGGGTTCACTTCTCAAGTTAAACCGGTGCAAATACTCTCCAAACCCTCCGTGTCCCGTCAGAATTTGGATTTGAAGCGGGGTCAGTTTCGTTCCTCTCACTATGCGGTACGCTTTGTCCACATTTGGGAGGAAGGTCTTCGTAACTGATCCCGTCGTTGAGGTAATGTAACGGTCTTGCCATTTTTTGACCGTTTCCTCTCTGATCCTCTTCCTGACGTAAGACAGCGGGATCGCCGCGTAGTCGGGTGAGGTTTTTTCCAAGCTAGCGGCTGTTTTTGCTAGTTCGTCGGCCCTTTCATTGCCCGTCGTTCCCACGTGTGCTCTGAGCCAGAACAAACGGACCTGTTTCCCTGCTGCACGGATATCTGATATGTTCTCCTTTATGGACTTAACCAGGGGGTGTAGGGGTTTGGGGTTTGCCAACAGTTCGAGCGACGATCTCGAGTCGCTTAAGATGTTGACTGTCTCCCTCCCGCTTTCTTTTGCCCCTAGCACTGCCCTATGGAGAGCATATAGTTCCGACTGGAACACTGTACAGGTTGGGTCCAGGCTGAAGGTTTTGTTCATGGTCTCCTTCCCATCTTCCCACCACGTGAGAGCTGCACCTACTTTGCCCTCTATCTTGCTGCCGTCGGTGTAAATTTGCGGGCCTATGATATTGTGGTGGTTTTGGGTTTCGAGGTCCATGTTCTCGAGAAGTTCGTACCCCATGGTGATCTGGGTAGATGGGTGAGGCAGGTCTTGGTACCTCACTTTTTGCTCGAGGTTCCGACCAGGAGGAATGTAGTCAGTTGATTTTCCCTTCTTTGCCTCGTACAGTGTCGCCGCTTCCTGGACTCGGAGATCGAGTGGGAGCGTTCCAGAGAGCACTTGCACCGACGTCAGAGACGTGGTTCTGTAAGCCTTACAGATTTTTTGTGCAAAGCCTCTCTGAACCGCCGCCAATCGTTTCCTATTCATTTGGAGCTCGGTTGCCTTCGCCCAGGCGCAAGCCCCGTAGGTGATGATGGGTTCTATTACTGCCACGTAGATGGTCCTTATTATTTCTCGATTAAGACCCCACGTGACCTTCGCTGCACACGCAAGCTGTTTGTATATGGCCGTAGCTTTGTCACATACGGCACTCACGTGTGATTCGAAGTTCAAGCGTTTGTCTATCACGAGGCCGAGAAGTTTGATCTCGTCAACCAGTGTTAGCTGTGTTCCAGACATATGTATGTTGGGGACACTGAACTTTAGTTTTTTTGTAAGCAGCATTGCTTGAGTCTTATGAGCTGCGAAGTTCAGCTTGTTTTGTCGCCCCCATTCTACTACCTTGCTTAACACTGTGTTGATAGGACCCTCCATCCCGGACACCGTTCCACTCGAGAAGACCAGGACTCCATCGTCGGCGAAGGCCTGGCAGTGGACTTGGTCTTTGGATAGCATCTGTAGCAGAGGATCGAGTATGAGATTCCATAGGGTTGGGCCACCAATGGAGCCTTGTACGCAACCTTTGTTGGTCTCTCTATCTCTGGTTGCCCCTGCGTAGTTTACAGTCACTCTCCTGTCAGACAGGTATGAGTCCATTGTTTTGTAGAGGTTCCTCGGGCAGCGCCTGGTTATCAGTTGGTGTTTCAGAGCCGGCCACCACGCGTTGTCGAAGGCTCCCTCTATGTCCAATGAAACAATGAAGATTGATTTCTTCTGAGCCTGTTCTCCGGCAATGTGTTTCATAAGGTCATAGAGGGCGTCCTCGGTTCCTCGTTGTGGCATGAACCCGTACTGTTTTGGACTAAGGGTTGGGAGCAGATGCCATTGGAGTCGACCCACAAGTAGTTTCTCTACCGTTTTCCCCAGCACCGACAGGAGTCCAATGGGGCGGTAGGATTTTGGGTGGGTGTAATCTTTCTTGCCGGGTTTCCGAAGAATGACTACATGAGCTGTCTTCCAGCGTCTTGGGAAGTAAGATATGGCTAGGCATTTGTTTGCAATTGCCATGAATACTTCTATTTCACTTCGAATAGCCCGGGCGCAGATGTCTGATGTGAATCCGTCCTCTCCTGGGGCTTTCTTTGGATTCTGCGCTCTCAGCACAGCTTCCACTTCAGCCACCGTGAAGGGGGGATCGTCTGCGTTTAATTTGCTCTCCTCCGGCGAGCCGCTCCGCGTTAGGGTCCTGAGTTGCATGTGGTACGGTTGATCCGTCGTTTCGGTGTCATTTGGGTAGAAGGTTTCGGCTAGAAGATCTGCTGAGGCAGTAGGGCTTAGTGTTTGCCCGTTTGCGTCTCTAAGCAATGTATCTTCCTGCCTGCCTGTTGCGTTCCTTATGACTCGGTATATCCCGTCCCACATGCTTTCTCCCTCCTGTGCAGTGCAGAACTCCTTCCAGCTCCGAGTCTGGGCCTCGTTAGTTGCTAGAGTGTATAGCTCCTTGGCCTCTCGATATTCTTGCAGTACGAATTCAACTCTTGATGGGGCTGCGTTCCTGATTCGTCTCTTCTTTCGAAGGACGTCTCTCTTTAGCTCATTGAGTTGGTCCGTCCACCAAGGGGGTTGAGTTATTCCTTTCCTGCTGCCGAGTTTCGGGATGGTGTTCTCACACGCTTCCGTGATGGCTGCAGTGTAAACTTCGACAATGGCTTCCATCTCCTCGGCACCTTCCACTCTTTCGATCGCCTCCGCTGTCACTCCCTTTTCCGCCAGGAACACGTGAAGGTGTTGATCGAAATCTGACCACTTCGCCTTTTTTGTGTTGTATTTTCTGGTTGTTGGGTACTCTACACGTTGTAGTTTCTCCCCTACCTCCAGCACAAACAGAATGGCGTTGTGATCTGACGTTATTAGATTCCGATCGACCCTCCACTCTTTTATTTTCCCTAGTAGTGGCGTGCTACAGGCTGTGACATCGATTATGCTAGTGCATAGCCTACCTCGGCGGTATTCTTCGAATGTGGGTGTGTTACCGGTGTTGAGGATATGAAAGTCGATTTCGTTCAGGAACGAACTGTAGGCCTCTCCCCTTTCGTCCTCGGATGAGCTGCCCCACCATTGGCTCCAGGCGTTGACATCTCCTCCAATGATCGTGTTTGTTGTGTTTAGTTTTTGGCATATTGCTTTGGTCCTTTCTAGGTATGGCTCTATTAGTTGCTCTCCGTCATAGTAGACAGATACCACTCCAAGCTTCAGGTTACCAGCTTCCAGTTTGACCGCACATTCGGTTTCAGTAACAAGTTGGGGGTCGTGTACGACTCTCAGCTTGTCGCTGAATACTATTATGGCGGCTTTAACTGGTTTTTGCCTGTTGATGGTGCATTGAATGACTCTGGTGCCCGGGAACTGTTTGACCGTTTCCGTTGAACCTACATACGGTTCCTGCACCAATGCCACTGCAATGCCCCTCTCCGCTGCTACCTGGAGTAGTTCGGCGGTGGCGTTTTTCGACCGCTGAAGATTGGCTTGGATGATGGTAAGCCTTGTGTGTCCACTATTGTCCGGATTGACTGAGCCATTATCCCTGGTGGTGTCCTTAGCAATACGCTATTCTGGAACGCGCTATATTGTCCCATAGCTGCCATTGCGGGCAGTCCGGACTGAATGCCACGTGTGGGGTGGTGTTGGGTGTGTCTACCTTTGCCCTGGCACAATTTTTGCATTGTGGAGGGTCTCCCGCCTCTTTCTTCGGACAGTCCTGCCAGGAGTGTTTCGCTCCGCAATAATTGCAGAGCTGGTGACTCTCCTTGCACATTGTTTTCGTGTGTCCGAATCCCAGACATTTTGCGCATTGCACCAGAGGTGATTGGTCGTCCACGGTTCGCCTTTCTAGGCCAATGTGGACGTACTGTGCCTCGAGCATGCGCTTGTGGAGTTTAGGTGCCACCTCCAACACTGGGTGACATTGTAGCGCGTTCCGGGCGCGTTTCCTGTAACGGACTCTAATAGTTGATTCTTCGGGTTTAAGTTCTGTGAACAATTTTTTGTTCTGAGCCCGAAGATTTTCCACTATATCGGAGTCCGTATTGTGTGTTAAAAGGTTTTTTATCAATATTAATGGATTTGATGTCGCCGCCTGTTTGATGACGAGGTTTGTGGCTCCTTTGAGGTTCTCCTGGAGCTTACGCGCGTCCTCCTCTCTTTCGCAGCTCAGGACAACCTTCTTATTTTTTGCCTTTCTGACCCTGTCCACTGTGATGCCTGTGTTCTTGAAGTCCAAGGCACCCCTGATCGTCTCAATCACGTTTTCCCCAGTTTTAGTTGGGTCCGTCGATGAGACTATGAGGGTGTGGTTGGGTCGAGGCTGTGGTCGTGTCTTTACGGCGGAAGCATAGTCTTTATGGAGTGTGTGTTTTTGGAGTGGTATTGGTTTGTGTGAGGAGTTAAACCAGGTTAGAGTTCTGGTCAGGGCCTTGGAGGTGTTGGCGACCTCAGACACGTCGGCTCTCAGAGGGTTTATTAGACTCTCTATCTGCGCCGCCGTGTCGGTAATCGCCATCTCCGTGGCTAAGCCCCTCGCTCCTGGTCCGGTGGAGTTTGTGTATGCCACATCCTTCACCTCTTGTAGTTCTTGTAGGAGGTTCCTGGTTTTGGCCACTAATGGTCCGGTTGCCTCATCCAGATCTTCCCTCAGTTCTTCCCGCGTAATAGGTTTGGGGCCTTGAAGTAGGGTGCGCACTGCTGCGACGTCCTCTTGTAAAGCCTGCATCGCGGTTGTCATCTCTTTGAGGGTGATCTCCGTTTGCTGGGTGTGTGTTGGGGGGGTATCAGGAAGATCTCTCTCCTTTGATTTATTGTTCCCCGAGGCTGCGTCCATCGTTTTATAGTGGAGTTCCGTCGCCAAGTCTCCCAGTTTTCTATTTATTTCTTTTAGGACTGGCGTGCTGTCCTCGTGGTGGCATTGGATTTTGCTGGCCGGTTCGTTCTTCTCGGTGTTAAGATTTGCTGTCGGTTTTGGTTCAGAGTGGGTGGCTCGAATTGTCTTAATCAAGCCATCCATCTCGAAGTTGAGCCAGCTCTGTACACCATCCACGGCTTTGTGGGTGCCGGCCAGCCCTTCCTTAGTCTCTTTTAGGCGCTGATCGAACATTTTTTGTTGATTGAGCAGCGCCTTATTGTGTGCCCTTTCTACTCGCACCAGTTCCTTTGCCGCCCTCGTCCTTTCCGTCTCCAGGTTCAACCTATGTCTGTTCCTGGAATCGGCCAGAGAGAGGACAAGCTCATAAAGATTGGATAAGCTCTCCACGACCACCTCTCTGAGCTCCCGCCTACAGTTCTTTGAGCTTTCGAGAGCCTGTTTCCCGACCTGCAGGTACTCTCTTGCCCTTTCCGTGGCGAGATCCTTGCAGACGCCTGTATGTGTCCCCAACTGGGGCAACAAACTGGGCCTGCCGCTCTCGCTCTCGACGTCGGTCCAGTTGTCGCTGGTGAGAGAGACGCTCCCTGCCTCCTCATCGTCGGACTCTACTACTTTTGCTGGTGTGGCTGAAAAGACCACACTGTAGTGGTCCTTTTGAGGGTTGACCCCAGCGATCTCCCTCACCGGCGACGTCACTGGTGACGTGCGTTCGGAGGGAGTTGGAATTGTGTGAGTCAGTTGTGGAAGTGGAGTTTGATCTTCTGGTCTCAGCGAGTCGTCTAACATCGAGACGTCCGCCAGATTCCGTAGGTCATCTAGCTTGGTCTCCCTCGCTGTCGCCTGGGCGTTCTTTAAAGATACTGCCCTCCTTAATCCACCTGATAGAGTTTTTTTGTTGAGCCTCTGTTTAGTAGCGATAGTGCGGCCAAGTTCTGAGGATCCCCTCATGGCTGCGGTGCTGGATCTCTTCTGCACCTTGCCACTTGGGTTCCGTGACCTTTGTTTGTTTGTTGGGGAAGGAGATTTTTTAATAAGTTGTGATGAGGATGGGGTGTCTGTTTGTTGGGGGTCTTGCGACCCCCCTTTTGTTTTCCCGACAAAAGAAAAGGGGGTGGGTATTGAAGAGGGGGTGGTCTTGCTCCCACTATCTTTTGTGATGGTAGTGTCACGATAAGGGGAGATCTGACCTGTTGCCGTCGCTTTATCCTTCGGATCGCACTTTTCCACCCCTGACGGCGTCCTGCTAGAGGATGCTGTGGTGGTGAAGTCGGATCCTGAAGGTGACGACATGATTTGTTAGTTGCTTAAATGCTATGTTAGTTTTAAATTTAGTTAGGAATACTTATTCTACTTATTCTAGCGACGAGATGTTGGTCGATGAAAACGAATAGTTAAAAGTGATGATGTTTTTTAGGATTTCGATGTCCCTGCGAATGTAACTCCGATTCCCTCGGGGCCAATCGGTAGAGACTGTTAAGCCGATTCAAACGAGCCCAAGCTCGACTTTCTAGGCCCAAGATTGACGGAGTTAGACTTCGGGGGGGTGAGGTTCCCAGAGGGGGAGGGGGGGGGTTAGGTTTCGTGTGGAGCTTAGGGGGTAGGAGGGTGAAAAGGGGGGGGGTTAAGGTATAAAAGAGGGAGGGGAGAATTTTGAATGATTGTAGGGGGGTATGGGATTGTTTGGGGGGGGAGAGGGGGGGTCCTCACCTAGTGGCACTTCTGGTGGAAGTCCCGAAGTTCTACTGATGGTGGTTGAGGAGTTCCTTGGTACCTTCCTGAGAGCTGGTGGTCTACTTTCAGGTTGGCACTACTGGTGGTGTTGATGGGTGGCCTCAGAATGGTTGAGGGTTCCTGGTCTTGTGCTGGCACAGGTCCAAGTCCTGTTCCTCTGACGATGACAGTTGAGGAGTTCCTTGGGGTACCGATATGGCGCTGGTGCTTGCCTCAGCGATGGTACTCCGTAGTCCTCAGGCCGATATTGGTGTCTCAAGGCACACACAATTGTTGAGGTAGGTCGTGGTCGTCGGCGCCAGACTGGCGGCGATTCACGACACGTGTAACCTCGATGGTGAGTTGGAAGTATTTGTATGTGGATTTGTGTACCTTTAGACTCCTGTAACTCCTGCAGGGATGATCGTAGCAGCCTCGATGATACGTCGTTGTGTTGGTCTCGACGGGGGCTGTCTATTGGTGATGCTTTTAAGTGTGTGTGACTCACCGCTGTGAAGTAATTCAGTGTTAAAGTTGAGGTCCTGTAGCTCCTTAATCCTTAAGGATAAAGTGTTGCCCACATGGATCCTGGTGAATCACTCACTAACAAATCACTGCACACTATTTATTTAACAATATGAGCACTACGACCGATTTTATGAATTTTTGACGCGGAGCGACATAGGTTTCGTGACGTGTTTTGTATAGTACTTGGGTTAGGTTAGGTTAGGTTAGGTTAGGTTAGGTTAGGTTAGGTTAGGTTTTTTTTTTTTTTTTTTTTTTTTACGTGGTGGAATGCATTTACGCACTTCGCTCACCCCCCGCGGGGGCAGGGGGCTCGCTTCGTGTGGGACTCCTGGCCGAGGCCAGACTACCCACTAAACCACCACGGTGTTCCTCCTTCGCCCAATCCGAGCCGCGGGATAGAATGCTCACCGCGACTCGGCTAGGGACGCCCGCCCTATTTAGCGGGCCCTCCTCTCGAGGCCCCACCATCCCGGCCATCAGGTCGAGAAGGTGGGGCCCGTCCTCCTCTTAAGAATGCGCCCCAGGAACACGGAGGGGCGCATTCCGCCACATCAGCGTAAGGGCAGCGGGTCCCCCGACCCGCCGCCCGTGGCTACTCTCATTCAGGGACGCGGGCGAATTGTGCTCGCCGACGTCCCCTCGCCGGTGGCCTGCGGGGCGGGAGAGTGAGCCCAGCTCGCTCCCGTTCCCGCAGCGCCTCTCTCTTGGCCGCCATCACCTCGCTAGCAAACGAAGCGACGGCGGCCCAACACTGTTCGTTGCCGGCCATAGCTGGAACTATGGCCGACAGCGAGAGGTTAGCACCAATTGTGCTCGTGAGGGCCGTCCGTTGTCCGTCCCACGCCTCACACACGGCCAAAGTGTGGTGTGCCGTGTCGGGGTCGCCGCTGGTGCAGTTTCGGCACCGGGGCTCCGATTCCACTCCCACCACCTCCCACAGGTACTTGGCGAAGCAGCCATGACCTGTGAGAAGTTGAGTGAGGTGATACGTTGGAGCCCCATGACCCCTCTCAACCCACTCGCGCAGGACGGGCCGAACGGCCCCCACGAGCAGCGCACTGCTACGTGTCGTGCCCAACCTTTCCGCCCATTTCCGGAAGAGATCGTCGCGCGCCTCCTGTCTCCAGCGATCGATCTCCTCCGGAGCCGGTCGACCTCCGGCAACACGCCGCATCAGGGCGCCCTTCTCATACACCCGCTTGAGGACGCCAGCCTCGAGATCCCAGGGGATACTGCCCGCGATCAAACACGCCGCCTCGTAGGAGACGGTGTGGTACGCCCGTGCAGCCCTCTGCGCGATGGCGCGTTGCGGACGCCGCAGCAACGCTACATTAGCTGGGCAGAGGGCTTCCGCCCAAATGGGCGCCCCGTAGAGCGCCTTGGAGCGCACCACTCCGTCGTAGAGACGGCGGCAGGCAGATCCCGGTCCTCCGCTGTTGGGCAGCAAGCGCGAGAGCATTCCAGCAAATGCCAGCAACTTCGGAGCCAGCTGCCGGAAATGCTCCGCGAACCTCCACCGACTGTCGAGAATGAGCCCGAGGTATTTCAGGCTGCTCCCGACAGCGATGGAGGTGCCACCCACCACTATTGTTTGGTCTCGAGGCGGCGTCTGCCGAGGCCCGTGGAAGAACAGGGCCTCGGACTTTTCGAGGGCCACCTTTAGCCCCAGCGCCCCGATGCGACGCACAACGTGGGCGACGCCCGCCGTGGCGAGTACGGCGGCGTCGCGGAACGTGGGGGCCCGCGCGGTGACCAGGGTATCGTCGGCGTAGCAGAGTACACCGACCCCCCGAAGATTGGCCCCGCGCAGGACCCAGTCGTACCCTATGTTCCACAGGAGCGGCCCAAGGACCGACCCCTGTGGAACGCCACACGACATACTTCGGCGGACTACTCCGTTTTGGGCCGGGTAGATGATGACCCGGTCCACGAAGTAGTCCGCAAGAACGCGCCTGAGGTACCACGGGACATTGTGGTACCTCAGCGCCTCCGCAATGGTCTCCCAGGGGAGGGTGTTGAAAGCGTTGGCTATATCCAGCGATACAGCCAACAACACCTCACCCCCGGCGACCGCTTCGTCGACGCCGTCCCGCAGCCGGGATATGGCGTCGAGAGTCGACCTCCCGCGACGGAAGCCGAACTGGCCATCACTTAGATTGGGCCCCGCCCCCTCAAG
The DNA here is from genome assembly GCA_949126895.1 of Eilema caniola. NCBI lineage: Eukaryota > Metazoa > Arthropoda > Insecta > Lepidoptera > Erebidae > Eilema > Eilema caniola. The sequence goes on along the minus strand of OX421490.1, from coordinate 86,173 downwards.
GTGCCCGACGAGACGCGCAGCTAGCACCCGCTCAAACAGCTTGCACATCTCGCCGAGCAGAACGATGGGGCGGTAGGCCGACGGCGACTCGGCTGGGCGCCCGTGCTTCTTTAGAAGCACGAGCTTGCCGGTCTTCCATCGTCGCGGGACTCTCCCCGACGCCACACACTCCGACATGAGGGACAACGTCTCTTCTTCTAGTGCCGGCATGACGGTGGCAATAACCTTCCCAGGAATACCGTCCGGGCCCGGGGCACGATTCCTGGACTTGAGTGCCAGGATCGCAACCCCTAACTCGGCCTCGGACACGGGAGGTATTGCCCCTTCGTCAGCCGGCACCTGGCTTGGTGCTGCCATCCGCGGTGGGACCCACTCTTCCCTCGCAGGGAAGAGGGAGCTGACCACTCGGTCCAGGAGGTTGGACTCGAGAGTTCTGGTGAGGGGAGGCGCCCAGGGCCGGAGTTTCTGACTCACGACCTTGTACGGGCGCCCCCACGGGTCTCGGTCGAGACTCTCGAGCCACTCCCTCCAGGACTCCTCCTTGGCGGCTTTTATCGCCGAGCTAAGGGCCTCACGGGCGGCCCTGTACGCGGCGTGCAGTTGTTCTTCTCGGGCGAGGTCTCTAACGGCCCGCCTTCGACTGCGGGTGTACTGCCTCTGGGCTGCGTAGCTTGCGGTACGCAGCCCGGCTAGGTGGGGACGCCACCAGTACACCTGCTTCCGGGGCGGAATAGGCCTCGCCCTCTGCATCGCCGCATCGCAGACGCGAGACAGCGCTCCTGCGAGCCGCTCGCATCTCGCGTCCACGTCCAGGCCGCTCTCATGAGCAGCCCATCGCTCGACGATAGCCGCCTCTCTGGCCAGCTCCCTGTCCAGGGTTCCTAGTCGCCACCGCGGACCCTCCCCCACCAAGGGGCGGTACAGTTCCACACGAGCCGACGAGGCGGCGGGGACGACGTCGAACCGGATGTACCGATGATCCGACGCGGTCTCCACCCCCTCGGCGACCCGCCAGTTGTCGATTCGTCGCGCCAGGTCAGAACTGGCGAACGACAAATCGACAATCGAGCTCCCCTGGGGCCGCACACAGGTTTGAACCGCCCCTTGGTTCAGCAGCACCAAGCCTTGGGACACCGCCCACTCAACCAACAGCTCCCCCCGAGTGTCGGTCGCCGGAGATCCCCACGCCCGAGAGTGAGCGTTGAAATCCCCGGCCACCACAGCCGGGGTGGGGCGCACTTCCGCCAGCAGAGCCCCGACCTCCAAGAGCAACTGCTCAAATTGGGCGAGACTTCTGCTAGGGGGACAGTACACCCCAATCACTGCAGCGTCGCCCAGCACTACGCGTACGCACTCGCGGCCCCTCCGCACTCTGTCGAAGGGTGGGGCAGATCGCTGGGCGACGATAGCCACCAAGCCGCACAGGTCGCCAGCCCAATTTGGGCTGTCACGAACGTGGTACGGGTCGGCGACTATTGCCACTGTCGTCTGCCACTGCGCCATGGATTGGGCCAGAAGGTCCTGGGCCGCGACGCAGTGGTTGACGTTGGCCTGCAGGATGGAGATACGATGTGCCATTATTGTTGGGCGGTGTCCATCTCCTCCTCGTGTTGCGGCTGGGTGGGGGATGTATTGTGTTTCGTCCCACCCGCAGCTCCGCCTTTTCTCGGGGCAGCCTTCTTCCGAGAAGCGGCCTTGCACTCGCCGGATCCGAGCCGGTGACCGGACGCCACTCCTTCCGCCGCACAGACGGGGCATCTGGGCTCCGCGGAGCAGGTGGCCGACTTGTGGCCCGCCTGCCCACAGCGGAAGCAGAGCGCACTACGGTCGACACCCGCAGTGCAATTGGCCCCGACGTGCCCAGGCTCCAGGCAGCGGAAGCACCGCGCCGGTCTCGGCTCCAATGTGGTCAGCCTGACCACTGACCACCCGACGAGTATCTGACGGCCATCCGTCAACTTTCTGGCCGCTTCGATAGGGCACCGCAGCCAAGCAGTGCCCTGGCGGCCAGGTGGGCGTTGGATGTCGCCCACCTTTATGGCGTCAGGAGAGCAGCCCCCCTCAGCCGCCAGCGATGCCGCTACCGTTTGTTTGGAGGCCGTGTCGCTCAAGCCAGAGATGCGTAGCTCCACGCACCTCTCTGGCCTAGCGACACGAGCCTCGTCCAACACCTCCCTTAGTTTGGTGGCTAGGAGGTCAGCCTTCCGGGCTCGATCCTCACCAGCCACCTCCAGGATCCGAGCCCCAGTGGTGGCAGGGCGCATCCGGAGGCCGTCTATCCCGAGGGCCTTCAGGTCAATGACCCCTTCAGCCCTGGATAGAACGTCCCCGTAGGTAACGCCCCTCTCCTGCGCACCCGGAAGCAGCGTGATGGTGATCGCCGCCGTTTGTGGGGCGCGCAGCTTTCGGGGCTTCCGGCCACCACGCTTGCGCTTCGCGGCCTGCGCCGCTGGAACGGCAGCGGTCGGATCAGCTGCTGGCTGACCTGAGACCGGCTTCGCCACTTTTGGCCGCGCCGCCACCTTGCTCCAAGTGGCAGGGGCAGGCGGGGGGGCAGATGAGGACGTCGCTTCAGGCGAAGCCCGGGTCCGGCGGGCAGCTTCGGCCTCTTTGGCTGCGGCCGACTTCTTCTTCGCCTTCTTAACCTTCCTCTTCTTCTCCTCTCCAGACCCATTAGGACAGGGTTCCGTCTCATCCGATCCGCCCGGCACATGGGCAGAGACAGAGGGAGGCGATGGAGGAAGAGGCGGGAGCTCACATGTGAGTTGCTCCTGTGACCGAGCTGCAGCTCGTTTGTCCGCCTCGAGAGGAGGACGGATACGGGTCTCGGGCAGCAGACGGTCCGCAATCCCCGCGAGACGCGCGTCGATCAGAAAGGCGATCTCATTGCGGCTCATGTGGGGTGGCGCAGATTGCGCCTGCTGCTGCCAGGCACGCATTTCGGCCCGCACAGCTGCTAGCTCGGTCTGGAGCTTAGCCACCTCTTCGGATTCCGTGCGGGACCGAAGCACGCGGGCGTGCTCCAAGATGGTGGAGCACGCGAGCCTCAGGTCCCGCACGTATTGCCCCTTCAGGTGGGAGCTCTTGGTGGCGATGGTTTGCACCATCCCCACCGCTGCCTCAATGGCACCCGTCAGCCGCTCCGCACTGAGGGACTCTGCCGATTCCTGTCCCGCTTGGGGCTGTCGGCTGGGCTCTGGCTGCGGGCTAGGGGTCTCTCTAACGTAGAGAGCCCTCTGCCGCTGCCGCTGCAGTTCGTCGGCCAGCTCTCTCTCAGCACGGAGCTCGAGCTCCCGCTCCATAGCCGCGTTCAGCTCGGCCTTGGCTTGCGCCAGGCCAGCGTATTCGCCCGTGGTGGTTGGGCGACCGCGGGGCTTCTTAGTGGCCTCCTCGGCCTCTGCCTCTGGGAACCGTTTCCGCCATAGTCTTCCCGACACTGGCGAAGACGAACGCGAGCTCCCAGGGCTGGTCATTGGAATGTTGGTGAGATCCAAACGATCCAGCACCACTTTCGCGTTGGTTACTGAGCCGAGAGGCCTCGCGACCTCCGTCTCGATCTCCATATCTGCACTCGTCAGCTTCGACAGCCTCGACGAGCACCGACGGGTCTGTCCTTCGGGAACTTGGTCCCGGCTCGACGACCCTGTCTCCTCTTCGCGCTCACGCGCTTGTCGCTCGGGAGCTTGGTCCGGGCACGACGCAACTTCTTCGCCAGCAACAGACATCGTCCTTAAAAGGACAGTGCCGATGCGGTCAGAGGACATCAAAAAACACACACACAGTAAAACTGCTTGCCGCAAGATTTGCTCTACCAGATTTGGTCACCCAACGTGCCACTCCGTTACGGTGGTCACGTTGGGGTCCAGGGCACACGGCGGGGACGTACTGGTGAGCTCTTGGGGCGTGCCCCAGGTTAGGTTAGGTTAGGTTAGGTTAGGTTAGGTTAGGTTAGGTTAGGTTAGGTTAGGTTAGGTTCGGACGTAGACCGCCCTGACGGCACACAACGTCACCCTCTTGCGACGTCCGCAGAGGGTGATGGCCGTCGGGGCGATTAGAGGTTACTGCGGCATCTCATTCGAGGCGGCTTGCGTCATGGCGGGCTCCCCTCCGTGGGAGCTGGAGGCCTGTGTCCTCGCGTCAGTGTATCACTGGCGTGAGGAGGCCCGGAGCCGGGGCGAATTCCCGGCACCTTCGGAGGTGGGAGAGCGGAGGCTCCAAGCAAGACGGTCCATGCTCCTGGAGTGGGAGCGGCGGCTGGCCAATCCCACGGCTGGCAGAAGGACCGTCGAGGCGATCCGTCCGGTCCTCAGAGACTGGATGGATAGATCGCGGGGGTCGGTAACGTTCCGGATGGCGCAGGTCCTCTCGGGGCATGGATGCTTCGGGAGGTACCTGTGCCGGTTGGGACGAGAGCCGACCAGAGGGTGCCACCACTGTGGAGGCGATGATGACACGGCGCAGCACACCCTAGAGGAGTGCCCCGCGTGGGCTGGGGAGCGCCGTGCTCTCATCGCCGTAGTGGGGACGGACCTCTCGCTGCCGACCGTAGTTCTGTCTATGGTCGGCGGCGATGAGGCGTGGGCGGCGGTTCAGGCCTTCTGCGAGACGGTTATCTCGCAGAAGGAGGCGGCGGAGAGGGCGAGGGAATCTGACCCGCTTTCCCTCCCGCAGCGCCGCAAACGAGCCGGGGCCCGGAGGAGGCGGTACCACCAACTCCTCCCCCCCTAACCGGGCCGGGGCAGTAGACGCGGGGGCGTCTGCTGCCCTTACATAGGCCTCGAGGTTGAAGGCGCACGTCGTGTCGCGTGTGCCTTGCCTAGGCGGGCGGCAGAAGGACTCCTCTTCTGCCGCACCAGAGATGGGCCTGCCACCGTTGAGTGGTGGGCGACCCACACGGCGATGGCGGAAGATGTTGTTCCCGCCATCGTCGAAATGTGGTAATGACGGACACCGTGGTGGTTTAGTGGGTAGTCTGGCCTTTCTTTACAGGCCAGGAGTCCCACACGAAGCTCTCCCCCTACCCCCGTGGGGGGGGAGCGAAGTGCCTAAACGCATTCCACCACGTAAAAAAAAAAAAAAAAAAAAAAAAAAAAAAAAAAAAAAAAAAAAAAAAAAAAAAAAAAAAAAAAAAAAAAAAAAAAAAAAAAAAAAGGTTCGGACGTAGACCGCAGCGACTACTGCTACCGCTGCGGCGCGCCGGGGCACCTAATGGCCCAGTGTACTGCCGCCTTGCGCTGCGCTTTGTGCGAGGCGGCAGACAAGCCGGCGGATCACCGGCTTGGGAGTGCAGCGTGCACCACTCCCAAGCCGAAGAAGAAAAAGAAGCAGCGGAAGAAGAAGCCTCAAAAGGCAAAGCCCGCGGAGACGGGGCAGAAGGCTGGCGGCGGCGTCATAGCCCCGTCTAGGCCCGATCCACCGTCACCGAGGCCTGTAGAGGTAGCGCCGATGGTCACAGATTAGTGGGACTATCGGCGTGCTCCAGGCGAACCTAAACCACTGCGCCGCCGCTCAGGACCTTTACATCCAGAGCATGGCGCAGTGGCAGACCGGAGTAGGGATAATCACCGAGCCCTACCGACCTATCCCGCCCGACTCGCATTGGGCGGTTGACCGGGAGGGCTTGGTGGCTCTGGTCTCGCGCGCGGCTGCCGGTGCGCCCCCCCTATTGAGGATCAGGAGGGGGCGCTGTTGCGTGGCGGCCGCCGTGGGTTCGGTGACGGTGGTCGGAGCGTACTGCTCTCCGAATCGGAGCCTGTCTTGTTTCGAGCGTACCCTGGAGGAGCTGGGAACGCTCGTGCGGCAGGCTCACCCTTCACCCGTGCTCGTGGCTGGCGATTTCAACGCCAAGTCCACGGCATGGGGATCCCCCGCTACTTGTCCGCGGGGGGAGGCACTGGAAGATTGGTTGGTCTCGTCCGGGTTGATTCTGCTCAACCGGGGGACCGTCGACACGCGGGTGCGGCAACAGAGCGGGTCTATCGTGGACCTCACGTTCGCGTCCCCCGCTCTGGTGCCCCGTGTCCAAGGCTGGGAAGTCCTGGAGGGGGTCGAGACGTTATCGGACCACCGATACATTCGGTTCCGAATCTCCCCCCTCCCGGTTGCCCCGAACAGCCTGGGTGGTCCTCCGCGTGGGGAGGACAACCCGAGATGGGCCCTAAGGCGGCTGAACCGCGAGCGTCTCGCGGAGGCCGCCTTGGTCCAAAGTTGGATTCCAGTGCCGGAGGGTCCGGTGGATGTGGATGAGGAAGCCGGTTGGCTCAACGCGGCCATGACGCAGGTGTGCGACGCCAGCATGCCTCGCGTCGGGCCCCCCTCTCCACATCGTAGGGTGTATTGGTGGTCGCCCCAGCTAGCGCAGCTCCGCGCTGCGTGCGTGGCGGCGCGCCGCAGGTACACCCGAAGCCGGCGAAGACGACGTCGCGACGAAGCCCTGGAGACTCGGCTGTACGACGCGTACAGGGAGGCGAGAGCCGCCCTGCGCGCGGAAATCGCCGAGTCCAAGAAAAGGGCTTGGGAGGCAATGCTGGAGTCGATCGACCGCGACCCGTGGGGGAGGCCGTATAGGACGGTGCGTCAAAAGCTCCGTCCCTGGGCCCCCCCGGTGACGCAATCGCTCCAGCCTGCGCTCGTGGAACAGATAGTAGCAGCTCTGTTCCCCGACCGGGGAGAGTTCGCTCCCCCTCCCATGGTCGGCGACGATGTCGCGGAGAGCAGTAGAGGACTTGTGCACGCGGAGGAAGCAGCATCGCCCGAGGTCACTCCCGGGCATCTGAGGGCGGCGGTCGCAAGGCTCAAGGCCAAGAACACCGCCCCAGGGCCCGACGGTATTCCCGGTCGGGCCTGGGCATTGGCTCTGCCCGATGCCTTAGAAGAGAGAGTGGCACGGCTGCTTACCTCCTGCCTGGAACAGGGCAAGTTTCCCCGCAGGTGGAAGGTGGGGAAACTTGTCCTCATCAAGAAGGAGGGACGACCGGCGGATTCGCCTTCGGCCTATCGGCCCATCGTGTTGCTCGACGATATCGGGAAGGTGTTCGAGCGTGTGCTCGCCCACCGTATCGTCGAGCACCTGGACGGTCCCGGGCCGGGTCTCTGCGATGTCCAGTATGGTTTCCGCAGAGCCCGGTCGACGGTGGACGCGATCCGCCGGGTGCAGTCCCTAGTGAAGGACGCGGCTTCGGGGACCGGGGTGGTATTGGCGGTGAGTTTAGACATCGCCAATGCTTTTAACACCCTCCCCTGGAGCTGCATCCATGAGGCGCTGCGCTACCATCGTGTGCCGGACTGCCTGCGGAGGGTAGTTCTGTCCTACCTCTCCCAACGGGCAGTCACCTATCCGACACAGGATGGTGGCGCCGCTCTGAGAGCAATGTCGTGCGGCGTTCCGCAGGGCTCCGTTTTAGGACCCCTGCTGTGGAACGTCGGCTACGACTGGGTGCTGCGCGGTGCGACTCTTCGGGGGGTCAGCGTAACGTGTTACGCTGACGATACCCTCGTCACCGCGCAGGGGGATACCTACAGGGAGGCGGCTCTCAGAGCAACAGCCGGAGTGGCCCACTTCGTGAGGCGAATCCGCCTTATTGGGTTGGAGGTCGCCTTGCAGAAGTCCGAGGCGGTTTGTTTTTCTGCCCCTCGGTCGGCGCCGCCGGCTGGAGCGCACATTGTGGTGGGCGGAGTATCGATCGGCATACGAAAGACGATGCGTTATTTGGGCATCGTCCTCGATAGCCGATGGTGCTTCCGGGAGCACTTCCAGGGACTCGCGCCCCGACTCGTGGGTGCTGCGAGGGCGCTTGGTCGTCTGCTCCCGAATCTCGGTGGGCCCTCGGGCGGCTGCCGACGCCTTTACACGTCGGTGGTTCGCTCGATGGCACTATACGGGGCGCCCATATGGGTAGAGGCCCTCGACGCCGAAAATATCGCGCTGCTGCGACGGGCGCAGCGGGCGATGGCGTTGAAGGTCGTGAGAGGGTACGGCACGGTCTCGCTCGAGGCCGCGTGCGTGCTCGCAGGAACTCCACCATGGGACCTGGAGGCCGAGGTGTTGGCGGAAGTATTCTGCCGGACCTCTGAGGCCAGGGCCCGGGGAGTCGGCCCGCCGCCGAGGGAGGTCGCGTGCTGGAGGGAGGACCTCCGGGGCGATCTCCTTAGGCGGTGGTCCGAGCGGTTGGAAGAGCCTCGCGCCGGTGTTCTGACCATCGACGCGATCCGACCCATCCTGCAGGAGTGGGTCGACAGGCGGCACGGGGCGGTCACCTTTCGCCTGGCGCAGATGCTCACCGGACACGGTTGTTTCGGTGAGTATCTGTTCCGGGTGGCCAAGAGGGAGCCGTCTCCGGTGTGCCACAGCTGCGGCCACCCCGAGGACACAGCCACGCACACGCTGGCGGAGTGCCCGGGGTGGAGCCGTCAACGCGCAGCTCTTGTCGACGTAGTCGGCGCCGACCTAACGCTCTCGACCATCATCCAGGCGATGGTCGACAGTGAGGCGGCGTGGACGGCGATGATCACGTTCAGCGAGGACGTGATCTCGCTCAAGGAGGAGGCGGAGCGGATCAGGGAACTGGATCCTCTCGCTGATCCGATCCGTCGCAGGCGAGTCGGGCGAAGGCGGGCCGCGACGCTCCATCGCGGCCTTCCTCCTTGACGGGGACTCACGGCCCGCGGTACCAGGACTACCGCCGGCCGTGCAACGCCAGGTCCCCCCCCAGGTCGGTAGTGTCGTGTCTGCACACTGTACCTAGTAGGATGTCGTCCCCCCTACCCATAGGACGACACCACTGAAGGAAGCCCCTCCCGCTCTTTACACGGGAGGTGTGGCTGACCGCTGCGGGTGTTGTGGTTGTTGTGACCTTGTTCCCACGACACCCGCCCACTAGAAGCGGAGAAAGAGGACACCCCGGTTAGGTTTAGTCCGTGCGAGTCGGACATAACCCGCGTGCGTCCTGGCACGCGGGTATCCATAACGGATTCCCCCGGGTTAAAAAAAAAAAAAAAAAAAAAAGGTTAGGTTAGGTTAGGTTAGGTTAGGTTGGGGTGCCAATGTCGGAGAACCTCCTCGTGTGCTCGCCCTTCCATCTGGGCGAGCCGGTGCACCCTGGGCAACACTGGGAACGACTTTACCAGTGGCTAATGCTCCGACACAGGGGAGGGAATCACGGTCCTGACCCGGCGTGGACAGGCGTGAGACGGCCACTCCTTGGACTTCTCGTTTATAGAAGCCCATTATGGAGTGGCCTGGGGCATACCGTACCTGAGCTCCCGCTCGGTACGGGGGCCCCCTTCACGGGGGCTGTATTAGGCAGTCTTCAGGCTGCCGAAGCCGGAACCCTGGCGCAAGTCAGAACCGGTGGGCACTGCCACGTGGCGGTGTCTGCGAGGAAGGACACCTCTATAAAAGAACCACTCGGTTGGAGCCTCCTGGCGTAGGCATTTCGCTGAAACCAGGAGGCGGGCCCGGTGTCTTCCCGACACCGTGGTGAGTCGTGTTGGCCGGATGGGTGCGCCTGTTCGGTCGTTCGGCGTCGGCCCGCAGCTCCGTTGTATCGGAGCTGTGGCGCCGCGATGGTGGTGTTCGGCTGGGTGGGCTTGCTCGCTCAGCCGTCCGGTGTTGTCCCGCCGGCGTTTGGCCGAGTGTGCGGGACCAAAGTGGAAGACAACCACGTTAAAAAACAAAATAAACTACAAAAATGAAAAAGGTGAACCTTCCAACAACACACCAGGAGGGTACCGGTCGCCCCGCGACCGGAGAATCCCTCCATGGCGGGGAGTCAGCACACACTCAGGTGTGTGATGACTCTCCGCCATGCAGTCCCATCGTATCTGGTGGGGACACAGGACACCTCAACGCGACAGGACCGGGGAGCAGACCCAGCGCTCCCAAAACAGCGCCGAGTGCGTACACCGGTACGCGGAGCCGGCGCTCGCGAACGTTTTTTCGTTCGCCGGGCTCAGCAGGTGCCCAGGAGACGACCGAGGCGTCGCCTTTGGCGACGAGAGCCGGTCGCTCTCAGTCGAGGTCGCCGTCCCCGACAAGGACGAGCACAGCGAAGGCAGAGGAGACCGAGGCGTCGCCTTTGGCGACGAGTGCCGGTCTGCCGCCGTCGAGGTCACCGTCCCTCACGAGGACGGCCAAGAAGAAGGGGGATGTGACGCCCGCCACCACACCCCGGGGCAGGAGACCCGTGGTGGTCCTGAAGCGTTTATTTATACGCTCGATGAACCCCAGCTCCACCCGGGATTCATCGGAGGCTGAGGACGACGTGATGGTGCAGGAGGACCGGGGGAATCAAACATTCTTCCGAGCGAGCCTTGGCACCCCCACCGGGGAGAACGTCGCCACACCTCCGGTGTTTCAGAGGAAGCGGCAGGCGTCGCCGTCGCCCCCAGAGACCACAAGCTCCGCAGAGTCTGCGAAAGAAAGTGGTGGGAAGCCGGTACCCGCCAGGAAGCCCGTGAGCAAAAGGGGCAGGGGTCGCCCCCCTACCACGGGCCGGTACGTCGGCCTCGCAGCTGCGCAGGCCGAGCTGAACGCGCAGAGGCGCCTGGCCCTGGACCTCGACGCGGAGGAGGAGCTTGCGGCCAAGGCAGCGGCCATCCGCCGCCGTCCTCCGTCGGAGGGCAAGCCGAGGGCGGAGAACTACTCCTGCCCGGCGGAGTCAACGCGCACAGCACCGAGCGCGATCCTGTGCCAGTGGGCTAAGGAGGGCCTGGACGCCCTCGGCATGGTCGGGGCAAGGTCGAAGAACCTGAAGGGTACATATGTACGCGTCATCAATGACGCGTCGTGTACCCTTCAGGCAGTCTTCGACGAGCTGAGACGGCGGACGGCCTCGGAGGAGACGCTGCTGCTGGAGAAGGAGGTCGGCAGGCAAGCGGCTCTGCTGGAGCGGCAGACTCGCCAGCTGGAGGAGCAGGCTGCCGAGATTAAGCAGCAGGCCCTGGAATTAACACAGCTGAGGGCGGAGATTGCGGCCTTGAGCAGGCCGGCGGCGGTGGCGCAGGCTGCTCCAGCTTGCCCCAGGGAGGCACCATCGCTCAAGGAGGAGGTGATGCGGGCGGTGAGGTTGGTCGTCGGCGAATTGGTGGCCGACCGGATCGCCCCAATCGAGGCCAGACTCGGCCGGGAAACCGCGTCCAGCGTCGCCCCCCCCGATCCTGTGTCGCCTCCTCCGCGGACGGATCCAGGCCTGTCCGTAGTTCCACCACCAACTGCTTCGACGTCGCATGCGCCTCTGCCCGGCTTGGATGTCCCCAAATCCAAGGGGAAGAAGAAGCCGGGCAGAAGCAAGAAGGGGAAGGCCGCTGCCGTCCCTGCAGCCGCTCCTGCAGCCGCTCCTGCAGCCGCTCCTGCAGCCGTCCGTGCAGCCCCTGAGTCCCGACCAGTTCCGCCGCCACCAGTCCCCACGGAGGAACCGTGGAGTGTGGTGGCGGCGAGGAAGAAGGGAAAGAAGAAGGAGAAGGCCGCCAAGGCGACCCCGGCTTCCACCCGGCGGCCTCCTCCTCCTCCTCCTACTCCACGCAGAGGGAAGCCCTCCGCTGCTCCCCAGAGCAAGCCCGGCGCCAACCTGCGTCCCCCGACGACGGCGGCTGTAGTTCTTACGCTACGGCCAGCGGCCGCCGAAGGGGGCGCTAGCTACGAGGCGCTCATCAAGGCAGCCAAGGCCTCCATAAAGCTGGCCCAGCTGGGGATCACGGAGGGCGTGAAGATCAAGACAGCCGCCACCGGAGCCCGCCTCCTCGAGATCGGAGGCGAGGATAGAGAGGCGAGGGCGGACCGCCTAGCAGCGAAGCTGCGAGAGGTCCTCCCTGCGGAGACGGTAACGGTCTCCAGGCCTGTGAGGTGTGCAGAACTGCGCATCTCCGGGCTGGATGACTCCGTCTCCGCGGCAGAGGTGGCGGCCAGCGTGGAGTCCGCCGGCGGGTGCCCCGAGGGTACCGCCAGACCCGGCTCTTTACACCGGGACTGGCGAGGCCTCGGGGTAGTGTTTGTGAAGTGCCCGGTGGCCGCGGCCAAGAAATTGGCTGCGACCGGGAGGCTTCTGGTGGGGTGGTCGGCGGCTCAAGTGAAGCTCGTCGACCCCAAGCCCCTTCGGTGTTACCGGTGCCTCCACACCGGGCACACGAAGGCCAAGTGCACCTCGGACGTCGACCGCAGCGACTACTGCTACCGCTGCGGCGCGCCGGGGCACCTAATGGCCCAATGTACCGCCGCCTTGCGCTGCGCTTTGTGCGAGGCGGCGGACAAGCCGGCGGATCACCGGCTTGGGAGTGCAGCGTGCACCACTCCCAAGCCGAAGAAGAAAAAGAAGAAGAAGAAGAAGAAGCCTCAAAAGGCAAAGCCCGTGGAGTCGGGGCAGAAGGCTGGCGGTGGCGTCATAGCCCCGTCTAGGCCCGATCCACCGTCCCCAAGGCCTGTAGAGGTAACGCCGATGGTCACCGATTAGTGGGACTATCGGCGTGCTCCAGGCGAACCTAAACCACTGCGCCGCCGCTCAGGACCTTTACATCCAGAGCATGGCGCAGTGGCAGACCGGAGTAGGGATAATCACCGAGCCCTACCGACCTATCCCGCCCGATTCGCATTGGGCGGTTGACCGGGAGGGCTTGGTGGCTCTGGTCTCGCGCGCGGCTGCCGGTGCGCCCCCTTTATTGAGGATCAGGAGGGGGCGCTGTTGCGTGGCGGCCGCCGTGGGTTCGGTGACGGTGGTCGGAGCGTACTGCTCTCCGAATCGGAGCCTGTCTTGGTTCGAGCGTCTCCTGGAGGAGCTGGGAACGCTCGTGCGACAGGCTCACCCTTCACCCGTGCTCGTGGCTGGCGATTTCAACGCCAAGTCCACGGCATGGGGATCCCCCGCTACTTGTCCGCGGGGGGAGGCACTGGAAGATTGGTTGGTCTCGTCCGGGTTGATTCTGCTCAACCGGGGGACCGTCGACACGTGGGCGCGGCAACAGAGCGGGTCTATCGTGGACCTCACGTTCGCGTCCCCCGCTCTGGTGCCCCGTGTCCAAGGCTGGGAAGTCCTGGAGGGGGCGGAGACGTTATCGGACCACCGATACATTCGGTTCCGAATCTCCCCCCTTCCGGTTGCCCCGAACAGCCTGGGTGGTCCTCCGCGTGGGGAGGACAACCCGAGATGGGCCCTAAGGCGGCTGAACCGCGAGCGTCTCGCGGAGGCCGCCTTGGTCCAAAGTTGGATTCCAGTGCCGGAGGGTCCGGTGGATGTGGATGAGGAAGCCGGTTGGCTCAACGCGGCCATGACGCAGGTGTGCGACGCCAGCATGCCTCGCGTCGGGCCCCCCTCTCCACATCGTAAGGTGTATTGGTGGTCGCCCCAGCTAGCGCAGCTCCGTGCTGCGTGCGTGGCGGCGCGCCGCAGGTACACCCGAAGCCGGCGAAGACGACGTCGCGACGAAGCCCTGGAGACTCGGCTGTACGACGCGTACAGGGAGGCGAGAGCCGCCCTGCGCGCGGAAATCGCCGAGTCCAAGAAAAGGGCTTGGGAGGCAATGCTGGAGTCGATCGACCGCGACCCGTGGGGGAGGCCGTATAGGACGGTGCGTCAAAAGCTCCGTCCCTGGGCCCCCCCGGTGACGCAATCGCTCCAGCCTGCGCTCGTGGAACAGATAGTAGCAGCTCTGTTCCCCGACCGGGGAGAGTTCGCTCCCCCTCCCATGGTCGGCGACGATGTCGCGGAGAGCAGTAGAGGACTTGTGCACGCGGAGGAAGCAGCATCGCCCGAGGTCACTCCCGGGCATCTGAGGGCGGCGGTCGCAAGGCTCAAGGCCAAGAACACCGCCCCAGGGCCCGACGGTATTCCCGGTCGGGCCTGGGCATTGGCTCTGCCCGATGCCTTAGAAGAGAGAGTGGCACGGCTGTTTACCTCCTGCCTGGAACAGGGCAAGTTTCCCCGCAGGTGGAAGGTGGGGAAACTTGTCCTCATCAAGAAGGAGGGACGACCGGCGGATTCGCCTTCGGCCTATCGGCCCATCGTGTTGCTCGACGATATCGGGAAGGTGTTCGAGCGTGTGCTCGCCCACCGTATCGTCGAGCACCTGGACGGTCCCGGGCCGGGTCTCTGCGATGTCCAGTATGGTTTCCGCAGAGCCCGGTCGACGGTGGACGCGATCCGCCGGGTGCAGTCCCTTGTGAAGGACGCGGCTTCGGGGAACGGGGTGGTATTGGCGGTGAGTATAGACATCGCCAATGCTTTTAACACCCTCCCCTGGAGCTGCATCCATGAGGCGCTGCGCTACCATCGTGTGCCGGACTGCCTGCGGAGGGTAGTTCTGTCCTACCTCTCCCAACGGGCAGTCACCTATCCGACACAGGATGGTGGCGCCGCTCTGAGAGCAATGTCGTGCGGCGTTCCGCAGGGCTCCGTTTTAGGACCCCTGCTGTGGAACGTCGGCTATGACTGGGTGCTGCGCGGTGCGACTCTTCGGGGGGTCAGCGTAACGTGTTACGCTGACGATACCCTCGTCACCGCGCAGGGGGATACTTTCAGGGAGGCGGCTCTCAGAGCAACAGCCGGAGTGGCCCACTTCGTGAGGCGAATCCGCCTTATTGGGTTGGATGTCGCCTTGCAGAAGTCCGAGGCGGTTTGTTTTTCTTCCCCTCGGTCGGCGCCGCCGGCTGGAGCGCACATTGTGGTGGGCGGAGTATCGATCGGCATACGAAAGACGATGCGTTATTTGGGCATCGTCCTCGATAGCCGATGGTGCTTCCGGGAGCACTTCCAGGGACTCGCGCCCCGACTCGTGGGTGCTGCGAGGGCGCTTGGTTGTCTGCTCCCGAATCTCGGTGGGCCCTCGGGCAGCTGCCGACGCCTTTACACGTCGGTGGTTCGCTCGATGGCACTATACGGGGCGCCCATATGGGTAGAGGCCCTCGACGCCGAAAATATCGCGCTGCTGCGACGGGCGCAGCGGGCGATGGCGTTGAGGGTCGTGAGAGGGTACGGCACGGTCTCGCTCGAGGCCGCGTGCGTGCTCGCAGGAACTCCACCATGGGACCTGGAGGCCGAGGTGTTGGCGGAAGTTTTCTGCCGGACCTCTGAGGCCAGGGCCCGGGGAGTCGGCCCGCCGCCGAGGGAGGTCGCGTGCTGGAGGGAGGACCTCCGGGGCGATCTTCTTAGGCGGTGGTCCGAGCGGTTGGAAGAGCCTCGCGCCGGTGTTCTGACCATCGACGCGATCCGACCCATCCTGCAGGAGTGGGTCGACAGGCGGCACGGGGCGGTCACCTTTCGCCTGGCGCAGATGCTCACCGGACACGGTTGTTTCGGTGAGTATCTGTTCCGGGTGGCCAAGAGGGAGCCGTCTCCGGTGTGCCACAGCTGCGGCCACCCCGAGGACACAGCCACGCACACGCTGGCGGAGTGCCCGGGGTGGAGCCGTCAACGCGCAGCTCTTGTCGACGTAGTCGGCGCCGACCTAACGCTCTCGACCATCATCCAGGCGATGGTCGACAGTGAGGCGGCGTGGACGGCGATGATCACGTTCAGCGAGGACGTGATCTCGCTCAAGGAGGAGGCGGAGCGGATCAGGGAACTGGATCCTCTCGCTGATCCGATCCGTCGCAGGCGAGTCGGGCGAAGGCGGGCCGCGACGCTCCATCGCGGCCTTCCTCCTTGACGGGGACTCACAGCCCGCGGTACCAGGACTACCGCCGGCTGTGCAACGCCAGGTCCCCCCAGGTCGGTAGTGTCGTGTCTGCACACTGTACCTAGTAGGATGTCGTCCCCCCCCCTACCCATAGGACGACACCACTGAAGGAAGCCACACCTCCCGCTCTTTACACGGGAGGTGCGGCTGACCGCTGCGGGTGTTGTGGTTGTTGTGACCTTGTTCCCACGACACCCGCCCACTAGAAGCGGAGAAAGAGGACACCCCGGTTAGGTTTAGTCCGTGCGAGTCGGACATAACCCGCGTGCGTCCTGGCACGCGGGTATCCATAACGGATTCCCCCGGGTTAAAAAAAAAAAAAAAAAAAAAAAAAAAAAAAAAAAAAGGTTAGGTTGGGGTGCCAATGTCGGAGAACCTCCTCGTGTGCTCGCCCTTCCATCTGGGCGAGCCGGTGCACCCTGGGCAACACTGGGAACGACTTTACCAGTGGCTAATGCTCCGACACACAGGGGGGGAAATCACGGTCCTGACCCGGCGTGGACAGGCGTGAAACGGCCACTCCTTGGACTTCTCGTTTATAGAAGCCCATTATGGAGTGGCCTGGGGCATACCGTACCTGAGCTCCCGCTCGGTACGGGGGCCCCCTTCACGGGGGCTGTATTAGGCAGTCTTCAGGCTGCCGAAGCCGGAACCCTGGCGCAAGTCAGAACCGGTGGGCACTGCCACGTGGCGGTGTCTGCGAGGAAGGACACCTCTATAAAAGAACCACTCGGTGGGAGCCTCCTGGCGTAGGCATTTCGCTGAAACCAGGAGGCGGGCCCGGTGTCTTCCCGACACCGTGGTGAGTCGTGTTGGCCGGATGGGTGCGCCTGTTCGGTCGTTCGGCGTCGGCCCGCAGCTCCGTTGTATCGGAGCTGTGGCGCCGCGATGGTGGTGTTCGGCTGAGTGGGCTTGCTCGCTCAGCCGTCCGGTGTAGTCCCGCCGGCGTTTGGCCGAGTGTGCGGGACCAATGTGGAGACAACCACGTTAAAAAACAAAATAACCAAAAAACACAAAATGAAAAAGGTGAACTTGCCAACATTACACCAGGAGGGTACCGGTCGCTCCGCGACCGGAGAATCCCTCCATTGCGGGGAGTCAGCACACACTCAGGTGTGTGATGACTCGCCGCAATGCAGTCCCGTCGTATCTGGTGGGGACACAAGCCACCTAGGTTCGAGTGGACCGGGGAGCAGACCCAGCGCTCCCAAAACAGCGTCGAGTGCGTACACCGGTACGCGGAGCCGGCGCTCGCGAACGTTCTTCCGTTCGCCGGGCTCATCAGGTGCCCAAGAGAAGACCGAGGCGTCGCCTTTGGCGACGAGAGCCGGTCGTTCTCAGTCGAGGTCGCCGTCCCCGACAAGGACGAGCACAGCCAGTGGGGGAACGAAGGCAGAGGAGACCGAGGCGTCGCCTTTGGCGACGAGTGCCGGTCTCCCGCCGTCGAGGTCGCCGTCCCTCACGAGGACGGCCAAGAAGGGGGATGCGACAGCCGCAGTCAGCGCCACAACCACACCCCGTGGCAGGAAACCCGTGGTGGTGCTGAAGCGGCTGTTTATACGCCCAATGCATCCCAGCTCCACCCGGGATTCATCGGACGGAGCTGAGGACGACGACGTCATGGTGCAGGAGGACCGGGGGAACCAGACGTTCTTCCGAGCGAGTCTCGGCACCCCGACCGGAGAGAACGTCGCCACTCCCCCGGTGTTCCAGCGGAAGCGGCAGGCGTCGCCGACGCCCCCAGAGACCACAAGTTCCGCGGACTCTGCGGCGGAAAGTGGCGGGATGCTGGAGCTGCCCAGAAAGCCCGTGAGTAAAAGGGGCAGGGGTCGCCCCCCTACCACGGGTCGGTATGTCGGCCTTGCGGCGGCGCAGGCCGAGCTCAACGCGCAGAGGCGCCTGGCCCTGGACCTCGACGCGGAGGAGGAGGTTGCGGCCAAGACAGCGGCCATCCGGCGCCGTCCTCCGTCGGAGAGCAAGCCGAGGGCCGAGGGCTACTCCTGCCCGGCGGAGTCAGCGCGGACAGCGCCAAGCGCGACCCTCTGCCAGTGGGCTAGGGAGGGGCTGGACGCCCTCGGCATGGTCAAGGCGAGGTCGAAGAACCTGAAGGGTACATATGTACGCGTCATCAATGACGCGTCGTGTACCCTTCAGGCAGTCTTTGACGAGCTTAGGCGGAGAACGGCCTCGGAGGAGACGCTGCTGCTGGAGAAGGAGGTCGGCAGGCAAGCGGCTAAACTGGAGCTGCAGACACGTAAGCTGGAGGAGCAGGCTGCCGAGTTAAAGCAGCAGGCTCTCGAACTAATACAGCTGCGGGCGGAGATTGCGGCCTTGAGCCGGCCGGCGGCAGTGGCGCCGCCTGCTCCAACATGCCCCATGGAAGCAGGGGGGTCCTCGCTTAAGGAGGAGGTTATGCGGGCGGTGAGGCTGGTCGTCGGCGAGTTGGTGTCCGACCGAATCGCACCGATCGAGGCCAGACTTGGCCGAGAGACCCGACCTAGTGTCGCCCCCTCCGAACCTGTCTTGTTTTCTCCGCGGACGGCCCCCGGCCAGTCCATGGAGGCAGTGGTGGCTCCACCACCACCGGTTTCTACGTCGCCTGCGCCTCTGCCCGGCTTGGATGTCCCCAAATCCAAGGGGAAGAAGAAGTCGGGCAGAGGCAAGAAGGGGAAGGCCGCTGCTGTTCCCGCAGCTGCCCCTGCGGCCGCTCCTGCAACCCCGGAGCCCCGACCAGCCCCGCCACCACCAGTCCCTACGGAGGAACCGTGGAATGTGGTGGCGGCAAAGAAGAAGAAGGAGAAGAAGAAGGAGAAGGCCGCCAAGGCGACCCCGGCTTCCACCCGGCGGCCTCCTCCTCCTCCTCCTACTCCACGCCGAGGGAAGCCCTCCGCTGCTCCCCAGAGCAAGCCCGGCGCCAACCTGCGTCCCCCGTCGACGGCGGCTGTAGTTCTCACGCTACGGCCGGCTGCCGCCGAGGGGGGTGCTACCTACGAGGCGCTCATTAAGACGGCCAAGGCCTCCATCAAGTTGGCCCAGCTGGGGATCACGGAGGGCGTGAAGATCAAGACGGCCGCCACCGGAGCCCGCCTCCTCGAGATCGGAGGCGAGGATCGAGAGGCGAGGGCGGACCGTCTAGCAGCAAGGCTGCGAGAGGTCCTCCCTGCGGAGACGGTAACGGTCTCCAGGCCTGTGAGGTGTGCAGAATTGCGCATCTCCGGGCTGGACGACTCCGTCTCCGCGGCAGAGGTGGCGGCCAGCGTGGAGTCCGCCGGCGGGTGCCCCGAGGGTACGGCCAGACCCGGCTCTTTACACCGGGACTGGCGAGGCCTCGGGGTTGTGTTTGTCAAGTGCCCGGTGGCCGCGGCCAAGAAATTGGCTGCGACCGGGAGGCTACTGGTGGGGTGGTCGGCGGCTCAAGTGAAGCTCGTCGACCCCAAGCCCCTTCGGTGCTACCGGTGCCTCCACACCGGGCACACGAAGGCCAAGTGCACCTCGGACGTAGACCGCAGCGACTACTGCTACCGCTGCGGCGCGCCGGGGCACCTAATGGCCCAGTGCACTGCCGCCTTGCGCTGCGCTTTGTGCGAGGCGGCAGACAAGCCGGCGGATCACCGGCTTGGGAGTGCAGCGTGCACCACTCCCAAGCCGAAGAAGAAGAAAAGAAAGAAGAAGCCTCAAAAGGCAAAGCCCGTGGTGTCGGGGCAGAAGGCTGGCGGCGGCGTCATAGCCCCGTCTAGGCCCGATCCACCGTCCCCAAGGCCTGTAGAGGTAGCGCCGATGGTCACAGATTAGTGGGACTATCGGCGTCCTCCAGGCGAACCTAAACCACTGCGCCGCCGCTCAGGACCTTTACATCCAGAGCATGGCGCAGTGGCAGACCGGGGTAGGCATAATCACCGAGCCCTACCGACCTATCCCGCCCGATTCGCATTGGGCGGTTGACCGGGAGGGCTTGGTGGCTCTGGTCTCGCGCGCGGCTGCCGGTGCGCCCCCCTTATTGAGGATCAAGAGGGGGCGCTGTTGCGTGGCGGCCGCCGTGGGTTCGTTGACGGTGGTCGGAGCGTACTGCTCTCCGAATCGGAGCCTGTCCTGTTTCGAGCGTACCCTGGAGGAGCTGGGAACGCTCGTGCGACAGGCTCACCCTTCACCCGTGCTCGTGGCTGGCGACTTCAACGCCAAGTCCACGGCATGGGGATCCCCCGCTACTTGTCCGCGGGGGGAGGCACTGGAAGATTGGTTGGTCTCGTCCGGGTTGATTCTGCTCAACCGGGGGACCGTCGACACGCGGGTGCGGCAACAGAGCGGGTCTATCGTGGACCTCACGTTCGCGTCCCCCGCTCTGGTGCCCCGTGTCCAAGGCTGGGAAGTCCTGGAGGGGGTCGAGACGTTATCGGACCACCGATACATTCGGTTCCGAATCTCCCCCCTTCCGGTTGCCCCGAACAGCCTGGGTGGTCCTCCGCGTGGGGAGGACAACCCGAGATGGGCCCTAAGGCGGCTGAACCGCGAGCGTCTCGCGGAGGCCGCCTTGGTCCAAAGTTGGATTCCAGTGCCGGAGGGTCCGGCGGATGTGGATGAGGAAGCCGATTGGCTCAACGCGGCCATGACGCAGGTGTGCGACGCTAGTATGCCTCGCGTCGGGCCCCCCTCTCCACATCGTAAGGTGTATTGGTGGTCGCCCCAGCTAGCGCAGCTCCGTGCTGCGTGCGTGGCGGCGCGCCGCAAGTACACCCGAAGCCGGCGAAGACGACGTCGCGACGAAGCCCTGGAGACTCGGCTGTACGACGCGTACAGGGAGGCGAGAGCCGCCCTGCGCGCGGAAATCGCCGAGTCCAAGAAAAGGGCTTGGGAGGCAATGCTGGAGTCGATCGACCGCGACCCGTGGGGGAGGCCGTATAGGACGGTGCGTCAAAAGCTCCGTCCCTGGGCCCCCCCGGTGACGCAATCGCTCCAGCCTGCGGCCGTGGAACAGATAGTAGCAGCTCTGTTCCCCGACCGGGGAGAGTTCGCTCCCCCTCCCATGGTCGGCGACGATGTCGCGGAGAGCAGTAGAGGACTTGTGCACGCGGAGGAAACAGCATCGCCCGAGGTCACTCCCGGGCATCTGAGGGCGGCGGTTGCAAGGCTCAAGGCCAAAAACACCGCCCCAGGGCCCGACGGTATTCCCGGTCGGGCCTGGGCATTGGCT
This sequence comes from Eilema caniola, assembly GCA_949126895.1. NCBI lineage: Eukaryota > Metazoa > Arthropoda > Insecta > Lepidoptera > Erebidae > Eilema > Eilema caniola. The sequence goes on along the minus strand of OX421490.1, from coordinate 65,322 downwards.
CTGCCCGATGCCTTAGAAGAGAGAGTGGCACGGCTGTTTACCTCCTGCCTGGAACAGGGCAAGTTTCCCCGCAGGTGGAAGGTGGGGAAACTTGTCCTCATCAAGAAGGAGGGACGACCGGCGGATTCGCCTTCGGCCTATCGGCCCATCGTGTTGCTCGACGATATCGGGAAGGTGTTCGAGCGTGTGCTCGCCCACCGTATCGTCGAGCACCTGGACGGTCCCGGGCCGGGTCTCTGCGATGTCCAGTATGGTTTCCGCAGAGCCCGGTCGACGGTGGACGCGATCCGCCGGGTGCAGTCCCTAGTGAAGGACGCGGCTTCGGGGAACGGGGTGGTATTGGCGGTGAGTATAGACATCGCCAATGCTTTTAACACCCTCCCCTGGAGCTGCATCCATGAGGCGCTGCGCTACCATCGTGTGCCGGACTGCCTGCGGAGGGTAGTTCTGTCCTACCTCTCCCAACGGGCAGTCACCTATCCGACACAGGATGGTGGCGCCGCTCTGAGAGCAATGTCGTGCGGCGTTCCGCAGGGCTCCGTTTTAGGACCCCTGCTGTGGAACGTCGGCTATGACTGGGTGCTGCGCGGTGCGACTCTTCGGGGGGTCAGCGTAACGTGTTACGCTGACGATACCCTCGTCACCGCGCAGGGGGATACCTATAGGGAGGCGGCTCTCAGAGCAACAGCCGGAGTGGCCCACTTCGTGAGGCGAATCCGCCTTATTGGGTTGGATGTCGCCTTGCAGAAGTCCGAGGCGGTTTGTTTTTCTTCCCCTCGGTCGGCGCCGCCGGCTGGAGCGCACATTGTGGTGGGCGGAGTGTCCATCGGCATACGAAAGACGATGCGTTATTTGGGCATCGTCCTCGATAGCCGATGGTGCTTCCGGGAGCACTTCCAGGGACTCGCGCCCCGACTCGTGGGTGCTGCGAGGGCGCTTGGTCGTCTGCTCCCGAATCTCGGTGGGCCCTCGGGCGGCTGCCGACGCCTTTACACGTCGGTGGTTCGCTCGATGGCACTATACGGGGCGCCCATATGGGTAGAGGCCCTCGACGCCGAAAATATCGCGCTGCTGCGACGGGCGCAGCGGGCGATGGCGTTGAAGGTTGTGAGAGGGTACGGCACGGTCTCGCTCGAGGCCGCGTGCGTGCTCGCAGGAACTCCACCATGGGACCTGGAGGCCGAGGTGTTGGCGGAAGTTTTCTGCCGGACCTCTGAGGCCAGGGCCCGGGGAGTCGGCCCGCCGCCGAGGGAGGTCGCGTGCTGGAGGGAGGACCTCCGGGGCGATCTTCTTAGGCGGTGGTCCGAGCGGTTGGAAGAGCCTCGCGCCGGTGTTCTGACCATCGACGCGATCCGACCCATCCTGCAGGAGTGGGTCGACAGGCGGCACGGGGCGGTCACCTTTCGCCTGGCGCAGATGCTCACCGGACACGGTTGTTTCGGTGAGTATCTGTTCCGGGTGGCCAAGAGGGAGCCGTCTCCGGTGTGCCACAGCTGCGGCCACCCCGTGGACACAGCCACGCACACGCTGGCGGAGTGCCCGGGGTGGAGCCGTCAACGCGCAGCTCTTGTCGACGTAGTCGGCGCCGACCTAACGCTCTCGACCATCATCCAGGCGATGGTCGACAGTGAGGCGGCGTGGACGGCGATGATCACGTTCAGCGAGGACGTGATCTCGCTCAAGGAGGAGGCGGAGCGGATCAGGGAACTGGATCCTCTCGCTGATCCGATCCGCCGCAGGCGAGTCGGGCGAAGGCGGGCCGCGACGCTCCATCGCGGCCTTCCTCCTTGACGGGGACTCACGGCCCGCGGTACCAGGACTACCGCCGGCTGTGCAACGCCAGGTCCCCCCAGGTCGGTAGTGTCGTGTCTGCACACTGTACCTAGTAGGATGTCGTCCCCCCTACCCATAGGACGACACCACTGAAGGAAGCCCCTCCCTCCCGCTCTTTACACGGGAGGTGTGGCTGACCGCTGCGGGTGTTGTGGTTGTTGTGACCTTGTTCCCACGACACCCGCCCACTAGAAGCGGAGAAAGAGGACACCCCGGTTAGGTTTAGTCCGTGCGAGTCGGACATAACCCGCGTGCGTCCTGGCACGCGGGTATCCATAACGGATTCCCCCGGGTTAAAAAAAAAAAAAAAAAAAAAAAAAAAAAAGGTTAGGTTAGGTTAGGTTGGGGTGCCAATGTCGGAGAACCTCCTCGTGTGCTCGCCCTTCCATCTGGGCGAGCCGGTGCACCCTGGGCAACACTGGGAACGACTTTACCAGTGGCTAATGCTCCGACACAGGGGGGAAATCACGGTCCTGACCCGGCGTGGACAGGCGTGATACGGCCACTCCTTGGACTTCTCGTTTATAGAAGCCCATTATGGAGTGGCCTGGGGCATACCGTACCTGAGCTCCCGCTCGGTACGGGGGCCCCCTTCATGGGGGCTGTAATAGGCAGTCTTCAGGCTGCCGAAGCCGGAACCCTGGCGCAAGTCAGAACCGGGGGGCACTGCCACGTGGCGGTGTCTGCGAGGAAGGACACCTCTATAAAAGAACCACTCGGTTGGAGCCTCCTGGCGTAGGCATCCCGCTGAAACCAGGAGGCGGGCCCGGTGTCTTCCCGACACCGTGGTGAGTCGGGTTGGCCGGATGGGTGCGCCTGTTCGGTCGTTCGGCGTCGGCCCGCAGCTCCGTTGTATCGGAGCTGTGGCGCCGCGATGGTGGTGTTCGGCTGAGTGGGCTTGCTCGCTCAGCCGTCCGGTGTAGTCCCGCCGGCGCTTGGCCGAGTGTGCGGGACCAAAGTGGAAGACAACCACGTTAAAAAACAAAATATATAAACAAAACATGAAAAAGGTGAACCTCATAACAACACACCAGGAGGGTACCGGTCGCCCCGCGACCGGAGAATCCCTCCATTGCGGGGAGTCAGCACACACTCAGGTGTGTGATGACTCACCGCAATGCAGTCCCGTCGTATCTGGTGGGGACACAGGCCACCGAGATGTATCAGAACCGGGGAGCAGTTCCGCTCCCAGAACAGCGTCGAGTGCGTACAGCAGTACGCGGAGCCGGCGCTCGCGAACTTTCTATCGTTCGCCGGGCTCAGCAGGTGCCCAGGAGACGACCGAGGCGTCGCCTTTGGCGACGAGAGCCGGTCGTTCTCAGTCGAGGTCGCCGTCCCCGATAAGGACGAGCACAGCCAGTGTGGGAACGAAGGCAGAGGAGACCGAGGCGTCGCCTTTGGCGACGAGTGCCGGTCTCCCGCCGTCGAGGTCGCCGTCCCTCACGAGGTCGGCCAAGAAAGGGGATGTGATGCCCGCAACCACACCCCGTGGCAGGAGACCTGTGGTGGTCTTGAAAAGGCTTCTTATACGCCCATTGAATCCCAGCTCCACCCGGGATTCTTCGGAGGCCGAGGAGGACGTTATGGTGCAGGAGGACCGGGGGAACCAAACGTTCTTCCGAGCGAGCCTCGGCACCCCCACCGGGGAGAACGTTGACACTCCTCCGGTGTTCCAACGGAAGCGGCAGGCGTCGCCGACGCCCCCGGAGACCACAAGTTCCGCGGACTCTGCGGCGGAAAGTGGTGAGATGCTGGAGCTGCCCAGAAAGCCCGTGAGCAAAAGGGGCAGGGGTCGCCCCCCTACCACGGGCCGGTACGTCGGCCTCGCAGCTGCGCAGGCCGAGTTGAACGCTCAGAGGCGCCTGGCCCTGGACCTCGACGCTGAGGAGGAGCTCGCGGCCAAGACAGCGGCCATCCGCCGCCGTCCTCCGTCAGAGGGCAAGCCGAGGGTGGAGGGCTACTCCTGCCCGGCGGAGTCAGCGCGGACAGCACCGAGCGCGACCCTATGCCAGTGGGCTAGGGAGGGGCTGGACGCCCTCGGCATGGTCGGGGCGAGGTCGAAGAACCTGAAGGGTACATATGTACGCGTCATCAATGATGCGTCGTGTACCCTTCAGGCAGTCTTCGACGAGCTAAGACGGAGAACGGCCTCGGAGGAGACGCAGCTGCTGGAGAGGGAGGTCTCCCGGCAAGCGACTCAGCTGGAGCTGCAGACCCGGAAGCTGGAGGAGCAGGCTGCGGAGATCAAGCAGCAAGCTCTCCAGCTGATGGAGTTGAGGGCGGAGATTGCGGCCCTGAGCCGGCCGGCGCCGCTGGCCCAGACTGCTACAACTCCCTCCATGGAAGCAGGTGATGCGACGTCGCTCAAGGAGGAGGTGATGCGAGCGGTGAGGCTGGTCGTCGGCGAATTGGTGGCCGAGCGGATCGCCCCAATCGAGGCCAGACTCGGCCGGGAAACCGCATCCAACGTCGCCCCCTCCGATCCCGGGTTACCTGCTCCGCGGACGGCCCCTGGTCTGTCCATGGAGGCAGTGGTGGCTCCGCCACCGGCTACGACGTCGCCTGCGCCTCTGCCCGGCTTGGAAGTCCCCAAATCCAGGGGGAAGAAGAAGTCGGGCAGAGGCAAGAAGGGGAAGGCCGCTGCCGCTCCTGCGGCCGCTCCTGCAGCCGATTCTGCAGCCGCTCCTGCGGCCGCTCCTGCTGCCGCTCCTGCAGCCCTGGAGTCCCGACCAGTTCCGCCACCACCAGTCCCCACGGAGGAACCGTGGAATGTGGTGGCGGCAAAGAAGAAGAAGGAGAAGAAGAAGGGGAAGGCCGCCAAGGCGACCCCGGCTTCCACCCGGCGGCCTCCTCCTCCTCCTCCTACTCCACGCCGAGGGAAGCCCTCCGCTGCTCCCCAGAGCAAGCCCGGCGCCAACCTGCGTCCCCCGACGACGGCGGCTGTAGTTCTTACGCTACGGCCAGCGGCCGCCGAAGGGGGCGCCAGTTACGAGGCGCTTATAAAGGCTGCGAAGGCCTCAATCAAGTTGGCCCAGCTGGGGATCACGGAGGGCGTGAAGATTAAGACGGCCGCCACCGGAGCCCGCCTCCTCGAGATCGGAGGCGAGGATCGAGAGGCGAGGGCGGACCGTTTAGCAGCAAGGCTGCGAGAGGTCCTCCCTGCGGAGACGGTAACGGTCTCCAGGCCTGTGAGGTGTGCAGAACTGCGCATCTCCGGGCTGGATGACTCCGTCTCCGCGGCTGAGGTGGCGGCCAGCGTGGAGTCCGCCGGCGGGTGCCCCGAGGGTACGGCCAGACCCGGCTCTTTACACCGGGACTGGCGAGGCCTCGGGGTTGTGTTTGTGAAGTGCCCGGTGGCCGCGGCCAAGAAATTGGCTACGGCCGGGAGGCTTCTGGTGGGGTGGTCGGCGGCTCAAGTGAAGCTCGTCGACCCCAAGCCCCTTCGGTGCTACCGGTGCCTCCACACCGGGCACACAAAGGCCAAGTGTACCTCGGACGTAGACCGCAGCGACTACTGCTACCGCTGCGGCGCGCCGGGGCACCTAATGGCCCAGTGCACTGCCGCCTTGCGCTGCGCTTTGTGCGAGGCGGCAGACAAGCCGGCGGATCACCGGCTTGGGAGTGCAGCGTGCACCACTCCCAAGTCGAAGAAGAAAAAGAAGAAGCAGCGGAAGAAGCCTCAAAAGGCAAAGCCCTCGGAGTCGGGGCAGAAGGCTGGCGGCGGCGTCACAGCCCCGCCTAGGCCCGATCCACCGTCACCAAGGCCTGTAGAGGCAGCGCCGATGGTCACAGATTAGTGGGACTATCGGCGTGCTCCAGGCGAACCTAAACCACTGCGCCGCCGCTCAGGACCTTTACATCCAGAGCATGGCGCAGTGGCAGACCGGGGTAGGCATAATCACCGAGCCCTACCGACCTATCCCGCCCGATTCGCATTGGGCGGTTGACCGGGAGGGCTTGGTGGCTCTGGTCTCGCGCGCGGCTGCCGGTGCGCCCCCCTTATTGAGGATCAGGAGGGGGCGCTGTTACGTGGCGGCCGCCGTGGGTTCGGTGACGGTGGTCGGAGTGTACTGCTCTCCGAATCGGAGCCTGTCTTGGTTCGAGCGTCTCCTGGAGGAGCTGGGAACGCTCGTGCGACAGGCTCACCCTTCACCCGTGCTCGTGGCTGGCGATTTCAACGCCAAGTCCACGGCATGGGGATCCCCCGCTACTTGTCCGCGGGGGGAGGCACTGGAAGATTGGTTGGTCTCGTCCGGGTTGATTCTGCTCAACCGGGGGACCGTCGACACGTGGGCGCGGCAACAGAGCGGGTCTATCGTGGACCTCACGTTCGCGTCCCCCGCTCTGGTGCCCCGTGTCCAAGGCTGGGAAGTCCTGGAGGGGGCGGAGACGTTATCGGACCACCGATATATTCGGTTCCGAATCTCCCCCCTTCCGGTTGCCCCGAACAGCCTGGGTGGTCCTCCGCGTGGGGAGGACAACCCGAGATGGGCCATAAGGCGGCTGAACCGCGAGCGTCTCGCGGAGGCCGCCCTGGTCCAAAGCTGGATTCCAGTGCCGGAGGGTCCGGCGGATGTGGATGAGGAAGCCGATTGGCTCAACGCGGCCATGACGCAGGTGTGCGACGCTAGCATGCCTCGCGTCGGGCCCCCCTCTCCACATCGTAAGGTGTATTGGTGGTCGCCCCAGCTAGCGCAGCTCCGTGCTGCGTGCGTGGCGGCGCGCCGCAAGTACACCCGAAGCCGGCGAAGACGACGTCGCGACGAAGCCCTGGAGACTCGGCTGTACGACGCGTACAGGGAGGCGAGAGCCGCCCTGCGCGCGGAAATCGCCGAGTCCAAGAAAAGGGCTTGGGAGGCAATGCTGGAGTCGATCGACCGCGACCCGTGGGGGAGGCCGTATAGGACGGTGCGTCAAAAGCTCCGTCCCTGGGCCCCCCCGGTGACGCAATCGCTCCAGCCTGCGCTCGTGGAACAGATAGTAGCAGCTCTGTTCCCCGACCGGGGAGAGTTCGCTCCCCCTCCCATGGTCGGCGACGATGTCGCGGAGAGCAGTAGAGGACTTGTGCACGCGGAGGAAACAGCATCGCCCGAGGTCACTCCCGGGCATCTGAGGGCGGCGGTTGCAAGGCTCAAGGCCAAGAACACCGCCCCAGGGCCCGACGGTATTCCCGGTCGGGCCTGGGCATTGGCTCTGCCCGATGCCTTAGAAGAGAGAGTGGCACGGCTGTTTACCTCCTGCCTGGAACAGGGCAGGTTTCCCCGCAGGTGGAAGGTGGGGAAACTTGTCCTCATCAAGAAGGAGGGACGACCGGCGGACTCGCCTTCGGCCTATCGGCCCATCGTGTTGCTCGACGATATCGGGAAGGTGTTCGAGCGTGTGCTCGCCCACCGTATCGTCGAGCACCTGGACGGTCCCGGGCCGGGTCTCTGCGATGTCCAGTATGGTTTCCGCAGAGCCCGGTCGACGGTGGACGCGATCCGCCGGGTGCAGTCCCTAGTGAAGGACGCGGCTTCGGGGACCGGGGTGGTATTGGCGGTGAGTTTAGACATCGCCAATGCTTTTAACACCCTCCCCTGGAGCTGCATCCATGAGGCGCTGCGCTACCATCGTGTGCCGGACTGCCTGCGGAGGGTAGTTCTGTCCTACCTCTCCCAACGGGCAGTCACCTATCCGACACAGGATGGTGGCGCCGCTCTGAGAGCAATGTCGTGCGGCGTTCCGCAGGGCTCCGTTCTAGGACCCCTGCTGTGGAACGTCGGCTACGACTGGGTGCTGCGCGGTGCGACTCTTCGGGGGGTCAGCGTAACGTGTTACGCTGACGATACCCTCGTCACCGCGCAGGGGGATACCTACAGGGAGGCGGCTCTCAGAGCAACAGCCGGAGTGGCCCACTTCGTGAGGCGAATCCGCCTTATTGGGTTGGATGTCGCCTTGCAGAAGTCCGAGGCGGTTTGTTTTTCTTCCCCTCGGTCGGCGCCGCCGGCTGGAGCGCACATTGTGGTGGGCGGAGTGTCGATCGGCATACGAGGGGCGATGCGTTATTTGGGCATCGTCCTCGATAGCCGATGGTGCTTCCGGGAGCACTTCCAGGGACTCGCGCCCCGACTCGTGGGTGCTGCGAGGGCGCTTGGTCGTTTGCTCCCGAATCTCGGTGGGCCCTCGGGCGGCTGCCGACGCCTTTACACGTCGGTGGTTCGCTCGATGGCACTATACGGGGCGCCCATATGGGTAGAGGCCCTCGACGCCGAAAATATCGCGCTGCTGCGACGGGCGCAGCGGGCGATGGCGTTGAGGGTCGTGAGAGGGTACGGCACGGTCTCGCTCGAGGCCGCGTGCGTGCTCGCAGGAACTCCACCATGGGACCTGGAGGCCGAGGTGTTGGCGGAAGTTTTCTGCCGGACCTCTGAGGCCAGGGCCCGGGGAGTCGGCCCGCCGCCGAGGGAGGTCGCGTGCTGGAGGGAGGACCTCCGGGGCGATCTTCTTAGGCGGTGGTCCGAGCGGTTGGAAGAGCCTCGCGCCGGTGTTCTGACCATCGACGCGATCCGACCCATCCTGCAGGAGTGGGTCGACAGGCGGCACGGGGCGGTCACCTTTCGCCTGGCGCAGATGCTCACCGGACACGGTTGTTTCGGTGAGTATCTGTTCCGGGTGGCCAAGAGGGAGCCGTCTCCGGTGTGCCACAGCTGCGGCCACCCCGAGGACACAGCCACGCACACGCTGGCGGAGTGCCCGGGGTGGAGTCGTCAACGCGCAGCTCTTGTCGACGTAGTCGGCGCCGACCTAACGCTCTCGACCATCATCCAGGCGATGGTCGACAGTGAGGCGGCGTGGACGGCGATGATCACGTTCAGCGAGGACGTGATCTCGCTCAAGGAGGAGGCGGAGCGGATCAGGGAACTGGATCCTCTCGCTGATCCGATCCGTCGCAGGCGAGTCGGGCGAAGGCGGGCCGCGACGCTCCATCGCGGCCTTCCTCCTTGACGGGGACTCACGGCCCGCGGTACCAGGACTACCGCCGGCCGTGCAACGCCAGGTCCCCCCCCAGGTCGGTAGTGTCGTGTCTGCACACTGTACCTAGTAGGATGTCGTCCCCCCTACCCATAGGACGACACCACTGAAGGAAGCCCCTCCCGCTCTTTACACGGGAGGTGTGGCTGACCGCTGCGGGTGTTGTGGTTGTTGTGACCTTGTTCCCACGACACCCGCCCACTAGAAGCGGAGAAAGAGGACACCCCGGTTAGGTTTAGTCCGTGCGAGTCGGACATAACCCGCGTGCGTCCTGGCACGCGGGTATCCATAACGGATTCCCCCGGGTTAAAAAAAAAAAAAAAAAAAAAAAGGTTAGGTTTTTTTTTTTTTTTATTTTTTTTTTTTTTTTTTTTACGTGGTGGAATGCATTTACGCACTTCGCTCACCCCCCGCGGGGGCAGGGGGCTCGCTTCGTGTGGGACTCCTGGCCGAGGCCAGACTACCCACTAAACCACCACGGTGTTCCTCCTTCGCCCAATCCGAGCCGCGGGATAGAATGCTCACCGCGACTCGGCTAGGGACGCCCGCCCTATTTAGCGGGCCCTCCTCTCGAGGCCCCACCATCCCGGCCATCGGGCCGAAATGGTGGGGCCCGTCCTCCTCTTAAGAATGCGCCCCAGGAACACGGAGGGGCGCATTCCGCCACATCAGCATAAGGGCAGCAGGTCCCCCGACCCGCCGCCCGTGGCTACTCTCATTCAGGGACGCGGGCGAATTGTGCTCGCCGACGTCCCCTCGCCGGTGGCCTGCGGGGCGGGAGAGTGAGCCCAGCTCGCTCCCGTTCCCGCAGCGCCTCTCTCTTGGCCGCCATCACCTCGCTAGCAAACGAAGCGACGGCGGCCCAACACTGTTCGCTGCCGGCCATAGCTGGAACTATGGCCGACAGCGAGAGGTTAGCACCGATTGTGCTCGTGAGGGCCGTCCGTTGTCCGTCCCACGCCTCACACACGGCCAAAGTGTGGTGTGCCGTGTCGGGGTCGCCGCTGGTGCAGTTTCGGCACCGGGGCTCCGATTCTACTCCCACCACCTCCCACAGGTACTTGGCGAAGCAGCCATGACCTGTGAGAAGTTGAGTGAGGTGATACGTTGGAGCCCCATGACCCCTCTCAACCCACTCGCGCAGGACGGGCCGAACGGCCCCCACGAGCAGCGCACTGCTGCGTGTCGTGCCCAACCTTTCCGCCCATTTCCGGAAGAGATCGTCGCGCGCCTCCTGTCTCCAGCGATCGATCTCCTCCGGAGCCGGTCGACCTCCGGCAACACGCCGCATCAGGGCGCCCTCCTCATACACCCGCTTGAGGACGCCAGCCTCGAGATCCCAGGGGATACTGCCCGCGATCAAACACGCCGCCTCGTAGGAGACGGTGTGGTACGCCCGTGCAGCCCTCTGCGCGATGGCGCGTTGCGGACGCCGCAGCAACGCTACATTAGCTGGGCAGAGGGCTTCCGCCCAAATGGGCGCCCCGTAGAGCGCCTTGGAGCGCACCACTCCGTCGTAGAGACGGCGGCAGGCAGATCCCGGTCCTCCGCTGTTGGGCAGCAAGCGCGAGAGCATTCCAGCAAATGCCAGCAACTTCGGTGCCAGCTGCCGGAAATGCTCCGCGAACCTCCACCGACTGTCGAGAATGAGCCCGAGGTATTTCAGGCTGCTCCCGACAGCGATGGAGGTGCCACCCACCACTATTGTTTGGTCTCGAGGCGGCGTCTGCCGAGGCCCATGGAAGAACAGGGCCTCGGACTTTTCGAGGGCCACCTTTAGCCCCAGCGCCCCGATGCGACGCACAACGTGGGCGACGCCCGCCGTGGCAAGTACGGCGGCGTCGCGGAACGTGGGGGCCCGCGCGGTGACCAGGGTATCGTCGGCGTAGCAGAGTACACCGACCCCCCGAAGATTGGCCCCGCGCAGGACCCAGTCGTACCCTATGTTCCACAGGAGCGGCCCAAGGACCGACCCCTGTGGAACGCCACACGACATACTTCGGCGGACTACTCCGTTTTGGGCCGGGTAGATGATGACCCGGTCCACGAAGTAGTCCGCAAGAACGCGCCTGAGGTACCACGGGACATTGTGGTACCTCAGCGCCTCCGCAATGGTCTCCCAGGGGAGGGTGTTGAAAGCGTTGGCTATATCCAACGATACAGCCAACAACACCTCACCCCCGGCGACCGCTTCGTCGACGCTGTCCCGCAGCCGGGATATGGCGTCGAGAGTCGACCTCCCGCGACGGAAGCCGAACTGGCCATCACTTAGATTGGGCCCCGCCCCCCCAAGGTGCCCGACGAGACGCGCAGCTAGCACTCGCTCAAACAGCTTGCACATCTCGTCGAGCAGAACGATGGGGCGGTAGGCCGACGGCGACTCGGCTGGGCGCCCGTGCTTCTTTAGAAGCACGAGCTTGCCGGTCTTCCATCGTCGCGGGACTCTCCCCGACGCCACACACTCCGACATGAGGGACAGCGTCTCTTCCTCTAGTGCCGGCATGACGGTGGCAATAACCTTCCCAGGAATGCCGTCCGGGCCCGGGGCACGATTCCTGGACTTGAGTGCCAGGATCGCAACCCCTAACTCGGCCTCGGACACGGGAGGTATTGCCCCTTCGTCAGCCGGCACCTGGCTTGGTGCTGCCATCCGCGGTGGGACCCACTCTTCCCTCGCAGGGAAGAGGGAGCTGACCACTCGGTCCAGGAGGTTGGACTCGAGAGTTCTGGTGAGGGGAAGCGCCCAGGGCCGGAGTTTCTGACTCACGACCTTATACGGGCGCCCCCACGGGTCTCGGTCGAGACTCTCGAGCCACTCCCTCCAGGACTCCTCCTTGGCGGCTTTTATCGCCGAGCTAAGGGCCTCACGGGCGGCCCTGTACGCAGCGTGCAGTTGTTCTTCTCGGGCGAGGTCTCTAACGGCCCGCCTTCGACTACGGGTGTACCGCCTCTGGGCTGCGTAGCTTGCGGTACGCAGCCCGGCTAGGTGGGGACGCCACCAGTACACCTGCTTCCGGGGCGGAATAGGCCTCGCCCTCTGCATCGCCGCGTCGCAGACGCGAGTCAGCGCTCCTGCGAGCCGCTCGCACCTCGCGTCCACGTCGAGGCCGCTATCAACAGCGGCCCATCGCTCGACGACAGCCGCCTCTTTGGCCAGCTCCCGGTCCAGAGAACCGAGTCGCCACCGCGGACCCTCCCCTACCAAGGGGCGGTCCAGCTCCACACGAGCCGACGAGGCGGCGGGGACGACGTCGAACCGGATGTACCGATGATCCGACGCGGTCTCCACCCCCCCGGCGACCCGCCAGTTGTCGATTCGTCGCGCCAGGTCAGAACTGGCGAACGACAAATCGACAATCGAGCTCCCCTGGGGCCGCACACAGGTTTGAACCGCCCCTTGGTTCAGCAGCACCAAGCCTTGGGACACCGCCCACTCAACCAACAGCTCCCCCCGAGTGTCGGTCGCCGGAGATCCCCACGCCCGAGAGTGAGCGTTGAAATCCCCGGCCACCACAGCCGGGGTGGGGCGCACTTCCGCCAGCAGAGCCCCGACCTCCAAGAGCAACTGCTCAAATTGGGCGAGACTTCTGCTAGGGGGACAGTACACCCCAATCACTGCAGCGCCGCCCAGCACGACGCGTACGCACTCGCGGCCCCTCCGCACTCTGTCGAAGGGTGGGGCAGATCGCTGGGCGACGATAGCCACCAAGCCGCACAGGTCGCCAGCCCAATTTGGGCTGTCACGAACGTGGTACGGGTCGGCGACTATTGCCACTGTCGTCTGCCACTGCGCCATGGATTGGGCCAGAAGGTCCTGGGCCGCGACGCAGTGGTTGACGTTGGCCTGCAGGATGGAGATACGATGTGCCATTATTGTTGGGCGGTGTCCATCTCCTCCTCGTGTTGCGGCTGGGTGGGGGATGTATTGTGTTTCGTCCCACCCGCAGCTCCGCCTTTTCTCGGGGCAGCCTTCTTCCGAGAAGCGGCCTTGCACTCGCCGGATCCGAGCCGGTGACCGGACGCCACTCCTTCCGCCGCACAGACGGGGCATCTGGGCTCCGCGGAGCAGGTGGCCGACTTGTGGCCCGCCTGCCCACAGCGGAAGCAGAGCGCACTGCGGTCGACACCCGCAGTGCAATTGGCCCCGACGTGCCCAGGCTCCAGGCAGCGGAAGCACCGCGCCGGTCTCGGCTCCAGTGTGGTCAGCCTGACCACTGACCACCCGACGAGTATCTGACGGCCATCCGTCAACTTTCTGGCCGCTTCGATAGGGCACCGCAGCCAAACAGTGCCCTGGCGGCCAGGTGGGCGTTGGATGTCGCCCACCTTTATGGCGTCAGGAGAGCAGCCCCCCTCAGCCGCCAGCGATGCCGCTACCGTTTGTTTGGAGGCCGTGTCGCTCAAGCCAGAGATGCGTAGCTCCACGCACCTCTCTGGCCTAGCGACACGAGCCTCGTCCAGCACCTCCCTTAGTTTGGTGGCTAGGAGGTCAGCCTTCCGGGCTCGATCCTCACCAGCCACCTCCAGGATCCGAGCCCCAGTGGTGGCAGGGCGCATCCGGAGGCCGTCTATCCCCAGGGCCTTCAGGTCAATGACCCCTTCAGCCCTGGATAGAACGTCCCCGTAGGTAACGCCCCTCTCCTGCGCACCCGGAAGCAGCGTGATGGTGATCGCCGCCGTTTGTGGGGCGCGCAGCTTTCGAGGCTTCCGGCCACCACGCTTGCGCTTCGCCGCCTGGGCCGCTGGAACGGCAGCGGTCGGAGCAGCTGCTGGCTGAGCTGAGACCGGCTTCGCCACTTTTGGCCGCGCCGCCACCTTGCTCCATGTGGCAGGGGCAGGCGGGAGGGCAGATGAGGACGTCGCTTCAGGCGACGCTCGGGTCCGGCGGGCAGCTTCGGCCTCTTTGGCTGCGGCCGACTTCTTCTTCGCCTTCTTAACCTTCCTCTTCTTCTCCCCTCCAGACCCATTAGGACAGGGTTCCGTCTCATCCGATCCGCCCGGCACATGGGCAGAGACAGAGGGAGGCGATGGAGGAAGAGGCGGGAGCTCACATGTGAGCTGCTCCTGTGACCGAGCTGCAGCTCGCTTGTCCGCCTCGAGAGGAGGACGGATACGGGTCTCAGGCAGCAGACGGTCCGCAATCCCCGCGAGACGCGCGTCGATCAGAAAGGCGATCTCATCGCGGCTCATGGGGGGCGGCGCAGATTGCGCCTGCTGCTGCCATGCACGCATTTCGGCCCGCACAGCTACTAGCTCGGTCTGCAGCTTAGCCACCTCTTCGGATTCCGTGCGGGACCGAAGCACGCGGGCGTGCTCCAAGATGGTGGAGCACGCGAGCCTCAGGTCCCGCACGTATTGCCCTTTCAAGTGGGAGCTTTTGGTGGCGATGGTTTGCACCATCCCCACCGCTGCCTCAATGGCTCCCGTGAGCTGCTCCGCACTGAGGGACTCTGCCGATTCCTGTCCCGCTTGGGGTTGTCGGCTGGGCTCTGGCTGCGGGCTAGGGGTCTCTCTAACGTAGAGAGCCCTCTGCCGCTGCCGCTGCAGTTCGTCGGCCAGCTCTCTCTCAGCACGGAGCTCGAGCTCCCGCTCCATAGCCGCGTTCAGCTCGGCCTTGGCTTGCGCCAGGCCAGCGAATTCGCCCGTGGTGGTTGGGCGACCGCGGGGCTTCTTAGTGGCCTCCTCGGCCTCTGCCTCTGGGAACCGTTTCCGCCATAGTCTTCCCGACACTGGCGAAGACGAACGCGAGCTCCCAGGGCTGGTCATTGGAATGTTGGTGAGATCCAAACGATCCAGCACCACTTTCGCGTTGGTTACTGAGCCGAGAGGACTCGCGACCTCCGTCTCGATCTCCATATCTGCACTCGTCAGCTTCGACAGCCTCGACGAGCACCGACGGGTCTGTCCTTCGGGAACTTGGTCCCGGCTCGACGACCCTGTCTCCTCTTCGCGCTCACGCGCTTGTCGCTCGGGAGCTTGGTCCCGGCACGACGCAACTTCTTCACCAGCAACAGACATCGTCCTTAAAAGGACAGTGCCGATGCGGTCAGAGGACATCAAAACACACACACAGTAGTGCTGCTTGCCGCAAGATTCGCTTAACCGGATTTGGTCACCCAACGTGCCACTCCGTTACGGTGGTCACGTTGGGGTCCAGGGCACACGACGGGGACGTACCGGTAAGCTCTTGGGGCGTGCCCCAGGTTAGGTTAGGTTAGGTTAGGTTAGGTTAGGTTAGGTTTCGGAGAGCAAGCCGAGGGCCGAGGGCTATTCCTGCCCGGCGGAGTCAGCGCGGACAGCGCCGAGCGCGACTCTCTGCCAGTGGGCTAGGGAGGGGCTGGACGCCCTTGGCATGGTCGGGGCAAGGTCGAGAAACCTGAAGGGTACATATGTACGCGTCATTAAGGACGCGTCGTGTACCCTTCAGGCAGTCTTCGAGGAGCTAAGGAGGAGAACGGCCTCGGAGGAGACGCAGCTGCTGGAGAGGGAGGTCTCCAGGCAGGCGGCTCAGCTGGAGCTGCAGACCCGTAAGCTGGAGGAGCAGGCTGCGGAGATCAAGCAGCAAGCTCTCCAGCTTACGGAGCTGAGGGCGGAGATTGCGGCCTTGAGCCGGCCGGCGGTGGTGGCGCCGCCTGCTCCAACTCGCCCCATGGAAGCGGGGGGGTCATCGCTCAAGGAGGAGGTGATGCGCGCAGTGAGGCTGGTCGTCGGCGAATTGGTGGCCAACCGGATCGCGCCAATTGAGGCCAGGCTTGGCCGGGAGTCCGGATCCAACGTCGCCCCCTCCGATCCTGCGTTGCCTTCTCCGCGGATGGCCCCAGGCCAGTCCATAGAGGCAGTGGTGGCTCCACCACCACCGGTTTCGACGTCGCCTGCGCCTCTGCCCGGCTTGAATGTCCCCAAATCCAGGGGGAAGAAGAAGTCGGGCAGAGCCAAGAAGGGGAAGGCCGCTGCCGTTCCTGCAGCTGCTCCTGCGGCCGCTCCAGCAGCCCCGGAGCCCCGACCAGTCCCGCCACCACCAGTCCCCACGGAGGAACCGTGGAGCGTGGTGGCGGCCAAGAAGAAGGAGAAGAGGAAGGGGAAGGCCGCCAAGGCGACCCCGGCTTCCACCCGGCGGCCTCCTCCTCCTCCTCCTACTCCACGCCGGAGAAAGCCCTCCGCTGCTCCCCAGAGCAAGCCCGGCGCCAACCTGCGTCCCCCGTCGACGGCGGCTGTAGTTCTCACGCTACGGCCGGCTGCCGCCGAGGGGGGCGCTACCTACGAGGCGCTCTTAAAGGCCGCAAAGGCCTCTATCAAGTTGGCCCAGCTGGGGATCACGGAGGGCGTCAAAATTAAGACGGCCGCCACCGGAGCCCGCCTCCTCGAGATCGGAGGCGAGGATAGAGAGGCGAGGGCGGACCGCCTAGCGGCAAAGCTGCGAGAGGTCCTCCCTGCGGAGACGGTAACGGTCTCCAGGCCTGTGAGGTGTGCAGAACTGCGCATCTCCGGGCTGGATGACTCCGTCTCCGCGGCTGACGTGGCGGCCAGCGTGGAGTCCGCCGGCGAGTGCCCCGAGGGTACGGCCAGACCCGGCTCTTTACACCGGGACTGGCGAGGCCTCGGGGTTGTGTTCGTGAAGTGCCCGGTGGCCGCGGCCAAGAAATTGGCTGCGACCGGGAGGCTACTGGTGGGGTGGTCGGCGGCTCAAGTGAAGCTCGTCGACCCCAAGCCCCTTCGGTGCTACCGGTGCCTCCACACCGGGCACACGAAGGCCAAGTGCACCTCGGACGTAGACCGCAGCGACTACTGCTACCGCTGCGGCGCGCCGGGGCACTTAATGGCCCAGTGCACTGCCGCCTTGCGCTGCGCTTTGTGCGAGGCGGCAGACAAGCCGGCGGATCACCGGCTTGGGAGTGCAGCGTGCACCACTCCCAAGCCGAAAAAGAAGAAGAAGCAGCGGAAGAAGAAGCCTCAAAAGGCAAAGCCCGCGGAGTCGGGGCAGAAGGCTGGCGGCGGCGTCATAGCCCCGTCTAGGCCCGATCCACCGTCCCCAAGGCCTGTAGAGGTAGCGCCGATGGTCACCGATTAGTGGGACTATCGGCGTGCTCCAGGCGAACCTAAACCACTGCGCCGCCGCTCAGGACCTTTACATCCAGAGCATGGCGCAGTGGCAGACCGGAGTAGGGATAATCACCGAGCCCTACCGACCTATCCCGCCCGACTCGCATTGGGCGGTTGACCGGGAGGGCTTGGTGGCTCTGGTCTCGCGCGCGGCTGCTGGTGCGCCCCCCTTATTGAGGATCAGGAGGGGGCGCTGTTGCGTGGCAGCCGCCGTGGGTTCGGTGACGGTGGTCGGAGCGTACTGCTCTCCGAATCGGAGCCTGTCTTGTTTCGAGCGTACCCTGGAGGAGCTGGGAACGCTCGTGCGACAGGCTCACCCTTCACCCGTGCTCGTGGCTGGCGATTTCAACGCCAAGTCCACGGCATGGGGATCCCCCGCTACTTGTCCGCGGGGGGAGGCACTGGAAGATTGGTTGGTCTCGTCCGGGTTGATTCTGCTCAACCGGGGGACCGTCGACACGCGGGTGCGGCAACAGAGCGGGTCTATCGTGGACCTCACGTTCGCGTCCCCCGCTCTGGTGCCCCGTGTCCAAGGCTGGGAAGTCCTGGAGGGGGTCGAGACGTTATCGGACCACCGATATATTCGGTTCCGAATCTCCCCCCTCCCGGTTGCCCCGAACAGCCTGGGTGGTCCTCCGCGTGGGGAGGACAACCCGAGATGGGCCCTAAGGCGGCTGAACCGCGAGCGTCTCGCGGAGGCTGCCTTGGTCCAAAGTTGGATTCCAGTGCCGGAGGGTCCGGTGGATGTGGATGAGGAAGCAGGTTGGCTCAACGCGGCCATGACGCAGGTGTGCGACGCCAGCATGCCTCGCGTCGGGCCCCCCTCTCCACATCGTAGGGTGTATTGGTGGTCGCCCCAGCTAGCGCAGCTCCGCGCTGCGTGCGTGGCGGCGCGCCGCAGGTACACCCGAAGCCGGCGAAGACGACGTCGCGACGAAGCCCTGGAGACTCGGCTGTACGACGCGTACAGGGAGGCGAGAGCCGCCCTGCGCGTGGAAATCGCCGAGTCCAAGAAAAGGGCTTGGGAGGCAATGCTGGAGTCGATCGACCGCGACCCGTGGGGGAGGCCGTATAGGACGGTACGTCAAAAGCTCCGTCCCTGGGCCCCCCCGGTGACGCAATCGCTCCAGCCTGCGCTCGTGGAACAGATAGTAGCAGCTCTGTTCCCCGACCGGGGAGAGTTCGCTCCCCCTCCCATGGTCGGCGACGTCGCGGAGAGCAGTAGAGGACTTGTGCACGCGGAGGAAACAGCATCGCCCGAGGTCACTCCCGGGCATCTGAGGGCGGCGGTTTCAAGGCTCAAGGCCAAGAACACCGCCCCAGGGCCCGACGGTATTCCCGGTCGGGCCTGGGCATTGGCTCTGCCCGATGCCTTAGAAGAGAGAGTGGCACGGCTGTTTACCTCCTGCCTGGAACAGGGCAAGTTTCCCCGCAGGTGGAAGGTGGGGAAACTTGTCCTCATCAAGAAGGAGGGACGACCGGCGGATTCGCCTTCGGCCTATCGGCCCATCGTGTTGCTCGACGATATCGGGAAGGTGTTCGAGCGTGTGCTCGCCCACCGTATCGTCGAGCACCTGGACGGTCCCGGGCCGGGTCTCTGCGATGTCCAGTATGGTTTCCGCAGAGCCCGGTCGACGGTGGACGCGATCCGCCGGGTGCAGTCCCTAGTGAAGGACGCGGCTTCGGGGACCGGGGTGGTATTGGCGGTGAGTTTAGACATCGCCAATGCTTTTAACACCCTCCCCTGGAGCTGCATCCATGAGGCGCTGCGCTACCATCGTGTGCCGGACTGCCTGCGGAGGGTAGTTCTGTCCTACCTCTCCCAACGGGCAGTCACCTATCCGACACAGGATGGTGGCGCCGCTCTGAGAGCAATGTCGTGCGGCGTTCCGCAGGGCTCCGTTTTAGGACCCCTGCTGTGGAACGTCGGCTATGACTGGGTGCTGCGCGGTGCGACTCTTCGGGGGGTCAGCGTAACGTGTTACGCTGACGATACCCTCGTCACCGCGCAGGGGGATACGTACAGGGAGGCGGCTCTCAGAGCAACAGCCGGAGTGGCCCACTTCGTGAGGCGAATCCGCCTTATTGGGTTGGATGTCGCCTTGCAGAAGTCCGAGGCGGTTTGTTTTTCTTCCCCTCGGTCGGCGCCGCCGGCTGGAGCGCACATTGTGGTGGGCGGAGTGTCGATCGGCATACGAGGGGCGATGCGTTATTTGGGCATCGTCCTCGATAGCCGATGGCGCTTCCGGGAGCACTTCCAGGGACTCGCGCCCCGACTCGTGGGTGCTGCGAGGGCGCTTGGTAGTCTGCTCCCGAATCTCGGTGGGCCCTCGGGCGGCTGCCGACGCCTTTACACGTCGGTGGTTCGCTCGATGGCACTATACGGGGCGCCCATATGGGTAGAGGCCCTCGACGCCGAAAATATCGCGCTGCTGCGACGGGCGCAGCGGACGATGGCGTTGAGGGTCGTGAGAGGGTACGGCACGGTCTCGCTCGAGGCCGCGTGCGTGCTCGCAGGAACTCCACCATGGGACCTGGAGGCCGAGGTGTTGGCGGAAGTTTTCTGCCGGACCTCTGAGGCCAGGGCCCGGGGAGTCGGCCCGCCGCCGAGGGAGGTCGCGTGCTGGAGGGAGGACCTCCGGGGCGATCTTCTTAGGCGGTGGTCCGAGCGGTTGGAAGAGCCTCGCGCCGGTGTTCTGACCATCGACGCGATCCGACCCATCCTGCAGGAGTGGGTCGACAGGCGGCACGGGGCGGTCACCTTTCGCCTGGCGCAGATGCTCACCGGACACGGTTGTTTCGGTGAGTATCTGTTCCGGGTGGCCAAGAGGGAGCCGTCTCCGGTGTGCCACAGCTGCGGCCACCCCGAGGACACAGCCACGCACACGCTGGCGGAGTGCCCGGGGTGGAGTCGTCAACGCGCAGCTCTTGTCGACGTAGTCGGCGCCGACCTAACGCTCTCGACCATCATCCAGGCGATGGTCGACAGCGAGGCGGCGTGGACGGCGATGATCACGTTCAGCGAGGACGTGATCTCGCTCAAGGAGGAGGCGGAGCGGATCAGGGAACTGGATCCTCTCGCTGATCCGATCCGTCGCAGGCGAGTCGGGCGAAGGCGGGCCGAGACGCTCCATCGCGGCCTTCCTCCTTGACGGGGACTCACGGCCCGCGGTACCAGGACTACCGCCGGCCGTGCAACGCCAGGTCCCCCCAGGTCGGTAGTGTCGTGTCTGCACACTGTACCTAGTAGGATGTCGTCCCCCTACCCATAGGACGACACCACTGAAGGAAGCCCCTCCCGCTCTTTACACGGGAGGTGTGGCTGACCGCTGCGGGTGTTGTGGATGTTGTGACCTTGTTCCCACGACACCCGCCCACTAGAAGCGGAGTAAGAGGACACCCCGGTTAGGTTTAGTCCGTGCGAGTCGGACATAACCCGCGTGCGTCCTGGCACGCGGGTATCCATAACGGATTCCCCCGGGTTAAAAAAAAAAAAAAAAAAAAAAAAAAAAAAAAAAAAAGGTTAGGTTAGGTTAGGTTAGGTTAGGTTAGGTTAGGTTAGGTTAGGTTAGGTTAGGTTAGGTTAGGTTAGGTTAGGTTAGGTTAGGTTGGGGTGCCAATGTCGGAGAACCTCCTCGTGTGCTCGCCCTTCCATCTGGGCGAGCCGGTGCACCCTGGGCAACACTGGGAACGACTTTACCAGTGGCTAATGCTCCGACACACAGGGGGGAAATCACGGTCCTGACCCGGCGTGGACAGGCGTGAGATGGCCACTCCTTGGACTTCTCGTTTATAGAAGCCCATTATGGAGTGGCCCGGGGCATACCGTTCCTGAGCTCCCGCTCGGTACGGGGGCCCCCTTCACGGGGGCTGTATTAGGCAGTCTTCAGGCTGCCGAAGCCGGAACCCTGGCGCAAGTCAGAACCGGTGGGCACTGCCACGTGGCGGTGTCTGCGAGGAAGGACACCTCTATAAAAGAACCACTCGGTTGGAGCCTCCTGGCGTAGGCATTTCGCTGAAACCAGGAGGCGGGCCCGGTGTCTTCCCGACACCGTGGTGAGTCGTGTTGGCCGGATGGGTGCGCCTGTTCGGTCGTTCGGCGTCGGCCCGCAGCTCCGTTGTATCGGAGCTGTGGCGCCGTGATGGTGGTGTTGTTCGGCTGAGTGGGCTTGCTCGCTCAGCCGTCCGGTGTAGTCCCGCCGGCGATTGGCCGAGTGCGCGGGACCAAAGTGGAAGACAACCACGTTAAAAAACAAAAATAGCAAACAAGACAATGAAAAAGGTGAACCCGAAAACTACACACCAGGAGGGTACCGGTCGCCCCGCGATCGGAGAATCCCTCCATGGCGGGGAGTCAGCACACACTCAGGTGTGTGATGACTCACCGCCATGCTGTCCCATCGTATCTGGTGGGGACACAGGCCACCTAAGCGTCCAAGAACTTGGGAGCAGACCCAGCGCTCCCAGAGCGTCGAGTGCGTACAGCGGTACGCGGAGCCGGCGCTCGCGAACGTTTTATCGTTCGCCGGGCTCATCAGGTGCCCAGGAGGAGACCGAGGCGTCGCCTTTGGCGACGAGAGCCGGTCGCTCTCCGTCGAGGTCGCCGTCCCCGACAAGGACGAGCACAGGCAGTGTGGGCATGCCATCGCAGCCTACGAACGAAAAGGAGACCGAGGCGTCGCCTCTGGCGACGAGTGCCGGTCTTCCGCCGTCGAGGTCGCCGTCCCTCACGAGGACAACCAAGAAGGGGGATGCCGCAGTTAGCGCCACAACCACACCCCGTGGTAGGAGACCCGTGGTGGTGCTGAAGAGGCTCTTCGTACACTCGATGTACCCCAGCTCCACCCGGGAGTCTTCGGAGGCCGAGGAGGACGTCATGGTGCAGGAGGACCGGGGGAACCAGACGTTCTTCCGAGCGAGTCTGGGTACCCCGACCGGGGAGAACGTCGCCACTCCCCCGGTGTTCCAGAGGAAGAGGCAGGCGTCCACGTCGCCCCCAGACACCACGAGCTCCGCGGGGTCTGCGGCGGAAAGCTGTGGCAAGCCTGAACCCGCCAGAAAGCCCGTAAGTAAAAGGGGCAGGGGTCGCCCCCCTACTACGGGTCGGTACGTCGGCCTTGCAGCGGCGCAGGCCGAGTTAAACGCGCAGAGGCGCCTGGCCCTGGACCTCGACGCGGAAGAAGAGGTTGCGGCCAAGACAGCGGCCATCCGCCGCCGTCCTCCGTCGGAGAGCAAGCCGAGGGCCGAGGGCTACTCCTGCCCGGCGGAGTCAGCGCGGACAGCGCCGAGCACGACTCTCTGCCAGTGGGCTAGGGAGGGGCTGGACGCCCTCGGCATGGTCGGGAAAAGGTCGAAGAACCTGAAGGGAACTTATGTACGCGTCATTAATGACGCGTCGTATACCCTTCAGGCGGTCTTTGACGAGCTCAGGCGGAGGACGGCCTCGGAGGAGACGCTGCTACTTGAAAAGGAGGTTGGCAGGCAGGCGGCCCGGCTGGAGCTGCAGACCCGGAAGCTGGAGGAGCAGGCTGCGGAGATCAAGCAGCAAGCTCTCCAGCTAACGGAGCTGAGAGCCGAGATTGCGGCCTTGAGCCGGCCGGCGGCAGTGGCGCCGCCTGCTCCAACATGCCCCATGGAAGCAGGGGGGTCCTCGCTTAAGGAGGAGGTTATGCGGGCGGTGAGGCTGGTCGTCGGCGAGTTGGTGTCCGACCGAATCGCACCGATCGAGGCCAGACTTGGCCGAGAGACCCGACCTAGTGTCGCCTCCTCCGAACCTGTCTTGTTTTCTCCGCGGACGGCCCCCGGCCAGTCAATGGAGGCAGTGGTGGCTCCACCACCACCGGTTTCTACGTCGCCTGCGCCTCTGCCCGGCTTGGATGTCCCCAAATCCAAGGGGAAGAAGAAGTCGGGCAGAGGCAAGAAGGGGAAGGCCGCTGCTGTTCCCGCAGCTGCCCCTGCGGCCGCTCTTGCGGCCCCGGAGCCCCGACCAGCCCCGCCACCACCAGTCCCCACGGAGGAACCGTGGAATGTGGTGGCGGCAAAGAAGAAGAAGGAGAAGAAGAAGGAGAAGGCCGCCAAGGCGACCCCGGCTTCCACCCGGCGGCCTCCTCCTCCTCCTCCTACTCCACGCCGAGGGAAGCCCTCCGCTGCTCCCCAGAGCAAGCCCGGCGCCAACCTGCGTCCCCCGACGACGGCGGCTGTAGTTCTCACGCTACGGCCAGCGGCCGTTGAAGGGGGCGCTAGCTACGAGGCGCTAATAAAGGCCGCAAAGGCCTCTATTAAGTTGGCCCAGCTGGGGATCACGGAGGGCGTCAAAATCAAGACGGCCGCCACCGGAGCCCGCCTCCTCGAGATCGGAGGCGAGGATAGAGAGGCGAGGGCGGACCGCCTAGCGGCAAGGCTGCGAGAGGTCCTCCCTGCGGAGACGGTAACGGTCTCCAGGCCTGTGAGGTGTGCAGAACTGCGCATCTCCGGGCTGGATGACTCCGTCTCCGCGGCAGAGGTGGCGGCCAGCGTGGAGTCCGCCGGCGGGTGCCCCGAGGGTACTGCCAGACCCGGCTCTTTACACCGGGACTGGCGAGGCCTCGGGGTAGTGTTTGTTAAGTGCCCGGTGGCCGCGGCCAAGAAATTGGCTGCGACCGGGAGGCTACTGGTGGGGTGGTCGGCGACTCAAGTGAAGCTCGTCGACCCCAAGCCCCTTCGGTGTTACCGGTGCCTCCACACCGGGCACACGAAGGCCAAGTGTACCTCGGACGTAGACCGCAGCGACTACTGCTACCGCTGCGGCGCGCCGGGGCACCTAATGGCCCAGTGCTCTGCCGCCTTGCGCTGCGCTTTGTGCGAGGCGGCAGACAAGCCGGCGGATCACCGGCTTGGGAGTGCAGCGTGCACCACTCCCAAGCCGAAGAAAAAGAAGAAGAAGAAGAAGAAGCCTCAAAAGGCAAAGCCCGTGGAGTCGGGGCAGAAGGCTGGCGGTGGCGTCATAGCCCCGTCTAGGCCCGATCCACCGTCCCCAAGGCCTGTAGAGGTAGCGCCGATGGTCACCGATTAGTGGGACTATCGGCGTGCTCCAGGCGAACCTAAACCACTGCGCCGCCGCTCAGGACCTTTACATCCAGAGCATGGCGCAGTGGCAGACCGGAGTAGGGATAATCACCGAGCCCTACCGACCTATCCCGCCCGATTCGCATTGGGCGGTTGACCGGGAGGGCTTGGTGGCTCTGGTCTCGCGCGCGGCTGCTGGTGCGCCCCCCTTATTGAGGATCAGGAGGGGGCGCTGCTGCGTGGCAGCCGCCGTGGGTTCGGTGACGGTGGTCGGAGCGTACTGCTCTCCGAATCGGAGCCTGTCTTGTTTCGAGCGTACCCTGGAGGAGCTGGGAACGCTCGTGCGACAGGCTCACCCTTCACCCGTGCTCGTGGCTGGCGATTTCAACGCCAAGTCCACGGCATGGGGATCCCCCGCTACTTGTCCGCGGGGGGAGGCACTGGAAGATTGGTTGGTCTCGTCCGGGTTGATTCTGCTCAACCGGGGGACCGTCGACACGCGGGTGCGGCAACAGAGCGGGTCTATCGTGGACCTCACGTTCGCGTCCCCCGCTCTGGTGCCCCGTGTCCAAGGCTGGGAAGTCCTGGAGGGGGTCGAGACGTTATCGGACCACCGATACATTCGGTTCCGAATCTCCCCCCTCCCGGTTGCCCCGAACAGCCTGGGTGGTCCTCCGCGTGGGGAGGACAACCCGAGATGGGCCCTAAGGCGGCTGAACCGCGAGCGTCTCGCGGAGGCCGCCTTGGTCCAAAGTTGGATTCCAGTGCCGGAGGGTCCGGTGGATGTGGATGAGGAAGCCGGGTGGCTCAACGCGGCCATGACGCAGGTGTGCGACGCCAGCATGCCTCGCGTCGGGCCCCCCTCTCCACATCGTAGGGTGTATTGGTGGTCGCCCCAGCTAGCGCAGCTCCGCGCTGCGTGCGTGGCGGCGCGCCGCAGGTACACCCGAAGCCGGCGAAGACGACGTCGCGACGAAGCCCTGGAGACTCGGCTGTACGACGCGTACAGGGAGGCGAGAGCCGCCCTGCGCGCGGAAATCGCCGAGTCCAAGAAAAGGGCTTGGGAGGCAATGCTGGAGTCGATCGACCGCGACCCGTGGGGGAGGCCGTATAGGACGGTGCGTCAAAAGCTCCGTCCCTGGGCCCCCCCGGTGACGCAATCGCTCCAGCCTGCGCTCGTGGAACAGATAGTAGCAGCTCTGTTCCCCGACCGGGGAGAGTTCGCTCCCCCTCCCATGGTCGGCGACGATGTCGCGGAGAGCAGTAGAGGACTTGTGCACGCGGAGGAAACAGCATCGCCCGAGGTCACTCCCGGGCATCTGAGGGCGGCGGTTGCAAGGCTCAAGGCCAAAAACACCGCCCCAGGGCCCGACGGTATTCCCGGTCGGGCCTGGGCATTGGCTCTGCCCGATGCCTTAGAAGAGAGAGTGGCACGGCTGTTTACCTCCTGCCTGGAACAGGGCAAGTTTCCCCGCAGGTGGAAGGTGGGGAAACTTGTCCTCATCAAGAAGGAGGGACGACCGGCGGATTCGCCTTCGGCCTATCGGCCCATCGTGTTGCTCGACGATATCGGGAAGGTGTTCGAGCGTGTGCTCGCCCACCGTATCGTCGAGCACCTGGACGGTCCCGGGCCGGGTCTCTGCGATGTCCAGTATGGTTTCCGCAGAGCCCGGTCGACGGTGGACGCGATCCGCCGGGTGCAGTCCCTAGTGAAGGACGCGGCTTCAGGGAACGGGGTGGTATTGGCGGTGAGTTTAGACATCGCCAATGCTTTTAACACCCTCCCCTGGAGCTGCATCCATGAGGCGCTGCGCTACCATCGTGTGCCGGACTGCCTGCGGAGGGTAGTTTTGTCCTACCTCTCCCAACGGGCAGTCACCTATCCGACACAGGATGGTGGCGCCGCTCTGAGAGCAATGTCGTGCGGCGTTCCGCAGGGCTCCGTTTTAGGACCCCTGCTGTGGAACGTCGGCTATGACTGGGTGCTGCGCGGTGCGACTCTTCGGGGGGTCAGCGTAACGTGTTACGCTGACGATACCCTCGTCACCGCGCAGGGGGATACTTACAGGGAGGCGGCTCTCAGAGCAACAGCCGGAGTGGCCCACTTCGTGAGGCGAATCCGCCTTATTGGGTTGGATGTCGCCTTGCAGAAGTCCGAGGCGGTTTGTTTTTCTTCCCCTCGGTCGGCGCCGCCGGCTGGAGCGCACATTGTGGTGGGCGGAGTGTCGATCGGCATACGAGGGGCGATGCGTTATTTGGGCATCGTCCTCGATAGCCGATGGCGCTTCCGGGAGCACTTCCAGGGACTCGCGCCCCGACTCGTGGGTGCTGCGAGGGCGCTTGGTCGTTTGCTCCCGAATCTCGGTGGGCCCTCGGGCGGCTGCCGACGCCTTTACACGTCGGTGGTTCGCTCGATGGCACTATACGGGGCGCCCATATGGGTAGAGGCCCTCGACGCCGAAAATATCGCGCTGCTGCGACGGGCGCAGCGGGCGATGGCGTTGAGGGTCGCGAGAGGGTACGGCACGGTCTCGCTCGAGGCCGCGTGCGTGCTCGCAGGAACTCCACCATGGGACCTGGAGGCCGAGGTGTTGGCGGAAGTTTTCTGCCGGACCTCTGAGGCCAGGGCCCGGGGAGTCGGCCCGCCGCCGAGGGAGGTCGCGTGCTGGAGGGAGGACCTCCGGGGCGATCTTCTTAGGCGGTGGTCCGAGCGGTTGGAAGAGCCTCGCGCCGGTGTTCTGACCATCGACGCGATCCGACCCATCCTGCAGGAGTGGGTCGACAGGCGGCACGGGGCGGTCACCTTTCGCCTGGCGCAGATGCTCACCGGACACGGTTGCTTCGGTGAGTATCTGTTCCGGGTGGCCAAGAGGGAGCCGTCTCCGGTGTGCCACAGCTGCGGCCACCCCGTGGACACAGCCACGCACACGCTGGCGGAGTGCCCGGGGTGGAGCCGTCAACGCGCAGCTCTTGTCGACGTAGTCGGCGCCGACCTAACGCTCTCGACCATCATCCAGGCGATGGTCGACAGTGAGGCGGCGTGGACGGCGATGATCACGTTCAGCGAGGACGTGATCTCGCTCAAGGAGGAGGCGGAGCGGATCAGGGAACTGGATCCTCTCGCTGATCCGATCCGCCGCAGGCGAGTCGGGCGAAGGCGGGCCGCGACGCTCCATCGCGGCCTTCCTCCTTGACGGGGACTCACGGCCCGCGGTACCAGGACTACCGCCGGCCGTGCAACGCCAGGTCCCCCCAGGTCGGTAGTGTCGTGTCTGCACACTGTACCTAGTAGGATGTCGTCCCCCCTACCCATAGGACGACACCACTGAAGGAAGCCCCTCCCGCTCTTTACACGGGAGGTGTGGCTGACCGCTGCGGGTGTTGTGGTTGTTGTGACCTTGTTCCCACGACACCCGCCCACTAGAAGCGGAGAAAGAGGACTCCCCGGTTAGGTTTAGTCCGTGCGAGTCGGACATAACCCGCGTGCGTCCTGGCACGCGGGTATCCATAACGGATTCCCCCGGGTTAAAAAAAAAAAAAAAAAAAAAAAAAAAAAAAAAAAAAAAAAAAGGTTAGGTTAGGTTGGGGTGCCAATGTCGGAGAACCTCCTCGTGTGCTCGCCCTCCCATCTGGGCGAGCCGGTGCACCCTGGGCAACACTGGGAACGACTTTACCAGTGGCTAATGCTCCGACACAGGGGGGAAATCACGGTCCTGACCCGGCGTGGACAGGCGTGAGACGGCCACTCCTTGGACTTCTCGTTTATAGAAGCCCACTATGGAGTGGCCCGGGGCATACCGTACCTGAGCTCCCGCTCGGTACGGGGGCCCCCTTCACGGGGGCTGTATTAGGCAGTCTTCAGGCTGCCGAAGCCGGAACCCTGGCGCAAGTCAGAACCGGTGGGCACTGCCACGTGGCGGTGTCTGCGAGGAAGGACACCTCTATAAAAGAACCACTCGGTTGGAGCCTCCTGGCGTAGGCATTTCGCTGAAACCAGGAGGCGGGCCCGGTGTCTTCCCGACACCGTGGTGAGTCGTGTTGGCCGGATGGGTGCGCCTGTTCGGTCGTTCGGCGTCGGCCCGCAGCTCCGTTGTATCGGAGCTGTGGCGCCGGGATGGTGGTTGTTCGGCTGAGTGGGCTTGCTCGCTCAGCCGTTCGGTGTAGTCCCGCCGGCGTTTGGCCGAGTGTGCGGGACCAAAGTGGAAGACAACCACGTTAAAAAACAAAAAAATTCGTCGTCAACAAAATATGAAAAAGGTGAACTGCATAACAATACACCAGGAGGGTACCGGTCGCTCCGCGACCGGAGAATCCCTCCATGGCGGGGAGTCAGCACACACTCAGGTGTGTGATGACTCACCGCCATGCTGTCCCAGCGTATCTGGTGGGGACACAGGCCACCTAAGCGTCCAAGAACTGGGGAGCAGACCCAGCGCTCCCAAAACAGCGCCGAGTGCGTACAGCGGTACGCGGAGCCGGCGCTCGCGAACGTTTTATCGCTCGCCGGGCTCAGCAGGTGCCCAGGAGGAGACCGAGGCGTCGCCTTCGGCGACGAGAGCCGGTCGCCCTCAGTCGAGGTCGCCGTCCCCGACAAGGACGAGCACAGGCAGTGTGGGCATGTCATCGCAGCCTACGGAGGAAAGGGAGACCGAGGCGTCGCCAAAGGCGACGAGTGCCGGTCTCCCGCCGTCGAGGTCGCCGTCCCTCACGAGGACAGCCAAGAAGGGGGATGCCGCAGTCAGCGCCACAACCACACCGCGTGGCAGGAAACCCGTGGTGGTGCTGAAGAGGCTTTTCATACGCCCAATGAATCCCAGCACCGCCCGGGATTCATCGGACGGAGCTGAGGACGACGACGTCATGGTGCAGGAGGACCGGGGGAACCAGACGTTCTTCCGGGCGAGTCTCGGCACCCCGACCGGAGAGAACGTCGCCACGCCCCCGGTGTTCCAGCGGAAGCGGCAGGCGTCGACGTCGCCCCCAGACACCTCAAGTTCCGCACAGTCTGCGGCTGAAAGTGGTGGGAAGCCGGAGCTGTCCAAAAAGCCCGTGAGTAAAAGGGGCAGGGGTCGCCCCCCTACCACGGGCCGGTACGTCGGCCTCGCAGCTGCGCAGGCCGAGCTGAACGCGCAGAGGCGCCTGGCCCTGGACCTCGACGCGGAGGAGGAGGTTGCGGCCAAGACAGCGGCCATCCGCCGCCGTCCTCCGTCGGAGGGCAAGCCGAGGGCGGAGGGTTACTCCTGCCCGGTGGAGTCAGCGCGGACAGCGCCTAGCGCGACCCTATGCCAGTGGGCTAGGGAGGGGCTGGACGCCCTCGGCATGGTCGGGGCGAGGTCGAAGAACCTGAAGGGGACATACGTACGCGTCATTAACGACGCGTCGTATACCCTTCAGGCAGTCTTCGACGAGCTCAGGCGGAGAACGGCGTCGGAGGAGACGCAGCTGCTGGAGAGGGAGGTCTCCAGGCAAGCGGCTCAACTGGAGCTGCAGACCCGGAAGCTGGAGGAGCAGGCTGCGGAGATCAAGCAGCAAGCTCTCCAGCTGATGGAGTTGAGGGCGGAGATTGCGGCCCTGAGCCGGCCGGCGCCGGTGGCGCAGGCTGCTACAACTCCCTCCATGGAAGCAGGTGATGCGACGTCGCTCAAGGAGGAGGTGATGCGTGCGGTGAGACTGGTCGTCGGCGAATTGGTGGCCGACCGGATCGCCCCAATCGAGGCCAGACTCGGCCGGGAAACCGCACCCAATGTCGCCCCCTCCGACCCTGTGTTGCCTGCTCCGCGGACGGCCCCAGGTCTGTCCATGGAGGCAGTGGTGGCTCCGCCACCGGCTGCGACGTCGCCTGCGCCTCTGCCCGGCTTGGATGTCCCCAAATCCAGGGGGACGAAGAAGTCGGGCAGGGGCAAGAAGGGGAAGGCCGCTGCCGCTCCTGCGGCCGCTCCTGCAGCCGCCCCTGCAGCCGCTCCTGCAGCTCCTGCAGCCCTGGAGTCCCGACAAGTTCCGCCACCACCAGTCCCCACGGAGGAACCGTGGAATGTGGTGGCGGCAAAGAAGAAGAAGGAGAAGAAGAAGGGGAAGGCCGCCAAGGCGACCCCGGCTTCCACCCGGCGGCCTCCTCCTCCTCCTCCTACTCCACGCCGAGGGAAGCCCTCCGCTGCTCCCCAGAGCAAGCCCGGTGCCAACCTGCGTCCCCCGTCGACGGCGGCTGTAGTTCTCACGCTACGGCCAGCTGCCGCCGAGGGGGGCGCTAGCTATGAGGCGCTCATAAGAGCGGCAAAGGCCTCAATTAAGTTGGCCCAACTGGGGATCACGGAGGGCGTGAAGATCAAGACGGCCGCCACCGGAGCCCGCCTCCTCGAGATCGGAGGCGAGGATCGAGAGGCGAGGGCGGACCGTCTAGCGGCAAGGCTGCGAGAGGTCCTCCCTGCGGAGACGGTAACGGTCTCCAGGCCTGTGAGGTGTGCAGAACTGCGCATCTCCGGGCTGGATGACTCCGTCTCCGCGGCAGAGGTGGCGGCCAGCGTGGAGTCCGCCGGCGGGTGCCCCGAGGGTACTGCCAGACCCGGCTCTTTACACCGGGACTGGCGAGGCCTCGGGGTAGTGTTTGTTAAGTGCCCGGTGGCCGCGGCCAAGAAATTGGCTGCGACCGGGAGGCTACTGGTGGGGTGGTCGGCGGCTCAAGTGAAGCTCGTCGACCCCAAGCCCCTTCGGTGCTACCGGTGCCTCCA
Source organism: Eilema caniola (assembly GCA_949126895.1). Lineage (NCBI taxonomy): Eukaryota > Metazoa > Arthropoda > Insecta > Lepidoptera > Erebidae > Eilema > Eilema caniola. The sequence goes on along the minus strand of OX421490.1, from coordinate 34,609 downwards.
CACCGGGCACACAAAGGCCAAGTGTACCTCGGACGTAGACCGCAGCGACTACTGCTACCGCTGCGGCGCGCCGGGGCACCTAATGGCCCAGTGCACTGCCGCCTTGCGCTGCGCCTTGTGCGAGGCGGCAGACAAGCCGGCGGATCACCGGCTTGGGAGTGCAGCGTGCACCACTCCCAAGCCGAAGAAGAAAAAGAAGAAGCAGCGGAAGAAGCCTCAAAAGGCAAAGCCCTCGGAGTCGGGGCAGAAGGCTGGCGGCGGCGTCATAGCCCCGTCTAGGCCCGATCCACCGTCACCAAGGCCTGTAGAGGCAGCGCCGATGGTCACAGATTAGTGGGACTATCGGCGTGCTCCAGGCGAACCTAAACCACTGCGCCGCCGCTCAGGACCTTTACATCCAGAGCATGGCGCAGTGGCAGACCGGGGTAGGCATAATCACCGAGCCCTACCGACCTATCCCGCCCGATTCGCATTGGGCGGTTGACCGGGAGGGCTTGGTGGCTCTGGTCTCGCGCGCGGCTGCCGGTGCGCCCCCCTTATTGAGGATCAGGAGGGGGCGCTGTTGCGTGGCGGCCGCCGTGGGTTCGGTGACGGTGGTCGGAGTGTACTGCTCTCCGAATCGGAGCCTGTCTTGGTTCGAGCGTCTCCTGGAGGAGCTGGGAACGCTCGTGCGACAGGCTCACCCTTCACCCGTGCTCGTGGCTGGCGATTTCAACGCCAAGTCCACGGCATGGGGATCCCCCGCTACTTGTCCGCGGGGGGAGGCACTGGAAGATTGGTTGGTCTCGTCCGGGTTGATTCTGCTCAACCGGGGGACCGTCGACACGTGGGCGCGGCAACAGAGCGGGTCTATCGTGGACCTCACGTTCGCGTCCCCCGCTCTGGTGCCCCGTGTCCAAGGCTGGGAAGTCCTGGAGGGGGCGGAGACGTTATTGGACCACCGGTATATTCGGTTCCGAATCTCCCCCCTTCCGGTTGCCCCGAACAGCCTGGGTGGTCCTCCGCGTGGGGAGGACAACCCGAGATGGGCCATAAGGCGGCTGAACCGCGAGCGTCTCGCGGAGGCCGCCTTGGTCCAAAGTTGGATTCCAGTGCCGGAGGGTTCGGCGGATGTGGATGAGGAAGCCGATTGGCTCAATGCGGCCATGACGCAGGTGTGCGACGCTAGCATGCCTCGCGTCGGGCCCCCCTCTCCACATCGTAAGGTGTATTGGTGGTCGCCCCAGCTAGCGCAGCTCCGTGCTGCGTGCGTGGCGGCGCGCCGCAAGTACACCCGAAGCCGGCGAAGACGACGTCGCGACGAAGCCCTGGAGACTCGGCTGTACGACGCGTACAGGGAGGCGAGAGCCGCCCTGCGCGCGGAAATCGCCGAGTCCAAGAAAAGGGCTTGGGAGGCAATGCTGGAGTCGATCGACCGCGACCCGTGGGGGAGGCCGTATAGGACGGTGCGTCAAAAGCTCCGTCCCTGGGCCCCCCCGGTGACGCAATCGCTCCAGCCTGCGCTCGTGGAACAGATAGTAGCAGCTCTGTTCCCCGACCGGGGAGAGTTCGCTCCCCCTCCCATGGTCGGCGACGATGTCGCGGAGAGCAGTAGAGGGCTTGTGCACGCGGAGGAAACAGCATCGCCCGAGGTCACTCCCGGGCATCTGAGGGCGGCGGTTGCAAGGCTCAAGGCCAAAAACACCGCCCCAGGGCCCGACGGTATTCCCGGTCGGGCCTGGGCATTGGCTCTGCCCGATGCCTTAGAAGAGAGAGTGGCACGGCTGTTTACCTCCTGCCTGGAACGGGGCAAGTTTCCCCGCAGGTGGAAGGTGGGGAAACTTGTCCTCATCAAGAAGGAGGGACGACCGGCGGATTCGCCTTCGGCCTATCGGCCCATCGTGTTGCTCGACGATATCGGGAAGGTGTTCGAGCGTGTGCTCGCCCACCGTATCGTCGAGCACCTGGACGGTCCCGGGCCGGGTCTCTGCGATGTCCAGTATGGTTTCCGCAGAGCCCGGTCGACGGTGGACGCGATCCGCCGGGTGCAGTCCCTAGTGAAGGACGCGGCTTCGGGGAACGGGGTGGTATTGGCGGTGAGTATAGACATCGCCAATGCTTTTAACACCCTCCCCTGGAGCTGCATCCATGAGGCGCTGCGCTACCATCGTGTGCCGGACTGCCTGCGGAGGGTAGTTCTGTCCTACCTCTCCCAACGGGCAGTCACCTATCCGACACAGGATGGTGGCGCCGCTCTGAGAGCAATGTCGTGCGGCGTTCCGCAGGGCTCCGTTCTAGGACCCCTGCTGTGGAACGTCGGATACGACTGGGTGCTGCGCGGTGCGACTCTTCGGGGGGTCAGCGTAACGTGTTACGCTGACGATACCCTCGTCACCGCGCAGGGGGATACCTATAGGGAGGCGGCTCTCAGAGCAACAGCCGGAGTGGCCCACTTCGTGAGGCGAATCCGCCTTATTGGGTTGGATGTCGCCTTGCAGAAGTCCGAGGCGGTTTGTTTTTCTTCCCCTCGGTCGGCGCCGCCGGCTGGAGCGCACATTGTGGTGGGCGGAGTGTCGATCGGCATACGAGGGGCGATGCGTTATTTGGGCATCGTCCTCGATAGCCGATGGCGCTTCCGGGAGCACTTCCAGGGACTCGCGCCCCGACTCGTGGGTGCTGCGAGGGCGCTTGGTCGTTTGCTCCCGAATCTCGGTGGGCCCTCGGGCGGCTGCCGACGCCTTTACACGTCGGTGGTTCGCTCGATGGCACTATACGGGGCGCCCATATGGGTAGAGGCCCTCGACGCCGAAAATATCGCGCTGCTGCGACGGGCGCAGCGGGCGATGGCGTTGAGGGTCGTGAGAGGGTACGGCACGGTCTCGCTCGAGGCCGCGTGCGTGCTCGCAGGAACTCCACCATGGGACCTGGAGGCCGAGGTGTTGGCGGAAGTTTTCTGCCGGACCTCTGAGGCCAGGGCCCGGGGAGTCGGCCCGCCGCCGAGGGAGGTCGCGTGCTGGAGGGAGGACCTCCGGGGCGATCTTCTTAGGCGGTGGTCCGAGCGGTTGGAAGAGCCTCGCGCCGGTGTTCTGACCATCGACGCGATCCGACCCATCCTGCAGGAGTGGGTCGACAGGCGGCACGGGGCGGTCACCTTTCGCCTGGCGCAGATGCTCACCGGACACGGTTGTTTCGGTGAGTATCTGTTCCGGGTGGCCAAGAGGGAGCCGTCTCCGGTGTGCCACAGCTGCGGCCACCCCGAGGACACAGCCACGCACACGCTGGCGGAGTGCCCGGGGTGGAGCCGTCAACGCGCAGCTCTTGTCGACGTAGTCGGCGCCGACCTAACGCTCTCGACCATCATCCAGGCGATGGTCGACAGTGAGGCGGCGTGGACGGCGATGATCACGTTCAGCGAGGACGTGATCTCGCTCAAGGAGGAGGCGGAACGGATCAGGGAACTGGATCCTCTCGCTGATCCGATCCGCCGCAGGCGAGTCGGGCGAAGGCGGGCCGCGACGCTCCATCGCGGCCTTCCTCCTTGACGGGGACTCACGGCCCGCGGTACCAGGACTACCGCCGGCTGTGCAACGCCAGGTCCCCCCAGGTCGGTAGTGTCGTGTCTGCACACTGTACCTAGTAGGATGTCGTCCCCCCTACCCATAGGGCGACACCACTGAAGGAAGCCCCTCCCGCTCTTTACACGGGAGGTGTGGCTGACCGCTGCGGGTGTTGTGGTTGTTGTGACCTTGTTCCCACGACACCCGCCCACTAGAAGCGGAGAAAGAGGACACCCCGGTTAGGTTTAGTCCGTGCGAGTCGGACATAACCCGCGTGCGTCCTGGCACGCGGGTATCCATAACGGATTCCCCCGGGTTAAAAAAAAAAAAAAAAAAAAAAAAAAAAAAAAAAAGGTTAGGTTAGGTTAGGTTAGGTTAGGTTAGGTTAGGTTAGGTTAGGTTAGGTTAGGTTAGGTTAGGTTAGGTTAGGTTAGGTTAGGTTAGGTTGGGGTGCCAATGTCGGAGAACCTCCTCGTGTGCTCGCCCTTCCATCTGGGCGAGCCGGTGCACCCTGGGCAACACTGGGAACGACTTTACCAGTGGCTAATGCTCCGACACAGGGGGGGAATCACGGTCCTGACCCGGCGTGGACAGGCGTGAGACGGCCACTCCTTGGACTTCTCGTTTATAGAAGCCCATTATGGAGTGGCCTGGGGCATACCGTACCTGAGCTCCCGCTCGGTACGGGGGCCCCCTTCACGGGGGCTGTATTAGGCAGTCTTCAGGCTGCCGAAGCCGGAACCCTGGCGCAAGTCAGAACCGGTGGGCACTGCCACGTGGCGGTGTCTGCGAGGAAGGACACCTCTATAAAAGAACCACTCGGTTGGAGCCTCCTGGCGTAGGCATCTCGCTGAAACCAGGAGGCGGGCCCGGTGTCTTCCCGACACCGTGGTGAGTCGGGTTGGCCGGATGGGTGCGCCTGTTCGGTCGTTCGGCGTCGGCCCGCAGCTCCGTTGTATCGGAGCTGTGGCGCCGCGATGGTGGTGTTCGGCTGAGTGGGCTTGCTTGCTCAGCCGTCCGGTGTAGTCCCGCCGGCGTTTGGCCGAGTGTGCGGGACCAAAGTGGAAGACAACCACGTTAAAAAACAAAATAATAAAAACAACAACAAAATGGATAAAAAGGTGAACTTGCCAACTTTACACCAGGAGGGTACCGGTCGCTCCGCGACCGGAGAATCCCTCCATTGCGGGGAGTCAGCACACACTCAGGTGTGTGATGACTCGCCGCAATGCAGTCCCGTCGTATCTGGTGGGGACACAAGCCACCTAGGTTCGAGTGAACCGGGGAGCAGACCCAGCGCTCCCAAAACAGCGTCGAGTGCGTACACCGGTACGCGGAGCCGGCGCTCGCGAACGTTTTTCCGTTCGCCGGGCTCATCAGGTGCCCAAGAGAAGACCGAGGCGTCGCCTCTGGCGACGAGAGCCGGTCGTTCTCAGTTGAGGTCGCCGTCCCCGACAAGGACGAGCACAGCCAGTGGGGGAACGAAGGCAGAGGAGACCGAGGCGTCGCCTTTGGCGACGAGTGCCGGTCTCCCGCCGTCGAGGTCGCCGTCCCTCACGAGGACGGCCAAGAAGGGGGATGCGACAGCCGCAGTCAGCGCCACAACCACACCCCGTGGCAGGAAACCCGTGGTGGTGCTGAAGCGGCTGTTTATACGCCCAATGCATCCCAGCTCCACCCGGGATTCATCGGACGGAGCTGAGGACGACGACGTCATGGTGCAGGAGGACCGGGGGAACCAGACGTTCTTCCGAGCGAGTCTCGGCACCCCGACCGGAGAGAACGTCGCCACTCCCCCGGTGTTCCAGCGGAAGCGGCAGGCGTCGCCGACGCCCCCAGAGACCACAAGTTCCGCGGACTCTGCGGCGGAAAGTGGCGGGATGCTGGAGCTGCCCAGAAAGCCCGTGAGTAAAAGGGGCAGGGGTCGCCCCCCTACCACGGGTCGGTATGTCGGCCTTGCGGCGGCGCAGGCCGAGCTCAACGCGCAGAGGCGCCTGGCCCTGGACCTCGACGCGGAGGAGGAGGTTGCGGCCAAGACAGCGGCCATCCGGCGCCGTCCTCCGTCGGAGAGCAAGCCGAGGGCCGAGGGCTACTCCTGCCCGGCGGAGTCAGCGCGGACAGCGCCAAGCGCGACCCTCTGCCAGTGGGCTAGGGAGGGGCTGGACGCCCTCGGCATGGTCGGGAAAAGGTCGAAGAACCTGAAGGGAACTTATGTACGCGTCATTAATGACGCGTCGTATACCCTTCAGGCAGTCTTCGACGAGCTCAGGCGGAGAACGGCCTCCGAGGAGACGCTGCTTCTCGAAAAGGAGGTTGGCAGGCAAGCGGCCCAGCTGGAGCTGCAGACCCGGAAGCTGGAGGAGCAGGCTGCGGAGATCAAGCAGCAAGCCCGCCAGCTAACGGAGCTGAGAGCGGAGATAGCGGCCTTGAGGCGGCCGGCGCCGGTGGCGCAGGCTGCTCCAACTCCCTCCATGGAGGCAGGGGGACCGTCGCTCAAGGAGGAGGTGAAGCGGGCGGTGAGGCTGGTCGTCGGCGAATTGGTGGCCGACCGGATCGCCCCAATCGAGGCCAGACTCGGCCGGGAAACCGCTCCCAATGTCGCCCCCTCCGACCCTGTGTTGCCTGCTTCGCGGACGGCCTCAGGTCTGTCCATGGAGGCAGCGGTGGCTCCACCACCGGCGTCGACGTCGCCTGCGCCTCTGCCCGGCTTGGATGTCCCCAAATCCAAGGGGAAGAAGAAGTCGGGCAGAGCCAAGAAGGGGAAGGCCGCTGCTGTTCCCGCAGCCGCTCCTGCAGCCGTGCCTGCGGCCCCTGAGTCGCAACCTGTCCCGCCGCCACCAGTCCCCACGGAGGAACCGTGGAACGTGGTGGCGGCAAAGAAGAAGAAGGAGAAGAAGAAGGGGAAGGCCGCCAAGGCGACCCCGGCTTCCACCCGGCGGCCTCCTCCTCCTCCTCCTACTCCACGCCGAGGGAAGCCCTCCGCTGCTCCCCAGAGCAAGCCCGGCGCCAACCTGCGTCCCCCGACGACGGCGGCTGTAGTTCTCACGCTACGGCCAGCGGCCGTTGAAGGGGGCGCTAGCTACGAGGCGCTAATAAAGGCCGCAAAGGCCTCTATTAAGTTGGCCCAGCTGGGGATCACGGAGGGCGTCAAAATCAAGACGGCCGCCACCGGAGCCCGCCTCCTCGAGATCGGAGGCGAGGATAGAGAGGCGAGGGCGGACCGCCTAGCGGCAAAGCTGCGAGAGGTCCTCCCTGCGGAGACGGTAACGGTCTCCAGGCCTGTGAGGTGTGCAGAACTGCGCATCTCCGGGCTGGATGACTCCGTCTCCGCGGCTGAGGTGGCGGCCAGCGTGGAGTCCGCCGGCGGGTGCCCCGAGGGTACGGCCAGACCCGGCTCTTTACACCGGGACTGGCGAGGCCTCGGGGTAGTATTCGTCAAGTGCCCGGTGGCCGCGGCCAAGAAATTGGCTGCGACCGGGAGGCTACTGGTGGGGTGGTCGGCGGCTCAGGTAAAGCTCGTCGACCCCAAGCCCCTTCGGTGTTACCGGTGCCTCCACACCGGGCACACGAAGGCCAAGTGCACCTCGGACGTGGACCGCAGCGACTACTGCTACCGCTGCGGCGCGCCGGGGCACCTAATGGCCCAGTGCTCTGCCGCCTTGCGCTGCGCTTTGTGCGAGGCGGCAGACAAGCCGGCGGATCACCGGCTTGGGAGTGCAGCGTGCACCACTCCCAAGCCGACGAAGAAGAAAAAGAAGAAGCAGCGCAAGAAGCCTCAAAAGGCAAAGCCCGTGGAGTCGGGGCAGAAGGCTGGCGGCGGCGTCATAGCCCCGTCTAGGCCCGATCCACCGTCCCCAAGGCCTGTAGAGGTAGCGCCGATGGTCACCGATTAGTGGGACTATCGGCGTGCTCCAGGCGAACCTAAACCACTGCGCCGCCGCTCAGGACCTTTACATCCAGAGCATGGCGCAGTGGCAGACCGGAGTAGGGATAATCACCGAGCCCTACCGACCTATCCCGCCCGATTCGCATTGGGCGGTTGACCGGGAGGGCTTGGTGGCTCTGGTCTCGCGCGCGGCTGCCGGTGCGCCCCCCCTATTGAGGATCAGGAGGGGGCGCTGTTGCGTGGCGGCCGCCGTGGGTTCGGTGACGGTGGTCGGAGCGTACTGCTCTCCGAATCGGAGCCTGTCTTGGTTCGAGCGTCTCCTAGAGGAGCTGGGAACGCTCGTGCGACAGGCTCACCCTTCACCCGTGCTCGTGGCTGGCGATTTCAACGCCAAGTCCACGGCATGGGGATCCCCCGCTACTTGTCCGCGGGGGGAGGCACTGGAAGATTGGTTGGTCTCGTCCGGGTTGATTCTGCTCAACCGGGGGACCGTCGACACGTGGGCGCGGCAACAGAGCGGGTCTATCGTGGACCTCACGTTCGCGTCCCCCGCTCTGGTGCCCCGTGTCCAAGGCTGGGAAGTCCTGGAGGGGGCGGAGACGTTATCGGACCACCGATACATTCGGTTCCGAATCTCCCCCCTTCCGGTTGCCCCGAACAGCCTGGGTGGTCCTCCGCGTGGGGAGGACAACCCGAGATGGGCCCTAAGGCGGCTGAACCGCGAGCGTCTCGCGGAGGCCGCCTTGGTCCAAAGTTGGATTCCAGTGCCGGAGGGTCCGGTGGATGTGGATGAGGAAGCCGATTGGCTCAACGCGGCCATGACGCAGGTGTGCGACGCTAGCATGCCTCGCGTCGGGCCCCCCTCTCCACATCGTAAGGTGTATTGGTGGTCGCCCCAGCTAGCGCAGCTCCGTGCTGCGTGCGTGGCGGCGCGCCGCAGGTACACCCGAAGCCGGCGAAGACGACGTCGCGACGAAGCCCTGGAGACTCGGCTGTACGACGCGTACAGGGAGGCGAGAGCCGCCCTGCGCGCGGAAATCGCCGAGTCCAAGAAAAGGGCTTGGGAGGCAATGCTGGAGTCGATCGACCGCGACCCGTGGGGGAGGCCGTATAGGACGGTGCGTCAAAAGCTCCGTCCCTGGGCCCCCCCGGTGACGCAATCGCTCCAGTCTGCGCTCGTGGAACAGATAGTAGCAGCTCTGTTCCCCGACCGGGGAGAGTTCTCTCCCCCTCCCATGGTCGGCGACGATGTCGCGGAGAGCAGTAGAGGACTTGTGCACGCGGAGGAAACAGCATCGCCCGAGGTCACTCCCGGGCATCTGAGGGCGGCGGTTGCAAGGCTCAAGGCCAAGAACACCGCCCCAGGGCCCGACGGTATTCCCGGTCGGGCCTGGGCATTGGCTCTGCCCGATGCCTTAGAAGAGAGAGTGGCACGGCTGTTTACCTCCTGCCTGGAACAGGGCAAGTTTCCCCGCAGGTGGAAGGTGGGGAAACTTGTCCTCATCAAGAAGGAGGGACGACCGGCGGATTCGCCTTCGGCCTATCGGCCCATCGTGTTGCTCGACGATATCGGGAAGGTGTTCGAGCGTGTGCTCGCCCACCGTATCGTCGAGCACCTGGACGGTCCCGGGCCGGGTCTCTGCGATGTCCAGTATGGTTTCCGCAGAGCCCGGTCGACGGTGGACGCGATCCGCCGGGTGCAGTCCCTAGTGAAGGACGCGGCTTCGGGGAACGGGGTGGTATTGGCGGTGAGCTTAGACATCGCCAATGCTTTTAACACCCTCCCCTGGAGCTGCATCCATGAGGCGCTGCGCTACCATCGTGTGCCGGGCTGCCTGCGGAGGGTAGTTCTGTCCTACCTCTCCCAACGGGCAGTCACCTATCCGACACAGGATGGTGGCGCCGCTCTGAGAGCAATGTCGTGCGGCGTTCCGCAGGGCTCCGTTCTAGGACCCCTGCTGTGGAACGTCGGCTATGACTGGGTGCTGCGCGGTGCGACTCTTCGGGGGGTCAGCGTAACATGCTACGCTGACGATACCCTCGTCACCGCGCAGGGGGATACCTACAGGGAGGCGGCTCTCAGAGCAACAGCCGGAGTGGCCCACTTCGTGAGGCGAATCCGCCTTATTGGGTTGGAGGTCGCCTTGCAGAAGTCCGAGGCGGTCTGTTTTTCTTCCCCTCGGTCGGCGCCGCCGGCTGGAGCGCACATTGTGGTGGGCGGAGTGTCGATCGGCATACGAGGGGCGATGCGTTATTTGGGCATCGTCCTCGATAGCCGATGGCGCTTCCGGGAGCACTTCCAGGGACTCGCGCCCCGACTCGTGGGTGCTGCGAGGGCGCTTGGTCGTTTGCTCCCGAATCTCGGTGGGCCCTCGGGCGGCTGCCGACGCCTTTACACGTCGGTGGTTCGCTCGATGGCACTATACGGGGCGCCCATATGGGTAGAGGCCCTCGACGCCGAAAATATCGCGCTGCTGCGACGGGCGCAGCGGGCGATGGCGTTGAGGGTCGTGAGAGGGTACGGCACGGTCTCGCTCGAGGCCGCGTGCGTGCTCGCAGGAACTCCACCATGGGACCTGGAGGCCGAGGTGTTGGCGGAAGTTTTCTGCCGGACCTCTGAGGCCAGGGCCCGGGGAGTCGGCCCGCCGCCGAGGGAGGTCGCGTGCTGGAGGGAGGACCTCCGGGGCGATCTTCTTAGGCGGTGGTCCGAGCGGTTGGAAGAGCCTCGCGCCGGTGTTCTGACCATCGACGCGATCCGACCCATCCTGCAGGAGTGGGTCGACAGGCGGCACGGGGCGGTCACCTTTCGCCTGGCGCAGATGCTCACCGGACACGGTTGTTTCGGTGAGTATCTGTTCCGGGTGGCCAAGAGGGAGCCGTCTTCGGTGTGCCACAGCTGCGGCCACCCCGAGGACACAGCCACGCACACGCTGGCGGAGTGCCCGGGGTGGAGCCGTCAACGCGCAGCTCTTGTCGACGTTGTCGGCGCCGACCTAACGCTCTCGACCATCATCCAGGCGATGGTCGACAGTGAGGCGGCGTGGACGGCGATGATCACGTTCAGCGAGGACGTGATCTCGCTCAAGGAGGAGGCGGAGCGGATCAGGGAACTGGATCCTCTCGCTGATCCGATCCGTCGCAGGCGAGTCGGGCGAAGGCGGGCCGCGACGCTCCATCGCGGCCTTCCTCCTTGACGGGGACTCACGGCCCGCGGTACCAGGACTACCGCCGGCCGTGCAACGCCAGGTCCCCCCCCAGGTCGGTAGTGTCGTGTCTGCACACTGTACCTAGTAGGATGTCGTCCCCCCCCTACCCATAGGACGACACCACTGAAGGAAGCCCCTCCCGCTCTTTACACGGGAGGTGTGGCTGACCGCTGCGGGTGTTGTGGTTGTTGTGACCTTGTTCCCACGACACCCGCCCACTAGAAGCGGAGAAGAGGACACCCCGGTTAGGTTTAGTCCGTGCGAGTCGGACATAACCCGCGTGCGTCCTGGCACGCGGGTATCCATAACGGATTCCCCCGGGTTAAAAAAAAAAAAAAAAAAAAAAAAAAAAAAAGGTTAGGTTAGGTTAGGTTAGGTTAGGTTAGGTTAGGTTAGGTTAGGTTAGGTTAGGTTAGGTTAGGTTAGGTTAGGTTAGGTTGCCGCCACCGGAGCCCGCCTCCTCGAGATCGGAGGCGAGGATCGAGAGGCGAGGGCGGACCGTCTAGCAGCAAGGCTGCGAGAGGTCCTCCCTGCGGAGACGGTAACGGTCTCCAGGCCTGTGAGGTGTGCAGAATTGCGCATCTCCGGGCTGGATGACTCCGTCTCCGCGGCAGAGGTGGCGGCCAGCGTGGAGTCCGCCGGCGGGTGCCCCGAGGGTACGGCCAGGCCCGGCTCTTTACACCGGGACTGGCGAGGCCTCGGGGTAGTGTTTGTTAAGTGCCCGGTGGCCGCGGCCAAGAAATTGGCTGCGACCGGGAGGCTACTGGTGGGGTGGTCGGCGGCTCAAGTGAAGCTCGTCGACCCCAAGCCCCTTCGGTGTTACCGGTGCCTCCACACCGGGCACACGAAGGCCAAGTGCACCTCGGACGTAGACCGCAGCGACTACTGCTACCGCTGCGGCGCGCCGGGGCACCTAATGGCCCAGTGCTCTGCCGCCTTGCGCTGCGCTTTGTGCGAGGCGGCAGACAAGCCGGCGGATCACCGGCTTGGGAGTGCAGCGTGCACCACTCCCAAGCCGAAGAAAAAGAAGAAGAGAAAGAAGAAGCCTCTAAAGGCAAAGCCCGTGGAGTCGGGGCAGAAGGCTGGCGGCGGCGTCATAGCCCCGTCTAGGCCCGATCCACCGTCCCCAAGGCCTGTAGAGGTAGCGCCGATGGTCACCGATTAGTGGGACTATCGGCGTGCTCCAGGCGAACCTAAACCACTGCGCCGCCGCCCAGGACCTTTACATCCAGAGCATGGCGCAGTGGCAGACCGGAGTAGGGATAATCACCGAGCCCTACCGACCTATCCCGCCCGATTCGCATTGGGCGGTTGACCGGGAGGGCTTGGTGGCTCTGGTCTCGCGCGCGGCTGCCGGTGCGCCCCCTTTATTGAGGATCAGGAGGGGGCGCTGTTGCGTGGCGGCCGCCGTGGGTTCGGTGACGGTGGTCGGAGTGTACTGCTCTCCGAATCGGAGCCTGTCTTGGTTCGAGCGTCTCCTGGAGGAGCTGGGAACGCTCGTGCGACAGGCTCACCCTTCACCCGTGCTCGTGGCTGGCGATTTCAACGCCAAGTCCACGGCATGGGGATCCCCCGCTACTTGTCCGCGGGGGGAGGCACTGGAAGATTGGTTGGTCTCGTCCGGGTTGATTCTGCTCAACCGGGGGACCGTCGACACGTGGGCGCGGCAACAGAGCGGGTCTATCGTGGACCTCACGTTCGCGTCCCCCGCTCTGGTGCCCCGTGTCCAAGGCTGGGAAGTCCTGGAGGGGGCGGAGACGTTATCGGACCACCGATACATTCGGTTCCGAATCTCCCCCCTTCCGGTTGCCCCGAACAGCCTGGGTGGTCCTCCGCGTGGGGAGGACAACCCGAGATGGGCCCTAAGGCGGCTGAACCGCGAGCGTCTCGCGGAGGCCGCCTTGGTCCAAAGTTGGATTCCAGTGCCGGAGGGTCCGGTGGATGTGGATGAGGAAGCCGATTGGCTCAACGCGGCCATGACGCAGGTGTGCGACGCTAGCATGCCTCGCGTCGGGCCCCCCTCTCCACATCGTAAGGTGTATTGGTGGTCGCCCCAGCTAGCGCAGCTCCGCGCTGCGTGCGTGGCGGCGCGCCGCAGGTACACCCGAAGCCGGCGAAGACGACGTCGCGACGGAGCCCTGGAGACTCGGCTGTACGACGCGTACAGGGAGGCGAGAGCCGCCCTGCGCGTGGAAATCGCCGAGTCCAAGAAAAGGGCCTGGGAGGCAATGCTGGAGTCGATCGATCGCGACCCGTGGGGGAGGCCGTATCGGATGGTGCGTCATAAGCTCCGTCCCTGGGCCCCCCCGGTGACGCAATCGCTCCAGCCTGCGCTCGTGGAACAGATAGTAGCAGCTCTGTTCCCCGACCGGGGAGAGTTCGCTCCCCCTCCCATGGTCGGCGACGATGTCGCGGAGAGCAGTAGAGGACTTGTGCACGCGGAGGAAGCAGCATCGCCCGAGGTCACTCCCGGGCATCTGAGGGCGGCGGTCGCAAGGCTCAAGGCCAAGAACACCGCCCCAGGGCCCGACGGTATTCCCGGTCGGGCCTGGGCATTGGCTCTGCCCGATGCCTTAGAAGAGAGAGTGGCACGGCTGTTTACCTCCTGCCTGGAACAGGGCAAGTTTCCCCGCAGGTGGAAGGTGGGGAAACTTGTCCTCATTAAGAAGGAGGGACGACCGGCGGATTCGCCTTCGGCCTATCGGCCCATCGTGTTGCTCGACGATATCGGGAAGGTGTTCGAGCGTGTGCTCGCCCACCGTATCGTCGAGCACCTGGACGGTCCCGGGCCGGGTCTCTGCGATGTCCAGTATGGTTTCCGCAGAGCCCGGTCGACGGTGGACGCGATCCGCCGGGTGCAGTCCCTAGTGAAGGACGCGGCTTCGGGGACCGGGGTGGTATTGGCGGTGAGTTTAGACATCGCCAATGCTTTTAACACCCTCCCCTGGAGCTGCATCCATGAGGCGCTGCGCTACCATCGTGTGCCGGACTGCCTGCGGAGGGTAGTTCTGTCCTACCTCTCCCAACGGGCAGTCACCTATCCGACACAGGATGGTGGCGCCGCTCTGAGAGCAATGTCGTGCGGCGTTCCGCAGGGCTCCGTTCTAGGACCCCTGCTGTGGAACGTCGGCTATGACTGGGTGCTGCGCGGTGCGACTCTTCGGGGGGTCAGCGTAACGTGTTACGCTGACGATACCCTCGTCACCGCGCAGGGGGATACCTACAGGGAGGCGGCTCTCAGAGCAACAGCCGGAGTGGCCCACTTCGTGAGGCGAATCCGCCTTATTGGGTTGGATGTCGCCTTGCAGAAGTCCGAGGCGGTTTGTTTTTCTTCCCCTCGGTCGGCGCCGCCGGCTGGAGCGCACATTGTGGTGGGCGGAGTGTCGATCGGCATACGAGGGGCGATGCGTTATTTGGGCATCGTCCTCGATAGCCGATGGCGCTTCCGGGAGCACTTCCAGGGACTCGCGCCCCGACTCGTGGGTGCTGCGAGGGCGCTTGGTCGTTTGCTCCCGAATCTCGGTGGGCCCTCGGGCGGCTGCCGACGCCTTTACACGTCGGTGGTTCGCTCGATGGCACTATACGGGGCGCCCATATGGGTAGAGGCCCTCGACGCCGAAAACATCGCGCTGCTGCGACGGGCGCAGCGGGCGATGGCGTTGAGGGTCGTGAGAGGGTACGGCACGGTCTCGCTCGAGGCCGCGTGCGTGCTCGCAGGAACTCCACCATGGGACCTGGAGGCCGAGGTGTTGGCGGAAGTTTTCTGCCGGACCTCTGAGGCCAGGGCCCGGGGAGTCGGCCCGCCGCCGAGGGAGGTCGCGTGCTGGAGGGAGGACCTCCGGGGCGATCTTCTTAGGCGGTGGTCCGAGCGGTTGGAAGAGCCTCGCGCCGGTGTTCTGACCATCGACGCGATCCGACCCATCCTGCAGGAGTGGGTCGACAGGCGGCACGGGGCGGTCACCTTTCGCCTGGCGCAGATGCTCACCGGACACGGTTGTTTCGGTGAGTATCTGTTCCGGGTGGCCAAGAGGGAGCCGTCTCCGGTGTGCCACAGCTGCGGCCACCCCGAGGACACAGCCACGCACACGCTGGCGGAGTGCCCGGGGTGGAGCCGTCAACGCGCAGCTCTTGTCGACGTAGTCGGCGCCGACCTAACGCTCTCGACCATCATCCAGGCGATGGTCGACAGTGAGGCGGCGTGGACGGCGATGATCACGTTCAGCGAGGACGTGATCTCGCTCAAGGAGGAGGCGGAGCGGATCAGGGAACTGGATCCTCTCGCTGATCCGATCCGTCGCAGGCGAGTCGGGCGAAGGCGGGCCGCGACGCTCCATCGCGGCCTTCCTCCTTGACGGGGACTCACGGCCCGCGGTACCAGGACTACCGCCGGCTGTGCAACGCCAGGTCCCCCCCAGGTCGGTAGTGTCGTGTCTGCACACTGCACCTAGTAGGATGTCGTCCCCCCTACCCATAGGACGACACCACTGAAGGAAGCCCCTCCCGCTCTTTACACGGGAGGTGTGGCTGACCGCTGCGGGTGTTGTGGTTGTTGTGACCTTGTTCCCACGACACCCGCCCACTAGAAGCGGAGAAAGAGGACACCCCGGTTAGGTTTAGTCCGTGCGAGTCGGACATAACCCGCGTGCGTCCTGGCACGCGGGTATCCATAACGGATTCCCCCGGGTTAAAAAAAAAAAAAAAAAAAAAAAGGTTAGGTTAGGTTAGGTTAGGTTAGGTTAGGTTAGGTTAGGTTAGGTTAGGTTAGGTTAGGTTAGGTTAGGTTAGGTTAGGTTAGGTTAGGTTAGGTTAGGTTAGGTTAGGTTAGGTTAGGTTAGGTTAGGTTAGGTTAGGTTAGGTTAGGTTAGGTTAGGTTAGGTTAGGTTAGGTTAGGTTAGGTTAGGTTAGGTTAGGTTAGGTTAGGTTAGGTTAGGTTAGGTTAGGTTAGGTTAGGTTAGGTTAGGTTAGGTTAGGTTAGGTTAGGTTAGGTTAGGTTAGGTTAGGTTAGGTTAGGTTAGGTTAGGTTAGGTTAGGTTAGGTTAGGTTAGGTTAGGTTAGGTTAGGTTAGGTTAGGTTAGGTTAGGTTAGGTTAGGTTAGGTTAGGTTAGGTTAGGTTAGGTTAGGTTAGGTTAGGTTAGGTTAGGTTAGGTTAGGTTAGGTTAGGTTAGGTTAGGTTAGGTTAGGTTAGGTTAGGTTAGGTTAGGTTAGGTTAGGTTAGGTTAGGTTAGGTTAGGTTAGGTTAGGTTAGGTTAGGTTAGGTTAGGTTAGGTTAGGTTAGGTTAGGTTAGGTTAGGTTAGGTTAGGTTAGGTTAGGTTAGGTTAGGTTAGGTTAGGTTAGGTTAGGTTAGGTTAGGTTAGGTTAGGTTAGGTTAGGTTAGGTTAGGTTAGGTTAGGTTAGGTTAGGTTAGGTTAGGTTAGGTTAGGTTAGGTTAGGTTAGGTTAGGTTAGGTTAGGTTAGGTTAGGTTAGGTTAGGTTAGGTTAGGTTAGGTTAGGTTAGGTTAGGTTAGGTTAGGTTAGGTTAGGTTAGGTTAGGTTAGGTTAGGTTAGGTTAGGTTAGGTTAGGTTAGGTTAGGTTAGGTTAGGTTAGGTTAGGTTAGGTTAGGTTAGGTTAGGTTAGGTTAGGTTAGGTTAGGTTAGGTTAGGTTAGGTTAGGTTAGGTTAGGTTAGGTTAGGTTAGGTTAGGTTAGGTTAGGTTAGGTTAGGTTAGGTTAGGTTAGGTTAGGTTAGGTTAGGTTAGGTTAGGTTAGGTTAGGTTAGGTTAGGTTAGGTTAGGTTAGGTTAGGTTAGGTTAGGTTAGGTTAGGTTAGGTTAGGTTAGGTTAGGTTAGGTTAGGTTAGGTTAGGTTAGGTTAGGTTAGGTTAGGTTAGGTTAGGTTAGGTTAGGTTAGGTTAGGTTAGGTTAGGTTAGGTTAGGTTAGGTTAGGTTAGGTTAGGTTAGGTTAGGTTAGGTTAGGTTAGGTTAGGTTAGGTTAGGTTAGGTTAGGTTAGGTTAGGTTAGGTTAGGTTAGGTTAGGTTAGGTTAGGTTAGGTTAGGTTAGGTTAGGTTAGGTTAGGTTAGGTTAGGTTAGGTTAGGTTAGGTTAGGTTAGGTTAGGTTAGGTTAGGTTAGGTTAGGTTAGGTTAGGTTAGGTTAGGTTAGGTTAGGTTAGGTTAGGTTAGGTTAGGTTAGGTTAGGTTAGGTTAGGTTAGGTTAGGTTAGGTTAGGTTAGGTTAGGTTAGGTTAGGTTAGGTTAGGTTAGGTTAGGTTAGGTTAGGTTAGGTTAGGTTAGGTTAGGTTAGGTTAGGTTAGGTTAGGTTAGGTTAGGTTAGGTTAGGTTAGGTTAGGTTAGGTTAGGTTAGGTTAGGTTAGGTTAGGTTAGGTTAGGTTAGGTTAGGTTAGGTTAGGTTAGGTTAGGTTAGGTTAGGTTAGGTTAGGTTAGGTTAGGTTAGGTTAGGTTAGGTTAGGTTAGGTTAGGTTAGGTTAGGTTAGGTTAGGTTAGGTTAGGTTAGGTTAGGTTAGGTTAGGTTAGGTTAGGTTAGGTTAGGTTAGGTTAGGTTAGGTTAGGTTAGGTTAGGTTAGGTTAGGTTAGGTTAGGTTAGGTTAGGTTAGGTTAGGTTAGGTTAGGTTAGGTTAGGTTAGGTTAGGTTAGGTTAGGTTAGGTTAGGTTAGGTTAGGTTAGGTTAGGTTAGGTTAGGTTAGGTTAGGTTAGGTTAGGTTAGGTTAGGTTAGGTTAGGTTAGGTTAGGTTAGGTTAGGTTAGGTTAGGTTAGGTTAGGTTAGGTTAGGTTAGGTTAGGTTAGGTTAGGTTAGGTTAGGTTAGGTTAGGTTAGGTTAGGTTAGGTTAGGTTAGGTTAGGTTAGGTTAGGTTAGGTTAGGTTAGGTTAGGTTAGGTTAGGTTAGGTTAGGTTAGGTTAGGTTAGGTTAGGTTAGGTTAGGTTAGGTTAGGTTAGGTTAGGTTAGGTTAGGTTAGGTTAGGTTAGGTTAGGTTAGGTTAGGTTAGGTTAGGTTAGGTTAGGTTAGGTTAGGTTAGGTTAGGTTAGGTTAGGTTAGGTTAGGTTAGGTTAGGTTAGGTTAGGTTAGGTTAGGTTAGGTTAGGTTAGGTTAGGTTAGGTTAGGTTAGGTTAGGTTAGGTTAGGTTAGGTTAGGTTAGGTTAGGTTAGGTTAGGTTAGGTTAGGTTAGGTTAGGTTAGGTTAGGTTAGGTTAGGTTAGGTTAGGTTAGGTTAGGTTAGGTTAGGTTAGGTTAGGTTAGGTTAGGTTAGGTTAGGTTAGGTTAGGTTAGGTTAGGTTAGGTTAGGTTAGGTTAGGTTAGGTTAGGTTAGGTTAGGTTAGGTTAGGTTAGGTTAGGTTAGGTTAGGTTAGGTTAGGTTAGGTTAGGTTAGGTTAGGTTAGGTTAGGTTAGGTTAGGTTAGGTTAGGTTAGGTTAGGTTAGGTTAGGTTAGGTTAGGTTAGGTTAGGTTAGGTTAGGTTAGGTTAGGTTAGGTTAGGTTAGGTTAGGTTAGGTTAGGTTAGGTTAGGTTAGGTTAGGTTAGGTTAGGTTAGGTTAGGTTAGGTTAGGTTAGGTTAGGTTAGGTTAGGTTAGGTTAGGTTAGGTTAGGTTAGGTTAGGTTAGGTTAGGTTAGGTTAGGTTAGGTTAGGTTAGGTTAGGTTAGGTTAGGTTAGGTTAGGTTAGGTTAGGTTAGGTTAGGTTAGGTTAGGTTAGGTTAGGTTAGGTTAGGTTAGGTTAGGTTAGGTTAGGTTAGGTTAGGTTAGGTTAGGTTAGGTTAGGTTAGGTTAGGTTAGGTTAGGTTAGGTTAGGTTAGGTTAGGTTAGGTTAGGTTAGGTTAGGTTAGGTTAGGTTAGGTTAGGTTAGGTTAGGTTAGGTTAGGTTAGGTTAGGTTAGGTTAGGTTAGGTTAGGTTAGGTTAGGTTAGGTTAGGTTAGGTTAGGTTAGGTTAGGTTAGGTTAGGTTAGGTTAGGTTAGGTTAGGTTAGGTTAGGTTAGGTTAGGTTAGGTTAGGTTAGGTTAGGTTAGGTTAGGTTAGGTTAGGTTAGGTTAGGTTAGGTTAGGTTAGGTTAGGTTAGGTTAGGTTAGGTTAGGTTAGGTTAGGTTAGGTTAGGTTAGGTTAGGTTAGGTTAGGTTAGGTTAGGTTAGGTTAGGTTAGGTTAGGTTAGGTTAGGTTAGGTTAGGTTAGGTTAGGTTAGGTTAGGTTAGGTTAGGTTAGGTTAGGTTAGGTTAGGTTAGGTTAGGTTAGGTTAGGTTAGGTTAGGTTAGGTTAGGTTAGGTTAGGTTAGGTTAGGTTAGGTTAGGTTAGGTTAGGTTAGGTTAGGTTAGGTTAGGTTAGGTTAGGTTAGGTTAGGTTAGGTTAGGTTAGGTTAGGTTAGGTTAGGTTAGGTTAGGTTAGGTTAGGTTAGGTTAGGTTAGGTTAGGTTAGGTTAGGTTAGGTTAGGTTAGGTTAGGTTAGGTTAGGTTAGGTTAGGTTAGGTTAGGTTAGGTTAGGTTAGGTTAGGTTAGGTTAGGTTAGGTTAGGTTAGGTTAGGTTAGGTTAGGTTAGGTTAGGTTAGGTTAGGTTAGGTTAGGTTAGGTTAGGTTAGGTTAGGTTAGGTTAGGTTAGGTTAGGTTAGGTTAGGTTAGGTTAGGTTAGGTTAGGTTAGGTTAGGTTAGGTTAGGTTAGGTTAGGTTAGGTTAGGTTAGGTTAGGTTAGGTTAGGTTAGGTTAGGTTAGGTTAGGTTAGGTTAGGTTAGGTTAGGTTAGGTTAGGTTAGGTTAGGTTAGGTTAGGTTAGGTTAGGTTAGGTTAGGTTAGGTTAGGTTAGGTTAGGTTAGGTTAGGTTAGGTTAGGTTAGGTTAGGTTAGGTTAGGTTAGGTTAGGTTAGGTTAGGTTAGGTTAGGTTAGGTTAGGTTAGGTTAGGTTAGGTTAGGTTAGGTTAGGTTAGGTTAGGTTAGGTTAGGTTAGGTTAGGTTAGGTTAGGTTAGGTTAGGTTAGGTTAGGTTAGGTTAGGTTAGGTTAGGTTAGGTTAGGTTAGGTTAGGTTAGGTTAGGTTAGGTTAGGTTAGGTTAGGTTAGGTTAGGTTAGGTTAGGTTAGGTTAGGTTAGGTTAGGTTAGGTTAGGTTAGGTTAGGTTAGGTTAGGTTAGGTTAGGTTAGGTTAGGTTAGGTTAGGTTAGGTTAGGTTAGGTTAGGTTAGGTTAGGTTAGGTTAGGTTAGGTTAGGTTAGGTTAGGTTAGGTTAGGTTAGGTTAGGTTAGGTTAGGTTAGGTTAGGTTAGGTTAGGTTAGGTTAGGTTAGGTTAGGTTAGGTTAGGTTAGGTTAGGTTAGGTTAGGTTAGGTTAGGTTAGGTTAGGTTAGGTTAGGTTAGGTTAGGTTAGGTTAGGTTAGGTTAGGTTAGGTTAGGTTAGGTTAGGTTAGGTTAGGTTAGGTTAGGTTAGGTTAGGTTAGGTTAGGTTAGGTTAGGTTAGGTTAGGTTAGGTTAGGTTAGGTTAGGTTAGGTTAGGTTAGGTTAGGTTAGGTTAGGTTAGGTTAGGTTAGGTTAGGTTAGGTTAGGTTAGGTTAGGTTAGGTTAGGTTAGGTTAGGTTAGGTTAGGTTAGGTTAGGTTAGGTTAGGTTAGGTTAGGTTAGGTTAGGTTAGGTTAGGTTAGGTTAGGTTAGGTTAGGTTAGGTTAGGTTAGGTTAGGTTAGGTTAGGTTAGGTTAGGTTAGGTTAGGTTAGGTTAGGTTAGGTTAGGTTAGGTTAGGTTAGGTTAGGTTAGGTTAGGTTAGGTTAGGTTAGGTTAGGTTAGGTTAGGTTAGGTTAGGTTAGGTTAGGTTAGGTTAGGTTAGGTTAGGTTAGGTTAGGTTAGGTTAGGTTAGGTTAGGTTAGGTTAGGTTAGGTTAGGTTAGGTTAGGTTAGGTTAGGTTAGGTTAGGTTAGGTTAGGTTAGGTTAGGTTAGGTTAGGTTAGGTTAGGTTAGGTTAGGTTAGGTTAGGTTAGGTTAGGTTAGGTTAGGTTAGGTTAGGTTAGGTTAGGTTAGGTTAGGTTAGGTTAGGTTAGGTTAGGTTAGGTTAGGTTAGGTTAGGTTAGGTTAGGTTAGGTTAGGTTAGGTTAGGTTAGGTTAGGTTAGGTTAGGTTAGGTTAGGTTAGGTTAGGTTAGGTTAGGTTAGGTTAGGTTAGGTTAGGTTAGGTTAGGTTAGGTTAGGTTAGGTTAGGTTAGGTTAGGTTAGGTTAGGTTAGGTTAGGTTAGGTTAGGTTAGGTTAGGTTAGGTTAGGTTAGGTTAGGTTAGGTTAGGTTAGGTTAGGTTAGGTTAGGTTAGGTTAGGTTAGGTTAGGTTAGGTTAGGTTAGGTTAGGTTAGGTTAGGTTAGGTTAGGTTAGGTTAGGTTAGGTTAGGTTAGGTTAGGTTAGGTTAGGTTAGGTTAGGTTAGGTTAGGTTAGGTTAGGTTAGGTTAGGTTAGGTTAGGTTAGGTTAGGTTAGGTTAGGTTAGGTTAGGTTAGGTTAGGTTAGGTTAGGTTAGGTTAGGTTAGGTTAGGTTAGGTTAGGTTAGGTTAGGTTAGGTTAGGTTAGGTTAGGTTAGGTTAGGTTAGGTTAGGTTAGGTTAGGTTAGGTTAGGTTAGGTTAGGTTAGGTTAGGTTAGGTTAGGTTAGGTTAGGTTAGGTTAGGTTAGGTTAGGTTAGGTTAGGTTAGGTTAGGTTAGGTTAGGTTAGGTTAGGTTAGGTTAGGTTAGGTTAGGTTAGGTTAGGTTAGGTTAGGTTAGGTTAGGTTAGGTTAGGTTAGGTTAGGTTAGGTTAGGTTAGGTTAGGTTAGGTTAGGTTAGGTTAGGTTAGGTTAGGTTAGGTTAGGTTAGGTTAGGTTAGGTTAGGTTAGGTTAGGTTAGGTTAGGTTAGGTTAGGTTAGGTTAGGTTAGGTTAGGTTAGGTTAGGTTAGGTTAGGTTAGGTTAGGTTAGGTTAGGTTAGGTTAGGTTAGGTTAGGTTAGGTTAGGTTAGGTTAGGTTAGGTTAGGTTAGGTTAGGTTAGGTTAGGTTAGGTTAGGTTAGGTTAGGTTAGGTTAGGTTAGGTTAGGTTAGGTTAGGTTAGGTTAGGTTAGGTTAGGTTAGGTTAGGTTAGGTTAGGTTAGGTTAGGTTAGGTTAGGTTAGGTTAGGTTAGGTTAGGTTAGGTTAGGTTAGGTTAGGTTAGGTTAGGTTAGGTTAGGTTAGGTTAGGTTAGGTTAGGTTAGGTTAGGTTAGGTTAGGTTAGGTTAGGTTAGGTTAGGTTAGGTTAGGTTAGGTTAGGTTAGGTTAGGTTAGGTTAGGTTAGGTTAGGTTAGGTTAGGTTAGGTTAGGTTAGGTTAGGTTAGGTTAGGTTAGGTTAGGTTAGGTTAGGTTAGGTTAGGTTAGGTTAGGTTAGGTTAGGTTAGGTTAGGTTAGGTTAGGTTAGGTTAGGTTAGGTTAGGTTAGGTTAGGTTAGGTTAGGTTAGGTTAGGTTAGGTTAGGTTAGGTTAGGTTAGGTTAGGTTAGGTTAGGTTAGGTTAGGTTAGGTTAGGTTAGGTTAGGTTAGGTTAGGTTAGGTTAGGTTAGGTTAGGTTAGGTTAGGTTAGGTTAGGTTAGGTTAGGTTAGGTTAGGTTAGGTTAGGTT
This sequence comes from Eilema caniola, assembly GCA_949126895.1. NCBI lineage: Eukaryota > Metazoa > Arthropoda > Insecta > Lepidoptera > Erebidae > Eilema > Eilema caniola. The sequence continues at coordinate 12,448 of OX421490.1, read as the reverse complement.
AGGTTAGGTTAGGTTAGGTTAGGTTAGGTTAGGTTAGGTTAGGTTAGGTTAGGTTAGGTTAGGTTAGGTTAGGTTAGGTTAGGTTAGGTTAGGTTAGGTTAGGTTAGGTTAGGTTAGGTTAGGTTAGGTTAGGTTAGGTTAGGTTAGGTTAGGTTAGGTTAGGTTAGGTTAGGTTAGGTTAGGTTAGGTTAGGTTAGGTTAGGTTAGGTTAGGTTAGGTTAGGTTAGGTTAGGTTAGGTTAGGTTAGGTTAGGTTAGGTTAGGTTAGGTTAGGTTAGGTTAGGTTAGGTTAGGTTAGGTTAGGTTAGGTTAGGTTAGGTTAGGTTAGGTTAGGTTAGGTTAGGTTAGGTTAGGTTAGGTTAGGTTAGGTTAGGTTAGGTTAGGTTAGGTTAGGTTAGGTTAGGTTAGGTTAGGTTAGGTTAGGTTAGGTTAGGTTAGGTTAGGTTAGGTTAGGTTAGGTTAGGTTAGGTTAGGTTAGGTTAGGTTAGGTTAGGTTAGGTTAGGTTAGGTTAGGTTAGGTTAGGTTAGGTTAGGTTAGGTTAGGTTAGGTTAGGTTAGGTTAGGTTAGGTTAGGTTAGGTTAGGTTAGGTTAGGTTAGGTTAGGTTAGGTTAGGTTAGGTTAGGTTAGGTTAGGTTAGGTTAGGTTAGGTTAGGTTAGGTTAGGTTAGGTTAGGTTAGGTTAGGTTAGGTTAGGTTAGGTTAGGTTAGGTTAGGTTAGGTTAGGTTAGGTTAGGTTAGGTTAGGTTAGGTTAGGTTAGGTTAGGTTAGGTTAGGTTAGGTTAGGTTAGGTTAGGTTAGGTTAGGTTAGGTTAGGTTAGGTTAGGTTAGGTTAGGTTAGGTTAGGTTAGGTTAGGTTAGGTTAGGTTAGGTTAGGTTAGGTTAGGTTAGGTTAGGTTAGGTTAGGTTAGGTTAGGTTAGGTTAGGTTAGGTTAGGTTAGGTTAGGTTAGGTTAGGTTAGGTTAGGTTAGGTTAGGTTAGGTTAGGTTAGGTTAGGTTAGGTTAGGTTAGGTTAGGTTAGGTTAGGTTAGGTTAGGTTAGGTTAGGTTAGGTTAGGTTAGGTTAGGTTAGGTTAGGTTAGGTTAGGTTAGGTTAGGTTAGGTTAGGTTAGGTTAGGTTAGGTTAGGTTAGGTTAGGTTAGGTTAGGTTAGGTTAGGTTAGGTTAGGTTAGGTTAGGTTAGGTTAGGTTAGGTTAGGTTAGGTTAGGTTAGGTTAGGTTAGGTTAGGTTAGGTTAGGTTAGGTTAGGTTAGGTTAGGTTAGGTTAGGTTAGGTTAGGTTAGGTTAGGTTAGGTTAGGTTAGGTTAGGTTAGGTTAGGTTAGGTTAGGTTAGGTTAGGTTAGGTTAGGTTAGGTTAGGTTAGGTTAGGTTAGGTTAGGTTAGGTTAGGTTAGGTTAGGTTAGGTTAGGTTAGGTTAGGTTAGGTTAGGTTAGGTTAGGTTAGGTTAGGTTAGGTTAGGTTAGGTTAGGTTAGGTTAGGTTAGGTTAGGTTAGGTTAGGTTAGGTTAGGTTAGGTTAGGTTAGGTTAGGTTAGGTTAGGTTAGGTTAGGTTAGGTTAGGTTAGGTTAGGTTAGGTTAGGTTAGGTTAGGTTAGGTTAGGTTAGGTTAGGTTAGGTTAGGTTAGGTTAGGTTAGGTTAGGTTAGGTTAGGTTAGGTTAGGTTAGGTTAGGTTAGGTTAGGTTAGGTTAGGTTAGGTTAGGTTAGGTTAGGTTAGGTTAGGTTAGGTTAGGTTAGGTTAGGTTAGGTTAGGTTAGGTTAGGTTAGGTTAGGTTAGGTTAGGTTAGGTTAGGTTAGGTTAGGTTAGGTTAGGTTAGGTTAGGTTAGGTTAGGTTAGGTTAGGTTAGGTTAGGTTAGGTTAGGTTAGGTTAGGTTAGGTTAGGTTAGGTTAGGTTAGGTTAGGTTAGGTTAGGTTAGGTTAGGTTAGGTTAGGTTAGGTTAGGTTAGGTTAGGTTAGGTTAGGTTAGGTTAGGTTAGGTTAGGTTAGGTTAGGTTAGGTTAGGTTAGGTTAGGTTAGGTTAGGTTAGGTTAGGTTAGGTTAGGTTAGGTTAGGTTAGGTTAGGTTAGGTTAGGTTAGGTTAGGTTAGGTTAGGTTAGGTTAGGTTAGGTTAGGTTAGGTTAGGTTAGGTTAGGTTAGGTTAGGTTAGGTTAGGTTAGGTTAGGTTAGGTTAGGTTAGGTTAGGTTAGGTTAGGTTAGGTTAGGTTAGGTTAGGTTAGGTTAGGTTAGGTTAGGTTAGGTTAGGTTAGGTTAGGTTAGGTTAGGTTAGGTTAGGTTAGGTTAGGTTAGGTTAGGTTAGGTTAGGTTAGGTTAGGTTAGGTTAGGTTAGGTTAGGTTAGGTTAGGTTAGGTTAGGTTAGGTTAGGTTAGGTTAGGTTAGGTTAGGTTAGGTTAGGTTAGGTTAGGTTAGGTTAGGTTAGGTTAGGTTAGGTTAGGTTAGGTTAGGTTAGGTTAGGTTAGGTTAGGTTAGGTTAGGTTAGGTTAGGTTAGGTTAGGTTAGGTTAGGTTAGGTTAGGTTAGGTTAGGTTAGGTTAGGTTAGGTTAGGTTAGGTTAGGTTAGGTTAGGTTAGGTTAGGTTAGGTTAGGTTAGGTTAGGTTAGGTTAGGTTAGGTTAGGTTAGGTTAGGTTAGGTTAGGTTAGGTTAGGTTAGGTTAGGTTAGGTTAGGTTAGGTTAGGTTAGGTTAGGTTAGGTTAGGTTAGGTTAGGTTAGGTTAGGTTAGGTTAGGTTAGGTTAGGTTAGGTTAGGTTAGGTTAGGTTAGGTTAGGTTAGGTTAGGTTAGGTTAGGTTAGGTTAGGTTAGGTTAGGTTAGGTTAGGTTAGGTTAGGTTAGGTTAGGTTAGGTTAGGTTAGGTTAGGTTAGGTTAGGTTAGGTTAGGTTAGGTTAGGTTAGGTTAGGTTAGGTTAGGTTAGGTTAGGTTAGGTTAGGTTAGGTTAGGTTAGGTTAGGTTAGGTTAGGTTAGGTTAGGTTAGGTTAGGTTAGGTTAGGTTAGGTTAGGTTAGGTTAGGTTAGGTTAGGTTAGGTTAGGTTAGGTTAGGTTAGGTTAGGTTAGGTTAGGTTAGGTTAGGTTAGGTTAGGTTAGGTTAGGTTAGGTTAGGTTAGGTTAGGTTAGGTTAGGTTAGGTTAGGTTAGGTTAGGTTAGGTTAGGTTAGGTTAGGTTAGGTTAGGTTAGGTTAGGTTAGGTTAGGTTAGGTTAGGTTAGGTTAGGTTAGGTTAGGTTAGGTTAGGTTAGGTTAGGTTAGGTTAGGTTAGGTTAGGTTAGGTTAGGTTAGGTTAGGTTAGGTTAGGTTAGGTTAGGTTAGGTTAGGTTAGGTTAGGTTAGGTTAGGTTAGGTTAGGTTAGGTTAGGTTAGGTTAGGTTAGGTTAGGTTAGGTTAGGTTAGGTTAGGTTAGGTTAGGTTAGGTTAGGTTAGGTTAGGTTAGGTTAGGTTAGGTTAGGTTAGGTTAGGTTAGGTTAGGTAGGTTAGGTTAGGTTAGGTTAGGTTAGGTTAGGTTAGGTTAGGTTAGGTTAGGTAGGTTAGGTTAGGTTAGGTTAGGTTAGGTTAGGTTAGGTTAGGTTAGGTTAGGTTAGGTTAGGTTAGGTTAGGTTAGGTTAGGTTAGGTTAGGTTAGGTTAGGTTAGGTTAGGTTAGGTTAGGTTAGGTTAGGTTAGGTTAGGTTAGGTTAGGTTAGGTTAGGTTAGGTTAGGTTAGGTTAGGTTAGGTTAGGTTAGGTTAGGTTAGGTTAGGTTAGGTTAGGTTAGGTTAGGTTAGGTTAGGTTAGGTTAGGTTAGGTTAGGTTAGGTTAGGTTAGGTTAGGTTAGGTTAGGTTAGGTTAGGTTAGGTTAGGTTAGGTTAGGTTAGGTTAGGTTAGGTTAGGTTAGTTAGGTTAGGTTAGGTTAGGTTAGGTTAGGTTAGGTTAGGTTAGGTTAGTTAGGTTAGGTTAGGTTAGGTTAGGTTAGGTTAGGTTAGGTTAGGTTAGGTTAGGTTAGGTTAGGTTAGGTTAGGTTAGGTTAGGTTAGGTTAGGTTAGGTTAGGTTAGGTTAGGTTAGGTTAGGTTAGGTTAGGTTAGGTTAGGTTAGGTAGGTTAGGTTAGGTTAGGTTAGGTTAGGTTAGGTTAGGTTAGGTTAGGTTAGGTTAGGTTAGGTTAGGTTAGGTTAGGTTAGGTTAGGTTAGGTTAGGTTAGGTTAGGTTAGGTTAGGTTAGGTTAGGTTAGGTTAGGTTGGTTAGGTTAGGTTAGGTTAGGTTAGTTAGGTTAGGTTAGGTTAGGTTAGTTAGGTTAGTTAGGTTAGGTTAGGTTAGGTTAGGTTAGGTTAGGTTAGGTTAGGTTAGGTTAGGTTAGGTTAGGTTAGGTTAGGTTAGGTTAGTTAGGTTAGGTTAGGTTAGGTTAGGTTAGGTTAGGTTAGTTAGGTTAGGTTAGGTTAGGTTAGGTTAGGTTAGGTTAGGTTAGGTTAGGTTAGGTTAGGTTAGGTTAGGTTAGGTTAGGTTAGGTTAGGTTAGGTTAGGTTAGGTTAGGTTAGGTTAGGTTAGGTTAGGTTAGGTTAGGTTAGGTTAGGTTAGGTTAGGTTAGGTTAGGTTAGGTTAGGTAGGTTAGGTTAGGTTAGGTTAGGTTAGGTTAGGTTAGGTTAGGTTAGGTTAGGTTAAGGTTAGGTTAGGTTAGTTAGGTTAGGTTAGGTTAGGTTAGTTAGGTTAGGTTAGGTTAGGTTAGGTTAGGTTAGGTTAGGTTAGGTTAGGTTAGGTTAGGTTAGGTTAGGTTAGGTTAGGTTAGGTTAGGTTAGGTTAGGTTAGTTAGGTTAGGTTAGGTTAGGTTAGGTTAGGTTAGGTTAGTTAGGTTAGGTTAGGTTAGGTTAGGTTAGGTTAGGTTAGGTTAGGTTAGGTTAGGTTAGGTTAGGTTAGGTTAGGTTAGGTTAGGTAGGTTAGGTTAGGTAGGTTAGGTTAGGTTAGGTTCGGTTAGGTTAGGTTAGGTTAGGTTAGGTTAGGTTAGGTT